>OZ005738.1:71210102-72498048 GCA_963930755.1 Eudasyphora cyanicolor
AAAAGTTGAAAACTAAAACAACCTCCCATTCAGTCCTATAGAGTTCTCCTGTTTTTCCAGCGAACGATAGGGAAGGATAGTTCTCTTCCTATGTCATGGCTCCATAAGCAATTGCAAAACAGCGAACAACATTGAATAGCATCCTGGAATTTATTGTTAATGTCATAAGCATCAACTTACATGGCCAGTTAGTTAATCACACCCCATCGCGTAGTCAAACGGCAAGCGTAAGCACAATTCGGTCGCAATCCGTGGACTTCAAATTTGCACATGGAGACACTTGGACACCTTCACAGGTTCACCTTAGCAGTAGAAGAAGCAGACATAGCAATAGCGCGGTGTCCGCCTCCATTTGGTGGGTCTGGAATCCTACACAACTGCGACAAATGTATTATAAATTACCGCTCATAATTCCAATTTGGCGACAACAATTTATTGCCCATCAAACGTTTCCAAAGGACAGCACAAAAAGAACAGAGGCCGCCTTATTTGAGGGTGACTCCAAAATAAATTGGCATTAGCTTCTTGATTTTAATAGCCCATTGGCCTAAACACAAATCACAGTAACACTGTATTGATGCTTCACATGAGATTGGCTATGGAACCGGAAAGTGTCAAATGACCCCGACTAAGAGTGCTTTATTACCTATTCAGACATTCAAGCTGATTCATTTACATTTCATGTAACAAATAGTCCCATTTCCCAGGACTTGTTTATCAACATACAAGTTATAGTTTTTTGTTTCTATTTAAGACATATTTTATCTCGATAATTATCTCATCATGAAATAGAGTTCTCAGACTACATGAGACGCTTTTTGCCTCCATCTGGAAGTTAATACTGCGACAGAGCATTATCCTTGATATTGATTCATTCGTCGTTTTAAGATGTTTTAAGCTAAACATAATAATATTACAAACTAAATGGGTTTGTAACTACAAAAGGAGGAAAGGTTTTGTCTGTCTTTGCTTTCGAAATCATCGGATCTTTTGATTTTTATAAAATGTAACGAAGGTGGACCGCAGGGGTACGATGCAATGGTATAATTACAGATAACAATTACAATGTTTGAAAAAGAATTCTTTACATTTGCCCGTCTGGCAACCCTAAGTATAGTAGATGTGGGAGAAAAGAAAAAACCCTTTTTTGGGATTTTCGAGTTTATTTTGGGAAGTGTAGAATTCACTTTTGCAAATATAATGATTCGCGAATTACTGTCGATTTACTGATGTCAATATCAAACAAACTACAAAATATTCATTTTAAAATTTTTAAATATAAAATATTCATATTTAAATACATTTCTGTCTGCATTTGAAAATTAATTTTTTTCCTGACCCAGTCCTACCATTTTTTTGATATCAGTGCAGAATATACACCGATTTCTCTCACATTAACTTTTCTGAATTGACAAAAATTACTACACGTAAAGGTTGTAAAAAATGTCGGTCAGATGTACATACTGTCAATCAACTTATATTTTCAAAAAGTAGCTAATTTTTGTATTTTTTTGCGAAATGTTATACACTTGTATACTACATATCGATGGCTTATAACCAAAAGTGGCTATATTAAAAAACCCAATTTTTCAAGACTGAAAAGAAGATATTGAATTTTATTTTTTCGTGATAATATTTATATGATATTATGTATACGAACGTATATTCTATTTACCTTCGAATGCCTTATTCGTGTCATATTAAAATTATCGCGAAATAATAAAATTCATCAGTTTTTTGCACTCCACCATAGAATGGGGGTTTACTTTGTCAATCAATTTGCAATACCTTCAAATAATAGTTAATATCCTCCTGTACGGCTATTTGCAGAACCTATTGGTTTGATATGGTCCTTGGCCACCATATTTTAAGGATGTTGCGCAGGCATCTATTTTTAAAACTTTGTAGTTTTCCTTATTAATGATATTTTTAAAACCTCATATTCAAAACAACTTGCTCAAAAATAACCACATCGCTCGATGATTTTGTTATTTACACTTCAAAGATTTTTCCGGTTATAGTATTGAATGCAATCCATGGTGGAGGATTGACTGATCTTAAAAGCAAATATAAGTAGATGTATGTAGAAACTATTTTGTTTGCAATTAAATAGTTTAGGTACCCTATTGTCCATAGTACCGAATATATCTACGTACGAGGCTAACAAAAACAGACTGAAGGACTGACCGAATCGCTTTCGTGTTAGCAACCACAACTGCAATTGCAGCGTCAATGCCAACGCCACCAATGTTTTCATTTACAATCACGGCCGAAATTACCACTACATGGCGGTGTGACAATGCCAATAGTGTGAGTTCCACATGTATACGCACATTGGTGAAGAATCATACATATGTGCGTATATTAGACTTGATCGATATTATTAAGCCTAGACAGAGTGCGGTAACAGCGTCGATATTCCAATGGACAAAAGTTTAAATTAGCATATAGATTCTTAGTCCACTTATTTATGATTGGAATTTAACAATAAGATTGGGGCCACGAAATAACATAAAAATTTGGGATGCAACCAAGATATAAAATACATTTGTATGAAAACTATTTATGATCGAAAAACTCTGGAGTCAGAAATTCCATTATTTGCAAAATGTATTCTGACAATCATTACATGGGGTAAAATCGCCTTTTTGATGCGTTTGAATAGAAAGAAAAAATATTTGGAACACAAATGTTTAAATAATATATATTTCTGAGCAAATAACCTTTATTTGGAAATTATTAAAATTTATTTGGAACGCATATTCCATATTCCACCAAATTTATTTGCAAACTAATTTTCTCAAATAAAAGATATGTTGATATACAATAAAAATTCCTCCAAATATTTTTTTTAAAAACGATTTTCAAAGCATTGCGGATTTTTCCAATTTCACTTTTAATTTTTCATTAATTTTATCAATAACATTTGTTTTAAAGCACCGCTTTTTAATTTATATTTATTCCAAGTCATCGTTTGATGTCAAACCATCAAGCATGGTTATGTCATCTCAATTATAATGGAATTTTAAGAACTTTTAAAATTTCTGAAACGATGAACGTTTAATTACTGAAAAACGTAAAACTTATCTTAAAATTAAAGTGTTGATATATTTTCTGAATACCTAAATGCAAATCAAATTTTGATGACTTTAAAAATTAGTGCTTCAAAACAAATGTTATTGTTACTTATGTCGTTTTAAATTATAACGTATAACTCGAAATTAATAAAAAATTCAAAATGAAATTTGAAATATCGATACCTCCATTCTTAAATATGTTAAGTCGACTTAGCATGTTTTTAGGGAGATTGCATTTTCAACGTCTAAAATTCCTAATTATATTCAGTCAAAATTTGGTGTTTATCTGTCAACCCAATCAAAAGTTATTCACAAAACTGTACAGGTGATTCGATTTCAATTACAAAGGAATTCCACACAAATTAAAAAAAATCATCAAACATTAATCGCCTCTACTGTTAAACTAACTTTTTGTACTTGGCATAGTTTAGAATGGAGGTATCATTATCTGCAACGTTTCGAAAAGTTTTTTAAACAAAATTTTATTTGTTTATAAACACATATGTATTTTATTTTAAAAAATTAGTTTGCAAGTATACGAGTATATTGTTGTAATATATTAATGCGTTCCAAATAAATTTTGTTGATTTTCAAGTAAAATATATTTTCTCAGAAATATATAATATTTAAAAATTTGTGTTCCAAATATATTTTCTTTTGATTCAAACATATTGAAATAGGCCATTTCGCCCCTTGTGGGTTTGTTTAATTAATTTGGCCCCAGACGTGATACCATGGAGGAAAATTTAGGATTGGTCAAAGAGGCGCGATATGACCAACATAACCTCATAGCTCAAGAACGGATCATTCGACTTCATGTTTTTGGGTTTGATGGATTCGTTTTGGCTCAAGGACAGATACTATGAAGGAAAATTTATGATTGGTCAAACGGGGGCGACTAGGCCAACATAACTTCATAATTCGAGAACTGATCGTACGAACTTTACTGACTTAATGAATTGATATTGGCCCCAAGAAGACACAATGGGGGAAAATTTATGGTTGGTCAAAGTGCGTCGCGCGGCCTATTGAACCTCACAGCTCGAGAACGGATCGTTCAAATTTAATATTTTTGTCTTGATGTATTCGTATTGGCCACGTTAGAATTTCAAGATTTTGAACTAGAAGGATTCGTGTTGGTTCCAGGCGGCACACCATCGAGAAAAAAATTAGGATTTGTCAAAAGTGCGCGAAGCCTTTTACGAAAATTGGCGTTCAAATCAATGCATTTCGTGCACTTCGTGATGTTTTTTTGACCAGCATTATCGACCAAATGTGTCCACAATCGGGAGAATGTGGAGCAAATTTCAGCAAACCGAGTCTGTAGGAGATCTGAAAACATCTGTGCATGCTCGCCCAGTTCGTTTAATGCGGCTTATGGGCTGGCGACGTCATCGGGCCATACTTCTTCGGAATGAGGCCGGTCAGGCAGTTACTGTGAATGGTGTTCGCTATCGTGAGATGATAACGAACTTTTTATGGCCCGAATTGGAAGATATGGATGTGGACAATATGCGGTTTCAACAGGACGGTGCCACTTGCCACACAGCTAACGAAACTATGGCTCTTTTGCGCAACAAATTTAATGGCCTCACGTCGTGGCGATGTCAATTGGCCATCAAGATCATGTGATTTGACACCGTTGGACTTCTTTCTTTGGGGTTATTTGAAAGAAAAGGTGTACGTCGATAAGCCAGCAACAATTCAAGAGCTAAAGGATGAGATAATTCGGCACATTAACGGCATAGAACCTCAATTATGCCTCAGCGTCATCGAAAATTTGGACCATCGGATGGCGGTGTGCCGCCGAGGTCGCGGTGGCCATTTGGTCTATATTTTGTTCCATGCATAATTGAACCATACCAATATTAAAATAATAAAAATAGATGAAAATAATTTCCTAAATAATTTGTGTTTTATTCAAAATCAACATCGGCCCTTAAAATTTAACCACCATTTATTTCGAATACAATATCAAATTAGCAAACGCGTAGCCCATATGAATCCAATACAAAATCGAAATCTGAATAACCATTGCATCATTTTCCTTGATGAGTTTTTGGTAACGTTCTAAAAAAGTGATCAGTGCTTGCATGCGACTTTAGAGTGCCACTAGATGTACATCTTCTGTAACAGTTATTCTCATTTTTTTATTTGGAGCGCATAAATTATTATATATTACTACAAAATATATTTGCAAACTGACTTTCTCAAATGAAATATGTGTTTCCGTACAAATAAAATTATTATTTAGGAATTTCTCCAAATGTATTTTATTTAGAAAATCAAAATTTCGCTGACTTTCGAATTTCAGTTTTGATTTTATGCATTGTTATGATGCATTAAAAATTTGTTAATTGACCCAATTTTAATTTCTAAACATTTTAAGTCATAATTTGTTGTCAATCAAACAATCGAAATATCTAGCGTTATTATAAAGGAATTGTAGAAAAATTTAAAACTTTTATAGAATAACTTTGAATTTCTGAAAAACTTAAAACGTAGCTTACAAATATGGCATCGATGCATTTTCTGAACACTCATCTTCCCAGACATACAATATTTGTGTGCCAAATAAATATTATATATTTGGAGTATGCGCTAAACATATAAGTTTATGTCTCAAGCAGAATATGTTTGGAACAATGTACTCATTACGCAAAATTGTACGATTTAAATTTTAATAGAATTTTACAAACTTACCTTTAAAATAAGTTATCGATTTATCGATCCATTGCCAAAATAATTAAATACAAATTAATCTTTGTTTCGCAAAATATTATTTGCAAATAAAAAATATTACGATGGAAACATAATTTGGTTTAGAACAACAACCTTCCAAACATCTAATATTTGTGTGTGTCAGATATTATGTATTTGCTGAATACCCTATAATCCGAATAGGGTATGCAGCGAATAATCCATTTATTATGGATTATTCGCATTCGCTTTCGCAAAAATATATTTCAGCATTCGCTTGCATTTGTTAAAACTGTTAAATCTCCTTATTCCCTTCACACAATTTGAATATATTAATACCAATGAAAACATCTAACACTTCTCTTCAAAACAGTTGAAGAAATATGTTTGTCCTTGTGGTAACAGGAGGTAAAACTATGGAAAACATTCTTAATACTTGAATATCCTGGAAAAGTATCAATTCAGTTCCTTAAATTTGTTGGTACTAAAGGGTCAAACTATTATTCGCATTCTCTTTCGCAAAAATGAATATTTCACTATTCGCTTTCGCATTCGCAAGAAATATATTTCAATACCCGCATTCGCTTTTGCTAAAGTCACTTTCGTTACATCCCTACCCTAAACATATGTTTGTTTCAAGTCGAATATGTTTGGGAGAGAGCATTTTTTTCAGCGTGTAGACTTTTGTGTCTTTCCATCATTTGTATGGAAAATACTGGTTCCACTAAATATTAGTAATCTAACTTTGGCTTTGATTATACAATTTTTTAGAAAAATATAAATGTTTGTAAGACACATCTGCATTTAAATTACAAATATAAATTCGATACGATCATAGCTGTGGGCACTGTGGCCAATGTGCACAAATACGTCATACAAATGTCTTTACTGTCAGCGGTATTATTGCCCATTGTGATGCGGCTCATCGCAACGCAACAACAATCTGATATTTATGTGAACAATTTACCAACAGACCACTGTCCAACACATTGCATTGATTCACAAAGACATAAATGGCTACAGAGAATACCAGATACCGCCAAACCATAAACCGCAAACTTTCTGCCGACCAGACAATACCGCCCAGGAACTTCCTGATGGTATTGCATTAAAGGTGAATGGTCCAGAGCAAACCCGTTAAATCAGCCGATCAATCAAACCAATACCACAAGAATACTCGTACATACATATGTTCACGTACACCGGCACATTTCCACGCATTCGTACACCCAAAAAAAGAAAGTATAAAGAATGTCAAAAACAATTTTTTTTCCGATAACAATATACGAACACGATGATGAAGTGTTTGCCATTTTGCAGAAAAACGTCGCTTCTGTAGTATATAGTCCCGAACATATTCTGCTTGGAATATAAATATGTTTAGGGTACAATCCAAATATATAATATTTGGCACGCACAAATATTATATGTTTGGGAGGATATTGTTCTAAGAAAAATTATGTTCCCATTCTAATATTTTTTATTTGGCACTAATATTTCAGAAACAAAGATTCATTTGTATTTAAGTACTTTGACAATGTATTAATGCAATCATTGAAAGGCAATTTTTCTGTTTTTCATAAGTTCACAGTTCAATTTTTTTAGAAATTTTTATATGTTTGTGAAATTTAAATCGTATAATCTTTCGTAAATATAAATTGCATTAATGGATTAACAAAGGTGATGAATTGGAATATTTATAAAATAAAAATTAGTGCTGTAAAACAAAAGCCAATGCTGCTTATGACATTTTTAACTATAAAGAACAACACAAAATCTATCTATGTATAGTTCCAAAAAGTCAGTAAAGTTTTTTTCTTATTTTTAATAAGTTTTTAGTTTTAAAAATCTTTTTTAAATTAAATATATTTGGAAAACTTATTTAGCAATAAATTTGTTTGTGTGTAAACACATTTTTTATTTGTGAAAGTCAGTTCACAAATACATTTTGTTCTACTATATTAATATATATACATATGTATATTTATACACGCTGAAAAAAAATCGCCTCTGTAGTATATTGTCCCAAACATATTCTGCTTGAAACATATATATTTTTAGGGTGCACTCCAAATATATAACATTTGACACATACAAATATTATATGTTTGGAAGGATGTTGTTCTAGACAAAACTATGTTTACATCCTAATGTTTTTTATTTGCATACGTTATTTTCCAAACAAAGATCTATTTGCGTGAATATATATCTATTCCTTAATTGTTTTAAGTTTCCGCAATTGAAAGGTCATTTTTAGAAATTTTTAATTTTAGTAAAATTTCTTTATAATTGAAAATAATGACTGCACGCTGAAAAAAAATCGCTTCTGTAGTATATTGTCCCAAACATATTCGGCTTGAAACATATATATGTTCAGGGCACACTCTAAACATATAATATTTGGTACACACAATGGTTATATGTTTGGGAAGATGGTGTTATAAACAAATCTTTATTTGGGACTATTATTTCCGAAACAAATAAAAAATTCACATTTAAGTATTCAGAAAATACCTAAATTGTGTTATATTGTTCAGTAATTGAAAGTAATTTTTTAGAAAATGTTTAATGTTCGTAAAAATAATAATTAAAATCCTATTTTCTTGGATCAAAAAAATGTTTTTGGTGGATTGACAACTAATGATGGCTTGGAATGCTCAGAAATTGAAATAATTGATTTGAAACAGAAGTCAATGCTGCATATGGTATCATAACTGGAAGGTACAATTGGGAACCAAGAAAAAATTAAAAATGAAATTCGAAAAAGAAAGCAAAAGATTTGAAAATCTTTTTTAAATAAAATATATTTGAAGAAATTCCTAAATAATAATTTTATTTGTACTTAAACACATATTTTATTTGGGAAATTTAGTTTGCAAATATATTTTGTTGTAATATATTAATATATGCGTTCCAAATATATTTTATTGATTTCCAAATAAAATGTATTTGTTCAGAAATATATAATATTTAAAAATTTGTGTTCCAAATATATTTTCTTTCCATTCAAACATATCAAAAAAGGCGATTTTGCCCCGTGTGGGAATAGTTAGAAAATAAAAATAAGTGGTTTCAAATAGAAGTTAATGCTAAGTATGCCATTTTAATAGGAAAGCATAATTCGAAAACATGGAAAAAATTGAAACTAAAGTTCAAAAAATTCTGCAGTTTTGAAAATCTTTTTTTTAAATAAAATATATTTGGAAATATTCATAAACAATAATTTTATTTGTATTTAAACACATATTTTATTTGAGAAAATTAGTTCGCAAATATATTTTATTCTAATATATTAACATATGCGTTCTAAATACATTTTATTGATTTTCAAATAAAATTTATTTGCTCGAAAATATATGATATTTAAAAATTTGTGTTCCAAGTATATTTGCTTTCGATTCAAACAAATCAAAAAAAGCGATTTTGCCCCGTGTATATGGTTTCCAAATAAAATATCTATGATTCTCAAATAAAATTTATTTGTTCACAAATACATATTATATATCAACAAATATTCTCCAAATATATTTTCTTTCAACTCAAAGATATGAAAAAATACGATTTTCTCCCGTGTGATAGAGAGATATCTTTGTAAAGCTGCAAATAGTGTGTTCTATAACAGCAGATCCGTTTTAAAATAGCAGAGTTACTCCACAAAACAAGAGAGGAAAATTTTTACAGATTAAAACGGTTGCTGCAAACATTTTTGGTGTTCATTTACTGTGTGGCGACAGTATTCTACTGTACAAAATTGGATTTTTTTAGTATCAGATATGCTTTGTAAATTTTAATTTTATTTTTTCATTTTGATTTTGTGAAGTAAAGAACTCGAATTGTGAATCGATATAAAATATTTTTAAAAAAGGCAACCCCCCCCCCCCCAAAATTGACGCATTATAGAAATACGAGGATTGTTAAAAAAGTGTAACTAGTATTATGTATTTTGATTTTTTTGATTTATTTATTTATCAATATAAATGTTGTCCCTTTTAACGTATTCATCTTAACAATTTGTCAAAGCTTTTCACTAGATAGCTGAAAGAAATAAATTCTCGACATGTTTTCGAAGGTCATCTACTCTGATAACGTCTAAGGCATCAATTGTCTCTGATATAAGAAACAAGTACCACTAACCTGCACCTTTGCAATTCTCGAATCACTTCTAATATAAGCCTATTGGTATGTCCTTGAGCTCTTCTAGCGATGCAGGCAGTGTCTGTTCAATCGTGGAAAATCTCTGAAACAACAATGGCAACATGTGGATTATAATAACAATAAAAAAATCTTAAATCGAATACATACATAGATGTTGGTGAGAATCACCAGCTGATTCGATCTATCGAGAAATAACGGTTCAGAATCGGTTCAGATTTAGATATAGCCCTCATATATATTTACCTCCGATTTGACATACATATAAGCGCTATAGAAGTTATACTTTACACCTGAGTATTACTAAATTTGGCTCAAATTACAAAATCTGATGAAAATCATTTCAGATTAAGATATGTATGTATATCCTCCATATATACGTTGTTTCCGATTTGTTATCAACGTGCTACATAAGCTTTAATTTACGTACGATCATTATAAAATATAAATATTCTTTCCAATTTGGTATGAAAGTGCTATAGAAGTTCCATTCAAATTCCGGTCATTTCGACCGAAGAGAGGCAGGCGTTTATTCTGCTCTAACAAGATGTTGTAGAGTATCATACTGTTGTTCAACAAACTTCGTACAAGATAAACTGAACAGGACCATTTCCGATAAACTATGCTATCGAAATCATTATGTTACTTGCATTCAACTTATAGACGGAGACATCTTCTAGAAACCAAAGAAAGAATATACCTATGTAAACTCCAATTAAAATGTCGATAACATATACGTATTGAAATTGACTCTATATTTCCTTGAGTGTATGAATGTGCGTAGATGCACCTACATACTTCCTGTGTCAAATGCTGCCAGGATACTCCAATATGTGGCACATCAAATGTAAATGGAAATGGAATGCATCAGAGGTACTCATCGTAAACGCGCGATTGCACAATTACTTTTGATTACAATCGATTAACTCTGAGAGACTTTTGATGACATACGCTTATTTTAAACTATATCTATAGATCTTTCTACTTCCGATGTAAATGCAATTTCTCAATAATTTCTCCTCTTCATTTTGTTATTTTTTTATCATTTGCAGGAGGACATGGTGTGCCTCTCGTGCACGGCAACGGGAGAGCGCGTATGTCTGGCCGCAGAAGGTTTTGGCAACCGCCATTGTTTCCTGGAGAACATCGCCGATAAGAACATACCACCCGATCTATCACAATGTGTCTTTGTCATTGAGCAGGCACTGTCCGTGCGTGCCCTGCAGGAGTTGGTGACAGCCGCCGGATCAGAGACCGTAAGTATTCGCCGCCGTCTGAAATGTATGGGCCTTGCAGACCAATAGCACACATACATACGTACTACACATACATCTAGGCATACCACAAATGCGCATAAATAAAATAACTTTAAGAGGACCCAAACCAATCACCGTCCGCCTCTCCCACATACAAACACGCACACATACGCCCAATTAATGTACAATGCAGTGTCCCAGATATCCCAACTGACACAATTTCCAGCATTTCTTCATCCAACGAATGAGCGGGGGAGGTATTCCAATGCAAATTATTGCCTTAACAATCACACAACTAAACACGAAGTGTTGAAAGCAAAAGTGGCCTAAGTGATCAAATGATAAAATATGTATATAAGTGTAACAAACTATTCGAAAAAATTTTAGAAGTATACAGATCAAATAGAACAATACATATACTTATTAACTTGATTACGCATAAGTCAAATCGATTTTTTTCTTTGCCAACCTAATTTTATTTAAATCACACATTTTACAGCTTTTTCCAAGTAAATCCTGGTAATACGTTCCCATTTCAAAGCGCAACCTTCGCAAGACTTTCTCATTTGTTCAGCATTAATTTCAAAGTAGAGAAAAAAATATCGTTGTCACAGGCCGACAACTACTTTGATACAAACATATTCATAAAGGCACAACGTTTCTAAAATGTGCAATTAATAATAACATCTCCAGCTTCTTGTTAGTTTTGCAAAAACGTTGACGATTTTGGTATATGTCAACAAATTTAAGAGATATTATATATTTTAATGAACAGAAAACTATGAAAAATCTGTTACTTGTATACCCTACACCACATTGTGGTACAGGGCATTATTTGTTTGATTTGTGGAAGATGTTTGTAACACCTAGAAATACTACAGCTAGACACTCCTTTAAGTTTACCGATCAACTCAGCTAGTCCGTCCGTCCGTCTGCCCATCTTAAGTTGTTCGTTAGTACAGGTCGTAATTTTACTCAGATCTTGTTGAGATTTCGCAATAAGTACTCTTTCATACCTGGGAAGAACCCTATTGAAATTGTTCAAAATCGATTCAGATTTACATATGTTCCCATATGAGCCTTTCCATGTTAAATGATCTAGAGTCACGGATTTTAGTGAAACTTGGTATAATGGTTATACTAAGTATTGCCAACAACCAACAACATTTTGAAAAAAATTAAAAACAGGCCTACTATGAAAATTTTAAAATTTTCGAAATTGTGAATTATTAGAAATTAAAAAAATATATATCCTTTTTTTTTGGTAAAAGCTATCAATATGGGAATTTTGCAAAGTGTGAGTAATTGTTTGCACTCTTAATGAAAAATATAAAACAAAATAAAAGAAAATTAATTCCAAATTTTTTTAAAAATATTTATTAAAATTATTTTAAAAAGATCCCCTTTTTTATTTTTAAGTTGTATTTTTTGTATTTTAGGACACATTGTCCTCTAAAATATAGAGACCACGATGGTCTCTTTTCTTTCTCGAGAAATAATTAAATATTTTTGACAGGTTTGTTCCAGTATTTTCAAAAATGAAAATCTAAAAATACCTTTTATAACTTTTGAATAGCACACAAAAGTTGTGTCATGACGCCAACAGCTCTGTGCCAAAAGGAAACAAATCCTAAAAATCGCGCAAGGATAATCTTGCAAAAAGTATTACAACAGAAATAAAAAGCGTTTTTAAAGATCACGTCTGAATTTTATTCATGTTTCCGCCTTTGGTCTGTTCATGCAGCAACAAACAACGCCCCATAAAAATTTACAACAACAATATAATTATACAATTAATATACAATTTTTTTGAAATTTTTTAAATCGTAAAAAGTCCAAGTTAAAGGAACAGACATTATATATGGCAGAACACAAAAAAGGCCAAAAATAATAAAGTAATAAGATATGTCATCTCGGTGAGAGTACGAACAAACAGGAATTTGATTCCAACGAGTGAGGTTTTTCGCGGATTTTCAGAACGATTTCCCCGATTTTTTTATAATTGTCACAATTAAAAAATTAATATTAATCAGTAAGTGCAAAAAAAGTTCAATCAATGTTCGCGGATGTTTTTCTCGTGTGACACGTTATTCCTATTCGTTTCGTTCCTGATAGATTTTGACGTTTCGTCCGGAAGCAATGTCTTCTTATTCTATTTGTCTTTGCCCAAAACTTAAAACAAACACAAAAAAACCGTCAAAACCTTCGTTTGCCTGTTCGGAAGCAGACGACCACTTGGGCGTATGAATAACATTAATAATAATTATAATTCTTCATACGCCCTAGTGGTCGAAGCAATAACGATACCAGACTGGAATTTGACCGTTTTTTTGGCGTTTGTGGTTAGTTTTTGGCATTGGTGTGTTCTGACATACATATGTAGTAAAAAAAGGTGGATTATTTGCGGGTCATATGACGTAAAAATTAGAGACAAGGTAAATCGTGGTATACCTCAGGGGGGGCATTTTATCGCCTCTTCTATGGGTAACGACAATATACAGTCTCCTAAAAGACCTCACCAATGAAGGACTTAAACCCGTCTGGTATGCAGACGACGTTGTAATACTTCTAACGGGCTTTCATCCAAATCTATTATGCAGAAGAGCTAAGGAGGCACTTAACATTGCATATAACTGGGCACAACCAAGGGGATTAAATGTTAACTCAGACAAAACTGAAATATGTCTATTTACAAGAAAAACTAAGATCCCACGTTTTACCCGGCCTCGATTCCTGAATAAGACAATTGCTTTAACTAAAAAGATAAGATGGACCAGAAACTGTACTGAAAAGATCATCTTGAAGAAAGAGTTACAAAGGCCCACAGATGTTGGTCGTTGTGCAGAAGAGCTATTGGTTCGAAATGGGGACTAGGTCAAAATATGACTCCCTGGCTTTACATGAGCGTGGTTAGACCAATAATCACCTACGCCTTTGTAGTGTGGTGGACATCAATGGACAAGAAGTGCAACGTAATACCTTCGCAAAGAATTCAACGTATGTGCTGTCTAGGCATAAGCGGGGCATTTACAACTGCACCAACAAAAGCGTTGGAGACTATAATGCACATCCAACCAATAGACATCCGTATAAAGTATGAGGCAGCCCTCACAGCAAGACTTCTACAAGTGATGGGTGAATGGATAAATCGAGACCACAAGTCGTACCATCAGAAGATTTTAGAATATCTAGTTGGTCACATTCAAACATCAGAAATCTCCGACCGCATTCCTGAAGTGCGGCTTACAGCTACCTGTGATACGTTTGTGCCAAACAGACGCTCCTGAGGAAATGGAACTTTGGTCCATGTGCCAGTGGGAACCAGCTGCTACACGGATGGGTCCAAGCGAGGGGGAAGGACGGGTCTGGGACTTTTTATTGATGAACCTGAAGTCGAACTACACCTCCGCCTCCCTGACCATAACATGGTATTTCAAGCATAAGTTCGAGCAATCACGGAGTGTGTGACCTGGCTCAGTAACACCACAAAGCCTAAATATGCCAACATCTTCACAGATAGGGATTAAAGCAATAACATCGGAAAGTGTCAAATCCAGAACTGTGTTGGAGTGCAAAAGGACGATAAATGATTACTCAGCCCATGTCAATTGCGTATTTGCTGGGTACCAGGACACAACGGAGTGATTGGAAATGAACGAGCAAACAGCTTGGCTTCAAAGGGCAGAGAACTTCGAGTAATAAACTTGGAAATTTGGAAACCTTTCGAAGCCACGAAGAATGAGTTGAAGCACTAAAACTGTGTGGAATAGCGCAACAGTAGGAGCAACTGCAAAGATACTGTGGTGTGACCTAAATGAAAAGAAAACAAGAAGTTTTCTCAAAATATCTAAACAAGATCGAGATTAGTAAGATGATGAGTGTTCCAACGGGACAATCAAGCTTACAAGCACATCTTCATCGCATAGGACTAGCAGGAAACGACGAATTCAGGGCATGTAGGGAAAACATCGAAACGATGGAACATTTTCTGTGTCACTGCCCGGGTTTCACACATGCAAGCTCCCAACATTTCGGGTCCGATATATTACCAGACTTGACTCATCTCAGAGGATATTACTGGAAGATACTGAGATAATTCGTGTCTAGTGCCGACTTTCTGTAACTCGTGAGGTATAAAAAGATCATAAATATGGAGCACATAACAGGCCGAACCACTGGCTTCTGTTTGTTTCCATGGACATGAGACGTTTAAGCGTCTCCTCTCCTAACCTAACCTATGTAGTAAAATTTTTTGTCCAACATTTTTGTAGAACATTTCATAGCCGCCATTTTTAACTTCGTATGGCGCATTTACAATTTTAACTTGTATCTATTACTAGCATTTTAATACCCGTCGTTGCCCGGGTTGCCTTTTGGCACCGTTATCCACATTTCGTAAGCTTGAAGAAATTCTTGACGTAAAATCGCATCCGTTGGAGATCAATACTCGTATATACACATAAATTAGTAGGATCATAGCTCATAAGGGACTTTTAGAGTGAAAATTGCTCTAGAGAAAGAGTGAAAATTGCTTTGGTCACTGTTAGACGGACCACAGTCTGTGAATTTACCTAATTGACAATATCGACAAAAAAAATTGTCACAACGTAACATAAACATAAACGTCATCTATCGTGAGATGTAGTCGTAAAATCGCTCCATACAAAATGTATGGGAAAATGAATTTTCTTCATAATGTATTATTCGTGAATTTTCTTGGATATTGTTCTTGGTGCGAATCATCGAAATCGGTCCAGGCGTTCTTGAGTTATACGCGTAGTAACTCATGTCACTCTCATTATTCTCCTATTCCTTAACATAAGTTCAATCGTTGAACTTAATTCTAGAACAATTTTACTTGAGACTTGCAACCAAAGCGGCAATAAGATTAAACTGCCTATCAATGTGGAGGTACAAGAACTACGGTCACATGAGGATATCAAAGTGTAGTGCTATGGTAACCGACCGAGTGGACTATATATCAACGGTGCGCACCTTTGAGAGGAACTATATCACTATGATACCAGCCAGGGATGAATACCGGGAAATAGAAACCATCTCCACTTCTATACGGATGGTTCGAAGCTTGATTAAAAGGTTGGCTTCGGAGTACACTGTGAAGAACTTAAGAACTTGGATATAGCTCACAGACTACCGGATACCTGCAGTGTCTATCAAGCCGAAATAATGGCAATATGGGAAGTCGCCAAGTGGCTGAGTCGGAACATAGTAACCAACACTGGCGTTGTCATTTACTCGGACAACCAGGCTGCCATCAATTCTCTGGAGGCCACATGCCTAAATTCATAAATAGCCCTCGACTGCCGCAGATCTCTTAACGAGATGGCTGAGCAGTTTAATATACACCTCATATGGGTGCCTGGGCATAGGGATATCCCGGGGAACTTCGAAGCCGATGAACTTGCTAGGAAAGGGACGACTTTACAAATTCTCGAAGAATTTGCATATATTGGTGCGCCACTATCCACGTGCAAGCTTTGGTTTAGGCAAGAGGCAATCAGGCAGTCTAACGAAAGATGGACACAAAGCAGCACCTGGCCAATCTGGCCAAGGTATGACCTGAGACGGTCAAAATATCTCCTCGCACTGGAAAGGAAAATATTGTCTACGTTAGTGTCAGTTCTGACTGGACACTGCCTGATCGGCGAACACGCCAGAAGATTGGGTATTAACTCCAATGACTTCTGCAGAAGCTGTGGAGATGAGGAAGAAGTGGAGAGCATTGAGCACTTGCTATGCGACTGTCCCGCTTTGAGTAAACGACGACTGGACCTACTGGGGTCGGCCTTTCTAGGCAACCTAACAGATCTTTCCAGTACCAATATTCGTGCTATCGATACATTTGTATATCAAACAGGTTGGTTTTGATGAAAGGCATTTTAGCCCGTGGTACCACTAGGGACCTAAACTGGTATATGTGAGCTGAAGAAATATAAAAGAAAACAGCTGCCACCCTAACCTAAACCTAAACCTACTTGAGACTAGAATTTTTCTTCATACATAGTTCAATCTTTACAAAAATAGGTTATTATTTTACTAACTTTTGTAAAAATTGTGGAGCCACGTCTAATTCGTATTTGTTGTGTGCTGTTTGTATATGCGTTCTACTAAATCTAAAATAGGTTTTCTTATAGGCGACATGAAAATTTAATACAAATGCATACATACACTCATGATTACCTTAATTTAAATATAACGGAGCGCCCCATTAGGTGAGTAGGTAGTATGCTACCCTATGAGTTTGGGGGTCGTGGGTTCAATTCCCAACAGAGGCTCTTGTCTGTCGCTGCAAAAATCTAGCCGGCTTTTCCCTGGTCCGTAAAATTAGAATATAAATTTACTTTGTATTGTAATTCATATAAATAAATATAACGTCGCAAAAACCGTATGTCGAAACTAAGATCAGTTGTCTTTAATATATGTCAGAAAACGGTATACATTAAGGCTTTGGATACTCTAGATCTCAGAATATTAGAAGTCATCTAGGTTTACATGTTCAATCGGTTACGTCACTCTTACTTTCAACGCTTCACAATTTATTATCGAAAATATGCCTATCTACTCAATATTTTCAATTTTAATATTTACATACATACATAAGTATATCCACAGTATTCTACGGTGTGAATAAAGTAAGTAGTCTTAAACTATGGGAATTTTTTAAATGCAGTTTCATAAGTGTGAGGATGCCTCCCCTCCTCCTCCTTCACCTCATCGTTACGACGAAAGGGCAAAATGTTGCTTCTACGTACATACATACATACATCGACCACAATAATCCAACAATCTTGGGTGTTGTTTAATGGTTTGTGCAAGTGGCGCGTAGTGGTGGCTCATGCATAAACATGTCTGCCTCATAAACATCCAAGGCGCGCTCTCAAACACTCTCACACACGCACACATGTATACATAGTTTACGAGCAAGACATCAATACGCGTATATCCTGCTGCATCCTGCATGACCGTCCCAATGCCGCAATAGGCGTACATCCAGATATTTACACAGACACACTCTCATATGCGAGTTCATACACATGTATGTATGTATGTACATGTGTAGTGCGTGCCGGTAATGTGGTTTTCGTTAAATCATATTAAACTATTAAGCCAGTAGAAACGACACTCCACTCACTCACTGGGACCAATTTCCCGCTCTGAGGGGGAAAAAGCAGCAGAAGGCGGAAAATAACGAAAACAATCCTTTTATGCCGCGCAATTAAATTTAATCCATTTGAGCAGTTTCTGTTTTTCGTTCTTTTGTTGTCGTTATTGTTGCTGTTATTGTCATGGATGTTGTTGTGTGTAAGCGTACATACATACAAGCGTACACACACGCATTCGCTCTCTGTGTGTTTACACATTATTCTTCGTTTACTTACCCACTTTAACATATTTACTCTTTTCTTTTTTCTCTCTCTCTCTTTTTCTTTATTTCCATACAAATTGTGTATTCCCGCATATCCTTTGGCGCTTTAAACTCCAACAAAATAAAAAACAACCAATCAACCGTTTTTCCTTAAACGATATCACAACCATATTCATCTGCAATTTTAAATATTTTGGAACCAAATTGGCGGAAATGCATAATCAAAATCGAACCGAACCGAATCAACAACAAAAACCTGACGACTGCACCACAAATACAAAACCAATTCCAAAATTATGTCAATAACATTGTGTGCATTGCCCGAAAATCCTGTCATAACTCCACGCACCCTCCACCCACCTGCTACATCGCCACACCCACCCCCACCCACTACTAAATACTGCCTCTCTGTGCCATATGCTAATGAATCGTTTTTATAATAATCGTTCGTAATCGTGTCGACTTTATTTTTTTTTCTCAATATTTCCCTCTCTCTCTCTATTTCGAAATATTGCGAACCAAATCTATTTAAATCAACCCAAAAACCAAACAAAAAACAAACATAAACTATTTTCAAAATCCATCAAATGCATTCTTCCCCAACCAAACGAACCATGTGTTGATGTGTCTCATCAGGATTCTCAATTTGTAAGTATACAGAAAGGTTCTACAGAATCACGCACAGATTCGCAATTACTTCGCTTCCTTTGACTTTGGCTAACATCTGTTCTCTATCTCTCTCTTTCTGTGTCTCTTCCTGTGACTGTCTGTCTACCTCACTCTCTCGCTCTCTTTGTATATCGTCTCATAAGTGTATCTGTAATTGTTGTCTTTTCTATTGATCTAATCCGATGCATTTCATGGCTTCGATATTGAAATTACTTGGGATGTACAACTGAAACTGAATCTGCAAATTATAATTATTAACAGAAATTGTAATTGTAACCGTGGCGTTTTCTCTATAACTTTCTGTATACCTTTTAAATTCATATTCCATTGATCACTAACCGCCAGCCATCCAACCATCCAAACATCTGCCAAATATTAGATTCTACTAATTTAATGTCGCTTTAGGTTTCATCACTCATTATATACTCATGTGTAGCTAATAGGTAACCACTACTTAGCGGAATCTTCCGCAATTCCACACATAGTTTTAGTTTTTTAGTCGCTATCACCCGGAGAAAAATGGGCGAAGGTGACAGTAGCTCCCACATAGGGATCATTTTGCATAAAAAGTAAACCGCTTATAACTTTGATTCCAATGTATGGAAATACTTAAAATGTTGTGCAGTGTAATGTTTTTATGGTCCAATGGAAAATTGCCGTTATTGCCACGCCCTTTTTATTACATCCCATATAAATGGACGGCTTATAAAATCGACTCCAGTGCATACAAATACAAAATTTTTTGACGTGTAATGCTTTTATAGTAAACACAGTTCAAGGAAAAATGGGAGTTATTGCCACGCCCCTTTTGGTACGATACTTTTACAAAATGGATCATAACTTATACATTTATTCATAGATTGTTTGCAAATAGCCGTAGTTTGCAGGCTAGATTAAAAAAAATTAATAAAATAATTTTTGTCGATTTTTTTCTATTTTTTGGCCAAGCAAAACACGTTTCTTTTTTTAAAAAAAGTCAACTTTTTCCATTTTTAACGACTGTTGTAACCCTCGTAATTTACTTAAATTTAAGGCATATCCCGGCCCTATCAGGCTTTTACTTAAAAATTATAGTCCAAATACCTTCCATCAAAAATTTTTTAAATATTGTTTTTGAGTTTTCAAAATTAGACCAGAAAATGTTATGCAAAATTTTTGTAAACTAGTGTAATTAGAAATTTCTAAAAATGAGATATCTTTGAAAAAAATTCGAAAAGAGCCGTAAACCATTTTTCAGATCATGTCAAATATCTCAAAGTAACGCTTTTCACTTTATTGATGTGAACAAGAATTGACAATTTGTGAAAGAAACGAAAAAAAATTACACAATAGTAAATGCAAAATTGCCAAAGTTAAAAATATTAAAAATCGTTAAACCTAATTAGCTAAGTGTTACCTTAAATTATTCTGTTGTCTGAAAATTGTAATGAACATATCCTAAAAATCCTATGTCCTGCATTGCCTGTCACATTTCCAAAATCACCCAAGGAGACATAGCCTTGCATTGTCTGACTTATACATATTTAAACTTCTTCCAGGGCATAAATGTATACAACCCACGGAAATGCAGAAGGCCTGCAAAACGTATTGATATTGTTCTCTGTAAATTTTACTTCTCTACTGCATTTAAATATTCTTCATAAAAGAAAAAAGTCACAAAATATACAAATGGTGGCATCAGAATTCACTTATTGAAAATCGAAAAAAAAAATAAATCCCAAAAAGCAATGAAATATCGTCCCGTTTAAAAGTGAGCCAAAAAATGGGAAGTAGCCGATTACGATCCAGCAATTTTGCCTACATTAAATTCTTCAAGATTCCCTGCTCTGGGCATTGACTTAAATCAACAATGTATAAGTAGATACAAAAATTACACGCATAGAATGCTTAAGCCGATCATAAAGTTCTCTGCTCTGGGACATGTCCAAAATTGCGACAGGTTATAATTGTTCTACTCCAATAAAAACCGGAAAAGATGTAATTTATTTTGTGATCTGTTTGATTTTTTTTGGCTTTCCACTATGTCACCCAAAAATTAACCAGAAAATCCCGTGAATTCCGAGATATCTGCATTGAAAATTATTTTATTTACTTTTCTCCAAATTTGGTGAAGTTTTATTCTGGGCCAAATTGTTCATGCTAAATTCTATGATTAGTTAACGAAATTGGCACATAATAAAGTATGTCCTTTCAAAGGTTACAAAGTATTGCTTCGCCCTTCTATTAAAGTTTTGGAAAAAAATTGACATTTCTGGATTGTAAAACAAGTATATATTGAGTGCACTTAAAACAATAACTGGTATATGAACGTGCAAAACATCAACCGCTCCGATATTAGCAAAAGGCCAGCTAAATAAAAAAAAATATTTTCAAATGTAGTTACCTCGGAAAGTACACATTACCCGTAGCATTGTCTGGAGATTGGGTCTCGCCTAGTGAAAGCTGTACCAATAAAACCTCGGGCACCCAAAGATTAAGAGGGTTGCTATATATATTTCTGGCCACTTAGTGTTGGCTGACGCCATCTGACATTTCCATTGGAAAGTTTGACATTTTTTATCATAAACGTACTCAGAACGTTTTGACATACGGCCATCATTTGTGTTGTTTACAGTGACTTGAAAAAATCAATTTAGCCAAAAAATGGAATTAACTCGTGAACATTTTCGTGCGATCATTTTTCACAACTTTCGACGTGGATTATCACGACAAGAGTACATCGATGAACTTAAATCTTTGTATGGCGATGAAGCACCATCCTATAGCACTGTGAAAAACTTGTTTATGAATTCAAGCCAGAGAACATTGATGCCGTGCGTGAACTGATAATGCAAGATCGTCATGTGACATACCGTGAGATAGAGGCATCCTTGGGCATTTCTTCCACCAGCATACATTCGATATTGCATGAACACCTGACCGTAAAAAAGGTTTGTTCTCGTTGGATCCCGCACAATTTGACAATCGCCCAAAAAAAGGCTCGTCTCGACTGGTGCAAAGAAATTTTGAAAAAATACGATCGCGGTGCTTCAAAAGGCGTTTATAAGAAGCACTTCGAAGCAAATGGTCGCCTGTTTCTTCGGCAAAACTGGTCATGTGGCGACTGTTCCGCCTGAGCAACGTAGGACGGTCAATTCTGAGTGGTACACCACAATTTGTTTGCCTGAAGTCTTCGGAGAAATTCGAAAAACGAACAAGAGAAGACGAATCATTGTGCACCATGACAATGCGAGCTCTCACACATTGGCTCAAACCAGCGCCTTTTTGACCGGCCAAAACGTCGAATTGTTGGGTCATCCGAAGCAGCCTGAAGCAGCTGTCGAAGCGTTCAAAAACCATGTTTTGGAGGTGAATTTTCAACACACTGTAACCAAAACAATTCGCGCTCAAATGACAAAACGGTCTGAGTGAAGTTATGCTAAAAAATGTCATACTTTCCAATGGAAGTTCCAGTGTTCATCTGGCAAAACCAGCATTGCCAGGACCGAAATATAAATAGCAACCCTCGTATATACATTTGTATGTAAACTTAGGGGTCCATTAGTTCCGATCCTTCTATTGTAGAAGGTCTAATTACACTAGTTTACAAAATGTTTGTCGAAGGTCTGTACATAACATTTTTTTGTGTAAGTAATATGGTGTCCTAAGCACGAAAATAATATTACAAATTTTTTATGGTAGATTGTTTTAAACTAGTTTTTCAAAATTACCGATTTTCTTGGGAGGCACCTTTAGTATTTGGAAAATATTTATGTAAAGCTTAAAATAACTAAATCAAGGATAGCATCTAAACTTAAGGAAATTATGAGGGTTACAAATGTTGAGGACATTACTTTCAAGTAGAAAAGTAGTTTAGTAAGTGTCCTTAAAGCGAACAATGGGACGAAAAAGATCCATAAAAATAGAAAAAATAGTTTGTTCCACAGAAGAAAACAATGCCTATTTTAAATACATCTATGGATACATTTAGAAAGTATAGACCTTTTGGTAGTAATAAGAGAATTTCCAGAAAATCATGTTTTTATACCCCCACTATTGTGAACGAGGGTATATGAGTATATCAGTTGCTGCGAATCAAAAGTGTAACTCATCGAAGGAGTGACTTAAAAGACCCCAAGTATATTTTGCGGAAATCCAGTTGATTCCAGTCCATTCAAATACTTAAAATTTTGCAGAGTAAATGCTTTTACAGTACCTCTAGCCCCGTGATAAATGAGCGCTATTACCACACCCCTTCGATTCCTGCACTTACAAATATTTGAAATTTTGTACAGTGTACTTTTTTTATAGTACCCATAGTCTATTAAAAAAAGCCTTTATTGCCACAAATCTTTTTTTTAATTTTTTGGAAAAAAAATTAAAAAATAATCGTATTTGTTTTAATGACAGTTACTAAATCACTGTTTCTACACGCTGAAAAAAAATCGCTTCTGTAGTATATTGTCCCAAACATATTCGGCTTGAAACATATATATCTTTAGGATACACTCTAAACATATAATATTTGGTACACACAAAAATTATATATTTGGGAAGATGTTGTTCTAAACAAATCTTTGTTTACATCCCAATGTGTTTATTTTGGACTATTTTTTCCGAAACAAATATTTATTTTCATTTAAATATTCAGAAAATATCTAAATTGTGTTAAATTTTTCAGTAATTCAAAGTTAATTTTTTCAAAAATTTTAACGTCTTAAATATAAAAAATAATAATTGAAATCATATACAGCCTGTTTCTCTATGTCGAACGAAAGCGATGCGAACGAAAAACAGCTGATTTTAGACCTACTAAAAGGTATCAGAACGACAAAGCGAATGCAAACTTACCGGCTGATGCCAGTTTGTAGGTCTAAAGTCAGCTGTTTTTCGTTCGCATCGCTGTCGTTCCACATACAGAAACAGGCTGATAATCTTGAATCGAAATATATACTTGGAGGATTGACAACCAATTATGGCTTGGAATACTCAGAAATTTTAAATGATTGGTTTAAAACATAATATTGGACTTTAAATTACAACACTGCTGAAATACAACTCTACAAGATTTACTTGGCAATGCACATATTTCAACCCTGGATATTTTCTTACTCTTTGTTTCATGCTTTCATGAACTTTTACTTTTTACTTTTGATTTACTCTCAATAAAACACTTGAACTGTGAAGACGTTTGTTTCCTTAAAACTGAAAGGCATATTAATAAAAGGTTTGCGCTCCAACACATAAGATATTGCTGCATTTGGTATCATAACTGGGAGGTTCAAACAAAAAAAAAAAAAACAAAAAAAATTTAAATTCGAAAATTCAACAAATGTTTCGAAAAACTTTTTTAAATAAAATATATTTGGAGAAATTCCTAATCAATAATTTTATTTGTATTCAAATACATATTTTATTTGAGAAATTTTGTTTGCAAATATTATATGTTGTAACATATTAATATACGAGTTCCAAATATATTTTATTGATTTTTAAATAAAATTTATTTGCTCAGAAATATATAATATTTAAAAATTAGTGTTCCAAATATATTTTCTTTATATTCAAACATATCAAAAAGGCGATTTTGCCCCGTGTACGCAAAAGTGACATTCCCTCATAATTGTCATTAATTTAAAGGTTATCACGGTTACATATGTTACGGACGTAAAAAAAAACGTCTGATCTAAGTATGTACGAAGCTGCATTACAACCGGATGTCGTGTTAAGAAACGGCAGCTTTACCGGTAAAACTTAAAATTCATACATGTTTAGGGTACATATATGTTTAGGGTTCAAACATATATGTTTAGGGTACACTCAAAATAACTAATATTTGCCACATACAAATATTATATGTTTGCGAGGATATTGTTCTAAACAAAACTTTGTTGTCACTATAATATGTTTTTATTTGGAACTATTATTTCCGAAACGAAGAAATAGTACTTTTGCATTGTATCAATGCCTTAATTTAAAAGCTATTTTTCTGTTTTTTAGAAGTTCATAGAGAACCTTTTTAGAAATCTTAAATTCTATAATCTTACTATATATTGCATTTATGAATGGACAAAAAGTGATAAATTGGAATATTTATAAATTAAAAAACTGTGCTGTAGAACAAAGCTAATGCTGCTTATGACATTTTTAACTATAAATGTTTTCAAATATTGTACGAAATCTAGAAAAAACTAACAAAAGTCAGCAAAGTTTTATAAGCATTTTTTACTAAAGTATAGATGGGAAGCTCCATAAAAAATAATTTTGTTTGTGTGTAAACACATATTTTATTTGTGATAGTTAGTTCGCAAATATATTTTGTTCTAATATATTAAAATATGCATTCCAAACAAAATTTCTTAACTTTCAAATAAAATGTATTTGTTCACAAATATATAATATTTAAAAAAATTGTTTCCAAATATATTTTCATTCGATTCAAACATATGTATGTATGCATATGGATATGTATGTATGGATTCATTATACAACTTTTGTAGTAATTCCAATCGCCACATTCATAGAGCTATGAAAAGGCGCAAATACTCTTTTGCTAACTAAATAATGTATTCCAAAGTGAATTAACCTTAGAACTCGCAGAAGAGTATCCGCCCCCACTAGCCATTTGTTAGCCTAACATTGTGTCATCGCCATCATCATCATCGTTCGATATACTCGTAAGAGCGGCAATGCACTCGCTTTCAGTGTTCTTCCTTTGGATTTTTGTGTGTTTCCAATTTCTATTAACTCACTCAGATAGTGCTAAAACAAAAGTACAACCCAGTATAACCCAGACATTTGTGTTGATAACCCGGGAACCATTAACCCTTTTCTAACCTCAAACTAAGGCGAAACAAGTGCAAAAGAATTCAATGACTAACCGAGATGAGATTGTACCCTTTCTAAGTAGTTAATACACTGACACACACACACACACACTCGAAGACATAAACGTAGACGTAGACGACCCATTCTCCTCCCATCCTCCATGGACACAGTCAGTTGTTCTTCCCCTATTGTTTTTTCGCTCCTTTTGTGTAACTATGTAGCATGTTTGTCGCTACACACAACGCCGTCGAATGTTTGAAATGAAATCAAAATCGAAATTGAAGTTGAAGTTGAAACTGAAACTGCAGCAGTTGAAGTTCCTTCAGCAAAGTCCCGCTGAATTGAGTCGACCGTAATAACATTGAGTTTTTACTTTTTTCTTTCTCTTTTCGTTCTACATTTGAAATTTATTTGGAACAGGGCAAAGGTACTGGATCCGGCAATAGGACGCTGCTCTATGGTAATGCTATACTGTTGCGTCACAACAACAGTGACATGGTAAGATCACATTTACACTGCCACACAGATACAGATACAGACACAGACAATTTAACGTAATCCTTGACAATTGAATTGATACCTTATCTTTTTGGTCGTTTGTCCTTCTCCGTGGTTCGTCGTTGTCCTCCTGGGTTTGGGTGTGTGTGTGGATGCTGCGTTTTGCACAAATTCTGCGACGATGTCGATGTCGATGCCGATGACGACACCAACAGTACCTAGCTTGCCTTTCGACATCATCGTCCAACGACAAATTATCCTTCGATGTCGGTCTGCAGGAGCACAGCCAAGGTGAGGCATGTTGGTGGACTGTGCATCCGGCCAGCAAGCAGCGCTCTGAGGGTGAGAAGGTGCGTGTGGGTGACGACTTGATTTTGGTATCTGTGGCAACAGAACGTTACTTGGTAAGCTAAGCTCGTCGGGATTACGTGTAAGTCAAGCCATGTGCTTTATTAAATTTCTCATTTCTTTGACGTCTGTGCGGTGAGTGCAGCACACGACCAAGGAGAACGAGCAATCAATTGTCAATGCCAGTTTCCATGTGACACACTGGTCGGTGCAACCCTACGGCACCGGTATCTCTCGCATGAAGTATGTGGGCTATGTATTCGGTGGCGATGTTTTGCGTTTCTTTCACGGCGGCGATGAGTGTCTAACCATTCCCAGCACATGGGGACGTGAAGCTGGACAAAAGTAAGTACCTCTTGTATCCCTTATATATAACATGGTGAACAATGTGATTTCGATTTCGAGTTAATCTATGCAGTGAATTTGTCTAAAATTAGCCAATTATAATGATTTACTACAAATTCAATGAGTTCCCATTCAGTAATTGTAATTCACAATTCAGAAAATTTGCGAATGTATTCTTAAGGACATAAGGAATGACTGATAATATAAATAATATGATCCTTATAGGATTGAATGAAAATAGTATAATAATACATAATAATAATAATAAATGCACGGAGCCGACTATATGACAACACTACAACAAATTAAACTGGTATCGTGATAAGTCTCTTAAGGATATTGGCCTGTCTCCGGCTTGACCCTTTAATATGAAACAACCCGGTACTTTACTTCCTGTGACCTGTCATGATACTGATATTGAAGATCAAGTGTAGTACCTGCAACTATTTGATAAGTCCCATTTAAACCCGTCACGGAATAAATCCCAATGTAATACGTTAAATGTCAAATATCGAGATAAATTTACTATAACAATTAAAGAAAGAATGCAGAGGGCGGCCGGAAGTTGGACACCAAGAAAATGCACCCTAAATTGAAAATGAAAGTGCGCCCCAAATTTGGGGCCTATTTTCGTTACAAAAACTGATTTAGGAAATTACACCCCAATCAAGAAAACAGCATGAAATGACAATAGACCCCAAAAAAGCTAAGAAATGTTCTCTTCCTAAATCTGGGGCGTACGCATTAATAGACATATACAAACATATTTTCTAATTATAAATCTATTCCTGTGCGGTCGGCCTACGGCCCAAATAAAATTGTTGTTGTTTGATATGTTTTTTTTGGGGCCCATATTCATAAAAATAGTGGGGTGTATTTTCCTGGGGCCCAATTTCATTCCGCCAATGCAGAGACCACACATTTAATGAATGGGTAGAGATCAATGGTGCCGGGAAGGCCATCCGCATTATGAAATTAATTTTACCAAATTATTTTTATGAATTGTACTAAAATTCTGATTATTTGTATATATGTACATACGTACATACTCGTATCGTCGATGCGCAGACGTAATCTCCTATGTGTAATGTTTCATTTCCATAGTCATACGAAAAAACCAGTAAGGAAAGGCAGAAAGTTAGGCGGGCCGACTATATAATACCCTACACCTCGATAACAATGCGAAAATGTGCATTGCGATAAGAATTTGGTAGTGTTCATACATGTAATAAGAAAGCTCTCTCTGCCGAATTTCGTACTGATCGGATATAAAGCACTGTTTCTACGGCGCTTAGATGTCAAATCGGGTGAAACATATATATGGGGCTATATCTCAATCTGAACCGATTTTCCCTGAATTTGGCAGCGTTCATACATGTAATAAGAAAACTCTCTCTGCCGAATATCGAACAGATCGGGTGTAAAAAACGATTTCTACAGCGCTTTCATCTCATAACATATATATGGGGGCTATAAAAATCTGAACGGATTTTCTCCGAATTTGGTAGTGTTCTTTCACGTAATAAGAAAACTATCTCTGTTGAATTTCGTACTGATCGGATATAAAATAAGGGTTCTACAGGGCTTACATGTCAAATCGGATGAAACATATATATGGGGGCTATATCTAAAGCTGAACCGATTTTCCTTGAATTTGGCAGTGTTCATACATATAATAACAAACCTCTCTCTGTTGAAATTCGTACTGATCGGATATAAAATACGGGTTCTACAGCGCTTACATGTCAAATCGGGTGAAACATATACAGAGTGGAGCGCAGTAATTTGCTTATTTGGGAATGAAATGAAAAAGTTATGAACCTTAGAAAATTTTATTTTATATTTTAATTATATTGAACAGTAAGGGAATTTTTAAATTACATCGTTTAAAATAGTGTATCTGGCAAATGTCGACCTACGCTATCCACACACGGCTGCATACGATTTCTGAAGTTTTCGTGAACTCTAACAAGCATGTCGACTGGTACTCTGCCAATTTCAGCCCCAATATTGTTAATTAGGTCTTCCAAGGTGTTGGGACGGTTGAAATACACCTTCGCATGGAAAAAACGCATGGGGCTAAGTCTGCTGCCAGTTCGCATCACCTCGAGTGATTCACATCACCCCGAGCGAGTGCACATTTGAAAAATACGCTTCAACACAAAATGACCTCTCCTCATGTGTCCAATGCATGATGGCGACTCAAAGGCAGGCGAATACAAATCTCCTGTCAGCCACTATAAGCCACGCATACTCTCCACTCTCTTCGACCAACAGTGCCGCCACAGCCTGCAGTGCAAAAAAGCAAGTTCCCGCGCTCCACCCTGTATATGGGGGCTATATCTAAATCTGAACGGATTTTCTAGAATTTGGTAGTGTTCATTCACGTTATAAGAAAACTCTCTCTGCCGAATTTCGAACAGATCGGGTGTAAAATACGGTTTCTACAGCGCTTACATGTCAAATGGGGTGAAACATATATATGTGGGCTATATCTAAATCTGAACCGATTTTCCCTGAATTTGGCAGGGTTCATTCATTTAATAGAATTACTGTCTCTGCAATATTTCGTACTGATCTAATATAAAATACAGTTTCTACACCGCTTACATGTCAAATCGGAGGTACATATACATATATGGGAGCCATATGTAAATCTGAACCGATTTCGTCCTTGGGCATAAATAAAAATATGTGCAAAGTTTCGATGAGATCGGACCATAATTGCGACCTGTACTTTGATTACAAGAATACATCTACAGACAGACAGACAACCAAACAAAGTCATAATACCCTATAAAAAGAGGATTTTTTAAAATTAATTTTAATAATTAAAAAAAATGCAAAGAAAATCTTTTTAAATTTGATGTCTTTATTTGATATATTTTACCGATAACAAGATATATTTTTTTTAATAACCCCAGTATTCCTCAAAATGTTGTATTGCACAATAAATCCCAAGCCAACGTTGAGCCGATAAGCCGCCGAACCTTTTTTGGTCGAGCTACCGCCGCCGACAATTTTGCCTCGACTTTTATTATTTATTTATTTATTTATATGAATTACAATACAAAGTAAATTTATATTCTAATTTAAAGGTCCAGGGAAAGGCCGGGTAACAAAGACCATATGGCTAAATGTTTGCAGCGACAGACCAGAGCCTCTGGTGGGAATCGAACCCACGACCTCCAAACTCATAGGCGAGTACGCTACCAACTCGCCTACTGGGGCGCTCAACGACTTTTATGTATATGCTCAATAAAGCCTGGATAACTTCTAATTAAAGAAAATTATGAGGATTACAAATGTTAGCAATGACTTAACTGTCGTTAAAATAATTAGAAAAAATTTGATTTAAAAAAAAAAAGAAAAAAAATCGTTTTTTGCTGGCGCGAAAGAAACCATAAAAATAGAGAAAATACGCCAAAAAATGTGTTCCAATTTTTGAAAGCTAGCATCCTAACGAAGAAGAAATGCCCATTTGAAAAAACCTACGGATAAATGTAGAAATGATAGCACTTTTGGTAGAAATAAGAGAATTTCAACAAAATCCGGTTTTTATATCCCCAATATTGTGAACAAGGGTATTAATCAGATGCTGCGGGCCAAAAGTGTTACACATCGATGGAGTGTCCTAAGAGACCCCAAGAATATTTGGCGAAAATCCGTTTTGGGTCATTTTAAGTAATTTTAGCAGTGTCCGTCTGTCTGTCTGGCAAGATAACTTTCGGCAGGATTATTAGATTAACTTCAAATTTGGTAAGTTAACATTTTTTTTTCTACCTCGAAGTAAGGTCAAATATGTATGTATTATGTTGGTCTACTGCTGCGAATACCTCCCCCACAAAGCTTAAAAATTTAGTGAAATACTGATTATCCCATAACTTTTATACTATTCAGAATATATCACAATTCCACACATAGTATTAGTTTCTTGGTCGCTATCATCCTGAGAATGGGCGAAGTTGACACGCTCCTTTTGGTACCTACCATACAAATGGACCATATTGCCCAAAAAATTATCGGCTTTTAACTTTGACTCCAGCCCTTGACATTTTGTGAAGTGTAATGCTTTTTTAGTACCTACAATCCCGTAAAAATAGGCGTTTTTGCCCCGCACCTTTTGGTAACTCCCATACAAAAGGATAATTTTGCACAAAAAATTAACTGTTTATAACTTTGATTCCAGTCCATACAAATACTTACAATTTTCTAGAGTGTAATGACTTTACAGTACCTTTAGTCCTGTGCACATTAGGTGTCATTAACACGCCCCTTTTGGTACCTCCCATACAAATGGAACATTTTGCACAAAAAGTTAAAGGTTTATAACATTGATTCCTGCACATACAAACACTTGAAATTTTGTACAGTGTAATGTTTTTATAGTACCAATAGTATATTAAAAAGTGGGTTTTATTACCACACCCAATTTGGTACCTCCAAAACAAAATTGCCAACATAAAGAATATGAAAAAATGTCAATTACATCGTTGCAATAAGAGGAACCCATCTGTAATATTAATTTAAGACGAAACCCTTGAGAAAGTCAACAAAAAATTGTCAAAACGTTGGGTGAAATAAAATAGAATATAATTTTATTTTAATAATATAAAGGTCCAATCAGCTAAAACGAATACATCAAAAAAATATTTTCTTTTAATTTCCCTATTTTTACAATATGGGTCCTCATTTATACATTTTTTCATGTACTTTTTGCAGAAAGGCAATGTTTTCGTCGTTAGCAAGTTAGCTTTCAAAAATGGAACAAACAATTTTTGGCGATTTTTTCTCTATTTTTTCTATTATTTTTTTAGTGCCAGTAAAAAACGATTTTTTGAAAAAAAAATCAAATTTTTTCTAGTTGTTTTAACGATGAAAGTGATGTTTTCAACATCCCGGCTTTATTGAGTTTATACTTCAAAAAATATGCATATGTTGTTGTTGTTGACTTAGTATACCCATTATGACAAGTTTCACTAAAATCCGTGACATGAGCCAAAAATGCTTTGATCACTTAACATTGAACTGCTCTTTGGTATATGATAATATTTTGTTCTATCTCAGGCTAAGTTTGGGCCAATAGCCCACTTCTTCTACAATTCGGTACAGTGCAATGTCTTTGAAGTATCTACTGTTCATCTCAATATTGGCGTATTCATCAAGCTACTTCTGGTGCTCCCACACAAATTGACAGATTCATTCGCAATCCAAACGAAAAGGGGTAAAAAAGCATTAACTATAGTCAGAATATTGTGATCATAACAATTTGTACTATTGGGTATATCGGTCCAATTCTTTTCGTCATATAGGAAATTGTATTGCCCATCCAGACATGTTGATACTGATGAAATCGGTGCATATTGTGTTCGTTATTTACAAAATACTAGCACACGGTAAGGGAAAAAATAAAAATTCAATTTTCAATTGCAGATATCTCGGTAACTATACGAGATAATTCTTAGGTGTAGGTTTTTTTGTAGACCTCAGTTTCGTTTTTCATTTTTTATAAATCGGAAGAGAAACACGAGTTACACGAGCTTAAACATTTTCTTCACCCGATGTGGCCTACTTTGAGGCCGTCTAGCTACGCCCCTGTCTGTTATAGGGGGCCCAAATGTAAAACTTAACTTCTCTAACACCTCTTCATCTACCATGCGAAGTTTTGTCGCAATCGGTTTTTGGTTAAGAAATGATCGAATTATTTCCCCTTTTGGAATTTTATTTCGTACCACTGTGCCGTGTTTTTCAACAAATCGACAAAAATTGTCAGAATAGTCTTGTATTTCGTCTATAACTTTTACAAATATTGAGTTTCCCAAAAATTGTTCACTGTTCTGGATTTGTGAGAGTGCGACAAATATTCTATAAATTTGAAGAAAATCGAGGGGGAGCAATTGTTTCTACAAAGGTTTTTGTGTCCTCTTTAAAACAAAGTAAACCGCCGTTCGAGAGCAATTACAAATTTCGTTTTTTTTTAATTTTTTCAAAAGTTAAAATGCCCATAATTTTTTTTAATGATAACGTTATCTTATTTTACCTATTAGCCAAAACTAAACTACAAAGGTCTATATTAAATATTCTGACTCTATAACATTGCTTTAGTCAGGCGGAGACGACTACATTATACCCTACACGTCTCCATCAGAGTAGAATTAAAAGAAATATGTTTTGAAAATGTTTATCAATGTTGTTTTCCTAATGAAAATAATATGTTTAAAAATTTGTATTTTAGGAACTTAGATTCAAAATCAGGATATAGATACATACAGGGGATATACGCGTATCTGAAACTGAGTCTGTTTTCGTTAAATTTGACAACGACAAGAATCTGTTATCTCTTAAAAATTATAAAGATCTGTTGACAATGCCGATTTTAAACTGTTTGTAAACTGCTTAGACTCTAAAGATATAATCCTACATAAAGTTTGCCAGAGTTTATTATAAACCCTAACAACTTTCCTATGCCAAATTTCGTAAAGATTTGATACGAATTGTGGCGCGTAGATTCCAAATCGGGATGTACATAAATATGGTGTAGCAAAATAATCTAATTTCTTTATGTTACCAGATTTGATCTGACAAATGTACAAAAAGCGTCAAAAGCACTAAGCGTACAGTTAGTGCTTTTTTTCGTTTGACACTAACTGAACGATTTTCGCGTATTGGGTAGTGTGAAAAGCACTAAATCTGGTGCGAAAAGCACTAAGTTGGCATCATTTGATAACTTTTTTGGTGACCCGATTCGAGAAAAAAACGATGTTGGGCCGAATCCGCGTGCTCGGAAAAAATTAAAAAAAATGTTTTTGCAATTGTCTCGAAGTAAGCTTTAATATTCCGCCTCGCATTTTATAACTTTTTTTATGACCTGGTCTAGTGTACATTAGTCGGTTTTCCCGACTGAAAATGTCTTACTTGTTTTATATTTATTATTTTTTGATATAGCTCACATACAAAAATCTTCCCTGATTTGAATACTTTACTAGTATATAATTTCCAATTTTCTTTGTGTCTCATAGACACATTTTACTATCAATTCAGTTTTTTGCTTTGGAGTAAACTTTCTACATTATTTTTATGTTGGCTGGGGCATTTGCATTTCAATAACCAATACGTAATGGATTAATTTTAGTTTCAACACAATTTTCATGAGGATCATGTTTTGCATAGTCAGCTGCGCGAATTCATCTATATCATAAGATAAACACATTCATCATTTCTATAAATTTTTCATTAAAATTTTAAAGAGAAAATTGTTAGATTCTTGCCTATCACTTACAATAGATATGATTTTAAAAGAATCGTAGAAAAATTTCACATTGTTTCGATCGAACTTTAATTTTTGTTAAAAGTATGTATAGACGATTGCCAGATCGGACAATATAGTCAGAAAAATGGCGAAAGTTGCAACAACGTGAACGTACAACCAGAAATGTCATTGTGAGATAATTTGCAGATTGTTAGATGTGCGAAATTTGTGAGTGTGACAATGGCGCCATTGTCAGAGAAACATTTAATTGGCAACGTTGTCTTTAAAATATTTTTTATTGACAATCCTGCATATAAATATTTACAAAATATATTGTAAATATATGAAATTGTAAGGGTTTCTTGCAATCGTCTGAACTGTCAATTAACCTTTGCCTAACAATCTGTAATTGTCCGTACATTTGCAGCACTTTAACTGGGTTGATAACGTTGTCCGATCTGACAATCGTCTGTACATAGCCTAAGAATATAGAATGTATGTATTTCTTCAATGTTTGAACATTTGTATTTTCATTATTTCAGTATTGTTGTGTACGAAGGTGGCTCGGTCATGTCTCAGGCTCGTTCACTATGGCGCTTGGAATTGGCGCGCACCAAATGGACGGGCGGTTTCATCAATTGGTTCCATCCCATGCGAATTCGACACATTACAACCGGACGCTATTTGGGCGTCAACGATAATAACGAATTGATTTTGGTAAGTAACATGCAAATCCACCACCCACAGCAAACTCTCACTCAATCCGATATCTCGCTCACTCGCTCTATCTCTCTCTCTCTCCCTACCGCAGGTCAAAAAAGAAGAAGCATCTATTGCTACAACGACTTTCTGTCTCAGACAGGAAAAGGACGACGAGAAAAAAGTACTCGAAGATAAAGATTTAGAAGTTATCGGCTCGCCGATCATCAAATACGGTGATACCACCGTTATTGTGCAGCACTGCGAGACCTGCCTCTGGCTCAGTTACAAGAGCTACGAGACAAAGAAGAAGGGTGTTGGCAAAGTCGAGGAGAAACAAGCCATTCTGCACGAAGAAGGCAAAATGGACGATTGTCTCGATTTCTCGCGATCCCAGGAGGAAGAATCAAAAACTGCTCGTGTCATTCGTAAATGCAGCAGTCTCTTTACACAATTTATAAAGTACGTAGAATCAGCTGATCTCTGAACAAGGGGTGGTATATTTAATAGTAGCAATAGATTTGAAAATAAGTAACTCTGGCATAATAATTTGAAATGCATTGCAAATCTCACTAGAGCTTTGTATCTTTAATGACATTTAAGCATACTAATTTTGCCGTCCATCAGCAGGGAATTTTGCTCTTACGTTCCTTAATAATATAGAGTGATCCAAGTAGAGATACTTTTTTCAGTAGCCTTTTTTGACAGATCACGTGTGAGTCGTGTCATGCTGTCATGTTATTTTTGTTAAGTGTTGTTTGGCATTTGGCATACATATTTATGTACATCTCTCTTAAATATCAGTTCAAATAAGTTCTGACCCAACTTGTACAATACGTAATTTAGCTTTCGATTTTTCTTGTGTCTAAAATGTATTCTTTAAAGACAAGTGCTAATATACACTATGGACTAAGAGATGTCCGCTGAATATAATCTTCTAGAAAAATCATTATTTTGAAAAGCTTTTACGAGTATTAACTCCCATTGGTCCAATTATTGTGTAGTTCTCTATACTTGTACAGTGCTTAATCGTATTATTATATTGCACTGATTACATTATGAAACATAAATATTTTTTTTTTGGGTCCAAGGCCAAAACTTTTTTTTGTGTAGACTGAGGGATATACTTATGTAATTCCATAAAATCAAAATCAAAAATTTTTTAAAATTATATTTTTCATGGAGATTATCTTATGTTGATTGCTGGCACAAAAAAGAAAAATGTTTTATTCTATTTTTCAATAGCCAGATTCTAACGAAGAAAACAAAGCCAACTTGATCTATGGATAAATGTAGAATTTATTACCATTTTGGTAGAATTAAGAGAATTTCAGGAAAAATCATGTTTTTATGCCCTCACTATTGTTTCCAATGGTTTTTATCCTTTGGTACGGGCCAAAAGTATAGCACACCGAAGGAGTGACTTAAGTCCTCAAATATATTTGGCGGGAATCCGTCTGTCTGTCTGTCTGCCTCCGTACCGCCCCAGGATGGATGCTTAGCGTTCCAATCAGCACCAATGAGCACCTCATCAGAGGCGGAGTGTCTTCAAAGTAAGAAGCCCGAATGGGGATACCGAGACTAAGGTATGAGACAATAAATATGATGGAGGAGCCGTCACCCCTCCAAACTAATCCCTGGCGAAAACGGCGGTTTCCAACCAGAGCCCCCAATCCTGTTCTGGCGAAATGAGCTAGGAGCAAAATATCGTTGTAATGATCATTAATAAAGTTCTTCAGAAAGTGTCCTTGGCGATGGAGACATTGTAATTCACGTTGATAAATATAACTTTGAAAAGTTATAACCCGTTAATAAACAACAAAAAACCCCTAAGGCACTGGCTCTTCTCTCAGAATCACGAAGCAGCACAAATTCAAGACTGAACTCTCTGATGTCCGAAATGACACCAAGAAGTCCTCCCCGAAGTACGCCCTGCAATTTTCGGCAACAGCAGTACCCAAGGCCGATAGAGTATCTGTGGGAGTTGTAGCCTCAGATAGAGAAGGGCAAGGACCAGGCTGTGTACCCATTGCAGCCGCATATGACACCCCTCCGCGTAAGCCCTCAATATTGCTTTAGCGCATGGCAGCCTTAGCAGCTGCCGCTTCCCTGGCTTCTTTCCGCTTTGAAAGAAACTGTATCCATTTAGGACATTCAGGGGAGCTGTGTGTGCCCATCAGCATCACAATTCACACATCGTAAGACATGCACTTCATTGGACTGAGCACAGACGTTATCCCTTACTGATTTTGGCGGGATAGTACACTTCGCCGGGTCGTGCGACTGTCCGCATTTCACACAACGGTATAGCATTCCGCAGTTGAAAGAAACGTGCCCATACCGTTGGCAGCTTAAGCACTGGGTGCCTTCACGTCCTCTATCCTTTTTATAACTAATTCTACAATGGAGTATCTTCCCAAACACAGACATCTTTTCGATGACGGTGTCTCCAGCAAGGCGAAGTGGCCACTTAATTTCGGACAGACAGACGGCACTTAAGATCTCGACTTTCGAAAGAGTTACTGACTGACTGATGATGGACCATGTTGGGTGAAGTTTCCACGCCCCTTTTGGTACCTCCCAAACAATTGAATCATTTTACACAAAAAGTTAAGGCTTTTAACTTTGATTCTACTTGAAATTTTGTGCAGTGTAATGCTTTTACAATACCTATAGTCCCGTGAAAAATGGGCCACGCCCTTGTTGGTATCTTCAATACAAACAGACCATTTTCCATAAAAAAGTTAAATACAAACAAACACTTGGAATTATGTACAGTGTAATGCTTTTATAGTACCCATAGCCCATGGATAAAAAGGAGCGTTATTGCAAACACCCCTTGTGGAAACTCCCAAACAAAATGGTAAAAATAAAACATATGAAAAATTATGTTTTTTTTTTAATTTATCCATAGATTTTTTTCAAATAGCTGTTGTTTTCTTCGCATTCTAGATTTTAATATAAATATAAGTATATGGCATACATTATTTTAAATCCATTACGGATTTTTTGTGCCAGCAAAAAAAAAATTAAATGTTTTTGATGACTGTTACTATACCAGAGGTTTTACGTAAATTTAGATATGTAACATTGGTAAATTAATTTTTTTTAAATAGAGCTAAGAAACTGAAAATTGGTACATATACACTAGGGTGAAGACTTGTATACAACCTCGTTTCCCTGTATCATATTTATATGAGTTTTTATTTAAGATTAGATATAATCTTACATATAAGGTGATTCGATAAAAAACCTCACGCACAAAATTATTTTAAAATTTGTATTTATCAGTCAATGGTTTCAAAACTTTCAAAATAATGACCGCTCATAAATGTGGTTTCTGTAAAAAAAAAATGAGAATCATAAAAAAGTCGTCAACGTTTTTTCCAAAGAGATACATTCGACTCAAAATGAGATTCTTCACTTAATTGTAAATAAAAACGAAAGATGTTCATCGATTTCTATGATCAATGTCTCATTTTGTTCATAGGTTATGTGGCTTTTCGTGAAAGTTATAAGACTTGACACTTTTTTCCGTTTTGGATTTATATGATTTAAAAAAAAAAAAAATTTTAATTTTTTCACAAAAATATCATTTCAAAGTGGTTTGTGCGTGACCTTTTTCAATATTTAAATGGAATAAACGTTATTTTAGTCATTAATAGGCAAAAGTTCATTCATTCGTGCAACAGGAAATAATTTTTGAGAAAAAAAAACAAAAAGTCATCACCCTAATATACACCTTTACGATATAGAGTTAAGGGCGTGAGTAGCAGGTTCATATACTTGATGGAAAATTGTTGCCCAAGGATATCGTTTTATGACATAACTTCTATATTTCAACTCCTTAGGCATTTTGTTTGTTTCGTTTCCACCGTTTTCTGTGCGGTAGAGAAAATCGTTAAATGTGACTCCATTCAAAACATAAGAACTAGCATTATCAGTAATTATCTTCTCATTTTCTAAACGGAACACAAACGAAGTTTTTTTTCATCACAAGGAGACTCGTTCCTTTATTTACGAGTACTACTTTTTAGCATTTTTACAACAACACTATAGAAAAAATGGTTTTAAACAAAATAAAATTTATAATGATTGATTATACTAGTACATATGAAAAAAGTGGCACTGTTAGTTCAAGATGTACTTTTATAAATAGATGATGTATTTATCGCTCTATATTAACTTGAATTTCGACTAATACCGCTGCCGTTATCAGGGGCCCACTCTATCCACGCTGTATCTAAATTCATTGCATATGCATTCAATTTTTAATCATTTCGAATTGTTTCTTTCGCTATTCCCCTGTTTTATAGTGCCTTGGAAACTTTACAATCCAATCGCCGTCATTCGATCTTTTTCCAAAAAGTGAATCTAAATGAAATGGTTATGTGCCTTGAAGATTTAATCAACTATTTTTCCCAACCGCCAGATGATATGGGTAAGTTTTCCACACCTCCTCTTTTGACATTGCCTTTGTTTACGAGTGTTACAATTGTCTATCGATTTTATTTTTCCGAATGAGCAGAACACGAGGAGAAACAGAATCGCTTCCGTGCTTTGCGCAATCGCCAGGATCTCTTCCAAGAAGAGGGCGTTTTGAATCTTATTCTCGAAGCCATTGACAAAATCAACATCATCACATCGCAGGGCTTTTTGGCTAGTTTCTTGGCGGGAGATGAGACGGGCCAAAGTTGGGATCTAATTTCCACATACCTGTACCAGCTGTTGGCAGCCATTATCCAGGGTAACCACACGAATTGTGCCCAATTCGCCAACAGCAATCGTTTGAATTGGCTGTTCTCCCGTTTGGGTTCTCAGGCTTCCAGTGAAGGTTCGGGCATGTTGGATGTATTGCACTGTGTGTTGATTGACTCGCCCGAAGCCCTGAACATGATGAGAGATGAACACATTAAAGTGATCATTTCACTGTTGGAAAAACATGGCCGAGATCCCAAAGTCCTGGATGTCCTTTGCTCACTTTGTGTAGGTAACGGCGTTGCCGTGCGATCATCGCAAAACAATATTTGCGATTTCCTCTTGCCAGGCAAGAATCTGCTACTGCAGACGCAGCTAGTCGATCATGTAGCCAGCATTCGACCGAACATTTTCGTTGGTCGTGTGGAGAACTCGGCCATGTATCAGAAGTGGTACTTTGAAGTAACCATGGATCACATTGAGCAAACCACTCATTTAATGCCTCACTTGCGTATCGGTTGGGCCAACACTTCCGGGTAAGTATCTAGCAATGTGCAGATCGCGACACTCAATTCAAATGGTTACTTTTAATGTTGCGATGCTTTCAGCTATGTCCCTTATCCCGGTGGTGGCAAAAAATGGGGTGGCAATGGTGTGGGTGACGACTTGTACTCGTTCGGCTTCGACGGCGGCTATTTGTGGACAGGAGGACGCAGATGCTTAGTATCAGACATGGTACCCGAAGAACCTTACATCCGCAAAGGCGACGTGATCGGTGTTACCATTGACTTGTCAGTGCCGATCATCACTTTCACATTCAATGGCATCAAAGTGAAAGGTTGTTTCCGCGACTTTAACTTGGATGGCATGTTCTTCCCCGTTATGAGCTGCTCTTCGAAATTAAGGTGAGTCACCTGCACTAAGCTTGGCCACGAATAGCTTGCCTCACCCTTTCTCCCTATGTGTGTTTTCTCATTTCAGTTGCCGATTCCTATTCGGAGGCGATCACGGTCGCTTGAAATTTGCACCACCACTAGGATTTTCACCGTTAGTGCAGTGTCTTATGCCTCATCAAATTTTGAGTTTGGATCCTTGTTTCTATTTTGGCAATTTGAACAAAAACGTATTGGCCGGTCCTTGGATGATCGAAGATGACACTGCCTTTGTGCCTAATCCCGTCGACACTTCGGGTGTTGCGTTGCCTTCTTCGGTGGATCAAATCAAGGAGAAGCTGGCTGAAAATATTCATGAAATGTGGGCACTTAACAAAATTGAGGCTGGTTGGTCTTGGGGAGAACACCGCGATGACTATCATCGCATTCATCCTTGCTTGACACAGTTTGAGAAGCTACCTCCAGCCGAGAAGCGCTACGACAACCAGTTGGCAGTACAAACACTAAAGTGAGGAACTTTTTCATGGACTTGTCCTAGAGTTTTTATAATCATAAATGTTTAATTGCAGGACAATTATCGCCCTGGGCTACTACATTACCATGGACAAGCCTCCGGCACGTATACGTCCTATTCGCTTGCCCAATGAAATCTTCATGCAAGCCAACGGCTATAAACCAGCACCTTTGGACTTGAGTGCTGTCACCTTGACACCCAAACTCGAGGAACTAGTGGACCAATTGGCCGAAAATACACACAACCTCTGGGCCAGAGAACGTATTCAACAGGGCTGGACTTATGGTCTCAATGAGGATTCTGAAAATTTGCGCAGCCCTCATTTGGTACCCTACTCTAAAGTGGACGAGGCCATTAAGAAAGCCAATCGCGATACCGCTTCAGAGACTGTTCGTACTCTCCTGGTGTACGGTTATGTTCTCGATCCCCCCACCGGTGAAGGCAATGAAGCCTTGTTGGCCGAAGCCTTGCGCTTGAAGTTTGCCGCCTTTCGTACATATCGTGTGGAACGTAACTATGCCGTTACATCGGGTAAATGGTATTTTGAATTTGAAGTTCTCACCTCTGGACCAATGCGAGTTGGTTGGGCCAGAGCTGATTGCAATCCCGGCGCTATGTTGGGCAGCGAGGATACCAGTTGGGCCTTTGATGGCCACAATGTAAGTATGAAGCGCTTGAACTAAATGATTTGCATTTCATAAATCTCTTTATTGAATATTTTCTAATGCGTATATGTAAAAATGTATATGCACATTTGGTGATATTGCAAAGCCTTTGGAAGGGACTATAGCCCTGATGGTCAATTGAGATGCTAAAACATTTTGAACATCATTATTCCTTTCTATCAAAATCGTCATTGCAAAGGCGAGTATCCGACCTCAGGCTTATGGTTTCTTCAGTAGCGCTGAAAAGAAGACTAATTTTTTTACAAAACAAAAATCGAATTTATGCTCGAACAAATACAGGTGACCAAAATTCACGCCGGATCCGTGGAACACTTCGGTGTTCGCTACGAAGCTGGAGATGTTATCGGTTGTTGTATCGATGTCAAGGAACAAACCATCAGTAAGGATACCATTCATGCCACAACTATCGCATTACTGCTGCGAACGTTTATTTAATTTCGATTCGACTTTCAATTCAGCTGCGTTTGACTAATTTCTGTTATTCACGTTATCTTTGGTTAACTTTAAATTCCGTTGATTTTAACTGAGTTTGCGCGCCTCATCTTTTAAGCATCGTTACAATACAACATAATCGAACTGGTGTCGGTATTGCTGGTGGTGATGGTGAAGGTGAAGGTACCTACCCACCAACCTACCTGCCATCAAGTAGCCTGACACGCATTGGATAGCTTTTATTTGGCATATTTATAATATCGGCGTATTCTTAGTCTCTATAATTTATGATTTACTCACTCACTTATTTAATTAATTACTTACTTACTTACTATATTCAGCACTTTTTTAAAGAATCCGAAATTGTTTTTGTGTTTACGTAGGAAGATAAGGTTTTTGGCGGCGTAAGTGAATCATTTGGTAAACAGTGCGGTCCTGGTGATATTGTTGGCGTTTTCTTAGATCTCGCCGATCACACAATCAGTAAGAAAATTGTTCCCTAAACCAAATAAACGACAAAGTGTAGCAACTGTGTATCTTACTCTTTTTCTCCTGACACAACTCCCTATCCATTGCTTTTGATATTTACTAAATCAGACTCCCTCAACCACAAAACGAAAACACCTTTATCACGTTACAGCAATTCCCTTCAATTCGTGGCGCTCTTAGAATGTGTAGTCATCGATGATTTAGATTAGATACTTAGTCTCCTACTCCTTTGACAGAGTAAATACTACTGCACTAACTGGTGGGACAAGTGATTATTCCGAATATTCGTACACATTAACACACTGCGCATGATAGTCACAGATATTTCACAAGAGGCCTTCTCAAACCGCCATCGCCAACTACAGAAGACTTTGTGCAATTCTGCAAATAATACTTCATTTTGTACTAACTCATTCCGGGATTGTAGAGTAAATTGTCTTAAGCATGAGAATAATATTCAAATGGGAATACTTAGAGATTGATTTCGCAAAGATGATAAAATTAAATATTCGTTGTGAAAGACGCAATATGTCAAATCGAACAAAGACATCATACTTTCATTATTTCCAGTTGGGGAGATGTATCCTCTACTTATCTTCAGCTTAGGATGACAAATATAATTTAAAAATCAGGCCCTATATGGAAACACACGTATATCGATCTACTCAATGGAAAGGTCCTTAGACATACACCTAAGCCAGTAAGTAGTCGACTTGTTGTGCGCTCTAATTATTTTATGGTCTAGCCTTGATATTTTTTTTAATACTCTTGGCATAGTCCTTAAGTGTTTTCCATTCTATGTCCCTAATTTGTGTCAAGTCAGGTAAAGAGTCATCCCCAAAGAATCGGGATCTATTGTTTTCCCCCAAGCTGGGTGGTGGCAAAAGTAGCGCTCTAACGTTTCGACATCCTCCCCGCCTGCCCTACAGACGCTGGTATCTACTAGACCTACTTTATGTAGATGCGCTTGATAGCCTGTGTAACCTGTAGGGATACCAATGATAGAACTCATTTCTGTTTTTCGAATTTTCAGCAATGTTTTAGTTTTTTACTCGGCTGGAATTTTGTTGTTTTCCCAACGGTTCCACTATTCCATAGTGTGGTGGGATCTTGTTTTTCTTTTTTTAACTCGGAAGGCGTACTTCCGAAAGGAAGTTTTTTGTTTGCGATTCCCAGCCTCGCGACGCTAAAGCATTTGCTGTCTCGTAAGGCACCCACATGATGCGTATTATGCCATGTTTAGAGTAAGCGTTGATTGTCATTTTACAATCCAAAACGGTCCTTGATTTTACTGTTCTGGTCGTTATTACTTTTATAGCCATTTGGCTACCAATGAAAATATATACATTTGTTCGTTATGTGTTAGCGTTGACATGTTAGCGCTCACACACTGTACTTGCACGGACCGTAAAACGCGAACCTGTAAGACCGTGTTATTGTCTGGAAGGCTGAATAAAAATGAAGTTTCCGGTTCTTCGATGTAAAGTCCCAGTCCCGTTTTCTCCTAGCTTCGGCATATGCGCTAGTTTTCCATCAGTCGAAGCTTGTCTGTCTGATTTCAGGATTCACACTCAGTAACTATTGTTGTTTCAGGTATTAGATCAGATACTAATAACACATCAGTTGGATTATCGATCGTTACCTCAATTATTTTTATACGCGACATCACTCTGTGGTAAAGGTTATTATGACTTTTTGCATTTGTTTGTAACGCCTAAAAACAAACCATTGCTTATTATACAGATCGGCATAGAATCACTTTTTGAGTCAATTTAGCCATGTCTGTCTTGTGATCACAGTGCAGGTCGCAACTATGAAGCGATCTTTACGAAAATTGGTGCAGAGGCATTTCTTAAACTAGGGACGATCCCTATTGAAAATGGAGCATATCGGTCCATGTTTTGAAATAGCCCCCAGAAGGTCCCCACCGATGTCACTTCTTGACACTCTAGAGAACAAATTTTTCATTTGATCTGGCTGAAATTTAAGAATTTACACTAGTAAAAATAGGGCACATCGGACTATGTTATGGTATATCCCCCATATAAATGTCCCCTCTGATGTCACTTCCATATGCTCTAGGGAACACAGTTATATATATGTGTATTTGTTTGTAACGCCTACATAACAAAGAGATACCCATTTTGTTACCGATCGTCATAGAATCACTTTTTGAATCGATTTAGTGCCGGTCGCAAATATGAAGCGATCATTACTTTACTTTACGCACTTTTATATTGCACTTAATCATTCCTAGTGGAAATGGAGAACATTGTTCCATGTTTTGATATTGCTCCCATATAATCGTCCCTTCCGATTAGACTTCTAGAGGATGTATTTTTAACCCATCATGTGGAAATTTAAGCTTTTGTAATTATATTGAATTAAATCGTTTCTAGTGAAAAGTCCATGTTTTGATAAGTATAAACCCTTTTTGAAGGTCACTTTTCAGTCAGTCGGCCCCGGTCGACTTTAGTCTTTCCTTACTGGTTTTCTGATATGATTTGTACGAGTATATCACTTTCGATCCAATCGCACATCACATATCTCATCTAATCTGTATCTCTATGGGTTGGACATTTAAAATTGTTTCGAATGCTGCCCTTCTTTTACATCGATGTCCACTACTGATGCGTATGGTAGAACAGATCTAATTACGATTTTATAGAGCCAGTGTGTCATCTATGGATTGATGCCCCATTTGGAGTATATGGCTCTTCTACAAAGCGTCCAACATCAGTGTGCTTTGTTCAGGGCTGTGGAGTCGAGCCAAAACTACTCGACTCCGATTCCCGGAGTCGAATTTTAAAATCATTCGACTCCAGCTCCGACTCCGGCAGTTAAATAACATAAATTTCTGAAATTATATTTCAACTAAGACGTGAGTTCATGTCATTGAAAATATGATATAGCTTTGTTAAAATAAAATTTTAAAAAAATAATAGTGAATTAAATAAAATTGTATTATTTGTTAATCGAGGCTTGAACTTGCAGGTCAACTAATATGACAATTCTTTCAACATGGAATCATGATAAAATTTTCATCAATAACTGTATCTGGTTTAATATACATCAATTTTTGGAAATTATGACCGCTTCAGGCTACCAGTTTATTCGTTAGTTATTATACCCTATGGTACAGGAGGTTATAATTAGTTTTGTGACAGATTTGTAAAAAATACTACAGCTAGACACACCTTAAAATATACCGTTCTACTCAGAATCACTAGCTGTCCATTTGTCCATCTTAAGTTGTTTGTAAAGTATTTGTACCATATTAAATTGTACCCGTATTAAAATTTGTCAATAAGAACTCTTTCAAACTAGGGAGGAAACCTATTGGAATTGGTGAGAATCGGTTCAGGTTGATATTGCCCCCAGATATAAATGTTTCTTTAGATTTAGCCTTGTAACGTATGGAAGCTGTTTTCACATTCAATAATTTTTTATACCCTCCACTATAAGATTCGGCATGGCCGAACTTACCACTTTTACTTGTTTTAATTTAGTAGGGTAGAATTTTTTTATCCAAGAACTTATGAATAGTTTATAGTTTTGCACAAATACTTATTTTGTTAGCTAAATACATATATTCAGAGCTTTCCTAAAACTGTTTTACATAAAAACTCGATAGTTTGGTTCACTTTATATATTTTTGGCATACTTAAATATTTGGTTAAACGCTTTGAATATTTTATCCTTCTTTTTTTACCAATTTGTTTTCCCAAAATTTTTTGAGTGCAAAAGTTCTATCACATAATTGGTACATTTTGCACAACACATCTCGGAGTCGACCATAATTTTTCGACTGCGGACTCCGACTCCGGGCAAATTTCCCAGACTCCGACTCCGACTCCATAGCCCTGGCTTTGTTAGCTAGTTCTTGTATGTGGTACTTCCAGTTTAGTTTCCTGTCCAAAATTACTCCTAAATATTTAACGTTGTCGTGTCATCGTAATGGTCAATCTTCATTTTTCCTGTAAACAGACAGGTTTCTGTTTTGCCCGGATTCAAGTATATACTACTTGATCGATCCCAGTTATATGCTAGTTTGAGAACCGTTTCGGCCCTTCTGCAAAGTTGATTTGGATTATTTCCCCTCAGAAGTATTATAACGTCGTCTGCGTAGCAGACTGGTTCAAATCCCTCGTCAGTCAGAAGCCTTAGGGGACTGTTTGTAGCAGTAACCCACAGAAGTGGTGTTAATATACCTCTCTGTGGTGTTCGCTGTGCAACTCTGTCTCTCATTTTTATGTCGTGTGACCCACAATTTCTCCACCCATTCCTTCGGATGGGACTTATCTAGTCTCGGAGAACCTGGTCCACCTGATACTGATGTAAGGATTGGATAAGTGTGTCGGTCCGTACATTATTGAAAGCTCCTTCAATGTCAATGCATTCCATTCATGGATTATTTCGTTAAATTTTAGCATTTTAGACATGCTGTGCAAATAACGGCTAGATGAGTCGACGAGTGGTTCCTTAAATGTGAGAAGCTGTTTATGGCATATTTGGATGTCTGTCCTATACTTGGGCACTCAAACTAAGCTGCCCTAGACTTTCTCCTATTAGCTTCCCGAATTTTGTCCATTTGGTTTTAGTTTTATTTCGGGAGCTTATTGGGTTCAGCGGCGGCCGTTTAGCACGGAGATTTGCCCCGTTTATTAATTATTCCTTACCAGGCGTTATAATTCCGTCGAGGGTGCTGGTGTCGATGAGTCGAATAGCAGATATTCTGATGGCAGCTATATGCTTCCATTCTCATGTACGGTCGCATGCAAAGTTGATAGCTCTGGAGAGAAAAGATGATATACTTATACTAAATTTTTCTACATATAAAACAGGCCGTCTCGCTGTGGTGGAGATTTATCTAGCTGACCTCAATCATTGGTTCTCCCGTAACAGGACTTATTGGAAGTCGCTTTTATGAGCTGGGAGATGTCCCTCTTCCTCGCCAGTTTTAGCTTAGCGCCTTCCCAGGGCGAGGGGATACTATACTCAAGCTCTTTAAGGATATATGTGCAACCTTTCAATGCTTCATCCTCAGGATGGCCTCTTTGCTCAATTGAGAGCCCGTCGTCGGGGTAGAAGGTATCAGCCAATTTGTATACATATTTGTTAAGAGAATGAGGATTATTTAGCGCAGATTATATATCGCAAAATCGGTAAATTTTGTAAAGCTATGTTGAGAAATTGCGGATTTATATATGGGCTATTAGTTTAGGGTTAGGTTCATTCCTTGGTAAAAAAAAACTCCTCTCCGTCAATTATCTAAAAGAGCTGGAATATTTGTATATGTTACAAACATCTGGCACAAATGGAACAAAACAGCAAATACTCGTAGGTATCATGATTTGTACCCGTGATTGCAACAAATAATTAACAATCAGTTCACTAATTCAAAAAAGGTAGAAGAAAAGATACAATTCTGAATCATAGGTCTACTGATAGCCAGATATACAGTGTGTTTTTTTCACTGCATACAAAATCGGCATAATCGAAGAGGTTAATGTTAGGTTTATATCAATTGTCGCTATACATAGCGCTTTAGTTCTAATGTAGGTTCCACCGATTAATTTTTTTTAACATATCATTGGAACACGTTCAAATGATATTAAATAAAAGTATTGTTTCCATACATAGCATAGATCTCTTGCAATTCAGATCGCCATTTGCACAAGGCCAATCCCTTAAAGCACCTGTCAAAGACCGTACATTTCCCGGATAGCTAACAGTGACCAAAAGGATTAACTCAATTCACCAACATTAACTTTATTTATGCCTATTTATTTTTAGAGCATGACCTAACTTGTTGCTTTTTGCCAATTGTTATTGCCAACTAACACAACCAAATGCTAAATTTAATCAAAATCTAACTCAACTAAACAAAAAACCCAAATACAATGCCACACATACTCGTACCACCCACGGCAAATACAGACATACATAGATATCTACTACCAATGCCAGTAGACATGAGCATGATCAAACAAGCAAAAAAACTAACGGCATCCACAGCTTCGTTATTTGTACATATATACTTATATTTTCATAGATATAAAGCATAGTGTTTTATTGACCGATACACGAAGAGAGTCCTGAAAACTAAGATCAATTGAAAATCGTAGGTTTCTCACTCAACGGTGAGCTGCTGATGGATGCTCTGGGTGGCGAGACAACATTTGCCGATGTCACCGCCGAGGGTGTGGGATTTGTTCCCGCTTGCACCCTGGGAGTGGGACAAAAAGCTCGTCTCATATATGGCCAGGATGTGGACTCATTGAAATTCTTTACCACGTGTGGTTTACAGGAAGGTTATGAACCCTTCTGCGTGTAAGTGTGCTTTTTTGATCCGGGCGTTAGTCAAACGATATCCTTTGCTACATTTTTTACCTTTATTTGTAGGAATATGCGTCGCCCGGTTACCCACTGGTATACGAAGGATCAGCCCATATTTGAAAACACTGAAGAGATGCCCGACTGTCGTATTGATGTGACTCGCATTCCCGGGGGTGCTGATACACCGCCGCACTTGAAAATTTCCCACAACACTTTTGAGACTATGGAAAAGGCCAATTGGGAGTTCTTGCGTCTCTCGTTGCCAGTCACTTGTATGGGTGAATTTATTAGTGAAATGGAGAAAGCTAGACGGTGGGAGGAAATCAAAATCCGTCAGTACCGCCTAATGCGCGAGGCTCAGGAAATGGCACAACAACAGACTTCTGCTCATATGGATCATATGCTGAAGAGTGGTTTCTCAATGAATGACATCAAGGGGCTAAATCGCAATTACGATGACACAACCGAAGCCGACGAAAATATGGGCCGCGGCCCATCGAGACCACCGCGTCGTCCCTCAGTGACTCGCAACATCACCTTCGAATCTGATTTGGGAATGCCAGAGGAATTGCAACGTTCCACGTCTGCGCTTGATATGAATGGCATGGATGACGGTATGTTAGACGATAAAAAGAAGCGTGGCCGTAGTCCGTTCAAGTTCTTCTCGAAAAAGTCACGTGACCAAAGCAAGGACAAAACTCCTGGCAGAGCGCCGGAGGTAAGTCCAGATAGGCTCAACACTCTTGCACAAGGTCGTAATGTCGTTGCTTCTCAAATAACTTCCAAAGCACCCTCTTTGCGTATAAACAATGTAAGTAGCACCTAATCGTAGTATCAGCCCCTCAAAAGACCAAACAAATTTTTATCGATCTCTTTTAGACGGAAATGCCACAAACTCCTACGCAGGGTCCAAAAGCTTTGAGTGGCGGCAACTTGGGACAGCCCACTGTTGAATCATCGGGCAATGAAATGTTTGATGCCGATTGCTTGAAATTGATCAATGAATACTTCTATGGCGTTCGCATTTTCCCCGGTCAAGACCCCACACATGTGTATGTGGGCTGGGTTACCACGCAGTATCATTTGCACAGCAAAGAGTTCAATAAGGAAAAAGTACGACGTGCTTCTGTCATTATTGAGGATGACTATGAAATGCCCATTGGACGCATTAATCGCCAGAGTTGCTATGTTGTTCGTGCAGACGAACTGTTCAATGAGGTCACTCAAGACGCCTCCGGTAAAGGAGCCTCTCAGGGCATGTTTATCGGCTGTTTTGTTGATACCGCCACTGGCTGTATCAGTTTTACTTGCGAAGGCAAGCAGACCTCGCACCGTTGGCAGATGGAACCAGACACAAAACTCTTCCCCGCCATATTTGTCGAAGCTACTAGCAAGGAAATTCTGCAAATTGAATTGGGACGCACAGCCACTACACTGCCACTTTCTGCTGCTGTACTGCCTACCAGTGATAAACATATCAATCCTCAGTCCCCACCTCGTCTAAAGGTCCAATGCCTTCGTCCCCACCAATGGGCTCGTGTGCCCAATACATCGCTTCAAGTTCACGCCCTCAAGCTTTCCGATATACGCGGCTGGTCTATGCTTTGTGAAGATCCGGTGTCTATGCTGGCTCTGCACATACCCGAAGAGGATCGTTGCATCGACATTCTTGAACTGATCGAAATGGACAAATTGCTATCCTTCCACGCGCATTCACTTACCTTATACGCGGCCCTCTGCTACCAATCGAACTACAGAGCTGCTCATGCACTGTGTCAACACGTCGATCAAAAGCAGCTATTGTATGCCATTCGCTCCGAATACATGAGTGGACCCCTGCGTCAAGGATTCTACGATCTCTTGATCGCCTTGCACTTGGAGTCGCACGCAACCACAATGGAGGTTTGTAAAATGGAATACATTATTCCTTTGGGTCCTGAGCTAAAGTTCCTGTACGAGGATGACGAAATGCGCCACTCGTTAAGGTCTTTAGTTACGGAATCGGTTCGTCCTCAGATGCGAATGACGGAAATAACGTGAGTATTTAAAACTATTCCTGGCGTGGATTACATCGTTAATCCATTCCAAGAATGCAAATTGGTGTCCTCATGTCATGTAATGTGTCCTGGCTTTCTTCATTACAAATAATCGCCAAGTTGTGATTATAGGTCCTCAAGTGCCTACATACACATACACATCCTAGTTTCAAAACACACCCATGTGAAACTTCGTTCCTCTCTTCAGTTCAAACTCCAATGGCCAATTTTGTTTTTTTTTTCTTTTATGTTCTATCCCCCTCTTGCATGCCCTTCGCCACAATACAATCTTTTGTTTACTCTATTACGATCGACCAACACAAATGCACGCACTACGCATCTCACATCCTTCCATATCGTATGCGCATCATTGTCGTAGACCTATGAGTATCCAAGCCAATGTTTCCAGTGAACCAATACCAGACATCGATCACCTGTATTCCCCGAAATTCCCCCTAGAAGTAGTGCGTGAGTTTGTTATGGAAGCATTAAAGGAAGCGGTGGAAATCAATCAGGTGCATAACCGAGATCCAATTGGTTGGACCAATGAGAATCTATTCTTGTAAGTTGTCGTATTGCAAAAACTTAGAACGAATTGATTGATTGAGTGCTTGAGTATATTTCCCATAGGCCCCTGTTGAAGCTTACAGACCGTCTTTTGTTGGTCGGTGTTATGAGCGACGAAGATGTTCAGAAGATGTTGGTTATGATCGATCCTGAAACTTGGGATCCAGTCTTCGAGAAAGGTATGTTGTTTTACGCGCATATGTATAAGTATGTGTGTCGATAAATGAGCTTGATATTTATATGGTTGCAGATGGAAAGGATGAACATCGCAAAGGTTTACTTACCATGAAGATGGCCGAAGGGGCTAAACTGCAGATGTGCTACCTATTGCACCATTTGTACGACATTCAATTAAGGCATCGTGTGGAAAGCATTATTGCATTCTCACATGACTTTGTGGGCGATCTGCAATCGGATCAACTGCGTCGTTACATTGAAATCAAACAATCTGACCTTCCAAGTGCTGTAGCAGCCAAAAAAACGAAAGAGTTCCGTTGTCCTCCTAGAGAACAAATGAACCAAATTCTCTGCTTTAAAAATCTAGAACCAGATGATCATGAAAATTGCACTTGCGGTCTGGAGCTGCGTGGAAGTTTGTACGATTTTCATGACAGTCTTATGAAGAAAGTGTCTTTGAATGCTTTACAGGAGCCGGACGATTCCGAGGGCAATGCGATCGAAGAAATGAAAACGGGACCAATAACCAAGATATACAATTTTATCAATACAGTGAAAGAACTTGAAGAGGGTCCCAAAGAAGTTGAGGAACCTGAGAAGAAAACTCCCGAAGAAGTGTTCCGCAAAGTTTTGATTAAGATGATAGTGAGTTGGGCGGAGGAATCACAAATTGAAACCCCGAAGTTGGTGCGAGAAATGTTTAGCCTGCTCGTAAGGCAATACGATACGGTGGGTGAATTGGTGAGAGCTCTTGAAAAAACGTACGTTATCAATAACAGGGCCCGCGACGATGTGGCTGAAATGTGGGTTGGTTTAAGCCAAATCCGCGCATTGCTTCCCGTCCAGATGAGTCAAGAGGAAGAAGAGCTGATGAGGAAGCGATTGTGGAAATTAGTTAACAATGCTACATTCTTCCAACATCCCGATTTGATACGCATTCTGCGTATTCACGAGAATGTGATGGCAGTTATGATGAATACTCTTGGGAGACGAGCTCAAGCCCAAAGTGATGCTCCAGCCCAACAAGAGGGAGCCGAAGGAGCCCCACACAAAGAGAAGGATACTTCACACGAGATGGTGGTGGCTTGCTGTCGTTTCCTCTGCTATTTCTGCCGAACTGGACGACAGAATCAAAAAGCCATGTTTGACCACTTTGACTTTTTGTTGGACAACGCCAATATTCTGTTAGCAAGGCCCAGTTTGCGCGGATCGACTCCTCTAGATGTGGCATACTCGAGTTTAATGGAGAACACAGAACTAGCTCTGGCCTTACGAGAACACTATTTGGAGAAAATTGCAGTTTATCTATCACGTTGTGGTCTGCAGAGCAACTCTGAACTGATTGAGAAAGGCTATCCCGACCTGGGATGGGATCCGGTCGAAGGCGAACGTTATTTAGACTTCTTACGCTACTGCGTATGGGTTAATGGCGAAAGTGTCGAGGAGAACGCCAACCTTGTCATTCGTCTTCTTATCCGTCGTCCAGAATGTTTAGGGCCGGCTCTAAGAGGAGAAGGAGAAGGTCTATTCCGAGCCATAGTTGAGGCCAATCGCATGTCTGAGCGCATCACAGATCGATGCAAAATGCAAGACGAAGCCGAAGGCACTATCGCCGGCCTTAATTTCACGCATCCTTTGCCGGAGGGCGATGAAGATGAAGATTACATCGATACCGGTGCCTCTATCCTGAACTTCTATTGCACTCTAGTAGATCTTCTCGGTAGATGTGCGCCCGATGCTTCCGTAATAGAACAAGGTAAAAACGAATCACTCAGAGCTAGAGCTATTTTGAGATCTCTTGTGCCACTGGAGGATCTTCAGGGCGTCCTCAGCTTAAAGTTCACACTCACTCAAACTGCTCCGGGAGAAGAAAAGCCTAAGTCAGATATGCCATCAGGCCTATTGCCCAATAACAAACAAAGTATTGTCCTATTCTTGGAACGTGTATACGGCATTGAGACGCAGGAGCTCTTCTATCGTTTGCTAGAAGACGCCTTCCTGCCCGATCTTAGAACGGCCACCATTCTTGACAAGAGTGATGGCTCCGAGAGTGACATGGCCCTTTCGATGAATCGATACATCGGCAATTCAATTTTGCCCCTACTCATTAAGCATTCGAAATTCTACAATGAGGCAGAAAACTATGCCAGTCTATTAGATGCAACATTGCACACGGTCTATAGATTGTCTAAGAACCGTATGCTCACAAAGGGCCAGAGAGAAGCTGTATCCGACTTTTTGGTGGCACTGACATCGCAAATGCAACCTGCAATGTTATTGAAGCTTTTGCGCAAGTTGACCGTAGATGTCTCCAAACTATCCGAGTATACGACTGTGGCTTTAAGAGTAAGTTCCAATTCATCCCATTGCCCTGCCTTTTTTTTGCTATATATATCATTGTCTCTTTCTATCACAGCTCCTTACACTACACTTCGATCGTTGCGCCAAATACTATGGCTCCAGTCAAGGCCAAGGCTCGTACGGAGCATCGTCTGACGAAGAAAAACGTCTTACTATGCTGTTGTTCTCTAACATTTTTGACTCACTCAGCAACATGGACTACGATCCAGAATTGTTTGGCAAAGCTTTGCCATGTTTGATTGCAATCGGTTGTGCTTTGCCACCAGACTACAGTTTATCCAAAAACACCGATGAAGATTACTACGGTCGGCAATCAGGAGCGCCTGATCAGCCCCAATATGACCCCAATCCCATTGAAACTATAAGCGTCAATTTGACCCACGATTACAATTCACTAGTGGAGAAATTCAGTGAACACTATCACGATGCTTGGGCTAGTCGTCGTTTGGAAAGCGGTTGGACCTATGGTGAAGTGCGATCGGATGCCGATCGTAAACATCCTAGGCTCAAACCCTGCAGCATGCTAAGTGAATATGTATGTTTTACGATTCTCAATTAACGCACACACATAGAACATAGTGGAATGTCCAATCCAAGTTCGTCAATAGTGTTCACACATTCCACTATGTTAAGCGTTGTCTACTTCAAATTATAATTAACTGACTAATTGTTGACTCATCCACAACACTGCCCTTATTTCCATTGCAGGAACGTGAACGTTATAGAGATCCTGTAAGAGAGTGCCTCAAAGCGTTGTTGGCTCTCGGTTGGACCATCGAACATTCTGAAATCGAAGTACCCCAAAATAATCGTGGATCGACCAGACGCACATCTAAGCCTCAGATTGTATGTATTAGTAGTTTAAGTGTTGCCCTCATCCAAATTTTGGCAAATTCAAAATGTTGTTTTCACATCTCTCATTTTCACTTTTGCAATCCCGTGTCTACCCTTTTTCATGTCAAAATTATGCAATCCTCCCTTTCGGCAAAACAAATGCGTGTGTACTTTTTCTGACAATTTAGAATGACTTTCAGAATGAAGGCAGTCCGTTCAATTACAACCCCCATCCTGTCGATATGACCAATCTTACGCTCAGCAGAGAAATGCAAAATATGGCCGAACGTCTGGCTGAAAACTCCCACGACATCTGGGCTAAGAAGAAGAAGGAAGAACTCGATGCATGCGGAGGTGTTATCCACCCACAACTCGTACCCTATGACTTGTTGACCGACAAAGAGAAGCGCAAGGATCGCGAGAGGTCTCAAGAGTTTTTGAAATACATGCAATATCAAGGATACAAACTGCACAAGTGAGTATCGGAATAAGTCGCACTAGAACACTTGTCCGCACTATTCAAGACATATTGATATATATATATATAAACTTTTTAGGCCATCCAAGGGAGGAGCCCTCGAAGGCGAGGGTGGTGCAACACAGACGGCAGCCGAATTGCGATTCTCATATTCGCTTTTGGAGAAATTGATCCAGTATTTGGATCGTGCATCCATCAACATGAAATTGTTGAAGCCATCGACCACTTTCAGCAGACGTACTTCGTTTAAGACAGCTTCCCGAGACATAAAGTTTTTCTCCAAAGTGGTGTTACCTCTAATGGAGAAATATTTCTCTACTCACCGAAATTATTTCATAGCTGTTGCCACAGCTACAAACAATGTGGGAGCTGCGTCGTTGAAGGAAAAAGAAATGGTGGCTGCCATCTTCTGTAAACTGGCCTCGTTGCTGCGCAACCGTTTGACCGCCTTCGGTCCTGATGTGCGTATCACGGTGCGATGTCTCCAAGTACTGGTCAAAGGCATCGACGCTCGAACTTTGGTTAAAAACTGTCCAGAGTTCATCAGAACATCCATGTTAACATTCTTCAATCAAACGGCCGACGATTTAGGAAATACAATTCTAAACTTACAAGATGGAAAGTACAGTCACTTGAGAGGAACCCATCTCAAGACATCTACATCATTGGGTTACATAAATCAAGTCGTAATGCCAGTTTTAACAGCCATGTTCGATCATTTGGCCGCTTGTGACTATGGCAGCGATTTACTCCTGGACGAAATTCAAGTAGCATCGTATAAGATATTGGCTGCTCTGTATCATTTGGGAACAGATGGCACTTTAACTCAGGACAGAAAATATCTGAAAACTGAAATTGAAAGACATCGTCCAGCGCTGGGATCTTGTTTGGGTGCATTCAGTTCATGCTTCCCCGTTGCGTTCTTTGAGCCCCATCTAAACAAGCATAATCAATTTTCGCTATTGAATCGCATAGCCGACCATTCGCTAGAGGCTCAAGACATTATGGTCAAGATGGAGAGCTGCATGCCGAATTTGGAAACAGTTTTGGGAGAAGTGGATCAGTTTGTAGAATCAGATAAGACACACAACGATGCTCCTCACGTCATCGATGTCATTTTACCACTACTGTGCTCGTATCTGCCGTTCTGGTGGTCCCAGGGACCAGACAACGTCAGCCCAACAAGTGGTAATCATGTTACTATGGTCACTGCCGATCATATGAATTCCTTGCTACGCAATGTCCTCAAGATGATCAAAAAGAATATTGGCAACGACAATGCCCCTTGGATGACTAGAATTGCCGCATATACTCAACAGATCATCATCAATACATCTGAAGAACTCCTCAAAGATCCCTTCTTGCCATTGGCTGAGAGAGTCAAGAAGCGAACAGAGAACATGTTCCACAAAGAGGAGAGCATGCGTGGATTTATCAAATCCGCTACGGATGATACTTCGCAAGTTGAGACCCAGTTGCAGGAAGACTGGCAGCTGTTGGTTCGCGACATCTACTCCTTCTATCCCCTGCTCATAAAATATGTCGATCTGCAGCGTAATCACTGGCTAAAAGACAATATACCCGAAGCCGAAGAACTCTACAACCACGTGGCGGAAATTTTCAACATTTGGTCAAAGAGTCAGTACTTCCTCAAGGAGGAACAAAACTTCATATCAGCCAATGAAATCGACAACATGGCTTTGATTATGCCAACAGCTACGAGGAGATCCGCCATTTCTGAAGGCACTCCTGTTACCGGAGGAAAGGTGAAAAAGAAGAAGAAGAATCGCGATAAGAAACGCGACAAGGACAAGGAGATTCAAGCCAGTTTAATGGTGGCATGTTTGAAACGTCTTCTGCCCGTAGGTCTCAATCTTTTTGCCGGCCGCGAACAGGAATTGGTTCAGCACTGTAAGGATCGTTATCTCAAGAAAATGCCCGAGTACGATGTCATTGAGTTTGCCCGCAATCAGTTAACATTGCCCGACAAATTGGATCCCTCGGATGAAATGTCATGGCAACATTACTTGTATTCGAAGCTCGGCAAAAAAGATGAACCTACTGAAGAGCAAAATGCCGTAGAAAAGGCAAACAACCAGAATGATAAGGGCCGAGATAAAACTCAAGAAACCGTGGACCGCATTGTGGCAATGGCTAAAGTCTTGTTCGGTTTGCACATGGTAAGTCGTCAGGTCTCTGAGGAGGGAAGTATTTCGACCCGAATGCTGTCCAAAGTGCAATATATCTTTCTCGGTGTTGTCCAGCCTATCTGTGAAAAGTTTTATTTACTTATGTGGCTTTTGCACATTCAAAATGCTTTACATCCTTCTTAAAAATGTGACTGTATGTGCCACTCATACCTACGCGACTTCAAGAACCGTATATTGTCACCCAAATTGATACTGCAAGACGTGTATGATGCAGTTACGGCGTTGATGTTACCAACGTCCAGCACACATACGTACCTAAATTAAACATCAAGCATTCTGATAATGTAAAGGTCACTTAAAAAAAACTTTTGGACTATTCGGGTACTTTCTTTGTCGGGAGTCAAATCTTTTTCTTATTTTTATAGTTTCTCTTACGCCCTCTCTTTCTGTCTCTCGTTTTATATCTCTTTATCTATCTCCAATCACTCTCCCAGTTTTAATCTGGTGTAGAGACTTAATTTTTAGTTTCAACTTCTTCTTTTTAACAGTTTTATTTTACATACTTTATTAATTTGACCTTATTTTTCTCGCATTTATTTACACCGAATTACACCAACAATTACAGATCGATCACCCTCAACAGCAAAGCAAAAATGTCTACAGGAGCGTTGTTTCTATACAAAGGAAGCGCGCTGTCATCGCGTGTTTCCGTCAGACATCTTTACATTCTCTTCCAAGGTTTTTAAACGATACTCATTTTTAATAGTGCAACAACAAACTTCCTATGCTAACATTTCGCTCTCTCCCTTCCTCTCAAAACCTATATATCTATTTCTCTCTCTCGCTCGCTCGCTCGCTCTTAACCCTCTGTCCCAATAAAGTTTCTCTTAATGAGAGAGCTGTAAAGGAATGCATTTCTGTGTGTTTTCGTTCGTTAACGTTAAGTGTTCTATGGTTGTTTGTTAAAAGCTCTTTGTTTGATTGAAATGTTACAGACCTGGTTTTATGCTCTTCGCATACTCTTTATGTAGTAGTTACTGCGTGCGCAAATGCAATCGTTTCCGGCTCTTCCGAACGTCCGCCCGCCCGTGCATCAATCATCCATACATACGCCTCTCATATTTTTGTACACACCTCAATCGGTTCATCATCAATCATTGGCATCGTTATCATCCTCTGTTCCTTAACTTTTTCGGTTTTTTTGTCTTCTTTTATTTTTGTCTAATTTTCTTCTTCAACCAACTGTAGAGGTTCTAACAAGCCACATGACTAACTATAATGCCTCTGGCTGATTTTTTGTATTTTGTGTCCTCGATTCCTTTAGGCATCACGCTCTAAGCAAAAATCTAAAAACCGGTCTTCAAAAATTACTTTGGCCCGCCGCCAAGCGGTCATTTCCAGCTTGCGCGCCATACATCTCTATCGCGTTAGCAGGTGGGGCATGTTTGGTTTGTCAGCTTCAATGATCGCGCACTACAAGGATGATTTTGCCAGAGATCATTGTTTTGTATGCGCCCTAACTTACGTATGTTTTGAGAACTAACATAAAACTAACGAACGCATGATCTCGTCTTGAAGATAACAAATCAAAACATTTCGTTACTTTTCTTACGTTCCCAAATGCAAATCCACACACTCATCCTATTCTATTTATCCCATTAGACATCGGGCATGTAATATATTCGCACGCACCTACTACGAACAGTGGCTGCAGGAGGAGAATGTAGGTCAAGAGGTCATGATTGAAGATCTCACTCAGACCTTCGAAGATTTCGAAAAATCGAAGAAGGACGAAGCCGAGACAGAAGCCAAGCCCGACCCATTGACACAGCTGGTTACCACCTTCTGCCGCGGAGCCATGACGGAGAGAAGTGGCGCTCTGCAAGAGGATCTATTGTATATGTCGTATGCACAGATAGCAGCTAAGTCGTGTGGCGAAGAAGAGGAGGAGGGTGGTGACGAAGAAGGTGGCGAGGAAGAAGGCGAAGGCACCAGTATTCATGTAAGTAGAAGTTACCACCTATGGCGATACAGATGACCATAAATCAGTTATATTTCATTTAACACACATGCTAACATAGAACACGATGGGTAAACTAATGGTAAAGAATAGCACATGAAGCTAATATCTAACAATTTAATATATGTATACACTTATTTTAATCGTAATCTTTGTCGATCTGAGCTAATCGCATTACGAATTTATTCCCAGGAACAAGAAATGGAAAAACAAAAGCTGCTCTTCCACCAAGCGCGTCTTTCCAACCGTGGAGTGGCCGAAATGGTATTGCTGCATATATCAGCCTCCAAAGGTGTTCCTTCGGAAATGGTTATGACCACTCTCAACCTTGGTATTTCCATCCTGCGTGGCGGTAACATAGATATTCAAATGGGTATGTTGAACCATCTAAAGGAGAAAAAGGATGTGGGTTTCTTCACCTCCATTGCCGGTCTGATGAATTCGTGCAGTGTGTTGGATTTGGATGCCTTTGAGAGAAACACCAAAGCTGAAGGTAATGTTGTTTAGCAGTTAGTATCATACACTATCCCATTCCTTTTCCGCTCCCACCCACAATCCTCCGGTTGTCGTTGTGTATTTTAGTTCCTTCTTTTGTGTGTAGAATTATAATTTCTTTAAGTTTCGATTCGTTTTTTAATTTGAGAACTTCACCATTGTCCTTGCACGCTTTTGTTTTCCAAAATTCCACATACCTCCCGATTTTGTTGTTAAATTGCACTGTACCCCAACACCCATCACCAACAACCACTCCGCATGAAATATCCTGTTGTCCCCACACAATACTGTAAACTTTGCAAACAAAGAATACATTCCAAGTGCGGGTGCAGGTCTTGGTGTCGGCTCGGAGGGTGCGGCTGGCGAGAAGAATATGCATGATGCCGAATTCACGTGTGCGCTCTTCCGTTTCATTCAACTGACGTGCGAAGGCCACAATTTGGGTAAGACTTCCACGGAACATTGAGCAACAAGGATCTCTGATAATACGAATGAATTCTTTGCAGACTGGCAGAATTACTTGCGTACTCAGGCTGGCAACACGACAACCGTGAATGTGGTCATCTGTACTGTCGATTACCTACTGCGTCTGCAGGAATCCATTATGGACTTTTACTGGCATTACTCAAGCAAGGAGATTATTGATCCAGCCGGAAAGGCGAACTTCTTCAAAGCCATCGGCGTTGCCAGTCAAGTGTTTAACACCCTTACTGAAGTCATCCAAGGTCCGTGTACTCTCAATCAACAGGCTCTGGCTCACTCCAGATTGTGGGATGCTGTAGGCGGTTTCCTCTTCCTTTTCTCTCACATGCAAGAGAAACTATCGAAACACTCCAGTCAAGTGGACCTATTGAAGGAACTTTTGAACTTGCAAAAGGACATGATCACAATGATGCTGTCCATGTTGGAAGGCAACGTTGTCAATGGTAAGTGACTCATCAGCGAAGATTATTCGAAGAAGGGTAATAACGACACAACACCCTTTGCTCTGCAGGTACAATTGGTAAACAGATGGTGGACACTTTGGTGGAATCAGCCGGCAATGTAGAATTGATCTTGAAATATTTCGATATGTTCTTGAAATTGAAGGATCTTATAGAATCCCCCAGTTTCATGGAAATCGATATCAAGAACGAAGGCTGGGTCACACCAAAAGATTTCAGAGATAAAATGGAACAGTCCAAGAACTATACACCGTGAGTTTAAAGCAATATCTTTTATCGTTCAGTTTTATAAAGGTCTCGGTCCATTTAAAAAGGAATCATGAAATTGACTTATACCTCTATACCACAGAATGAAACTTGTCAGTGAACACAAGTCAAAAAACCCTCAAAGGTAGCATATTTTGAATTTGAATGTTATTGCAACTCTCAACACTCTTCAAAGTCTCTACAAATGTTTCCGATTCTTTCCAATTATGTGTCTGTATTGTGGAGAACGCTATAATTCTCACGCTAAATACCACGTTAAATGAGCAAGTGAGGAATCCAACATGACATGTTGATGCGAATTATAGCGTTCCCAACATAGATGGAATGTTCAAAGTGGAAAGCAACTTGAAAATTTTTTGAGAAGTTGGTCCAAAGTATGTTACCCTTGAGAAATGTTTGCCCTGTGTTTACTGAACCTCCCATACTATTCTAACTATTTTCCATTCCATTATCTTAAGGGAGGAAATTGACTTTCTATTGGCGTGCTGTGAGCGTAACCACGAGGGTAAAATTGACTATGTAGCCTTTGTTGATCGTTTCCACGAACCATCCACGGAGATTGGTTTTAACTTGGCCGTACTTCTGACCAACTTAAGTGAACATATGCCCAATGAACCACGTTTGGCTCGCTTCTTAGAAACTGCTGGATCGGTACTGAACTACTTCGAACCATTCCTGGGACGCATCGAAATCCTTGGCAGCTCGAAGAGAATCGAAAGGGTATATTTCGAAATTAAAGACTCCAACATTGAGCAGTGGGAGAAACCGCAGATTAAGGAATCCAAACGCGCATTCTTCTATTCTATTGTGACAGAAGGTGGCGACAAAGAGAAACTGGAAGCCTTCGTGAACTTCTGCGAAGATGCCATTTTTGAAATGACTCACGCCTCGGGACTCATGGCTACCGATGATGGTGGCAGCAATGTTAAACGTGATACATCCTACACCTCGTACATGAGTGAAGAAGAGGAGGAGCGTGCTGCCAGAGATCCCATAAGACGCACTATTACGGCAGTGAAGGAAGGTTTGAAATTTGGCGTCCATATGTTTAGTCCTGGAAATATTAAACATCAAATCGGTGTCATGCAAACGAAAACTGTTCCTGAATTGATAATAGGCTTCTTTAAGATTATTTTCTACATGTTCTACTACACTGGCTATGCCCACTTTGCGGTGGTGCGTTACTTCTTCGGCATATTGATGAACCTCATGCGTGGCCCTGCTCCTGAAGAAGTTGAAGAACCTCCGGTGGAGGAAGAGACATTTGGACGAGCGCTACCACCTTTGCCTATCGAAGAGCCACCAAGTACAGTGCAGGCATTTGGTTTGGATATCAATAAGGAAGAGAACGGCCAATATAAGGTAACGGTGCACGAATCCTCCGGTGGCAGTCCATCGTCCTCAATGGAAGAGACTGGCGAGTCGAGTCCCGAAGATGGTGGTCCAGCAGGTGAAGTTCCCGCTGAAGGAGAACCCCACCATGCGGAACCTGTATCGATTGTCGACCTACTAGGTGGAGATGCGGCCAAGAAAGCTGCCCAAGAACGACAAGAAGCTCAGAAGGCCCAAGAAGCTGCAATGGCATCGATTGAAGCTGAGGCTAAAAAATCTTCTTCGGCTCCTCAAGAAACACCGGCTGTCAACCAAATTGATTTCTCTCAATATACTCACCGCGCTGTCAGTTTCCTAGCTCGTAACTTCTACAATTTGAAATATGTCGCATTGGTCTTAGCTTTCAGCATCAATTTCATGTTGCTCTTCTACAAGGTGACATCATTTACGGACGATGAAGAATCCTCGGGCGACGATGTATTAATTTTGGGATCAGGTTCTGGTGCTGGCATGGCTGGTTCTGGCGCGGGATCGGGCGATGGATCAGGCGACGGCGGAGACGAGGCCGACGAAATACCGGAATTGGTGCATGTGGACGAAGATTTCTTCTATATGGAACATGTGATACGAATGGCTGCCTTTATGCACAGTTTAGTTTCATTGGCCATGTTGATCGCCTACTATCACCTCAAAGTCCCATTGGCTATATTCAAACGTGAGAAAGAGATAGCGAGACGTTTGGAATTCGACGGCCTCTTCATTGCTGAACAGCCAGAGGATGATGACTTCAAATCGTTTTGGGATAAGTTGGTAATATCGGCGAAATCATTCCCCGTCAATTATTGGGACAAATTCGTCAAGAAGAAGGTACGCCAAAAGTATAGCGAAACATACGACTTCGACTCCATTTCAAATCTGTTGGGTATGGAGAAGAGTTCATTCATGGCCCAAGAAAGTGAGGAAGGTGGCTTCGTAAAATACATCACGAATATTGATTGGCGCTATCAGATTTGGAAGGCCGGAGTTACGTTTACGGACAATGCCTTCCTGTACTCGCTGTGGTACTTCTCCTTCTCGGTAATGGGCAACTTCAATAACTTCTTCTTCGCCGCTCACTTGCTCGATGTCGCTGTTGGCTTCAAGACCCTACGTACCATTCTGCAGTCCGTAACTCACAATGGCAAGCAATTGGTGCTGACGGTGATGTTGCTGACAATTATCGTGTACATTTACACGGTCATCGCTTTCAATTTCTTCCGCAAATTCTACATACAGGAAGAGGATGAAGAAGTCGACAAGAAATGTCACGACATGTTAACCTGTTTCGTCTTCCATCTGTACAAGGGTGTACGAGCGGGCGGTGGTATTGGTGATGAAATCGGTGACCCCGTCGGCGACGAATACGAAGTTTATCGCATCATCTTCGACATAACCTTCTTCTTCTTCGTCATTGTCATACTCTTGGCCATTATCCAAGGTTTGATCATCGATGCCTTCGGTGAGCTTCGTGATCAACTGGAATCGGTAAAGGAGAACATGGAATCGAATTGTTTCATATGCGGAATGGGCAAAGACTTCTTCGATATAGTGCCGCATGGCTTCGACACGCACGTCCAGAAAGAGCACAATCTGGCGAACTACATGTTCTTCCTTATGCATTTGATAAACAAGCCGGACACCGAGTACACCGGTCAGGAGACGTACGTTTGGAACATGTACCAGCAGCGCAGCTGGGACTTCTTCCCAGTGGGCGACTGTTTCCGCAAGCAATATGAAGATGAACTCTCTGGTGGCGGTGGCGGTGGCGGCGGTTAACTTTCCCCAACAGCACAAATTCTCGTCGACGGACCCGTTGGACTAACTGGTCCACCAAACAACCAAGAAACCTTTTTAGACAATTTTTGTACTGTTTTTATCTATTGGAAAATCGTAAAAAACAATCAATTTTTATTAAATACGTATGTATATACATACATACAAACATACATATTATTATAAGTTAAACTTTATTCAACTAATAGTCAATTCTCATATTTACCAAAGAACTTAACCAAAAAAAAAAGAAAACAAAAAATTAGAAAAATATAGTTAACAAAGAGCGCATCACACACACACACTTACCGTTACTGTAAAACTTTATTATTGTTAGTCCTGCAAAGTGTGAACTCGCCTCTGAAAGCAAAAAAAACGTGAAAAACATCTCAGATCGAAATCAGAAAATTCATTATTTGTATACATACATATACATACATATATAAATACATATTGTTAATTGAACTTGTACGATTTATTAAATAAATTTTACTTATTTTACGATATATCTATAATTGATTCAATTCAAAAACTGATTGCAAGCATTTGGACATAACTAGTAGCAATTCGTTTGCAAAATTTCTCCGCGTCGCTATGGAATTAGGTGCATACTGGACCGTCATAATTAAGGATGGAGCGACCGATGGATTAGTATCTCGCTATCACGTTCTCCCTATCTTTGCCCCAGGAGGTGTCTGCTAATGCTTTCAGGACCATATTCCTTGCTTTCACATTCTGGTTGATATAGGAGGCGTGAGACAAGAATTGGAAGGTTGTCAAAGACTACCTCAAGGATCTTCGGATTTTGTGCCGAACGATATCGATGTCCATATAAACTTCTCGGGTATATGAAGAGAAAAGGAACACTGTAGACTTTGCGGTGGATATTTACGCTCCCAAAAGATTGTGATGGTGGCTAAACAGTTCGAAATTAGCGCTATGCCGTCCACAATAATGCTTTAGGAGCTGATTGGACAATCATCGACGTACGAAACATCTGTGGATCAGGTAGTTTGGCAGGTAGATGTTAAATAAAATGGGTGACGGACTCCGCCTTCCGGATTTTAATCTAACTAATTTTAATCTTGCCGAATTTGAATCTCGGAATTCTACGAAGGCTTGCCTACCATTAAAGTAATTGGCAATCCATCGTTTGACATCATTTGGAAGGGTGGAGTTCATGATGTCAGAAATAAACATCAAATGGTCGACCATATCGAACGCTTTGGACAAATCAAGAGCTGCCACAATAGTTCGCTCGGCTGGTCGTCGCTGATTTATGCCAGTTGTAATCTTGGATGTTATCTCTTGGAAAGCCGTTGTTATGTTGTGCTCTTCCCTGAAGCCATGTTTGTGATTGCCGAGCTGGAAATTCTATTTCAGGAATTGTAACGATAGGGATTCTAAAACCTTAGAAAGATCGTGCAGTAGGATTCTACATTAGTAACGGATTTGTCTGGTTTTAGAATGGGAATTATGCGGGCAACTTTCTGGAATGTTATTGAGGCGATAATCCCTTCCGGCATACATATATCCGTTTATCGCTTGAACCTGTGCCAAATATAATTACAGGGTGGCTGATGAATATTGCTACCTTAAGAAACTCAGTGTATGGAATTCAGTTTTCTTTTATTCACGTTAAAGCTCATTAAATTTAATTAAATATAGCTTAATTAGTTTTAAAAATAATGGAATTTAAATGCCCCCCCCCCCTGCTCGTTGATGCATGTGCGGCATCTTACCAAAAAGTTGTTCATTACTGCTTGGAGAGTTGAGACGGGAATAGCCGTAATTGTTTCTCGAATGGATTGCTTTAGTTCATTCAAATTTGTTGGTTTTGCTTTGTAGACTTCCTGTTTGCAATAACCCCACAAGAAAAAGTCAGGTGCAGTAAGGTCAGGCGACCTGGGGGGCCAACGGAATGTGGAGTTTCTGGATATCAGCTTATTGTGAAATTTTCGCCGCAATTCTGTCATAACAGGCCGGGCTATGTGAGGAGTTGCACCATCTTGCTGAAACCACACAGAGTTGAAAGAAATTCTCATTCGGCGTAATTCTGGATAGAAAAACTCTCTCAACATGCTCAAGTAACGGCCTCCAGTAAGTGTAACGGTGTGACCGTTTTCTTCGAAGAAGTAGGGCCCGACAATGCAGCGTGATGAAACTGCACACCACACTGTGACACGAAGTGGATGCAATTCCGTCTCATGGAGTATCTGTGGGTTGGAAGCACTCCATATTCGACAATTTTGTTTGTTTATGTTGCCGTTTAAATCGAAATGGGCCTCGTCAGACATGAAAAGACAGTTCAACATGTTTCCGTCCTCTTCCACCATTTGAAGCATCTTCTGGCAAAATTCCAAGCGAATCGGGAAGTCTGCTGAGTTCACTTTGTTGGCCATATGAATTTTATATGGGAATAACTCCAAATCTTTGTGCATAATTGACTGCAATGACTGTCTGCTTATACCCATTTGAGCAGATAAGGTTCTTGTCGAAACTCTTGAATTGTTTTGTATGGCATCAGCTACAGCAGCGATTGTTTCCTCCGTCCGAACTGAAGGGTTTCGATGGTAAGGTCTTCTGTTGACTGTCCCATGCTTGGAAAAATTGTTAACAAGTCTCTTTATGGTCCATCTGCTCGGAGGATTGCCGCCAAACGTGCCCCTATACTCTCTTTGAACCGAAACTACGGACTTCAGTGCGTAATAGCGGCGGACAATCCAAATTCTTGTTTCAGTGTCCCAGTTATCCATTTTTGTTAAATCTAAAAATCAATCTGCAAAATAAAAAAAAAATTAACCAGATTCATTAAATTCAAAAAAAGTTATTACATTTTTTTTGGTAGCAGCTTTCATCAGCCACCCTGTATTTCGAGTGTACCCTAAACATTTATACATTTCAAGCACAATATGTTTGGGACAATATGTGTTCCTTCCGATTTAGTATTAAAGCTCTATAGAAGCTAATATGAACAGATACATTTGATAAAAAATGTGTTTAGATTTTCATATAATTCCATATATCGTCATCAGAAACGAAAAAAGGCCAATTATCATTTTTTATTTATTCTCCCTTTTTCGTTTCTGATGACGATATATATGCATGTGCGTTATAGATTAGCATCTAAACTTTATAGAAGCCACATTTTCGAACCGAACTTTATGAAATTTGAAAGAAAATACTTGTACTTCCTTGATCCCTGTAAGAATACTGCGTGTTTTTAAGCTATCGACCTAGACAAAGCGAATGAAAACATACTGCCCGAAACCTGTCGCAAATCAGCTCTTTTTCGCATAGTGACATGTGATCGTTGAGGTTCGACATCGTGGGTCAGGCGGTTAATTACACTATGAAACAATTTTTTTTGTGTCCGAGGCCTAAAAAGTTTTTTTGTATAGATTGTGACTAATATGTTATGAAACCAAAAAAATAAAATTGAGTTAAATTTTTAATTTAAAAAAAAAATTACCTTAAAAATTGTTTAAATATTTTTTTGTGTTTAGGAACCATATTGCATCAGAAAATGTTATACACAGCCCTTCGACAAAAATTTTGTTGCAAAGTGCTATTCATATTATTTAAAATTAATATAGGTACATACCTATGATGGATGTGTTAATTCGAATGACTAATGAAAATAGTCATGAAGTCTGTCACCGCCAGTTGTAGCGAACGGACGTGTTATTGCAGAGCGGATAGTTTTTTCAACCTATTACGCAGTACCTGTTCACCTACCTACTACGCAACCACAAGGTGTGTTGTTCTTAAAGTGGGGGTTGAATTTGTTGCATCGGTCTCAGGACACACATTTTGGAAGTAGTCTGGAAGGCCAACATCGACGTAGTTATTACGGGCAAATACTGGCTATGGGGTTCTCTCCCAAAAATGTATGATTAACCCTGATGAAGTAAATGATATTACGGTGCAGGGAAAAATAAACCCAGTACCGACGGAAAGCGTTGATTTACTCGCGAGTCACGTGTCGTCGTTATCAAACAATCGTGAGCAAGTAACTTCTACGGGGTTGGGTGCCTCGGATCCCGTAGTCGAAACAGATACAAGAGCTCATCTAGCCTTTGGCAAAATAAACGATGAGGAAGATAAAGAAAACCCAAGGGGGGGGGGCTCTAAGCAACCCCAGCTTTTAAAAGCTAGTGGGAACTCAGACTCTGAGTCATCAAGTGATAACAATATTACTATTGTTGAAAATCGGAAAAGACTGTCAGGGGCACAAAGATGGAAACTGAATCAGATGAACCGGCCGAAGATATTACAGGATGAATCTGACTCTTCTATATCTACTAAAAGAGTCAGATCTCCCGAAGAGCATAACGATGCGAAATCAATTAAGAAGAAAAAAAGCTCACCGACACCCAGCACTTCGGAGAAACCTATTCAATCTACCAAAAAAGGAGTTTCTAGTCAGAATCCGTTAATGGTGGGAGGTGAAGTTGATTCTGTTGTTAGAAGGTGAGCAAGTCCACCAAACAATTCATAAAGGAGGGGGCCTCAAACAAAAAGACTCATTCTAAAGCAAAATGCAAGGTGGCTATAAAAAGGGTAAGGAAGCACCATCTTATTCCCAAATAGCCAAAAGACATATCCAGGACGAACTACACTATGCATAATTGATAGCAGTAGTGCGTCTGGCAGAGTTCCCGAAGAGCAAAAGAGCATCTTCGAAGATTTGTTTTACCCAAAGGTATCGGACCACATTCTCGAATCAAATGATGGACCAACAATCCAAGTAATGAGTTGCACGTTTGAGAGGGACGTCTTGATGCTGAAACTGGCATCACAAAGCTGTGTCGATGTCCTCGAAAAACTAGTGGAGAGCATCCCCTCACCTTGGGACGGCGCAAAACTGAAACTGGTAAGGAAAAGCGACATCCCTGTACTCATAAAAACATCTTTCTATGTTAGAAGATGGGCAAGTAAGGTACCGTCAGAGCGCATACTCAGCGTCATTGGCAAACAAGATTCGAACCTTAAAGTGGGGAAGTGGGAAGTCTTCCACAGGAAAAATGATCCCGATGGTTCTTTCCTGGTGGTAGGCATAGACCCGTATTCCAGGGATAGCCTTGTCAAGACAAAAGTCATGGCATTTTTCGGGATTTGGAAAATCTTCTTTAAGATTGGAAAAACTCCCATTGACAGGACAGTTAAATCGAACGTACCGCCTGCAGTGGCAAACGAAAATAGTGAATAGAAAGAAGCGAGTGAGACAATTCCAAAAAGTGAGGTGGCAGTGGTCGGTAACATCGCCAAATTGCCGATAACATCATCAATTTTGCAGAAAGTTCCCAGCATAGGTGGTCATAAGGATATGAAGAGGGGCACAAAAACTCAAAACAAAGAGTGAGCGACAAAAACAACACCGCCTTCCAAGAAGTGGTCGATAACATTAACAAATTGCCGATACTATCACCAATTTTGCAGAATGTTCCCAGCAGCAGTGGTGATAGGAATAGGTACATAAAGAATCAAAACAAAGAGGGAACGACAAAAAGTAACACTGCCTCCCAAAGAGGTCTACTTGAAGAGTGTGTAATAGGTATTAAACGAAAGGAGGAGAAAGACTCACTACCAAAAAGGAGGGAGTGCAACCAGATAGGATAGACGACTCCCAAAGGAAACTTTTACTGGAAAGACAATGATTGAGGTCATCCAGATAAACCTCCACTGGAGCGAAACGGCATCCATTGCTCTGATGGACATAATAAATAAAGGCTGGGTTCATGTTGCTTTGTCCAGGAACCGTGGACTTCTAGTAACAAAGTTACTGGATTAAACCATATGAACTACAATCTTTTCTACGCTAACAAGGACTTGTATTCTGTGCCATAAAAATGTATGCTATCTTTTCTCTCCAGAGTTGTCAACATCGGACGCAACTGTGCTGATGCAAGGTAATGGAAGTATGTACCTGGCGTCAGTATACCTGCCATTCGATGCGCCGACATTGCCACCTACGTCGGAATTACAACGTCTGGTAAATGAATCCAAAAATACAAGTAATGTGTTAAGAGCTGGTTGTGACACCAACTCACACCATATTGCTTGGGGTAGTACTGACACCAATAAAAGGGGACAAGCCCTTATAGAATTTTTGAATACTAACGATATCCTAACTCTCAACATAGGGAACAAGTCGACCTTTGTTAACAAAATTAGGGAAGAAGTATTAAATATAACGATATGCTCAGAAAACCTCATTGATGAGATCCATGAGTGAAGAGTTTCGGATGAACACTCCTATTCGGACCACCGTTATATAAGGTTTAAAATTGCACGGCCACCGCCTGACCCAATAAGATTCCGTTATAAGCACGATTATCCAAGTACAGAAGACATTGATATAAATGTGAGGAGGATTACGGAGGCTCTTGTAAAATCATTCGAGAAAGGAAATCTGCCTATGAGAAACCCTGGATGACAGGGCAAATTCTCTCGATTGGCAAGGATGTCCGCAGACTTTACAACAGAGCTCGACGTAAAAAGCTATCTGTATATTGGATTGACTACCACAGAAGACTCAAAGAATACAATAAAATCATTAGACTGGCGAAACGTAACTCCTGGAGGTTTTTCTGTAAAAGTACCTATTAGAGATGCTATGGTTTAAGAAGCAATAAAAAGGTTCTCTCCTTTCTGGACGGAATATTTCCAGCGCTTCTTCAGTATGAGGTGGATCTGGTATCAACTCATCTGGTTGGAGTTTCCACTGCATGCCTAACTCATGCATATACCCCAAAAAATGACAGGAATCAAGGGTGATCTTCATACCCAAGCCGAGTTATACCAAGTCATACCCAAGCCGAGTTATCCCAAAGGCTTATCGACCTATTAGCCTAACTTCTTTCCTGTTAAAAACAATGGAGCGAACAATTGACGACATGGTCAAAAGTAAGATGACAACCTAAATTCAAACAACACGCATATGTTAAAGGAAGATCAGTGGAAACAGCTCTACATGAGGTAGTACACCACATAGAACAGTCCTTCAGCGAAGAAATGTACACACTTACCGTTTGTATAGACATTGAGGGCGCTTTTAACAAGATTCAGACCGATACACTTATCCAGTCCTTAGACGAGTTTCAGGTTGACCGGGCGTTGATAAACTGGATCAACAACATGCTAAGGAATAGGTGGATTATTTGTGGGTCATATGACGTAAAAATCAGAGACAAGGTAAATCGTGGTATACCTCAGGGGGAATTTTATCGCCTCTCCTATGGGTTACGACGATACACAGTCTCCTTAAAGCCCTCACCAATGAAGGACTTAAACCAGTCTGTTGTGCAGACCAAAGAAAAATAGAATATAAGAAGACATTCCTTCAGGCCGAAACGTCAAAATCTGTCAGTTACGAACGAATAGGAATGAATTGTAACACGAATGAATTGTACGCAGTACCTGTTCACCTACCTACTACGCAACCACAAGGTGTGTTGTTCTTAAAGTGGGGGTTGAATTTGTTGCATCGGTCTCAGGACACACATTTTGGAAGTAGTCTGGAAGGCCAACATCGACGTAGTTATTACGGGCAAATACTGGCTATGGGGTTCTCTCCCAAAAATGTATGATTAACCCTGATGAAGTAAATGATATTACGGTGCAGGGAAAAATAAACCCAGTACCGACGGAAAGCGTTGATTTACTCGCGAGTCACGTGTCGTCGTTATCAAACAATCGTGAGCAAGTAACTTCTACGGGGTTGGGTGCCTCGGATCCCGTAGTCGAAACAGATACAAGAGCTCATCTAGCCTTTGGCAAAATAAACGATGAGGAAGATAAAGAAAACCCAAGGGGGGGGGGCTCTAAGCAACCCCAGCTTTTAAAAGCTAGTGGGAACTCAGACTCTGAGTCATCAAGTGATAACAATATTACTATTGTTGAAAATCGGAAAAGACTGTCAGGGGCACAAAGATGGAAACTGAATCAGATGAACCGGCCGAAGATATTACAGGATGAATCTGACTCTTCTATATCTACTAAAAGAGTCAGATCTCCCGAAGAGCATAACGATGCGAAATCAATTAAGAAGAAAAAAAGCTCACCGACACCCAGCACTTCGGAGAAACCTATTCAATCTACCAAAAAAGGAGTTTCTAGTCAGAATCCGTTAATGGTGGGAGGTGAAGTTGATTCTGTTGTTAGAAGGTGAGCAAGTCCACCAAACAATTCATAAAGGAGGGGGCCTCAAACAAAAAGACTCATTCTAAAGCAAAATGCAAGGTGGCTATAAAAAGGGTAAGGAAGCACCATCTTATTCCCAAATAGCCAAAAGACATATCCAGGACGAACTACACTATGCATAATTGATAGCAGTAGTGCGTCTGGCAGAGTTCCCGAAGAGCAAAAGAGCATCTTCGAAGATTTGTTTTACCCAAAGGTATCGGACCACATTCTCGAATCAAATGATGGACCAACAATCCAAGTAATGAGTTGCACGTTTGAGAGGGACGTCTTGATGCTGAAACTGGCATCACAAAGCTGTGTCGATGTCCTCGAAAAACTAGTGGAGAGCATCCCCTCACCTTGGGACGGCGCAAAACTGAAACTGGTAAGGAAAAGCGACATCCCTGTACTCATAAAAACATCTTTCTATGTTAGAAGATGGGCAAGTAAGGTACCGTCAGAGCGCATACTCAGCGTCATTGGCAAACAAGATTCGAACCTTAAAGTGGGGAAGTGGGAAGTCTTCCACAGGAAAAATGATCCCGATGGTTCTTTCCTGGTGGTAGGCATAGACCCGTATTCCAGGGATAGCCTTGTCAAGACAAAAGTCATGGCATTTTTCGGGATTTGGAAAATCTTCTTTAAGATTGGAAAAACTCCCATTGACAGGACAGTTAAATCGAACGTACCGCCTGCAGTGGCAAACGAAAATAGTGAATAGAAAGAAGCGAGTGAGACAATTCCAAAAAGTGAGGTGGCAGTGGTCGGTAACATCGCCAAATTGCCGATAACATCATCAATTTTGCAGAAAGTTCCCAGCATAGGTGGTCATAAGGATATGAAGAGGGGCACAAAAACTCAAAACAAAGAGTGAGCGACAAAAACAACACCGCCTTCCAAGAAGTGGTCGATAACATTAACAAATTGCCGATACTATCACCAATTTTGCAGAATGTTCCCAGCAGCAGTGGTGATAGGAATAGGTACATAAAGAATCAAAACAAAGAGGGAACGACAAAAAGTAACACTGCCTCCCAAAGAGGTCTACTTGAAGAGTGTGTAATAGGTATTAAACGAAAGGAGGAGAAAGACTCACTACCAAAAAGGAGGGAGTGCAACCAGATAGGATAGACGACTCCCAAAGGAAACTTTTACTGGAAAGACAATGATTGAGGTCATCCAGATAAACCTCCACTGGAGCGAAACGGCATCCATTGCTCTGATGGACATAATAAATAAAGGCTGGGTTCATGTTGCTTTGTCCAGGAACCGTGGACTTCTAGTAACAAAGTTACTGGATTAAACCATATGAACTACAATCTTTTCTACGCTAACAAGGACTTGTATTCTGTGCCATAAAAATGTATGCTATCTTTTCTCTCCAGAGTTGTCAACATCGGACGCAACTGTGCTGATGCAAGGTAATGGAAGTATGTACCTGGCGTCAGTATACCTGCCATTCGATGCGCCGACATTGCCACCTACGTCGGAATTACAACGTCTGGTAAATGAATCCAAAAATACAAGTAATGTGTTAAGAGCTGGTTGTGACACCAACTCACACCATATTGCTTGGGGTAGTACTGACACCAATAAAAGGGGACAAGCCCTTATAGAATTTTTGAATACTAACGATATCCTAACTCTCAACATAGGGAACAAGTCGACCTTTGTTAACAAAATTAGGGAAGAAGTATTAAATATAACGATATGCTCAGAAAACCTCATTGATGAGATCCATGAGTGAAGAGTTTCGGATGAACACTCCTATTCGGACCACCGTTATATAAGGTTTAAAATTGCACGGCCACCGCCTGACCCAATAAGATTCCGTTATAAGCACGATTATCCAAGTACAGAAGACATTGATATAAATGTGAGGAGGATTACGGAGGCTCTTGTAAAATCATTCGAGAAAGGAAATCTGCCTATGAGAAACCCTGGATGACAGGGCAAATTCTCTCGATTGGCAAGGATGTCCGCAGACTTTACAACAGAGCTCGACGTAAAAAGCTATCTGTATATTGGATTGACTACCACAGAAGACTCAAAGAATACAATAAAATCATTAGACTGGCGAAACGTAACTCCTGGAGGTTTTTCTGTAAAAGTACCTATTAGAGATGCTATGGTTTAAGAAGCAATAAAAAGGTTCTCTCCTTTCTGGACGGAATATTTCCAGCGCTTCTTCAGTATGAGGTGGATCTGGTATCAACTCATCTGGTTGGAGTTTCCACTGCATGCCTAACTCATGCATATACCCCAAAAAATGACAGGAATCAAGGGTGATCTTCATACCCAAGCCGAGTTATACCAAGTCATACCCAAGCCGAGTTATCCCAAAGGCTTATCGACCTATTAGCCTAACTTCTTTCCTGTTAAAAACAATGGAGCGAACAATTGACGACATGGTCAAAAGTAAGATGACAACCTAAATTCAAACAACACGCATATGTTAAAGGAAGATCAGTGGAAACAGCTCTACATGAGGTAGTACACCACATAGAACAGTCCTTCAGCGAAGAAATGTACACACTTACCGTTTGTATAGACATTGAGGGCGCTTTTAACAAGATTCAGACCGATACACTTATCCAGTCCTTAGACGAGTTTCAGGTTGACCGGGCGTTGATAAACTGGATCAACAACATGCTAAGGAATAGGTGGATTATTTGTGGGTCATATGACGTAAAAATCAGAGACAAGGTAAATCGTGGTATACCTCAGGGGGAATTTTATCGCCTCTCCTATGGGTTACGACGATACACAGTCTCCTTAAAGCCCTCACCAATGAAGGACTTAAACCAGTCTGTTGTGCAGACCAAAGAAAAATAGAATATAAGAAGACATTCCTTCAGGCCGAAACGTCAAAATCTGTCAGTTACGAACGAATAGGAATGAATTGTAACACGCGAAAAAACAGTATTCCGCGAACATTGATTGAACTTTTTTTGCACTTATCGATTAATATTATTTTTTTAATTGTGACAATTACAAAAAAATTGGGACAAACGTTCTGAAAATCCGCGAAAAACCTCACTCGTTGGAATCAAATTCCTATTCGTTCGTAACTGACAATTACTCGCTACAGGAACGAATGTCTTCTTAAATGATGTTGTCTTTGGTGCAGACGACGTTATAATACTTCTAAGGGGCACACATCCAAACCAACTATGCAGAAGAGCTGAGGAGGCTCTTAACATAGCATATAATTGGGCACAACAAAGAGGATTAAATGTCAACCCAGACAAAACAGAAATATGTCTATTTACAATGAAAATAAAGATTCATCCTTTTACCGTGCCTCGATCCTGGATAAGAATATTACCATATCTAAAAAGGTTAAATACTTGGGAGTAATCTTGGATCAGAAACTGTACTGGAAAGATCATAAGAAAGATGTTGGCCGTTGTGCAGAAGAGCTATAGGTTCAAAATGGGGACTACGTCCAAATATGACACACTGGCTTTACATGACCGTGATTAGACCAATAAAAACCTACGCCTCTGTAGTGTGGTGGACATCAATGGACAAAAAAGTACAACGTAATACCATTGCAAAAAGTGCAACGTTCGTGCTGTCTAGGCATAAGCGGGACAATTAGAACCGCACCAACAAGAGCGTTGGAGACTAATCTAACCAATATATATCCGTATAAAGTATGAGGCAGCCCTCACAACAAGACGTCTACAAGACCACAAGTCCTACCATCAGAAGATATTACAATTACTGGTCGGTCATATTCAAACAATGGAAATCTCCGACCGCATTCTTGAAGTGCGGCTGTGATTCGTTCGTGCCAGACAGACGCTCCTGGGAAAACGGAACACTAGCTCATGCGCCAGTGGGAACCAGTTGCTACACTGATGGGTCCAGGCTAGGAAGAAGGACGAGTCTGGACTTTTTATTGATGAACCAGAAGTCGAACTTTACTTCCGCCTCCCAGACAATAACACAGTATTTCAAGCAGAAGTTCGAGCAATTACGAGTATTAAGTACTCAGTCCATGGTTAACTACGTATTTTCTGTGTACCGGGACACAACGAAGTGATTGGAAATGAACGAGCAAACAGCTTGGCTTCAAAGGGCAGAGAACTTCGAGTAATACACTTGGAAAATTGGAAACCTTTCGAAGTCACGAAGGATGAGTTGAAGCACTGGGCAGTGATGGCTCACAAAACTGTGTGGAATAGAGCAACTGCAAAGATACTGTGGGGTGACCCAAATGAGAAGAAAACCAGTAGTTTTCTGAAACTAAACAAGATCGAGATTAGTAAGATGATGAGTGTTCTAACGGGACACTCAAGCTTACAGGCACATCTTCATCGCATAGGACTAGCAGAAAACGACGAGTGTAGGGCATGCAGGGAAAACATCGAAACGATGGAACATTTTCTGTGTCACTGCCCAGCTTTCACACATGCAAGATCCCAATATTTCGGTTCCCACATATTGCCAGACTTGACTCATCTCAGAGGATATGACTGGAAGATACTGAGAAAATACGTGTCTAGTACCGATTTTCTGTAATCCGTGGGGTATGAAAATCATAAATAAGGAGAATGCCGAACCACTGGCTTAAGTGTATGTCCATGGACATGAGACGTTTTAAACGTCTCCTCTATTCAACCTAACCTAGTACAACACATCTTCTCAAACATTTTTGACAGGATTGTTAAGAAGCTTATCGGTCGATACGATTTTATTTGAGTAGGGTCTTTGCCAGGCTTGGGAATCATTACTATTTCAGATCGTTTCCATGATCTAGGGAAATAGCCGAGGCGTAAAATGCTGTTGAAGATAAATAATATTGTTCTGACGGCTGAATGAGGAAGTTCCTTTAGCATTTTTGCTTTTATCCACCTCCTCCGGGCGATTTTTTCAGTTTTAGATCATTTATAGATTCTTCAATGTCTTGAAGCCTTAATCTTAGGGGGTTGGAGACATCTTAGATGATTGCGGGTGGATTTCCACCGTACATATCGTTGATTGCAGATCCTGTTCTATATATGTCTTGAGGGATTACACTATGTGAATTAGCATTTGGTGTGAATACTGTTTCTAGGTAGGTTGCAAATGCATTAACTTTCTCTTCTGTATTATTTGTCCGGCAGCTACTTTCTAGACGAAGTGGTGATTCGGGTGCAATCGGTCTTCTCATATTTTTTGTGGCTTTCCAGAGATTATAGTCTGTTCCTTTTGATGGTTCCAAATTCCGTAGGTAATCCTTGAGAGTAGATTCCTCGATTGACTTTAATGCAGCGTTTACTTTTCTTTGGCAAATTCGAAGATTCCTTATTAGAGCTGGGGAGCGGAATCGTTGCCATTCCCTTCTGAGGTTTCTTTTCTCCCTGACGAGTGCATCGATTTCAAGTGGCTGTGTGGTATAGTTATGTTTTTGTGGCTGGGTATTCCTTGAAGCCACTGTTACCGCATTGTTTAATACATCTGTGAGAAGGTTTACTGCTGACTCTATATCGTCTGACGATCGTAATGAAATTTCCCCCATATAAATGAGTGCTTATGTATTTTTTGTATTTCGTCCAGTTTGTGCGCTTGTTTAAAATAGTTGCCAGTTCATTTTCTTGTGTGAATTCATACAGAATAAGGATTGTTGGAGAATGATCTGATGAAAGATCTAATGATGGACGGACAGACAGGTTTTCGTGACTTATATTTTTCACAACGGCGAAGTCAATTAAATCGGGTGTGTTGTTTAAATCTGAAGGCCAGTAGGTTGGTTGACCGCTAGAAACGGTATCTAGATTGGTAGATGTTATTGTATTGTACAATTGTCTGTCTCTTGGTGTAGTAAGGCGTGAGCCCCAGAAAGTGTGTTTGGCGTTATAATCCCCAGCCGCAACGAACTTCGACCGCAAAGTCGAGAAAAAGTCCGTAAATTGATTTTTGTCGATATTATACCTGGGAGGACAATAAATTGAAGACATAGCTGTCTTGATGTCAGTGATATTAATTGTAGTCGCTTGTAAGTGGTTCGTCTTATATTCGGGCATATGACAGTGTTTAATCGCTTTACGTATAATAATTGCTGTGCCACCACAGGCCCTGCCGCTTGGATGTTTGGTGTCATATGTACAATAACCATTGATTCTAAAGCAATTTCTTATAGTAAAGTGCGTCTCAGGGTCTACATAGTTATATATACATCTATTTTTTGATTTTGAAGAAAATATTCCAGTTCATTCTTGTGTTGGCTAAGGCTATTTGCGTTCCAGCATATAGGCGTATGACAGGCCCGTGCGCAGCGGGGGTGTTTTGGGGGTTCACAAAACTCCCCAAAACGATTTGGAATTAAACATTTTTACTACTGATTTTAACGGTTAAAATGTTTTTCCTGTTCCAAAAAGTAAATCAAAGACTAAAAATGTAACCGTTGTTTACTTTAAAGCTTTATGTCTAAAATGTAATAAATTGTAGCATATGATAGCAGATATATCATATATGGGCAAAAGAATTTTTTTTAATTTTCGAGTAAATATATTTTGGAAATTTTTTTTGTGATCACATCAGCCGCATTTGTATTTTGGTATTCAAAGAAAAATGCCATTTTTTGAGATAAATGATCGTATGTTTATTTCATAATAAAGTGGGAGGTATGCCGTTAATAATGAAAAACAACATCACCCAAATCGCCACCGCGACCACGCTTACAGGACCATATCCTTTTCATGAAATTTTCCATAACCAAATCGCAAATTGGCTGCCCTATGTCCTCGATAGCCTCACGAATTCTGTCTTTGAGGTCTTGAATCGACGCTGGGCTGTTGGCGTAGACCTTATCTTTCACGTGGCCCCAAAGGAAGAAGTCGCAAGGTGTTAAATCACAAGATCTCGGTGGCCAATTGTGATCACCTCTTCGAGAGATAATACGGTCCAGAAACTTTTCCCGTAACAGAGCAATGGTTTCGTTGCTTGTGTGGCACGTATCGCCGTCTTGTTGAAAGTAAACGATCATTACAATCCAACTCCGACCATAACAAATCATCTCTCGATAGCGCAATCCATTCACCGTAACTGTTGATCCAACCTCATTTTCGAACAAGTAAGTAATCCACACGTTGTGGATGGAGAGGCTTCTCAACAATAACTCTTGGGTTTTCCAAGCCCCAGATGCGACAATTTTGCTTGTTGACGTAGCCACCGAGGTGAAAATGGGCCTCATCAGTCAAGATGATTTTTCGATGATTATCGAATTTTAATAATTTCAATGCGTTGTTGAATCGTGTATCGTTCCATTTTTAGTAATGGCGTAGTTTCTACTTGTCAAATGTAGAAGACTAAAAGCTTCAAAAATGACAGCCACCGAAATACCGGGTGATTCAAAATAACACCTCTTGTTGGAAAACCCTGTATATAGAGATGAAAATATAAGCCTGCAAAAAACGTTGTGAATTAATTTCATTTAGGGCCGCGAAAGTTATGAAGGCTGCAAATCGAAATTTAAAAAAAAAGCTATAAAAGGCAATTTTCAGCGGAATTGCGAAAACTAACCGTACAATCGTAGACCTCTCGCTTTTCTATCAGGATATGTCAAAATATTCGCTGTGCTTTCATTATACATACTTATATGCGAAACAAAACTTTTTTTAATTTAAATTTAATTTAATATAACGAATCCCGCGAAATATAAAAATCGGGAAAATATATAAAAAATTTCCGCGATTAGATGGGAGAACTAGCCGCGATCTTCAAAAAGAATGTAGGTAATAACTCTATTACTTAAAAAGTTATATTTGTTTCGAAATACGAAGTCCATATCATTTGTGTTTTATTTCAATGCAAAATTTCTCTACAAAATTCCTATGTATTGATGGGAGTTGAATGTTAAGAACTTTTTGAGTGTATTTTTTGGTGAGCCGCTTTTGTAAGATTACATAATAGTATTTGTGATGGCCTTTAATAATAAATAAACAGACTTCATATAAAAAGAATCAGAATTCGTGAATATTTGTAGGGATATTCGAACACTAAGAAATTTTGAAATATTTTCTTATGAATTTCGCGGATTGTGAAGACGGCATTAACATACGGAAATTATGTGCTCATCCGGGCCACCTTATATTGTATGAATTCGCTTAAAACCATAATATATCTTAAGAGGGAAACTAATAATGAATGTTTTTATTTTGAGGTTATGTGATGCAAATTGCATAATTTGCACAATCATCAAAATAAAATTACCCGCCTCTGATTTCGGAATATATCGTTAATAATCCTTTTAATTCATATGAACTTCCGCCATATCTGTACAGCGCACTGGGTGTGCCTTGACGATCATCGCTGAGCCAAAAGTGTCTCGTTCTTCGCGTACAAGACTTCAATCTTCAAATACGTTTCCATGGCTGTTAAGTGCACCACAGTAGTACCCCCAAAGAGGGAAGTCTCCGGACTCTTTGACGCATCTGGCGGGGACATGCTCCCCGATGATACGGACGAAGAGTTCGATAACACCCTTGTCGGGGTGGATGTCAATCTGTCGATTACCAATGATGGTAAGAATTCTACAGATTAACCTCCACCACGCTAGGCTGTGGACAGGCTCTATTGCTGCGCCAAGAACCTGTATTTTGCCCAGAAAAGATCTAAGTATTTTTCTCCTGACTAATTTAAGTGGTAAAGAACAAACAGCTGCTAGTCTGGAGATTGGTAATCGCATATACTGGGTGGTCTCCAATTACATTCCTTATGAAGCTGCAATACCGACAGCTCTCTTCAGGGAAGTAGTAGAAGAAGCAACGTCTGACGAGCTCGAGCTGATTATTAGCGCAGACACGAACGCTCATCATACTATCTGGGGTAGTACGGATATAAACAATAGGGGTGATTCGCTTCTTGACTTTATTCTAACTACCAACCTAACTATTTGTAACATTGGCAATAAACCGACCTTTACAATTAAAGACAGACAAGAAGTACTAGACGTAACGTTTGCTACTGACCGGGTGTCAGACAAAATTATTAGGTGGAATGTACTGGACGACCACTCATTCTCAGATCACCATTATATAGAGTTCAAACTCGCCGAAAAAGCGCCTAAACCTGCTGTCCACAGAAATGTGAGGAAGACAAAGTGGCACCTGTATGAGAAGAATTTTAAAAAGGTCCTCAACTCCAAACGTCTTTATGAACCGAATGACAAAGCCGGTCTGGATAATCTGGTCGAGCATATCACCACATCATTCAATAGTTCCCTTGAAGAAGCCTGTCCACAAACAAGGTACAAGGGTAAAACTAAACCTCAATGTTGGACTTCTGAGCTAACGGCAAGGAAAAAGACCTGCAACAAGCTATTCAACAAGGCGAAATCTACTGGAGCCTTTAATGATTGGGATGCATATAAAGGGCAACTCAAGATCTATAAGAAGGAGCTTAGGAAGGCGCAAAGACGCTCTTGGTATTCCTTCTGTGGCGAAGTGGAAAAGGTCTCCGGCGCCGCAAGGCTGAAGGTAAGTACACACGATTTGCAGATCGGACCACATTGCCAGAAAAATGGCGGAAAAATGCAACCCTGTGAATTTACAACCGTGTGAACATACAATTTTTGTTTTGCAACGTTAGCAGAAAAGTCATTGCGAGATAATTTGCAGATTGTTATATGTGTGAAGTTTATGCATGTGACAACGGCGTCATTGCCAGAAAAACATTTTATTGGCAACACTGTCTATAATGTATTTTTATTGGCAATCCAGTATATACATTTTTAGAAAATATATTGTAACAAGTAAGAAAGTTTCAGTCGGGTAAACCGACTAAGGTATACCCTCACTTTGTGAGTAATGTAATATTGAATATTACACAAATTATTCTGTCAATTTTTGTGGGAGGTACCAGAAGGGGTTTAAGAAATACACATATATTTCGCTGAACAGTAGATACTTTAAATACATTGCACTGTGCCGAATTGTAACCGTTTATATGGACTGGTATATTAACGTTGAGATATTAAATTGTGGTATAATTTGGTCATTTTGTGTGGGAGGTACTAAAAGGGGCGTGGTGATCATTTTTCACTAGACTATAGGCATTATAAAAGCATTACACTGTACAACATTTCAAGTAATTGTATACACTGATATTAATGTTATAAACTGTTAACTTTTGGTGCAAAATGGTACCGTTGTGCGAGAGGTACCAAAAGGGGCGTGACAATAACGTCCATTTATCAATGGACTGTAGGCACTATAAAAACATTACGCTGTACAAAATTTCAAGTATTTTTATACACTGGTATTAATGTTATAAGATGTTAACTTTTGGTGCAAAATGGTGCATTTGTGTGGGTGGTACCAAAAGGGGCGCGGCAATAACGCCCATTTTTCACTGGACTGTAGGCACTATAAAATCATTACACTGTACAAAATTTCAAGTATTTCTAAACACTGGTATTAAAGTTATAAGCTTTTAACTTTTAGTGCAAAATGGTGCATTTGTGTGGGAGGTATCAAAAGGGGCGAGGCAATTTCGCCCATTTTCCTCGAGTTGATAGCGACTAACAAACTAATACTATGTGTGGAATTTCAGAAGATTCGAATACGTATAATAGCAGTTATTAAAGAATCTATATTTCACAACATTTTAACCCTTTGTGGGGGAGGTACCAGAAGGAGTGGACCAATATGGCCCATCTTCGAACTTAGCCGGAGATAGAAAAAAATATTACCACATACCAAATTTGAAGTCAATCGGTTACTCCTTTCGAGAGTTATCGTGCGCACCAGCCAGCAGACACACAGACAGACAGACGGACGGACATTGCTCATTCGACTTAAAATGACCCAAAACGGATTTCCACCGAACATACTTGGGGTCTTAGGTCACTCCTTCGATGTGTTACACTTTTTTCCGTAGCAAATGATATATACCCTCGTCACACTAAAGTGAGGGTATAAATATATGAAATTGTAATGTTTTCTTGCAATCGTCTGAACTGTCAATTCACCTTTGCCTAACAATCTGTCATTGTCCGTACATTTGCAGCACTTTAACAGGGTTGATAACGTTTGCCGATCTGACAATCGTCTATACTCAGCTTGAGGAAGGTAATATCTATCCACTTCTCCTTGTACAGTGGGGTATTTGCAGGATGAGGCAAATAACTGCGAGCAATCGCTAAGTGTACTGCTCGACACACATTTTCCGGGGAACTCATCAACAGAGCCCGAGGATCAACAGGACCAACAAGAGTGCGAGTGGACTGCGAGCGTCTCTAGCTTGTTGACTGAGAGATCTAGAATAAGCTGGGCTATTAACAGCTTTGAGCCCTTCAAGTCACTTGGACCAGACGGCATCACTCCAGCAGAAATGTTAAAGTACATGATCCCCTGGCTGCAGAAAATTTATGTAGGCTGTATTAGGCTTTCATACATCCCGAATCGATGGGGGGATACCAAACAGGTATTCATACGCAAAGCGGGGAAGATATCGCACACTAGGCCAAAAGACTTCAGACCAATTAGCCTATCCTCTTTTCTATTGAAAAGTCTGGAAACACTTAGATTATTTCATTAGGCAAAACCTGGATACAAAACTCCTGTCGGGGAACCAACATGCTTACAATAAGGGAAAGTCTACAGAATCAACCCTGCACGAACTTGTGAGCACTATCGAATCGTCCCTACATTTCAAAGAATTCACCATGGTGGCGTTTCTTGACATAGAAGGGGCTTTTAACAACATACACCCAGTTGCGGTAATCGCGGCATTGTCACATCTAAAGGTGAACTCTAACTTGATTAGACTAATTCAAAGACTACTCAACAGAAGACGCATAACAGCATGTGTTGGGTCCACAACTCTAACAAGGTTTGTAAACAGAGGGACCCCACAAGGAGGAGTACTGTCTCCACTAACTTGGAACCTAGCGGTGAATGAAATCCTGCTAGATCTAGAACGTTGTGGCTGCAAGGTCGTGGCATATGCGGACGACGTTGCAATCGCAGTGAGTGGCAAATTCGAAAACGTCCTCCGAGACATTCTACAGGTGGCTCTGAACAAATTGGCTAGATGGGCCAGAAGCTTCGGTTTGGGCGTAAACCCAAACAAGACAGAATTGGTTCTCTTTACTAGGATGAAGTCCCACATGTGGACCCTCCACTTCGGATAAATGGAACAGATCTAGTCTTTTCTGAAAGTGCAAAATTTTTAGGAATAATTTTAGATAGGAAACTGTCATTCAGACTAAACGTACTGGAACGTGTAAAGAATGCCAACATCGCCCTATATTCCTGCAGGAAGGCTGTAGGGTCGCGGTGGGGCCTCTCTCCTAAAATTGTCCATTGGATATATATAGCAGTGGTTCGTCCAATACTGTTATACGGCATTGTGGTATGGTGGACGGCAACTGACAAACTAACCATCACAAACCTACTATCAAGGGTTCAGAGAACTGCCTGCCTGTGCATATGCGGAGCGTTAAGGACTACAGCGACTGAGTCTCTAGAAGCCCTTCTCCATATACTGCCGATTAATGTTGTGGCGAGATAAGTTGCAACCAAAGCGACACTAAGATTAAACTGCCTATCAATGTGGAGGTACAAGAACTACGGTCACATGAGGATATCAAAGTGTAGTGCTATGGTAACCGACCGAGTATACTATATATCAACGGTGCGCACCTTTGAGAGGAACTACAGCCAGGGATGAATGGGATGGCAGAATACCCGGAAATAGAAACCATCTCCACTTCTATACGGATGGTTCGAAGCTTGATGAAAAGGTTGGATTCGGAGTACACTGTGAAGGACTTAATTTGGATATAGCTCAAAGACTACCAGATACCTGCAGTGTCTATCAAGCCGAAATAATGGCAATATCGGAAGTCGCCAAGTGGCTGAGTCGGAACATAGTAAACAACACTGGCGTTGTCATTTACTCGGACAGCCAGGCTGCCATCAATTCTCTGGAGGCCACATCCCTAAATTCACAAATAGCCCTAGACTGCCGCAGATCTCTTAACGAAATGGCTAAGCAGTTTAATATACACCTCATATGGGTGCCTGGGCATAGGGATATCCCTATGAACTTGCTAGGAAAGGGACGACTTTACAAATTCTCGAAGAATTTGCATATATTGGTGCGCCACTATCCACGTGCAAGCTTTGGCTCAGGCAAGAGGCAATCAGCAGTCCAAATCTGTCCAAGGTATAACCTGAGAAGGTCAAAATATCTCCTCGCACTAGAAAGGAAAAGATGGTCTACGTTAGTATCAGTTCTGACGGGACACTGCCTGATCGGCGAACACGCCAGAAGATTGGGTATTAACTCCAATGACTTCTGCAGAAGCTGTGGAGATGGGGAAGAAGTGGAGAGCATTGAGCACTTGCTATGCGACTGTACCGCTTTGAGTAAACGACGACTGGACCTACTGGGGTCTGCCTTTCTAGGCAGCCTAACAGATCTTTCCAGTACCAATATTCGTGCTATCGATACATTTGTATATCAAACAGGTTGGTTTCGATGACGGGCATTTTTGCCCGTGGTACCACTAGGGACCTAAACTGGTCTATGTGAGCTGAAGAAAAAAAAAATAAAACGGCTGCCACCCTAACCTAAACCTAAACCCCAAAGAACGTAGTAATTAATTTAAGAACTTTTAACTATACAAATTGCCAAAGACAAAATTTGCAATTTTTCAAAATTTGAAAAAAGTGAATGCAATTTCAGTGATTCATTATTTTGTTACGCGCCCCTGATTTTAGGATTCGCCATGTAAAAAACCTTTTGCAACAAATACTCAATCTATGTATAACTGTCGACGTGCCCTGTCAAAAAAATGCACGCAAGTTTAACTGAGGTTTGGAAAGCTCTAGCGTTGGTTCCATTTGGAGCACTTCATCGTCAGCTACTTCCAGCCACTATAATCGCTTCTTCTGTGATATTTCATTACATAGAGGGGCGCGCTGACCGCGGTCAAAAAACACTTGAAATCACGTTTCCAAAAGTAATGAGCTATATTTTTTCTCGTAAAGATCTCACATGAACAATGCCCACGATAAATTCTTCCTCCATGTGTCCCTCGTATTTTTTGTAACTGACCAGTACCTCTAGAATGAATTGTTTGGCCACAACCTGTAAAAGAATGAATAAAGATATGAACATTTCTAGGTTTTTTTCTACATTTTAGAAATGTATGTGCGTATATCATTTAAAGTGTATAAGATATACCACAATTTTTTGGGAAAAAAACTGTTATGTTTGTGGTTTATCTAATTCCATCAACTTTTGCAACGAAATCTGTACACAACGCGAGAAAAGTGACAATTAACATAGATTACCCTTTATTCTTTATTTCAAACGCTATACTCTCATTCAAAGGCTATACTCTCCGGAAAATTTGACTATTTTTAAAGTTTTATCTCAAAAAATACCTCCATTTAAATTAAAAAGTTGTACACCTAAGAAATCGCAAATGTGCTACACATTTGTGACTTTAACATTCAGAAAACTGTACACTTCCGAAAATTGCTGTAACAGATTTGTAGTTGTAGTTGTGGATTCCTGTACGAAGTTCATCCTGTAAATATGTTTTTTTCAGACAAAAATAATCAGAAAATTTTTAACAGTTTAGATGATGGAATTGTTAATAATGACCAAGACATTTTAGTTGAAAATAGCACAAAACTATTAACTCATTGCATAAAATTATAATATGTAAAATTTATTATTCGTGCCAATTATTATTAAGAATTTACCGTTTTGTACATAGTAAATATACAATTAGAGCAGCGTTAAAGACAGTAGGAATAGGTAGCACCATATTGTAGATTTCATTGTGTATGCCAAGTACATTTACACATTGTAAACATACAAAATACTAAAGTTTGGTTCAATTGAAATAAGTGCGGTGAACACGTGACATTCAATTTTTATCTACTATATAGAAGGTATTCATGAAAAAATCTGGATTCCTCCAGATAATTATAGTTTTCCAGTGACTGGGCAAAGAAGTTTAATACTCCAACTTTCTTGGTTACATAAATATAAATGGTTGGCGTACTCTGCGAATCAAGTCGGTGTATTCTGTAAAACATGTGTATTATTTGCTCCTAGGGATACAGAAGTGCATAACCAAAAACTAGGAAACTTGGTATCAAGACCATTTAATAATTGGAAAAAAAACACTGGACGTATTTCGCCACCACTCATCACTCTAATGCCATAGAAACAGTGTATTGAAAGCTGAAATGAGATCTAATGTAGAAAAGCAAGCCGCTGCGTCCATCGATAAACAATTACAAATTCAGGAAAAGCTGGTCGTAAACGAAAATAGAAAGCATTTGGAAGCAATAGTTCAAACAGTAGTCCTTTGTGGTCGACAAGGATTATCACTAAGAGGAAGTTTTGATACAGGCATAATCGATTCAAATGAAACTATTCAAAATGATGGCAATTTTAGAGCCTTGCTAAGGTATCGGCAATGACAATTGAATACTCTTGACGTCGCATGGTATTTACAGACTTCATACGCCAGGTGGCGTCCGAGCCATAAACACTCGACTACTAGATGGTCCGTCCGACTCTTTAAATAGTGACAGTTACAAACAATTAAATTTTTGACATTTGTTTTGCACTCTTCGAGTTATTTTGGCATTCTCTTATTAGCTCTCGAGATATAATTTGCTGATTTAAAGATGTGTGTTTTGCAATTTTATTTAAAAAATCAATTGTGTTTGCTCCTATTGTGATTGTTAAGTTAAATGTTTGAGGAAAAATGCTAAAAATATGAATAAAAAATGAAAACAAATTTTTGACTAATGTCAAAAATTTAATCGTTCGTAACTCGAGAAATTTGCTTAAGCGAGGGAAGGAACATCTAGTAGTTGAGTGTTTATGGTCCGAGCCAGCGTTGCCGTTTTGGTCATTTCCGACCAAATTTGGTCGGATAAAATTAAAATTTGTCGTTCTGGTCGAATGGTCGGACCAACTCAATTTTGGTCGGTTTTATTCTGGAATATTTAAGTTGTAGTATAATACAGAATAATTTGAGGATTAATACATATCGAAGTAAATTACTTTAAAAAAATAATTTAGGCACGACAAAGAAAATTTCGTTTACCGGAAATGTGGTTTGTACTTGTCTAAATTATAGTTCCTGGGGAAAGAATTATTTCTTTCACTTCTGTTCTGTATTCCGAGAGTAGATTGAAGCCGACATTTTAGCTCATAAATCTCAACATAATTGCGGAATTTTGCCATTAGTGTTCAAAGAAACAAATTTAGAAACTGGGTTAAGAGCGTAATATTCCAATTCATGGCACAATGAAATACAGAACAGGAACATTTAGTTATATGTAATACATCCATATATTATTCAAGCTGATTTGACCTTTCTGCATGACTTTACAGTGTGGTGTACTTCTGGTATTTTGCTAAAATTTTGTAAATCTGGGAACATTACTGAATTTTTCAACTTTTGAAATCTTACAATTAACAAAAGTCCGTACTATTCTGTTTTAGAACTCAGTCTTTAGTCATAAATGATGGAAGTTAAAAATTATTATTCACGTTGAAATCTGTTCAATAAAACTTAAAATTTTATATAAGGCATGATATGAACAATATCCTTTTGTCCTTTCTTGAAAAATTTTGTTATTTGTCACAAACTAGGTCATACATCTTCAGCGTATTCTTTCTTTTTAGGCGTCTAACATAAATTAAAAAAACTCAATACAAATTCACAAAGATGTGTTAAAATGTGAATTTAAAGTTTAAAAAAAAAACGATGAAATAAACTTGAGTCGGTTTACTCACTCTTCATTAATAACAAAAATATGGAAACAGAAAAAAAAAATATTTTCATTAGTTTGTTTTTATTCGATGTTTGTTTAAGTTATAGTCAAGCTCGAGGTCAAATTTGTAATTATAATATAGTTTTTTATTCAAATTAAAATTTTATTTTTCCGATATTTCGCATTTTCCTTGGGAATTCCTTCATCAGGTATGTTCTACAATTATTAAACTGAAATTAATGTTAATATCAGCAAAGTGGTTTCGGTAACTGTTTTTCGAATTTTCAGATCTAATTTATGTTCTGATATTCTTTTTTTAACTTGTTTTTGGTTGAACCAACGTAGAACCAAATTATTTTTAATTGCACAATTCTTTTTTCATTATTACACATTATTTTTGCAATTTATAAATTGACTTTTAGCCACTAGGATTTACCAATATTCCTCTGTCACGTTACAATAATAAACCTGTAGTTGTTTGGGGTTGAAAATGGACCGTATCTGTCCATGTTTCGATAAAGTCCCCATAGAAGGATCCTACCGATTTTATATCTTTACATCATACTTCAAGTAGTTGGGAAGAAATTTTGCGACATGCGTCTAGAACTACTCACACTTACAACGATCATCGTAGGGCCATGATTTGATATAGCACCAAATAGAAGTCCCATCCAATTTGAATTCTGGGCGCCTATGTAACAAATAATTATATTTTGGGGTGCAATTATTTCCATTAGTAATGGATCTCATTGAACACATTTGTATATCCCCTACATAATGGTCAAAAAATATTTGCCTTAATGACGCATTAAAAATGCCATCAAACTATATAAAATATCGAAAACTTTGATTTTATAAAATTGGTCGGCTACAACGGATTTTGGTCGGTTTTTGGAAAAATTTTGGTCGGAAAATAATTTCTCTTGTGGCAACACTGGTCCGAGCAGCCTTTCTCTCATTCTCAAATTCCTCTCTCAATTATTTCTCTGTCAAAACATGCAGACTTTTTTGTACTGTCAAATAATTTCTGAGAAGGGAGTGAGTTTTTCAGTTTGTTTTGTTGTTGAATGTTTTGAAGTTTGAATATAATAAAATTAATGATGAAAATCTTTTCTCTTTTTGCATAGTAAATAAAAGTATATATGTATCCTCTCTTTGCAGAACGCTCTCTTTACAGTTTAGCCAGACAAAGCGCCATCTTCAATATGCAGACATACTAAACGAATAGTCAAACTCCATGCGACGTCTAAACTATAGTCATTGGTATCGGACGATAACGTATTCAAATTTGATTAGTCACTTGACAAATTCACCACGAAACGCAATGTATATAAGCAACCGTGTTCAAAATGAAATTATAAGTATATGTCACACTCTTATACACCGACAACTTATTAAGAGAATCAATAATTCCAAAGCTTTCACCGCCATAGCGGACGAATTAGCTGATATTTCAGGGGTTGAGCAAGTTTCAATGTGTATGCGGTACCTTAACAAAAACGATTGGCGATATAAAATTTTTTGAGTTTCGCTCCAACAAAACAGTTCGATGGAAAAGGTTTGCCTGATGTTTCCTCGAAACTTCTGGTATTGATTGTAAGTATTTATTTGGGCAATGCTATGGCGGCACAAGAGCAATGAACGGAGAATTTCATGGGGCGCAAGCATATATCCAAGAAAAGTATAGCTTAGCATTGTATTCACATTGTGCAGCTCACAGCTTCAACTTGGTTGTAAGTTACGCATGCAAAGTAGTCCCAATAAGAAATTGTCTCGGCACTATCCAAACCATATACCACTTTTTTCAATATCCTAAAAGGCTAATAGCTCTTCAAGAAGCAATTTCTAACAACAGCAATTTCCGTGATGATAAAAAGCAAAAATTAAAGCGGTATTGCGCAACTCGATGGTTAGAACAACATGAGTCTGTTGAAATATATCTTCACCTACAAGTAGCCGTTAGCGAGGCTTTGGAATGCATCTACACCACCTGGTCTGATCAGAAAACTACAACATCTGCATTTCAGTTGTTGATGGCTATTAAAATGTTGGATTTTCAAGTTTCGGTCCACGTAGTTCATTCAATTCACTGCTTAGCATTATCATTAAGTCGCGTTCGTCAAAGTGAAAATCAAGATTTAGCTGAATCCGTCCATCTGGCAGAAAAAACGAAAAAGGAATTGATGGACATGCGCAAAAATTGTACTCACAATTTTGGAGCGATTTTTTCGTCTATTAAAATATTTTGTGAAGAACAGGACATTCAAATCAAGAAACCAAGGATTGCGGCCCTACAAAGTCATCGTTGCAATGTTGATGCAACAAATATTGAAGAATATTACAAGATTTCCATATCTAGATTTATTCATCACTCATCTCGAAGATCGCTTTTTGAAACACCGTGGAATTTTGTCAAATTTCCAATGTCTTTTTCTAACTAAAATGGCAATACTAAATGAAGAAAATTGTAAACAATTAATTGTTTGAAAAATATTCATCAATTTTGCCTGATAGTTCTTTTGAAGTGTGGATTAGTGAATTGAAGCGGAGAATATCAGAAATTCCCTGGAAGCTCTTCATATATGTAATATAGATGCATTTCCAAACGTTAACAAAATATTGACAGTGATGCGGTGTTACCTGTGACAACAGCGACAAACGAACGCTCTTTTTCAATATTGCGTCAGCTGAAAATTACATGCTGTAAACCATGACTGAAAATCATTTAAATGGATTGGCTTCGTTGAATATTCATCGAGACATTCCAGTAGATGTTAACGCAGTATTAGACGAATTTTTTTATTTCGCCTTGTCGTGTCAATTTATTAAAACATTAATACAATTAATATACATATGATTTAAATTAATACAATTCTTAATGAAAATATTAGTATTTTTTAATGCTAATCACTATAAATATATGTATACCAACCATTGATTTTTAATAAAAAAAATGGGTCCAAATGTGGAAACATCCCCAAAACATTGTAAGATCTGACAACTTGTGTACAAGTTGATTTAGCCGATCTTCAGTTTTAAGCTATGTACACAGTTATGCATTAAGTTTTGTGTGATATTAAAATAGGCCATTGTTTGCAATTCTTCAAAGATGTCCAATAAATAATAAAAATAATAATTTTTTAGTTGTAAAAAAAACAAATGCACAAAATTGTATATAGTATAAAATAAAATTTTTATTATCCATAATGTTATATTCATTTATACATAATATATTCATTCATAATATCAAATTCTCCTTCCAGGATAAAAGCGTTTCTAAAGTTTATTATCACCGCCACCAATATCGACCCATGTCAAGGTTTGATTACCATCACGCTCCAAGTCTTCAAACTGTAAATATTTAACAACGCCCAATTCATCTTTAATCAGATGACTCTCAACTGTTATCACATCATCATCAGGCTCGTCTTCCACATTTGAGACCGAAGGATCTTCAGCTAATAGTTCATCGGTTTTGAATATTATTTTGTCCAGACATTCATCGGAGCCTTCGCCTTGCAAATCATCATCGACATCGATGTCATCCTCCAAAATATCTGACCCCATAGAACCAATCGGATCATCCATGGATATATGCTGGGTGAATTGCGGCTGGTTTACAATGATGGTGTCGTTGGTGTGCTTCGTTTGCTTCATGTGCGTCAGCAGTAGAGGTTTCCGCATGAAGCCTGCTCCACATTCCATGCATTCGTATGGCTTTTTATCGCTGTGAACAAAGCGATGAGCATTGCGGTTGTCACGACTATTGAACTGTTTTCCGCACACTTCGCAAGCGAATGGCTTCTTGCCGCTGTGTATTAGCATATGCTTTTTGAAATGTTCGGGATACACGAATCCTGCCCCACAGATTTCACACTTGTAAGGTCTCTCGCCAGTGTGGATAGCCTGAATATGATATTCCAGCAGTCGTTTGCGCTTAAACGAACGCAGACAGTGATCACATTTGTGCAGTTTCTCATTGAAATGCGTAGATTTCTTGTGACTGGTCAAATTGGAACGCTGGGCGAATGCCAGTGGACATAAATCACACTTGTATGGTTTTTCTCCAGTATGGGTCCGTTCATGGTCCTTAATTTCAGGTCGTCTGGCAAAAGATTTTCCACAAATCCGACATATGAACGGTCTCTGACCGGAGTGCACTATCTGGTGGACCTGGAGGCTGTGTTGCGTTGTGAATGCTTTGTGGCAGATTTCGCATTCGAAGGCCTTTCCGGACACATGGAGCTTTTTATGTTGACTTAGATTTTGTTGATTCAAGAATTGCTTGTCGCACTGATCGCAGTGAAAAGGTCTTGGCCTTTCCCTGTGGATCTTCATGTGTGTCTGCAGTGTATACTTGGAAGCAAAGTCCTTTGGACACTCAGGACATTTATATGGCCGATAGCCGGTGTGTGTATTCATGTGTTCATCCAGCATCCCCTTGGAGCCGTACTTCTTGTGACAGACGGTGCACTCGTACGGCTTGGCACTGCTGTAATGCATTCGTTTGTGTATGCGGAACATGCGGTGATTGGTAAATGTGCTCGGACACAAATCGCACTCCATCGTGTGCCCAGATTCGGCATGAATTTTCAGTTCTTGCCTCTTACGGAAACCTTGGTGGCAGTATTCACACATGTGTATTTTGCTGTTGTGAAATGATTGGAAGTGTTGCTTTAACGATTCGAGTGTATACTTGGGAGAAATTTCACATAAGAGGCAAATGCACTCGAGTCCCTCTTTTTTACACACCGGCTTGGGAAGATTTATGTCAGAGGCCGAAGAAGTTTCATTCGAACTTTGTATCAATAACTCAGCATCATTAATATCTTTTCCGTCATTCTCTTCACCAAAGACGTTAGAAGATATTATGAAATCTAAATCCGCATCTGCAAGTGGAACAAAGTGAATTTGTAGTTAAATATATATTTAGCAGAATTTATAAAAATATGACTCCTTAAAAATAAATAGTATGTCCCGTTATTTGATTGTACCACTCACCTATTGTTTTATTCCAGTGCCTACACATTTAGTGGTGGGATTGCAGTCGTTCCCATGGCCATTTATAACTTTCAGCATAAAACGTCTACTCTTAAGAGTAGGCCGTCTTATCACATTTAAAAAAAGAGATTGTTCTAGATCTAACTGCATCAATTTCTACATCAATGCCAATAACTTCATATAAAGTGTTAAAATCCATGCAAATTCTACAAATGGGCTCTGCCGAAGCATAATTTGTAGGTTGAAAATCAATATGTAATAATAGGTAATATCTGGAAGGGGTATATGGTACATTGAAACCAATCCTAGACAGAATAAAATTAGAGGGCACATCACTATTTATAACTTTCAGCACCATCCTGGAAACCTTGCGTTTAATTAACCAAGGGAATTTTAGACAGGACGAGTGCATAACGGTCTATGTTGACATTCAGGCCGCTCTGAAGGCACTGAAGTCAAACGTTATTAAGTCCAAAGTGGTGACTGGTTGTGTACTGGATATGCAAAATATGCCAGTTGATGTAAAACTGTGCTGGGTTCCCGGACACTGTGACATTGAAGGGAATGAGAAGGCTGATGAACTGGCACGGGGAGGGTCGGCGATGGATGCCACAGAAGCAGAATCATCACTATATCCTCCACTGTGTGAATTCTTCGGCAAGATAGAGCGCTTCTACAGAGATCTTGCTAACCAGAAATGGTCAACCAGATCGGACTGTAAGATCGCTAGGTCTCTCTGGCCAGTCATACCACAAACCCGAACCAAAGATTTGTTGAACCTCACCGATCTCGAAGCTCTATCATCGCACAACATCGACAGAATCCTTTACTTCATTAGGCGCCTGAAATGGCTAGGGATGACAACTACTCATCCATCTGCTTAAACGCCATGGAAAACCCCATTTTGTTGCCACCCCTTTCAATCCCTTACCTCGCTCTTCTGTTTTCTCCATTTCTAATTAACCAACTCTCCCACCCATTATATGTATATTCTCTTTAATTCTATTATATTCCAGGACTAACACAATGGACCTACCGGTCTCCGAGTGGAGCAGTGCACGCCAGCTAATGGTAGTATGCTGCGCGTCCTTTAACGTAGGTTTAGGTTAGGGTGGCAGCCGTTTTTTTGCTTCAGATCACATAGACCAGTTTCAGACGCGATACCTTTATTCAGACGCGATACGAACTGGATTAATGACTGCCAAGGTTACTTCAGAACTTTCCAAAACAAACACATCTAAGGCGATGAAAACAAGTAATATGCGAGGTACACCCTTAGAGCACCATGCTGTGCTCTTCTATTACTAATAGGCGTCAATTGATATGTATTGATGGTAGACGCAGTAATATTCTTACCGTTAAAAGTGGTGTTCCGCAGGGATCAGTGTTGGGACCCTTGCTATTTATAATTTATATAAACGACCTTTTCACCCGTTTACAAAACTGGTGTGTTCCATATGCTTTTGCAGATGATATTCAGTTGCTATTTAAGGGTCACCGTCGTTTTTCTGAAACTCTTCAGTCTGTAATTGAATTAGTTTTAGAAACATTAAACGCTTGGATGTTACAGAATAAACTCTGCGTAAATCCATCCAAAACTAAGGCGCTATTGTTTTATTCCAGTGCCTACAATAATATCCAGATAATATATAATAGCACACGTATTGAATTCATTAACCACATAGAATGTCTAGGAGTTCTATTAGATGACAAGCTGCGTTTTGAACAACACATTAATAGGGTTGTTTCAAGAGTGAAATTTTTCTTTAAAAAATCTATACGGTACAGATTTGTCTCTGCCCCTTTTTGTTAGGGAGCGTCTTGTGCATGCCCTGGTTATGCAAACTGTTTTGTATTGCTTGGAGGTATATTCTGGGACTACGCAGAGAAGTGTGAATCTAGTACATCTGGCTATTAACAGAGCGGTACGGTTTGTGTACAGATTAAATCGGCGAGTTCATATAACCCCTTATGTTGTAAAGTTTCTGGGGTGTAATTTCTCCACTTGCTTGAGTTCCCGGTTATTAGTTTTTTTATAAGCTAATTAAGAATCAGTGTCCGAGTTTCCTGGTGAGGACATTTGAATTTTGCCATTCAACCAGAAGAAATCAATTATTAATACCTAGGGTATTTCATCTTTTGGATGATGCATTCCTTGTACGAGTGGCACGTTTGTATAACGCACTGCCTATTGAATTAAAACATTTTATCTTGTCAATTACAGCTTACTCTAATAGGCTTCTTCAGCATCTTGAATAATCTTTTTTATACCCTACACCACACTGTGGTACAGGGTATTATGACTTTGTGCATTTGTTTGTAACACCTAAAAGGAGAAGAGATAGACCCATTGTTTATTATACCGATCGACTCAAAATCACTTTCTGAGTCGATTTAGCCATGTCCGTCTGTCTGTCCATGTATTCTTGTAATCAAAGTGCAGGTCGTATTTATGGTCCAATTGTGATGAAATTTTGCATAGTGCTCTTTTTTGGCCCAAGGACGATCCCTATTGAAATTGGTTAAAATCGGTTCAGATTTGGATATAGTCCCCATATATATGTTTCACCCGGTTTGACATGTAAGCGCTGTAGAAACCACATTTTACATCCGATCTTTATGAAATTCGGCAGAGAGTTTTATTATTACGTAAATGAACACTACCAAATTCGGAGAAAATCCGTTCAGATTTAGATATAGCCCCCATATATATGTTTCACCCGATTTGACATGTCATCAGATCAGTACGAAATTTGGCAGAGAGAGTTCTCTTATTACATGAATAAACACTGCCAAATTCGAGGAAAATCGGTTCAGATTTAGATATAGTCCCCATATATATGTTTCACCCGATTTGACATGAAAGCGCTGTAGAAACCGTATTTTACATCCGACCAGTACGAAATTCGGCAGAGAAATTTCTCTTATTACATGAAAAAACACTGCGCAATTCGGGGAAAATCGGTTCAGATTTAGATATAGCCCCCATATATATGTTCCACCCGATTTAACATTTAAGCGCTGTAGAAATCGTGTTTTATATCCGATCAGTACGAAATTTAACAGAGAGAGTTTTCTTATTACATGTATGAACACTGCCAAATTCGGGGAAAATCGGTTCAGATTTAAACATAGTCCCAATATATATGTTACACCCGATTTGACATGTAAGCACTGTAGAAACCGTGTTTTATATCCGATCAGTAAGAAAATCGGCAGAGAGAGTTTGCTTATTACATGTATGAACACTGTCAAATTCTTATCGCAAGGCCCATTTTCGCATTGGTAGGTAGGTGTAGGGTATTATATAGTCGGCCCCGCCCGACTTTCTGTCTTTCTTTACTGGTTTTCCTTCGATTATTTCCTTAAGTGCACTTTATGGACGTAATAGATCTGTTCCTAAATATTTTTATATAAATTGTTCTCATTTATTATATTTTTTTTATATTTCTTTATTATTATATTTGTTTAAGATATCTCTCCTATTGTTTTACTCATATTTCATAGCAATTGGAAAATTTTTATCTGCGCGGTTTTATTCTATTTTTTTTTTTTTTGTTGTTCTTACTTACACTCCATTATTTGATTTTATATGTACTAAAAATTATAAAATCAAAACTTTTTTGTATAGTGGGAGTAGTTTTCGTCAGCGCTGAGAAAAAATGTTTATGCTATTATTTTTAAATAATACCACAATGCCTGGGAAGTGTCATAGGCTACTTTGATTTTCCGCCAAGTGATTTTCAACCACTTGACCACAGAGGCTCCTGTTAAAGCTAGAGAGCTGAAATTTTTCACACACATAGACTGGAGTGTTGTATAAACTACGGACTACTCGCTTAATCATATTTCGGCCAGTGGTCAGTTGTAGCGCTATCAAAAACTTGCGTTTTGTTTTTGTCGTTTCGGAATCCTCTTATAAGATACAAAGATAAAACTTTGTATATATGAAGTACTATAAACCGCAAATATATGCGCGAAAAATTATTTTGAATTATCTGAATGTGGTCAGTTTTACTGTGACCCGAACAATTTTCATTATTTCTCTGATTTTAAAAGTTCCTTAAGAGCCAATAATTTACAAATTTATATGTACAGACTGATCTCAATGGAGATGCGAAAACAACAATTCGATGTCCAGTCTGAGGTCAAACCGGACATAAAACCGCGTCTTAAAATGTTTAAAGCCTTTTCGAAATATATCGCTCACCACTTACTGTGGTAACCTATCTAACATTGTCAATTCGGTCACTTCTCCAACGGTGGTCAGTTTAGCAGTGACCAAATCAATTTCCACACTTTCTGTAATTTAATAGTCCTTTAAGAGCTATAATCCTAATAATTTATGTTTGTATACTGATCTCCAAGGTATGCGATTTTACACCAAGCGACTTTGGACCGCTTGACCATTACAATACCTTTAAGAAGTAGGAAGCTTTAAATTTTGCTTTGGTATAGACTTGAGTGTTGTATACCCTTCGGACTATTCACACAGTCGTTTTTGACACGTAGTCAGTTGTCGCGCTATCAAAATTTTAAATATTTTTTTGTATTTCAGAAGCGCCTAAAATGATACACAGATAAAATAATATGTAGTACTATGTATACCCGAGAAATGCAATTTTGAATTCTACGATTGTGGTCAGTTAAGCAATGACCAAAACCATTTTCAATCTTTACTGGATTTCAAGATTCTTTAAGAGTTTTTCATTCTTTCAATACATTAAAAATCCCATAAATTGCACTCTCATAGACATGAGTGTTGTATAAACCTCGGGCTACTCACGTAGACATTTTTCGGCCAGTGGTCAGTTATAGCGCTATCAATTGTTTTTGTCCTTTCTGAAGTCTCTTATAGGACACAAAGTTAAAACTTTGTAAATATAATAATTTTGAGTTAATGGTGTATCGACCTTTGTGTAATTGTTATATAATTTTATTTAAAACGGGCTTTAAAGGTCTAAGTTTTAATGCAAATAAAAAATTATTTATTTCATTGTTTGCATCCGACGTTTCGATGGGATTTTTCCAGCATCTTCAGGGATGATTATTTTATTGGATATTTAATCTTTAACCTTTGTTTAGATTTAAATTAATAAATTAGTGTCTTAGTAACACAAAAACTACACAACATAAAACACAAAATTTAAAAATAATTGCAAAAATAATCAAAACTTAAAATCTAATATCACAGAGCAATTGCCTACGTTCTATATCACATTTGAATACCCTCCACCATAGGATGGGGGTATATTCATTTTGTCACTCCGTTCGTAACACCACTAAATATTGATTTGAGACGCCATAAAGTATATATATTATTAATCTTCGTAAAATTCTAAGACGATTTAGCCATGTACGTCTGTCCGTCCGTTCGTCTGTTGTAATCACGCTACAGTCTATAATACTTCTTACATCTGCAGGTATGTTGGGATTCCAAATGGACAATATCGGTCCAAAGCCGTATAACAGTATAGGACCAACTACTGCTATATATATCCAGTGGACGATTTTAGGAGAGAGGCCCCACCGCGACCCTACAGCCTTTTTGCAGGAATATACGGCGACGTTGGCCTTCCTTACACGTTCCAATACGTTAAGTCTAAATAACAGTTTTCTATCTAGAATTATTCCTAAACATTTTGCACTTTCAGAAAAGACTAGATCTGTTCCATTTATCCGAGGTGGAGGGTCCACATGTGGGACTTTATTCAACCTAGTAAAAGAACCAATTCGGTCTTGTTTGGGTTTACGCTCAAACCGCTGCTTCTGCCCCTCTAGCCAATTTGTTCAGAGCCACCTGTAGAATGTCTCTGAGGACGTTTTCGAATTTGCCACTCACTGCGATTGCCAGGTCGTCCGCATATGCCACGACCTTGCAGCCACAACGTTCTAGATCTAGCAGGATTTCATTCACCGCTAGGTTCCAAATTAGTGGAGACAGTACTCCTCCTTGTGGGGTCCCTCTGTTTACAAACCTTGCTAGAGTTGTGGACCCAAGACATGCTATTATGCGTCTTCTGTTGAGCAGACTTTGAATTAGTCTAATCAAGCTAGAGTTCACCTTTAGATGTGACAATGCCAGGAGTTTTGTATCCAGGTTTTCCCTAATGAAAGAATCTAAAAGTCTTTCCAGACCTTTCATTAGGAAGAAGGATAGGCTAATTGGTCTGAAGTCTTTTGGCATAATGTGTGTTATGTCTTCCCCGCTTTTGGTATGAATACCACTTTGGTATCCCTCCATCGATTCGGGATGTATGAAAGCCTGATACAGCCTACATACATTTTCTCCAGCCAGGGGATAATGTACTTCAACATTTTCTACATTTCTGCTGGCCAAAATGCAGGTTCTTGGAGTGCCTTCAGAGTTGGCCACAAGCAGTTTAAAGTTGGGTGTCCTGATACCGCGCACCCTTCCTCCCACTGCGTAGGGCTCCTGTATCAGGACGATGTCTACTGCACCTGTGGACAGGCGCAGCACTAGAGCCGCTTAGGCTGCTTTAGGGGATGGAGGTTAATCTGTAGAATTCTTACCATCATTGGTAATTGACAGATTAACATCCACCCCGGCCAGGGTGTTATCGAACTCTTCGTCCGTATCATCGAGAAGCGTGTCCCCGCCAGATGCGTCAAATAGTCCGGAGACTCCCCTCAGTCCCTCTGTGTCAGAAGTAGAGCTTTCGTCCTCAGAGAAGGACGTTACAGATCTTCTGTTAGAGTTGGAGTCACTAGAAATAATGGGCGTGGGTACCTCCGCACTTCCAGAAAGCCGTGTATCAACCAGGTTCCACGACTCACCTTCCGCAGTGGGAGCTATATCCTGATTGTATACCTTCAAGATTATAGTCTCGAAGCCATATTGTAGGGTTGCACTTGCACTTTGTATATGGGAGGTGGATTCAGCGTTAAGGATCAAATTGACCTGCCGCTTTTTACCATCCGCCTCACCCACTTTGCTGATTCTCCAATTATGGGCGGGCAGACCAGGATTGGAATCTTTTATTATTTCTAATATGTCAGCCGGGTTGGAGGGCTCTTCTGTAACCCAGGTGACTAGGGATGTTGTTTTTTTCGACAACATCCAACTGGGCACCCGGCCACACCTCACCCGCTCAACTCAGAGCAGCCTTATACAGGTCTACTGATCTGGCATCACCGAATATATAAGAGATTTACTCTCCCCTGATGCCATCCTGCATCGTTGCAGATTGGTGGTTTGCTCGGCATTTCTCTACGGACATCGAGGTAATAAGCCATAATGGCTGATTGCACATGGCTCCATTTGTCCTTGAGGGTGGATCCATCCTCACTACTTCTGTCTATAACAGCCATCACTAGACTCTCCTTCGGCACTTCATTGAAGGGCTTGGTGAGTGTCCTGTTGATGGTAACATTAGGGCCACTTGCCTTTTTCGAAGGCAGGGGTTCATCAGGTGATCTGATTCTTTAGACTTTATTAGCCGTTAACACAGATGAATTTGTGGCTCTTTCAGCCGGCTGATTGGCCTTAGAAGCATCTATGACGCCTTTAGCCCAGGTAAGTGACTCTTTTTGTTTTTCGGTAAGAGCCGAAATCTCAACAGCCTCCAACTTCGTCAACACTCTGAGCGCTATCCAGTGCTCATTGTGCTTCCGTTTTGACGGTCGGACATGACGTTTTCCCCTCACCGTACCACCTGTTGTGAGTACTGGGGGGGGGGAATGTTCACCATTTTTGGTGTGGTCAGTTTTGGCCAAGACCAACGGACGGATAGTAGGTCGATTAGGGAACCCCGCTCCATCGGAACGCGAAGGCATCCCCGTCAACGAATTTATTAATTTTTTGTCTGTATTAGCCCGTAATATGTACTACGATTTAGGCACTCCAGACTAGGTTAGGTTAGGTTAGGTTAGGTTGAATAGAGGAGACGTTTAAAACGTCTCATGTCCATGGACATACACTTAAGCCAGTGGTTCGGACTATGTACAGTTTTTAATATTTTGCGATTGTGTAATAGGTACTGCGTAATAGATTTTAACTATCGTCCGTTCACTACGACTGATCAGCAACGACTCGAGTAAGCTAAGGGCAATGCAGATAAATCTGCACCACTCTATAGCTGTCTCGAACGAACTTCTTCTCGCCCTCTCAAAATCTAAACCGTTAGGAAGTACTTATGTATGTACTTTTGGATGCAAGACGACAAGCTTCAACCTTCGATTTTTTCATAACCGATATTCCCCAATACATGCGTGCAGTAATGATCTCGTCAGATCATCTCCCGAAAACCATAGGTGTCAATGTAAGTTAAATAGTACAAAAAGTACATTTTTGTGACGACACAGTTAAAATCTTTTGATTAAAACCAAAGGTATATTATAGTATAACTTTCGTAGTTTGTATATTGTGTCACGAAGAAATATTAAACAAGTAAGAAAGTTTCAGTCTCACTCACTACCCTCACTTTGTGAGTAATGTAATATATAACATTACACTAATAAATCTGTCAATTTGTGTGGGAGCTACCGGAAGGGGTTTTTCTAAATACACCTATTTTTCGGTAAACAGTAGATTCATAAATACATTGCATTGTGCCAAACTACAAGCGTTTACATATGTGCACTGGTATATTCAAGTTACGAGCTATGTAATTTTGGTATGATTTGGTCATTTTGTGTGGGAGGTACAAAAAGGGGCGGGGTGATAACGCCCTCTTTTTACAGGACTATAGGCACTATAACAGCATTACCCTGTACAAATTTTCAAGTATTTGTATGCACTGGTATTAATGTTACAAGCCGTTTACTTTTGGTACGAAACGGTCCATTTGTATGGGAGGTACCAGTGTCAAGCATTTTTATGCACTTGTATTAAAGTTATAAGCAGTTTAATTTTGATGCAGAATGGTCCATTTGTGTGGGATGTACCAAAAGGGGCATGCCAACTTCGCCCATTTTTCTCGAGGTAATAGCGACTAATATACTAATATTATGTGTAGAATTTCAGAAGATTCGAATAAGTAGTATAGAAGTTATTAAAGAATCAATATTTCACTAAATTGTAACCCTATGTGTGGGAGGTACCAGAAGGAGAAGACCAATATGGCCCATCTTCGATCGGTTACTCCTTTCGAGAGCTTTCGTGCGCACCAGCCAGCAGACAGACAGACAGACGGACGGACATTGCTCATTCGACTTAAAATGGCCCAAAACGAATATCCGCCGAGCATACCTGGGGTCTTAGGTCACTCCTTCGATGTGTTACACTTTTTTCCGTAGCAAATGATATACACCCTCGTATCACTAAAGTGAGTGTATAAAAATAGGCTACCCCAGCAATTATTCCGAAGCGTTTTGGAAAAAAGTTTAACTGCGGTGTCTATAATCAAAAAACCAAAATTATTTCGCTAGATGGTCGGGTAACACTTCGAAGTGAAAAACTCGATTTTGTAAAAAAAATCGACTAATTTCTCCAGTGTTACCTCGTAAATAGTGTTCAAAATTTCAAAACCATCGGAGTAGTAGATTTGATAAACACCGAATTAACAAAAAATATTCTAAATAGTTGGACAAGACTACATCTCCCTCCTGGAATATATCAAAATTATTAAGAAAAAATCCAAAGTAGTGCCAGCACTAAAGTGCAACAATAATACGTACTTTAGTCAGGAAGAAAAATGCGAAAAACTAGCAGAAAGCTTTTTACTAAATCATTCGATATCCTCGAGTCTTAGCGATGACGACACTGTTAGGGAAGTCAACAAATGTGTAAATAGTATTATTTCAACAATACCGCAAAATATTCCAATTGTTTCTTTAGGAAAAATTTCAATAATTATTAACAAGCACAAAAAAAGTCTCCTGGGATTGATGGTATCAACTATCCACAGGCATGGTGCTACGGGACTTCAAAGCAGCTTTTGACAGCGTGTGGCATAATGGGCTAATTTTTAAGTTAAATAGATTTGGTTTTCCTATGGAAACAATGAAAATCATACACATTTTCTTACAAGATCGGACTTTTCGTGTGTGCATTGGAAATACCAACTCAAACAACATAATATTACCAATTGATGCCCACAGGGATCCTGTCTCACCAATCCTCTACAATATATTCACTCCGGATATACCAGAAATAAATAACTGTGTTATTTCAGTGATTGTCGATGATATATATATAGTAACTACCGATTCATTTCCCGTCAACACTACTGCAAGCTGCAAGAGGGATTAGTTAAAATGAATGATTATTTAAATTTTTTAGTAAATCCTGACAAAACACGAGCAATCGTAGGCTATGTTATCTACTTCAAACCACAATTAGCATTCTAAACCATAGCTTAGTATGAGGAAATAATGTAAAGTATTTGGGTATAATTCTGGATATAAAGATGAATTTTGGGGACAACATTTCTCACATCGTTGATAGTCAATAAAATTACCAGGATAATGTATCCATTGATTAACAGAAAACCGCAACACAGCAAGGAAAACAAGAAATTGTTACTAAAATCGATATCCTTACCTACAATATAATACTGCCACCCAAAGACTGCACCTTATCAGGTTTTCAACATGTCAAGGACAAAAATAGAAAATTGAGTTTAAACTTCGAAGCAAGGTGTTTATCTTCGCGCTATTCCTATATCAATAAACTGATCTCATCTTAACTATAGTTTTAATTAAGAGCAACCATTCTAGTCAACCAAAAAGTCTCACGAGGCTTTTTTTTAACAAAAAAATTGTTCCTTTCGTTTAAAAATATATATTGTACAAAAATATCCCATATTGTTGAAAAACAGTATTTTTTATTATTGAGTAGAAAATGAACTATTGCCACTAAACTCTTTATAACTATAAATGGCATTAATACCACGAAATGTTAAATAAAAATCTAAACTAACAATAAGTATATAGTTTAAATTGATTATAAATTGTGATTTTCTGAATTTTCTTTGTTTCAACTAACATATAAAAATTTTATTTTGTGTGGTATAAAAGGGGAAAACAGACAAAATACACGTTTTTAAATTTACAATTTTTCAATAGTCTCTTCTTCTATTATCTATCTGGCTAGAAGTGTCCAAACACAATTTTTCAAAGATGAGATGTTACCGAAAACTATATCGGTAATGCCTTTTACTTTGTGACAATTTAAAAAGCTGATATATTCGACGAAAACAAAAAACTAACGTCATGGATGGATGAGTGGTACAAAATAGAAGATTTTAGCATCAAAATATTGTTTACGAAAAAATAAGATTGGCGCTTTTGAATACCTAATCTCAGTATGTAGAATACGTACCTTCTTCGTTTTTATATTCCAGCATTTCTTGACTTTCTCCACTTTCCTGCTGAGTTATCATATTCCCTTCCAACATTTTCTTTGTTCTCACATCATAAATGATAATGTCTGGAATCAAAATCATATATATTCAAGGTATACATTATACTACATAACCATAGGTACCTTGGCCTTCTAGTGGAACATTCTGGACATCCAAAGCAGTATCGGCTACAGTAATATTGACAAGACCATCGGATAAATTCAGAACACCAGGAGGCAACGAGTTTTGCGCAACGTGTTCGTTGAATGCAGCAAAATCAAAGCTTTCACTTATAACCTTATTTTTAATTGCCTCAGAAATGTTGGTATCCTCAATTGCGTCAATGTCGACAGCATCGTCCTCTGGCACCTCTTCTATTAAATCGGCATCGCAAGTTCCGATCATTTCAGTTGTTGATTGACTTATCAATTCATCGAATCTCAGGGAATTCACATCTAGCGGCGATGTAATACTGTTTTCGTTGTGCAGGATTTTAGTGAGACTATTCAAGTCGTGTATGGTCTTGTTTTCCTTGTAGGAATTAAGTATGCGTTCTCTCAATTGATTAAATCTTTTTTCCAAACTTTCATATTCCAAGACGTCGGCATTACAGGAGTCACACAAAAGCTATTGAAAGGTAGAAAAGCAAATTCTCGCACTTGAAATTCCGAAAACAGAATGGTGTTACAAATTTTCTTACTGTGGAATGGGCTGCGACTTCCTCCAAGTCCTTTTGCAATATGGATCCTAACAAAACGGCCAGAGAACATTCAACATGGCCATCCTCGCGAAGCCTCTGTTCAAACATAAGCCATGGTTCCTCGCCATCAACAAATTCATGGTCACATAGGTAGCACCTCACGGACTCCATTTGTCCCTAGTTCTATTTGAACTGTAATGGAAAAATGCATGTTACTGCTGACAAATGGACAACTCGAAACTCGAAAAATATATGAGATGTGTTCGTTTTAACAACAAACGAAGACGATGGAAAGAAATCAAAAACACATGTCTTGCCAACATTGCAATAAGAGGAAATCAATTCAAACATACCAGTATATTCGCAACTTCCACCTGCACTAAAGATATTCCCCGCAACATTCAAAGAGGGAAACAACCTTTGTTATTTTTAGTATGAGACATTAATCTGTTATTATTAAATTAATTTGGGAATTTGGTAATTAATGTCAAAGCGAAATTGACGTGACGTTCGGTAGTGATACCAGCTGACATTCTTGTAGACACACATGGTTGTATTTTTGAGAGCTAAATTAATGCGGAACGAATGTATTTCGAAATAAATTTTAAAAATAACGGCTAATGAAATTACCGTCAGAGTGTTGCTCGCTTAAAAATGTCAAAAATTCGTAATAATCTACGTAATAAGCTACTCGTACTGCCGGCAAATCAATTTTGCCAAATTCGTGATGAAGTTGCCTTCGTAGCGCCGTGGTTAGAGCGTTAGACTTGGATTTCGAAGGTGCTAGGTCAGATTCCCAGCCGGGGCACTGGAAAAATTTAACAAACAACTTATGTTTTAATCTTAAGTCCCTATATACATGATACTTTTTTAAGCAAAGCACGGTACTATGTTCCGGTTTCACGCTGAAATCCTACACAAAAAACAAAGTTGTGAACATTTTTCATTTGTGGTACTATGTTTTTTCAACGTGAGAAATTGACATTTTGCGCCGCTACAAATTAATTGAACGCCACAACAAATTGAATGCCGCCAGCATGGTACTCCTATTTCCTGGAAACACTTTGTGGATGGCTAACGCTACCGAAGCAGTAGGACAATGGAATTGGGCAGTGCCTGTGATCTCGGTTTTGAATGGTTATAAAGAACATAGTGAGTTCTTGCCAGCCATAGGAGTTGGAAGAAGAAATTCCGTTTATGGATGGAAGTATAATTTATATCTGTCAACAAGTATAATGTAAATCCTTAAAAATTATAATAAAACATCCTTTTCGGTTCATCAAAACATCATTTTATTTATTTATGTTTGTACAAAAGTATGAAATTATTTTGTTATTTGTTAGTCCAGATTTACACTACGATATTTTTTTCAGCAGATTATCCGCTAATTCTTTTTTAAACTTGCCTCTGCGTTTAGACACGTACTTTTGTTTCGGATATTTATGTGTGAATTGTTGTTTCAAAGTGCGAGTAAAAAACACAAAACGTTCAGCCCGATAAGCCCGAGTTTTTTCCACTCTTGCCGACTGTCTCTCTCTCCAACAAAACCACGATAATCTGCTGAACATTCAGCCAGGCTGGGTTAGGCAAACGTAACCGTAACGCCCCCGTAGCGAATCTGCTGATTCAATCTGACATGGAAATCAGTGTAAACGATTAGCCAACGGAAACGGACGGCTGAATCTGCTGAAATTTGATTTGGATGGTACGTTTACGTGCATTTGCAAACAAAATTAGTAAAATAATGAAAAAAGAACAAATTTATGAGAAACTTTTGAAAAGCAATGATAAATAAGTAATAAATTAGTAGCAAATAAATATAAAATAAAATTAATTTGTTGCTATTTTTGTTGTGAATGTCTGAATGATACTGCACGTTTTTCAAGTTTTGGGTAATTGCTTCAGCGGGCAACGTTACGGCGGCGCTAAAGTTAAATTACGGTTAAGTTCCCGGCCTTAAATCGGGACTAACATTGTATTACACAGCCTTCTGATGCCTCACAAGCTTGCCATCGTACCAACACAAAATAAATAATTTATGTATAACATTAGCACAATGATCTTCAACAATATTTCCTTTCTGCAATTTTGATTAACTATGTTCTAAGTCGGCATTATTCCATTTAATTGTTTATTGATTATAATTTAAACTCGTGTTTCTTTTCAAGAAAATCAAAAAGGAAAAAAATTGCACACACTCATTCATATAAAAGCGACATTTCGACACACAAACTTCAAAAATGCAATACGACATTAGTAAAAAAGCGTTCCATTTTTCTACTTGAAATAACATAACATTTTCAACTTGCCTTTGCGTTTAGACGACGTAATTTTATTTCGGCTATTCCTGTGTGAATTGTTGTTGTTTCCCGTGCTATTTTCGGTTGTTTCAACGTCAACAGACCTATAAGTGGAGACTACTTCCTCAGCCATTTTGGATTATTAGTCGATATGAAGAATAATCACCTAATTGACAATTCATCGAAAACGGGAAGTTGTGGCACTCAAAATTTTACAAATTGTTACAGGAATTTTCACCCACCCGATAATCGCATTTCAAATATCAAGCATTCGGTTAAACACTATATTCAGACGAAAGATCCGCCATTTTTTTCAAAGGCCTGAAGATTATTACCTGAGAAGCTACAAATTGTTCAACGTGAATTTGATTTGATGTTGAAGCATGGGATATGTCGTCCTTCGAAATTTCTTGGGCCAGCCCATTACATTTAGTTCAAAAACCAAATGACTATCGCCGCTTAAACGCTGTTACCACTCCCTATCGCTACCCAGTGCCCCATATAGATGATTTTGCACACGTATTGAGCGATAAGAAAATATTCAGCAAAATCGATCTCGTAAATGCATATCACTAAGTCCCCGTGAAAGAATCTGACATTGAAAAGACTGCAATCAACACTCCAATTGGCTTATTTGAATTTCCCAGGATGTCCTTCGGATTATGTAATGCCGCGCAGTCATTCAACGGTTCATCAACAAGGTAAGACGTGGACTGGATTTCTGTTATGCCTACATTGATGACATCCTCATCGCATCTAAGAACGAAGAAGAACAAGGATGACATTAATATGGGTGGTCCATATTAAACGCACGATGTTAATTGTAAATAAAACAAAAAGTTTTCGGAGAATTATCTAAATATTTTTTATTATGATAGAAGGATTTATGACAATTATGTGTGAAACAAAATATCGGCCTCGCCACGTGTGACTCACAATTAACATCGTACATTATTGTTGGACCACCCTATATGTTCAATCATAAGCCCGTCTCTTAAATACCAGTAAATGCGTCAGCGTCTATTAAAAAAACGTCTGACGGATAATTTTCAACGCGCGCTGTTTTGCTACATTTGAAGTGGATATTCAGAGCAATATCATTTTATGAATGATTTCAATTTTTTTAAAATATACTGGACAAACCACAAAGAGGAAGAAACAGGAATTTACTCCAAAACCGGGAGAAATTCGTATTTTATACAGCCGGCTTCAACATTTTACAGACAACAATTAATTGTTCTTCGCCTTCTCTCAGTTTTCGTACAGAAAGCTTGCAAAACCCGAACTGCACTGGAGCAATTTGATACTTTGCGTTGGAGCAGTAGTATTGTGTATACACCCCAATCCGACACAATGTTTTTTAACAACAAAAAGTTTCATTGCATTGTAGTTATATGTTTTAATAAAAATAACAATATGAGTACATAAAATATATTCATAAATACATTTATAAGTGGTCGTGGAGTACCTGAAAATTTTGGTTTCGTCCACCAAATTTAAATCATGTCTCTTGAACTCTTTATTTGTGGTGCAAGATGTAAAGACCTGTAATTAAAAAAGCACATTTTAATATAAATTATAATAGTAAAATATTAAATTCTTACCTGATTGTATTTAGTATTTCCATCAAATTCAACATTAAAATTTTTCTACTTCGTGCACTGTTCCAAAATAAAAAAATAAATGCCGCTTGTCATCCGTTTGTGTTTTTGTTTCCTTTTATTGTTATTGTAAACGTTGTGTCAAATTCGGATTATTTTTTAAATTTTCCGGCGTATCCGAGTGCGCCGGTAGCTGTAGTACATTTCCATACATTTGAAATCGAGTTTGACAGACGCATTCACTGGTATTTAAGGGTGTCTCTTAAATACCAGTGAATGCGTCAGCGTCTGTCAAAAAAACGCACGATGGATAATTTTTAACGCGCGCTGTTCCGAAATACGCAGTAAACAAAAAACAGCTGATTTATCATCCCCATTTCAGAAAAATTTTGTTTTTCTACATTTGGAGTGGATATTCAGAATATTATGGATGATTTATATATTTGAAAATATTCTGGACAAACCACGAAGAAGAAGGAATAGAAATATATTCCAAAACCAGGAGGCATTCGAATTTTAAACATTTTCCGACAGCAATTAATTTTTCTTCGTCTTCTCAACTTTCTAACTAAGTTTTCGTAAGGAAAGATTGTAGAAGCTGCACTGAAGCAATTTGATAGTTTGCATTCGAGCAGTATTATTGTGTATTCACCCCAATGACAACGTTTTTTAACTACAAAATTTCCATAGCATTGTAGTTATATGTTTTAATTTGTTTGTTATGCAAGATGCTGTTTTTCATTAGAGAAGAACGGAAACATTTCTAATATATCGTGGAGTATCTAAAGATGTTGGTTTTGTCCACTGAAGTCAAATTATGTGTACTGTTCGTTTTTTATACTTAATTTCAATTCCCTTTTCTTTTTGGTGGTATTGGTCGACGGCGCTGGCATGTTGGCGTTTAGCACGGCTAAGCTCGCCGGGTGGGGGGGTTCTTGTCGACTTTTACCTTTTTTGACGAGTACAAAAAAAAGTCATGCCAGACTGATAAAGATAAAAATATGAAAGGGACCGAAAAGGACTGTAATACAATGACAAAGAACTCGCCTTACACTGACATACCGCTAACCTGTAGAATAACTCCCGGCTGCTGTTGTGCCGGATGGATCCCTCCCTCAGAAGCCGAAGCTCCTCCATGACAGCTCGAAATGGTTTTGAGACTGCCCCATACCTACCTCTTTACCCTGCAATCACCCTCCTGTCACCTTTCTCAGACTATAGTTAGTCCATTCCAAAAACTGTTTACTTCATTTAAACTAATATACAAACATTATATTTATTTTCAATATTTGATGGCACATGTATAAAACTTATTCGTCTTCCATTTTGTGTAGGAATAAGGAAATTTACAATGTAACGGAAAGAAATGCTAATAGATATTGAAAATCGCTAAATCGAATTATCTTTATATATCGGGAACCTCTGCTTCCTGTCCCAAATGGAAGATATTTTCAGCTTCTTGTTGGCTGAGGTATTGTCTGTCTGTCTGTCCGGTAGTTGTTGTGCGTATTCGTATGGTTTGACTGTATATTGTCAATTTTTGGTAATTTAAATAAAATACACTTTTAGTTTTGTTTATTGTGTGTGTAAATTGAATTTCTCAAATTCTCTTCTATTTTCTTTTTACTTCAGGGAAAACATCTTTTATCTGGGAAAACTCCCCTCTGAAACCTGAAAACTACTGCCAAGATGCCTAGGCCTGCGCGCAACCCTACTCTCCTGACTCGTCCTCTTCAAACCTTTACGGAAGAAAGTATTCAATTTTATTTAGACGTTTAACCTGACTACACACTAATTATTCTTTTATTTGGTTTTATTTAAATTTCTCTGAGTATGATGTCGCGTTTGAGTGGTCTGACTGTCAAAACGTAAGTTAGTCTGTCTTGGAAAATACCTCAGCACCCCAGGTTCGAAAGTGCTTCAATTGGATAATGTCCCACGTTGTGGCCGAGGTTCTCTTCTCTGTGAGTGTCGGATGCTTTTCTTTTAACTTTAGCTTTTAGTTTCTTTTAACTTTAGTTTAAGTTTCTTTTAACTTTAGTTTAAGTTTCTTTTAACTTTAGTTTACGTTTTATTGTATAACCAATTATTGATTTTAGATTTCGTGTCTTGTTTGGTTTATTATATTTTGATAAGGCCAATAATCGAGGCCTTTTCCCAATAAAAGGAAAAAATGTAAAAAGTTTGTTTTAATTCAGGCTAGTTTTAATCCAGATTGGTTTTAATTCCGATTTGTTTTTAATTCAGATTTGTTTTTAATTCAGATTTGTTTTAATTCAGATTTGCTTTAATTCAGATTTGTTTTACTTTACTTCAATGTACTTTTTAATGTATATCGCGAAGTCTTTTCTGTTGTCATCGAAAAATTTCTTCAATTTTTTCTTCTTGCTCCTTAAACCTCCTGTTGTTGGCCAAACCCCAAAAGAAAAAGGTCACTTTCCTGCCCTAGACCAACCATTTTCCTTCTGTTTGTCAACTTGACAGCTGACTTTGACATTTTCCGGACTTCCTTATTTATGACCATATGTTTGTGTGTTGATCGATAACATAATTTTGTGATACTGCTATCCCCCTACAGATGTCGTAACCTCTACGGAACACGCACATCACAAAACCAACCATCCTTTGGACATGACTGTAAAAGGATGGGAGGGAAAAAGGTGCGTTGTTTCAAATGTATCGTACAACTTATTGAATTACAGTTTTTTTTCTGATGCTCTCATCCCGAATAATTATCGCAATTGGTCAGATGAAACTAAGATTTATAACAACTCTACTTAATTTGTCGCTTTATGCGTTTTTTTTTTTGTTTAAACCAAAATTCCTTTCAGCTCAAGCAACGCTCCTAAATCAAGTCCTGTGTCACTCTGTTAGGTGGTAACCCGGAACGCTTTTCATTTCGGTTACTCATAGCGAACATCCGATCGCCCCTTGTGTGTTGTCACTGAAAAGTGGATGTCAATGACGGATGAAAAAAAAAGAAGAGCTATATTCTCATTGTGTGGACGGACGGATCGGAGCGGCGTTGGAGCTATTAATTAATAAATGGGTAAGTTTAAATAAATAGAATTAAGAGATGAAAATAATATAAAAATTAATGTTTGAGTGACGCTGGGCTATTTAAACTACAAAGTGCCGAAGATTAAAAATACTGAATGAAAGTGGTGGGACTGTGTATGATGTGATTTTTTTTATTTGAAATATATAAACCAAAAAAAAAGAACGAATATTGCCGGTGAACAACTATGACGTGGAATGTGTGTGTCAATTAAAATGTATTTGGGCTAAACTCTGAAAAGAAATTAAATTAAAGGAAAAAGTGGTTCCTAACCAATGGGAGTGTATGTGTGTGCGTAAGTAGTGCAATTGCTGAATGGGTGCTATATACAGATGAATGTATATTGGCAAAAAACTCATTCAGTTGACGCGTGTTTTTGGCGGAAATGCCTCAAGTGCGAAATATAAAAAAACAACACCAACTTATCGAAGTTCGAAACCGGGCCAGTTAATTGATTCGGAAAGAAAATGAAGAGAACAGAAAATAAAGGGAGCAGAAAATGTCAATAAGTCCCTATTTAGACTGGCAAGTTTTTTCAGCAGATTATCGGCTAATTCTCTTTTCAACTTTTCTCTGCGTACTCGAAACGTACAGGGAGAGTTTTTCCTCCCCTCTTGGCGACTGCCTCTCTCTCCTACAAAACGCCGATAATCCGCTGAACATTCAGCCAATGTAAATCGGGACTAAAGGAGCGTGAAAAGAAAATTAAAGAAAGAGCAAACCAAAACAAATAAAATTTTGCAGCGGGAACAGAAATCTAAACAAAATCGGACGGACAGAGAGTTCATCCAACTCAAAGAAAATAAGATGAACAAAGTGAAATTATTTTAATGTGCTTAAATAAAGAGTGAAATAAGTGAACAAAAGTGAAAATAAATGTAACTACAAAAACAATTGAGAAAATATAAACCAAGAACAATTTCAAAAGGGTAAATTGAAAGGTGCAGTGAGGATATTTAGAAGAATAATTAAAATAAAATAATTCACTGTGTTTAAAAACCGATTGAATCGTATAAATAAATTTAGTAACAAAAATAAAAAAACGAAGAAATGGTAAAAAATTTGACCATTTAGAAACGGATTCATAACGGATGTATATTTTGGAACAGAAATAATGGAAAGTCAACGGTGACTAATTGGAAAGTGAATAATAGAACCCACAGACACTCTATTACACAGAGGTTCCGTCGTGACTTTGTTTACATTTGCGTGAATTACGAACGAATAGGAATGATTTTGAAACGCAAAAAAAAATAGTTTTTTGTAGTCTTTATTTGAACTTTTTTTTTTTTTGGTACATAACGAACGATATTAATTTTCTAAATATGATAATTACAAAAAAAAAATCTCGAAAATCGATCTTAAAATGCACAAAAAAAAACTCGACGAAATCAAAGTTCTATTCGTTCGTCACTGATAGACTACTCGCTACGGGACGGAACTTCTTTATAAATCTACTTTCTTTGATAGAACCGATGAAGTGAATGTGTCGGTGTCCTAAACACAAAAACTAAATAAAATTTATGGAATTAAGTAAGAGAAATAAAAATTGATAATGAATTAAAGTGCCGTGTGTTTTGTGATTCGAATATAATTATTTATTTCTACCTATTTTCGAACCAAAAAGCGAACCCGGATGAGTGGAAGACTTTCCGATCCGTTATATCAATAAAAGACTAAAAAATCGTTGAATTTAAAACGTAACTTAATTTTGATATATTTAATTTCTTCTTATTATATTCGACAAAAAGGAAAACATCTGATTGATTTTGTTTCTCTACCTTTTTTTAGTATTTTTCAGAGTGATGATAATATGTTGGTGCTTGCCTCTTAAAGGCGACATTATTTTGGCTCAAACACATTGCTTTGGGACTAGAAGAAAATGTCTATAGGACGATATAGGATTAGCGAACCTACACTGGATTCCAGGTACTCAATTTTGCCACGTGTTTGACACAAACCATGATATACTAATTTATGAATTTTCCTTAGAAAGATGCCGAGTTGAGACGTGGCTTCAATGACTTAAAATGAACAAAGGCGTTAACTCAAGTATTACATCTAGTAATTCATTTTTCTCTTACGACTAATTCGAATTCTTTTACATCTTCAGGGTAGCTTTCACACATAGGATCCCAGCCTGACGTCTCAACAGGAATTCAGGTGAGTGCTTCCACTAAAAGTTAGAAACACATTTCTGCTACTTTCTTCATACCTGTTTGGTAACACCCTAGGCCTAACTAAATTATGATATCCTTAAATATATACGGACAATTCAAATATATTAAAAAAAACACCTAGAACTAAATCTTCTAACCCTATACGATTTTGAATTCAGCTCGGATTTAATTAAACTTAATCATATAAAGGGTAGTGGGTTTTTTTTTTTTTTGGAAAACAAATTGGTGTCCCTGCACACTGTCCCCCACGACCTCCGCTTGCTCAATCGATGCCGGATACGATCCCCATCTGATTCACTGTGGTGATTCCGATATGTGTCCTCCCTAGTCTCTGACTCAGCTTATGTAAATCATATCCTGGTGGTTCCGCGGCCTTCTCTACCACACGCCCCTGTCCTGTGTCATAGTTTCAAAGGGAATTTAAGGGGGCATGGAGCATGCGCCAAGGACAGACATAAATTGTCTCTCCACGAAATGTAGTTTTTTTTTTTGCTAGAGTCAGACACCAGGGAAGCTTACATCGTACTCTTGCTTCGCATGCTCAGGCGGACGTCGTAATGGGCCAGTGAATAGGTAACCAATCTAGGCTGGGGAAATAAGGAAACTATTGTTTTAGGTCTTTTCCGTGAAAAATTCCTAAATATTTGCCTTTCATGTCTTCGACTTCATAGAGACAATTCCCTACGGGTTTCACAATTCGGCATTTGAAAAATTTTTGACTAAGTTTCGCGTTGAAATTATTTTTGAAGTCACTTTGCTGAAAGCTTCGGCGATATACTTCCTGGCCGGGAATGAATTTGATTTTGCGGCTCCTAATGTTGTAGGACTTTTCATTCTTCATATATGCTTTATGCAAATTTGCTCGTATTTTCTCTCGGATCAAATCCAATTTGACCGATTTCGGTATTATATTATTGTCTGGATCATTTAAACAATGGAGTTTTTTAGCCAAACCATAGACACTGCCATGGTTAATCATGTTCATCCCGAAAAGGGCAAAATATGGCGTTACCCCGATGGATGAATGAACCGATGACCGTATGGAGCACTCGATTTCGGATATATATTTATCCCATTCCTGGTGATCCTCCCGCAAGTATGAACGGATAGCCGCTAGAAGGACCTGGTTAACCCGTTCGGAAGCGTTCGCCTGTGGCGAATGAGTCGCTGTCCGAAAGTGGTTGATGCCGAAATTTTTTACAACGTCGGCGAACTCTTTGCTAACGAATTGTTGTCCGTTGTCTGATACTAAGGTTTCGGGGGTTCCGAATTTATGGAAAACCTCCGATATAAGAAACTTTACTACATTCTTTGTATTGGCTTTTCCCATAGGTTTCAAAAGGACAAACTTCGTTAAGTGGTCTAGGACTATAAAAATATAAGAATTTCCAGCCTTAGAGCGGGGATAGGGTCCTAGAAAATCCACGTAAATACGCTGGAACGGCCTCTCTACGATGCTTTCTTTTCCCATGGAAGGACGTAAGGTCATATTGGCTGGCTTAGCTTCTTTGCAAGTTTGGCAGTCTTGGACAAATTTACGAACCTGTGTGTTCAAGTTGGGCCAGTAAAAATATTCTTTGATTCTTTTTAAAGTCTTATGGAAGCCGCCATGAGCCACATTGGGAGGGCAATGAGCCCTCTCAATTAAGCTCGTGGTCAGTTCCAAAGGCACCCAAAGCTTCCACGCGAAATCTTCGCTAATGGGTATTCCATCATAGTATTGGGTTCTTTTATAGACCAAACCGTCAACTACTCGAATATCTGGTAGATTTTCTGTATTTCGCTCCACATTTGAAATTAGTTCTAAGTAATCCTCTGATTTGAAGGCTGATGAAGACAAATCTATCAGAGACTCTAATTGTGATGATATTTCATCCATATCGTACCTGGACAAGGTGTCGGGTACTATGTTCTGGCTTCCTTGCCTGTGCTCTATCTCGAAAGCAAATGACTGGAGATGAAGACTCCACCTAGCCAGACGGCCACTGAGGTCCTTGTGGGACATCAACCACTTTAGGCTACTGTGGTCGGTAATTACCGTAAAAGGCATGAGCTCCACATAAGGACGGAACTTCTTAACCGCCATAACCACCGCCAAACACTCCCTCTCCGTCACTGAATAATTTTTTTGTGCAGACGTCAATTTCTGAGAGAAATATGCAATGGGATGTTCTCCGCCCTCATCATCTTTCTGGAACAAGACTGCTCCTATACCTAGGTCAGAGGCATCGCATTGCACATAGAAGTGTTTATCAAAGTTCGGGTGGGTTAGTATCGGGCTGGTGATCAGTGCGCTTTTAAGCTTGTCAAATGCATCTTTGGCTTCGGGTGGGAAACTAAATGACCTTTTCTTCTTAAGGGTTTCAAAGATTGGAGCCGCGATGGTGGCATAATTTGGTATAAACCGCCTGTACCAGCCGGTTGCTCCCGTAAAACTCCTCACCTGTTTAGGAGTTTTAGGATAGGAAAATCTAGAAATCGTTTCGACTTTGGTTGCATCAGGTTTGAGTTCTCCTCCTCCAACGATGTACCCCAAGTAACGTAGTTCTTTAAAGCAAAAATGGGATTTTGCAACATTTATGGTTAATCCAGCATCCGCCAACAAACCGGCCACACGCTCTAGCAACACCAAGTGAGTGTCGAAATCTGGAGCTACAATCAATAGGTCGTCCAGGTAGACGAAAACACGGTCACGCAATGCTGAGGGGATCACCTTGTCCATTAATCGGCATAGCCTTTGGGCGGCATTACACAGCCCAAAAGGCATTACCGTGAAATGGTACAGTGGTCTCCCCGGCACTGTGAAGGCCGTCTTTTCCTTGCTGGACGCATATAAGGGTATCTGCCAGAAGGCATCCTTTAAGTCGACACTGGAAATAAAATGGGTATCTCCCAGTCTACTCAGTAAACCTTCTATGTGCGGGAGCGGATATGCATCATTAACTGTGAGAGCATTAAGTTTACGCGCGTCTAGGCACAGCCGGTTCTTCTCCCCCTTTCGGACGAGAGTAACCGGGTGACTCCAAGGACTATCGCTCTCCTCGATGACTCCCAAGTTAAGCATTCTATCCAGCTCCGCGTACATTAGCCTTTGTACTGCTGGAGATACCGGATAGTGCTTGCTCTTCACTGGTGCTGCGTTGCCCGTGTCGATTGAATGAACCTCAGACTTTGTCCGGCCAAGACCTTTCTTAGTATAGCAAGGGAATTTTGCCATAATCATTTCCAAACGCTGCCGCTGTGGATCTGATAAGTCATGGATTTTTCTGTCATCAGTGGTACAACTGTCAGCTTCTTCGCTTAGACTTACATGGTTGGTGGTCAGACTCTCCACTGATGCAAACATGTCGAATGATTTCATGAAGTCTATTCCTAAAAAGAGAGGCCTACTCAGTGTGGGCACTAGATAAAAATTAATGTTTTGGCATTTACCACTGTAAGTAATTGGGACTTGAATCCTACCGACTATTTTGTGTGGACTCCCATCGGCTGTCTTGATAAAAGAAAAAAATTTTTGGGAGATTAAGCCAATTTTCTCTACGAATGCTAAACATCCCTTACCTAAGCACGTCACCGTAGCCCCACTATCCAATAGGCCTTCGATTTCCTCGCCATTAATTCGAATTTTGGTATACAACCGAGAATCATTACCTTCATAGAGAGTGGCGGCCGCAATCTCTCTTCGTGCCTGCTTCCTACGCTTGTACCTCTCTCTAGCTCTTTCCACCTTAGACGAAACCCGTCCAAATATGCGTAACTTTGCTTCGTCATACTCTCTTTTGCGAACGTGCAGTGGCTTCAACTCCCTAAGCTTCCTTCCCTCGGTTTCTATTATTTTTCTATCTGGATTTGATAGGATAGTAATTTCACTACTAGACGGCTGACAATTCGTTTTCTGGTTAACTACAGATTTCAATTCGGCTGGGTTTCGGTTTGCGTCGAGCGTGCCTCCCCAGTTCGAGGCGCGCTCCGCTGCAAGTTTCCCGAACACTTTGGGCATTTGGGCGTAACAACTCCCTCCCGACCACACTTGAAGCAAAACACTCTACTAACCGGTATGTGACACTCCATATAGCTGTGACCAATTTTACGGCAATTCCAGCAGGTGTAACGGCTTGTCGAAGTGAGGGCGTCCACCTCGAGCATCGTCTCCTGAACTTCCGTTTCGCATTCTATTTCATGCACTCTGGGTGCTTGGTAGGATCGGGGCGGATATAATTGACGCTGATTTGCCAGTAAGTTCTCTGCTTTCTTGACTTCGTGTCGGAAATGGTTCAGCCCAAAGATTTTAATCGGGAAGATTAGGGCCGCTAGTGAAGCCTTCAAGTTGCCTTTCATTATTTCCACCAAATCTTGTTCCGAGTATGGCGACTGCTGCTGATTTCTCAACTTCACTACTGCATTGAAGAAATCTTCAAAGGACTCCTGTGGCTGCTGACGGCGGTCCATAATTTTCTTTTGTACCTGGAACTCATTCTCGAAGCGCCTAAATTGAGCCAGGAAAGCTTCTCTGAGCTCGGGCCACGAACGAAATGGGGATAACCGGCGGTGTTGCCAGTACCAGTCATGGGCGGAACCTTCTAGCAACTGCTGAAAATCCTTCATGAGTTCTTCGAAATGGATATCGTGATCTTGCCTCAGAGCCTCGACACGGAATATAAAATCCTCCGCATCCATAGTCTTCTCAGAACCATCAAACTTAATGCCCCAATTCTTCAGGCTGAATTTTGGCGCTGTTTGCTGCATGGGATACCCGCCATATGGAAAAGGGTACGGATATTGGGGGAAAAATCTCATCGATGGATTCGAGTCCTTATGTTGCCCCGCTTGAGAACCCGAGGTTGCGGTGAAATGATTCGGTCCGGTTGGAGGGATAGCACCTCCGCCCGCTGCTGATACAAAAGCTTGTGATGGTGGTACTCCTGACAATAGATCCTCCGAACTTACTGGTGGGTTACTGGCCCTGGAGACCGGTGGTGGTAGATACAAATTTGACGGCGGCATATTTGAGGGTACGCTATCAAAGTTCCGTGGGTGCATTACTTCTTGACTCATCATCTGTCGCACCTCCTCGCAACTCCGCATCAGCTGCGCCTGAGCCAAGCCAATTGTAGCTACCATTTGTTGCAAATTTCTACCTTGTTCAGGCTCGTCCCGACATCTGGAAGAACCTATGTTATCGTGTCGGAAATCGCGCCGGATCTGCTGTGCCGCAATACTGGCGAAATCGGGTGAAACCATCGTATTGTTCAAGTCCTCGGAGCTAAGGGATATATCACTCGGGGCGGACGCGGCAGTGGAAGACATGGTCGAGGTAGTTGTGACCACGTTGGTCGCAGATGCCAAAGAGGCGGTCACGGTAGTAATACCTCCGGTAGCAAGAGTGTTTGGAATCGAAGTGGTGGTCGCTGTCGTCGACATTATAAAGACATTGGGTCCGTCGGTCAGAAACTTACTCCCTTGTCTCGTCAATACCATTCCTGTCCAGATTCGGAAAGGACTTCCGGATCTCCCACGGTTTTAATTCTCCCTGAAACGATAGTACCTTTAGCAAACCACTCAAGACAATAGTATTTCCGAATATCGTTTTCTTTCTATCTATGCAGAAAGAAGACCAAAAAAAGAAATATATCTCTTCTAACCGTTACGCCAGAAGAGGTTTACTAGATTCGAAGATCCAAAAAAAAAATAACAATAATATAAAACTAAATTCCCCAAAATTTTCTACGTTTGAGTCTTTCTTCGTTTTGCCTTTTGGTGTGTCGATTGTTTAAGGTAATGGTTGAGTTAAATCCATTTTTGGCCGTGGCCTTACCTTGCTTTAGTGTTTTGATAGGAATGTTTGTTTATATAGATGCTATTAAATTTAAGAAAAAAGGTTAAAGTAATATCAAGATATGCTATTAATTAATGCCAATCTAAGATATATTTTGTTTTGTAAAACTTATGAAACGCAGTTGACTTCCTTGATGCTATCAAATTGGCCTGTTGGCTTTTGCCTGCAAGGGAAACCGCAAAACAATTTTGAATACTAATATATTTCCTACCTTTGAAGGAAACTATACTTCAGTCGAAAATTATACCAGGAAACTTAGCGAGTTACAAACTCGAATGCGACCTAATTAAACAAAATGGAAGTCAGTTGGTGACAGGGTTCTCAGGTGACTACATAGTAAAGAGCAAAGGTTTGTATAAGTGCCTTCACGTAAAACACGCAATGCTACAAAAAAAATTCCTACAGGTGTCGCGGATTGTCTAGTGCTCGAAAATGGAAAATGCAGATAACTCCACCATGTACAATCTACAACGAAAACTGGTTATTCCTTTACGGGGCGTGAAATCAATTCACATAGACCCCCAGCGCGAAACCAGTTCTTCCAAAAATATGTCGACCCATTCTCAATGGTTGATGCAGGTATGTCTACACCTGTTGCTTAGGTCTTTTCCTGGGGAATTATCTTTGGTCTATTGGCTGAACTAAACTACACTACTAAAATGGATGATATCTCAAGATTCCCTACAGATTTCAAACAGTTAGGGACTGACCATACATTGGACTCTACCCTAAGCCTAAAAAAAAATAGACAACCCTCAGATCCGAACGCCTACTGAACTTGCAACTCCTTCACTCGTTATGTTCTCAGCTGCATCGCAACTTCAACTCCAAAGTCTACAAGTTGGGACAGACCTAGACCATAGCCAGGGAAACAGTCTAGGAATTCAGAGACGCCTATTGAAATTAAATTTAGATTTACATATACTAGGGGAATATTATGTCACATCAAGCTAAACTGCAGAATTCTTTTAAGAATGCAACATCGCAAATGAGTTGATGTTCTACAGTATCCCTTTTTAAGATAAGGCTCTCCTATTTATTCAATGTGACAACCGCTGAGTACTCTCGAGTATCACTCAAGCAGGACCTACATCTCCTAAACAGTATCTTCCTCAACCTGAATTAAACCTAACACCTTCTCGGGCCCCACGTTGGGCGCCATTTTGTACTGTTCGTTTTTTATACTTAATTTCAATTCCCTTTTCTTTTTGGTGGTATTGGTCGACGGCGCTGGCATGTTGGCGTTTAGCACGGCTAAGCTCGCCGGGTGGGGGGGTTCTTGTCGACTTTTACCTTTTTTGACGAGTACAAAAAAAAGTCATGCCAGACTGATAAAGATAAAAATATGAAAGGGACCGAAAAGGACTGTAATACAATGACAAAGAACTCGCCTTACACTGACATACCGCTAACCTGTAGAATAACTCCCGGCTGCTGTTGTGCCGGATGGATCCCTCCCTCAGAAGCCGAAGCTCCTCCATGACAGCTCGAAATGGTTTTGAGACTGCCCCATACCTACCTCTTTACCCTGCAATCACCCTCCTGTCACCTTTCTCAGACTATAGTTAGTCCATTCCAAAAACTGTTTACTTCATTTAAACTAATATACAAACATTATATTTATTTTCAATATTTGATGGCACATGTATAAAACTTATTCGTCTTCCATTTTGTGTAGGAATAAGGAAATTTACAATGTAACGGAAAGAAATGCTAATAGATATTGAAAATCGCTAAATCGAATTATCTTTATATATCGGGAACCTCTGCTTCCTGTCCCAAATGGAAGATATTTTCAGCTTCTTGTTGGCTGAGGTATTGTCTGTCTGTCTGTCCGGTAGTTGTTGTGCGTATTCGTATGGTTTGACTGTATATTGTCAATTTTTGGTAATTTAAATAAAATACACTTTTAGTTTTGTTTATTGTGTGTGTAAATTGAATTTCTCAAATTCTCTTCTATTTTCTTTTTACTTCAGGGAAAACATCTTTTATCTGGGAAAACTCCCCTCTGAAACCTGAAAACTACTGCCAAGATGCCTAGGCCTGCGCGCAACCCTACTCTCCTGACTCGTCCTCTTCAAACCTTTACGGAAGAAAGTATTCAATTTTATTTAGACGTTTAACCTGACTACACACTAATTATTCTTTTATTTGGTTTTATTTAAATTTCTCTGAGTATGATGTCGCGTTTGAGTGGTCTGACTGTCAAAACGTAAGTTAGTCTGTCTTGGAAAATACCTCAGCACCCCAGGTTCGAAAGTGCTTCAATTGGATAATGTCCCACGTTGTGGCCGAGGTTCTCTTCTCTGTGAGTGTCGGATGCTTTTCTTTTAACTTTAGCTTTTAGTTTCTTTTAACTTTAGTTTAAGTTTCTTTTAACTTTAGTTTAAGTTTCTTTTAACTTTAGTTTACGTTTTATTGTATAACCAATTATTGATTTTAGATTTCGTGTCTTGTTTGGTTTATTATATTTTGATAAGGCCAATAATCGAGGCCTTTTCCCAATAAATGGAAAAAATGTAAAAAGTTTGTTTTAATTCAGGCTAGTTTTAATCCAGATTGGTTTTAATTCCGATTTGTTTTTAATTCAGATTTGTTTTTAATTCAGATTTGTTTTAATTCAGATTTGCTTTAATTCAGATTTGTTTTACTTTACTTCAATGTACTTTTTAATGTATATCGCGAAGTCTTTTCTGTTGTCATCGACAAATTTCTTCAATTTTTTCTTCTTGCTCCTTAAACCTCCTGTTGTTGGCCAAACCCCAAAAGAAAAAGGTCACTTTCCTGCCCTAGACCAACCATTTTCCTTCTGTTTGTCAACTTGACAGCTGACTTTGACATTTTCCGGACTTCCTTATTTATGACCATATGTTTGTGTGTTGATCGATAACATAATTTTGTGATACTGCTATCCCCCTACAGATGTCGTAACCTCTACGGAACACGCACATCACATATGTTTCTTAAACTCTTTATTGGTTGTGCAAAATGTAAAGACCTTTAATTCTCCTCCTGACTTTGTAAACGCCAACCAAATCTATCGAAGCTGTCGGCACTTGCCATGTATGTACTAAATTGTGTTTTATATCACATGACAGTGTCGCTATTAAATCAAATTCTATTTTATAATCATGCTTCAAAGTAGAGAATTGTTTATTGGCCAGTTTCAATTCATATTTCCAAATGTCCTCGTTGAACATGAAATTTAAATGCAGCATCGTAAAGCTATGGAAATAAAAACTATTCGGAACAAGCTCGTGTCACATGGTTCATTGTAGGAAGAACAAACACCTGGACTAACGATTTTCTTAGACCGGAATCAAAATGTGTTGTTGAAAATGGATTCCTTGCGTCCAAGCAGCATGAATAGGTTCCCCACGTTTCTGTTGAATTAATAAACATTAATACAAAAATGCTGGTACATATTTTAAAGTTTTGGAATTTACTTGGTGTTGACAACTTCAGAGAAATTGCTTGCAATGTGCCCTTCTTGATTTTTACACATAATAAACATTAATACAAAAATGCTGGTACATATTTTAAAGTTTTGGAATTTACTTGCTGTTGACAACTTCAGAGAAATTGCTTGCAATGTGCCCTTCTTGATTTTTACACATTTGTGGAGAGGATCCTTTGTGTTCCATAAGTGGGCAGTGTCCCAGCTATTTCAATCATTTCTTCTCTCTTAATCTGAAAAACACATATGTGTGATATAAATTATAACAGTAAAATATTAAATTCTTACCAGTTTGTATTTGGTATTTCCAGCAAATTCAATATTTAATATTTTTCTACTTCGTGCACTGTTCCAAGATAAAAAATAAAATGCTGCTTGTGTTTATGTTTTCTTTTGTTGTTGTTTTGATTTCTTTCCTTGTATGTGTAAGCGCACTGTCAAATTCGGATTTTTTGAAATTATCCGGTGTATCCGTGTGCGTATTTCGGTAGCTGTAGTACATTTTCAGATATTTGAAATCGAGTTTGACAGACGCAGGACGCATTCACCGGTATTTAGGAGATGCCCTAAGGGCCTGTATACAAAGACAAAAATACTAAAGATGCGGCAGATAGTTTGCACACAATATACCCAAGATGGCGTTGTTTCATTGGGGCCCAAACTTTTACACGAGAAACAGATGTCGTTAGTGCATAAGGGTCTAATCTTTTTTTCAAAAAACGGCTGAACTTCCGAATCTCCCACATAATTATATCTCCGGGACTTGGTATTATTAAGAAATTGAAGTAAAAGTTGAAATATCGTTAAAACTGGTGAAAATTAATTCGTAGTTTATTAGAAATGAACACTGTACTGTACACATGTGTTCCAAGAAAAGCCAAGCTCCATCTATGCGGTTAAAATTATCCCTATCGGGTAATTTGATTTGCCTCATCTTTAGTATTTTTGTCTTTGCTGTATACTCTGCATTTAGTCTGCATTTACATGATACTTTTTTTTAAGTATTAAGCATACTTATCGGCGTTTTGTGGTCGAGAGAGGCAGTCGGAAACGGGGGGAAAAAAGTATGCCGTACTCGTACTTATCGTACTCATCGTTTTGTGTTTTTCGTTCGCACTTGGAAACAACAACAATTCACACAGGAAAAGCCGAAACAAAACAAATGAAAATAAGTTAAGTATTGAAAAAAAAGTACGCGTGTGAACGTAAATACTTTTTCAAAAGAGAATAAGCCGATAAGTTACTTAAAAAAAAGTACCATGTAAATGGGGACTTACATGATACTTTTTTTTTAAGTATTAAGCATACTTATCGGCGTTTTGTGGGCGAGAGAGGCAGTCGGAAACGGGGGGAAAAAAGTATGCCGTACTCGTACTTATCGTACTCATCGTTTTGTGTTTTTCGTTCGCACTTGGAAACAACAACAATTCACACAGGAAAATCCGAAACAAAACAAATGAAAATAAGTTAAGTATTGAAAAAAAGTACGCGTGTGAACGTAAATACTTTTTTAAAAGAGAATAAGCCGATAAGTTACTTAAAAAAAAAGTACCATGTAAATGGGGACTTACATCATGAGATTTCGTCGCGCGATCTGTCAAAAATACATCAGAGACTAGTCTTTGAGGGTATCTCTTAAATACCAGCGAATGCGTCCGGCGTCTGTCAAACTCAAATATCATCCTATTGTTTTCTGTGCATACAACACTTTGACAGACGCCGGACGCATTCACCGGTATTTAAGGGCATCTCTTATGTGTAAACCATGATACAATAATAGAAGGTAAGTCCCCATTTACATGGTACTTTTTTTTAAGTAACTTATCGACTTATTCTCTTTTGAAAAAGTATTTACGTTCACACACATACTTTTTTTCAATACTTATACTTATTTTCATTTGTTTTGTTTCGGTTTTTCCTGTGTGAATTGTTGTTGTTTCCAAGTGCGAACGAAAAACACAAAACGATGAGTACGAGTACGGCATACTTTTTTCCCCCCCGTTTCCGAATGCCTCTCTCGCCCACAAAACACCGATAAGTATACTTAATACTTAAAAAAAAGTATCATGTAAATGCAGACTAAAATCACTTACCCAACAACAAAACTCGGATACAACCCTGTGCCGTATTTTCGCACAATAACTTGTCAACATAGGCAGTCGACTCGAACAGCTGACCAACAATTGGGTTTCAAATAATTTTTTGTTTGAAATTTTATTTTATTTGAAAAAGATAATTTTTTCTAATATTTCAAACTTACGTGGAATTACACTGCAATGTAGATCTTGTGACTTCATTTTTATTCAGTATAATAAGTTTTCGTTTGTATTGGGATACACAAACAATGCAAGTTTGGTCTTTAAGAAATTATAAAATTAAAAATCTCCGAAGGGCACACGTTTGGAATCGATTGCTGAATAAGATAAAGTATCAATATCCGACATGGCACCCAGATTCTGTTATAGTATTGAGTATCATTGATGATGGAGGGCATATACATACTGCCCGGTAGAGGTTTGCAAGGATTTTACTTCTTTGAAGCAAATATTTTAAAAGGTTTGTCTCTTCAGAGCATGTCCTTACAAATGAGTGGCGAGAGGCATAAGCTAAATGTGGCCAAACGTGACACACCTATCACCCATATCAGTGAAAAGGCAGAACAGGAAAAATATAGCTGGGAATGCATTAAATGGAAGAGCCTCTCGTGCAATGCAGTGAAAATGCCGACAACAAGATCCTTTACGGCAGACTGGGCCTCCTGATGACGTAGAAGACTTTGGGTTGAGAGGTACTCATCAGGTTACAACCAATTTTCAGGTCGTATTTATTTTCTAGTTTAGAAATACGTTTTTCATGTTTTATGATTAATATAAGAAAATACATAAGTATGTATATGTACCATTTATTACAAAATGTGATGGACGATTAATGTAAGAAGAATTAAACATATAATATTTTTTTTTAATTTAATAACAAAGTTTTTTGTTCATGCAAATAATAAGTTGTGATCGGCAACATTGTTCAAGCTACATCTGTTGAATTGTCTGACATTTATTTAGTTTTATCAAAATGGGTGTTGCCTTCCGCCTAGCTTACGATTTGTTGATGGAAAAATTTAACAAAATCGTCATCTTTGAGACTATAATTATGAGTTACAAGAACGTCCAATTCATACCGAAAAAGCTGCTGTTTTATGTGGATTTGTGGCTTACCAACTTCTTTTGAGCTGAATTGGAAGATATGGACACTAACATGTGGTTCCAACAGGACGGCTCTACGGCCACACAACTCATGCTACATGGCATGTCATCTTATGGTGATGTGAACTGGCCACCGAGATCGTGCGATGTGACCCAATTAGAATGTTTTTGTGGAATTTTGTTAAGTGGCACAGCTATGAGAATAATGTATAAACCATATCAGCCAACACAACCCTGAGATCGGTAAAATTCAGCTTGTTTCATGCGCCAATGTCATCGAAAACTGGAAAGGAGTGGCGCCCCAGCGAAACCGTGGCGAATATTTGCAAGATATATTCCATTTAGATATATAGTAACGAAATCAGTAGGCCTTTCAAACGAGATTAATAAAGTTTTGTGATATCACACTCTTACACTCTTTGCTTTATTTACATTTAAATATATATGTTTAATAAATATTACATTATTTTTAATTTGCGTGAATTTTGTTTGATTGTACACGATATTTTTTAAAACGCCCCAACGACAGTAAATTGTAAACAAACAATCAAACGTCATCTATGGGTTTGATAGTTCATTGAGCTCTAAAAAATATAAGAGAGAATTGCACGACCGCTAGAGAGGATCGCACGACAAAATTGACATTCAATTACAAGCAGGGATGGAAAATTATTTTTTGGAAAGTACTAAACTGATACTTTTTAAACTCATGTGGTACTAATTGAATTAATTTAAGGAACATAATTTTTAAAGTATGAAATTGCTTCTTTTTTCGTGAACATTGCTATGATTTGTTAGATGATTTTGCGTTTTTGTACTATTACAACAATTATTATTAGACATTCCGCTCATAGGTTTTTTTAAATATAGTTTTAGAGAATTGTGATAGCTATTCCAAAGGAATACCTTAAATTAGTGATTGTGTTCCGTAAAATATTAATAAAAATCTTACAGTTCATATCCTCTTCATTTTGTTTTTTTATTGATTTTAGAAAAATAACAACTTTTTTGAGTTGTTACTCTTTTCATGAAAAAAGTTTGTATATAAATTGTGGTATTATTTTGAGGTGTACCTTTTTAACAGAAAAATCTTACTCAGAATATAAGTTGAAAAGGGACCAACTAAAAAAAATTACTGTTTAGATGATAAATCAACGGTCCCATTTGCTTAAACACTTGAAGACAATTCATAATTTAACTCTTTAGTTGAATCTATAGTTGCCGATGTAGTAATAAGACGTTCGTATTTACATTTAACAACTATCTAATTCTATTTATTATTACTAAAACTAGTTCACAAAATCTTACGAAGTATTACTAAAAATGCTACCGCTGACGGCGAAGACTTCTCTAGGAATCAGCTGTTGTTTTCTCCTCCTCTGGTTCGTTGCAACGTTGCCAGATTGTTTGTCATTCGAACACGGCGGTCTTGGTGCTGCCACAGCCACTCCCTCTCCAGTGATCAAGTCAGGATCCGATACCTGATCCGCTTGGAACGATATTCTCCTAGTTGGTGTGTTCCGCACAATTGGAAGTTCGGTGGACTGTGTACTCTGAGTTGATGTTGATGAGTCTTGAGAGAATGTCTGAGGACTCGGTAGAGGTGTTGCTGTTGTTTGAGGACTCGGTAGAGGTGTTTGTGTTGTTTGAGGATGTTCAGGCTCAGTATAATTGATGACGAAAGCTGGCTTGAGTCGATCTACCGATATGTTCACATCCTTGTTCTTCATGCGTATCGTATATAAACGATCTGAAATTCGTCGCACTATCTCAAACGGTCCAGTGTAAGGTGGTTCAAGTGGTCCTCGTACTGCGTCCGTTCGAAGAAAAACGTGAGTGCAATCATTGAGGTTCTTGAAAATAAACATTTTGTTTTTGTTGGTGAGACACTGGAATTGGTCGCAGGAAGTTGAAGTATTCACGAAGTTTCCTTAAAAATTCAGATGAATCGGCAGGAATTTCTGATTCGGTGAAGAACTCTTGAGGTAACCGTAATTGCCCACCATAAAGAAGATACGAAGACGAAGCTTGAAGATCCTCTTTGACAGCTGTCCTTAACCCGAACAAAACAGTTGGAAGTATATCGACCCACGATACTTGTGAATGACACATTAAAGCTGCTTTGAAAGATCTGTGCCATCTCTCAATCATTCCATTCGATTGTGGATGGTAAGCCGTTGTTCGAGTACGTTTCGAAAAAAAATTAAATTCGCTAGGGCCTTGAATAACGCGGACTAGAATTGTGTGCCCTGGTCTGTCGTAATTGTCTTAGGACAACCAAAGTGTGAAATCCAGTTGGACCAAAATGCAGTCGCGACCGTCTGGGCCGACATGTCCCTCAGAGGAACTGCTTCAGGCCATCTTGAAAATCGATCGATCATGGTGAGACAATATCTATAACCCTGTACTAAAGGCATTATCACGATGTCCAAAATAACATGATCGAACCGATTGTCTGGGACATCTATCTTGTCTGGAGTAAGGCGGTTGTGTCTGGTGATTTTTGCTCTTTGGCACGATATGCAATTCCGAGACCAATTTAGGATTTGTTTCTTCATTCCAGGCCATACGTATTTCTCACGTATCTGCTGAAGACTAGCACGGCCGCCAGGATGTGAAAGATTATGAATTGAATTGAAGATTTGTTGACGTAGTGACTCAGGAACATACATGCGAACATATCCTGTGGATACGTCACAGTATACTGATGTCATATCAAAATTTACTATTTGAAGTTTTAAAGAATTTGCGCCATCCAAAATAGTTTTCAACTCTTCGTCCATCTCTTGAGCTGATTGGAGTTCCATTAGAGTGACTTGATGTTGGCATTGAAATTGCGTTAAGGCGGGACAGTGCATCCGCCACTGCGTTTTCAGAACCCGACAAGTACAAAATTTTTGTCGTGAATTGCGAAATGAAATCAAGGTGCCTCAATTTTCGAGGCGAAAATGCATAGACGAGCGGTTTGTGATCGGTCCGAATTATGAAATGTCTTGCCTCCAGCAAATGGCGAAAATATCTTATGGCCTCGTAGATAGCAAGCAACTCTCTGTCATATGTGCTATAATTTCTCTCTGTCCATTTGTTTTTGTTCCAACACAGCTCCAATGCCGATGTCTGATGCGTCGGTTGTAAGGGCCAAATCTGAATTGGGTGCTGGATGAGCTAGCATAGCTGCTTCACGAAGGCTGCGTTTACAAGATGCAAAGGCATTTTTCTGCTTCAAGTGTCCAAGGAACCTTCCTCTTATCGTTTTTCTTGGAGTCCTTAAGGAATTCATGGAGTGGTGCCTGTAGCTGAGCGGCATGTGGAATGCAACGACGATAAAAATTTACGACACCGAGGAATCTGCGAACTTCACAAATAGTTTGAGATTTGGTGTAATTTTCAATAGCGGCAGCACGATCTGTTGGAGGTGTACAACCATTGCCGTTGATGATGTAACCAAGAAACTGTACTTCAGATTGTCCAAATTTACATTTATTGACGTTGATTGTTAGACCGTATTGTCGAAGGCGGTCAAAAATCTGTCGTAAATGTATTTGGTGTTCCTCAATAGACTAACAATCATATTGTCAATATAACAATAAACAAAATCAAGACCTCTTAAAACGGAGTCCATAAACCTCTGAAAGGTTTGTGTGGCGTTTCTCAACCCGAATGGCATATATAAAAATTCCACAAGTCCAAAAGGGGTGCACACAGCTGTCTTTTCGATGTCTTCCGCAGCCATTGGTATTTGGTAATAAGCCTTAACAAGGTCAAGTGTAGAAAAAACTGACTTACCATATAATTTCTCACAAAAATCGTTGATGTTGGCAATTGGGAATCTGTCAGGCACAGTTTTCGAATTCAGATTTCGGTAATCTCCACACGCTCGCCAACCACCATCTTTTTTCGACACCATATGGAGCGGGGTAGCCCAAGGACTTTTGGAGGGACGACATATTCCATTGTCCAATAGGAAGTCAATTTCCGCTTTAGCAGCTGCAAGTTTCTCTCCAGAAAGTCTTCGTGGGCGGTCTGCAACAGGGTTTCCGATTGTCTCGATGTTGTGAACAATAATTGCATCACTCGTCGATTTACGCGTCAAAGTAGTAGTTTGATGTCAATAAACTCTTTCAGTAATTCATGGAATGGTCCTGTCGATGGCGATAATGTTGAAATACTAAAATCTTTGGTTTTGCGAATTTCACCACGACTTGTCAAAACTGTTGTATTATCGATGAGGCATTTCCGTTTTAAATCAATCATCAAATTGTAATGAATTAGAAAGTCTGCCCCCAAAATGGGCGACTGAACATCGGCAATGGTAAACAACCACTTGAGTTCACGAAGTAGACCTAGGTCTAATTTAAGAACACAATTACCACGACATAGACCTAGGTCTAATTCAAGAACACAATTACCATATGTTTGTATTTCACTGCTGTTTGCAGCAAGAAGTCTCATGCCGGACGGCTTTAGAGTTGTTCTGATTAAGGATGGGGGTACAACTAACACCACTGATCCGGAATCAATTAAAAATCGAGATTTTGTACATGTGTCGTAGATATGTAGACGATTCTGCTTTACTGGGTTGTCATTGCCGCAATCGCCAGTCGTGTTAACTGACGACAGCCCTATTAATTTTTTCGAACTAGTGTTGTAGCGGAAACAATTCGGGTTACAATGTTTGGCAGAATCTCCAAATTTTTGATGATACCTGCAAAGCAATTTGTTGTTAGGAGGTCTATTATTTGAACGTGAATGACTGTGAGAGCTGGATCGATGACGACCGTATTTGCTTTTATTGCTCGCTTGGAAGGTGTCCACTTTAGCAGAAAGATCCGTTAAAGACTTGCAACTGTCAGCTAAAGACACAGGCGAATTAATTGCGTCAATCGAAATGTTGGTATCAGAATGTGGTGGAGCCTCGGAGACAGCACACACAGTATTTCCTAGAGCATCCAACATTTGTCTGCGTTTTTAGCTAGTTTGGCTAAATCCTCCTCTTCCCACACGGTTAATAGAGGGCGAATCGAATCTGGCATTTGCCACAGAAATAGTGTCCGAATAATTGTTTCATTTCCTTTACCAGGTGCCAAACGTCTCATGTGGGATAGCATTTCCGACGGCTTCATACCTGTTGTCTCACCACCTTGCAATAAACGTTGCAATTTATATTCGGAAGACTCAGCAAATTTCGAAATTAGTCTCTCCTTCAATGTAGAATATTTGTCGTCATTCGGCGGATTTGTTATGAGGTCTTCAACCGACAAGAGTATGTCGTCTTCAAGGCGCACAGAAACAACATCAAATTTGCCCGCATCCGATGAAACACCGCAGAGAGAAAAGGAACGTTCAACCTGAGCAAAAAATAATTCCGGATTTTGTCTGTTGAATTTTGGAATATGCACTTTATGCAGGTTTGATCGCTGTCCTTCATATGCGTTCACTGATGACTGTCGAAGAGAGTGGTGTACTTCACGTTGTAGCGCCTCTATTTGCTGAATTAAATTTTCCATTTCCGACATGTTTATACTGCTACTGTCGAAAAATTCCATATCTTCACCACGGAGCGATTCGTCGTTGTAATTAGAGTATTCTCGTTGCCTCAAGTTGTGTCTGGAATGCATAAGCAAAAACGTTGACTATTTCGGCAAAATGATGCATGAAAAAAACGTTGAAAAAACGTTTTTTCGCTGCTCTGCTTCCAAGAAGTTTTTGTAGCAATGTAAAAAATACCACTTCAGATTGTGCGTGAAAAGCGGGGTCAACAATATAGTTGCCGATGTAGTAATAAGACGTTCGTATTTACATTTAACAACTATCTAATTCTATTTATTATTACTAAAACTAGTTCACAAAATCTTACGAAGTATTACTAAAGCTGAGTATAGACGATTGCCAGATCGGCAAACGTGTTAAAATGCCCTGTTAAAATCAACCCTGTTAAAATGCTGCAAATATACGGACAATGACAAAGGTGAATTTACGGTTCAGACGATTGCAAGAAAACATTACAATTTCATATATTTACAATATATTTTGTAAATATTTATATGCAGGATTGCCAATAAAAATACATTATAGACAGTGTTGCAAATAAAATGTTTTTCTAGCAATGGCGCCGTTGTCACATGCATAAAATTCGCACATATAACAATCTGCAAATTATCTCGCAATGACTTTTCTGCTAACGTTGCAAAACAAAAATTGTATGTTCACACGGTTGTAAATTTACAGGGTTGCATTTTTCCGCCATTTTTCTGGCAATGTTGTCCGATCTGCAAATCGTCTGTACTTACCTTAAAAATTCTATCGCTGACGGCGAAGACTTCTCTAGGAATCAGCTGTTGTTTTCTCCTCCTCTGGTTCGTTGCAACGTTGACAGATTGTTTGTCATTCGAACACGGCGGTCTTGGTGCTTCCACAAATCTAAAGTCGTTATTCTGTAAACACAGAGAGAGAGTCATAACGGTTTTTTATTATGAAAAAGAAGAAAAATCAACGGAAATTTTTTATTTTGAAAGCCGCTTTTATTCTTTTTAACATGGAAATTCCCGCTTCACACGAGGCAATTTTATCGTCGGCAATTATGGCAGGAGTAATAGAAGGGAGGAAGAGTTGCTCGTACTGGAATTCCGTTTTGTGTTTTAAGACCCTCACTTTAGTGTAACGATGCTAATTAATTTTTATTAATTTGAATACAATATATACGAATACAATTGAATACGAATACATAATATATATCTATGTATTAGGTACGAGAGATCCCGTTTTCAAAAAATGTGAATTTTCCAATATTTTTTATATTAAAAGAATATTTATTTATTTATTTACATTAAGCTTATAGTAAATATAAGGTTAATAAGACAGAAAAGCAATTGGCAACTGTGGCCATCAGCTAATACAAGTTTAGATAGAGTATATACATATTTTCAATTTGATTGTATTAAATTACGGTTTTAGTAACATTTATAAAATTGGAAATTGTATTTATATTTTCAGTGGTAGGTGTCTTGAGTATATCCATCCCTTAATTGTTGAGTATTACTTCCTGATGTTGGGTCAGGTCTCTACAGGATTGTAGTATGTGTTTGACGTTGTTGATAATTCCACATCTTGGACACTTATTGTCGATGTTATTGTTTATAAGGTATTAATGTGTGGCAAAAGTATGGCCCATCCGAAGTCGGGAAAATGTTCGTATTTTACTTTTATCAATATTAGTGGGATATATCGGAGGAATGTTCCTGGGGTTTATATAATTGTAGTGTTGGTGTTGAAAGCATTTATTGTTATCCGAATAATGTTGAGTAAGCACATTTGAAATTTCTTTTTTTAAATCATGTTTTTCAATAGTTGGATCAGTAATTAAGGGCGAGGAACAAGCTTGTTTGGCTGCGGAGTCTGCATAATTGTTACCAGTTAGACCGACGTGTCCAGGTACCCAGCAAAGAATAATTTTGTTTTTGTTGGCTATTAGTAAATCTCTAATTTTATTAATAGTAGTCCAACTGTTAGCTAGATTTAAGATAGCTTTTAGTGCAGATAGACTGTCGGTAAAAATTATAGTCTTGCGTTTAGTATCCTTGGCTAGTTGTATAGCATGTAAAATACTGACAGATTCAGCAATGAAAATTGAAGTGAAGTTATGTAGAACTTGTGATGACAGTAATAAACCAGTGTGACTAACTATAGCGTAGGTAGTGATTTCGACTTTCTTAGAAGCGTCTGTAAAAAGTAGCTCCCAATCGGGGTGTTGTTCCACGAAAAGGTGGTATTTTTGGATGTACAGTACTTTGGGTGTATTATGTTTCTCTAATGTGTCAAGTCACAACTTTGGTTTGAGAATATCCAGAGTGGATGTTTATTTTTATATTTAGTCCCCATTTACATGGTACTTTTTTTAAGTAACTTATCGGCTTATTCTCTTTTGAAAAAGTATTTACGTTCACACGCGTACTTTTTTTTTCAATACTTAACTTATTTTCATTTGTATTGTTTCGGCTTTGCCTGTGTGAATTGTTGTTGTTTCCAAGTGAGAACGAAAAACACAAAACGATGAGTACGATAAGTACGAGTACGGCATACTTTTTTTCCCCCCGTTTCCGACTGCCTCTCTCGCCCACAAAACGCCGATAAGTATGCTTAATACTTAAAAAAAAAGTATCATGTAAATGCAGACTTAGTTAATTTACCTTTAAACTTCAAAATGTTATTGTTCAAAGGTGACATCTCACTTTTGAACATCAGTGTGAAACGTCCACTATATGTGTAGGTGTATAAATGCATTTATATGCCCATACATGCATAACTTATGCACTCATCACTCTAAAGCACTCATTACTCTAATTTCCCTTTTGTTTATATGTTTGTTTACTTGTCGCTTGCCATCTGTAGCTTAACGAAAGTCGTTAAGTGAGCTTAGAAGAGATAGATGGCAAGCACAAGTAATCAGTCTTTTACCGATCCTTTAACTAAACTCGTGCGCCTCTCCCCCGTGATTAGTGTGTTTCCCGGTTTAAATAAGTGTAATAATTACCCAACATTGAACAATTAGCATAGTGAAAATAAATAAACATTGTGAATTACATTAAAAACAAATAGTTAACATTAAGAATATAAATTAAAATTAAACAAGACACAAAATATCCTAAAGTTGTTAGCATGAAACTTGTGCATTTTACTATTACAAACCCAAAAATTGTACACAACCTCAACTAACAAAGTGAATTAATAAAACTCATTAAAAATTGGAAAACTAAGATTTCTTTTTTTTCGAAAGGCAACAAAACGCCAGAGCGCTAAACATTTGGTCCTATGCGAACCGGATAAAAAGTGCGTTTTTTTAAATAATTAAAAAACAAAAATATCGACGTGTGTAGTGCAATTAAAACAAAAAGTGTTTTAAAAAATATTTACAATTCAAACACCGTGAGCATTGTGCAAGATCGGTTAAAATAAAAAATCGGTTCGGCGCGATTAAACAAAAGAAAAAAGTGACCCACAAAACCAGTGACCCAAAGATTCAAAGTGACCCAAAGATTCAAAGTGACCCAACACAAGACCCTACAAGGAGCCTTGGAAACACAACCCAACAACATCACCCTTGAATCCCTAGAAGGAAGGAAGGAAGAACCAGCGACCAACGCCAACAACAGGTACCTCAAACACATAAAAGGATCAAAGTGAGTACCCAAAATTTATGCAGGTAGCGTTGTTACATAGGGTGCCAAAACCATTTTTTTCGAACTCCGCCATATTGCTATATGAAGGAGATTTTGGCGGGTCTGGCCCTATGTACGACGCTGGCTTGGTTTTTCGTCTTTTACATATATACAAAGATAACTGAATATTTAACTGCAGTTAGCTTGCACATACATACATAGCACTTTGATATACATACATACATAAGTGCAGTTAGCTTGCAGTTACATACCTACACATTGCTACACATATATACCCTTTACATATATACTAACCTCTTGCATAACCTACATGCATTCTAACCTATGAAAGTTTTTTGACGATTTTTTCGGTAACAACGCGCGACTTTACTGTTTTCTAGTTTTCGAAACTTTAGGAAAATAGCGACCCAACCTTTTTGAAAACCCTTCGATAATTTGTTCAAATAATTTATTACGCATTCTGATGAATTTTTCTGAAAGCCAGCGGCTAGTCGAGTCGATTTATGCCATCAAGTTATTTTTAGGATAAGAATATTAAGATAAGAGTATTAAGATACGATTATTAAGATAAGTTTATTAAGATTTCGGACGCGCGGACGGACACCCATTGACTTATTCCGAAAACCTCAGCAAGAATTCCAGATAATTTTGTGCTGAATAACGCGTGGACGGACAACTTTCTTGCGAAACAAAAGAGCGAAAATTTCTTGAATTTTTTCGGCTGCTTAAATCGCGGTTATATTTATTAAGCTTACTTTTATTCTTATTACTATTATTATTAGCTGCTTAAAAGAAAAAAAAAAGGAAAGATTTTTATTGGCTCGACTCATCCGATGACTGGCTTGAGAACCCTACAAATTACTTCGTGATTTTTGGGTACTTTAAACATCAAGTTTGCAACTTAGAGAAAAAAATATTTTTTTTTGCCTTCTTTATATGCGATTTTCTGAGGGAGAAATCGACCGTATGATATTAGCTGATGCTTTGGAGACGCTAAAATCAATCCCAATCAATAAATTAAAAAGAAAAAATAAATTTATTTTTTTTGCTTTAGAAAATACGTGTTCCAACTTTTTGAACGACCCTCGTATTGCTTTAGATTCAATAGAAAAACCCTTTTGAAAAATGTCAAAAAACTTACGATTTTTTAATCTCTATTGCCATTAATATGTGTGGTTTGTGCTACAAATCAGCATTACTGTAGTTTCCAACCGATTTAACGCGAAAATCTTGATATATTTGATAAAAAAGTTCCTGTGCCGACACTTTCAACTCGACCCCTCGTACCCATTAAAACAACAACAACACCAGTCTATGTACATCGATGCATATGAGACCATAGGTAGCGGATTTTTTTTTCGTTGGTTTCTCGTTGTCTTTTCATTCGTTTTCACTTCTTGCCTTGATTAGGGAACCCAAAGGTTAATGTACCACTGGATTTTTTTGTGAAATAGAAAAAAAGGGAGAAGTAGGAAAACATAATTTCAGCCGTAAAGAAAGGAATGAAAGAACATATGGTTTGATGGTTGATGGGATCGGACGGACATTTCGGCAAAAGCTAAACAGAACTAACACAATAATTTACATTTATTGAAATTTATTTTTATTTTTGCAAATTACACTTTACAACGAAAAATAAATTTGCTCAGAAATTTATTAAGTGCTAATTTTTGGAAATTACACTTTACTACGAAAAATAAATTTGCTCGAAAAATTTATTAAGTGCTAATTTTTGAAAATTACACTTTACTACGAAAAATAAATTTGCTCAGAAATTTATTAAGTGCTAATTTTTGGAAATTACACTTTGCTACGAAAAATAAATTTGCTCAAAAAATTTTTAAGTGCTAATTTTTGGAAATTACACTTTACTACGAAAAATAAATTTGACTCGAAAATTTATTAAGTGCTAATTTTTGGAAATTACACTTTGCTACGAAAAATAAATTTGCTCAGAAATTTATTAAGTGCTAATTTTTGGAAATTACACTTTGCTACGAAAAATAAATTTGCTCAAAAATTTATTAAGTGCTAATTTTTGGAAATTACACTTTACTACGAAAAATAAATTTGACTCGAAAATTTATTAAGTGCTAATTTTGGAAATTACACTTTACTACGAAAAATAAATTTGTTCAGAAATTTATTAAGTGCTAATTTTTTGGAAATTACACTTTACTACGAAAAATAAATTTGCTCGAAAAATCTATTAAGTGAAACACCTCCCTACAAAATTTGGGTATTTTTTTTTTGAAAAAACACGTTCCTACAAAGTTTGTTTTTTTTGTTTGTTATAAATTTGCAAAAAACACTTTCTTACAAAATTTGTTTTTTGATTTGATTGAATTTTTTCTGATAGAAAAATCACTTTCCTACGCTTTTTTTTATTTTTTTTTGTTTTGTCAAAGAAGAGTTGATTGATAATTTTTTTTGAGAGTACACTAGCCGACAAAGAATTACTTTCGTCCAAATTTTTATTTATATAATTTTTTTCCAAAAGACCCAGGTCTATAAAAATTATTATCGCTAAAATTTCTTACTTTTCGCACAAACGACACAAGTTCAAAGTAAACTGCCATTATTTATATCTATTCGTGATAAAAAAAAGTCGGACTGTAAAAGATTGGCCCCATTCAACAAATATTTAGCGTTTTTCTGAAATTATTTTGCAAATATTGGCAAAGTAAGTTTTTACAGAAATTGTTAAAAGAAAAGCTCAATTTTAAAAGTTTCTTGAAATTTTAGCCAGTTTAAAATTTGACAAAGAAAATATTTAAGAAGGAGGAAATATGGATAAAGTTTTACGTGATAAATTTGTAAATTGCGTAAATGACCTGATAGACTTTGAGAGTGGTTACTCTGCTACTAGCACCGATGATAATATTCACTCATTAGAAGTGACACGTGTAGAATTGAACTCTGTTTGGGATCAAGTGAAAAGGGCCTATTTAGATTGTAGAGACCGTGTTCCCGAAAAAGATGAGGCCCCAATCGATAAATCAAAGTTGAGGACCCATTATAAAGAGGCATTAGAGACATACAAACGATGTTTAAGCGCAGTAAATGGAGAAATTTTAGCACTAACCGACGAAAGGCAGCAGGAAAAGTTCGAACGAGAATCGGAGACCCGAAAAAAGGAAACAGTTGAGCCAAACAACCATCTATCGTTACGTTTACCACCATGCGACACCGACACATTTCATGGAGGATACGGCGCTTGGCCTACTTTTCGGGATTTGTTTTCGGCCTTGTACAGAAATAATTCTAGACTTAGTAAAGTAGAAAAACTTTTCCATCTAAAACAAAAAACCGCGGGGGAGGCACGGGAAATTATTAGTAACGTACCACTAACAAATGAAGGTTTTGATCTAGCATGGAAAAACTTAGAAAACAGATACGAGAATAAACGAATGCAAGTTAACGAACAGCTAAAGACTCTACTTAGTTTACCACCAGTTTCGGCAGATTCAGGATCTTCGATCCAGAAACTTCAACGCACTATTGATGGTTGCGTTCAGACACTAGAAACACTCAACGTAGATGTGAAGGGGTGGGACCCAATTTTAGTTTACCTTACCTCTACGAAACTGCCGAGAAATTTCTTAGAAGAATTTGAAAACGGTTTGGAAGACTGTTCCATACTACCGTCTTGGAAAGATTTGAATGAATTTTTGACACACAAGTTCAAAACTTTAGAATCTGTAGGAAATATTAAGCCCCATTTCTCAAAAAATAATCAGCCTAGATCCGATTATAGTAGGAAGAAAAATAGGGTTAAGTCATTTCAAACTAATGTTGCGCAACAGACTCAAAGTTCGCAAAGAAGATTCAACAATAGCAACAGATTTAGCACATCTACGCAACCTAGTAGTCGTACAAATGGACCGAGTTGCCAAATTTGCAAGGCAAACCATTTGTTACGAAATTGTCCACAATTCCTTGAGAAAAACGTGAATGATCGCATTCACGTAGTCAAACTCCACAATCTTTGTTACAACTGCATCACTTCGGATCATGTTGTAAGAGATTGTAAGAGTCGTTTCACGTGTAGGGAATGTAATCAAAGACATCACACTTTATTACATAAGGGTAACGAGGCCCGACCTACAAATTCACAACCGGTTAGAGATGACGTACGACCTAGTACCAGTGCGGCAGCTCTAACCACCCTAGTACAATCCACTCCTAGTTTACAGTCCACACCTAGTTTTCAAACTCCTAGTATAACGACTCTAACTCTCAAGGAAAATTCACAACTTAGCCAGCAGCAATCGAAAGAAACACTACTCTTCACAGCGATTGTTCAAATTGAATCTAGAGGGCAGCGATTTGACGCACGAGCGATTATCGACTCTGGATCTCAATCAACATTTATATCAGAGAAGATTACAAACCAATTAAAGCTTCCAACGAGGAAGAATCTTGTTCATGTTACCGGTTTAAGTGAAACCGTTTCAGAAACTTCAACAAAAGCTTGTCTTTTTAACCTTTGTTCTCGTGCAAACCCTAGTTTTGAATTAGAAGTTTGGGCACCCGTTTTGATGTCCCTTCCTTCTAATTTGCCGTCGCGCACCCTAGATAAAAATCAACATAGAGAAACAACTCAACTCGAGTTAGCAGATCCTCGTTTTTACGAAAGCCGACCCATAGATCTTCTGATAGGTTTAGACATAGGACCCTTAATTTACACAGTAGGAGCTCCAATGAAATCTATAGGATCTTTACTAGCGCAAAGCACCGTTTTTGGCTGGATAGTGGGCGGACCCCTTGAAAAATCAAACACAAATGATAGGAAAATTTCACTTCACAATACAGTTTCGATCGAGAAAATTCTCACACGTTTTTGGGAGGTGGAGGAGACCCCAAAAAAAGTTTTGAGGTCAGCAGAAGACACCTTTTGCGAAACAAATTTCAAAAATACAACGCGAAGAAATGAAGATGGACGATATATTGTCACGATGCCGTTCAAATCTTGTGCTGAACTTGGAGCATCTCGAAATATCGCAATGGCGCAATTCTATCGAATGGAAAGAAAGTTGCAAAAAACGCCCGAAATCAAATCTCAATACGACGCAGCGATAATGGAATATTTGGAACTTGGACACATGCGGAAACTGAGACCCCAGGAAATCGAGAAGACCCCTCACTACTATTTGCCACATCATGCAGTTATTAAACCAGATAGGGTTACTACTAAACTTAGGGTAGTTTTCAATGCGTCAAGTCCCACATCAAATAGGAAAAGTCTTAATGACATTTTACATCCAGGGCCTATTCTTCAACAGGATTTAGTATTGCAGATTTTAAAATGGAGGTTTTTTAAATACGTATTTAACGCGGACGTTACCAAAATGTATCGTCAAATACAAATCGACCCAAGTCAGGCCCCATTTCAAAGAATTCTTTTTAGAAGATCAGCAAATGATCCAGTTGAAGACTTTGAACTTTCGACAGTCACTTTCGGAATTAATTGCGCCCCATTTCTAGCTCTTAGGACCCTAATTCAATTGGCAAAAGATGTTAAAGAAACATACCCATTAGGTTCGGAAATTATAAAACAAAATTTATATGTCGACGACGTTTTAGCTGGAGGTCACACTGTAGAAGAATCCCTTAAGTCTATGAAAGAATTAGTAGCAGCCATGGATTCAGCAGGTTTTGAATTGAGAAAATGGAGTTCAAACGACCCCAATCTACTTCGAGATCTGCCACCTGACTCACTCTTGCCGGTCAATTGGTTGGATATTTCGGAAGGAACTTCAACGAAGACTCTAGGTATCCGATGGAACATTTCGGCTGATAACTTTACGTTCACATCACCACCCACGGAAGAAAGGGAATTATGCACCAAACGAGAAGTCCTTTCAACAATTGCCAAATTTTTTGACCCATGTGGATGGCTGGCTCCAGTAATCATCGTAGCGAAACTTATCATGCAGCAAGTCTTGCTGGATAAAGTAGATTGGGACGATGCGTTGAAGCCCATAACTCGAATGAATTGGAAGAATTTCATTAAAAATTGTCCCTCAATAGATTCAATTTCAGTACCTAGGTGGATCAGATTTAAACCTTCAAGTAAAATTGAAGTGCATGGTTTTTGTGACGCTTCAGAAAGCGCTTACGCCGCGACTCTTTATGTTAGAGTAGAACATTTAGATCAAACAGTCGACACGTTTCTTTTGGCAGCGAAAACTCGAGTAGCACCCATCAAAAAAATATCTGCCTAGATTAGAATTATGCGGAGCCGTTCTCTTAGCAAAATTAACCACAGCGGTGGTTCCCAACTTACAAATTGAAAATATTTCAACACACTTTTGGACCGACTCAACGATCGTGCTAGCATGGCTCAAAAAACCACCGTGTTCATGGAGTGCCTTTGTAGGAAATAGAATTTCAGATATTTTAGATAATGTAGGCAACGAAAATTGGAAGCACATAGATTCAGAAAGCAACCCAGCTGATGTAGCCAGTCGAGGATGTTCGCCAAATGATTTGCAGTCACATCATTTGTGGTGGACTGGACCCCAGTGGCTGAAGTTTCCAAAAGACCGATGGCCTAGACACGACATTATGAGCGACACAGAGTTAGAAGCAAAGGCAGTTAAAGTTTTCGCGACCACAACAGTTGAAGATCCTTTGGATAGATTTTCTTCTCTATCTAGGGCATACAAAGTCTTAGCATTTGCGATTCGTTTTTGGCGAAATACCGGCGTCAATCGGACCCGACTTAGAATTTCTTCGGCAGAAATCACCCATGGTGAAATCCAAGATATCAAAGATCGTCTTATTGTTTTAACACAAAAACATTATTTCGCAGAGGAGTATTTAGCGTTAACCCAAAAGAAAAGACTCTCATCTGGTAGCAGTCTTTTATCTCTCAATCCATTCATTGATTCAAAAGGAATCATTAGGGCAAATGGCCGCCTTGTTCAGTCCCCAGCACTTACATATAACGAGCGCCATCCCATTCTTATCCCATACGAATCGAGATTAGCCCTTTTGTTAGTAGAATTTGTTCACAAAATTACGATGCATGGCGGAAATCAACTCATGACTCGAGTAATCAGGTCTGAATTTTGGATATTTAAATTGAAGCCCTTAATCAAGAAGGTAATTCATAATTGTCGAACTTGTGTTTTGTATAAACACCAAACTCAAACGCAAATTATGGCCTCACTTCCGCCCCAGCGAACTATGCTGACTCGACCTTTTACCAATACAGGAGTAGATTTTGCAGGACCCTTCAACATAAAGAATTTTACAGGAAGAGCTTGTTTAATAACAAAGGGTTATGTTTGCGTCTTCGTTTGCTTTTCCACAAAAGCAATTCACTTAGAACCCACTAGTGATCTATCAACTCAATCTTTTTTAGCCGCTTTATCTCGCTTTATTGGGCGACGAGGAAGCCCAGCCAAGATCTACTCAGATAATGGGACTAATTTTGTAGGAGCAGCAGAATTAATAAAAAAAGATAGGCTAGAGTTTATGAAGAATCTGCAAAAAGACGCCATCCAGAACAATGTTTATCAAAATTTAGAATGGAGTTTTTTCCTCCCGGTGCCCCTCATATGGGAGGATTATGGGAGGCGGGAGTTAAATCATTCAAAACACATCTACGGAAATTTATACCGCAAATGAATTTTACCTTTGAGGAATTCTCGACCATTTTAGCGCGAATTGAAGCCTGTCTTAACTCTCGACCCCTAAGTCCAGCCAGCGACGACCCTTCCGATTTAAATCCTCTTACCCCTGCACATTTTCTGATAGGTACCTCCATTTTGACCCCAGCAGAACCAGATGTTTCAGACGGAAACCTCACCCTAGCCAATAGATGGAAACGATTAAAGATTATCTCTCAATATTTTTGCCAAAGATGGAAAACTGAGTATTTGAATGAGCTACATCGTCGATATAAGTGGAAGTATCAAACAGAAAATGTAAAGGAAAACGATTTAATTGTAATTAAAGATGAGAGATTGGCCCCGACAGAATGGAAATTAGGCCGTATAGAAAGAACATACCTTGGAACTGATCAAAACATTAGGGTCGTAGATATTCGGACAGCACACGGAGTAGTTAGTAGACCGATAATGAAAATCGTCAAACTATTTTCAGATTGACTAACACTCTATTTATTTGTAAAGAACTTGGTACTCACATCTCTTCTACCCTAGATATGGTTTCTCAGTTGCCTAGCCCAACCCCGAGTACGACACGATGTCAGCCCATATTCCCTGAAGACAGATGCTGTACCCAGTACCCTACCACTTCGACCCTACTCAGACCCGCCATCGCATTTCCGTCAACTTTTGTTATTCAAGCCTTGGATCCGGGACAGGCCCCAAAACTGGATGGGGTTTTCATCCACGGGAGCCAAATGAGCTGCAGTTTTAGATTAAGCTAGTTTAAGTTAGAATAATCTACACTATATCACGGGGGGGGGGAGAATGTTCAAAGGTGACATCTCACTTTTGAACATCAGTGTGAAACGTCCACTATATGTGTAGGTGTATAAATGCATTTATATGCCCATACATGCATAACTTATGCACTCATCACTCTAAAGCACTCATTACTCTAATTTCCCTTTTGTTTATATGTTTGTTTACTTGTCGCTTGCCATCTGTAGCTTAACGAAAGTCGTTAAGTGAGCTTAGAAGAGATAGATGGCAAGCACAAGTAATCAGTCTTTTACCGATCCTTTAACTAAACTCGTGCGCCTCTCCCCCGTGATTAGTGTGTTTCCCGGTTTAAATAAGTGTAATAATTACCCAACATTGAACAATTAGCATAGTGAAAATAAATAAACATTGTGAATTACATTAAAAACAAATAGTTAACATTAAGAATATAAATTAAAATTAAACAAGACACAAAATATCCTAAAGTTGTTAGCATGAAACTTGTGCATTTTACTATTACAAACCCAAAAATTGTACACAACCTCAACTAACAAAGTGAATTAATAAAACTCATTAAAAATTGGAAAACTAAGATTTCTTTTTTTTCGAAAGGCAACAAAACGCCAGAGCGCTAAACAGTTATTATGGACACACTCGTAAATGAGAGATGGAATTTTAGGGTTTCTCTTCGCTGTTATAGCTTTACATACATCATCATCAATGATTGATGTGTTTATTGTCATAATTTTCGGTACTAAGACGTTCTTAGAATGTATATACCTTTCCTCTAGTGAAGGTAGTCCCGATTCAATTAGCAGTATTTTAATTGGTGTTGTACGAAAAGCGTATAAGCTGGATCTAATGCTGTTGTGATAGACTCCTTTGATGTCAAAAATGCTACCCTGTGAACTATAACCTAACCCGAAATTATTTGATTCGCCAACACCTTCCACGAGGCAATTTTTTGCAAGCAAGTGTCAAAGTTTTTAGGAGACAGACGCAGAGCTCTTTCCGCCGGCCTCTCTCTCCTACAAACTTTGACACTTGCTAGGAAAAAATTAACTCGTGTGAATTAGAACTAAGCGATATGTAGAAATACATAATATTAAGAAACAAATATATATTACTTGATCCAGGACTAATTTCAAACCTTTGTCAATATATTTTTATATTCCCCAAAAATCGAATAACACAAATCTTTTAGACTCCAAATAAAAACTCCAAATTGTGAAAAAATTACATTCCAAATTGATATTTTTCGGCATTTATATATTTTTTTTGTTGACAAATTATTTACAAAGTCCTGATTCACATGAGACAATTGTTTCCAAGCAAGTGTCAACGTTAGTAGGAGAGAGAGAGCTCTTTCCGCCAGCCTCTATCTTCTACAAACTTTGACACATGCTTGGAAAAAATTGTCCCGTGCGAAACTGAATAATTTTGAAATGATAGTTTTTAGGATGTCAGTCGCGATTCACACAAGACAATTTTTTCCAAGCAAGTGTCAAAGTTTGTTGGAGAGAGAGGCAGAGAGCTCTTTCCGTTTCCGTTTAGTACTTGTTTCAGTAACTTATACCAAAATGGTTACTTAGACCAGAATATTCGTTTAGTCCAGATTTACACTAGGATATTTTTTTCAGCAGATTATCCGCTAATTCTCTTTTAAACTTGCCTCTGCGTTTAGACCAGAGATCTGGTTTAGACACGTAATTTTATTTCGGATATTCCTGTGTGAATTGTTGTTGTTTCAAATTGCGCGTGAAAAACACAAAACGTTCAGCACGATAAGCCCGAGTACGGGAGAGTTTTTTTCCACTCTTGACGACTGCCTCTCTCTCCAACAAAACGCCGATAATCTGCTGAACATTCAGCCAATGTAAATAGGGACTAAGTCCCGATTTACACTCCGTTTGGTCGGAGAGAGAGGCAGTCGTCAAGAGGGGGGGGGGAAACTCTCCCTGAACGTTTTGAGTTATTCGTGCAAGTTCAAAAGATAATTTGATGATAAGCTGCTGAAAAAACTTGCCTAGTGTAAATTCGCACTTACATTACTAAATTAGTGATTGCAATACATAGTGTAAGTATTCTCATCACTGGTCTCAATACCAAAATGTGCAACTATGAGTTAATTAAAGTGACGATATGGCTACAGGGGTTCTGCCTTTTGTTCGTGGTGTGGACTTTACGAAAAATGACTTTAGTGTAAGTATATTGATTAAAATAACTGATAATTCGCTAATTGAACATCCATACAAGCCGGGTAATATAAAACTTTGTCGAAAATTCGTATAATGTAGTCATAAAACCTCATTTAAAGTTCAGATGAAGTGACGACGGAGTTGTGGAAATGTCAAACTAGAATTTGTCATCCATCAGCTGTCAGATAGAAACCGAAGCAGCGCAGCCCGCAGTAGATGTGCTGTTCAAATTGTTTGTTTACAAACAATGTGTTTTTTTCAATATGTATTTTATTGCGTTTATTATGAAAAACGACACTAAACTGTGGTGCAGGCTATTATAACATTGTGCATCTGTTTGTAACACCCAAAAGGAGAAGAAATAGGCCTCTCGTTTATTATAACGATCGACTTAGAATAACTTTCTGAGTTGATTTAACTATGTCGGTCTGTCTGTCCGTGCCTGTATTCTTGTAATCAAAGCACAGGTCGCAATTAAAGTCAGATCTTAAACCATTTTACACATATCTTTCTTTTGCGAAATACGATCCCTGTTGAATTTGGTTGAAATCGGTTCAGATTTACATATAGCTCCCAAATGCATATATGTACCTCCGATTTGGCATATATGCACAGTATAAGCAACATTTTTTATCCGATCTGTATACATTTGGCAGAGGGAAGTATTTTGATACACTTGTAAAGGCTGTAGAAACTGTATTTTATATCCGATCATTTCGAAATTCGGCAGATAGAGGTTTCTTATAAAATGAGTAAAACTGCAAAATTCGAGGAAATGCGATTCAGATTTAGATTAGATATACCATATGTTCCTCCCGATTTGGTATCAAACCGCTTAGAAGTTGTACTTTACTTCCAATCATTACAACATTTGGCAGAAAAAGGCTTCTTAATTTAGGAAGGAATACTGCGTACATTGACATAGCCACATATATATGTATGTTGCTGCCTTTTTATTATTTAAGCGCTACTAAAACTGCATTCTTTTCTCGACCATTATGGCGAATTCTTTTCTGCAAAAAAGTGCAACATGTTCATTGCCCTTTTTCCGAAAACGGCACTTTTGTGATACTTTTTTGAAATTTGGTAATTAAGTTACTCGAATTTAGCACAACTAAAATTTCAAAATTTCAAAAAAGCGATATAAAAGTGCTGTTTTCGGAAAAAGGGCAATGCAAGTGTTGCACTTTTTTGCAGAAAAGAATTTACCATTATATAAAATGGCAGAAATGAGGTTTTTGGTCCAAGTTGATGAAAATCTCTTTAGATTGTGTATAGTCCCATCTATTTGTTCCACTCGATTCTTGATCTACAAAAAGATACTGGGCATTTTAAGGTTATCGTTTCAGATCTAGTTTATTATGATTATCATCTTCAACTCATCCTTGGAAGAAGCCTTGATGCGGAGTTTGAGCTTAGTACTTTGTTAACTGAAACGAAACCAAGTATACCAAATTATTATCGTGATGAGCCTTTTAGCGTTGTTAGGGATGTGTATGCTATCATATGAGTTTGGTGCGCTTTCTTTTCGGCAGACGTTGCATTGTTTTGCATTCATGCATGTTTTGGGGTTATAATGTCAGTGTTGTAAAATGATTTGATCGGGAATCATACTTGTGGAATCGAATCACAACTTTTGAATCTCTCTCGACTCCGGAAATAGGTTGAATCTGGAATCTCTTCCAAAGTTTGCAAAACTATACGTGACACATGAACCGATTTGTTTGCAGAACTTTGTACTTTTTGTTTCGTTCTAGGACATCAAATTTCCCTCCGCGGTGAAACTGATGACCATTATATAAAATGGCAGAAATGAGGTTTTTGGTCCAAGTTGATGAAAATCTCTTTAGATTGTGTATAGTCCCATCTATTTGTTCCACTCGATTCTTGATCTACAAAAAGATACTGGGCATTTTAAGGTTATCGTTTCAGATCTAGTTTATTATGATTATCATCTTCAACTCATCCTTGGAAGAAGCCTTGATGCGGAGTTTGAGCTTAGTACTTTGTTAACTGAAACGAAACCAAGTATACCAAATTATTATCGTGATGCGCCTTTTAGCATTGTTAGGGAGGTGTATGGTATCATATGAGTTTGGTGCGCTTTCTTTTCGGCGGACGTTGCATTGTTTTGCATTCATGCATGTTTGGGGATTATAATGTTAGTGTTGTAAAATGATTTGATCGAGAATCATACTTGTGGAATCGAATCACAACTTTTGAATCTCTCTCGACTCCGGAAATAGGTTGAATCTGGAATCTCTTCCAAAGTTTGGAAAACTATACGTGACACATGAACCGATTTGTTTGCAGAACTTTGTACTTCTTGTTTCGTTCTAGGACAACAAATTTCCCTCCGCGGTGAAACTGATGACCCGCGTGCAATGGCTGAATTTAGACAAGACACAATTGAGGGACATTCCCGAGGAAATGGGAAACTTATTGAAACTTGAACATCTGAGTCTCAAGAATAACCAGCTGGAAAAACTGTTCGGTGAGCTGACCGAATTGACATGCCTTCGTTCTCTGAACTTAAGAAGGAACTGCATCAAAAGCAGTGGTGTGCCCCCAGAATTATTCCATTTGGAAGAGTTGACAACTCTGGATTTGTCGCACAATAAATTGAAAGAAGTTCCAGAAGGACTTGAGAGGGCTAAAAGTCTGCTCGTCTTGAATTTAAGTCACAATAATATTGAGGCCATTCCTACAGCATTGTTTATACATCTAACAGATCTATTGTTTCTGGACCTTTCCCATAACAAATTGGAGACATTGCCGCCACAAACTCGGCGTCTGGCAAATTTACAAACTCTCATCTTAGCCGATAACCCATTGGAGCTTTTCCAATTGAGGCAACTGCCTTCTTTGCAAAATCTAGAGGTGCTAAATATGAGAAATACACAACGCACACTTTTGAATTTTCCTACGACATTGGACACGCTATCCAATCTGGCTGAATTGGATTTGTCGCAAAACAATCTTCCGAAAGTGCCGGATTGTGTATACAACCTGCCGAACTTGAAGAGACTGAATATAAGTGAAAATACAATAACGGAACTGAGTTCTAGTGTTGAGAACTGGCAACGGTTAGAAGTTCTAAATCTATCGCGCAATGAGTTAACCAGCCTACCAGCGTCATTGTGCAAACTAGTACAATTACGCAGACTTTATCTCAACGACAATCGCCTTGATTTCGAAGGTATACCCTCGGGCATTGGGAAGCTGTGTAGTTTGGAGATATTCTCAGCCTCCAACAATTTATTGGAAATGGTACCCGAGGGTCTGTGTCGATGTGGATCTTTGAAACGGCTAAATCTTTCATCAAATCGCTTGATTACGTTACCCGACGCAATACATCTATTGGATGGTCTCGATCAGCTCGATTTACGCAATAATCCCGATTTGATAATGCCTCCAAAGCCAACGGAGGCCACCAAAGGTTCAGGCGTAGAATTCTACAACATTGACTTCTCTTTGCAAACGCAACTGCGATTGGCCGGTGCGGCGGTGCCACCATCGGTACCCGTTACTTCGACTCCCAAGGACTCGACAGCTCGCAAAATTCGTTTACGCCGCGGCCCTCGTACTGATTCCGCCCAGGACTCTGCAAAGATACTTAAAGGTATGAAGGACATAGCAAAAGACAAGGACGAAGCTGAAGCCAACCAATCCTGGTGCAACGATTCTGATGAGGCTCGCCCGGAGTCCTTAAGGCCCAAACGTTGGGATGAATCCTTAGAGAAACAGAAACCACAGTTGGACTACTCGAAGTTCTTTGAGAAGGAAGATGGTCAGTTGCCGGGATTGACAATTTGGGAAATAGAAAACTTTCTCCCTAATAAAATTGAAGAAGTCGCCCACGGAAAATTCTACGAAGGCGACTGCTATATCGTTCTCAAGTCTAGCTACGATGATTTGGGCCAATTAAACTGGGAGATATATTTCTGGATTGGCAATGCAGCAACACTGGATAAGAGGGCTTGTGCGGCCATACATGCTGTGAATTTAAGAAATTTTTTGGGAGCCCGTTGCCGTACAATCCGTGAAGAACAGAGTAAGTCATAGTAACAAAATCTATTCGTTTTTTATAGTAATTTTAAAAATAACCGTCTAACTAACAGACGACGAGTCTGAAGAATTTCTGGCCCTCTTCGACACTGAAGTAACATACATAGAAGGAGGTCGCACAGCCACTGGATTCTATACTGTCGAAGACATGATGTACACTATTCGCTTGTATCGTATTCATGCCGCTGGTTCATCCGTACACATGGAACCGGTCCTAGTGAGTTTTGAGTCATTGGACCCCAGGTATTCGTACATGTTGGATTGTGGCATCAAAATGTACATTTGGCTAGGAAGGTGCTCCAAGAATACACTAAATTCTAAAACGCGTTTGATGGCAGAAAAGATCAACAAAACCGAGAGGAAAAATAAGTGCGAGATTATTGTGGAGATGCAAGGTTTTTATTTACCTGTTCTATTACGAAGTGGTCAAATATTATTCATTTGAGTTTATTGTTATAGGTAGCGAAAGTGAAGAATTGTGGCGTTATTTGAACGCTGATCCCGAAGAAGCACCCAAACAAAAAATTGCGCAACATGTCCAAGAGAATTTTGTGCCATCCATACCCAGACTCTATCAAGTTCAGTTGGGAATGGGATACCTTGAGTTACCTCAAGTGGAAATACCAGAACAAAAGCTTGTCTGTTCTTTACTAGTCAGCAAAAATGTGTATATTCTCGATTGCTTCACCGATTTGTTTGTGTGGTTTGGAAAGAAATCGACACGTTTGGTTAGAGCAGCGGCAATCAAGTTGTCCAGAGAATTGTTTAATATGATCTCCAGACCGTCTTATGCACTTGTTACGCGACTGCAAGAGGGTGCCGAAACGCAGATGTTCAAATCGAAATTCATTGGCTGGGATGAAGTCATGGCTGTAGATTTCACACGCACAGCCAATTCGGTTGCAAAGACCGGAGCAGATTTAACCAAGTGGGCCAAGCAGCAAGAAACACGCGCCGATCTAGCGGCACTGTTTATGCCGCGGCAGAATCCTATGCCTTTGAGTGAAGCGGAACAATTGGAGGAGGATTGGAATTACGACCTGGAAGCCATGGAAGCCTTTGTACTGGAGGGCAAAAAGTTTGTGCGACTTCCGGAAGAAGAATTGGGTCATTTCTACACGGGGGAATGTTATGTTTTCCTTTGTCGCTATTGCATACCCGTCGACGATGAAGAGGACGGCGCTGAGCTGGATGACAGTAAACCACCCCCAGATGATGAAATACAATGTATTGTTTACTTCTGGCAAGGCCGCAATGCTGGAAACATGGGCTGGTTAACATTCACTTTCACCTTACAAAAGAAATTCAAAACCATGTTTGGCGAAGAGTTGGAAGTCGTGCGAATACATCAACAGCAAGAGAATCTTAAATTCCTCGCTCACTTTAAACGAAAATTCATCATACACTCAGGAAAGCGCAAGGATAAATTAAAGGCCCTCGAGAGCAAACAACCGCCGGCCGTAGAGTTCTTCCATTTACGTTCCAATGGTGGTGCACTCACCACGCGTCTGATACAGATACAACCCGATGCCACATATTTGAATTCGTCATTTTGGTAAGCATATGCGAGGGATACTCTGCAAAACGAATTACTCACCAAAACACTTTGCGCTATTGTTTTGTATGAATAAATAGCTTTTGTGCAGACTAAATGCTGTGCTCCATGAATCTGTTTTTTGTTTATCGCAGTAAACTCTTCGTCCTAATTTTTAATAATTTGATAATATGTAATACAACACACAAGTTTTGCTACTCAAGTGTATTTTGTTGCATTTAAGTATACCACCAATATCACAAATTGTGATGTTCGCCAAGGAAAGCCGTCTCATTGGACGCAGCATTTAGTGTTCACAACTTAACCTAACCTACTTTTATAAGACGACAAATCATTAGGATACAAATATTTGGTGTACTGATCCATTCAACTGGAAATTTGCACTTTGAATCATTTAGTGTAATAGAGCCACATCTCAAAATCTGAATTTTAATTTAATATCAATTTAAATGATCTATGGTATGTTGAAGTAATCAGCAAAACGAATGGAATGAAATAAAGGCTTCCTCATATCTTGGAATAGTTTGTTTAAGGTGCTGGACATTTTTGTCTGACCACCTCGTATTTAAATTTTGAAATATGACGCTCTTGCACAGCATAAACGAATAGTATATATTAATTTCAAAAGGATTAAAAGAGAAAATTCATTACATTTTCCCCAGTTATATTCTATATGTACCATTTGAAACCGGCGATGATTCACAATCGGGCATTGTTTATGTTTGGCTCGGAGCCAAGAGTTGCCCGGAAGAAGCAAAACTTATACAAGATATAGCCGAAGGGATGTTTAGTAGCCCATGGGTCAGTTTGCAAATTTTGAATGAAGGAGAAGAGCCGGAAAACTTTTTTTGGGTCGCTTTGGGAAGCCGCAAGCCATACGATACAAACGCTGACTATATGAACTACACGCGTCTGTTCAGATGTTCCAATGAAAAGGGTTACTTTACTGTGGCAGAAAAATGTACCGACTTCTGTCAAGATGATTTAGCCGATGACGACATTATGATTCTGGACAATGGCGAGCAAGTTTTTCTCTGGTTGGGTTCGCGCTGCAGTGAGGTGGAAATCAAACTGGCATATAAATCTGCACAAGTAATTTGTACCATTTTTAATATTTTTATTCGTTACAATACATTATTCTCCGTCTCTTAGGTTTACATACAACACATGCGTATCAAGCAGCCAGACCGTCCTCGTAAACTATTTTTAACACTCAAGAATAAAGAGTCGAAACGTTTTACGAAATGCTTCCATGGCTGGGGTACTCACAAATCACCACCCGAGTAATGGTAACTGGCAGTCTTATTCCAGCTGTTTTGCACACGACATTATATTGAAGAAGCCCCTTCCACTCTCTTACAAAGTATTTATAACAATGTTTTTCCCTACTTAATATTCGTAAAGTATTTAATTGTATTGTAACTAATTTTACTTTTATATTCCTTTTATCCAATTGCCATTTTAAATAAAACAAATATATACTCTATTCGTATATTCATCTTCACTGCTTACGTACTATATTTCACTATACTATTTATTTATTTACAATATATTACATAAAGTTACTTTATGGAATATAACAACAAAGTTGCCGGGTAACTAGGACCATATGCACCTGTATAGTGCAAGGATAACCTGTGTTTACATATTAAGTATTAAAGAAAATGGAAAATAATTACATGTGTAACTCTGGTCCGAATATTAAATATTGTTTATGTTGTGACATGTCAGAGATTGGCGAATTTGGGAAAGCATATAAGTTTTTGTATTTACAATCAAGTACATCTGTAATTGGTTTATCAATCTTTGAACGCGAACACTCACTAAGGATATGCTGAACAGACATAAATGTGTTACAAAAATTGCGTAGGAGTGGGGAGGTATGTTCATATGTAGAAGCGTCGAGTGTTGAAAACTGGGGCCAAATCACGGCATTCTATATCGAGTCCTTTACGATCGAAATGTCTTTTTTATTTTCGCTTCAAGAGCACTAACTTCTCTCGAATTCACGTATATGTTTTTGTAAATACCAATGGATCTTGTCTGGTTTATTTTTAATTAGTTCCAATGTTTAATTTTTCTTATTAACAAAAATTAAAATGTCTTCTATCGAATAGTTCTCGATATCATTAGGATATTATCGTATATGTTAGGTTGGTTGAATAGAGGAGACGTTGAAACGTCGCATGTCCATGGACATACACTTAAGCCAGTGGTTCAGCCTGTTTTGCGCTCCTTATTCATGATTTTTACCGGGTTACAGAAAATCGGTACTAGACACGAATTTTCTCAGTATCTTCCAGTCATATCCTCTGAGATGAGTCAAGTCTTGCAATATGTCGGAACCGAAATATCGCGATCTTGCATGCGTGAAAGCTGGGCAGTGACACAGAAAATGTTCCATCGTTCCGATGTTTGCCCTGTACTCGTCGTTTTCTGCTAGTTCCATGCGATGAAGATGTGCCTGTAAGCTTGAGTGTCCCGTTAGAGCACTCATCATCTACCTAATCTCGATCTTGTTTAGTTTCATTTGGGTCACCCCACAGTATCTTTGCAGTTGCTCTATTCCACACACTTTTGTGAGCCATCACTGCCCAGTGCTTCAACTCATCCTTCGTGGCTTCCAAAGGTTTCCAATTTTCCAAGTTTATTACTCGAAGTTCTCTGCCCTTTGAAGCCAAGCTGTTTGCTCGTTCATTTCCAATCACTCCGCTGTGTCCCGGTACCCAGAAAATACGCAGTTGACCATGGACTGAGTAATTATTTATCGTTCTTTTACAGTCTAACACTGTTCTAGATATGACCTTTTCCGATGTTATTGCATTGATCACACTACGTTATTGCTCGAAATTCTGCTTGAAATACTGAGTTATGGTCTGGGAGGCGGAAGTAAAGTTCGACTTCTGGTTTATCAATAAAAAGTCCCAGACCCGTCCTTCTTCCTAGCCTGGACCCATCAGTGTAGCAGCTGGTTCCCACTGGCGCATGAGGTAGTGTTCCGTTTTCCCAGGATCGTCTGTCTGGCACGAACGAATCACAGGTAGCTGTAAGTCGCACTTCGGGAATGCGATCGGAGATTTCCGTGGTTTGAATATGACCCACCAGTGATTGTAATATCTTCTGATGGTACGACTTGTGGTCTCGATTTATCTATTCACCCATCACTTGTAGACGTCTTGCTGTGAAGGCTGCCTCATACTTTATACGGATATCTATTGGTTGGATGTGCAGTATAGTCTCCAACGCTCTTGTTGGTGCGGTTATATTGCCCCGCTTATGCCTAGACAGCACATACGTTGCACTTTTTGCAATGGTATTACGTTGTACTTCTTGTCCATTGATGTCCACCACACTATAGAGACGTACGTTATTATTGGTCTAATCACGCTCATGTAAACCAGTGTGTCATATTTGGACGTCGAGCGCTCCAGTAGGTGAGTTGATAGCGGGCTCGCCTATGGGTTTGTGGGTTCGATTCCTACCAGAGGCTCTGGTCTGTCGCTGCAAAATCTATCCTCATGGTCTTTGTAACCCGGCTTCCCTGGACCGTAAAATTAGAATATAAATTTATTAGAATATAAATTTTATTGTAATTCATATAAATAAATATTTGGACGTAGTCCCCATTTTGAACCAATAGTTCTTCTGCACAACGACCAACATCCGTTTCTGATCCGAGATTACTCCCAAGTATTTTCCTTTTTTAGATATGGCAATATTCTTATCCAGGAATCGAGGCACGGTAAAATGATGAATCTTCCTTTTCCTTGTAAATAGGCATATTTCTGTTTTGTCTGGGTTAACATTTAATCCCCTTGGTTGTGCCCAGTTACCCAGTGGTAAAAATCCTCATGACATCATCGCTTACGTCTCGATGATTTCGTAGAGCGAAGCCCCTCGAATTCCCATCCTATTTCCATTTTACTTTTACGTGGAGGTATCATACGTTGGTCAAGTACTTCGCCTTACATTACAGTGTTAGCTGGTTCATAATGAGGGGTCCTTACAACCCTTTATATTCGTGATGTGATGGTGATGGTAATGTGTCAGTCATAACCCCCAAGACAGCCTCGCTTACTTTGTAATGAGATACAAATGGGTGTTTTATTTTTTTCTCCTAGAAATATGCTAAAAATAAATAACTTAAAACGGTTTTTGTTAAAATTTTAGTTTAGTTTTTTAGTTTATTGATCTCTTTTTGTCTACACAAACTTTGCGGAAGTGTCTTCCTTTATAATTTTTGAAGCATTTTCGTATATATGCTATGCAACCTTGATCTGTATACCCTTCATATTTTACAGCTTCTGTAAATGAAAAGAAATAAAATGTAATTAGTTCAGAATTAGTTTGGCCGTAGCCGAACATTCGGTCGGACTCTAATAAATATACATGACACCGAAAATTGCATTATTCAAAGCCTACATACTTTTAAATGACTTCTTCGAATTAATGCCGTCATAGTTGTATCCAAGTACTATTTCGTTAGAATATAAAGTTTGCTAAAGTTTGCATATAATCCACGATTTGGGTAACAATTCGCCCTGAACCTTAAAATTTTCTTTTACCTTACGAGAAAGCCGTCCATTGAATTACATGAATGTTTTTTTATTCTTACCTAAAAATAACACTTTTTCACAAATTTTATTTTACTCAGAAATTCTTCCACACTTTCAAATCAACCACTTTATACAACACGACAAGAATACTTTGCAAATAAATAATACAAAAATGCGAAAACAAAGAATGTTAGAAGTTTTACAGTTACTTTTTTACAACAATGACAAAAAACGAAAAACATTTTGCATCACCACATTCGTTCCTGCTTATGAGCGAAGGGACGTTTGTAATGTGGTAAAGCTAATGAACATCACGAAAAATGAAGCAGAGTAGAAAATTACAAAATATGAGATATTTGGATGTGGTTATCATCTATGATTTCGTAAGGGGAATTCAATTTAAGTGCCTCCTCAGCTCTTCTGCATAGTTGGTTTGGATGTGTGCCCCTTAGAAGTTTTATAACGTCGTCTGCATAACAGACTGGTTTAAGTCCTTCATTGGTGAGGGCTTTAAGGAGACTGTGTATCGTCGTAACCCATAGGAGAGGCGATAAAATGCCCCCTGAGGTATACCACGATTGTGGTATACCTCAGATTTTTACGTCATATGACCCACAAATAATCCACCTATTCCTTACCATATTATTGAGCCAGTTTATCAGCGCCCGGTCAACCTGAAACTCGTCTAAGGACTGGATAAGTGTATCGGTCTGAACGTTGTTAAAAGCGCCTTCAATGTCTATACAAACGGCAAGTGTGTACATTTCTTCACTGAAGGACTGTTCTATGTGGTGTACTACTTTCCACTGATCTTCCTTTAACATATGCGTATTGCTTGAATTTTAGCTTGTCATCGGCTATCTTTAGGTTTAGGTTAGGGTGGCAGCTGTATTTTTTATACAAGCTCACATAGACCAGTTTAGGTACCTAGTGTTACCACGGGCTGAAATGCCCCTCATCGAAACCAACCTGTTTGATATACAAATTTGTCGATAGTACGAATATCGGTACTGGAAAGATCTGTTAGGCTGCCTAGAAAAGTCGACCCCAGTATGTCCAGTCGTCGTGTACTCAGAGCGGGGCAGTCGCATAGCAAGTGCTCAATGCTCTCCACTTCTTCCTCATCTCCACAGCTTCTGCAGAAGTCGTTAGAGTCAATACCCAATCTTTTGGCGTGTTCGCCGATCAAGCAGTGTCCCGTCAGAACTGATACTAACGTAGACAATCTTTGCCTCTCTAGTGCGAGGAGATATTTTGATCTTCTCAGGTCATACCTTGGCCAGATTTGTCTAGCTACTCTGAAGGTGCCGATTTTTGTCCATCTTTCGTTGGACTGCCTGATTGCCTCTTGCCTAAGCCAAAGCTTGCACGTGGATAGTGGCGCACCAATATATGCAAATTCTTCGAGAATTTGTAATGTCGTCCCTTTCCTAGCAAGTTCATCGGCTTTGCAGTTCCCCGGGATATCTCTATGCCCAGGCTCCAGAGAATTGATGGCAGCCTGGCTGTCCGAGTAAATTACAACGCCAGTGTTGGTTACTATGTTGCGACTCAGCCACTTGGCTACTTCCCATATTGCCATTATTTCGGCTTGATAGACACTGCAGGTATCTGGTAGTCTGTGAGCTATATCCAGACTAAGCTCTGCACAGTGTACTCCGAAGCCAACCTTTTCATTAAGCTTCGAACCATCCGTGTAAAAGTGGAAATGGTTTCTATTACCTGGTATTCTTCCAACCCATTCATCTCTGGCGGGAATCATAGTGATGTAATTTCTCTCGAAGGTGTACACCGTTGGTCCACTCGGTCGGTTACCATAGCACTAATCTTTGATATCCTCATGTGACCGTAGTTTTTGTACCTCCACATTGATAGGCAGTTTAATCTTATCGCCGCTTTGGTTGCAACTTATCTCGCCACAATTTAAATCGGCAGTATATGGAGTAGGGCTTGTAGAGACTCGGTCGCTGTAGTCCTTAAGGCTCCGCTTATGCTCAGGCAGGCTGTTCTCTGAACCTTTTTTAGTAGGTTGGTGATGGTTAGTTTGTCAGTTGCCGTTCACCATACCACAATGCCGTATAGCAGTATAGGACGAACTATTGCTATATATATCCAGTGGACGATTTTAGGAGAGAGGCCCCACCGCGACCCTACAACCTTTTTGCAGGAATATAAGGCGACGTTGGCCTTCCTTAACGTTCCAATACGTTAAGTCTAAATAACAGTTTTCTATCTAGAATTATTCCTAATAAATAAATTATTCCTAATAATCTAGAATTATTCCTAAAAAAGATTAGATCTGTTCCATTTATCCGAGGTGGAGGGTCCACATGTGGGACTTTATTCATCCTAGTAAAGAGAACCACTTCTGTCTTGTTTGGGTTTACGCCCAAACCGCTGCTTCTGGCCCATCTAGCCAATTTGTTCAGAGCCACCTGTAGAATGTCTCGGAGGACGTTTTCGAATTTGCCACTCACTGCGATTGCAACATCGTCCGCATATGCCACGACCTTGCAGCCACAACGTTCTAGATCTAGCAGGATTTCATTCACCGCTAGGTTCCAAATAAGTGGAGACATTACTCCTCCCTGTGGGGTCCCCCTGTTTACAAACCTTGTTAGAGTTGTGGACCCAAGACATGCTGTTATGCGTCTTCTGTTGAGCAGACTTTGAATTAGTCTAATCAAACTAGAGTTAACTTTTAGATGTGACAGTGCCGCAATTACTGCATCTGAGTGAATGTTGTTAAAAGCCCCTTTTATGTCAAGAAATGCCACCATGGCGAATTCCTTGAAATGCAGGGACGATTCGATAGTGCTCACAAGTTCGTGCAGGGCTGATTCTGTAGATTTCCCCTTATTGTAAGCATGTTGGTTCACCGACAGGAGTTTTGTATCCAGGTTTTCCCTAATGAAATAATCTAAAAGTCTTTCCAGACCTTTCAATAGGAAGGAGAATAGGCTAATTGGTCTGAAGTCTTTTGGCCTAGTGTGTGATATCTTCCCCGCTTTAGGTATGAATACCACTTTGGTATCCCTCCATCGATTCGGGATGTATGAAAGCCTGATACAGCCTACATACACTCAAAGCTATTAATAGCCCAGCTTATTCTGGATCTCTCAGTCAACAAGCTAGCGACGCTCGCAGTCCACTCGCACTCTTGTTGGTCCTGCTGATCCTCTGGTTCTGTTAGAGAGTTCCCCGGGAAATGTGTGTCGAGCAGTACATTGAGCGACTGCTCGCTGTTCTTGGTCCAATTATTTGCACCATCCTGCAAGTAACCCACAGTACAGGGTGAAGCTGATAGTATTTTCCTCAGCCTTGCGGCGTCGGAGTCCTTTTCCACTTCGCCACAGAAGGTATACCAAGAGCGTATTTGCGCCTTTCTAAGCTCCTTCTTATAAATCTTGAGTTGCTCTTTATAGGCATCCCAAACATTAGCGACCCCAGTAGATTTAGCCTTGTTGCAGGTCTTTTTCATAGCCGTTAGCTCAGAAGTCCACCAAAGGGGTTTAGTTTTACCCTTGTACCTTGTTTTTGGAGAGGCTTCTTCAAGGGAACTATTGAATGATGTGGTGATATGCTCGACCAGATTATCCAGACCGGCTTTGTCATTCCGTTCGTACAGAAGTTTGGAGTTGAGGACTTTCTTGTAATTCTTTTCATACAGGTGGCACTTTGTCTTTCTCACATTTCTGTGGACGGCAGGTTTAGGAGCTTTTTCAGCGAGTTTGAACTCAATATAATGGTGATCTGAGAATGAGTGGTCGTCCAGTACATTCCACACAATAATTTTGTCTGACAGCCGGTCAGTAGCAAACGTTAAGTCTAGTACTTTTTGTCTGTCTTTAATTCTAAAGGTCGGTTTATTACCTATGTTACAAATACTTAGGTTGGTAGTTTGAATAAAGTCAAGAAGCGACTGTTTATATCCGTACTACCCCAGATATGATGAGCGTTCGTGTCTGCGCCAATAATCAGCTCGACCTCGTCAGACGTTGCGTCTTTTACTACTTCCCTGAATAGAGCAGCCGGTACTACAGCTTTATAAGGCAAGTAACTGGAGACCACCCAATATATGCGATTTCCGATCTCCAGACTAGCAGATGTTTGGTCTTTACCACTTAAATTAGCCAAGAGTAAGATACTTAGATCTTTCCTGGCCAAAATGCAGGTTCTTGTAGTGCCTTCACAGTTGGTCACAAGCAGTTTAAAGTTGGGTGTCCTGATACCGCACAGCCTTCCTCCCACTGCGTAGGGCTCGTGTATCAGGACGATGTCTACTGCACCTGTGGACAGGCGCAGCAATAGAGCCGCTGAGGTTGCTTTATGGGAGGTGGATTCAGCGTTAAGGATCAAATTGACCTGCCGCTTTTTACCATCCGCCTCACCCACCTTGCTGATTCTCCAATTATGGGCGGGCAGACCAGGATTGGAACCTCACCCGCTCGACTCAGAGCAGCCTTATACAGGTCTACTGATCTGGCATCACCGAAATTTAAGAGCTTTACTCTCCCCTGATGCCATCCTGCATCGTTGCAGATTGGTGGTGTGCCCGGCATTTCTCTGCAGACATCGAGGTAATGAGCCATAATGGCTGATTGCACATGGCTCCATTTGTCCTTGAGGATGGATCCATCCTCACTACTTCTGTCTATAACGGTCATCACTAGACTCTCCTTTGCCAAGGGCTTGAAGGACTCGGTGAGTCCTTGATGGTGACATTAGGGCCTTTTGCCTTCTTTGAAGGCAGGGGTTCATCAGGTGATCTGATTCTTTTGACTTTATTAGCCGTTAACACAGCTGAATTTGTGGCTCTTTCAGCCGGCTGATTGGCCTTAGAAGCATCTATGATGCCTTTAGCCCAGGTAAGTGACTCTTTGTTTTTCGGTAAGAGCCGAAACCTCAACAGCCTCCAACTTCGTCAAAACTCTGAGCGCTATCCGGTGCTCATTGTGCTTCCGTTTTGACGGTCGGACATGACGTTTTACCCTCACCGTATCACCTGTTGTGAGTACTGGGAGGATATTTTCACCATGTTTGGTGTGGTCGGCTTTGGCCAAGACCAACGGACGGACAGTAGGACGTCCGTTGGTCTGGTATCATAGTGATGTAGTTCCTCTCAAAGGTGCGCACCGTTGATATATAGTCCACTCGGTCGGTTACCATAGCACTACACTTGTAGAATATCTCGGAGGATCTATTCGAATTTGCCACTCACTGCGATTGCCACGTCGTCCGCATATGCCACGACCTTGCAGCCACAACGTTCTAGATCTAGCAGGATTTCATTCACCGCTAGGTTCCTAATTAGTGGAGACAGTACGCCTCCTTGTGGGGTCCCTCTGTTTACAAACCTTGTTAGAGTTGTGGACCCAAGACATGCTGTTATGCGTCTTCTGTTGAGTAGTCTTTGAATTAGTCTAATCAAGCTAGAGTTCACTTTTAGATGTGACAATGCCGCGATTACCGCATCTGGGTGTATGTTGTTAAAAGCCCCTTCTATGTCAAGAAACGCCACCATGGTGAATTCCTTGAAATGTATGGACGATTCGATAGTGCTCACAAGTTCGTGCAGGGCTGATTCTGTAGACTTTCCCTTATTGTAAGCATGTTGGTTCCCCGACAGGAGTTTTGTATCCAGGTTTTGCCTAATGAAATAATCTAAAAGTCTTTCCAGACTTTTCAATAGGAAAGAGGCTAGGCTAATTGGTCTGAAGTCTTTTGGCCTAGTGTGCGATATCTTCCCCGCTTTGCGTATGAATACCACTTTGGTATCCCTCCATCGATTCGGGATGTATGAAAGCCTAATACAGCCTACATACATTTTCTGCAGCCAGGGGATAATGTACTTTAACATTTTCTGCATTTCTGCTGGAGTGATGCCGTCTGGTCCAGGTGACTTGAAGGGCTCAAAGCTGTTAATAGCCCAGCTTATTCTAGATATCTCAGTCAACAAGCTAGCGACGCTCGCAGTCCACTCGCACTCTTGTTGGTCCTGTTGATCCTCGGGCTCAGTTGATGAGTTCCCCGGGAAATGTGTGTCAAGCAGTACACTTAGCGATTGCTCGCTTTTTTTTGTCCAGTTGTTTGCCTCATCCTGCAAATACCCCACTGTACAAGGAGAAGTGGATAGTACCTTCCTCAGCCTTGTGGCGTCGGAGACCTTTTCCACTTCGACACAGAAGGAATACCAAGAGCGTCTTTGCTCCTTCTTATAGATCTTGAGTTGCCCTTTATATGCATCCCAATCATTAAAGGCTCCAGTAGATTTCGCCTTGTTGAATAGCTTGTTGGAGGTCTTTTTCCTTGCCGTTAGCTCAGAAGTCCACCATTGAGGGTTAGTGTTACCCTTGTACCTTGTTTTTGGACAGGCTTCTTTAAGGGAACTATTGAATGATGTGGTGATATGCTCGACCAGATTATCCAGACCGACTTTGTCATTCGGTTCATAAAGAAGTTTAGCGTTGAGGACCTTTTTAAAATTCTTCTCATACAGGTGTCACTTTGTCTTTCTCACATTTCTGTGGACAGCAGGTTTAAGCGCTTTTTCGGCGAGTTTGAACTCTATATAATGGTGATCTGAGAATGAGTGGTCGTCCAGTACATTCCACCCAACAATTTTGTCTAACACCCGGTCAGTAGCGAACTTTACGTCTATTACTTCTTGTCTGTATTTAATTGTAAAAGTCGGTTTATTGCCAATGTTACAAATAGATAGGTTGGTAGTTAGAATAAAGTCATTTTTGTTTCCTAGACCTAAACATTTTTTTTTTGTGGCATACTGTTATATAAAATCAAAACCAAAAAATTTTTTATGGATACATTTTTTTTAAAAAATTTTTTATTAAAAATACTAATATCGTCGAAGGTACCCTTAGTATTTGCACTATAATTTTTGGAGTATATGCCCGATCAGGTCGACTTATACGTTAAATTGAAGCTATTAATGTGGGCTACCAATGTTGGAAATATCTCTTTCACTTAAAAATAGTGGTTTAGTAACAGTCTTTAAACAAATTGCAAAAAGTAGATTTTTTTCAAAAAAAAAAATAAAAATTTCCTGGGACGAAAAAAAACATTATTACATTTTTTAAAAGTTTGCATCCTAGCGAAGAAAATAATGCCTATAGAAATTATAGCCTTTTTGGTAGAGGTAAGAGAATTTCAAAAAATCTTTTTTTTAATTTCTGTTTAAATGGCGATTTTATTTGTTACTTTTATTTATATTATGTGCATTTGAGTTTATTTACATGTACAAGTTTCATTAGAAGTAATTGTGAGTTCTTTGTTGACGTTTGTAGATTTCGGAATCGGTTTCTCTAATGAGGAACCAAATATAATCTCCCATCATTCATTCATCCCAGTGCCCTTGGTAACGCCGCTCGATGGACTTCAATTCTTGGTGAAACCTTTCGCCATGTTCGTCACTTACGTCGCCAAGATTCTCGGGGAAAAAGTTAAAATGAGAATGCAAGAAATGAATTTTGAGGGACATATTTACACCTGTTGGAATACATAAAGCGAAAAATAAGTTAGACGAATACATACATATGTGTAATATACATAAATATAGAAAAATATATTTCTTACCAATTTTTTCATAATTTTTTACAAATCATTAGTCATTGTTTCATATTGCATATAGCTGAACCCAGTCCACTTCGTTGCCCCAGACTTCAGATTTCCGATCCCGTTAATTTTTGGACTAATTACGTAGACTGACACCAAATATATATGCACATAATTACATTGATCTCTTTAACAAATTGATCAAGATATATCAAACACAAAATTTAATTGGCTTATATGGGCGGGGCCACTCCCATTTGTCCGACCCCGCCCATTTTTGGACAAAGCACGTAGGCTGCCACCTAATATATATGCACTACATTAGAGTAATCTCGTTATAAATTGTGCGAGTTATGTCAATTTCAAAATTGGGTTTGTATTGGCGGGCCCACGCCGATTGGTCCAATCCTGCCCATTTTTGCACCAATCAAGTAGACTACCACCTAATACATATGCAAAAATTACAGCACTCTCGCTAACAAATTGTGCAAGATATGTCAATTTAAAATTTTTGTTTATATGGGCGGGGCCACGCCCATTCGTCCAATCCCGCCTATATTTGGACAAATCACGAAGACTACCAACGGATACATGGCACAAAATTACAGCACTCTCGCTAACAAATTGTGTAAGATATCTCAATTTCAAAATGTTACTTATATGGGCGGGGCCACGCCCATTATTGGACCAATTAAGTAGACTACCACCCAATACATATGCACAACATTACAGCACTCTCGCTAACAAATTGTGCAATATATGTCAATTTTAAAATTTGGTTTATAAGGGCGGGGCCACGACCATTGGTCCAATCCCGCCCATTTTTGGACCAATCACGAAGACTGCCACCAGATATATATGCACAAAATTACAGCTCTCTCGCTAACAAATTGTGCAAGATATCTCGATTTCAAAATTTGGCTTAAAGGGGCGGGGCAACGCCCATTATCACGTAGGTCGCCAACAGATATATTTACCCAAAATGACAGCTCTCTCGCTAACAAATTGTGCAACTTATCTCAAATTCAAAACTTGGCTTACATGTGCGGGGCCACGCCCATTGGTCCGATCCCGCCCATTTTTGGACCAATCACGAAGACTGCCACCAGATATATATTTACAACATTACAGCACTCTAGCTAACAAATTGTGCAAAATATATCAATTTCAAAATTTGGCTTAAAGGGGCCTGGCAACGCCCATTAGTCCGACCCTGCCTATTTTTGGACCAATCACGTAGGTCGCCAACAGATATATTTACCCAAAATGACAGCTCTCTCGCTAACAAATTGTGCAACATATCTCAAATTCAAAACTTGGCTTACATGTGCGGAGCCACGCCCATTGGTCCGATCCCGCCCATTTTTGAACCAATCACGTAGAGTGCCACCAGATATATATATAAAAATTTCTAGTTCTCTCACTAACAAATTGAACAATATATCTCAAATTCAAAATTTGGCTTATATGGGCGGGGCCACGCCCATTGGTCCGATCCCGTCCATTTTTGGACCAATCACGTAGGTCGCCAGCAGATATATATACACAACATTACAGCGCTCTCGCTAACAAATTATGCCAGATATCTCGATTTCAAAATGTGGCTTAAAGGGGCGGGGCCACGCCTATTAGTTCGACCCCGCCCGTTTTTGGACCAATCACGTAGACTGCCTCCAGATATATATATACAAATTTCTAGTTCTCTCACTAACAAATTGTGCAAGATATCTCAAATTCAAAATGTGGCTTATATGGGCGGGGTCACGCCCATTGGTCCGATCCCGCCCATTTTTTGACCAATCACGTAGGTCGCTAGCAGATATATATACACAACATTACATCTCTCTTGCTAACAAATTGTGCAAGATATCTCGATTTCAAAATTTAGCTTAAAGGGGCGGGACCACGCCCATTAGTCCGACCCCACCCATTTTTGGACCAATCACGTAGACTGCATCCAGATATATATACAAAATTCTAGTTCTCTCGCTAACAAATTGTGCAAGATATCTTAAATTCAAAATTTGCCTTATATCGACGGGGCCACGCCCATTGGTCCGATCCCGCCCATTTTTTGAACAAATCACGTAGACTGCCACCAGATACATATGCACAAAATTACAGCTCTCTCGCTAACAATTGTGCAAGATATCTCGATTTCAAAATTTGGCTTAAAGGGGCGGGGCCACGCCCATCAGTTGACCCCGCCCATTTTTGGACCAATCACGTAGACTGCCTCCATATATATATATATACAAAATTCCAGTTCTCTCGCTAACAAATTGTGCAAAGTAACTCGATTTCAAAATTTGGCTTAAAGGGGCGGGGCCACGCCCGTTAGTCCGACCCCGCCTATTTTTGGACCAATCACGTAGGTCGCCAACAGATATATATATACAAAATACTTTTAATAAACTTTTTAAATATGAGAGTGAATTGCCATCTTTCCTTAAGGCTTTTACAAAATTTTTAAAGAGCCCCAGCTTAATATGCAGTTGTGGCAGAATAAGGTTTTCTTTTGTTTTCACCCAATGTAATGTATTGTCTTGTTGGTCATTTCTTTCTTCAGTAATGATCTTCGCGAGCTCGGCTATCCCAGAGGCATAAAAAACAGCAATATTTTGTATATCCGCCTTGCATTCCACATAACATCCCAACTACTTTTAAATCGCAACAAATTTTCCAGTCATGTTGTTCATATTTTAGGTATTTTATCAATTTATCCATTGTTTCGTATGATTCCTTAGTGTTGACGGCATGAGCAATGGGAATCGACGGTTTCTGCTTTCCGTTGTAAGTACTGCTTTCAAACATTCTTTACTGCTGTCAACAAATAACCGCCATTCTTTTGAATTGTATGTTTAAATAAGTTCCTCGAACAATCCGGGAATGTCCTTGCAAAAGCATATGTTATCCACAGTTGTATAAAATTGTCTGTAAGGTATATCAGGGACTCTATAATATGATATGTTAACATCTGGGGCCAAAATATTGTACTGTTTCATCCGAGATGCAAGTAGTTCTGCCTTATCTTTGTTCAGTTCCAAATCTCTCACTAGATCAATGAGTTGAAACTGAGTTAAAAGCGATGACTTCTGACTCAAACTTGAATCGCTCAGAGTTAAGTATTCAGTTGAACTTGATGATGTTTCCGTTATTAGGCTGTTAGCTATACTTAGACACTTGGGAATTGGTATTGTTTACGAATGTGCAACTGGCAAAGTGACAGATTTTACTTCAGCGTAATTCCAGCGAATGCTCCTTCCTACTCCAATCTGTTTACTTAGACAAAAATAGCAGTCTGTATCGTGAATGAATGGTTGTCTCCAAATCATTGGCATTCCAAATTGTACGTGAAGGTATGTTTCTAAATCTAAAGGTAAGTACAGTTGCAGATCGGACAACATTGCCAGAAAAATGGCGGAAAAATGCAACCCTGTGAATTTACAACCGTGTGAACATACAATTTTTGTTTTGCAACGTTAGCAGAAAAGTCATTGCGAGATAATTTGCTGATTGTTATATGTGCGAAGTTTATGCATGTGACAACGACGCCATTGCCAGAAAAACATTTTATTTGCAACACTGTCTATAATTATTTTTTTAGGCAATCCTGCATATAAATATTTACAAAATATATTGTAAATATATGAAATTGTAATGTTTTCTTGCAATCGTCTGAACTGTCTGACATTGTCCGTATATTTGCAGCACTTTAACAGGGTTGATAACGTTTGCCGATCTGGCAATCGTCTATACTCAGCTTAACTCTAATGAAGTCATTGAAAATGCTTGTCGGGTGTGTTTATCGCCCAAGAAGCAATGTTGATTTTGGTAATTTTTTTGTTAACTTGGGAGTACTTACCGCTTCTTATAATGATGTTATTATTTCCGGAGACTTTAATTCAAATATTTTATCTGAAACACCACTAACAGACGAAATGTTCTCATTAAGTTTATTTCCTTCTAATTCCTCTGTTCCAATACATCACACGGCCACTAGTAGCACTCTCCTTGACATTTTTTCTTCAATAAACTATCTAGCGTACTTTTATACGACCAACTATCGGCGTCTTCTTTTCCCAAGCATGATCTAATCTTCATGGTATATGATTTTAATGTACTACTTAGCGATAACACTTACACATACCGTGACTACAAACGTTTAAACTATGAATCTCTCGAGCAACAATTTCTTCTAGTTAATTTGCAAAACTTGTACTTGTATTTCTACAAGACAATATAACACTTCTCTACGATGCCTGCGTACCATTAAAAACCACTCCGAAATCCCAACCTTGGTTCTCACGTGATATACGAAACGCCATACGTCAACGATATATCCTACTCGAGATGGAAGCGTTTCAAAACGTCTGATTTATACAATGAATTTCGTGCTGCTAGAAATTTAGTGAACGCAAAAATTCGTGCTGCAAAACGAAATTATTACACCAATCGCTTTGCCTATGCACTCGGTACGAAAGATGTATGGAAAACTATTCGTAACTTGGGTATCGATAAAGAGTTTCACTAATGTACCAATAGTTGAGGTCAACACAGATTACTATAGATCTATCCCATATCCATCTCCTATATTTAATTCTACTAATTCTTTTGAATTTAGATGTGTGGGTCAAAATGACGTTGAAATGACAAAATGACTTTTTCACACGTGAAGTCCAACGCAAACGGAAGTGATAACCTAGATCCCAATTTTTTAAGGATTCTGCTACCTTACTTATTACCATATTTCACCTATATGTTTAATACTATATTAACAACCAGCACATTTCCTAGCTCTTGGAGATTTTTTCTAAAATTATCCCCTTGGCAAAATCTAGCTCCGAGTATAGACCAATTGCGATTCTACCTTTTCTTTCGATGATTCTTGAAAAGCTAATGCACACACAAATATCTGAGTATGTTAGCAATAACTCACTTTTATCATCTAAACAATCAGGTTTTCGATCTAGTCGCAATTGTATAAGTGCTCTTGTGGAAGTATCGGAAGACATAAGGAGTCAACTAGACTGTGGAAATATTGGCCTTCTGGTTCTACTGGACCACTCGAAAGCTTTCGACACAGTAGACAGATCCCTCCTACGTATGAAGTTACGTCGTTTCTTTAATTTTTCTACAAGCTCTGTTCGTCTCATACAATCATATCTTACTGAATGTACTCAATCCGTGTTCACACGTTTCTCGGTCTCTGACCTACTACCGATGGTTAAGGGAGTTCCTCAGGGTTCAATACTCAGTCCTCTGCTTTTTTCTGCGTATATTAATGACCTGCAGATGACGTGCAGATTTACTTAAGTGGTGAAAAAGGTTCTTTAAGCGAATCCGTTACACAGCTCAATGAGGACTTAACCACCGTCTGCAACTGGGCAAAATCAAATGGACTATGCATAAACCCACGTAAATCTAAGTGTTTTATAATAAAGAAACGAAACAGCATCTTATCAGATGAGCCAATGATTATGATTGGCGGTCAGAGGATTGAAATCGTACCGTTTGCTAAAAACTTAGGCATAACTTTCAACAATACACTTACGTGGAACAATCACATTAACAACATAGTTGGCCAAACCTACGCCAAGCTTAGAACTCTATGGTCCACCCAATACTTGACACCCCTAAAAACTAGAATCCTTCTAGCAAAAAGCTATATAATGCCGGGGCTGTTATATGGTTGTGAGCTATTTGCCAATTGTGATTCCGCCAGTAAACGTAAATTAAACACTATTTACAATAATATTACTAGGTATGTGTATGGCTTAAGACGTTATGATCATACTACAACATACAATAAACTTATTTATGGAATTTCTTTTGATAGCCTTCTTATTATAAAAGCACTTCTGTTCCTGCACAAAATTATTTACTTGCAAAAACCTTTAGTTATACGAAAAACTTCGATTCACTAGGTCAAGTAGGGGTAAACGGATAGTGCCAGTTTTACACCGTAGCTTGGTTTCGGTATGGCATTTCTTTGTTTACACTGTTCGTCTTTGGAATGCACTTCCACTTAACTTACATTACTAGCAACGCAAACACTTTTAAAAGGACACTATACAGCACTCTCATATTTGACAAAATCAAATCATTGAACATCTGAATAATTGTATCGTAAACTTCATGCTAAACTTAATCTTTATAAAATAGAATATCAATTTTAACAATAATTTGTAAACGCTCTATACGTATTTTTCACTCATGTAACCTTTAATATTTATTCTTAAACATTCTGTATATTATTTTTATTATTTTTTGTCTTGTTATGATTTTGCTGATAAGTCTTGTGCAATAATTATAAGACTAAAATGTCTTGTTGCCAAGATAGTAAATATAAATAAATAAAATAAAAAAAACAAATGAGCCAATTTCAAATCCACCAAATAGGCTATCTCAGCGGATGAAAGTCATACTGAAGCAAGAGTTGGACAATACGTTACAGAAAGGAATTATAGAGGAAGTTGAATCGCCATGGGCATTTCCAGTAGTTCCATTACCTAAAAAGGACGGATCTGTAAGGTTGTGTGTGGATTACCGTCGCTTAAACGCAATCACTACAACAGATAGATATCCACTTCCACGAATTGATGACCTATTGCATTCAGCCAAAACAATGCCATTTATGTCAACTCTTGATCTTCGAACCGGATATTGGCAAATAAAAGTAGCAGAAAATGACAAAATCAAAACAGCTTTTAAAGGGTGTCCCAAGAAGAGCGCAATTTTTAAATCTCGCAACATTCGAAGTGTCATTGTTTGACATTTGAATAATTGTTATTGTTTGTTAGTAGAAGGTATGAGGTTAGTAAAAATGGAGCGCTACACGAATGAACAACGCATTCTCATTGTGAAATTGTTTTACCAAAATGGTGAAAGTTTTGCGGCTACAGTTCACAAATTGCGATCAATTTGGGGTCACAATAATGCTCCAAAAGAGTCCACTGTAAAGAGATTAATGGATAAATTTGCCGAAACTGGGTCTGTTAGTGATGTAAAGACAACAACGCGCCATCGACCAGGTCGATCGACCGGTTTTTGGGTGGTTTTTGGGCTGGAGGAATCATTGGACCTTTTTTTATGAAAATGAGGCATGTCAAGCGCAAACAGTCAATGGTGTTCGGTATCGTGAATGATAACCAGTTTTTTCTTGCCTAGAATTGAAGAAATGAATGTGGAGGGCATGTGGTTCCAACAAGACGGCGCCACATGTCATACAGCCAGATAAACAATTCAATTGCTGCATCAGTCATTTCCCGGTCGTGTTATTTCGCGTTTTGGAGATCAGAATTGGCCGCATAGATCGTGCGATTTAACACCATTAGATTTTTTTCTTTGGGGTTTTTTGAAGTCGATGGTTTACGACTCAAGCCTTAAAAGACGAAATTGGACGCTGCATTAATGAAATACCGCAGCATTCATGCAAAACGGTCATTGAAAATTTCATTAAAAGATCGCGTGCATGCCAGCAAAGCCGCGGCGGCCATCTGCACGATATATTGTTCCATACATAACCTCATTCTGTCTACTTTACGATATAATAAAGTTTCACGATTTTTTCTTAAATATCTGTGTTTTATTTAAAATTAAAAAATTGCGCTCTTCTTGGGACACCCTTTACAACGCCCTTTAAAATATATGTCTTTAATCGCATGCCTTTTGGATTAAAAAACGCGCCAGATACTTTTCAACGCCTAATTGATAAATTTAAAACCGGTTTGCCCGATATTTTAATCCTGGCATACCTCGACGACATAATTATATGTTCAAAGGACTTCCAAACACACATCGCGAACTTAAAACTAACATTTAAAAGATTAAAATTGTTCGGTTTCGGTTCGGAGAGAAATGCTTCTTTTGCAAGCCGGAAGTTAAATATATCGGTCACATTCTTACAAGAAATGGCTTAGAAGTTGACTCAGAAAAAACTGCTGCCATTAATCGACGTCCAAACCCCATAAATGTTAAGGAAGTCCTATGTGGCTGCAAGGTCGTGGCATATGCGGACGACGTGGCAATCGCAGTGAGTGGCAAATTCGCAAACGTTCTCAGAGACATCCTACAGGTGGCTCTGAACAAGTTGGCTAGATGGGCCAGAAGCAGCGGTTTGGGCGTTAACCCCAACAAGACAGAATTGGTTCTCTTTACTAGGATGAATAATGTCCCACATGTGGACCCTCCACCTCGGATAAATGGAACAGATCTAGTCTTTTCTGAAAGTGCAAAATTTTTAGGAATAATTCTAGATAGGAAAATGTTATTTAGACTTAACGTATTGGAACGTCTAAGGAAGGCCAACGTCGCCTTATATTCCTGCAAAAAGGCTCTCCTAAAATCGTCCACTGGATATATGTAGCAGTAGTTCGTCCAATACTGTTATACGGTATTGTGGTATGGTGGACGGCAACTGACAAACTAACCATTACCAACCTACTAACAAAGGTTCAGAGAACTGCCTGCCTGAGCATAAGCGGAGCCTTAAGGACTACAGCGACCGAGTCTCTACAAGCCCTACTCCATATACTGCCGATTAATATTGTGGCGAGAGAAGTTGAAACCAAAGCGGTAATAAGATTAAACTGCCTATCAATGTGGAGGTACAAGAACTATGGTCACATGAGGATATCAAAGTGTAGTGCTATGGTAACCGACCGAGTGGACTATATACCAACTGACCAACGAAATAATGGCAATATGGGAAGTCGGCAAGTGGCTGAGTCGCAACATAGTAACCAACACTGGCGTTGTCATTTACTCGGACAGCCAGGCTGCCATCAATTCTATGGAGGCAACATCCCTAAATTCACAAACAGCCCTCGACTGCCGCAGATCTCTTAACGAGATGGCTGAGCAGTTTAATATACACCTCATATGGGTGCCTGGGCATAGGGATATCCCGGGGAACTGCAAAGCCGATGAACTTGCTAGGAAAGGGACGACATTACAAATTCTCGAAGAATTTGCATATATTGGTGCGCCACTATCCACGTGCAAGCTTTGGCTTAGGCAAGAGGCAATCAGGCAGTCCAACGAGAGATGGACAGAAATCGGCACCTGCAGGGTAGCTAGACAAATCTGGCCAAGGTATGGAAGAAGATCAAAATATCTCCTCGCACTAGAGAGGCAAAGATTGTTTACGATAGTATCAGTTCTGACGGGACACTGCTTGATCGGCGAACAGCCAAAAGATTGGTTATTGACTCTAATGACTTCTGCAGAAGCTGTGGAGATGAGGACGAAGAGGAGCGCATTGAGCACTTGCTATGCGACTGCCCCGCTCTGAGTAAACGACGACTGGACATACTGGGGTCGGCTTTTCTAGGCAGCCTAACATATCTTTCCAGTACCGATATTCGTACTATCGACAAATTTGTATATCAAACAGGTTGGTTTCGATGAGGGGCATTTCAGCCCGTGGTAACACTAGGGACCTAAACTGGTCTATGTGAGCTTGTATAAAAAAATACGGCTGCCACCCTAACCTAACCCCATCGTAAGAGACCCCATCAAACCATGATTGAAGCTGTATGATGGACCTTAAGATGCTCCCTTAGACGACAGTGCATACACCATATCACTTCGTTTGTTAAATTTTTCTAGCAGGGTAAAATTTGTTCATCTGTGAACAAGATTTTTTGGTGCAAGTTATCAGCGTGCTTCACCAAAAGACATTTTTGCATTTTTCTTTCCTATTTTTTTATAAAGCTGAAGTCAACAAATGTCCATTGTGGCTTTTGAAAGCCCCAAGTCTTTTTTGATAATTCGACTCATGGGCTTTTGCGTAATATTCATCTCACGGGCAACGATTTTGTGTGTTTCGGAGCGGAATTCTTGATCTGATGACCTGCGGCGTTCGAACAGTACGAGGGCGTCCAGACCGGTGTCGGTCTTTCACATCTCCTGTCTCCTCAAACAGTTTTATGCACCGGTAGATGATCATGAGACTAATCCCAAGCGGGCAGAGCATTTTGAAAATGTTTTTTTCATTCCATATTTAAAAAGCGCTATAACAGGTATACGGTTCTCATTATCTGACCACTCCATGGTGAAAACTGAAGCAATTTTGAATTCCCGTCGCAAACTAACGCTACAGAGGTTAGATTTTATAATCCACGTGGTAAGGGTAGGGTATATAGGGTTAGGTTAAGGACGCGCGGCACACAACCATTGCTGGCGTGCACCACTTCACTCGGAGAGCATTTAGTCCATTGTGTTCGTCCTGAGAAGATGAGTAAAAGAAGAGGGGGAGGTCAAAGAAAATGAAAGAGGTGCTAAGTATAGGTAAGAGAAAAGAAAAATGGTTTTTCAGGAGAGTACCAAAAATCCTCGCCTGTTGATGGAGATGAATGAGTTAATGTCAAACCATCCATCTCAAGCAAGCTATGAAGCCCATGATTCTATCAGTATCGTGGTATGATAGAGATTCCAGATTTTGTATAGTGTAATCACCATGGTAGCGATGTCATCGTCTTGATAGAGAAGGACATTGACAGAGAAGGTGTTAGATTGTCTCCAGTTCCTCCTCATCCTCACAGACTCGACAGAATCGCTCTGCCAATTGATGTTAAAGATCTAACATTACAGCGGCCAATCAGCGTGCCTATCCTTCAACTAATGTCCCTCTTTGTGAGGATAAGAAGATTTTGATATGGCTGGCCATAGAGTAGAACCTCTCTAAGGCCAGAAGAAGTCGCATATGGGGGGACATAGTGATGGCTCAACACTTGCTGCGTCCATATCTGATCCATTTCGCTCGAGTCCGTCAGCCTTCTCGTTCCCCGCGATATCACAGTGTCCAGGGACCCAGCACAGTTTGTTTCTGCCTGCCAATTGCTGCCGTCAGTATATATTGCATGGCCCTCCAAAGGAAGGTTGCCGCATGACCAGTTCTTGATGCCTGATGCGGCCCCAATCCGCGTTACGCCACACACGGAGTCTGAGAGCGCACTTTGTAGCACTGAACTTAACAACCTACAGATTTTAGGTTCAATACCATGTCGAGGGCCGCCTGCGGTGTGCTCTTCCTCGCACCGGATATAAATAGTGATGCCGCTCTTTGTACTTTGTCTTACTTTTTAAGCTGATATTTAACTTCTGTCGCCTTCCACCATACCACTGAACCATAGGTAAGTATAGGACGCTGTATCCATCCAATGGATGGTACTTGGCTAGAGCCCCAGCTCTTACCTATGGTGTTTCTGCACGAGTGTTTCTCTCTGTTTCATTTCCATCTCAATTTCCGATCAAGTATGACACCAAGGTATATAGCCTCAGAGGACAGGTTCAGCTCTACTCCGTCCAGAATAGGTTTGGTGAAATGTGATATCTTATTCTGTCTGGTGAATAGTACTAGCTCGGTCTTCATGGGGTTGATGCCCAGCCCATTTGCCGTTGCCCATCTAGATAGCTTCCTACGAGCACCTTGACAACATCATCGGCGTAGGCGACAACTTTCACTATTTCTTCCTCAAATGATATGAGTATTCGATTCGCATTATTGAAGGCTCCTTCTATGTCTAGGAAGGGTCAACAGAGCGACCCTTGATGTACGCATGTTGACTACTGCTGATTAAATAAGGGTTTAATCGATCCCTGATATAGGTGTCAATAAGTCTCTACAAAGTTTTCAGTAAAAACTATGAGAGACTGATTGGTCTATAGCCCTTAGGCATTGAGTGACTAGTTTTTCCCGCTTTGGTAATGAAAACCACTCTAACTTCACGCCATTTGGAGGGAATAAAATTCCTCAGTGGGCCCTCCCTAAAAATCGTTAAGAGTAAGCATATTGCTCTTGACCCTGCGTTTTGTACCGTGGCAGGTGATGTGCAATCTGGTCCAGTCGATTTAAAGGGTTCGAAGGAATTAATGGCCCACAGTATTTTCTCCTTGGTTACTAAACTTTTGACAATCGAAAGAGCGCGGTCATCGCACTGTGATTCTCTGTGTTCTGTACCGTTATTAGGACATGTATCCCGGACCAGGTTCGAACACCCGGGGAAGTGTGTCGTAGCCAGGAGGTCCAGGGTATCAGCCCTAGACTCAGTCCAGCTCCCATCTTCCTTTTTGATGCTACAAAGTGACTTGGAATCTTTTTGGTTAGGTTAAGGGACGCGCAGCATACTACAAATAGCTGGCGTGCACTGCTCCACTCGGAGACCGGTAGGTCCATTGTGTTAGTCCTGGAAGATAATAGAATAAAGGGGAGTATATAATGGGTGGGGGAGGTGATTAATTAGAAATGGAGAAGGCAGAAAAGCGGGATAAGGGATTGATAGGGGTGGAAATAAAGGGGGTGTTTCCATGCCGTTTAGGCAGATGGATGTTGTGCGATGACAAAGCTTCGAGATCTGCGATGATATAGACACCTAGGTAGCAGTTTCTTCTTCTAGATAGTGAAGGACTTGGCAGAGAAGGTGCTCACGTTGCCACTTTGATTTTAGTGCTCTAACATTACAGTAACCTGTGAGTACGCCCACCAACAGGCGAATATCCCTCTTTGTGAGGTTCAACCAATCGTTGGTTCGGGTTTGTGATATGACTGGTCAGAGAGACCTAGTGATCTTACAGTCCGATCTGGTTGACCGTTTCTGTTTAGCTAGATCTCTGTAGAAGCGCTCTATCTTGTCGAAGAATTCACACAGTGGAGAATTTAGTGATGATTCTGCTTCTGTGGCATCCATCGCCGACCCGAGTGAGTTCATTCACTTCATTCACCTTCTCATTCACTTCAATGTCACAGTGCCCGGGAACCCAGCACAGTTTTACATCAACTGGCATATTTTGCATTTCCAGTATACAATCATTCACCACTTTGGACTTAATAACGTTTGACTTCAAAGCGGCCTGACTGTCAACAAAGAGCGTTATGCACTCGTCCTGTCTAAAATTAATTAAAAAAAAGGTTTCCAGGACGGCAAAAACCTCAGCCTGAAAAACACTGCAGGTATCAGACAACCTATAAGATCTACTTATGCCAAGAGATTCACTGAGGATGCCTGCCCCCGTGCCTACATCCATTTTCGATCCATCTGTATAAATCGCGTGACCATTTAGAGGGAGATCACCGCCCAACCATTCTGTCCTAAAGGGTATCGTCATGTCCAACCTGGTGGAAAAGTTTAGAACTGGCGGCAAATAGTCCGTTTATCCTGCTATTTCCCTCAGATTGGTCTTGGCCGATGACTCATTCAGGATTTTCGAGTGACCCCAGTCTGAGTTGCTCCACATAAGTGACTCGCGGAGTCTAATTGCACACTATGTGGCGCCATACTTTATGAATTGACCTATCGGTTGAAGGTTCAGTATAGTATTTATTGCCGCCGGTGGTGTACTCCTTCTCGCGCCGGTTATGAACAAAGATGCGATCCTTTGAACTTTCTCTAAAGTTTTTAGCTGATATCTACATTTAGTCGCTTTCCACCACACCGCGGAACCATAGGTGAGGATAGGACACACAATCGGTGTGTACATTATATACAATACAACAATTACTACGTAGGCAATGCCTAAAAATCCGCGACAGCATATTTATTACTGTTGGCTCTGCATTTCGTAACATGGATGGTGATATGCCGTCTGGTCCTGTTGATTTTTTGGCCCGCTTGACCTCATTTTTGTTCTTATTGAAAGATTCCTTGTAGGACTCGTTTACCCCTTCTATGCTCTCAGAGAAATTGACCCAGGAGACGCGTTTCGCCCGTTTGACCTCGCTCAATCAGTACTTGTTTTGGTTCTATTGGCTATGTTGCACAATAGAGGGGCATTTTTGTGAGAACGAAAAAAAGTTCGCGTTGATGAAAGCTTATATGCAAATTTGGTTGTTTTGAGAATATTAGCAAAATATTTCGTCTCTGCGATCGCGAAATTAGGGCTATACTTAAAACAAACCAAATTTTCATATAAGCTTTGATCAACGCGAACTTTTTTTTTGACTTCACTCCATTGTACAATTTCCTGGTAGTCTGCTTGACTTACGAGGGTCTTTGGTCCACCATGCATGTTATGATGTTTTTCCTGGATATGTAAGGGGACATGTTCTCTCAAGACTACCTAACAGGGTTGCAGTAAAATTGTCCACTGCTGTTTCTAACCACCACGTGTCGACGAAATTGTTATCAATCGATTGGAGCTGCCTATCAACAAGGTCATTATACTCCACCCAGTTAGTCTTTTTTGATTCCAGAAAGGAGTTTCATCACCTGTAACCATATTCAGATTGAAGAGGTTATATTCATTGTCCGAGAAGGAGTTCTCCCTGGCCACTATCCAACCTGAAAGAACAGTGTCGTCTAGGTTCGTCAATGTTTGTCTAATGTCTATTACTTACGACCTATTTCTGACTTGAAAAGTTGGATCAATACCAATATTGCAAATCTTTAGCCCAGAATTCAAAATAAAGTCATAAAGTGACTCACCTCTAGCGTTGATGTTCGTACTTCCCCATAAACAGTGGTGCGCGTTTGCGTCACATCCTAAGATCATCCTTGCCGGGTTGTTTTCCTCGTGATAGATAGACTGATGAGAGTAGGAATGGTTGGGTGTGTCTATACTCTACCCTCACCGTCGTCAGGTCTCCATTGCTGTAATTATACTGAAGGATTAAGTTATGATTCTTTCTACCTACAATACATGTTCTCACCTTGTCCTCCGAATTGCCCAAACCAGTGACCTTATTCTTAAAGATATATATGTATTGTTCTTGAATTAGAATGTCTATAGAGTGGTGCAGAATAATCTGCATTACCCTTAGCTTACTCGAACTAGTTCTGCTTTGGAGCTGGAAATGACAGTGGCCAAAACCGTATCTTAGCTTGTCCCCTTGCTCTCGTAAGTATTCTTCGGTTATTTTGTCGATGGTAGCTTTCACGATGACCCCACCAATCTCAGCACAGTCTGGCCTACAGGATTGTCCACTCGACAGTGCTGAGACCGGTATTCTGCTTCACGAGCAGTTTCAGCATGTTGGCTGATCTAAATCAGACGGGATCTACGCTGTCACCGAGGTAATGCGTTCTGTGGGATTACATTTAATTTTACGTTCGGCCAGGTATCTTCAACATTCTCAATTGCATAACGAAGGAAGTTCAAAGACTCCTCGTTGGCACATTTGATCACTGCCGTTCCACCCATCCGAAAGCATAAGGTTGACTAGCTTTGACTCTAGCAGCCTCCAGTTGGAGGGGCTGATTTTCCCATCTGAATCAGCCAGATCTACTATTGCCACCTGCCACTCAGAAGTTGATTTGGAAGGGGGAGCTGGTTTCTGTCCATTGGGTTTTGAGAAGGCTTTGGTCGATTTTCTTATTGGTGTAGACCCAGAGGGTGCTTTACCGCCAGGTGCGATTGACCCCTACAATTCCTTCTGGTTGGAAACTGACTTTGTTGTCTTCCTTCTTAGGGCCTCTTGCCGTTGCTTCTTCGCAACAGGCTGTGGTCCCTCAATAGATCTTACCCGCTCAACAACTGTAGATTTCACGACGTCCACAGCCTGTTAGGTTGAGAGGCTGTCGAATAGAGTCAACAAGTCTTTACCAGTTCCGGATTTAACTGCTAGAGTCATCTTTGTAGAACTGATTCTAGTCTGCATCTAAATAGAACCTGAGGCTCCACCTGGCGTCTTACTAGATTTATTTTCCTCATTCACTTTGTGTTTGGGTGCTGCCTGCATTACTTTAGTATCCGAGTTGGTACCGTGCTTTTTTCTTGGTATCATCACCTCAGATGTGGTTGTTTTAGATGCCTGAATCCGTGTTGAAGATTCGGCTCCAGGTTGCATCATTTTTTCTTCTAAGGGTGTACCTCGCGTATTGCTTGATTTAATCGCCTTAGATGTATTTGATTTGGATAGTTCTGAACAGGGCTGTGGAGCCGGAGTCAGAGTCCGGAGTCGAAAAATTATGGTCGACTCCGAGACGGATTGTGTAAAATGTACCATTTATGTGATAGAACTTTTGCACTCAAAAATGTTTGGGAAAACAATTTTGATACAAAAGAAGGATAAAATATTCGAAGCTTTTTTAACCTTTTTTTGTATGCCACAAATATCTATAAAGTTAACCAAACTATCGAGTTTTTTATGTAAAACAGTTTAGAAAAGCTCTGATTATATTTAGCTAACAAAATAAGTATTTTTGCAAGATTATACGTTATTATTAAGCGAGTACAAAACAAGTAAGGAAAGGATGGGCGAAGCCAACTATATGATACCGTACAACACCTTGTAGAGCAGAATAAGCTCAGATATTGTAAATATAAATATGAGATAATTATCTTATAAATCTGAATCTAAACAGAATTCTCAATAGAAACATTTATATGTGGGGGCAATATCGATCTGAAGCGATTTTGACCAATTCCAATAGGTTTCCTCCCTGGTGTGAAAGAGTTCTTATTGCCAAATTTTAGCAGGATCGTAGTGAAATTTCGACCTGTACTTAACGAACAATTTAAGAAGGACAGACGGACAGCTATTGATTCTAAGTAGAAAGATATATTTTAAAAACTTATTTATAACATCCTGTACCGTAGTGTGGTGTAGGGTTTAATAACTAACGAATGAACTGATTGCTTGAAGCGAATATAATTTCCAAAAATTGCGTCATATTAAAACAGAGGAAATTATTGATGAAAATTTTATCATGATTTCATGTTGAAAGAATAGTCATATTAGTTGCAGCTTGCAAGTCAAGCATCTATAAATAAATACATAATACAATTTTATTTAATTACTGGTATTGAATACCTATTTTTTGTGTTTTTTAACAAAGCTATATCTTATTTTCAAAAACATTAACTCGTGTCTAAGTAAGTAATTTGGTATATCCTGCTCTGATCCGATCTTGGTTCCATCTGGGGTTCCCCAAGGTAGCCATATTGGCCCCATTCTATTTCTGCTATTCATCAACGATTTACCAGATTCAATTTCTAGTTCAAATTTACTGATGTATGCAGATGATGTTAAGATATTTTATTCTTATAAAACATCTGAAGATTCAATGCTCCTTCAAAATGATTTGATTAATTTTGGAAAATGGTGTGATATAAATTGCATGGACCTCAATCTTAAGAAATGTAAACATATGTGTTTCTCTAGGTCGAGGGCGATTCCATCCAGTTTTAGTCTTCATGGTTCCAATTTAGATACTGTCGAATCCTTTGTGGATCTTGGTATATTGATGGATCCTAAACTCAATTTCAATAATCACATAATTACAATGGTGAATAAAGCTTATGGCGTGCTTGGTTTCATAAAGCGATGGGCGAAGGAATTCGTAGATCCATATGTAACTAGGCAGTTATATACGTCACTAGTTAGACCTATTCTAGAATATGGGTCCGTAGTGTGGGACCCCCAGTACGGGACTTACGTTGATAAGATTGAATCGGTTCAAAAACAATTTTTATTATTCGCTTTAAGACATCTTCATTGGAATAGTGATTTTAGTCTTCCACCCTATACTAGCAGGTTGAGTTTGATAAGACTGCCTACTCTCAAGAGTAGACGTATTATGCTGAACACAACCATGGTGCTGAAAGTTATAAATGGTGATGTTCCTTCTAATTTTATTTTGTCTTGGATTGGATTCAATGTACCTTGTAGACCTTCCAGATATTACCAATTATTACATATTGATTTTCAACGTACCAATTATGCTTCGGCAGAGCCCATTCGTAGAATGTGCATGGATTTTAACACTTTATATGAGGTTATTGACATTGATGTAGAAATTGATGTAGTTAGATCTAGAATAATATCTTTTTTAAATGTGTAAGTAGACTACTTTTATTGTTTGCATGTGCCGGCTGATGAAATTTTTCTGTAGCTGGTATTTCCACCCTCTACTATTAACCCGCCATGGTCCGGATCATGGTGTGTACGCAATCCCTACGTCATGGGGATGTGGCCCCCTCGGTCGGAAGGGGCGGGAAAGAGTGGTTGCGTTGGGAACGTTCGTTAAAAAAAAAAAAAAAAAAAAAAAAAAAAAAAAGTAGAAATATAATTTCAGAAATTTATGTTATTTAACTGCCAGAGTCGGAGCTTAGGTTTAGGTTTAGGTTAGGGTGGCAGCCGTATTTTTTTACAAGCTCACATAGACCAGTTTAGGTCCCTAGTGTTACCACGGGCTGAAATGCCCCTCATCGAAACCAACCTGTTTGATATATAAATTTATCGATAGTTCGAATATCAGTACTGGAAAGATCTGTTAGGCTGCCTAAAAAGGCCGACCCCAGTATATCCAGTCGTCGTTTACTCAAAGCGGGACAGTCGCAAAGCAAGTGCTCAATGCTCTCCACTTCTTCCTCATCACCACAGCTTCGGCAGAAGTCATTGGAGTCAATACCCAATCTTTTGGCGTGTTCGCCGATCAAGCAGTGTCCCGTCAGAACCTGTACTAACGTAGACAATCGTTTCCTCTCTAGTGCGAGGAGATATTTTGACCTTCTCAGGTCATACCTTGGCCAGATTTGTCTAGCTACCATGCAGGTGCCGATTTCTGTCCATCTATCGTTGGACTGCCTGATTGCCTCTTGCCTAAGCCAAAGCTTGCACGTGGATAGTGGCGCACCAATATATGCAAATTCTTCGAGAATTTGTAATGTCGTCCCTTTCCTAGCAAGTTCATCGGCTTTGCAGTTCCCCGGGATATCCCTATGCCCAGGCACCCATATGAGGTGTATATTAAACTGCTCAGCCATCTCGTTAAGAGATCTGCGGCAGTCGAGGGCTGTTTGTGAATTTAGGGATGTTGCCTCCAGAGAATTGATGGCAGCCTGGCTGTCGGAGTAAATGACAACGCCATTGTTGGTTACTATGTTGCGACTCAGCCACTTGGCGACTTCCCATATTGCCATTATTTCGGCTTGATAGACACTGCAGGTATCTGGTAGTCTGTGAGCTATATCCAGACTAAGTTCTTCACAGTGTACTCCGAAGCCAACCTTTTCATCAAGCTTCGAACCATCCGTGTAAAAGTGGAGATGGTTTATATTACCTGGTATTCTGCCGACCCATTCATCTCTGGCGGGAATCATAGTGATGTAATTTCTCTCGAAGGTGTACACTGTTGGTATATAGTCCACTCGGTCGGTTACCATAGCACTACACTTTGATATCCTCATGTGACCATAGTTCTTGTACCTCCACATTGATTGGCAGTTTAATCTTATTGCCGCTTTGGTTGCAACTTCTCTCGCCACAATATTAATCGGCAGTATATGGAGTAGGGCTTGTAGAGACTCGGTCGCTGTAGTCCTTAAGGCTCCGCTTATGCTCAGGCAGGCAGTCCTCTGAACCTTTGTTAGTAGGTTGGTAATGGTTAGTTTGTCAGTTGCCGTCCACCATACCACAATACCGTATAACAGTATTGGACGAACTACTGCTATATATATCCAGTGGACGATTTTAGGAGAGAGTCCCCACCGCGACCCTACAGCCTTTTTGCAGGAATATAAGGCGACGTTGGCCTTCCTTAGACGTTCCAATACGTTAAGTCTAAATAACATTTTCCTATCTAGAATTATTCCTAAAAATTTTGCACTTTCAGAAAAGACTAGATCTGTTCCATTTATCCGAGGTGGAGGGTCCACATGTGGGACATTATTCATCCTAGTAAAGAGAACCAATTCTGTCTTGTTGGGGTTAACGCCCAAACCGCTGCTTCTGGCCCATCTAGCCAACTTGTTCAGAGCCACCTGTAGGATGTCTCTGAGGACGTTTACGAATTTGCCACTCACTGCGATTGCCACGTCGTCCGCATATGCCACGACCTTGCAGCCACAACGTTCTAGATCTAGCAGGATTTCATTCACCGCTAGGTTCCAAATTAGTGGAGACAATACTCCTCCTTGCGGGGTCCCTCTGTTTACATACCTTGTTAGAGTTGTGGACCCTAGACATGCTGTTATCCGTCTTCTGGTGAGCAGACTTTGAATTAGTCTAATCAAACTAGTGTTAACTTTTAGATGTGAGAGTGCCGCAATTACCGCATCGGAATGAATGTTGTTAAAAGCCCCTTCTATGTCAAGAAATGCCACCATGGTGAATTCCTTGAAATGCAGGGACGATTCGATAGTGCTCACAAGTTCGTGCAGGGCTGATTCTGTAGATTTCCCCTTATTGTAAGCATGTTGGTTCACCGACAGGAGTTTTGTATCCAGGTTTTCCCTAATGAAATAATCTAAAAGTCTTTCCAGACCTTTCAATAGGAAGGAGAATAGGCTAATTGGTCTGAAGTCTTTTGGCCTAGTGTGTGATATCTTCCCCGCTTTAGGTATGAATACCACTTTGGTATCCCTCCATCGATTCGGGACGTATGAAAGCCTGATACAGCCTACATAAATTTTCTCCAGCCAGGGGATAATGTACTTTAACATTTTCTGCATTTCTGCTGGAGTGATGCCATCTGGTCCAGGTGACTTGAAGGGCTCAAAGCTGTTAATAGCCCAGCTTATTCTGGATCTCTCAGTCAAGAAGCTAGCGACGCTCGCAGTCCACTCGCACTCTTGTTGGTCCTGCTGATCCTCGGGTTCTGTTATAGAGTTCCCCGGGAAATGTGTGTCGAGCAGTACATTGAGCGACTGCTCGCTGTTTTTGGTCCAGTTATTTGCTTCATCCTGTAAATATCCCACTGTACAGGGTGAAGCAGATAATATCTTCCTCAGCCTAGCGGCGTCGGAGACCTTTTCCACTTCACCACAGAAGGTATACCAAGAGCGCCTTTGCGCCTTTCTAAGCTCCTTCTTATAGATCTTGAGGTGCTCTTTATAGGCATCCCAATCATTAGCGACCCCAGTAGATTTAGCCTTATTGAATAGCTTGTTGCAGGTCTTTTTCATAGCCGTTAGCTCAGAAGTCCACCATTGGGGTTTAGTTTTACCCTTGTACCTTGTTTTTGGACAGGCTTCTTCAAGGGATCTATTGAATGATATGGTGATATGATCGACCAGATTATCCAAACCGGCTTTGTCATTCGGTTCGTACGGAAGTTTAGAGTTGAGGACTTTCTTGAAATTCTTCTCATACAGATGCCACTTTGTCTTCCTTACATTTCTGTGGACGGCGGGTTTAGGCGCTTTTTCCGCGAGTTTGAACTCAATATAATGATGATCTGAGAATGAGTTGTCGTCCAGTACATTCCACCCAATAATTTTGTCTGACAGCCGGTCAGTAGCAAACGTTACGTCGAGTACCTCTTGTCTGTCTTTAATTGTGAAGGTCGGTTTATTACCTATGTTACAAATACTAAGATTGGTAGTTAGAATAAAGTCAAGAAGCGAATCACCCCTATTGTTTATATCCGTACTACCCCAGATAGTATGATGAGCGTTCGTGTCTGCGCCAATAATCAGCTCGAGCTCGTCAGACGTTGCTTCTTCTACTACTTCCCTGAATAGAGCAGTCGGTACTACAGATTCATAAGGCAAGTAGCTGGAGACCACCCAATATATGCGATTACCGATCTCCAGGCTAGCAGCTGTTTGGTCTTTACCACTTAAATTAGTCAGGAGAAAGATACTTAGATCTTTCCTGGCCAAAATGCAGGTTCTTGGAGTGCCTTCACAGTTGGCCACAAGCAGTTTAAAGTTGGGTGTCCTAATACCGCACACCCTTCCTCCCACTACGTAGGGCTCCTGTATCAGGACGATTTCTACTGCGCCTGTGGACAGGCGCAGCAATAGAGCCGCTGAGGCTGCTTTAGCGTGATGGAGGTTAATCTGTAGAATTCTTACCATCATTGGTAATTGACAGATTAACATCCACCCCAACAAGGGTGTTATCGAACTCTTCGTCCGTATCGTCGAGAAGCATGTCCCCGCCAGATGCGTCAAAGAGTCCGGAGACTCCCCTCAGCCCCTCTGTGTCAGAAGTAGAGCTTTCGTCCTCAGAGTAGGACGTTACAGATCTTCTGTTAGAGTTGGAGGGAGAGTCGGAGCTGGAGTCGAATGATTTTAAAATTCGACTCCGGGAGTCGGAGTCGAGTAGTTTTGGCTCGACTCCGCAGCCCTGTTTCTGAAGTAATCTTGGGTCTACAGCTTCTTGATGCGTCAGAATCAGGCGTTCTGCGTTGAAGGACTTGCTAGCCATGGAGGTCGGTTCCGTCACGTCCACGGCAAGGTTAGTTAACAGAGTAAGATCTTCCATCAAGCCCGCTGGCACGCTCTCCTGGCTGAGTACGATAAGGGAATCATCATCCACCGTCTCCGACAATTGCTGACATAACTTACCATACTGAATGGTTATCTCCCTGTTCAGCGTATCGATGTCCCTTACATTAGGTTAGGTTAAGGACGCGCGGCACACAACCATTGCTGGCGTGCACCATAAGTACAAGAAGAGGGAGAGCTCGAAGAAGTTGAACGAGGTGATGAGTATACATATAAGAGAGGAGAGATGGCTTTTTAGGAGAGGTTTAGATGACTTGATGTCATACCATCCATCTCAAGCAACCTATGAAGCTCATGGTTCTATCAATACCGTGGAATGATAGATCGTGGATACCGTGGATTGATTGGCTAAATGTTAAGTCATCATTTCTTTTGAATAATGAATAACCGTCAGGTAACCTGGTAATGAGAGTTTTACCTGGGTATCTTCGGCGAAAATTAAAATTTTGCAAAACTATACAAATTGTATTTTTTATTTGGCGTCCCGTATCAATGTTCAGATTTTCATCAAAAACAACGACAAAAATTAATTTCACGCTGTTTTCAAAAAATTTTTAAAAATTAAAAAGTTTTATCGTAATGAACTTTGCAATTTATTGAACTGTACGCTTACATACATTTGCGATGCATCATAAATATCTATGCACATTGATTTTCAGTGTAAACGCATACGTTCTTACATATTGTTATAACAAAATTGGTAAATAAATTTCAATCCATACACACATATGTAGGTAGATTTGATCTAATTTGGAGAGTTCAATGATAGAAATTATTATATTTAGTAGTTTGAGAAATATGACAACAATACATGTACTTAATAGACTAATGTAGTTTTTGCTAATGTATGTATGTTTTTGTTTTTTTTTTTTCTTTTTAATCACAGGTAGATTGTTAATATCGACTAGTAGGACACTTTTGACAAAAGGACATACAAAATACATTTGTACATAAATACATAACTTGTTTTGCGTCGCGGTGTCTTTTAATTTTACAATGTGAGAGCATGAAAAGAAAACAATGGATAGATAGATACACTTACAAACAAAATAAAGCCGCCTCAAATCGTGGATGCGGACAATAACAACCAATTAATGAAAATTGTACAATTGAAAATAATAGAGTATAAACACAACGAAAATAGCCGCAAAATATCAGTAATCGAGACGTTTCTTCAAACGAAAGATTTCGGCATTATCCAACGTTGCAGTGTTGTCCATATTCAGATTGCGTAGCGTGGGCAACTCAGCCAAACGATCCTCCACATCACCGTACATGCGACGACAACGATGGACCGAAAGTGTCTGTGAAATCGCCAAATTTTGTTATGTTAACGTACAATTTATCACAGAAGAAGACGAACAAATCAGTCACTATCTACTTACTTGTAAACATTTGCAATTTACCAGAATTGCATCCAAACTATGTTCTGTCAGTTGCGAGCATCCACTTATGTGCAGTGTACGTAAACGACTCAATTTGGCAGTGACCAACTGTATCGTTTTATCGTTGATGTTATAGCAGTCCGAGAGGTCTAGTTCTTCAATTGATGGGCAATTCTGAACCAAGGCCTCCATACCAATGGAAGAAATCTGCTGACAATATGACAAGTACAAGCGTTGCAGCTCGACGTATTTGAGACCGTACTTGAGAGAGACATCAGTGATTTTGTTGCAGCCCTTCAGGTTAAGCGTGCGTAGACCCTTGAGTTCTTGTATGCTGAACCCATCCACTGTTGCGTCATCCACGAGATTTAGTTCGTAGGCGGCAAAAAGTGTTCGTTTTCGGTTTGCATCTTGAACAATATCATCCTCCGCTTTGCTCCGCAACGATATCTTCATAAATTGTGGGGAAGACGAACGCATTGCTTCCCGTTCGAGCATGGATGACGGAACAGTTGGATGGAAGTTATCCAAAGCACGCGGAGCTGCGCTCGCGGATGCCTTCGTCTCTAATTTGGACATATCTATGCCAGTAAGGGCGGCATCTGTGAGACGGAAGCAGTCTTCCAGTGATAGTTCTCTAAGCCAACGCAGATGTTCGACAATACACTGAACAGAGGCGTCCGTAACACCATTAACGCAATGTCCCACGTTAAGAACGCGCAATTCCGTACAATTTCGTGCTATACCCATAATACCTTCCTCGCACACAATCAAGTTAGACATGTAGAGGCGCTTTAAGACGGTGTTTGGTGATTTGGATATCCCCTGTGCCAATCCATCTGTTGTCACGCCGTCGCACCGAGAAATGTTTAGACTTTCCAGATACTGCAATTTCCCCAGCAGCGATGCTCCGGAATTTGTAATACCACCACAACCGGCCACATTGAGATTTTGCAGCTGGGGAAGCGAGTTTATAATGCAAGCTAAACAATCATCGTTAACACAGAGGGTATCGGACAAGTCTAACGCAATTAAATTAGGTTGAGTCTGCAAAAAGAATTTCACGCCACTGGTATTCAACTGCTGGCAGCCGGTTAAATACAATTTTTTTAGATTAAGACCAGACTCTCCGTCCTCACTGGCAGCTAGGGATTGCAATGCTGGTCCACTGATCATGGTATGACTGAGGTTCAATTCCTTCAAGTGTTTTCTATGAAGATTTGCCACTTTGGCAATAAATTTAAATGTTAAAATCGACTCACTGGGATGGGAAGATGTACTATCGTTTGGATAGAAGCGCCGATGTATCGCATTGTGATATGCGATGTGGCATCCAGACATGTCGAATGCCTCCATGCTCTTTATCAGCGATGTCAAACGCAGAAGAATTGCATCTGATAAATATTGATTGTGCTTTAAAGAGAGACGACGAAGATTGCCGAAGGCACTCGCTACATCACAATTGCCATCTAAAAATGATCCCGACATAAAGAGCGGAGAGCAACGCGTTACTGTTAGTGACTCTAGTTTTGTGAGATGCCGCATAAATGCATAAAACTGCTTGTCGCCGATGTCGGCACTGTCGAATGTTATGTCCACTGCTGTCCTTCCGATGTGTTCCAAAAGTTCCTGAGCTTGACCAAATGTCACTTCTTCCAAACAGAATGATCTATACGGCCTTTGACACCTGAGGAAGAATTTCGCTGGCGCAAGACGATCCGATAGACAAACTTTTGTGAAATGGACTTGAATGTTGCGATTAAATTCACCAATAAAGAGAGCTTCACGCCACCGACTACATGTTTCACCTGCAGCCTGAAGGTCTGAATGGTGTAGAAAACCAAAGATATGTAATATAATCTGAAAAGTATAAAATAAGAAAAAATTGAAATTCAGTTTTTAATGGATTTCGGTACACTGCATCAAAATACACATACTGACAAATTTTAAGCGACCTACTATCAAAAATTCGAATTTATTAACAAAATTCAAAAGGTCCTAACAACAAATTAGTCTGAAACAACTTTGTTAAAGCAGAATAAGTAAATATATATATACTAACTGGCCCAGCGAACTTCGTTCCGCCCAAAATTTTCTTCCTTATTCGTTCAATTCTAATTATTTTCAATGTTTAGTATTGTATTAAATATTTACAATGGGAATAACTGAATACAACCCGTCCATAGATTCGTTCTAGATTTATGAGGTTGTGTTGTCCGCACCACGCACCAAACGATCCGTACTTGAGATATGATATAAGGTAGCGTTGGCCATGTCGCGCCCCTTTGACCAATCCTATATGTTTCTCCATTGTGTGCCTCTTGACGCCAATACGAATCCATCAAGTCAAAAATCGTAAAATTCGAACGATCCATACTCGAGTTATGAGGTTGCGTTGCAGGCGACTGCGCCTTTGACCAATACAAAATTTCTAGAGCCACTACTAACTCATTTATCCCAAAATCGAACGTTCCATTCTCGAGTGATGTGTGTTCAAACGTACGGCATTGTGTTTTATATATAAAGATCTTCTAATGAGTGGTTAAATTTTAAGGGCCGATGTTGATTTTGAATAAAACACAAATTATTTAGGAAATTATTGTTATTTCTTTTTATTATGATAATAATGGTATGGTTCAATTGTGTATGGAACAAAATATCGGCCAAATGGCCGCCGCGACCACGGCGGCACACCTCCATCCGATGATCCAAATTTTCGATGACGCTGAGGCATAATTGAGGTTCTATGCCGTTAATGTGCCATTCTTTAGCACTTGAATCGTTGCTGGCTTATCGACGTACACCTTTTCTTTCAAATAACCTCAAAGAAAGAAGTCCAACGGTGTCAAATCACATGATTGGCGGCCAATTGACATCGCCACGACGTGGGATAACACGGCCATTGAATTTGTTGCGCAAAAGAGCCATTATTTCGTTAGCTGTATGGCAAGTGCCACCGTCCTATTGAAACCACATATTGTCAACATCCATATCTTCCAATTCGGGTCATAAAATCTCACGATAGCGAACACCATTCACAGTAACTGCCTGACCGGCCTCATTTCGAAGAAGTATGGCCGATGACGTCGCCATGCGAGCATGTACAGTTTTTTCACAGCCCTTACAATTTAACCAACCTTTATATAAAGACTGCACTCGTCGTTTTCTGCTAGTCCTAGGCGATGAAGATGTGCACTCAAGCTTACAGGCACATCTTCATCGCATAGGACTAGCAGAAAACGACGAGTGCAGGGCATGCAGGGAAAACATCGAAACGATAGAACATTTTCTGTGTCACTGCCCAGCTTTCACACATGCAAGATCCCGATATTTCGGTTCCGACATATTGCCAGACTTGACTCATCTCAGAGGATATGACTGGAAGATACTGAGAAAATACGTGTCTAGTACCGATTTTCTGTAATCCGTGGGGTATGAAAATCATAAATAAGGAGCGCACAACAGGCCGAACCACTGGCTTATGTGTATGTCCATGGACATGAGACGTTTTAAACGTCTCCTCTATTCAACCTAACCTAACCTATAAAGATCTTTATATATATCGGTCAAGGGGGCGCGACACAACCAGCACAGCATTATTACTCAATCCGTTTACGGATTGTTTGATTTTCATTATTTTGGGTTTCATGGATTCGTATTGGCCTAAGGGAGAGCACTATGGAGTAAAATTTACAATTGGTCAAAGATGCTTCGCGCGGTCAACACAATCCCATAGCTCGAAAATGCATCGTTCGATTTTGAAGATGTTGGCTTAAAGGGTTCATAGTTGCTCCAGAAGTGACACCATGTGGGGACATTTATGGTTGGTCAAAGAACGCGAAACTATCAACAAAACTTTATAGCGCGAAAACAGATCGTTCGATTTTCAATATTAAGGCTTAATGTATTCGTATTGACAAAAGGAAGAACACTATAGAGGAAAATTTAGCATTGGTCAAAGGGGCGTAACCCGCATTACTGCTTTGGAACGGATCGTTTAATTTTCACAATTTTGTGCTTTGTGTATTCGTTTTGGCACAGGAAGGAAGCTATGGAAGAACATATAGGATTGGTCAAAAGGGGCGTGGAACTGATCAACGTCATAACTCGAGAGTAGATCATTTGATTTTCATGAATTTGGGCTTGATCAATTCGTACTGGTTCCAAGGATGGGCACCATGGAGGAAGATTTATGACGGGTCAATGATGCATGGCAAGGTCATGGAGGTATAGCACCGTATACATAACCTCATAATAAGAGAACAGATCGTTAGTTGTTCACGATTTTTTTGCTTGATGTATTCGTATATCCAGCCAAGAAAGGACATATTGGAGGACAATTTCTTTTGGTCAAAGGAGCGCGGTACCGTCCATACAATCTCATAACTCGAGAACATTCGATGCAATCATTCGATTTCCATAATTTTGCGCTTGATGAATCCGTATTTGCCCAATGCAGGACACTCTGGGGAAGAATTTATGGTTGCCCAAGCGGACGTGGAACTGCCCACACAACCTTTGGCTTGATGTATTCGATCAAGGAAGATCACTGAGGATAATTTATGATTGGTCAAAGGAGCGCGGTCTGTACATACAACCTTATAACTCGAGAACATATCATTTACTGTGGTGGAAATTTTATGATTTTCCAAAGGGGTGAGGCACCGCCCAAATGATTTTCACAAATTAGGGTTTGATGAATTAGTATTTACCCAATGATCGACACTATTGAGGAAAATTTATAATTGGTCAATGGTCATGACACCACCCACTCAACCTCATAACTCGAAAATATATCGGTCGAGGCCAACCTAACCTCATAGCTTGAGAGCGGAACGTTCGATTTTTCAGGTTTTTGGTATTGATGGATTTGTATTGGCCCAAGGAAGAATACTATGGCTTGGTCAAACGGGTGTTGCACAGTCAACTTAACTTCATAATTCGAGAACGGATCGTTCGATTTTTACCATTTTGGATTTAATGGATTTGTATTGGCCCCAGAAGTGACACTGTGGAGGAAAATGTTGTATTAGTCAAAGGCGCGTGTCGCCTGCAACGCAACCTCATAACTCGAGTATGGATCGTTCGAATTTTACGATTTTGGACTTGATGGATTTGTATTGGCGCCAGGAGGTACACAATGGAGAAAAAATTAGAATTGGTCAAAGGGGCGCGACATGGCCAACGCACTTCAGATCAAAGCTCAAGTACGGATCTTTCGGTGCGTGGTGCGGACTACACAACCTCATAAATCTAGAACGAATCTAACGATTTCGGGCTTGAACGGGTTGTATTGTCCAATGAAGGATGCTTCAGGATTGGTCAAATGAGCATGTCACAGCGAACACAACCCCATATCTCGAGAACGGATCTTCGATTTTCACGATTTTGGGCTTAGCAAATTCGTAATGGGCCAAGGAAGAACTCTATTTAGTATTGCGTAAAGAGGCATGATATGGCCAGCATAACCTCATAACTCGAGAACAGATTTTTCGATTGCCACGGATGCGGTACCCTCCACACAAAAAATATTATACGTGTTTTTTGAGTAATATTTCGAATTAGCAAGCACGTAAACTATATGAGTCCGATACTAAAACGAAATCTGGATAATTATTGCTTTGTTTGGCTTGAAGTTTGGAGTTTTTGATAGCATTCTAAAAAAGGTATCAGGGCTGCCATACGACTTGAGACTGCCGCTATACTTCAGTTATTCCCATTGTATTTAATACAATCTTCCAAACAGTACAAGAATGAGGTAAAAAAGGCTAAGCGAGTCTCTTGGATCAACTTCTGTGAAAGTGTTGGTTTGATAGTTGGTATAAGAAGTAGAAGTTTATTGAATTCAATCGTTACAATGTAGTTACTCTAGACATATAAACTTACTCACTACTTTGTGTAAATAGGTTATTCGAGTATTGAACGTGAACGAGTCCTCCAGATTCCGACGACTGTTATCAAAAGATCCAAAAGCGCTGGGTAGCATTAAGAAGGAAGATGGGACTAGGAACGAGTCCAACTCAGAAACTCTGGACCTTTTAGCGACGACACACTTTCCCGGGTGTTCGAACGTAGTCCAGGAGGAATTTCCCAATGTCAGTGCTAGATCATTGTGATGAACGCGCGTCCACTGTGGTAAATGACTTAGTAACCGACAAGAAAATTCTGTGGGCTATTAACTCCTTCGAACCCTTTAAGTGCCGGACCAGATGGCATATCACCAGCCATGCTACAAAATGCAGGGCCAATAGCAGTTAATATGCTGTCGCTGATTTTTAGACAATGCATACATAGGAATTATATACCCTCAAAATGGCGTGAGGTCAAGGTGGTTTTCATTCCCAAAGCGGGAAAACCCAGCCTATCCACGCCCAAGGACTATAGACCAATTAGTCTCTCATCGTTTGTTTTTAAAACGTTGGAAAGACTTATTGACACCTACATATATTAGGGGTAGTTTACAACCGTCATTAATCAGTAACTGTCAATATGCCTACATCAAAGGCCGCTCAGTTGATAGAGCTCTTCATGACTTGGTTGGATACATTGAAAATAACCTGGAGAAAATCGAATTCACTTTGGCAGCCTTTTTAGATATTGAAGGGGCTTTTAATAATGTGAATTTGGAATCCATACACGAATCTTTGTTGGATGTGAGCACACCCCCTCTGCTAGTTGACTGGATTGACACAATGCTGAAAGGCAGGATCATCAACTCAACTCTAGCAGAGGGTTCCTTTAGGAAGACAGTGACTAGAGGTACACCACAGGAAGGGGTTCTATCGCCACTCCTGTGGCTTCTTGTCATAAACGGGATACTCAGATCATTCGAGGAAGATAGAGTGAAAGTTGTCGCATATGCCGACGATGTGGTTATCATGGTTGGAGGCAAATTGTCTCAACCATTACTGATCTTATTCAAAGTTCTCTTAGGAAGCTGTCTAGATGGGCAACGGTGAACGGGCTAGGAATTAATCCAACTAAGACAGAGGTAGTCCATAAACCCATTCTCGACGGGGTGGAGTTAAAACTGTCCCCAGAGGCTAAGTACCTTGGCGTCATACTTGATCAGAAATTAAACTGGAAAAGTAACACTAAGGAAAGAGTCAAAAAGGGACTGTGGTGGAAAGCAACAGGATATAGACACCAGCTAACATCTTTAGAGAAAATTCAAAGAATTGCTTCTCTATTCATAACCGGCGCGGGAAGGAGTGCGATGAACACTTTACTAAACCTTCAACCGATATAATAAGTGTAGGTCAATATATTAAGTGTAGAGCCTATTAGACTCCGCGAATCACTTATGTGGCGTAACTTAGACTGCGGACACTCAAAGATCCTTAATGAGGCATCTAACAGGACAACATGATTATTTGCCACCTGTTCTGAATTTCTCCACAAGGTTGGACACGACGATCCCTTCTAGATCATATTGGCTGGATGATGATCTCCCCTTTCGTGGTCACTCGATTTACACAGATGGATCAAAGATGGATGGAACGGGGGCTGGCATCTTTAGTGAATCTCTTAGCATTAGCAGATCTTATAAGTTGCCAGACACCTGCAGTGTCTTTCAGGCAGAGGTTTTTGCCATCCTGGTTACCTTGCGTTTAATTAACTAAAGTTTTTCCAGGAAGGGTGAAAACATAACTATCTATGTTGATAGTCAAGCTGCTCTGAAGGCAGTGAACTCCAACGTCATTAAATCTAAGTTAGTGAATGATTGCATATTAGAAATAAATTACTTGATTTAGTATTTGTTGATAATTCCCAATTATTCGATGTTTTCAGAATTTCTCCAATTTCTATACCGGAGGATAATTACCACCCTACGCTGGGTATTTCCATGACGTATGATATGGTGGACACTCCCTGTGTACACACCCCATGTGATGAGGGTGCAGTTTTTTGTTTCAAAAGAACAAATTTTGATTTGCTTAATGCTATGCTCCTCGACGTTGATTGGGATTGTATCTGCTGTTGTGATGATTCAACTCACATTGACTCAGCTATTGAGCAGTTTTATAACGTATTGAATAATTGTTTTCAACAATCTGTTCCGAAGATTCGTGTTAAAAATTCTAATAGACCACCATGGTATTCTCCTGCTTTGACTGCTATTAAGAACTTGAAGAGCAGACTATTTAAAAAATTTAAAAAATCGGGTTCGGAGACCGATTATGCAAAATATGCTATTGCCAGATCTCAATTTAATATTGAATCTAGCAGATGTTATGAAATCTATTTACAGAAGTTAGCCCTCAATTTTAAGTCTAATCCTAAATCTTTCTATGATTTTGTAAATATGAAACGTAGATCTAATCCAAGACCTTCTATGGTTAGAATGGATAGTGAGGAATTCTGTGGTGACCAATCAATCGCCAATGCTTTTGCAAAATTCTTTACATCAACCTATTCTCATCAACAGAGACAATTAGACGTCCCCTACCCTTACAATATTCCTTCATTGAATCAGTTTAGCATACCTTATTTTGATTTTCCATTTGTATTTTCGAGTTTGGTCAAGCTTAATTCTTCCAATAGTGTTGGTCCTGATGGCGTACCTAGTATAATCCTCAAAAATTGTGCTCAAAGTCTTGCCCTTCCGCTCACATTACTATTTAATACTTCGTTAAAATATGGCTATTTCCCATCCATTTGGAGAACATCTTACTTAACCCCTCTTCATAAATCTGGAAGCCTCACTGATGTGGGGAATTATCGTGGAATCGCAAAATTAAGTATAATTCCAAAACTTTTTGAGAAAATGGTTACTGAGATTTTATCTCATAAAGTATCGTCTATTCTAAGTCCATTCCAACATGGATTTCGTAAAGGTCTCTCAACTGTGACAAATTTGGTGCAATTCTCTTCTCAGGTTATAAACGAGTTTGTTCTTGGTAATCAGACAGACGTGATTTATACAGATTTTAGTAAAGCTTTCGATAGAGTCAATCACAAACTCTTGATACATAAGCTTGATCTTATTGGTTTTAGTAACAACTTATTGCGTTGGATATCAACTTATCTTGATAGTCGTATTCAGATTGTGAAATTTGGTATATCCTGCTCTGATCCGATCTTGGTTCCATCTGGGGTTCCCCAAGGTAGCCATATTGGCCCCATTCTATTTCTGCTATTCATCAACGATTTACCAGATTCAATTTCTAGTTCAAATTTACTGATGTATGCAGATGATGTTAAGATATTTTATTCTTATAAAACATCTGAAGATTCAATGCTCCTTCAAAATGATTTGATTAATTTTGGAAAATGGTGTGATATAAATTGCATGGACCTCAATCTTAAGAAATGTAAACATATGTGTTTCTCTAGGTCGAGGGCGATTCCATCCAGTTTTAGTCTTCATGGTTCCAATTTAGATACTGTTGAATCCTTTGTGGATCTTGGTATATTGATGGATCCTAAACTCAATTTCAATAATCACATAATTACAATGGTGAATAAAGCTTATGGCGTGCTTGGTTTCATAAAGCGATGGGCGAAAGAATTCGTAGATCCATATGTAACTAGGCAGTTATATACGTCACTAGTTAGACCTATTCTAGAATATGGGTCCGTAGTGTGGGACCCCCAGTACGGGACTTACGTTGATAAGATTGAATCGGTTCAAAAACAATTTTTATTATTCGCTTTAAGACATCTTCATTGGAATAGTGATTTTAGTCTTCCACCCTATACTAGCAGGTTGAGTTTGATAAGACTGCCTACTCTCAAGAGTAGACGTATTATGCTGAACACAACCATGGTGCTGAAAGTTATAAATGGTGATGTTCCTTCTAATTTTATTTTGTCTAGGATTGGATTCAATGTACCTTGTAGACCTTCCAGATATTACCAATTATTACATATTGATTTTCAACGTACCAATTATGCTTCGGCAGAGCCCATTCGTAGAATGTGCATGGATTTTAACACTTTATATGAAGTTATTGACATTGATGTAGAAATTGATGTAGTTAGATCTAGAATAATATCTTTTTTAAATGTGTAAGTAGACTGCTTTTATTGTTTGCATGTGCCGGCTGATGAAATTTTTCTGTAGCTGGTATTTGCACCCTCTACTATTAACCCGCCATGGTCCGGATCATGGTGTGTACGCAATCCCTACGTCATGGGGATGTGGCCCCCTCGGTCGGAAGGGGCGGGTAAGAGTGGTTGCGTTGGGAACGTTCGTTAAAAAAAAAAAAAAAATGCAAAAATTAACAGTTAACGTCAAGCTCTGCTGGGTTCCAGGACACTGTGACATCAACGGAAACGAGAAGGCTGATGAGCTCGCACGGAATGGGTCAGCGATGGAAACCACTAGTGCGGTGTCATCACTGTATCCACCAATGTGTGAGTTCTTCGGCATGATAGAGCGCTTCTACAGGGTTCAAGTTAACCAGAATTGGTTAGCCAGACCGGACTGTAAAATCGCTAGGTCTCTCTGGCCTCTTATGCCACAATCCAGAACAAGGGACATGCTGAACCTCACAAAGAGGGATTTACGCCTGCTAGTGGGCGTTTTCACAGGCCACTGTAACGTTAGAGCACTTACATCAAAGTGGCAACGGCACACCGAGGACTACAGTCGTCTCTTTACAGACTAAGCGGAGCTTGAAACGATCGAGCACCTTCTTTGCCAATGCCCTTTTCTTTCTAGAAGAAGAAACCGCTACCTAGGTGACTTTACGATCGAAGATCAATTATATTAGTTGCCTGAAGTGGCTGGGGATGGCAACCGCTCATCCATCTGCCTAAACGGCATTGTTTACTGCAAGAAATTTTCTGTCCTCTCCTCTTTTAATTCAACATTTCTTTTTTCCGCTCTTCTCATTCCCTATTGGGGCCCCCTCTCATTTTTCAATCTATAATTTTTTCTACTTTTTTTTTCAAATCTTTAATTCTTTATAGGACTAACGCAATGGACCTTTCGGTTTCCAAGTGGAGTAGTGCTCGCCAAATTGGTAGTGCACTACGCGTCCTTTAACCTAACCTAACCATTTAATACAATACTATGCATTGAAAATAATTTGAATTGAACGAATAACAGGAAGCAAATTTTGGGAGGAACGAAGTTCGCTGGGCCAGCTAGTATATATCGTCATCAGAAACGAAAAAGGGCCTATCATCATATTTTAAAATTTTACAGGAGAAGCAAAAAACTAAGTGAAATTAAAAGTGCTGCCGTTAGAAAAACTTGGTTTTCAGGATCGGGATCTAAACATAATGATGTTTAGGTTTAGGTTAGGGTGGCAGCCGTATTTTTTATACAAGCTCACAGACCAGTTTAGGTCCCTAGTGTTACCACGGGCTGAAATGCCCCTCATCGAAACCAACCTGTTTGATATACAAATTTGTCGATATTACGAATATCGGTACTGGAAAGATCTGTTAGGCTGCCTAGAACAGCCGACCCCAGTATGTCCAGTCGTCGTTTACTCAGAGCGGGACAGTCGCATAGCAAGTGCTCAATGCTCTCCACTTCTTCCTCATCTCCACAGCTTCTGCAGAAGTCATTAGAGTCAATACCCAATCTTTTGGCGTGTTCGCCGATCAAGCAGTGTCCCGTCAGAACTGATACTAACGTAGACAATCTTTGCCTCTCTAGTGCGAGGAGATATTTTGATCTTCTCAGGTCATACCTTGGCCAGATTTGTCTAGCTACCCTGCAGGTGCCGATTTCTGTCCATCTTTCGTTGGACTGCCTGATTGCCTCTTGCCTAAGCCAAAGCTTGCACGTGGATAGTGGCGCACCAATATATGCAAATTCTTCGAGAATTTGTAATGTCGTCCCTTTCCTAGCAAGTTCATCGGCTTTGCAGTTCCCCGGGATATCCCTATGCCCAGGCACCCATATGAGGTGTATGTTAAACTGCTCAGCCATCTCGTTAAGAGATCTGCGGCAGTCGAGGGCTGTTTGTGAATTTAGGGATGTTGCCTCCAGAGAATTGATGGCAGCCTGGCTGTCCGAGTAAATGACAATGCCAGTGTTGGTTACTATGTTGCGACTCAGCCACTTGGCTACTTCCCATATTGCCATTATTTCGGCTTGATAGACACTGCAGGTATCTGGTAGTCTGTGAGCTATATCCAATCTAAGCTCTGCACAGTGTACTCCGAAGCCAACCTTTTCATCAAGCTTCGAACCATCCATGTAAAATTGGAGATGGTTTCTATTACCTGGTTTTCTTCCAACCCATTCATCTCTCGCGGGAATCATAGTGATGTAATTTCTCTCGAAGGTGTACACCGTTGGTATATAGTCCACTCGGTCGGTTACCATAGCACTACACTTTGATATTCTCATGTGACCGTAGGTTTTGTACCTCCACATTGATAGGCAGTTTAATCTTATTGCCGCTTTGGTTGCAACTTCTCTCGCCACAATATTAATCGGCAGTATATGGAGTAGGGCTTGTAGAGACTCGGTCGCTGTAGTCCTTAAGGCTCCGCTTATGCTCAGGCAGGCAGTTCTCTGAACCTTTGTTAGTAGGTTGGTGATGGTTAGTTTGTCAGTTGCCTTCCACCATACCACAATGCCGTATAGCAGTATAGGACGAACTACTGCTATATATATCCAGTGGACGATTTTAGGAGAGAGGCCCCACCGCGACCCTACAGCCTTTTTGCAGGAATATAAGGCGACGTTAGCCTTCCTTACACGTTCCAATACATTAAGTCTAAATAACAGTTTTCTATCTAGAATTATTCCTAAAAATTTTGCACTTTCAGAAAAGACTAGATCTGTTCCATTTATCCGAGGTGGAGGGTCCACATGTGGGACTTTATTCATCCTAGTAAAGAGAACCAATTCTGTCTTGTTTGGGTTTATGCCCAAACCGCTGCTTCTGGCCCATCTAGCCAATTTGTTCAGAGCTACCTGTAGAATGTCTCGGAGGACGTTTTCGAATTTGCCACTCACTGCGATTGCAACGTCGTCCGCATATGCCACGACCTTGCAGCCACAACGTTCTAGATCTAGCAGAATTTCATTCAACGCTAGGTTCCAAATTAGTGGAGACAGTACTCCTCCTTGTGGGGTCCCTCTGTTTACAAACCTTGTTAGAGTTGTGGACCCAAGACATGCTGTTATGCGTCTTCTGTTGAGCAGACTTTGAATTAGTCTAATCAAACTAAAGTTAACATTAAGATGTGACAGTGCCGCAATTACTGCATCTGAGTGAATGTTGTTAAAAGCCCCTTCTATGTCAAGAAATGCCACCATGGTGAATTCCTTGAAATGCAGGGACGATTCGATAGTGCTCACAAGTTCGTGCAGGGCTGATTCTGTAGACTTCCCCTTATTGTAAGCATGTTGGTTCACTGACAGGAGTTTTGTATCCAGGTTTTCCCTAATGAAATAATCTAAAAGTCGTTCCAGACCTTTCAATAGGAAGGAGGATAGGCTAATTGGTCTGAAGTCTTTTGGCCTAGTGTGTGATATCTTCCCCGCTTTTGGTATGAATACCACTTTGGTATCCCTCCATCGATTCGGGATGTATGAAAGCCTGATACAGCCTACATAAATTTTCTCCAGCCAGGGGATAATGTATTTCAACATTTTCTGCATTTCTGCTGGAGTGATGCCGTCTGGTCCAGGTGACTTGAAGGGCTCAAAGCTATTAATAGCCCAGCTTATTCTGGATCTTTCAGTCAACAAGCTAGCGACGCTCGCAGTCCACTCGCACTCTTGTTGGTCCTGCTGATCCTCTGGTTCTGTTAGAGAGTTCCCCGGGAAATGTGTGTCGAGCAGTACATTGAGCGACTGCTCGCTGTTTTTGGTCCAATTATTTGCCTCATCCTGCAAGTAACCCACTGTACAGGGTGAAGCTGATAATATTTTCCTCAGCCTTGCGGCGTCGGAGACCTTTTCCACTTCGCCACAGAAAGTATACCAAGAGCGTCTTTGCGCCTTTCTAAGCTCCTTCTTATAGATCTTGAGTTGCTCTTTATAGGCATCCCAAACATTAGCGACCCCAGTAGATTTAGCCTTGTTGAATAGCTTGTTGCAGGTCTTTTTCATAGCCGTTAGCTCAGAAGTCCACCATTGGGGTTTAGTTTTACCCTTGTACCTTGTTTTTGGACAGGCTTCTTCAAGGGAACTATTGAATGATGTGGTGATATGCTCGACCAGATGATCCAGACCGGCTTTGTCATTCGGTTCGTACAGAAGTTTGGAGTTGAGGACTTTCTTGAAATTCTTTTCATACAGGTGCCACTTTGTCTTTCTCACATTTCTGTGGACGGCAGGTTCAGGCGCTTTTTCAGCGAGTTTGAACTCAATATAATGGTGATCTGAGAATGAGTGGTCGTCTAGTACATTCCACCCAATAATTTTGTCTGACAGCCGGTCAGTAGCAAACGTTACGTCGAGTACTTCTTGTCTGTCTTTAATTTTAAAGGTCGGTTTACGGTTTATTACCTATGTTACAAATACTTAGGTTGGTAGTTAGAATAAAGTCAAGAAGCGAATCACCCCTATTGTTTATATCCGTACTACCCCAGATAGTATGATGAGCGTTCGTGTCTGCGCCAACAATCAGCTCGACCTCGTCAGATGTTGCTTCTTCTACTACTTCCCTGAATAGAGCAGTCGGTACTACAGCTTCATAAGGCAAGTAACTGGAGACCACCCAATATATGCGATTACCGATCTCCAGACTAGCAGATGTTTGGTCTTTACCACTTAAATTAGCCAGGAGAAAGATACTTAGATCTTTCCTGGCCAAAATGCAGGTTCTTGGAGTGCCTTCACAGTTGGCCACAAGCAGTTTAAAGTTGGGTGTCCTGATACCGCACACCCTTCCTCCCACTGCGTAGGGCTCCTGTATCAGGACGATGTCTACTGCACCTGTGGACAGGCGCAGCAATAGAGCCGCTGAGGCTGCTTTAGCGTGATGGAGGTTAATCTGTAAAATTCTTACCATCATTGGTAATTGACAGATTAACTTCCACCCCTACAAGGGTGTTATCGAACTCTTCGTCCGTATCATCGAGAAGCGTGTCCCCGCCAGATGCGTCAAAGAGTCCGGAGACTCCCCTCAGCCCCTCTGTGTCAGAAGTAGAGCTTTCGTCCTCAGAGTAGGACGTTACAGATCTTCTGTTAGAGTTGGAGTCACCCGAAATAATGGGCGTGGATACCTCCGCACTTCCAGAAAGCTGTGTTTCAACCGCGGTGGACGACTCACCTTCCGCAGTGGGAACTATATCCTGCTTGTATACCTTCAAGACTATAGTCTCGAAGCCATACTGTAGGGTTGCACTTGCACGTTGTATATGGGAGGTGGATTCAGCGTTAAGGATCAAATTGACCTGCCGCTTTTTACCATCCGCCTCACCCACCTTGCTGATTCTCCAATTATGGGCGGGCAGACCAGGATTGGAATCTTTTATTATTTCTAATATGTCAGCCGGGTTGGAGGGCTCTTCTGTAACCCAGGTGATGGCTCTAGGATGACTAGGGATGTTGTTTTTTTCGACAATATCCAACTGGGCACCCGGCCACACCTCACCCGCTCGACTCAGAGCAGCCTTATACAGGTCTACTGATCTGGCATCACCGAAATGTAAGAGCTTTACTCTTCCCTGATGCCATCCTGCATCGTTGCAGATTGGTGGTGTGCCCGGCATCTCTCTACGGACATCGAGGTAATGAGCCATAATGGCTGATTGCACATGGCTCCATTTGTCCTTGAGGATGGATCCATCCTCACTACTTCTGTCTATAACGGCCATCACTAGACTCTCCTTCGCCACTTCATTGAAGGGCTTGGTGAGTGTCCTGTTGATAGTGACATTTGGGCCTCTTGCCTTTTTCGAGGGCAGGGGTTCATCAGGTGATCTGATTCTTTTGACTTTAATGATGATGTTTAATGATGTATACTTGTTTTTGTTTTTTTGTTTTATTCGATCTGCTTTCATAGTACATATTTTGTTTTTGCACTCAGGCTCAAGATCGTTATTGTTGTTTTCAGTATATGAAAACAACTTTGTTAAAAATTAAAGAAGAAGTAAGTGACATGTATTGGGGGCGATTGGATTGGTTGGATAGACAGATCTGTTTCGGGAGCCACCAAACTCCCATTATCAATATCCTTATGACAACGATTACTTCAGTCAAAATTATTAAATATATACGCATAGCCAAGTGAATTTTTAACAAAGTTGTTTTCATATACTGAAAACAACAATAAGGATCTTGAGCCTGAGTGCAAAAACAAAATATGTATAATGATGTATATATAAAATCACACAAACATGATTTATAACTTGTTTGTGAAAATTGCGTGAAATAGGATTTTTAACTATGAAAAAATAAATAATTTGTTGTTAGGACCTTTTGAATTTCGTTAATAAATTCGCAATTTTTTAATATTACGCCGCTAAAAATTTATCGGGATGTGTATTTTGATGCAGTGCACCGAAATCCATCAAACTGAATTTCCATTTTTCTTGTTGTTACGCTCTTTTTCGTTTCTGATGACGATATGGGAAACGAATAAAATACATGACAGCTCATCTCCCCCAACAGCAATTTCACGGATGCTACTCCGATCATTCAGTAAGGTTTAGCTGTGTTATGTTATTCGGTCAAAATTCCAGGTCTAAGAAAAAGGCATAGCTTCTTCCCAACGAAAAAGAATTATTCCTCACTACTGTTATTTCAACACAAAAACACTTATATTTAAATTCGCTTCTTTCCAAATTCTAATATCTTTCACAACACTGTGATATACTTATGTATTTGCTCTGTTAAATCGCTCTGGGAATGCGGATTTTGCAAATAACTTGACTAATTCGTAATTTATCGCAGTTAAAATAATTGCAATACACAAATAGTCCCAAACTGAACCTAATGTGCACTTTTTAGCCCATTCGCTCTTATGGTCTTGGAGATCATGCGTTACAAACAAACGTACAAAGGATTTTATATATAAAGGAGATATATAGGCCTATGAAAATTATTATAGGTAAGGCGTTTTTGTTTGATTTGCTTTATTTAGCATTCATAAATTATGGAATTTTTCTACATTAAAATTTTTGTTTAACAGATGATACTATATTTCGTTTGAATGTAAAAAAAATATTTTCAGATTTAAGTAAGGCAATTCATTAAAAATGTTGAGGCCATTATTAAATAGTATTTTTTTACAAACATTTGTAGAGGCAAAAGTAAATCCAAAATCATTAGCATTTCTTGAATTATATGGCTGGACTTCTTATACATAATAAACATTAGATTTTTTATCTGAAATATAAATAGTATAGCATTCATCACCAGGTGCTGATTAATGGAAAGCCATTGGAGTGTAGATAGCATATCACGAATGTGGGTCAATCTGTGGAATCGAAAAATACACGGCATTCCTTTATTTTGTAATCTTTGGAGCCTCTATTTCATCTGTTGGCTACCCAGAAATAGCACCGTTGAATAATACTCAAAATCGGGCTTTCCATTGCGTTGTAAATGATTATTGCTGTTACCCTTGATATTTTATATCGTATTCTTCTCAAGGACGCAATTTTGTCCATACGTTTTTATAAACATTTTCAAAATGCGGCACGAAATTTAATTTATTGCCTATGACTACTCCAAGATACATATTTCATTTGAGTAACTTTTTCTATCATAATTAAGCGTTTCATCAGCAAACATGAATATTCAGATTTTTTACCACTTTTACCATATCATTTATGTAAATTAAAAGTAGAAATGTTCCAAGCACAGATCCTTGCGTCACGCCTGTGTCCACGGACTCTGGTGATGAAATATATTTACCACATTTCGTTTGTTCTGTTACTTAAATAGCTTTTAAACCATGATAACTCTGTTTCTTTCAATCCATATTTCTCCAACTTTTTTAAAAGGATGTCTCTGCTTATTCCCTCAAATGCTTGTTTTGAATCCAGGGAGATTGCTGCAACGCACATTTTCTTCTCTATTTCTATTTTCCATTGTAATTCTTTCTAAATCTGATTGAGTTTCATAAAACAAGTTATTGTTTTTAAAACAGTTATTGAATACAATTTTCTCCATTAATTTACTTATTGTGGGCAATATGTTGGCAGGTCTTCTTTCAGCAGGATTTTTTATTAATTAATTCAAAAATAAAGTTAATCTTTTGATTTTCAGATATAGTTTTGGTATTCTATGTTAGGTATGCTTTCAGAAATTTCTTTACATTTTTTATAAAAAATTGATTTAACTCTTCTTCATCAGAAATAATTGTTCCATTTATATAAATTTCTTCAACATGAGAAGTCTTCGATTATCATTAAACTAAGGGCATTATTTACTTCACTTTTGCCAAATCATTTACAGACGTGTTTGATGATATTTTATTTATTTCGCCAAGTATAATTGCTTTTTGAAGAACTGCATTATCGTACCGCAGCGATCTTACAGTCGTTATTTTTGATTCCTTAGTAAAATGTTTTCGATTTTCTACCAAATTTCATAACGACCGGATGTTAAATAAAGCATCTATAGCACCTTGATATAAATTCGGAAGGAATCAATATATAGTGCTATGTATATCTGCATCTGAACTGATTTCTTTTAAATTTGACAACGTTATTTCCTAGACATATAACTCCTTTATTTTAAATTAGATAATGCTCTGTTAAATCGCTCTGGGAATGCGGATTTTGCAAATAACTTGACTAATTCGTAATTTATCGCAGTTAAAATAATTGCAATACACAGATAGTCCCAAACTGAACCTAATGTGCACTTTTTAGCCCATTCGCTCTTATGGTCTAGGAGATCATGCATTACAAACAAACGTACAAAGGATTTTATATATAAAGGAGATATATAGGCCTATGAAAATTATTATAGGTAAGGCGTTTTTGTTTGATTTGCTTTATTTAGCATTCATAAATTATGGAATTTTTCTACATTAAAATTTTTGTTTAACAGATGATACTATATTTCGTTTGAATGTAAAAAAAATATTTTCAGATTTAAGTAAGGCAATTCATTAAAAATGTTGAGGCCATTATTAAATAGTATTTTTTTACAAAAATTTGTAGAGGCAAAAGTAAATCCAAAATCATTAGCATTTCTTGAATTATATGGCTGGACTTCTGATACATAATAAACATTAGATTTTTTATCTGAAATATAAATAGTATAGCATTCATCACCAGGTGCTGATTAATGGAAAGCCATTGGAGTGTAGATAGCATATCACGAATGTGGGTCAATCTGTGGAATCGAAAAATACACGGCATTCCTTTATTTTGTAATCTTTGGAGCCTCTATTTCATCTGTTGGCTACCCAGAAATAGCACCGTTGAATAATACTCAAAATCGGGCTTTCCATTGCGTTGTAAATGATTATTGCTGTTACCCTTGATATTTTATATCGTATTCTTCTCAAGGACGCAATTTTGTCCATACGTTTTTATAAACATTTTCAAAATGCGGCACGAAATTTAATTTATTGCCTATGACTACTCCAAGATACATATTTCATTTGAGTAACTTTTTCTATCATAATTAAGCGTTTCATCAGCAAACATGAATATTCAGATTTTTTACCACTTTTACCATATCATTTATGTAAATTAAAAGTAGAAATGTTCCAAGCACAGATCCTTGCGTCACGCCTGTGTCCACGGACTCTGGTGATGAAATATATTTACCACATTTCGTTTGTTCTGTTACTTAAATAGCTTTTAAACCATGATAACTCTGTTTCTTTCAATCCATATTTCTCCAACTTTTTTAAAAGGATGTCTCTGCTTATTCCCTCAAATGCTTGTTTTGAATCCAGGGAGATTGCTGCAACGCACATTTTCTTCTCTATTTCTATTTTCCATTGTAATTCTTTCTAAATCTGATTGAGTTTCATAAAACAAGTTATTGTTTTTAAAACAGTTATTGAATACAATTTTCTCCATTAATTTACTTATTGTGGGCAATATGTTGGCAGGTCTTCTTTCAGCAGGATTTTTTATTAATTAATTCAAAAATAAAGTTAATCTTTTGATTTTCAGATATAGTTTTGGTATTCTATGTTAGGTATGCTTTCAGAAATTTCTTTACATTTTTTATAAAAAATTGATTTAACTCTTCTTCATCAGAAATAATTGTTCCATTTATATAAATTTCTTCAACATGAGAAGTCTTCGATTATCATTAAACTAAGGGCATTATTTACTTCACTTTTGCCAAATCATTTACAGACGTGTTTGATGATATTTTATTTATTTCGCCAAGTATAATTGCTTTTTGAAGAACCGCATTATCGTACCGCAGCGATCTTACAGTCGTTATTTTTGATTCCTTAGTAAAATGTTATATCTGAATTTTAATTTCATTTGACTCGTGATCACTTATCTTCATTTTGCCACTGGTTTTAATTATAACGTCGTCGATGTTTGTCACGGCATAATCAATTAGAGATGATGAATTATTTGATATTGATATGAGGAGTCAACCCCTTATAAAAAGGCAATAATAACAACTTATATGTGGGGTAATCGTAAGCATAGGTTAGTAGCTATTCGTTAACTCTTTGTATGATGCAAGCATAGAAGTGCTTTCCTCCAATATCATGCCCATGTTTAAGTGTAGCGCCACCAATATCATGCCCATTATTAAGTGTAGCGCCACCAAGTGTGCTATTAGACTCCCCGAATCACTTATGTGGCGTAACTCAAACTGTGGGCACTCAAAGATCCTTAATGAGGCTGAGGGTTCTAACAGGACAAACTGATTATTTGCCACCTGTTCTGAATTTCTCCACAAGGTTGGACACGACGATGCCTTCTAGATCAGATTGGCTGGATGTGGATCTCCCCTTTCGTGGTCACACAATCTTTAGTGAATCTCTTAGCATTAGCAGATCTTACAAATTGCCAAACGCCTGCAGTGTCTTTCAGGCGGAGGTTTTTGCCATCCTAGTTACCTTGCGTTTAATAAACGAGGGTTTTTCCAGGCAGGGTGAAAATATAACTATCTACGTTGATAGCCAAGCTGCTCTGAAGGCACTGAACTCCTACGTCATTAAATCCAAGTTAGTAAATGATTGCATATTAGAAATGCAAAAATTAACAGTTAACGTCAAGCTCTGCTGGGTTCCAGGACACTGTGACATCAACGGAAACGAGAAGGCTGATGAGCTCGCACGGAATGGTTCAGCGATGGAAACCACTAGTGCGGTGTCATCACTGTATCCACCAATGTGTGAGTTCTTCGGCATGATAGAGCGCTTCTACAGGGATCAAGTTAAACAGAATTCAATAGCCAGACCGGACTGTAAATCGCTAGGTCTCTCTGGCCTCTTATGTCACAATCCAGAACAAGGGACTTGCTGAACCTCACAACGAGGGATTTACGCCTGTTAGTGTTAGTTAGTCTTCTTTCTAGAAGAAGACACCGCTACCTAGGTGACTTTACGATCGAAGACCTCGAAGCTCTGTCATCGCAAAAAATCAATGACTTTTTCTGCTGTTTTCTCCAAATCTTCAATTCTTTACAGGACTAACACAGTGGACCTTTAGGTCTTCGAATGGAGTGGTGCACGCCAAATTGGTAGTGTACTACGTGTCCTGTAATCTAACTCAACCTATGCCCATGTGAAAATAATCTGAAGGTTACCTTAATGGAAAGTCGTTATTTCTTTTGAATTTGACTTATCCGCCATGTTAACTGGTAATTAAAGTTTACCAGAAGTTTTAAACGAAATACATTGTCAGATTGTGAGAAAATGCGTAATGATGTACCAGATATTTTTCCAAACTCTAGGAATGAATATTTGTGCGTTCCTAGATGAGCGCGAAAATACGAACGTTAACCACAACTGAGTCGGACTGCGGTTTTTAATAACACTATGGAAAAATGTCAAATTACGGAAATCAACAAAATGTATAAAGGAACAACTAATGTATAAGGCCATAAAGTACTTGAGACATAAAAAATTGTATGAGCTAATCTAATCAAAAAGTGTTTAAACTATATGAGTATATCTTGCACAGGGAAGTCCATTTTTTTACCGGATAGTGCGTCAATATTATATTTAAATGAAATTTCACAATCTAAAACAACACCCCAACACCTGGCCAACGAATTGAACTACAGCATTCCTTATACACATATTTAGACCCGGAATGATACGAGTTCGATTTGTAGATCCGAACATCTAAGCTTTAGTTTTAAATGTATTAACAGATAACGAGTTTTCGGTTTCCCAATTTGTAAAATGATCTAGACAAGAATAAATGTTTCCCTAAAAACTTCTGGCGTACCTGAACTCCCATTAAGTAAGTAAGTAAGAAAATGTCTTCAGCAAATAAGTTCGTTTTACAACAACTGGAATTAGAGTAGCGCTGGCGGTCATTTACGTATAAACTGAATAAAAAGAGGTCTTAACACGGGGCATTGTGGAACTCCTGACTAAAGAGGAGGCATGTCAGATTCAATACAATTTAAAACAACAAATAGTAATCTGACTTTTAAGTATAGGAATAAATAGGCTTGCAAGCAGAATTAGAAAAATGAAACTCAGGAACAAATGCAGTTCGCCCACATTGCTCGGATTTTGACCATATTTTCACCAATTGTAGACCTCGTCATTCCTGTAAAAACCTATAATTTATTTTCTACGGAACGACATAGTTCCGGAGATATGGACTTTCAAAAATGTAACCTCAAATTATTTAAAATCGGTCTGTCAAATTTTGATGGATTAAATAAAACAGGTGTCGTTGCAACTTTCAGATCGTTTATGTAGCGTCCAACCCATTGCTGAAAAATATGAAATGCATTATTTTTGGACAAATCTTTAACACTGGTCAAAACCGGTATCTTTCGAACGCTTGTGGAAGCATCGTTCAGATAAAACAAACTTTGTTCAGATCCCTTAACCCATTGCCGAGCAATCCGAATATTTTTTTAACATTTTTTCAAATAAACGTAGCTATTATCGTAGGTGTATTTTTGTTTATCATAATGAAGGTAGGCCTAGCTTTAACTTAATTTCATTTAAAGATGAGACCTCAGGAGAAACTACAAACACCATTGAAATGAAATGTCAACAATTGTTTGGTAAGTGACGTTTGCTGATTTATAAGAGAAGGCGAAAAAACCATCCAACTTCCTTTCCATTACCCATCACCCATAATACCATCAGAAAAAATGCAGGATACGACGATAGAAGTCATAACGAAAACTATGAACGATTCCCTTAGTATTTCTGTTGAAAAGCTGCATACCGAATGGGATAAAATGACGCCAAAATACTCATTTGACTCCAATTGAACCATTAGAAATAGGAAAATGAATAAGTTGTCAAAGTGTGTAAATGCGGGTTTGCTTCTTTAAAAGAAATTTCCAAATGTAAGTATATCCGGATTAGTGTAAGATGTTCAACAATATATCACACTATAAGATTGTTACATTCTTATGGGAGACTCCGTACCACGTTCGCAACGTAAAACGAAGGATATAACTAAATCCTAATCATGCTTAGACCTTTCAGAAGAATGTACATATTTAAGTATTAACAAAAATTTTTGATTCCTGGAATCCCACATGACTTCTTGTTTTCTATGATAACAAAAAAAATCAGTCATTGTTGCTGGGCACTAATTCAAACACATGCAAGCAGCAGCAGGGGTGTGCATTTTCATACAATAATAAAACTGGAAATTAAATGCAGAATTACACAGCAGAGCGATCAATCATATAAATATACGTCATTATCACGTGAATATATGTATGTATTTCCATCAGAATAGAATGGTGTTGACAGAAAAACAGAAGAGTTAAGATTTCAAATGTTCTTTCCTTTATTCATACCTCCGTCGGCAGGTTGCCGTAGTTTGGTGACCAATCATAGTCATTGTAGTCCATGATTTCGTCGTCCCTCCGCTCCATTTATTTTTAGATTGGAGCTGGCTGAATTTTTTTTTATTAGTGGAGCTATTGTATTTTGAGAAAATGGGACTTTCACTTAAAAGCTTTCGACTGTTTCGCTGCAGTATTTAGTGCTTTACATTAGCTACTGAAGTTGTTTTCATTTTCATTGAAATACAAAATTGCACTATTTTCATTGAAAAGTAATTGTTTTGACTGTTTGTTGTTATTTTGTTGTTACTTAATAAATTATCGCTATTTTAGAATGATTAGTGATATCGTTAGCAATCGATACCACTTTTGATTTTCCTCCGATACTTTTATTTTTTATCGAAATCGAGTTTTTAGTGTTACCGGCACCAGCGTTACCGCTGGAAAATTTCAAAAAGGGGCACAAAAAGGGGATTTTTTCGAAAAAATGGGCAACTGATCATTAAGAAGGGGGATCAATTTTAAGGTTTTTATTTAAAGAAAACAACAATAAAAAACAAAGCATAACATAAAAAATAAGTAGGTAACATTAAAAAATTCATTCATTTACACGAAAACTAAACAAAAATACAATGTTATAGAAAACTTCTTATGATGTATACTAAATATATTCTATCACATACATTTCTTTATTTATAGTTACTTTTTTGTAACTTTTTTTTTATACTTTCTAATTAGATCTGTGCTTGGGACATATGTGTTTTGTATTGAGTTTTGTTGATCTCACAATAGATCTGTTTAGAAAAAAACTTATATGTTTATGTACATCAACCTAATGAAAAATACTTATCCATATATTTGTTACATTTAAGAAACCACAAGCAAAACAAATTGGATTTTTTTTATAAACGCCGACTGATTCGAAAAAATTAATGTTCACCATATATTGTTACATTTAAGAAATCACTCAAATTATTTGTATTGTTGCATAGACGCCGACCTATTCGCAGAATTTTCACCAATAAGATGAAACGGTGAAAATAAATTCTCATATGCATATACAAAAGATAAATGTAAGTCCCCATTTACATGGTACTTTTTTTTAAGTAACTTATCGGCTTATTCTCTTTTGAAAAAGTATTTACGTTCACACGCGTACTTTTTTTTCAATACTTAACTTATTTTCATTTGTTTTGTTTCGGCTTTTCCTGTGTGAATTGTTGTTGTTTCCAAGTGCGAACGAAAAACACAAAACGATGAGTACGATAAGTACGAGTACGGCATACTTTTTTCCCCCCCGTTTCCGACTGCCTCTCTCGCCCACAAAACGCCGATAAGTATGCTTAATACTTAAAAAAAAAGTATCATGTAAATGCAGACTAAATCGTTTTAGCATATGCGTATATCCCATTAAATAACCTAATTCAGAACGTAGCGCGTGAGGCATTTCCGTAAGTTAGTACGAAAGTGTTGTTATAAGAGTATAAAAAGCAGATTTTTTACAAAAGCCAAAAAGTGGCACAAAAAATCAAAAGGGGCACATTTAGTATCAAAAAATAAAAGGGGCGCGATAGTAGCACGGCTGAAAAAAAGGGGCAAATATGCCACTTTAGTCGCACAACGGTAACGCTGACCGGCACATTTTGCCAAAACCGTCAAAAGTGGAGATTTTACAGAAATAGACAGTTCTGTTTCACACGAGGCAATTTTTTCCATGCAAATGTCAAGGTTTGTTGGAGAGAAAGGCAGGCGGAAAGAGCTCTCTGCCTCTCTCTCCTACAAACATCGCCACTTGTTTGGAAAAAATGCCTTGTGTGAAGCAGGACATGCAAGTTTTCTAAAAATCAATCGACTTTTACGAGTTTTGTGACAACAATAAATGACTAGAAATATTAAATATACAGCATTGCAGAACAAAAATGTTATGTATAAGCAACAAATCCCAAAGTCTATAGCTAAGTACGCATGGTGGTCAGATCTAACAACTTTGTCAGCAAAATGTAAAAAAAATTAACCCTGTGAAATTACAACCGTGCGAACTTAAAATTTTCGTCTTGCAACATTGTCAGAAAGGTCATCGTCAGTATATTGAAAGACATTGTAAGATATGCGAAGTTTATGCATCTGACTATTGCCAACACTGCCTATAAAATATTTTTAATGGCAATACTGCATATAAATATTTACAAAATATATTAGGCATGTTTTCGTTACAAGCTAGCACTTTTAGTTTAGCACTTTGCAACGAAAACGATTGACTTCCACTAACTGGCACATAAGCAATAAGTGGCTGGTTTTCACTATCTGGTAGCAATGGTGTCATGAGTTGCGAAGAAAGAACAGTGCGAAACAGACAAAAAATTCGTGAAAAGTATTTTTAAAACATATATTTACTATTCTATGTTCAATTGTTTACACTCTTTTGCAAATATTAAAATAATTTCCCATTTTTGTTCTTCTTCTTCCCGTTAATTCACAATAATTGATAAAATGTCTCCAAAAATGGGATGCCATATTGCTAAATATAGGGTGCCCAATCTGGCAACATCATACTCGATTAAGACATGAACACAAGCACCAAACTTCATCGGGAACTAATAGTGCTTAAAAGTGCTTAGCTCCCCATACAAATTAAGCACTTATGGTGTAACGAAAACACGCCTATTGTATTGTGTCATTAAAGACCAAAAACTTTTATTGTTGTAAACCCACAACACAAGAGATGCGAATTGTACAAATTTCACTAGTGATATGTAAACAATCAACATGTATTATATTCGTTATTCGAATACCTTTTTGTATGTAATAAAAAAAGATGTTGTTTTTTATGTATTGGACAAGTGAGCATACATTTTTGTTAATTAAACAGTCGTTTTTAAAATAAACAATAAAATAAATTATATATTCGACTACTTTTACAATTGATAATCCTATTAAAGGTGGTACTATAGGCATGTTTTCGTTACAAGCTAGCACTTTTAGTTTAGCACTTTGCAACGAAAACAACTGACTTCCACTAACTGGCACATAAGTAATAAGTTGCGGATTTTCACTATCTGGTAGCAATGGTGTCATGAGTTGCGAAGAAAGAACAGTGCGAAACAGACAAAAAATTCGTGAAAAGTATTTATAAAACATATATTTACTATTCTATGTTCAATTGTTTACACTCTTTTTGCAAATTACTTTTATTGTAAATTCTACACAGATTTAAAAACACAAATTTATAAACATTATTTTTAACTTCATTTTTAATAAATCTAAACAAAAAGAAATCGCGGCTTTTTTGTTTACTTATGTACGGGCAACGTTACGGGAACGGTAAAGATAAATTACGGTTACGTATGCCTAACCCGGCCTTAAACCAAAAAAGACGAAGGAGATTACGGCGCAGGGGAGGGAAACCCAGTGCCGGCGACAAGTGTTGATTCACTCACGAGTCATGTGTCGTCGTTATCGAACAATCGTGAGCAAGCAACTTCTACGAGCTTTGGTGCCTTGGATCCCGTAGTCGAAAATGAAACAAGAGCACATCCAGCCGCAGGCAAGACAAATGATAAGACAGATGAAGCAGAACCCAGCCGGGGCTTTAAGCAACCCCAGCCTTTAAAAGCCATTGGGGACTCTGACTCTGAATCATCAAATGAAAACAATATCACTATTGTTGCTAACTCAAAGAGACTGTCAGGGGCACAAAGAAGGAAACTGAATAAGTTGAACCGACAGAACCTATTATGGGATGAACCTGACAATTCTACCTCCAATACAAACATGGAGGCCGCTAAAAGAGTCAGGTCTCCCGAAGAACATAGCGCTGTGAAAGTGACTAAGATGAAAAAGGGCTCGCCGTCTTCCAGTAATTCGGATAAGCCTAACGTAACCACACAAAAGGAGGTCTCTAGTCTGGGGCCTTCGACTGTGGGCGGTAAAGTTGACCCAATAACGCAGTTCAAGTCAACCAAATCATCCGTTAAGGATGAGGCTTTAACCAAAAAGACTCTACAGACACGGAAAAATCAATTGGCCATAAAGAAGGGTAAGAAGCCACCGTCTTATTCTAATATAGCTAAACAACATTTTCGAGACGATCGATGCTACGCCATAATTGATAGCAGTAGTTCATCTGGCAGAATCCCCGAAGACCAAAAGAGTAACTTCGAAGATTTGGTCTATACGAGGGTAGCGGAATACGTCCTCGAATCTAAGGATGAACCACCAATCGAAGTAATGAGTTGCAAGTTTGAGAGGGGTGTTTTGATGCTAAGGCTGGCATCACAACGCTGCGTTGGTGTCCTCGTAAAACTTGTGGATAGCTTCCCCTCACCTTGGGACGGCGCAAAGCTCATGGCGAAGGGCATGGCGTACTTCTTGATCTGGACAGTCTTTTGGAAAGGTCCCGATTGGCAGGACAAATGAATCGAGTCCAAATATACTGTCTGAAGAGGCAAACACTGGTATTGAACGGATGGAGACAAGTGAGACACTGCCAAAAACTGATGTGGAAGTAGTCAATAACACCACCAGTTCACCAATAGTACCGCCACTTTTGCATGAAGTTCCCAGCAAAGGTGGTGATCAAAATAAAAAGAGCCACAAAACGATTCAAACCAATGAGGGAGCGACAAAAAATAACACCGCCTCCCAAAATTGTCGACTGGAAGATGGTGTAATAGGTAGTGAACGAAAGGAGGAGAATGACCCACTACCAAATAAAGAGGGGGTGCCACCAGATAGGATAGACTCCCAAAAGAAACTTTTACTGGAAGGACAATGATTGAGGTCATCCAGATAAACCTCCACCGGAGCGAGACAGCATCCAACGCTCTGATGGACATCATAAATAATGGCAGGGTTCATATTGCTTTGATCCAGGAACCATGGACAACTAGCAACAAGGTTACTGGATTAAGCCATGTGAACTATAACCTTTTCTACGCTAACACAGGTACTCGTCCAAGGACTTGTATTCTGTGCCATAAAAACTTATGTTTTATTTTCTCTCCAGAGTTGTCAACATCGGACGCAACGGTGCTGAGGCAAGGTAATGGAAATATGTACCTGGCGTCAATATATCTGCCATTCGATGCGCCGACATTGCCACCTACGTCGGAATTACAACGTCTGGTGAGGGAATCCAAACACACAAGTAATGAGTTATTAGCTGGATGTGACGCAAACTCCCATCATATCGCTTGGGGTAGTACTAACACCAATAAAAGGGGACACGCCCTTATCGAATTTTTGAATACAAATGACCTCATAACTCTTAACATAGGAAACACTGCAACCTTTGTTAACAAAATTAGGGAAGAAGTATTAGATATAACGATATGTTCAGAAAATCTTATTGATGAGATTCATGAGTGGAGGGTTTCGGATGAACACTCCTATTCAGACCACCGTTATATAAGGTTTAAAATTGCCACCGCCAAACCCCATAAGTTTCCGTAATAAGGCTAAGACCGACTGGACTAAATTCGGAAATCTACTTAGAAATCGATTGGGGCAGCCTACACGCGATTATCTATGTGCAGAAGACATTGATATCAATGTTAAGAAGATTACCGAGGCTCTTGTAAAATCATTCGAAGATAGTTGCCCACTTCGAGAAAGGAAATCTGCCTTTGAGAAACCCTGGATGACAGGACAAATTCGCTCGATTGGCAAAGATGTCCGCAGACTTTACAATAGAGCTCGACGTAAAAAACAATCAGTATATTGGGACGACTACTACAGAAGACTCAAAGAATACAATAAAATCGTTAGATCGGCGAAACGTAACTCCTGGAGGCTTTTCTGTGAACAGGTAGACAGCGTTAACAGCATGTCTAAAATGAAAAAGTTCCTCTCAAAAACTCGTGTCCAAACCGAAACACTGGTGGATGAAACGGGTAAAAGGATGGAAACTATAGAGGATACCGTAAGGCTCTTGATGAAAACTCATTTTCCGACTGGTAATGCTGGACCAACAGAGGAACAGTTACAGAATGAAAATGTATTGCATCAAGTACCTATTACGGATATAACAGATGGTATGGTTAAAGAAGCGATAAAAAATTTCTCCCCCTTTAAGGCTGCGGGACCGGATGGAATATTTCCAGCACTTCTGCAGAATGAGGTGGATCTGGTATCAACTCATCTGGCTGGAGTGTTCACTGCATGCCTAACCCATTCGTATACCCCAAAAAACTGGCAGGAATCAAGGGTGGTCTTCATACCAAAGCCTGGCAAGGCGAGTTACACGACCCCAAAGGCTTATCGACCCATTAGCCTTACTTCTTTCCTGTTAAAACAATGGAGCGAATAATTGATGGCATGGTCAAAGGTAAAATAGCGGATGACAGGCTAAAATTCAAACAACACGCCTATGTCAAAGGAAGATCAGTGGAAACAGCTCTGCATGAGGTAGTGCACCACATACAAGAGTCCTTCAGTAAAGAAATGTATACACTTGCTGTTTGCATAGACATTGATGGCGCATTTAACAATGTACAGACCGATACACTTATCCAGTCCTTAGACGAGTTTCAGGTTGACCGGGCGCTGAAAACTGGATCAACAATATGCTAAGGAATAGGTGGATTATTTGTGGGTCATATGACGTAAAAATTAGAGACAAGGTAAATCGTGGTATACCTCAGGGGGGCATTTTATCGCCTCTTCTATGGGTTACGACGATACACAGTCTCCTAAAAGCCCTCACCAATGAAGGACTTAAACCAGTCTGTTATGCAGACGACGTTGTAATACTTCTAAGGGGCTTTCATCCAAATCTATTATGCAAAAGAGCTGAAGAGGCACTTAACATAGCATATAACTGGGCACAACCAAGGGGATTAAATGTTAACCCAGACAAAACAGAAATATGTCTATTTACAAGGAAAACGAAGATCCCACGTTTTACCCCGCCTCGATTCCTGAATAAGACAATTGCTATAACTAAAAAGGTAAAATACTTGGGAGTAATCTTGGATCAGAAACTGTACTGGAAAGATCATCTTGAAGAAAGAGTTACAAAGGCACACAGATGTTGGTCGTTGTGCAGAAGAGCTATAGGTTTAAAATGGGGACTACGTCCAAATATGACTCACTGGCTTTACATGAGCGTGATTAGACCAATAATCACCTACGCCTCTGTAGTGTGGTGGACATCAATGGACAAGAAGTGCAACGTAATACATTTGCAAAAAATTCAACGTATGTGCTGTCTAGGCATAAGCGGGGCATTTAGAACTGCAACAACAAAAGCGTTGGAGACTATACTGCACATCCAACCAATAGACATCCGTATAAAGTATGAGCCAGCCCATGGATAAATCGAGACCACAAGTCGTACCATCAGAAGATTTTAGAATATCTAGTTGGTCACATTCAATCGCCAGAAATCTCGGACCGCATTCCTGAAGTGCGGCTTACAGCTACCTGTGAGACGTTTGTGCCAGACAGACGCTCCTGGGAAAATGGAACTTTGGCCCATGTGCCAGTGGGAACCAGCTGCTACACGGATGGGTCCAAGCGAGGAGGAAGGACGGGTCTGGTACTTTTTATTGATGAACCAGAAGTCGAACTTCACTTCCGCCTCCCTGACCATAACACGGTATTTCAAGCAGAAGTTCGAGCAATCACGGAGTGTGTGAACTGGCTCAGTAACACGACAAAGCCTAAATATGCCAACATCTTCACAGATAGCCAAATGGCGATTCAAGCAATAACATCGGAAAGGGTCAAATCCAGAACTGTGTTGGACTGTAAAAGAACGATAAATGATTACTCAGCAAATTGCGTATTTGCTGGGTACCAGGACTCAACGGAGTGATTGGAAATGAACGGGCAAACAACTTGGCTTCAAAGGGCAGAGAACTTCGAGTAATAAACTTGAAAAATTGGAAACCTTTCGAAGCCACGAAAAATGCGTTGAAGCACTGGGCAGTGATGGCTCATAAAACTGTGTGGAATAGCGCAACAGTAGGAGCAACTGCAAAGATACTGTGGGGTGACCCAAATGAAAAGAAAACAAGAAGTCTTCTGAAACTAAACAAGATCGATATTAATAAGATGATGAGTGTTCTAACGGGACACTCAAGCTTACAAGCACATCTTCATCGCATAGGACTAGCAGGAAACGACGAATGCAGGGCATGCAGAGAAAACATCGAAACGATGGAACATTTTCTGTGTCACTGCCCGGCTTTCACACATGCAAGATCCCAACATTTCGGGTTCGACATATTACCAGACTTGACTCATCTCAGAGAATATAACTGGAAGATACTGAGAAAATTCGTGTCTAGTACCGATTTCCTGTAACTCGTGAGGTATAAAAAGATCATAAATAAGGAGCGCACAACAGGCCGAACCACTGGCTTAAGTGTATGTCCATGGACATGAGACGTTTAAACGTCTCCTCTCTTCAACCTAACCTAACCTAACCATGTTTTTTCACCTTGAAAAATTCCACAAAATATTATTTCAAGTTGAAAAATGGAACGCTTTTTTACTAAGTTGCGTTGCATTTTTGAAGTGTGTGTGTCGAAATGTGACTCTTATATGAATGTGTGATGTATAAGCATGTGATTTTTTTCCTTGTTGCTTTTCTTTAAAACAAACACGAGTTTAAATACTAATCAATAAACAATTAATGTTTAATGCCAACTTAGAAAAAAATTAAGTTAAGTTGCAGAAAGGAAATATTGTTGAAGATCATTGTGATAATGTTATACATAAATTATTTATTTGTGTTGATACGATGGCGATGCTTCAGAAGACAGGTTAATACATTGTTACAAATAACAAAATAATTTCCCACTGTTGTACGAATATAAATAAATAAAATGATGTTTTGATGAACCCAAAAAGATGTTTTATTATTATTTTTAAGGATTTACATTATATTTGTTGACATATACAAATTATACTTCTATCCATAAACGGAATTTCTTCTTCCAACTTCTATGGCTGGCAAGAACTCACTATGTACTTTAAAACCATTTAAACCCGAGATCACAGGTACTGCCCAATTCCATTGTCCTACAGCTTCGGTAGCGTTAGCCGTCCACAAAGTTAGTCCAGGCTTTTCGTCACGATTATTCTAAACATACAAACGAAAATGTACACATGTTTTTACAAGACAAATTCCACATTATTACCTATACCCAGCCAGAAAAATACCATCCTCAAAGCGTTGTGAAAGCACTGTGCACCGTCATCACACGGCGGGATAAAGCGTTGTAAAAGCGTCAAAATGATAACACCGATATACGGTGTGACGGCGGTTTTTTACAGCGCTGTTGAAACGCTTTAAAAACAAAATTCATGACGCTTTTTCGATGGTTTGAAGCTAATAACTCCCAAACAATTTTCGTAGTTAGAAATTAATGAATCAAATGAAATATATTATTTTTAAGGTATTCATTTCGATGGCAATGATTTTGAATTCATAATATTAAATTTTTCGCATGTCAAAAACGCACTGTAAAAGCGAATCCCGCAGTCTTTTAAAGAAAAGACCATTTCCACATTAACAAAAAGAATATTCATTTCGATGGCAATGATTTTGAATTCATAATATTAAATTTTTCGCATGTCAAAGACGCACTGTAAAAGCGAATCCCGCAGTCTTTTAAAGAAAACAACTTCTAAATTATAGGAACTTCTAAATTTTGATCACAAGAAAATAATTTTTGACGAAATGCATATGAGCGGAATTACTTCACATGTTTATTTAAAAAAATCGTTTTCGTTAATTTCGGAATTAAGCCTAACTTTTTGCAGAAACATATCGAGAGCTTATATTCAAAACCCTCTATCCCTCTAAAATAAGGCGCATCTATGGTACTAATTTGGAAATAAAAAAAACAAAAATTGAGATTTTATGGTCATTTTTGTAATTTCTCTATCTTACACACTTATTTTTTCTGAATGCAATACCCTCTATCTCTTCATATAATTTGGGACTATTTTTTTTTCTACTAAAAGATGGCTCTTTGGTGAAAAGAGTATGCTAAACCCGAATTTGGTTAAATTTTTTTAGTCAAAGCTTTAGTTTTCCAATTATGACTATTTTAATATCTATCCTGTGATTCCACAAGAATACCATTTTTTCTATGACAATTTGAAAATGGATTAAAAAATGAACCCCAAGAAATAGATAATATTTAAATAAAAAAATAATCATTAATTCATTGTTATTATTTTTATTATAACATGTATAATTACACTGTCCAACAGCATTTTTGGAACAGAATAGCGACCGTATAATTCTGAAAGAGCATGTTGAGTAGATCAATTTTGTAGAATAAACTTATGGTCCAGCTGGTCTGAGTTTTCTTTTTACAGTGGGTCAAAGTTTTCATTTTTTGGTCGAAGGTAGCATTATACTAAATGAAAATAATGATGTAAGTTAAGGTCTGAGAGATTTCTCATTGTCAGAGTTACATAGTGGAATTTTATGGGGATCATTTTTGTGGAAGATCTTAACCCTCTAGCTCCCCTCTAAATGGGTCAATTAGGCCCATTTTTCGAAAAAATTAAAAAAGTCCTTTTAAGGATTAAAATATTCTACGAAAATGTTTGCCGGAAAATTTCAGTGGGAGTCGCTAAAGACACCAAAGTTTTGAATATAGCTCATTACGCTTAATTAGTAAAATTATAGGCCATCTTATACAAATACGTAATATAATGTAAATTTAAAGTCGTAACAAATTAAAATATGTTTAACGAAGTCTAGTTGCTAAAACATTTATTTAGAAATGACGAGAAATATTTGATAAAATCTTCATAATTTTTTAATAGTATTTATTGTTTTGCTTCAAAGATTTCGAGTAAAAAGGAATTGGTAAAGACTAAAATGAGGAAAAATAGCAGTATGGTATCTATGGATAAATATATAAGTTATTACCCATATTATAAAAATAAGGGAAATTAAAAAACATTTTTCATATTTTTTATTTTGGCCATATTATTTAAGAGGTACCAGGTATGGCAATAACGCCAATTTTTCAATAGACTATGGTTACTATAAACGCTAGACCATTTATTATTTTTTCGGTACTTATTTCCGGGCCGAAAAAGTTTCCATTTGGCCTACAAACCTCCAATAAAAAATTTGGTGCCGATTGGATAACGCTAAGGTCTGCCCAAAGATGTTTGAAAACACAAAACTCACTTTACATGAACAAAATTTGGGTTTTTATCAAATGTCACATGTTCAAGTAATTAAAAAATATTTTATTAGCATGAAAAGCTTTTAAATGGTCTTTGAATAAAATTTTCTTTCTTACAAGTCGTAAACAATCAAAATCGACCGAGAAACGAAAAAGTTACAGCAGTTGTCATTTGAATTTTACGTCATGACAGGGCATGCATGCACACCGACATGGCCTCTATGTACATATGTAGACGTAAGAGCAATCACAATAAAAAATAGATCATGCTTGTGCATGCATGAAAAAAAACAACGGATTTGCATGATAGTTGATTTTTCGCATCAGTCTGACATTTTTCTACTGGCCAAATAAGAAAACATAAGCAGAACTTTGCAGCGCGCTATACGGCCATGCAGCAGGGTCGTTTACAGAACGCGCTCTGCCTCCAGCCTAAGTGAATTGAGAAAGGGACAGCTTCGCACAAAATTTAATTTTAGTCATATTCTTATTTGTCTCCAGACCGACCACATCCAAAATTGTTACTAGATCCAGTGATAAATTTCGCACCGTAGAATCAGTTGGGCATGTATCACATACAATATCTGGAGCCAAACTGCCGTCAAACAGACAGATATTTCATGATGTGATAACTGTAATGTATAATGCTGCGACGCCTCTGACCACTGTTGGTGAGCTTGTGATTAATCGATCTACACATCAAACTTTTTGGGCGCCCCCAAAATCCTGGCTGGTACTGGAGAAAATATAGCCAAAGTCGTTCATGATACACTCATCAAATACAGGTCAAAACACTGGATCGTGCATTTTGTTGCAGAACAAATTAGATCGAAAATTAATCAAGTTCCCATGTTCTCATCACATGATGGAGATAGTATTGAAACATGTGTTTGAGGTTAAACTTCGGCGACTTGTGGTCCTGAAGTGCCTATTTTTAATCGTTTTGCTGCCGTTTGGGTAAGTCTCGACCACAAATCGTTTAAAAACGGACTCGAAGATCCAACTGTACGCTCAAAAATAAGTAATGCTGACTGCGAAGTCATTAAGAAATTCTACATTAAACAGCTAAATGAAACACAAATCCGAGCTGATTACAAGGAACTAAATATTACAATTAAAAATAATGTTTCTTGGTGGTGTCGGCACCAACATACCACGCAAGAGTCATGGGAAAAGGCATTTATGCCTTAAAAATATACCTATTTCGAGAGCAGTTTGCATTGACAAAACGAGAGTCCAGTGGGCTACGGAATATATGTATTTTTCTCGTGCGGCTGTATGTCAAAGCGTGGTTTACATGCACAAATGCCATACGAGCACCAAATCAAGATATACACTTGTTGAAAGACTCCATCGCATACGCAGAAATCGACCGAGATGGGTCTGAAGCTGTTTTGAAGAAATGGAAAAATCATTTGTGGTAGTTGGCCCCAGAATCAATGGCTTTGGCATTTTTCGATTCGGATGTTTCACTCGAAGAGAAACGAAAAAGGGTTAGGCATCTGCAATCAACAGAACCCGTCGTAAATCTGGAAAACGATCGAAAATTCTCCGACCCGAAACTATTGCTGTGTAATAATTGAGCGATTTCGTCTCATACAAAACCAAACATTTTTTCGGTGCTTTTGGATTGAGTACTGAATTTTTAAAGCATGACCCATCCATTTGGGAAGTAAACGAAGATTATCAAGATGCTCTCGACGTTTGTCGTAATCTGTTTGTTGTTAACGACACTGCTGAACGCGGTGTACAATTTATGAATGATTACAACAGAATACTTACGAAAGACGAAGAACAAAATCAATTTATATTTAGATTTATTTATTGAATGTTTTCACATTTCATTTCAATTTATATTAAAGTGCATTGAAGAAAATCGTAGAAAATGTCCCTCACATAACAAGTCTGATCTAATATAATATTGAATTAATTGTATTTTTTGTTTTTTCACCGATTTTAATATTTAAAAACTATTTTTTAATTATTAATACAAAGAAATGTAATTTTACTTATTGCAACATACGATTTTTGAATAAAAAAATATTTCCCCTATAAAGTGTGTTCTAAATTTTGAATAAACTTTGGGCAGACCCTAGGGTTATCAGATCGGCACACAAATTTTTATGGAAGTCTTGTAGGCCAAATGGAAACTTTTTCGGTCCGGAAATCAACGATCGCAGCAACTTTCACTTTTTGCATCACGTGCTATAAACGGTCTAATATCGAGACTTTAAAATTACATTATATTATTTATTTATAAGTTGGCGTGTAATTTTGCTAATTAAACGTAAAAAACTTAAACTACTACTTTGGTGTCCTTGGCGACCCCAATTGAAATTTTCCGACAAACATTTTCGTAGAATATTTTAATCCTAAAATGTCCGTTTTGAAAGGGTTTTTTTTTAATTTTTTTGCTACCTTCGACCAAAAAATGAAAATTTTGACCCACTGTAAAAAAAACTCAGACCAGCTGGACCATAAGTTTATTCTAAGAAAATGATCTACTTAAAACGCCCTTTCAGAATTATAGGGTCGCTCTTCTGCTCCAATAATTCCACAGATATCGCGGCTTTAAATTTACATTATAGAATTTTTTTGTATAAGTTGGCATGTAATTTTGCTAATTAAACCTAATAAGCTATAATTACAACTTTGGTGTCCTTGGCGACCCCCTGAAATTTTCCGGCAAACATTTTCGTAGAATATTTTAATCCTTAAATGTCCTTTGTGAAAGGACTCTTTTTAATTTTTTCGAAAAAAGAGCCAAATTGACACATTAAAAAATGATCCTCATAAAATTCCACTGTGTAACTTTGACAATGAGAAATCTCTCAGTCATTAACTTACATAATTTTTTTCATTTAGTATAATGCTACCTTCAACCAAAAAATGAAAACTTGACCCACTGTAAAAAAAACTCAGACCAGCTGGACCATACAAAAATGATCTACTCAACATGCCCTTTCAGAATTATAGTGTTCCAATCAAAAAGTCTTAATTTGTTGGACAGTGTTATATATTAAAAAAATTTGTGGAATTCATAAACAAATTTTTTACGATGCATTATACATGAAGAATTTTTGAATAGCAATACCCTCTATGTTCCATAAAATGGCTCGTGGTGCAAATATTAAAAAAAATATTATTTAGTAGTTCACGTAGTTAGGGGTAATAAACATTGTAGAACAAACAATTTTAATTTTCTTTAAAATTAGGGATATAAACGGTTTTTTGGCTCTACTGAACAATTGTGTTTTTTAAGATAGAGGATATTGAATATAAACTGTCGATATGTTCCACATTAATTTCATAGAAAATCGTTTCATTTATTAGACTTAAATAATTGGAAAGCCATACAATACTTTAAAAATGTTACTAAGTTAAATTTTTTGCTATTATCTACAGTACCTTAAAGCCTAGCTGTTTCGACTTAGCATGTTTTGGAACGTAGGTATCGATTTAATTACAAACTTAGATACCACTTTCCAAAAAGGATTCATTTTTCTCAAATAATTTGTTCTCAAAGCATTGTAAATCCATCATGAAATATCGCTTTAAAGACATTTTAAGCAATCGTTGTTAAAGCGTCCAAAGACAGTGCTTTCACAACGCTTTTTTCGTGGTACCGTCATAAATTTCTGGCTGGGTAGTTACAATGTTGAAGTGCATTATCCCCTGGCTGGAGAAAATTTATGTAGCCTGTATCAGGCTTTCATACATCCCGAATCGATAGAGGGATACCAAAGTGGTATTCATACCTAAAGCGGGGAAGATATCACACACTAGGCCAAAAGACTTCAGACCAATTAGCCTATCCTCCTTCCTATTGAAAGGTCTGGAAAGACTTTTAGATTATTTCATTAGAGAAAACCTGGATACAAAACTCCTGTCGGTGAACCAACATGCTTACAATAAGGGGAAGTCTACAGAATCAGCCCTGTACGAACTTGTGAGCACTATCGAATCGTCCCGGCATTTCAAGGAATTCACCATGGTGGCATTTCTTGACATAGAAGGGGCTTTTAGCAACATTCACTCAGATGCAGTAATTGCGGCACTGTCACATCTAAAAGTTAACTCTAGTTTGATTATACTAATTCAAAGTCTGCTCAACAGAATACGCATAACAGCATGTCTTGGGTCCACAACTCTAACAAGGTTGGTAAACAGAGACATCCCACAAGGAGGAGTACTGTCTCCACTAATTTGGCGGTGAATGAAATCCTGCTAGATCTAGAACGATGTGGCTGCAAGGTCGTGGCATATGCGGATGACGTGAAAATCGCAGTGAGTGGCAAATTCGAAAACGTCCTCCGAGACATTCTACATGTGGCTCTGAACAAATTGGCTAGATGGGCCAGAAGCAGCGGTTTGGGCGTAAATCCAAACAAGACAGAATTGGTTCTCTTTACTAGGATGAATGAAGTCCCACATGTGGACCCTCCACCTCGGATAAGTGGAACAGATCTAGTCTGCAAAATTTTTAGGAATAATTCTAGATAGAATACTGTTATTTAGACTTAACGTATTGGAACGTGTAAGGCCAACGTCGCCTTATATTCGTTCAAAAAGGCTGTAGGGTCGGGGTGGGGCCTCTCTCCTAAAATCGTCCACTGGATATATATAGCAGTAGTTCGTCCTATACTGCTATACGGCATTGTGGTATTGTGGACGGCAACTGACAAACTAACCATCACCAACCTACTAACAAAGGTTCAGAGAACAGCCTGCCTGAGCATAAGCGGAGCCTTAAGGACTACAGCGACCGAGTCTCTACAAGCCCTACTCCATATACTGCCGATTAATATTGTGGCGAGAGAAGTTGCAACCAAAGCGGCAATAAGATTAAACTGCCTATCAATGTGGAGGTACAAAAACTACGGTCACACGAGGATATTAAAGTGTAGTACTATGGTAACCGACCGAGTGGACTATATACAAACTGTGTACACCTTCGAGAGAAATTACATCACTATGATTCCCGCCAGAGATGAATGGGTTGGAAGAATACCAGGTAATAGAAACCATCTCCACTTTTACACGGATGGTTCGAAGCTTGATGAAAAGGTTGGCTTCGGAGTACACTGTGCAGAGCTTAGTTTGGATATAGCTCACAGACTACCAGATACCTGCAGTGTCTATCAAGCCCAAATACTGGCAATATGGGAAGTAGCAAAGTGGCTGAGTCGCAACATAGTAACCAACACTGGCGTTGTCATTAACTCGGACAGCCAGGCTGCCATCAATTCTCTGGAGGCAACATCCCTAAATTCACAAACAGCCCTCGACTGCCGCAGATCTCTTAACGAGATGGCTGAGCACTTTAATATACACCTAATATGGATGCCTGGGCATAGGGATATCCGGGGAACTGCAAAGCCGATGAACTTGCTAGGAAAGGGACGACATTATAAATTCTCGAAAAATTTGCATATATTGGTGCGCCACTATCCACGTGCAAGCTTTGGCTTAGGCAAGAGGCAATCAGGCAGTCCAACGAAAGATGGACAAAAATCGGCACCTGCAGGGTAGCTAATATCTCCTCGCACTGGAGAGGCAAAGATTGTCTACGTTAGTATCAGTTCTGACGGGACACTGCTTGATCGGCGAACACGCCAAAAGATTGGGTATTGACTTTAATGACTTCTGCAGAAGATGAGGAAGAAGTGGAGTGCATTGAGCACTTGCTATGCGACTGCCCCGCTCTGAGTAAACGACGACTGGACATACTTGGGTCGGCTTTTCTAGGCAGCCTAACAGATCTTTCCAGTACCGATATTCGTACTATCGATAAATTTGTATATCAAACAGTTTGGTTCCGATGAGGGGCATTTCAGCCCGTGGTAACACTAGGGACCTAAACTGGTCTTTGTGAGCTTGTATAAAAAATACGGCTGCCACCATAACCTAAACCTACATGTCTTTCCAGCGTTTTGCACATTTTTTGCTTTGCTATCTAATCGGAATGTCGTTCTTCTCGTTTATTCCATATACATAATTATTTTACGTTCCAAAGCTTTGCATTAGTTTTCTTTATTTCAGATAATTTAATTTAGTATTCTTTATTAGGAATTTTTATTGCTAATATTTATTTACAACAGTTGAATTTCTCGCCGACAAATATGAATATAAATAAATAGGAGTACAATGTTGGCGGCTTTAATTTGTTGCGGCGTTCAATTAATTTGTGGCGGCGCAAAATGTCAATTTCTCACGTTGAAAAAACATACCTAGTACCACAAATAAAAAAATGTCACTCATATTTTCAAAACATTGTTTTTTGTATGGGATTTCAGCGCGAAACCTGAACATAGTACCGTGCTTTAGAGGTTGGGACGAAAATATTAGCTTTGCAGGCAACAATGATTTTTCGGATAAAACCATATACTCAAACGAGGATCACGTATATCCGTATCGCGGAGCTACTTTTTTCCTCCAAAGAACTAGGTTATTTTGGTCTAATTGGGATGATAGATGGTTCGAATACGAAGACTTTCTTAATCAACAGATCATTTTACCCAATGGTGTGAGTTACGTGTGACTCTGGATATGTACAATTACTGTGGGGTTAAAGAATTGTAATTGCCAACTTTGGAGGAGTGGTTGTACGATTTATGTTTTTATATGTACTCGTATGTATTTACCATTCGTCATCCTTGCGCTATTTAATTTTACTAATAATTTATTTTTCGTTTATACCTATTTTAAGATCCCGAATACACATTTGACAGTTCGGAAGAAAACTTAGCGCTAAATAAATCTAGGTTGAAATCCTGATTAAAATATCCTTCGTAAAGAACAGAAATTCTGCAATTGCCGTGTCTATGGGTGAACCTAATTTGCCAACATTGAAAGTGTGCAATACGATGTCACTGACTGTCGTACGGTCTTGGAGGACATTAAATATAACCAATTCGGCAAAAAAAAGTTAAAGTTAGTTAATGCCAGTAAACGGTAAGTATTGTTTGTAGAACCTCCTATCTCTATTTAATTTTACTATTTTATTTATTTTTAATTTATATGTTAAGATCACAGATACATAAAGATACATAAAGTCCGGTTAACATAGCAATACATGGACTGAGTGACTTCAGGTTGGAATCCTGATCGATATCCTATTAATATTATAAAATCGTTTGTTTGTCTGTTTGTTTGTTTATATGTTTGTTCCAGCATCACGCCTAAACGGCTGAACCGATTTTCTTGGACAGATAGACCAATGCCTGGGAAGTGCCATAGGCTACTTTGATTTTCGATTTTCCGCCAAGTGATTTTCGACCACTTGACCACAGAGGCTCCTGTTAAAGCTAGAGAGCTGAAATTTTGCACACACATAGACTGGAGTGTTGTATAAACTACGGCCTACTCGCTTAATTATATTTCGGCCAGTGGTCAGTTGTAGGGCTATCAAAAACTTCCGTTTTGTTTTTGTCGTTTCGGAATCCTCTTATAAGATACAAAGTTAAAACTTTGTATATATGAAGTACAATAAACCGCAAATATATGCGCGAAAAATTATTTTGAATTATCTGAATGTGGTCAGTTTAACTGTTACCCGAACAATTTTCATTATTTCTCTGATTTTAAAAGTTCCTTAAGAGCCAATTATTTACAAATTTATAAGTACAGACTGATCTCAATGGAGATGCGAAAACAACAATTCGATGTCCAGTCTGAGGTCAAACCGGACATAAAACCGTGTCTTAAAATTTTTAAAGCCTTTTCAAAATATATCGCTCACCACTAACTGTGGTAACCTATCTAACATTGTCAATTCGGTCACTTCTCCGACAGTGGTCAGTTAAGCAGTGACCATATCAATTTCCACACTTTCTGTACTTTAATAGTCCTTTAAGATCTATAATCCTAATATTTTATGTTTTTATACTGATCTCCAAGGGATGCGATTTTACACCAAGCGACTTTTGACCGCTTGACCATTACGGTACCTTTAAGAAGTAGGAAGCTTTAAATTTTGCTTTGGTATAGACTTGAGTGTTGTATACCCTTCGGACTATTTACACAGTCGTTTTTGACACGTAGTCAGTTGTCGCGCTATCAAAATTTTAAATATTTATCAGAAGCGCCTAAAATGATACACAGATAAAATAATATGTTGTACTATACCCGAGAAATGCAATTTTGAATTCTACGATTGTGGTCAGTTAAGCAATGACCAAAACCATTTTCAATCTTTACTGGATTTCAAGATTCTTTAACGGCCGGTTTCTGTATTTCTAACGAAAGTCTCTACGAACGAAAACCAGTCACTCACTTTCGTCAGGAATTTGGTTTCTCTAAGGTTCGTTCGTTCGTTCGCCTGGCCTTACGTCAATGACGTTAGCAATTTACCAATTGGAAAAAAATGTAATTGCCAGATCAATAATTTCACAACTTCCGGTCTAAAAAGGCACACATTTTTGTATGGTCGACCTTGGAAGATACACCTCTGTATCCATTACACTAGCGGTGGCCAAAAATCAACCCTGGGTGTGTCAGTTGAGCTAATGCAACACTCTCATTTCTTTCTCTCTCTCTCTCCCGTCTCTCTCATTGTGCACTGATGAATTTTTTCCATCTCAGCGAGCTGCAAATGTTTACTTCTTTATGCTTAAATATGTATACATATGTATAAAATTTTATTACTATTTAATTTTTTTACCATAATTATATCAATATCAACATATTTTTTGCTTTTAATACCGTTTTTTTGTCATTGTTCCTATCAGTCGACAAATAAAATAAAGTGACTCAATCTGACATTTGTGTTCGCCCAGATGACAGCAAAGAGAGATAGAGAAACCAAAATGTACACTGAAATGATTACGTTTGCGTACGAGTTCATTTTCGTGCGACTTGTCGTTGTGATTGTGGTTAGTGAAACCCAAATAAGCTGTTTGTCGTCTGGCAGGCGAACGAAAGCAACATTTTAAGTTACAGAAACAGGCTGTAAATATCCCATAAATTGCACTCTCATAGACATGAGTGTTGTATAAACCACGGGCTACTTACGTAGACATTTTTCGGCCAGTGGTCAGTTATAGCGCTATCAATTGTTTTTGTCCTTTCAGAAGCCTCTTATAGGACACAAAGTTAAAACTTTGTAAATATAATAATTTTGAATTCTCTGACTGTGGTCAGTGAAGAAGTGGCCAAAACAATGTTCGGTCAAACCTCAGACTGTGGCCAGTGTAGCAGTGACCAATGCAATTTCCACTCTTTCTGTATTTTAAAGGGCCCAAAATGGCAATGTTAATACTAATTCAAGCGACTTTTGGCCGCTTGACCGTTGCGGCTCATATAACAGGTAGAAAGCTAGAAACTCCAGTGTGGTATAGCCTACGGACTATTAACATAGTCGTTTTTTGGCCAGTGGTCAACTGTCGCGCTTATATTATACAAAGATAAAATAATATGTAGTATACACAGGAAAAAACAATTTTGAATTCTAAGATTGTTGTCAGTAGTGACCAAAGCAATTTTCATTCTTCCACTAAATTTCAAAATTCTTTAAGATTTTTTCATTCTTCCAATAAAAATCCCATAAAGATCTGTGGAGCTGCACATATATGTGCATAAAACGATCTTCAAGGAAATTGTCGTCCGGCCTGAGGACAAGTGGTACACAAAAACGGAGACATAATGTTTAAAAGTCTTTTCGAAATATATCGCTCGCTATATACACCGGTAATATTTAAACAAAAATGAATACGAGTATATCGAAATTTGAAATATACATAGCATATTATGCATTTGTTTCTCAGCCACTTATTTGGTGACCTCTTGACCACTGACCCCATAAAAGTATTAATTTGAAAGTTTGCACACATATCGTACATTTGAGGTTGTGCTTTCATATTTACAGAATTTTTTACTGTTGTCAGTGAATTTGTTTTAGTTTCTGAGAGCATCTGGAGTTTGATAGACTTTCAAGTAGACTGATCCTGGATGTTAAACACATTTTTAATGATCGGCGTATGATCAAATATTCGAAGGTATTTGTAAACCAAAGATTTTAAATACGTATTTTTACATAAATTTTGCTATAGCCCACATTTTTTGTAGTTTTTGGGTCCTAATGTTTGGATCACTGTTTTCAAAGGCAACCCGGGCATCGCCGGGTATTTAAATGCTAGTACTCTTTATAAATAACAGGAAAATCTAAAATTTTTATTTCTTTATTAAAATAAAAAATAATTCTTAAGAACAAACAACTGATTTTATTAGCTGAAATAGAAGAAAAAGACGTATGTTAGAATGACAAAAATAGTTTGTTCTTCCAGAAGCATTTTTCTGTTAAATATAGCAAACATGTTTGCTAAAACGACTGTTTTAGTTTGCTAAAGTAGCAGGCAAATTTGTGTACTAAAATAGCAACCATGAAATTGCTAAAATAACAGTCGAAGTCTGCTTTCCCCTTTTCAGCAGACACAGACTGTTGAAACAATAAACTTTTTTGCTAATGATACTAACAAAATTCTTTGGTCTACGTCATGAACTCCATTGCCGATATCCAGTCGCCCATTTTGGGGGCAGATATTTTAATTCATTATAATTAGATGATTGAACATTTAGATCATTATAATTTGATGATTTGAATGGCTCATCGATAATACAACAAATTTAACAAGACGTGGTGAAATTCGTAAGACTACAGATTTAAGTATTTCAACAATATCGCCATCGACAGGTCCATTCCATGAATTGCTGAAAGAGTTTATTGACATCACAATTACTACTACAACTCCAACAGATCGTTTATTGTTCATAATATCGAAACAATCGGAAACCCTCTTGCAGACCGTCCACGAAGACTTTCTGGAGAGAAACTTCTAGCTGCAAAAGCGGAAATTGACCTCCTATTGGACAATGGTATATGTATGTCGTCCCTTCAAAAGTCCGTGGGCTAGCCCGCTTCATATGGTGAAAAGAGGAAAAATGTTGGCGAGCGTGTGGAGATTACCGAAAGCTGAATTCGAAAACTGTACCTGACCGATACCCAATTGCCAACATCAACGATTTTTGTGAGATATTATGTGGTAAGTCAGTCTTTTCTACACTCGACCTTGTTAAGGCTTATTACCAAATACCAATGGCTGAGGACGACATTGAAAAGAAAGCAGTATGCACCCCTTTTGGACTTGTGGAATTTTTATATATGCCATTCGGTTTAAGAAACGCCACACAAATCTTTTAAAGGTTTATGGATTACGATATGATTACGATATGACGATACGATGGTTATGTCTGAGTCCACTGAAAAACACCAAACACAATAATTATCTGTGGCAGAGAAATTATAGCACATATGACTGAGAGTTACTTGCTATCTACGAGGCTATAAGATATTTTCGGCATTTGCTGGAGGCAAGACATTTTATAATTCGGACCGATCACAAACTACTCGTTTATGCATTTTCGCAAAAACCGGAAAAGGCATCGTCTCGCCAATGAGGCACCTTTCGCAATTCACGACAGAAATTGTTTACTTGTCTGAAAACGCAATGGCAGATGCACTGTCCGGCCTTTACGCAATTTCAATGCCATCATCAGTCACTCTAATGGAACTCCAATCAGTACGATTTTATACGACATCAGTATACTGTGACATATCCACAGGGTATGTTCGCATGTATGTCCCTGAGCCACTAAGCAACAAATCTTCAATACATAATCTTTCACATTCACATCAAGAACCAAATCCTAAATTGGTCTCGGAATTGCATATCGTGCCAAAGAGCAAAGATCACTAGACACAACCGCCCTACTCCGGACAAAATAGATGTCCCAGAAAATCGGTTCGATCACGTTCATTTGGACCTCGGGATAATGTCGTTGGTACAGGGTTATAGATATTGTCTCACCATGATCGATCCTTTTCACAATGGCCTGAAGCTGTGACTCTGTCGGCCCGGACGGTCGCAACAGCATTTTGCTCTAACTGGATTTTCCGCTTTGGTTGCCCTAAGACAATTACAACAGACCAGGACACACAATTCGAGTCCGCCTTATTCAAGGCCCTAGCTAATTTAATAGGTTCGAAACGTACTCGAACGACGGCTTATCATACACAATCACATAGAATAATTGAGAGATGGCACTAGAGTTGGGCACTTTAGTTCTTTAATTGAGTGAACTATGTCGTTAATTTAGTTCACCAGCTCACTTCAGCTCTCCAGATCTTTAGCATTTCATTTCGTTGAGATCACTAGTTCAAATCAGCCGCTTTTAAAGGAATCTGATTGGAATATGAATTGAATATAGGTACAAACGCGTTTGGAAACAACACAGCTGAGAAGAGAGAACGAAATAAGAAGAGAGGACAAAATGAACTACTGAGCAGAAATGAACGAGTTGTGTGAACTAGTTCGTACCGTTCAGTAAAGTGACCCGTTCAAATGAACTAGTTCGTTCACGAACCAAACAACTATAGTTGGCACATAACTTTTAAAGCAGCTTTAATAGGCGTGTTTTCGATACATCATAGGTGCTTAATTTGTATGGGGAGCTAAGCTCTTTTAAGCATTATTAATTCCCGATGAAGTTTGGTGCTTGTGTTCCTGTCTTAATCGAGTATGTTGTTGTCAAATTGGGCATCCTATATTTTGCAGCATGGCATCTCATTTTTGGGGAGATTGTTGTCAATTATTGTGAATTAACGGGAAGAGGAAGAACAGAGTGCAAACAATTGAACATAGAATAATGTCTGTTCCTTTAAATAATGTTAATTTTTTAACCGATTTTTCTATGTTGTTGTAAAAATGGTAAAAAGAAATAACATGTAACGGGTGTCCGTCGGGAAGGTATACTACATTCTTTCCATTGTAATCCTGGCTGTATGCGATGTGGCACCGTCTTGTTGATACCACATGTTAATCAAGTCCAAAGCATGCAGTTCTGGCGTGAAAAAGTTTTCAATCATATCATATATCGCTCCATCATATATGATTCCTCCTGACCAAATTGCACACCAGACTGTCACTTTTAATGGATGCGAAGGTGACTGATGAATAATTTGAGGGTTTTTCATTGCCCAGAACCGACTATTCTGTTTATTCACATATCCATTCAAATGAAAATATGCCTCGTCACTCATTATGATTTTTTCATGAAAATCAGGGTTGTCATGTTTTAACGATTAAAACACGTTGGTTTATCGAATATTTTTCCATAATAAATTTGCCACGTCTCTACTTCACGACTGCCAAATAAGAACTGTCAAGACTATTGTTTACCAAAATCGCGGCAAAACAAAGAGTTTTTCACCGAATCAGAAAATCCTGGCGATTCATCTGAATTTGTAAGAAAACTTCGTGAATACTTCAACTTCCTGCGACCAATTTCAGTATCTCACCAAAACAAAAGCAAAATGTTTATTTTGAAGAACCTCGATGATTGCACTCACGTATTCTTCGCGCGGAAGCAGTACGAGGACCACTTGAACCACCTTACACTAGACCGTTTGAGATAGTGCAACGAATTTCAGATCGATTATATAATTCACGAGTGAAGAACAAGGATGTAAACATATCGGTAGATCGACTCAAGCTTTCATCATCAATAATACTGAGCCTGAACATCCGCAGACAACAGCAACACCCCTACCGAGTCCTCAGACATTCTCTCAAGACTCATCAACATCATCTCAGAGTACGCAGTCCACCGAACTTCCAGTTATGCGGAACCCGCCAACTAGGAGAATATCGTTCCAAGTGCATCAGGTATCGAATACTGACTTGGTCACTGGAGAGGGAGTGGCTGTGGCAGCACCAAGACTGCCCTGTTCGAATGACAGACAATCTGGCAACTGGGTAACGAACCGGAGGAGAAAAAAACTGCAGATTTCGCGACGAGTGTTCGCCCTACAGCTTAAGTTTAACTAGTTTTTGTAAATAATAAGTAGATTTAAATAGTAGTTAAAATGTAAATACGAACGTCTTATCATTACATCGGCAACTATATATGTAAACACTATAAGTTTATCTTTAAGAAACTATTAAATTTAACTAATTTCCTCATTTTAATCTTGGAAGGGCGTTTGATGTTCTTTTGCTGGATATGTGATAGTGTCTGTTTAAGTTAGAATGTTTCTTTGAATTTCGTTTATGTCATTGATTCCTTTCGGTGCATATATTGGCCAATTTATCGAGCATACATACTCGTTAAAATCTGCCTACTCCTCATTACACATTCTTGTAGTATTAGCTTTGCAGATTTTAACGAGTAACGATTCGTTTTCTTTTTCTTAACACTTGCTCCGCCACCTCTCTCCATCTTGGACCGTCGCTCGAATAAGTACATCTTGCTGTACACCTTTAAATAAAGGTAAATGTAAATTTCGTTGCCAAACTTGGCTGGCGTAAACATTGGTCGCATCGAGCCGGATTGTTGATTAGTGTCGTTGACAATCGGGTTGTGTCTTGCTGCTTTTGAAGGGATCATCCAAAGAAAATAAAGTTATAAAGAAGTTCCGTCAAGTAGTCTATCAGTGACGAACGAATAGAAATTTGATTTCAGCGAGTGATTTTTTTGCGTATTTCAAGGCCGATTTCTGGGATTTTTTTGTTATTATCACATTTAGAAAATTAATATCGATCGTTATGTACCAAAAAAGTTAAAAAAAAATACTCCAGAAAACTATATTTTTCGCGTTTGAAAATCGTTTCTATTCGTTCGTAACTCACGCAAATGTAAACAAAGTCACGACGGAACATCTGTGTAATAGAGAGTCTGTGGGATCATCTTCGCAGACACCTCACCGTCCTCATCAACAAAATCATCGTCGTCGCCAAACCACTCATCACCTCAACAAATCATCAATTTACAACAAAAACATTGGTACGTACATTCAGTAAACTAGTAACTGTAGCGAGTGTTTTTATTTATTTATAAAATAAAACCAAAAATGTTGGTCGGCTTTAAAAAACCCTTTTGTGTTTTTGTTAAAATATTACATTTCGTTGCTAAATCGCGCTAAAAATCAATCGGGAATAATTCTATTCCATATACAGGGTCCGCCACCTAACGTTTTTTTTTTCATCTAGTGCTTATTTCGTGAATGGTAACACTTAGCTCATGTCTGATTTGACAGATAATTAGTTTTATCCTTCCGTTGAACGAATATGGATGTGTATACGCTTGAACAACGCTGGGAAATATTGCGACATTACTTTGAAAATCATGGTAATGTTGCAGAATGTGCAGAATGCAGTATGCCAAAAAAATCATCTTTTCAGATGAAGCTCATTTTGATCTTGGCGGGTATGTAAACAAGCAACATTGTCGCATTTGGGGCACAGAAACCCCGCACGTGAGTTCTTTGTTGACGTTTGTAGATTTCGGAGTCGGTTTCTCTAATGAGGAACCAAATATAATCTCCCATCATTTTTTCATCCCAGTGCCCTTGGTAACGCCGCTCGATGGACTTCATGTCTTGGTGAAACCTTTTGCCATGTTGGATCCAAGGAAATTTGAACCTACAAGCTTAAACGACCTCAATGCTGCAATTTCATCCGACGTCAAATATATTCGAAATTTACATCTTTCATCAGTTTCCTTATTTTAGGCCTATCAAAAACGCCTTTTTCGATTATTTGAAAAGAAAGACTTTTAAATAAACTTTTTAAATATGAGAGTGAATCTTTCCTTAAGGCTTTTACAAAATTTTTAAAGAGCCCCAGTTTAATATGCAGTGGTGGCAAAATAATGTTTTCTTTTTGGACGAGAGGGGTGTATTTTATGTTGTTTTCACCCACTGTAATGTGTTTTCCTGTTGGCCATTTATTTCTTCTGTAATGATCTTCGCGAGCACGGCATAAAAAACAGCAATATTTTGTATATCCGCCTTGCATTCCACATAACATCGCAACTACTTTTAAATCGCAACAAATTTTCCAGTCATGTTGTTCATATTTTATGTATTTTATCAATTTAGCCATTGTTTCGTATGATTCTTTATTGTTGACAGCATGAGCAATGGGAATCGACTGATTTCCGTTGTGCAAAAGTGAAAAAAATATATTTTTTTTCTCATATATTTTACTAAACCAAAGATTCTACGTTAAAGTGATATTTGCAGCATATGTTGCCCTCATAATTCCCTTTAACGCAGAACAGTAATCAGGCTTATTATGGTCCAAATACTAAATGTACTTTCCATGAAAGCTGGAATTAAAAAAAAATTAAAACAAAAATTTACCATACAATTTTTTTTAATATTTTTTCGTGTTTGTGACACCAAATTATACCAGAAACTGTTATCCACATCCCTTGGACAACATTTTTGTCGCATAGTATTATTATATCCTCACTTTAGTGTGACGAGGGTATATATCATTTGCTACGGGCCAAAAGTGTAACATATCGATGGAGTGACCTAAGACCCCAAGTATATTCTGGCGGAAGTCCATTTGGGCCATATTAATTAATTTAGGCAATGTCTGTCTGCTGGTGCACACGATAACTCTCGAAAGGAGTAACCGATTGACTTTAAATTTGTTACGTGGTAATATTTTTTCCTATCTCCGGCTAAGCTCGAACTTTTCATTTGGTCCACTCCTTCTAGTACCTTCCTCACAGAGGGTTAACATTTATTGAAATATTGATTCTCTAATAACGTATATACTTATTCGAATCTTATAAAATTCCACAAATAGTATTAATTTATTAGTCGCCCACCACCACGAGAAAAACGGGCGAATTTACCACTCCCCTTTTGGTACCTCCCACACAAATGGAATATTTTGTACCAAAACTTAACATCGTATAACTTTTATACCAGTGATTGAAAATACTTGACATTTTGTACAGTGTAATGATTTTATGGTGTCTACAGTCCAGTGAAAAATGAGGTTTATTGGCAGTCCCCTTTTGGTACCACCTACACAAATGGACTGTTCTGCACCAACAGTTAACAGCTTATAACTTTAATACCAGCACATACAAATACTTGAAATATTGAAAAATGGGCGTTATTGTTATGCCATTTTGTACGAAAAGTAACAGATTATAACTTGTATACTAGTGCATATAAATACTTCAAATTTTGTACAGTGTAATGTTTTTATAGTACCTAGTCGAAAAATTGACGTTATTATCACACACCTTTTGGTATGGCCGTGAATAAATATAAATGCATATATACTCAACAATTTTTGGACAGTGCAAGGTTTTTAAAATTCCTGCAGTCCTGTTAAAAATGAGAGTAATTACCACGCCCGTTTTAGTACCTTCCATACACAAAGAGCCAAGACATAACAAATTAAATAGCTCATAATATTAGTACATATATAGGGTGTCCCAAGAAGAGCGCAATTTTTTAATTTTAAATAAAACACAGATATTTAAGAAAAAATCGTGAAACTTTATTATATCGTAAAGTAGACAGAATGAGGTTATGTATGGAACAATATATCGTGCAGATGGCCACCGCGGCTTTGCTGGCATGCACGCGATCTTTTAATGAAATTTTCAATGACCGTTTTGCATGAATGCTGCGGTATTTCATTAATGCAGCGTCCAATTTCGACTTTTAAGGCTTGAGTCGTCGTCGGCTTATTCGCGTAAACCATCGACTTCAAAAAACCCCAAAGAAAAAAATCTAATGGTGTTAAATCGCACGATCTAGGCGGCCAATTCTGATCTCCAAAACGCAAAATAACACGACCGGGAAATGACTGATGCAGCAATTGAATTGTTTCTCTGGCTGTATGACATGTGGCGCCGTCTTGTTGGAACCACATGCCCTCCACATTCATTTCTTCAATTCTAGGCAAGAAAAAACTGGTTAAGTGGATTTGGAGACACCAATTTGCTGAGCTCGGTGTCGAATTGAGGTGGATGGAGTTTGAGCGACATCATCACGTACAGCTGCGACATTTTCGGTCGATCGATCGATGGCGCGTTGTTGTCTTTACATCACTAACAGACCCAGTTTCGGCAAATTTATCCATTAATCTCTTTACAGTTGACTCTTTTGGAGCATTATTGTGACCCCAAATTGATCGCAATTTGCGAACTGTAGCCGCAAAACTTTCACCATTTTGGTAAAACAATTTCACAATGAGAATGCGTTGTTCATTCGTGTAGCGCTCCATTTTTACTAACCTCGTACCTTCTACTAACAAACAATAACAATTATTCAAATGTCAAACAATGACACTTCGAATGTTGCGAGATTTAAAAATTGCGCTCTTCTTGGGACACCCTTTACAAGTATGTACACATTTACATTGCTCACAAAGCGATGGTAGTATACCTTAGTCGGTTTACCCGACTGAAATTTCTTACTTGTTTTTGTCTATCTTTACTTAAAATATACAAATATATAATATCATTATTTCGTGTATTATGGCTGGGGAGGGAGCCTAATTAAATTATTAATATTACGTTAAAGAAATCCTTGTAAAACTTTGTTTTAGTATTGATTCTCAGGATTTATGTTGTTACTAAGTAATACAGAAATTTGGCCACATGACTTATGTATTATGATTGAAGAAATAAAGAAATAAATAATTTTTTTCTATATCATGCTAATATCCGATATGTACCATAGTGGCTTTTTTAGTACCTCCCATAAAAATGGCCCATTATGCACAAAAAAATTAAAGAATTTTAACATCGATTCCAGCGCTTGAAATGTTGCGCAGTATACATACAAATGGACCATTTTGCACAAAAAATTAAAGTCTTTTAACATCGTTTCCTGCGCATACAAACACTTGGAATTTTGTTTGAATTTTTATAGTATCCATAGTCTATTGAAAAATGGATAACACCAGAAATTGTTATGTACATCCCTTCGAAAAAATTTTGTAAAACCAATGTAATAGAAGATATGGGCAAAGGTAAGATTCCGAATTACATGCTGAAGTTTAAACAATACGCCTATGCCAAGGGAAGATCGCTGGAAACAACTTTGCATGAGGTGATGTTCACATAGAAAAGTTCTGCAGTGACAAAATGTACACTTGCCGTTTGCATGGACATTGAATGTGCCTTTAACAACTAGATCAACCATATGCTAAGGAATAGGTTGATTAGGTGTGGATCATATCACGTCAAAATCAGAGTCAAGGTAAATCGTGGTACCTCCTGGAGGCATTCCTTCGACTCTTCTGTGGGTTACGACAATACACAGTCTCCTCCGAGTCCTCACCAATGAAGCACTTAAAGCAGTCTGTTATGCACACGACTTTGTAATACTTCTAAGGGGTAAGAGTCAGGCAATGAAGCCGACCAAAATTATCGGCGGCCCCGGTGCATGATGAAATATCTATCGGCGGAGCCGATAAAATTCCAGCAGTTGATGGCGTACGCTTTGAAATATTTACAATTAGAATAAAAACCTTAAAATTTTGAAAATCGGTTCGATAAATCTTCCATAAATTTTTAGAATAAGACGTCTAATGATTAGGTCTTCTTCGTGCATTCTATCCCAATTGATAGCAGTAGTCCATCTGGCGGAATCCCCGAAGACCAAAAGAGTAACTTCGAAGATTTGGTCTATACGAGGGTAGCGGAATACGTCCTCGAATCTAAGTATGAACCACCAATCGAAGTAATGAGTTGCAAGTTTGAGAGGGGTGTATTGATGCTAAGGCTGGCATCACAACGCTGCGCTGGTGTCCTCGTAAAACTTCTGGGTAGTTTCCCCTCACCTTGGGACGGCGCAAAGCTAAAATTGGTAAGAAAAAGCGACATTCCTGAACTCATAAAAGCGAACCTATATGTTAAGGGATGTCCCCATAAGTTCTCATCAGAGTACATACTCGACATCATTGGCAAACAGAATTCACAACTTTCCGTGAGAAAGTGGGAAGTCTTCTATAGGAAGGATGATACCGAGGGTACTCTCCTCGTGTTGGGCATAGACCCAGAATCCAAGAACAATCTTGTCATGGCGAAGGGCATGGCGTACTTCTTGATCTGGACAGTCTTTTTCAAAATTGGAAAGGTCCCGATTGGCAGGACAGATGAATCGAGTCCAAATATACTGTCTGAAGAGGCAAACACTGGTAGTGAACGTTCACCAATAGTACCGCCACTTTTGCAGGAAGTTCCCAGCAAAGGTGGCGATCAAAATAAAAAGAGCCACAAACGATTCAAAACAATGAGGGAGCGACAAAAAATAACACCGCCTCCCAAAATTGTCGTCTGGAAGATGGTGTAATAGGTAGTGAACGAAAGGAGGAGAATGACCACTACCAAATAATGAGGGAGTGCCACCAGATAGGATAGACTCCCAAAAGAAACTTTTACTGGAAAGACAATAATTGAGGTCATTCACATAAACGTCCACCGGAGCGAGACAGCATCCAACGCTCTAATGGCCATCATAAATAAAGGCAGGGTTCATATTGCTTTGATCCAGGAACCATGGACAACTAGCAACAAGGTTACTGGATTAAACCATGTGAACTATAACCTTTTCTACGCTAACACAGGTACTCGTCCAAGGACTTGTATTTTGTGCCATAAAAACGTATGTTTTATTTTTTCTTCAGAGTTGTCAACATCGGTGCTGAGGCAAGGTAATGGAAATATGTACCTGGCGTCAATATATCTGCCATTCGATGCGCCGACATTGCCACCTACGTCGGAATTATGACAACGTCTGGTGAGGGAATCCAAACACACAAGTAATGAGTTAATAGCTGGATGTGACGCCAACTCCCATCATATCGCTTGGGGTAGTACTAACACCAATAAAAGGGGACACGCCCTTATCGAATTTTTGAATACAAATGACCTCATAACTCTTAACATAGGAAACACTGCAACCTTTGTTAACAAAATTAGGGAAGAAGTATTAGATATAACGATATGTTCAGAAAATCTTGATTGATGAGATCCATGAGCGGAGGGTTTCGGATGAACACTCCTATTCAGACCACCGTTATATAAGGTTTAAAATTGCACGGCCACCGCCAAACCCAACAAGTTTCCGTAATAAGGCTAAGACCGACTGGACTAATTTCGGATATCTACTTAGAAATCGATTGGGGCAGCCTACACGCGATTATCTATGTGCAGAAGACATTGATATCAATGCGAAGAAGATTACCGAGGCTCTTGTAAAATCATTCGAAGATAGTTGCCCACTTCGAGAAAGGAAATCTGCCTATGATAAACCCTGGATGACGGGACAAATTCGCTCGACTGGCAAAGATGTCCGCAGACTTTACAGCAGAGCTCGACGTAAAAAACAATCAGTATATTGGGACGACTATCACAGAAGACTCAAAGAATACAATAAAATCATTAGATCGGCGAAAAGTAACTCCTGGAGGCTTTTCTGTGAAAAGGTAGACAGCGTTAACAGCATGTCTAAAATGAAAAAGTTTCTCTCAAAAACTCATGTCCAAACCGAAACACTGGTGGATGAAACGGGTAAAAGGATGGGAAGGCTCTTGATGGAAACTCATTTTCCGACTGGTAATGCTGGACCAACAGAGGAACAGTTACAGAATGAAAATGTATTGCATCAAGTACCTATTACGGATATAACAGATGGTATGGTTAAACAAGCGATAAAAAATTTCTCTCCCTTTAAGGCTGCGGGACCGGATGGAATATTTCCAGCACTTCTGCAGAATGAAGTGGCGGGAGTGTTCACTGCATGCCTAACCCATTCTTATACCCCAAAAAAACTGGCCCCAAAGGCTTATCGACCCATTAGCCTAACTTCTTTCCTGTTAAAAACAATGGAGCGAATAATTGATAACATGGTCAAAAGTAAAATAGCGGATGACAGGCTAAAAACAACAACGCCTATGCCAAAGGAAGATCAGTGGAAACAGCTCTGCATGAGGTAGTGCACCACATAGAAGAGTCCTTCAGTAAAGAAATGTATACACTTGCTGTTTGCATAGACATTGAGGGCGCATTTAACAATGTACAGACCTAAACACTTATCCTGGTTGACCGGGCGCTGAAAAACTGGATCAACAATATGCTAAGGAATAGGTGGATGATTTGTGGGTCATATGACGTAAAAATTAGAGACAAGGTAAATCGTGGTATACCTCAGGTGGCATTTTATCGCCTCTTCTATGGGTTACGACGATACACAGTCTCCTAAAAGCCCTCACCAATGAAGAACTTAAACCAGTCTGTTATGCAGACGACGTTGTAATACTTGTAAGGGGCTTTCATCCAAATCTATTATGCAGAAGAGCTGAAGAGGCACTTAACATAGCATATAACTGGGCACAACTAAGGGGATTAAATGTTAACCCAGACAAAACAGAAATATGTCTATTTACAAGGAAAACGAAGATCCCACGTTTTACCCGGCCTCGATTCCTGACTAAGAAGTAACTAAAAAGGTAAAATACTTGGTAGTAATCTTGGATCAGAAACTGTACTGGAAAGATCATCTTGAAGAAAGAGTTACAAAGTTCCACAGATGTTGGTCGTTGTGCAGAAGAGCTATAGGTTAAAAATGGGGACTACGTCCAAATATGACTCACTGGCTTTACATGAGCGTGATTAGACCAATAATCATCTACACCTGTTTAGTGTGGTGGACATCAATGGACAAGAAGTGCAACGTAATACCTTTGCAAAAAATTCAATGTATGTACTGCCTAGGCATAAGCGGGGCATTTAGAACTGCACCAACAAAAGCGTTGGAGACTATACTGCACATCCAACCAATAGACATCCTAATAAAATATGAGGCAGCCCTCACAGCAAGACGTCTACAAGTGATGGGTGAATAGATAAATCGAGACACAAGTCGTACCATCAGAAGATTTTAGAATCTCTAGTTGGTCACATTCAAACGCCAGAAATCTCCGACCGCATTCCTGAAGTGCGGCTTACAGCTACCTGTGTTACGTTTGTGCCAGACAGACGCTTCTGGGAAAATGGAACTTTGGCCCATGTGCCAGTGGGAACCGGCTGCCTCCCTGACCAAAACACGGTATTTCAAGCAGAAGTTCGAGCAATCACGGAGTGTGTGAACTGGCTCAGTAACACGACAAAGCCTAAATATGCCAACATCTTCACAAATAGCCAAATGGCGATTAAAGCAATAACATCGGAAAGGGTCAAATCCAGAACTGTGTTGGACTGTAAAAGAACGATAAATGATTACTAAGCCCATGGGTCAATTGCGTATTTGCTGGGTTCCAGGACACAACGGAGTGATTGGAAATGAACGGGCAAACAGCTTGGCTTCAAAGGGCAGAGAACTTCGAGTAATAAACATAGAAAATTGGAAACCTTTCGAAGCCACGAAAAATGAGTTGAAGCACTGGGCAGTGATGGCTCACAAAACTGTGTGGAATAGCGCAACAGTAAGAGCAACTGCAAAGATAATGTGGGGTGACCCAAATGAAAAGAAAACAAGAAGTCTTCTGAAACTAAACAAAATCGATATTAGTAAGATGATGAGCGTTCTAACGGGACACTCAAGATTACAAGCACATCTTCATCGCATAGTACTAGCAGGAAACGACGAATGCAGGGCATGCAGAGAAAACATCGAAACGATGGAACATTTTCTGTGTCACTGCCCGGCTTTCACACATGCAAGATCCCAACATTTCGGATACGACATATTACGAGACTTGACTCATCTCAGAGAATATGACTGGAAGATACTGAGATAATTCGTGTCTAGTGCCGATTTTCTGTAACTCGTGAGGTATAAAAAGATCATAAATAAAGAGCGCACAACAGGCCAAACCACTGGCTTGAGTGTATGTCCATGGACATGAGACGTTTAAACGTCTCCTCTCTTCAACCTAACCTAACCTTGGAAAAAACCTCAAACCACAAAAACTATTTTTTAAAATCTCCCAAAAAAAGTAAATTGATTTAAAAAAAAATTATTAATAAAGTAAAGTCAATAAAATAGTAAAGTGAAAAAGATTAATTATTAAAAGATATAAACTTAAAATTTAACGTGCGCGTTGTTTTGCCTAGTGGATAAATATTTTTATTGTCTTTTTTATGTTTTAATACGTTGAAATAGAGAATAGATAAAAGAGTCAAAATGTTCTCAAATTTTTATTATATTTTTTATAGTAAAACCTCGGATTCTTTACCTTTACCGCAAAATTTAAATACAGATTCGAGCAAGGTTGATATATTGATAATAAAAATAAATGCGTTTTTTGGACAAATAAAAAAATAAAGGTCTGATCTACAACCCCGAAAAAATAATACCATTTTTTTATATAATTTTCAGTGGCCTATTCGACTATGGTAGGGCCATTTTGATATTAGCAAACAATTTAAAAAATTATAGCCCTACTGTAATCCACTATGAGGCAGCCCTCACAGCAATACGGTCTACAAGTGTTGGGTGAATGGATATACCGAGACCCCAAATATATGCAATAAAGCTGGGATAAACTTTAAATTAAAGGAAATTATGAGGACAACAAATGTTAGTAATGACACTTTCACGTGGAAACAGAAGTTTAGTATCTGTCGTTAATTTAATTAGAAAAACATTTGATTTTTTTTTTAAATCGTTATTTTCTGGCACGAAAAACCATAAAAATTAGAAAAAAAACTTGTTGTTCCAATTTTTGAAAGCTAGCATCCTAAAGAAGACAATGCTTATTTGAATAAAATCTATGGATACGTGTAGAAATCATAGCACTTTTGGTAGAAAGAGGAGAATTTGAACATAATCTGGTTTTTATACCCTGACTTGAACGAGGGTATAATCAGATGCTGCGGGTCAAAAGTTTAAAACATCGATGGAGTGACCCAAGAGACCCCAAGAATATTTGGCGGTAATCCATTTTGGGGAAATTTAAGTCGTTTTAGCAAAGTCCGTCAGCCTGTCCGTCTATCTGTCAGGTTGGTGCACACGATAACTTTCGACAGCATTAACCGATTGACTTCAAATTTGGTATGTGTCAATATTTTTTTGTATCTCAGGCTATGGACAAAGAATATATTGGTCCACTCTTTCGAGTATCTCCCCCACGATGGGTTAAAAATGTAGTGCAATATTGATTATTTCACAACTTCTATACTACTACTCAGAATCTTTCATAATTCCACAAATAGTATTAGTTTCTTTGCACAAAATGTTACCGGCTTATAACTTTGATTCGTGCACATACAAACATTTGAAATTTTATTATTGCCACGCACCTTTTAGTACCCCCCAAACAAAACTGCCAAAATAAAAAAATATGAACAATTATTTTTTGCTTTTTATGGGTGTTTTTATTGCCAACAAAAAACGTTTTAAAAAAAATCAACTTTTTCTAATTGTTTTAACGACATTTACTAAACTTCGGTTTCTACAAGAAAGTTATGTTTTCTATATTTTTTTCCTCATAATTTCCTTTAATATAAATGAAATCATGCTTTACCGAGCCTATTCTTCAAAGATGGTCCAAATACAAAAAATTACTTCCATGAAAATTGGAATTTTAGAAAAAAAAAATTGAAAAAGTAACTTTAACTTTACCAGAAAAAAATTGTTGTTTATCTAGTTGTGATAGATAAAATTATATTTTAAATCGAGGATTTTTTTAATTTATGTTCCGAAAGTGGTAGCCGAAGTGACTCATTCATTATCTTTATCTATTTTAGATATTTTTATACTCTTTCATTTAGAAGTCCTAAAAATTATCTTAATGCAATTTATCATATGATTTTTCATTTTACTTTTTTCTTTATATATTTTGTTTCATCTTTGTTTAGAGTCAATAAATATTTACACAATTTGACAACTATAATTGTAGATTAGTTCTAAATATAAGGTAACTGCAAGTTTGTGAAAATTGGCAATACTCTTCACGTCTGCTCGATCCGTTTTAGAATCTTATTTCGGTTGAGGAATAATTTAAAAGACAATGACCCTAATTGCGTGAAATTATTATGCGACAGTCCAAATCTTGGTAACAACTTTTCCCCTTTTCCTACATGTACTCGTCGTATTCGTATGTGGAGAACGATCTTCAATCACATCTTCCAAGAAGAACATATCTCGAATGGAAACTGTCACAACAAGTTTATTATTAAATTGTCACAAAGTTAGCCCAGCGAAACTACAACAAGTAGGAAGAGGTTTTTAAACAGTCCCAAACTCGAAGGTACTCGAACTCAGTCGTAGTTACAGCCAACAAATGGTCAGTCAGTCAAAATGTAACTTGTTCCATAAATCGTGTACCCTGGTCAAGTAACAACAAACTCATGACAATTAAAAGGAAAACATTTCGGCGGATCTCTGATTTAAGTCACTTTTTTTATTGCAATTCTGCGTATAGCAGAATCTAAACTCATATACCTATGCCCGAGAAGACGGACGTATATATCTGTCTGTGTGTGTACACCGAAAGTTCCAACACTAGCCGTTCGTTCACTAAACTCTCGAGCACAAGGGGGCCACATCCCATGAAGCCAGGAAACCTGTTGATTCCGTCCGTGTGCCCATCGCAATTAAATTTATACGACGATTGTTTATGCGGTTAGGTTAATTCAATTGTGTGCCTCTCGCTCCGTCTGGTCTGCCTCTCCTGTCGGTCGCACTTCAGCCGAAAGTAATGAAATGACTACAAAAGAATTGACCTCTGGCAGAAGACGTGCCTGGCCTCAAAAGTGTGACAAACTGGTTGGCGCGCGGAGGTCAAAATCCATCATAATTTGTAACTACAGCAACAACTAACTAACTACTCCTGGATATTAAGTGGAAGCATATGGGGGCAAATACATTCATACTCGTGCATAAATGTATTCGTACATATGTATGTATGTACTTATACATAGTCGTCGATGGGTAATTGTAACCGTTGTTGTTAACCCGGTTTTTATGACTTCTTCAGAACTGGAGTACTAACGCTGGTGTTGTGCATTTCAATGGACACATTTTATTTTAGCACCATTTGGGAAAGTCAGCGGCGGAATGTTATTAGTTATACGATAACAGGCGAAGTTAAAATATGGGCCCCGTTTTGTAGGTGTCAGAATTTGGATTTTATTCACTTTCGATTGAAATGAATTAAAACATGTAAGAAAGTTCAGTCGGGTAAACCGTTTTAAGAATTCCCTCATCTTTAGTTCCAAAAAAATAATCGTATTTTTTTTTTATTTTTTTTGTTTTTGTTAAATTATTATCAATTTAAATTGCATTTAATAACTTTATATTATTAAATGCAAATTGTACTGGTATTAAAGTTATAAGCTTTTGGTGCTGAATAGTACATTTGTGGGGGATGTACCAAAAGGGGCATGCCAATGACGCCCATTTTTCGCTGGACTCCAGGTACTATTAAAACATTACACTTTACACAATTTCAAGTAATTAATCAAACTTTTGGTACAAAATGATACCTTTGTTTGGGACGTACCAAAAACGGCATGGTAATAACGTCTATTTTTACCTGGAATGTAGGTACAATAAAACTATTATACTGTCCAAAATTTCAAGTATTTGTATGCATTGGTATTAATGATAAAAGCTGTTTACTTTTGGTGCAAAATAGTCCATTTGTGTGGGAGTTAACCAAAATTTCCACTTTTCACTAGACTCTAGGTACTATAAAAGCATTACACAGTACAAAATTTTAAGTATTTGTATGCACTATTATTGAAGTTATAACCCGTTAACTTTTGATGCAATTTGGTCCATTTGTGTGGGAAGTACCAAAAGGGGCGTGGCAACCATACCCATTTTCTCGAGGTTATAGCTACTAATAAACTAATATTATTTTAGAACATTAGTATACGTAGTAAAGAAGTTATTAAAGAATCAATTTTTCACTAAATGTTAACTCTTTGTGGGTGAGATACTAGATGTAGTGGACCAATATGGCCCATCTTCGAACTTAGCCGGAGATAGAGAATAATATTACCGCATACAAAATTTGAAGTCAATTGCTCCTTTCGAGAGTTATAGTGCGCACCAGCCAGCAGACAGACGGATGGACAGGCGGACGGACGGACATTGCTCAAATGACCCAAAACGGATTTACGCCGAACATACTTAGGGTCTTGGGTCACTCCTTCGATGTGTTACACTTTTGACTCCTAGCACATAATATACTCGTATACACCCTTATCTCTAAGGTGAGGGGATAAAAAGGGAAATAATTCTGGAGTTTCTTAACCAGACAACCTATTGCGAAAAAACTTAACATATTTGCAGAGAGGTATTAGGGAAGCTAAGTTTTGAATTTGGTATACAGGGACGGAGCTACAGGGCCTCAAAGTTGGCCACCTCGGGTTGAAGCGCGTGTAACTTTCGTCTTTTTCGTCCATTTCTATTTTTTTTTGTGTTCATTCTACCAACCGAAGTCTATAAAAGACTTTTTACACCTAAAAGTTATCATATATAGTAATTTATGCATTTGAAAAAATAAATATTGTGAATATCGTATCAGAATATCCACTGATTTCTTTCACTTAAACATTTCTGAACTCTGAATATAAGACAAAAGGTATGGACATTTTAATTTATATTTCCCAAAAAATGTGATTTTTTGTAATTTTTTTTAATTTTTTTGGGAAAACTGTATGTATATGTCGTATTTTGGAGTTATAGAAGAAGCTATTTAAACAAGTAATAAAGTTTCAGTCGGGTAAACCGACTAAGGTATAACTTCACTTTGTGAGTAATGTAATATATAACATTACACTAATTAATCTGTCAATATGTGTGGGAGGTACCAAAAAGGGTTAACAAATACATCTATTTTCCGGTAAACAGTATTTTCTTTAAATACAATTTTGGTATGATTTGGTAATTGTGTGGAAGGTACAAGAAGGGGCGTGGTAATAACGCACTATAACAGTATTACACTGTACAAAATTTCAAGTATTTGTATGCACTGGTATTAATGTTATTAGCCGTTAACTTTTGGTATAAAACGGTCCATTTGTGTGGGAGGTAACAAAAGGGGCTGTACAATAATGCCATTTTTTTTATCGGACTATATCCACTACAAAAACATTATACTGAACAAAATTTCAAGTATTTGTATGCACTTGGTTTAAAGTTATAAGCAGTTCAATTTTGATGCAAAATGGTCCATTAGTGTGGGAGGGGTGTGGTAACTTCGACCATTTTTCACGAGGTGATAGCGACTAATAAGCTAATACTATGTTTGGAATTTCAGAATAAATAGAATGAATAAATAGTATAGAAGTTATTAAAGAATCAATATTTCACTAAATGTTAGCCCTTTGTAAGGTAGGTACCAGAAGGAGTGGGACAATATGGCCCATCGTCGTACTTAGCCGGAGATAGAAAAAATATTACAGACAGACGGATGGACGGACATTTCTCATTCGACTTAAAATGACCCAAAACGAATATCCGCCGAACATACTTGGGGTCTTAGATCACTCCTTCGATGTGTTAAACTTTTGGCCCGTAGCAAATGATATATACCCTCGTATCACTAAAGTGAGGGTATAAAAAGTGTAACATATTTACATTCATCCAAAAGGAAATTTCCTAGAGAATGCTCTGGTAGAAAGAACGGGCCAAAATTATTCACTGGTATGGTTGCCAATCTCCAATCTACATAATTTTTACACAAATTTCAAAAGTAAGCCACATTTTCTCCAATCGCAAAGCTAGAACTTTAAAACCTTTACATTTATTATATGCAGTAATGAGTTACACGATAAACTGCAGAAGGAATTTTGTGCCCGTCTTTTAGCATAACAGATTTTTGGGAAAAACTAAAAATTCCGTTTTTGGAGATTTTCGAATTTATTTGGGAATTGTGGGATTTGCCTTTACAAATATAATAATGTTCGAATTAGCCTCGATTTCTGGTGTTAAGGCGTTCAAATTACAAAAAAAAATAAGTGAGATATATTAATTTTTAAAGATTTTATGGATTTATAAAGATTCCATCTACCTTTGACAAATTTTTGTTAATTTTTCCCGGATCCTTAGGGCCATTTAAAATTTTAAATTTGAACTACCGATTACATTGACTTGTGATTTGAGCCCTTTGGATTATTTTCTGTGGGGAGCCATTAAGGATAAATGTAACGCAAAGCATACAGAGACAATGAAGTGTAAAAACATGAAGTCGATGTTGCCATTGAAGAGATTCGACCCGAAACAATCGAAATGGTACTGACAAATTGGGTTATCGGATGAGGTACTGCCGAACCAGTCGTGGTAGTCATATGAATGATATTGTGTTCCATTATTAAATGACAAAGTTCAAACTTTCCAATAAAACCAGAAATTTGAAAAAATTATCAGCACTTTTTTATAGCCGATTCAAATTTAAAATTTTAAATGACCAACCCGTTATACCGATTCCTTTCTCATTGTCTTTTCTGGATAGTCAACAAAATTGCCTATTGGATGAAAAATATTATCATTAGATATACCCGCTTAGACATAAGTTATTGTTATTATTCGAAATGACAAAAAATCGCATTGTTTTGAAAATATAACTTCAAATGGCAATAACTATTGTCTTATTTATAAGTTATATCGGATTAATTATTTTTTATCATATAGCAAATTTTGTTGCCAATTCAAAAAAGTCGAAGTGGAAGAAATCGGTGCATATTCTGCTCCCATATTCACAAAACACTAGGACAGGTTCGAGGAAAAAATTAAATGTTCACTTGGAAATATCTCGGTAACTATATAAGCTAAGTCTTAGGCGTAAAAAGTATTTTGTAGGCCTCGGTATTGATTGTTGATTCTGCAACTATGCCCCGATTGCTGAGATTTTTTAAAGTTGTAACAAGAAAAATGTAAATCCTACAGCTAGTTAAAATTGACAAAATTTTAGTAAAATTGAATCGTATGGTGCTAAAGCTAGTTTCTTTTTATATATGATGATCACACATTTCCTTCGAGTTACGAAATGGTTGATCTTATTTCTAGTTAACATTGATTTCGTTTTCGAGATTTCTACACAGATGTTTTCTGCTAATCATTACCTTTCGATACATATATGACACTGAAAGAAAAACCGTTCGTCACAATGACAAATCAGTTTCGGCAATATATCTTCGTACTGGTGACGAAAAGTTTCGTACATGCGATGTTTCTGTACGTTAATAGAACGAACACGTTTTTGGTGATTTCGAAATTCGTCGAGGGAACGATAAGGTTTCATTCCCACGACGAAAAGATTTATGTGACCATTTTGCTAAAAATATGATAAATCGAAGCAATAAATTTATAGCTGGTGCTTATTTGTACTGTTCTATATGCGTTCTGATTACCTTAGTTAAATAATTTGTTGTAAAAGTTTAATTTAAAAAAATCAAATAATGGTGATGAATGGAGTTCGTCGTGGTGATGAATGGAATTCGTCGTGGTGATGAATGGGATTCGTCGTGGTGATGAATGGTATTCGTCGTGTTGAAGAATGGGATTCGTCTGTTGGCAAATACATTACTTGATGAAATAACTTTTGATTTAAAATACCAGAAGTAATGAATACTTCTCGTTCTTTTGCTTTAAGCCTTTGCTGATAAGAACTGTGTTTCGAACCGAATAATCACAACTGAACCTGGCAAAGCAGTCAATTAATTTTATTTTTCATACCGTTTTTAATGGTCTAAAAGCAGAAGAATATTTATTGAAATTTGTTACACATAAATAATCGGGGGCATGAATTCGTCGTGGCGATGAATGGAGTTCGTCGTGGTGATGAACTCAATTCATCGTAGGGATGAATGGTGTTAATCGTGGTGATGAATGGGAGTCGTCGTGGTAATGAACTCGATTCATCGTAGGAATGTGATCATCCTGGGGACGGAAGTTTTTGGAAACAGAGATTCGTCATTCGAAACAAATTCATAATGAAGATTATTCCGTACATTAGCTGACTTTTGACGAAAAAATAATCGTGATGATGTACAAATTCGTCGTCATGACGAAGCTTTTTCTATCAGTGTAAGTATGACCTGTACTGCGAGAGAAAAAGTATTTTGGCTCTCCTGAACACTTTGATTTTTTGAGATGTGCTGTTAAAGTACAGAATATCTCCTGCTGAAAATAACTAGATCTTCTGTTTTGGTCGGGTTCACACCAAGACCGTTACCGGAAGCCCCCGGTTATAAGAAGGACCTCCTCATCTGAATATGCAATAACCTTAACACTCAAATCAGAAAATTGTTCATCGAGAGATTTCATAGGAGACAGAACATCCACTTTAGTTAGCAGAAATGCGTATATTAATAAAAAGTTGATTAATGAGTGAACTTTCGTATACTGCTGTGAAACTCCAGGGTTGCTATGCCGTAAATGTAGCGGTTTGATTCAGGGGTGATAAAAATGGTACTTTAGTACTTTTTTGGTACTTTTTAAGACCTCAAAGTACTGCGGTACTCTTGCGACACATTTGATACATTTTTTTTATCAAACATGTTTTTTGTAATGCTTAGACTTAGCTACGCATTGGCTTTTTGTATAATGACAAAATTCACTTTGTTTTTATTGTGTTTGAAACGCGACTTTCCCGGCTCAAAAGTTAAAAAACGGCCTTTTGGTAAATTATTGAATTTTTAACGAAAATAAAAACATGTAAGGAAGGACTAAAGGCACGTCGGTTGTAAAACGTGGTATGATGCTGATAAACCTTTCTAGAAGCTTGTTATCAAGAAATTCTTAATGTATTACTTGATCTCAACCATTTGTATCGCAATATTTCAAGACTGCATTTTGGTACCCTTTTTAGTTAATTCACATGCAATTTTTTTAAAAAACGCTTTGTTATTCCTGGTTTTAGTTGGTTACGCGTTTAATTAAACAAATATCAAAATTGTACTTTTTGTGTCGAAACATTACCTTTTTATAACGTTTTTATACCATTTGGTCACTCTCAATTATCATGCCTGGTTTGATTTATGTTTTCGAAGGAAGTACACTCTATATTTAAGAAGGCTGCCGCAGTATATTTCTAACCAGGTTGAGGTCGGTCTTGTTATGTTTCAAACATATGGGGGCCCTTTTAAATCTGAACCAATTTTCACTAATTTGCATTGGGATCGTTTATATTCAAATATGTTATAAGTAATTGAAAAATGTTTCCAATCACTTTTAAAAAAGTAGATGCTGATAGTATCATTTTCGTGATAGCGGCATTTTCAGTTATTATATTATTTGGTTTAATTTATTTCTTGATTGTAATAAAGTTTGATTCATTTTGTTTTATGGCAGTTGCAGTGTTGTCATTTATATCACTCTGGAGTGAAAAATAGCCAGTGATGATCAAACATTCTACCATAGGTTCTTTAAATCTACCAGGCTTTTTCCGGTTTCACATTTTCAAAATCGCAACATTTTATTTGTTTCGGTTTTCTCAAATTATGTAGATTTGTGATTTGAAATCGCTTGAAGAAGCCAAATAAAGTTTTGTGATTCACAAAAAGAGAAAATCGGAATAGGCTCGTATGATAATCCATCTTGGTACTGGCTCGAATTTCTTATACACATCGAACACAGGGACCGTAAATTATATGGATGTTTCGAAGAACCGAAAATTTTCCAAACTTAGTAATTTATTTTAAAAACTACGCTTCTTTTGAATTTCTTTGCATAAGCAGAATTGTAGAGTTTAAAAGGAGTGAACTTACTTATTTATACGAGCTATATAAAGAAAAACAACAATGTGTAACATCCGAACAAGGTTCGCCCTGATATTCCCGGTCGCCTTGCGAAGCGTACAAAAAAGTACCTACATGTGTTAAGATGCCTATAAAAGGCCGTTGGGTAATTTTACGACTATTTAAATGTGACACGCATAATGTCACTCAGGACTACTCTAGTGGCCGATTAGAGCCAGAATAGTCTGAGGGAAAAGTGCCTCACGCACAATTGTCGCACTTTCGACATTTGAACTATGGTGTTGGCCCGCCCCACTCCATTCCATTACACTCCAATCCACACCACTCATATCCATCCCAAACATGTCATTCCGGCTCTCATCGTTCATTGTTCACCGTGTACTGGAACGGGTAATCGTATATCTAATCATAATTTAGTCGTTACCTTTTGTGTAGTGGTGAGTGCTATCGTGTGGAGTAGTGAGTGTCTGTGTAGATGTGCGAGTAGTATTACATTTGTAATCCCATTCATTATCAAGCTCTAAAACATGTTCCTGAACTCGTAAAAACATTTATTTATACTCCAAATATTTTTATGTGTTGAACCTTAGAGTGAAACTGACTGACTGACTTACAGAAATTATTATCTGACGTTTTCTTATTATTTTTTTATTTGTAACAAAAAAAAAACATCGTCTGTCCACTTGGACGGCGTGTCATCCGCATCCACAACCACTTGCTATTCGCAGGTTCAGGTTATAATGAAATCCAAGTGAATGCCGAATGCGGTCTTGTTCATAGTTTCGCCGAAAATTTGGCATAGTTGGGCACGTGTCAGCCAGCCAGTCAGCCAGGCACTTAGATAGACCCAGCCAGATGTTAGCAAGTTAGACACTCTGACACACGTTGCCGAGATACTTGAATAACCGTAAAATGGCTTATGATTTCTTTATTTTCCGTGCTGCCGTTGGTTCGCCTACAAAATTAGTTTGCGGTTTCTGGACGAGAATTTGAAATTTGCATGAGTTTGGCCGGTTCGCTTGGTCATGGTTTTATTACATGAATACTTAATGGAATGCATCCGTATTGCACAAAATAGAAGATGACCCTTTTGGATGCAAATTGAATTCAGAATACCAAGTGGAACCGAAGGTGTAGTGTACACTCCACTCATTTGAGGTACGTTTGTGGCTTTGTTTGTTTTGGTACAAGTTTTGATTGCAGTGTTATCACCTGCTTATCGCAGAGAGCTTGAATTTCTTCGTCATAGCAAAGTGAAAGAGTTCGCACAAGCTTCTTGTTATTTAGTCACAAAATTTACGACTCGATTGACGCTAAAGTGGATATGAAGAATCGCCGAAAAACGATACAGAGAACATAACACAAATCTTAAACATTCAATTCAATTGAAAATTTAATTCAATTATGTAAGTAAAATTCAAAACCAATTGCTGTATGTATTCACTCGGTGTTAAATTTGGTGTTTTTAAATATATAGGAATTTATATAACGAAATTTTTGTGTGAAAAGGTACCCTTATTCTTATTCTTAAATTACCAAATCCGTAATCATTTGTTTTTTCTTATTCGATCTGTTATGACTTTTGATAGTTTTTTTACTATCGATTTCGAGATCGTTGTTTTTGTTTTCTGTGAAACAGATATTTCCCCGATGTGACTTCTTAACGAGACCAAAATTTTCACTGATCGAGCTGAAAATTTGTAAAATGGGTTCACACGAACAACGGAGTTCTTAATTCCATGATTATTTTTCGGTGCAAAAACGATTACTTAACGTGGTTTTTCGTGAGGATTAATTCTTATTCGTTTGGAAAAAGCTATGCCTCTAAGAGGATTTTTGATCGAATAACCACGGCAAAACCTCGCTGAATGATTTGCTTCACCGTTTTCAAAAAACTTTGCATTCTATAATACATAAAAGAGGTAAAGATCATCTAAATCCAGGAGAATATTCTAGTGACAAATCAATTTAATTTTTGTATACCCTCCACCATATAATGGGGGGAATATTCATTTTGTCACTCCTTCTGTAACACCTCGAAATATCGATTAGTGACGCCGTGTAATATACATATATAGGGGAATTCAGGTCAAGTGAGTACATTTGTAAAAGCGATGTCTACTAATCGGAAGGAAACTTGCACCAAGTATAGACCTATTGGTAGTTATGACCCAACGAGATCGGTTAAGAATTGTCCGAATTGGAGGGTGTTGTAGTCAAAAAATGTTGCCCAATTCGCAAACATATATTTTGTGATTTTTTTTGCGAAATTAAAACTTGTTTTGCCATTTTTGTAAAACCCATATTTAATTGGTTAAAATCGGTTCAGATTTACATATAGCTCCCATATATATGTACCTCCGATTTGGCATTTAGATTTAGATATAGCCCCCATATATATGTTACCCCCGATTTGACATGTAAGCGCTGTAGAAACTGTATTTTATATCCGATCAGTACGAAATTCGGCAGAAAGAGATTTCTTATTACATGAAGGAATATTGCCAAATTGGGAGAAAATCGGTTCTGATTGTTATTGTTTGTTAGTAGAAGGTACGAGGTTAGTAAAAATGGAGAAGGACAGCGAAGGGAGTTGAAAATGCTGATTTTGCCGATAAAATCATCTTCAGTGACGAGGCCCATTTTCATCTTGATGGCTTCGTCAATAGGCAGAATTGTCGCATTTGGGGTGCGGAAAATCCTCGAGTGATTCACGAGAAGCAAATGCATCCTCAACGTGTCACTGTGTGGTGTGGTTTTTGGGCTGGAGGAATCATTGGGCCTTTGAGGCAGGTCAAGCGCAAACAGTCAATGGTGTTCGGTATCGTGAAATGATAACCAGTTTTTTCTTGCCTAGAATTGAAGAAATGAATGTGGAGGGCATGTGGTTCCAACAAGACGGCGCCACATGTCATATAGCCAGAGAAAAAATTCAATTGCTGCATCAGTAATTAAAAAATTGCGCTCTTCTTGGGACACCCTTTATGTTAACCCCGATTTGAAATTCAAGCGCTGTAGAAACTGTATTTTATATCCGATCACAGCGAAATTAGGCAGAACGAGGTTTCTTATTACATGAAGGAATACTGCCAAATTCGGAGAAAATCGGCTCAGATTTAGATATAGCCCCCATATATATGTTAGCCCCGATTTGACATCTAAGCGCTGTAGAGACTGTATTTTATATCCGATCAGTACGAATATCGAAAGAAAGAGGTTTCTATTTTACATGAATTAGTATTCAGGAAAAATCGATTCAGATTTATATATAACCTCTATAGTAAATATGTTCCTCCTGATTTGATTACAAAGCGTTATAGAAGTTGTACTTTACTTCCGATCATTACAAAATTCTTCAGGAAGATGTTTTTCAATTTAGGAACGAATATTGCTTAATTTAGCGATTATCGGTTCAGAATAGGTATATCCACATATATATACAGGGTGGCTGATCATTCTAAACCGCTAGTCTGATAGCTGACAGATTTATTTCAGTGACAGTTCATTTTATTGTTTACAAGCTTACAAAAGCATTTTGATCTATTGCATTCAGAAAAAAAGTTATTCGTGGAAAAAAACAAGTGGCTATTGTTAGAGCCCTCCAGCATTTAAATGTGAATAAATCTTTTGTTTCTCGTACCATTGCTCGTTACCGTGATACTGGCAGTGTTGCATCGCTTCCAAAAAGTGGACGAAAAAAAACGGTAACAACACCAGAAATGATCCGAAAAGTGAAGGCCAGATTTGATCGAAATCCACGCCGCAGTGGTAGAAAAATTGCTCGTGAGCTCGTGAACATATCGCGAGAACGGATACAACACATATTAAAAAATGAGCTTGGGCTAAAGCCATTGAAGTTCCAAAAAGTGCAAGAGCTCACCGATGCACAAAAAAAGTTAGACTGGAAAGAGCCAAGGAGTTGCTTCGCTTGCACGAAAGTGGCCAGTTACCGAATTTGGTTTTCTCCGATGAGAAGCCATTCTAAATTGAGCAGTTTGTGAACAAACAAAATGATCGGGTTTACTTGCCAAATAGGTCAGCTGAAAATTTACACCTTCGATTGGCCACCAGAACTCAAGCGCCGCCGATGGTAATGGTGTGGGCCGCCGTTACGGCCGATGGTCGCTCCCCGCTCGTATTCATCGACCATGGGGTCAAAATAAATGCCGAATATTATCGGGAAAATGTCCTAAAGACAGTATTGAAGCCCTGGGCAGACAAACATTTTGGCCGGAGACCATGGACATTCCAACAGGACTCAGCACCATCGCACTCAGCACGCGTCAAACAAGAATGGCTTAAAAAGGAGGTTCCTCGCTTCATTTCTACCGCACAATGGCCACCAAGATCTCCGGATCTCAATCCGTTGGACTTTTGCGCCTGGGGCATTTTAGAGAGTAAGGTTCGCACTAAAAAATACCGGAAATGGACCAAAATACCACAGAGCCACTTTCGTGCAGCGTGTGATGTCTTTGTCGGCCGTTTGAAGGCCATAATTCGTGCCAAAGGTGGCCAATTCGAACAAATCTAAACTGTTTCTAAAATTTTATGTTATTTCCGACATTTTTTGCTTTTGAACAATAAAATTTAATAAAAAATTAAAAAAATATAGCGCTTTACTTTGTTGCATTACATATCAGCCACCCTGTATGTTCTTACCAATTTACCAATTATTCCAAATTATTATTGCAATGACCCTTATCGCATTGTTAGGGAGGTGTAGGGTATTATATAGTCGGCCCCGCCGACTTTCTGCCTTTCCTTACTGGTTATTTTAGTTTTTTGTTTTGCTCAAAAGAAAGCTTAGGCCATTTTCTTTAAGAGCGTTGTGGTCTATTAATTGTGGGACTTTTTTATCTATCAAAATAAAAATAAACCTGTAAAAAACTGTGGTTCAACAACATGTTTGGAAAGCTCTAAATAAAGTAGCTTTCATCTTCTTCTAATATAATTTCTTCATCCCACCCGCGGTTTCAAAGATATCTCACAATAAATTGCGAGAAAATCAAATTTTATGTGAAAATTTTAATAATTTTTTAATTAAAACATAAAAAAATCACAATAATTTTAGTTTTATTATTTTATAGTAAAGTCTGAACAATTTAAAAAGTTTTAGCTAATTTAGAAAATCTACCACCCCACATGTTATCAAAAATAGTAATGAAGGGCTTAAGTCGGGTGGAGCCGACTATATGATACCCTGCACCATCCTATCGTGGTAGAATAATTAGAAATGTTGTCAAGATTTAGCAATATTGTTTTCCTAATAACAAAGATCTGTCAAAAAAGTATTGTGTAGCGGTTAGATTAAAAATAGCGACCGAGGCTATATCTAAATCTGAAGAAATTTTCTTTAAATTTAGTAAAGTTCATTATGGGTTCAATAAAGTGAATTTTAAATGACATAACTCAAGAGTGACATAACTCAAGAGTGACATAACTCAAATTTTTAAATTTTTGGGATTGCCTTACAAAAATCCGAATTTTACAAATGTCCATAAATCAATCTCAGCTAAATTTGTTCTATAACCATATTTCGGATTATTCAAGCGTATTTAAACATCTTATTTTATGTTACTTATCTTTTTATACGGACTTAAAGTTACACCTCTTGGCAATTTTCAATTTTGTGTTATGTCACTCTTGAAGTGAGTGAGCGATATGTTAAAAAAGCAGACTATATACAGCCTTTTATGCGGAATATAGTTTTATATTGGCTGCATCTAAATCTGAACCGATATTCTTCAAATATACCAAGAGTAACGCTCTTGGTCCAAGAAACTGTTATCTGCCAAACTGTATAAAAATCTCTTCAGAAATGCGGATTCTATAGCCATTATGTGTAAAATCGGGATGTAGGTATACCCGTATACGGGGGCCATATCTAAAACCTGAACCGATTTTCTTCAAATTTGGCATGGTATACATATACATGGACATATATATGGGACATATATAGAAATCTGAACCGATATTAATGAAAACTGGCAGATGTAATTATTGCATCATCTAATATTCCTGTGCTAAATTTCATAATGGTCTGCCGGAAAAAAAGCTTATATACCGCTTAAATGCAAAATCGGTAGGAACATACGAGATATATAGGGGGCTATATCTAAATTTGAACCGATTTTAATGAAATTGTGCAGCGGTAATTAATGTCGTGTAGAACTTTCCTATGCTTAACTTCATTAAGATCTGCCAGAAAATGAAGCTTCTAATTTATTTATTTATTTATAGCTGGACCCGGTCCACTTCGTTGACCCAGATTTCAGATTTCCGATCCCGTCCATTTTTGGATCAAACACGTAGACTGTCACAAAATGCATATACACAAAATTACAGCACTCTCGCTAACAAATTGTTTAAGATATATTAAAACTTGTCTCATTTGGGCGGGACCACGCCAATTAGTCCAATCCCGCCCATTTTTGAACCAATCACGTTGACTGCTCCCAGATATATACAAATATACACAAAATTACAGACCTCTCACTAACAAACTGTGTACTTTTAAAATTTGGTTTATATGGGCGGCCACCCCCATTGTCACGTAGACTACTACCAGATACATATGCACAAAATTACAGCACTCTCGCTAACAAATTGTGCAAGATATCTCAATTTCAATATTTGGCGTAAATGGACGGGGCCATGCCCATTGGTCCGATCCGGCCCATTTTTGGACAATCACGTGTACTACAAGGTATATATGCAGAAAATTATAGCACTATCGCTAACAAATTGTGCAAGATATGTAAATTTCAAATTTTGATTTATATGGGCATGGCCACGCCCTTTGGTCCAATCCCGCCCAATTTAGGACCAATCACGTAGACTACCACGAGATACATATGCACAGAATTACAGCACTCTCGTTAACAAATTGTGCAAGATATCTCAATTTCAAAATTTAGCTTATATGGGCGGGGCCATGCACATTGGTACGATCCCGCCTATTTTTGGACCAATCACATATGGACAAAATTTCAGCACTCTCGCTAACAAATTGTGTAAGATATCTCAATTACAAAATTTGGCTTATATGGGCGGGGCCACACCCACTTGATATATCGAAAATTCAAGTACCCTATTTTCACCACCCCCTACCCATGTACATTCTGGGACGTCTATACGGAACAAACAAACAAACGCACATTCTCTTTTATACATACATATACTCGTATATGGAAGATAGATAGTTGAAACAACAGTAATAACATGATTTTTTATTCTTGACAACAGAAATTGTATCAATCGACCAACAATTATTATTACAACGAATAATTGGTAATTACAACAGAAAAAATATTAATAAATAATAGTTTCCCAAATTTTTGAATAATTAAATGTACAGGGTGGAGCGCGGTAATTTGCTTATTTGGGAATGAAATATAAAAGTTATGAATCGTACAAAAATGTATTTTATATTTTAATTATATTGAACTGTAAGGGAATTTATAAATTAAATGGTTTTAAATAGTGTATCTGGCAAATGTCGACCTTCGCTATCCACACACTGCTGCATACACGGAGGAAAATCGTAATTTTTGATATGTTTGTAACGAAAGAAAATATACTTGGTAACGATTTTTTTAAATATTATATATTTGTTAACAAATAAATTTTATTTGAAAATCAAGAAATTTTGTTTGGAACGCATATATTAATATATTAGAACATAATTTATTTGCAAACTGAATTTCACAAATAAAATATGTGTTTACACACAAACAAATTTATTGTTTAAGAAGATTGCCAAATATGTTTTATTTAAAAAGATTTTTAAACCATTACTGACTAGTTAGTTTTTCCTAGTTTTCGCACCCAGAGAAAAAGCTTCATTCCATCAATGAAATTTTACATTGTATCAATGAAAAGTTACATTGTTTTTGAACCAATGTAAGGCTTCATTGATACAATGTAAAATGTTACATTGAACTAGTAAATGTTTCACAGAAATTTGTTACATTGATGTCATGAAATATTACGTTAATGTAATGAACGAGTTTCATTAATGTAATGAATAAGTTGCATTAATGTAATGAAAACGTTTCGTTGTTGTAATGAACATGTTTCATTGGTGCAATGAACATGGTTCATCGATGCAATGAACATGTTTCATCGATGCAATGAACATGTTTCATTGATTCATAAAACATGTTTCATAGGTGCAATGAACATGTTTCATTGATTCAATTAACATGTTTCATTGATTCAATGAACATGTTTCATTGATGCAATGAACATGTCTCATTTATGAAATGTAAATGTTTCATACCTTTGCTCTGAAATAAAATAGAAAATTAAACAAAATTCTCCGTTTTTTATTGCAATGTTTATTGTAGTACATCAGTGTTTGTTCATAACTTTAAAATCATTTCAATCTGAAAATATAATATAAAAGATAAATAAATAATTAAAATTGTGGGTTTTGAGATATTTTAAAATAAAAAGACAACTGAAGTTGAGAAAATAAAAAATGAAACAAAAAAAATCACAATACAGTTTGTTCTTTTAAATTCGTTTTTAACTGCATTTGTGAATTCGTAAATACAATTTAAGTAAACACTTAAACCGCATTTTTACATACTTACTAATTGAAATCCATTCACTCGCATGTACTGAGGCCAAAGTGAAAAAGCTTAATTAATATTTTTGCTTTTGTGCATAATTTTCGAAATTTGGAATAAGCAGTCCAGGCCAACCTAAAGTCATCTGCGGATAGATTGTCATATCAAAGGCTATGTGCGTACATTTCCGCATTTTCCCCAATTTCTAAACAAATAAAAAAATTATAAATAGGAGTGAATGAAAATATGTTTAGGACATAACTTGGTAGAAAGTACTTACCTAGTGTTTTGGAGTGTTTCATCGTTGACTTCGGATATGGTTTCAAGCTTGACGTGTCTTTGTATGTACTTCCACAACATCTATAGTTGTCATTTGTTTTAAGAAAATTATATTATTTTAAGTGCTTAAATAGATTTCATTTCTTTCAAATGAAGTACCACACAAAAAACATTTCTCATTCAGTATTTGTTGACATTTTGTTTCACTTTTAATATTTTCACTTTTGAATTTTTTTATTAACGCGCACAACTACGTCCGTTTAATGTCTATTATAAACTAAATCAAAGGGCTGCTGCCAGCACTCATGCAACAATTGATTCTTCGCCACTGATTTGTTTTGACTCGCCAAACACACAAAAAAATAACTGGAATTTTTTTACGAAGAGTTTGCATAGCAAGGGGTGGGTTGTTGTTGTAAGTTTGCTATAGAGAATTTATTTTCTGGTCGCAACAGCACACCTAATGCATTTAATATTTGTTTATCTATTGATGACAGTTGTGGCACAGTGGTTCAGAATAATTAATATCGTGCACTAAAAACTGTTTAATGTTCGAAATATATTGTGAATAGAATTCAGCTTCACGACAATAATCGATTCAAAAAAAATTTAGTTTACAAATTCGTAAACGTAAACAGAATGGATCATGAATACATACAATTTGATAAAAAAAAATCTCTTTTGACAATTTTGAATTAATGTACACCGACAGCTGTTTGAATAATAATAATAATTTAATAAATATGTCAGTGCGATTATAAAAGTATAAAATTATTGCCAAAATGACATGTTAATTGATAATACATCTAATAATATGAACACCTTGAAATTATTAGTGAATCATATTATTACCAACAAACCACCTTCATTCGACGTTAATGCCACTGTGCGGTGTAGATTCATAGAATTCCGCCTCTCTCTCCTCTCAAACAAATGCAAGAAAACTACGCCGCTCCATCGTTTTCATTGAGCTTGCACGACTCTGATACACACATCAACATATTACATTTATTACCACACAAACACATTTGTGAAGATATAGGTATGTACATATGTATGTAATGTGACAAACACTTTGTTAGTATATTCACTGTTTAAATTCATTGCTGGAATGAAACTTTACATTTCTATCTATGAATTGATACATTAATTTAATGCATCAGTTTCATAGACCTCCGTAAAGTATTGTTGTTTAATTAACACCACTACATACTCCTAAAATGTTTATAAAATAGATAAAATATATATATAGAACATCAATATAAAGCTAATTTCATTGTTTATATTCTTCACCGCACCACTTCATTGCAGCAATGAAACTTTTAAACTTCTATGAAATGTTACATTAATATAAAGAAACAGTTTCATAGACCTTTTTTTTATAAAGAAACAGTTTCATAGACCTTTTTTGAGAATAAAAAGCACATAAAAAATAGTAAATCTGTTTGTGTAGTATTATTTTGTTTTATTAATGTTAAAATCTTTACACCACTGATAATTTTTTTGTTAATTTTATATAAGTCTTCCTTTTTTTTATAAAATGTAAACTTCATACCATAAATGTAAACCGTTTCATTCCATCAATGACACGTCATAAATTAGAAAAACGCTTTAAAGAAACATTTCATTCCCGTAATGGCATTTTCATTGCATCAATGAACACTTTCATTGTATCAATGTAAAATAATTAATGAAACGCGTTCATTGATGCTATGAAGCATTTTTTTTTCAGTGCGTGTTAAACTTTATAGCTAAAAATTTCCTTATTTATAAATATTCCTATTCAGCACTTTTTGTCAATCCATCAATGTCGTTTATATTTACGAAAGATTGTTCGATTTAAGTTTTGATTAAATTTTACAAACATATAAAATTTATAAAAAAAATTGCTCTTTGAAAATCTGAAAAACAGAAAACTTGTCTTTAAGTTAAGGCATTTAATACATTACCAAAATAAATAATTACAAATTAATCCTTTTTTTTGGAAATACTAGTTCCAAATAAAAAATATTTGAATGGGAGCATATTTTTGTTTAGAACAATATCCTCACAAATATATAATATTTGTGTGTGTAAAATATTATATATTTGGAGTGTACCCTAAACATATGTTTATTTCAAGCCGAATATGTTTGGGACAATATACTACAGAAGTGATTTTTTTTCAGCGTGTACGTTTTCTAAAGTTTTCATGAACTCTAACAAGCATGTCAACTGGTATTCTGCCAATTTCAGCCTCAATATTGGTAATTAGGTATTCCAAGGTGTTGGGACGGTTGATATACAGTATATGTAGTCGAAGCTGTATATCAACCGTCCCAACACCTTGGAAGACCTAATTAACAATAATGAGGCTGAAATTGGCAGAATACCAGTCGACATGCTTGTTAGACTTCATGAAAAATCCAAAATAAATATATGGGTTTTGACAAAAATGTCAAACGAATTACAATTTCGCAAAAAAATCACAAAAACTTATTTTTGCCATTTTTTTTTATTTTCTCAAAAAGATTGAAGCAAAACCTATCAAAACACTTTTGTTGCCAAGCCAATTTATCGCTATCCAAGATTATACGATTTCAATTGTAAAGGAATTTTACGAACATTTAAAACTTCCAAAAAGATAACGTTGAATTACTGAAATACATAAAACTTGGCTTAAAATTAAGATATTAAAGGTATACATAATAACAATTCATCTCCACATCAGATGTTTTTTGTGAAAATAAATGTTACCATTGGCAAAATCGCCATTTTTGATGTTTTAATTGAAAGAAAAATTATTTGGAACCAAGATTTTGAAATATTATACATTTATGAACAAATAAAACTTGTTTGAAAATCAAGAAATTATGTTTGGATCACATATATTAATATATTAGAACAAAATATATTTGAAACTGACTTTCACAAATAAAATATGTGCTTACACAAACACAAAAAAAGATTTTTAAAATTTTGCTGATTTTCTAATTTTATTATAAAATGTTCCTACATTTTGTGTTATACTTTATAGGTAGTATGAAATGTCAACTTCAGCCTAGCTTTTCGTCTACCGCACAATTTTAATTTATAAATATTCCAATTCATCACTTTTTGTCAATCCATCAGAGCGATTTATATTTACGAAAGATTGTACGATCTAAATTTTATTTGAATTTTACAAACATTAAAATGTCTAAAAAATGTAATTTTCAGCTTCTGAAAAAGAGAAAACTTACGTTGCCAGATACGTTGCCAAAATACTTATAGCTCCAAATAAAAAAGAATTTAGGATGAAAACATAATTTTGTTTAGAACAACATCCTCCCAAACATATAATATTTGTGTGTGTTAAATATTATATATTTGGAGTGTACGCTAAAGATATGTATGTTTCAATCAGAATATGTATGGGACAATATACTAGAGAAGCAATTTTTCATTTAGCGTGTGATTATTATTTATTGAAAAAATTAAAAAAATTTTAATGTTTTTTGAATGAATAACAACATGAGCCTTATATCGGCTTAAATCCAAAAGTTGCTATATTCAAAAACCCAATTTTTCAGGAGAGCAAAAATACTATTGAATTTTTTTATTTCGCGATAATTTTAATATGATATGAATTCGCAGTTATTTATTATATATGTTCGTACACATAATTAATATCATATAAAAATTATTGCGAAAAAATAAAATTCAACGGTTGTTTTGCTCTCCTGAAAAATTTGTTTTTTAATACATATAGCATCTTTTGGATATAAGCCATCGATATCATTTTTAATGTTAGAACTGCAAACTATTTGGTTAAAAATATAACATATGTTGTTTTTTGCAAAAAAAAACTAAGTGATGGTATGTGATTTTCAATGAAAATGAACATTAATAAAAAGAACACGGAAAATATTGTTATAACACTTTGGCATTAATAACTCAAAATTCTCAAAAACGAACTTAAACGATTATTCGTGAAAACCACAGAAATATGGCATTAGTTTTTGCGTATGAGCTTACATTTTTAAGGTATAGAATTTTAGTGAAATATAAGTTACTAGCTGTACCCGGTCCACTTCGTTGCCCCAGATTTAGATTTGCGATCCCGTTCGTTTTGAACTAATCAGGAATATTGCCACCAAATACATTTACATAAAATACCAGCACTCTCGCTAACAAAATGTGCAAGATATTTAAATTTCAAAATGTTTCTTATATTGGCGGAGCCACGCCTATTAGTCCGATCCCGCCCATTTTTGGACCAATCACGTAGACTGCTACCAGATACATATATGTACACAGAATTACAGCACTCTCGCTTACAAATTGTGCAATTTCAAAATTTGGTCCATTTGGGCGGGGCTACGCCTTTTGGTCGGATCCCGCTCATTTTTGGACCAGTCACGTAGACTACCACCAGATACATATACGCAAAATTTCAGCACTCTCGCTAACAAATCGTGTACGATATCTCAATAATTTGTCCGATCCCTCCCATTATTATATCAATCACTTAGACTTCTACCAGATACATATGCACAAAATTGTAACACACTCGCTAATAAATTGTGCAAGATATCTTAATTTCAAAATTAGGCTTATATGGGCGGGGCCACACTTATTTGTCCGATACCGCCCATTTTTTGCAAAATTAAAGCACTCTCGCTAATAAATTGGACCAATTTTTGGACCAATTACGCAGACGGCAACAGATACATATACGCAAAACTTCAGCACTCTCTGTAACAAATTGTGTAAGATATCTCAATTTCAAAATTTGGCGTATATGGGAGGGGCCACGTCCATTGGTACGATTCCGCCCATTTTTGGAAAATACACATAACCTGCTACTAAATGCATACACACAAAATTTCAACTCTCTAGCTTAAAATTTTTCTCAATATCAAAATTTCACCCATATGGGCGGGTCACTTGATATATCGAAAATTCAAGTACCCTATTTTCAGCACCCCCTACACATGTACATTCTGTGAAAATTTCAAGAAGATTGGTCCAGCCGTTTAGACGCCTATACGGTACAAACAAACAAACCAACAAACACACATTCTTCTTTATAAATATAGATTATATTTTAATTTAAATCAGATGATCAAATAAAAAGCTCAACACGGAATGTTTGTTACTACATATGGGTAATTCCACCAAAAGGTCTACCGTGATCAAAATAATGAAAGCTATTAAAATCACATTAAGGTAATTTATTATTATACAAAAATATTAAAATTTTAATAAAATGAAAAAATTACGCATGTATTTACACAACATTTTAAGAAAAAAACAATTGCGTAGTGCCAAATTGTAGTTTTGATTCATTTACGAATTTTTATTGCACCTTTATTTAAAATTATTGTCACGTTCGACACTGAAAAGAAGCATTAGTTGTCAGTAGACCAGAAATATTCAAAGCAAGTGCATCAAACTATTGTTACAAATAGAATTTGTATAAAATAACAACATTCAAAAAAAAAATCACTTTAAAAAATTATATAGAATTTTTTTTGTATTCGTTTGAAGTTTGTCACTTTCGACACCGTAAGTGAAAAAAAATAAACTTCGCGACATACGAATTTATTTCGTCTAGTATTTAAGCTATAATAATTGAGCTAGAAGACTGAAATTTGGTATAGAATCTTCCTCTAGCTACAGGTAACACGGGAATGAAAATTGACACTATCGATCCATTTTTTGATATAGCCCCCATATATAGCATCTCCCCGATTTGACTTCTTAATGTCATAGAGACCACAAATGTCAACTGATCGGGCTGAAAATTGGTAAATGGTGTTTATATAAATTTGGTATAATGAGTTTATTTGTACCCGAAACCATTCATAAACCATAGGGTATATAAGATTCTGCATTACCGAACTTAATCCGTCTTTACTTGTTTTATTTATAAATAGTCATGAAAAAAATGTCACGTTCGAACCAACTTAAAAATTAAATTAAAAAAAACTACCCAGGATATTTCTATCACACAAAGAGGATTCAACAACTTCATTATTTTTTAACATTTTAAAATTTTCATCTTTAACATATTCGTTGTAATTTCGCTGAATCTCATGTTTTGAAAGATGCTCACGAAAACTACTTCTATTTTTGTCGCGTTCGAACCGCTCCTTTTTTGTGCTTATTTTCTAATCAATACTTCGCCTGAAAAAGACTAAAACGCCAGTGATAGTACTATTAACGATCTATAAGATTATTTAAAAGATGAGTCTAAAATATGTTTTATTCTGACCTTTTTATCACTTTGAATGTGAACGACGGTCACGTTCGACAACGTGGAATTGCCCATATATTATAATTGTATTTTTATTTTATCTATCTATCTATCTATATATATAAAAGAGAGTGTCTGTTTGTGGGTTTGTTTGTATGTTTGTTCCGTATAGACGTCTAAACGGCTAGACCGATCATCTTGAAATTTTCACAGAATGTACATGTGAAGGGGGTGCTGAAAATAGGGTACTTGAATTTTCGATATATCAAGTGGGCGTGGACCCGCCCATAGGGGTCCAATTTTGATATTAAGAAAATTTTTTAGCTAGAGTGCTGAAATTTTTTGTGTATGCATTTAGTGGCAGATAATGTGAATTTTCCAAAAATGGGCGGAGTCGGACCAATGGGCGTGGCCCCGCCCATATAAGCCAAATTTTGAAATTCAAATATTTTCTACAATTTATTAGAGAGAGTTCTGTATTTGAGTGTATATGTATCTGGTGACAGTCTACGTGATTGGTCCAAAAATTGGCGGGATCGGCCCAATGGGCGTGGCCCCGCCAACATAGACCAAATTTTGAAATTTCGATATCTTGAACAATTTGCTAGCGAGAGTGCTGCAATGTTGTGTATATGTATCTGGTGACAGTCTACGTGATTGGCCCAAAAATTGGCGGGATCGGCCCAATGGGCGTGGCCCCGCCCACATAGACAAAATTTTGAAATTTCGATATCTTGCACAATTTATTATCAAGAGTGCTGCAGTTTTGTTTATATGTATCTGGTGACAGTCTCCGTGATTGGTCCAAAAATGGGCGGGATCGGCTCAATGGGCGTGGCCCCGCCCACATAGACCAAATTTTTAAATTGAGATATCTTGCACAATTTGCCAGCGAGAGTGCTGCAATGTTGTGTATATGTATCTGGTAGCAGTCCACGTGATTTTTCCAAAAATGGGCGGGATCGGACCAATGGGCCTGGCACCGCCCATATAAGCCAAATTTTAAAAATGTGATATCTTGCACAATTTTATACCGAGAGACCTGGAATTTTGTGTATATGTATATGGTGGCAGTCTGCGTGATTGGTCCAAAAATGGGCGGGATCGGCTCAATGGGCGTGGCCCAGCCCACATAGACCAAATTTTGAAATTTCGATATCTTGCACAATTTGCTAGCGAGAGTGCTGCAATGTTGTGTATATGTATCTGGTAGAGTCCACGTGATTTTTCCAAAAATGGGCGGGAGCGGACCAATGCGCGTGGCCCCGCCCACATAAGCCAAATTTTAAAATTGATATATCTTGCACAATATGTTAGCGAGAGTGCTGGAATTTTGTGTATATGTATATGGTGGCAGTCTGCGTGATTGGTCAGAAAATGGGCGGGATCGGACCAGTGGGCGTGGCCCCGCCCTTATAAGCCAAATTTCGAAATTGATATATCTTGCACAATTTTTTATCTAGAGTGCTGTAATGTTGTACATATGTATCTGGTGACAGTCCACGTGATTGGTCCAAAAATTCGCGGGATCTGACCAATGGGCGTGCCACTGCCCATATAAGCCAAATTTTGAAATTGAATTATCTTGCTCATTTTGTTAGCGAGAGTGTTGAAATTTTGCGTATATGTATCTGGTAGCAGTCTACGTGATTGGCTTACAAATGGGCGGAATAGGACTAGTGGGCGTGGCACAGCCCATATTTTGATATATCTTGCAAGTATTATATAGGAAATACATGAACATAAATGCTCGGTATGCGATAATTACAGCTGCTCACTCCAATACAATCGCAATATGATAATGTGATGCATGACCAATGAAACAAGAATTTGGAAATTTTATAAGTATACATTTCTATTTTCTGGACTTTCCACTGAATTCGGTATTTTTTCATTCAGTGAATTTATCACTAATACCAGTAAGGAAAGGCAGAAAGTCGGGCGGGGCCGATTAGGGTCATCGCGATAATAATTTGGAATAATTGGTAAATGTGGTGTGTGTGTGTGTATGTATATCTTATTTTGAACCGATAATCGCTAAATTAAGCAATATTCGTTCCTAAATTGAGAAACATTTTTCTGGAGAACTTTGTAATGATCGGAAGTAAAGTACAACTTCTATAGCGCTTTGTAACCAAATCTGGAGGAACATATATATGGAGGTTATATATAAATCTGAATCGATATTCCTTGAATACTCATTCATGTAAAATAGAAACCTGTTTCTGTCGAATTTCGTACTGATCGGATATAAAACACAGTATCTACAGCGCTTACATGTCAAATTGGGGGTAACATATATATATGGGGCTATATCTAAATATGAACCGATTTTCTCCGAATTTTGCGGTATTCCTTCATGTAATAAGAAATCTCTTTCTGCCGAATTTCTTACTGATCGGATATAAAATACAGTTTCTACAGCGCTTGAATTTCAAATCGGGGGTAACATATATATGGGGGCTATATCAAAATCTGAACCGATTTTCTCCGAATTTTGCAGTATTCCTTCATGTAATAACAAACCTCTTTCTGCCGAATTTCGTACTGATCGGATATAAAATACAGTTTCTACAGCGCTAATTTTGACATGGGCAGCGAAGCGCACCGGGCTCAGCTAGTATAAGTATATATAAAAGGGAATATGTGTTTGTTTGTTTGTACCGTATAGACCTCCAAACGGCTTGACCGATCTTCTTGAAATTTTCACAGAATGTACATGTGTGAAAATAGGAAACTTGGATTTTCGACATATCAAGTAGGCGTGGCCACGCCCATATAAGCCAAATTTTGAAATTCAGATATCTTGCACATTTTGTTAGCGAGAGTGATGTAATTTTGGTCATATGTATCTGGTGGTATTCTACGTGATTGGTCCAAATAAAGTTAAGAAAATGGTTGTGGAGAATCGTCGAATCACTATTAGAGAAGTTGCAGAGGATGTCGGCATATCGGTCATATCGGTTGCCATAAAATTTTTTCGTAAATTGTTGGCCGAAAATAATACTGTACTCATGTCTCAACCGCGTATTCACCAGATTTGGCCACCCCTGCGACTTTTACCTGTTCCCAAAAATTGAAGAGACCTATGAAAGGACGACGATTGAGGAGATAAAAACCGAATCGCTGAGAGAGCTCAAGGCTATACTAAAAAGTAAAAATCAGAACTGCTTCGAGGATTGGAAAAAAACACTGTCATTATATCTGAGGGGGATACTTTGAAGGAGACAAAACAGAAATTAATGAATCAATAAAATTTTTTTGAGAAAAATGAAATTTCACCTTTTCTATTGAACAGACCTTGCACTTCGTAATAAAATAAAATTATAGACAGCAGAAATTTTATTAAACACTTGTGGACAAATCCCGATTTTTCTAATAGGCCTGACGTCCTTCTCGGCAAATATGTACGTTTGTATATAGATTTGTTTACGTTACGCATGATTTCCAGTTCCTCTTCTCAGTCATATATATGTACATACAACTACCTTATTTACTACATTGCAAATATAGACTTTTTACATGTATGTATGTATATGTGGGTATGTACCATCAATGTATATAAACACATACCAATTCGCACTAAGAACGCCCAAAGTTCTTCGTGTTTTTAGCTCCACCCAAATGTGTCACGAACTCAGACATATACTCGAACCCCCATAGCCTTATGTATATACATACATACATACATATGTATAAACGAGTATGTTCTACGTTAGGAAGACTTCGTTTGTATCGAAGAAAAATATGTTGTGGGTGTTCGGCTATTGGAGTGTTTCCAATAAATGCAAAATATAAAAACGTTGTGAAGTCAAAACCGGTTGTGTGTACTCGTACACTCGTAAAAAATAAAGATAAATTCTGAAAAAAAACAATTTTAAGTCACATATTTCCAGATACGTCGAAAATGTTTTACCGTTTTTGGAGATAACGGTAATAGCTACATGCTCAAAATGTACACACTGATTGTCCTATGACTAGCCAAGTCCAATGGTGGCCTTAACTCAATTTCCAAAAAATTGTCAGTTCCGTCAGTTGGCCATCCAAGCGACGCACGGTGGGAGAAACATCTAATTTATCGCGAAAAATATCAAAATATGAACTTACAACAAATCCTAAAATATTGGTACTCCACTAATCTAAGGGCTTAGCTGCACTTACCGGCATTCCACATATCTCAATTATTTCACTCATGATGATATAATGGTTCATTAACTTTTGGAAATCTATACACGCTGAAAAAAATCGCTTCTGTAATATATGGTCCCAAATATATTCGGCTTGAAACATATATATGTTTAGGGTACACTCTAATCATATAATATTTGGTACACACAAACATTATATCCCTTTGACGACCACTGGGACATATATGTCCCATGCCAATTGTTTTGCAATTTTTACCATACTTGTGTCTAAAATGTCCCAATTTGCTTTAAATGATTATTTGGTCTGAAGAAAACCTACGATCCTTATGGTCGTCAAAGGGTTACATTTTGCAAAATGTGGTTCTAAACAAATCTTTGTTTACATCCCAATAAGTTTTTGCTTGGGACTATTATTTTAGAAACAAATATTTATTTTCATTTAAGTATTCAGAAAATACCTTAATTTTGTCACTAATTTAATGTTTATTTTTTAGAAATTTTTGATGTTTCTAAAAATAATAAATAATAGTAATTGAAATCATATAATCTTGGATTACAATAAATTACTTGGAGGATTGAAAAAAAACTATGACTTGGAACGCTCAGAAATTTTAAATGATTGATTTAAACAGAGGTTAATGCTGCATATGTTACGCATATTACAACTTCTTTTCTTTCGAAATTTCAAGGAAAAAAATTAAAACTGAAATTCGAAAAAGTCAGGAAAAGTTTTGAAAATGTTTCTTAAATAAAATATACTTGAAGAAATTCCCAGACAATAATTTTATTTATTTTTAAACAGATATTTTATTTGAGAAATTTAGTTTGCAACATATATTGTTGTAATATATTAATATATTTTATTGATTATATATAATTATAATATATATAATATTTAAAAATGTGTGTTCCGAATACATTTTCTTTCGATTCAAACATATAAAAAAGTCGATTTTCCCCCGTGTACGTTAATTGTATTGTTTGCATTCACGTGAACAGAAAAGTGATTGTTTTTGGAACAATTTATGATTTTTTCTTATATTTTACAACTAAAGGTAAACAATTTCATTGAGTTGTTAATTGTTGTAGAAAAACAAAATTGCGGAAACAATTGAAATATTTTAATATATTATTTTTTATACCCTACACCACACTGTGGTACAGGGTATTATAACTTTGTGCATTTGTTTGTAACACCCAAAAGGAGAAGAAATAGACCCATCGTTTATTATACCGATCGACTTAGAATCACTTTCTGAGTTGATTTAGCTATGTCCGTCTGTCTGTCCGTCTGTCCGTCTGTCTGTGCATGTATTCTTGTAATCAAAGTACAGGTCGCAATTATGGTCCGATCTCGACGAAACTTTACACATATCTTTTTTTTGGCCCAAGGACGAACCCTATTGAATTTGGTTAAAATCGGTTCAGATTTAGATATAGCCCCCATATATATGTTAGCCCCGATTTGACATATAAGCGCTGTAAAAAGTGTATTTTTAATCCGATCAATACGAAATTCGGCAGAAAGAGGTTTCTTATTGCATTAATTAATTCTGCCAAATTTGAGGGAAATCGGTTCAGATTTAGATATAGCCCCCATATATATGTTACCCCCGATTTTACATGTAAGCGCAGTAAAAAGTGTATTTTTAATCCGATCAGTGTGAAATTCGGCAGAAAGAGGTTTCTTATTACATGAAGGAATACTGCCAAATTCGGAGAAAATCGGTTCAGATTTAGATATTACCCCCATATATATGTTACCCCCGATTTTACATGTAAGCGCTGTAAAAAGTGTATTTTTAATCCGATCAGTGTGAAATTCGACAGAAAGAGGTTTCTTATTACATGAAGGAATACTGCCAAATTCGGAGAAAATTGGTTCAGATTTAGATATAGCCCCCATATATATGTTACCCCGATTTTACATGTAAGCGCTGTAAAAAGTGTATTTTTAATCCGATCAGTACGAAATTCGGCAGAAAGAGGTTTCTTATTACATGAATTAATACTACCAAATTTGAGGGAAATCGGTTGAGATTTAGATATAGCCCACATACATATGTTAAACCCGATTTGACATGTAAGCGCTGTAGAAACTGTATTTTATATCCGATCAGTAAAAAAATTGGCAGAAAGAGGTTTCTCATTACGTGAATTAACACTGCCAAATTTGAGGGAAATCGGTTCAGATTTAAATATAGCCCCCATATATATGTTACTCCCGATTTGACATGTAAATGCTGTAGAAACTGTATTTTATATACGATCAGTGCGAAATTCGGCAGAAAGAGGTTTCTTATTACTCGAAGGAATACTGCCAAATACTGAGAAAATCGGTTCAGATTTAGATATAGCCCCCATATATATGTTACCACCGATTTGACATGTAAGCGCTGTAGAGACTGTATTTTATATCCGATCAGTACGAAATTCAACAGAAAGAGGTATTTTTACATGAATGAGTATTCAGGGAAAATCGGTTCAGATTTATATATAACCTCCATATACATGTTCCTCCTGATTTGGTATCAAAGCGCTATAGAAGTTGTACTTTACTTCCGATCATTAATATTTACCGGAAATATGTTTCTCAATTTAGGAACAAATATTGCTTAATATAGCGATTATCGGCTCAGAATTAGATAATATGTTGCTGCCGACTTACCAATTATTCCAAATTAGTATCGCAATGACCTTTATCGCATTGTTAGGGAGGTGTAGGGTATTATATAGTCGGCCCCGCCCGACTTTCTGCCTTTCCTTACTGGATTTCAATTGTTATACTTTCGGTAAAGGTTTTGTCAGGAATGCTGTTTTTGCTCACCTTATAAAGTATAACTTCCGAAAATTTTGGCTGCCAAGATTTGCCTATTGATTTTCTATAAATATTTTTAGGAAATATGCAGATTAAGCGATGGGAAATTTTGATATTTGGATCCAAAGCCAAAAAAAAATCGGAAAAAGTTCTTCGCAAACGCATTATGTTTTAGGGAAATTTGGACTAAGTATTACGAGTAGTAACAAAATTTAACAAAAAATTATAATTCGATGTGTTATATTTTGGCTCGTAGCAAAAGGTGAAGGGATAAAAATGTATATCTGCATACTGACCTCAAAGGAGATGCAAAAACAACTATTTGATATCCAGCCTTAGGTCAAACTGGACATAAAACCACGTCTTAAAATTTCTAAAGCATTTTCAAATTATATCGCTAACCACTTACCCAGAAACAAATCAATGACTTATTAAATGCTATGTTCGAGTTTTAAAAGCAATTTCAATTAAATTTTAATTGAATCAATTAAATGTTTGCTTGAATCTGAAATGTATGCAAAATTGCAGATTCGAGCAAACATTTAATTAATTGAATTAAGAGTTAATTTTAATTGGTTTTAAAACTTGAATAGTCATTTATTTAATAAGTCATTTATTTGTTTCTCAGTAAGTGGCTCTTGAAATCTACTAGCCCAAATGGGATACTCCCTTCTACTGATTTGTTCGTAATTGATAAGCGAAGGTTCAGGAAAAAAGCAAGTCGCAAAATTGTCAACAATAAGCGCAGACCCCTTGACTGCTGAGGCTCCTGTAAGAGTATTGTACTTTTCTATATTATAACTCATAAATTCTTATATATTGCTAAAAAATGTTGAAAGTCGTCATAGAATTCAATACTGAAAACGTAATTTGGATAAGCTTGCACCAATCGTCTTGAAGTTTGTAGTTTATACTTTTGATAGCACTCTAAGAAACTGATCTGTACGACGTGAGAGTACCGGTAGATGTACATCAACATCAGTAATTCCCATTGTACGAGTATTTAATAAAATTCAAATAATTTTAATTGACCGAATTACAGGAAGCAGCAAGAGCATTATTATTATTTTCATTACATTAACGAATTTGGGCGGAACGAAGTTCGCCGGACCAGCTTGTATGTATATATAAATAAAATAGCAGTAACAAATTTGGTATTTAAAAAAGAAATTTTTTATTAACACCTAGGTTTTCAAAATCACTTACTTTGGCAGTAGGGGAACAATGTTTGCCTAGAAAGCTATAAATGAAGTTTTTAATGATTTTCCATGCGGCAATTAAAATTCAGGGCCAACAAAAACACCTATTATAACGCAAAAACAACCAATGACAAAAAGTAAAGATTGCAGTTTTGGAAACAATGTCGCACTAACTTTTATGTGTAATGGTGGTAAAAGAATTTTGGTACCAGCGGTTGATGAAGGTTCCATGTTCAAGCAGATGATGAATTTTCAAGTCTGCAGCTAATATTTCTGCCTTTTTACAAATTCCGTGCTTATTTATTTAAATGCTCTTGCGACAATAATATTTGGTTTCCTGCCGCTTCAACTTCTAAATAACACTAGTTTACAAAATGTTTGTCGAAGGGTTGTGCATAATATTTTCTGGTATAATATGCTGTCCTAAACCCAAAAAAAAATTTAAAAATTTAATAATTTACGGTATTTTTTTAATTCCGATTTTCTTGGATGATACCTTCACTTTTTGTTTTTTTTGAATATAAGCTCGATAAAGCCAGGGCTAGGTGAGGGCTACAAATAATGAATATATCACTTTCACGTAGAAAAATAAGTTTAGTAACTGTCGTTAAAACAATTAAATTTTTTTGGATAAATGTGGAGATAATAGCCCTTTTGGTAAGAGAATGTATGTAAGTAAGAGAATTTCAACAAAATCATGTTTTTATACCACCACTATTGTGAACGATGATATATATCATCACCCGATATCTCACACATCATCTATTTATCATATAGAAAATTTTGTTGCTAATTCAGAAAAGTTAATGTAAATAAAATCGGTGCATATTCTGATCCTAAATTCACAAAATACTAGGACAGGGTCGGGGAAAAAATGTAATTTTCAATTACAAATATTTGTGTATCTATAGACAATCGGTTGTCTGGTTAAGAAACGGCCGAATTATTTCCTTTTTTTTAATTCCTCCCACTGTGCGCCGATACACGTATATTCCGCCGAGCCAAAATTATCGGCGGCAGCTGCTATTGAAAATTATCGGTGGGGGCGGCTAAGCCGACATTAAATTTACAGTTGGCGGCTCTGTATAATAATGTCTTCTTGAACATAAATCTTTATTTCGGGAGTAATACTTTTTAAAAAAGTTAAATTCTGGTATTTATTTTTAAATCGATGTTTCAAATGACGAATATGTTTTAATTTAATTGTTAAAAATTACACAAAATTGATTGTAAAACAAAAGTAGGGCGTATCCGACTGTATAATCTCTACAACACCCTATTGGAGCAGAATAAGAAGAAATATTGTCACGTTTTATCAATGTTGTTTGTCTAATGATACTGATCTCCAAAAATGTGTGATTGATAGCCATTAGATAAAAAATAGGATTTTCTTGAAATTATACAACGATTTCTTTGGCTTATCAAACAGTTATCTGTTAACGTTTATAAGGATCTGTTGAGAAATGAGGATTTTATAGCGCTTAAGGTAAGTACACACGATTTGCAGATCGTACAACATTGCCAGAAAAATGGCGGAAAAATGCAACCCTATGAATTTACAACCGTGTGAACATACAATTTTTTTGCAACGTTAGCAGAAAAGTCATTGCGAGATAATTTGCAGATTGTTATATGTGCGAATGCAACACTGTCTATAATGTATTTTTATTGGCAATCCTGCATATAAATATTTACAAATATATATTGTAAATATATGAAATTGTAATGTTTTCTTGCAATCGTCTGAACTGTCAATTCACCTTTGCCTAACAATCTGCCATTGTCCGTATATTTGCAACACTTTAACAGGGTTGATAACGTTTGCCGATCTGGCAATCGTCTATACTCAGCTTTAGAATCAAAATCGGTATATATGTATGGGGTCTATATCAATTTCTGTACCGATTTTTTCAAATTGAGCTGCGTTCGTCTTCAAGAGTCTTCTTCAAGAAATCCAATATGATTGGTTGTAAAATACGGCTTATATCCGGCTAAGAGGCAAAATCGGAAGGAACATATATATGGAAGCTATATCTAATTCAGAACCGATTTTCTTCAAATTCGTTCGAAAATTACCTCTAAATACTAAATTTCATAATGATAGAATGTAAAGTGCAGCCTCCATACCGATTATATGGCAAATCCTAATGAACATACATAAATATACTACATTTAAATCTGAACCAAATTCTGCTGGGTTCGAAATATTTCTTTGCATTGAATTTCATACACATCATTTCATACAAAAAAATATAAGTTTTGTAACACTGTTGGATCGAATCTGCTAATGATACTGAGTCGATTGATATACTTTAAGGTGGGTCTAGCTGCAATATTTTTGGGCGTTACAGACGTACTGGCCAAAACAAGCAAAAGAACCTGTACCACAGGGTAGTGTTTAGTAATGTCTTCAGACTTAATAAATGTAAGCTTTTATGATTTATAAGTATATAACACTAAATCATCCTTAGTGAATATAGGTACCTATTGTTAACCGAATTGTCTAAGCATTTGTACTTTACATTGCATTAAATCCTCTCTATTGGAAATGGGGCATATCGGTGCCTAATGAAAAAAGCTCACCATTTAAAGGTCCCTCCTCCCCTTTTATTTATCGACACTTAAGAGAACGTATTTTTTAGCCGATCATTCTAAAATTTAAGCGTTTATACAATATGTTGCATTAAATGATCTGTAGAGAAAATCGCTCCGTGATTTTATATATCCCTTATACAGGGTTTTCCAATAAGAGTGATATGATTTCTTTGAAAAAAAAAAACAACTTATTGTTAAGGAAATTCAAAACTTTTTTTTATTAATGTGAAGTACAATCGATACAATTAAGTTCTATATAAAACGTCATTCAAATGGCCTCCACGACTTCTTCTGCAGGAACGAATTCGATGAACCCAATTTTCGAGCACTTTTTCCACCAAATCAAGTCGTATGTCATGAATGGCACGTTCAATATTGACTTGTAAAGCTTGAATAGAGTCTGGTTTATTTCGAAAGACCAATGACTTCAAATAACCCCACAAGAAATAGTCTAATGATGTTAAATCACAACTTCTTGGACGACATTCAATATCACAATTTCTTGAAATAATCGAATCTCCAAACTTTTCTCGCAACAATTCAATTGTTTCATTTGCTGTGTGGCACGTAGCCACAATCGGTCGATGGCAAAAAGATAGCCCTTAACGAGAGCTAAAATATTGATCAAGGGTATCAAGGTCGTAAGTCGACTGGAAAGTGTTTTTTTGGATTAAAAAAAATGGACTTAGCATCATTTTCAAATGTGAACGGAAAGTTTATTTTTGCTCTTGCTCCTTAACAGTTCGTCGGATCGGTCGTAGGTCGACTGGAAAGTGTTTTTGGTTTGGATTTAAAAAAAATGGACTTAGCGCACGAAAAGTTGCAATTGGAGAACGATTATTTTGATAATAAATCTGAATAATCTGTAAACGTAGTTCTTGTGTATATCTCTCCATGATGAAATTGTAAACCCTACTGAATACAATGAAAAAAAATGACAGATCATGCCATATTACAAATGGCCGAAACGTCATTTCAAAATCATATCATCCCTATTGGAAAACCCGTTATATATTCCTTCCGGCTAGACTTCTTGACGCCCTAGAGAATGTATTTTTCATATTACCTAAAATCCTTCCTAGTAAAAATGTTTTATACTAACGATTGATGTCTTTACATTTTGAAGTTCCCAGTTGAATTTGTATTCATGTCGGTGTAGATTCTACGTTCTTTTACCGATATTTATTTTTTCTCAGTGTATTGCTTGGCTAATAATGGTTGAGGTATTATACAGTCGGCCATGTCCGACGTTGGTCTTTCCTTGCTGGTTTTACTACATAATAGTAAGATAATAAAACTGATTATTATAAACAACCATACGCTGAAAAAATCATTTCTGTAATATATTGTCCCAAACATATTCAGCTTGAAACATATATAAGTTTAGGGTACACCATAGATACGTAATATTTGGCACAAACAAATGGACAGATATTGTTCTAAACAAATCGTTGTTTCCATTATATTATTTTTTTATTTTAAACTATTATTTCCTAAATAAAGATTTATTTGCACTTAAGTATTCAAAAAATATATCGATACCTTAAACCTAATGCAAGTTTTAAGTTTTTCAGTAATTCAAAGTTATTTTTTTAAAAATGTTTAAATGTACCTAAATTTCATTTGTAATTGAAATCATATAATCTTGCATAACTAATAATTTCTTAATTGGAAATTAATAATGAATACTTTAAAATAAATGTTAATGCAATTTTTAACTATCTATATATATAAAGAAGAATGTGTGTTTGTTTGCTTGTTTGTTTGTTGGTTTGTTGGTTTGTTGGTTTGTTTGTACCGTATAGACGTCTAAACGGCTGGACCGATCTTCTTCAAATTTTCACAGAATGTACACGTTTGGGGCGTGGTGAAAATAGGGTACTTGAATTTTCTATATATCAAGTGGGCGTGGCCCCGCCCACATAAGACAAATTTTAATATTGAGATATCTTGCACAATTTGTTAGCGAGAGTGCTGTAATTTTGTACATATGTATCTGGTGGCAGTCAACGTGATTGGTCCAAAAATGGGTGGGATGGGACCAATGGGCGTGGCACCGCCCATATAAGCTAAATTAAAAAAATGCTATATCTTGCACAATTTGTTTGCGAGAGTGCTGGAATTTTGTGTATATGTATCTGGTGGTAGTCTACGCGACTGGTCGAAAAATAGGCGGAATCGGGCCAAAGGGCGTGGCACCGCCCATATAAGCCAAATTTTGAAATTGACTTATCTTGCACATTTTGTAAGCGAGAGTGCTGTAATTTTGTGCATATGCATCTGGTGGTAGTCTACGTGATTAGTCCAAAAATGGGCTGGATTGGATCAATGGGCGTGGCCCCGCCCATATAAACCAAATTTTGCAATTGGCATATCTTGCACAATTTGTTAGCGAGAGTTCTGTAATGTTGTGCATATGTATGTGGTGGTAGTCTACGTAATTGGTCCAAAAATGGGCGGAAACGGACCAATGGGTGTGGCACCGCCCACATAAGTCAAATTTTGAAATATAGATATTTTTCACAATATATTAGAGAGAGTGTTGTAAGTCTGTGTATATGTATCTGGTGGTAGTCTACGCGATTGGTTAAAAAATGGGTGGGATCGGACCATTGGGCGTGGCCCCGCCCATATAAGTCAAATTTTAAAATTGAGATATCTTGAAAATATTGTCAGCGAGAGTGCTGTAATTTTGTACATATATATCTGGTTGTAGTCTACGTGATTGTTCCAAAAATAGACGGGATCGGACCAAAGGGCGTGGCCCCGCCCATATAAGCCAAATTTTGAAATTGAGATATCTTGCACAATTTATTAGTGAGAGTGCTGTAATTTTGTGTACATGTATCTGGTAGCAGTCTAAGTATTTGGTCTAAAAATGGGCGGAATCAGACCAATGGGCGTGGCCAACCATATATTCCAAATTTTAGAATTGTGATAACTTAAACAATTTGTAGCGTGAGTACTGAAATTTAGTGCATATGTATCCGGTGGCAGTCTACGTTATTGGTCCAAAAATGGGCGGGATCGGACCAATGGGCGTGGCCCCGCCCATATACATTTGCCAAATTTTAGAATTGTGATATCTTGAGCAATTTGTTAGCGAGAGTGCTGCAATTTAGTGCATATGCATGTATCCGGTGGCAGTCTACGTTATTGGTCCAAAAATGGACGGGATCAGACCAACGGGCGTCGCCCAGCCCATATAAGCCAAATTTTGAAATTGAGATATCTAACACGATTTGTTAGCGAGAGTGCTGAAATTTTGCGTATATGTATCTGGTAGTAGTCTACGTGACTGGTCCAAAAATGAGCGGGATCGGACAAATGGGTGTGGCCCCGGCCATATAAGTCAATATTTTAAATTGATATATTTTGCACAATTTGTTAGCAAGAGTGCTGTAATTTTGTGTTTAATATATCTTGAGCAATTTGTTAGAGAGATCAATGTAATTTTGTGCATACATATTTGGTGTCAGTCTACGTAATTAGTCCAAAAATGAACGGGATCGGAAATCTGGGGCAACGAAGTGGACCGGGCCAGCTAGTCTATATATATAAAGAAGAATGTGTGTTTGTTTGCTTGTTTGTTTGTTGGTTTGTTGGTTTGTTTGTACCGTATAGACGTCTAAACGGCTGGACCGATCTTCTTCAAATTTTCACAGAATGTACACGTTTGGGGCGTGGTGAAAATAGGGTACTTGAATTTTCTATATATCAAGTGGGCGTGGCCCCGCCCACATAAGACAAATTTTAATATTGAGATATCTTGCACAATTTGTTAGCGAGAGTGCTGTAATTTTGTACATATGTATCTGGTGGCAGTCAACGTGATTGGTCCAAAAATGGGTGGGATGGGACCAATGGGCGTGGCACCGCCCATATAAGCTAAATTAAAAAAATGCTATATCTTGCACAATTTGTTTGCGAGAGTGCTGGAATTTTGTGTATATGTATCTGGTGGTAGTCTACGCGACTGGTCGAAAAATAGGCGGAATCGGGCCAAAGGGCGTGGCACCGCCCATATAAGCCAAATTTTGAAATTGACTTATCTTGCACATTTTGTAAGCGAGAGTGCTGTAATTTTGTGCATATGCATCTGGTGGTAGTCTACGTGATTAGTCCAAAAATGGGCTGGATTGGATCAATGGGCGTGGCCCCGCCCATATAAACCAAATTTTGCAATTGGCATATCTTGCACAATTTGTTAGCGAGAGTTCTGTAATGTTGTGCATATGTATGTGGTGGTAGTCTACGTAATTGGTCCAAAAATGGGCGGAAACGGACCAATGGGTGTGGCACCGCCCACATAAGTCAAATTTTGAAATATAGATATTTTTCACAATATATTAGAGAGAGTGTTGTAAGTCTGTGTATATGTATCTGGTGGTAGTCTACGCGATTGGTTAAAAAATGGGTGGGATCGGACCATTGGGCGTGGCCCCGCCCATATAAGTCAAATTTTAAAATTGAGATATCTTGAAAATATTGTCAGCGAGAGTGCTGTAATTTTGTACATATATATCTGGTTGTAGTCTACGTGATTGTTCCAAAAATAGACGGGATCGGACCAAAGGGCGTGGCCCCGCCCATATAAGCCAAATTTTGAAATTGAGATATCTTGCACAATTTATTAGTGAGAGTGCTGTAATTTTGTGTACATGTATCTGGTAGCAGTCTAAGTATTTGGTCTAAAAATGGGCGGAATCAGACCAATGGGCGTGGCCAACCATATATTCCAAATTTTAGAATTGTGATAACTTAAACAATTTGTAGCGTGAGTACTGAAATTTAGTGCATATGTATCCGGTGGCAGTCTACGTTATTGGTCCAAAAATGGGCGGGATCGGACCAATGGGCGTGGCCCCGCCCATATACATTTGCCAAATTTTAGAATTGTGATATCTTGAGCAATTTGTTAGCGAGAGTGCTGCAATTTAGTGCATATGCATGTATCCGGTGGCAGTCTACGTTATTGGTCCAAAAATGGACGGGATCAGACCAACGGGCGTCGCCCAGCCCATATAAGCCAAATTTTGAAATTGAGATATCTAACACGATTTGTTAGCGAGAGTGCTGAAATTTTGCGTATATGTATCTGGTAGTAGTCTACGTGACTGGTCCAAAAATGAGCGGGATCGGACAAATGGGTGTGGCCCCGGCCATATAAGTCAATATTTTAAATTGATATATTTTGCACAATTTGTTAGCAAGAGTGCTGTAATTTTGTGTTTAATATATCTTGAGCAATTTGTTAGAGAGATCAATGTAATTTTGTGCATACATATTTGGTGTCAGTCTACGTAATTAGTCCAAAAATGAACGGGATCGGAAATCTGGGGCAACGAAGTGGACCGGGCCAGCTAGTAAGATTATAAACCGAAATCAAGAAAAATTAAAACTTAAATTCACAAAAATAAAACACATACTTTCTTTGAAGAAGTTAGTTCGCAAATATATTTGGTTTTTTTAAATTAACATATGCGCTCCAAATAAATTTTAATGATTTTCAAAAAAAAATTACTTATTCAAAAATATATAATATTTTAAAATCTCTATTCCAAATATATTTTTATACCCTCACTTTAGTGTGACGAGGGTATATATCATTTGCTACGAAAAAACGTGTAACACATCGAAGGAGTGATCTAAGACCCTAAGTATGATCGGCGGATATTCGTTTTGGGTCATTTTAAGTCGAATGAGCAATGTCCGTCCGTCTGTCTGTCTGTCTGTCTGTCTGTCTGTCTGTCTGCTGGCTGGTGCGCACGATAACTCTCGAAAGGAGTAACCGATTGACTTCAAATTTGGTACGTGGTAATATTTTTTTCTATCTCCGGCTAAGTTCGAAGATGGGCCATATTGGTCCACTCCTTCTAGTACCTCCCCCACAAAGTGTTAAAATGTTGTGAAATATTGAATCTTTAATAACTACTATACTACTTATTCGAATCTTCTGAAATTCCACACATAGCATTAGTTTATTAGTCGCTATCAACTCGAGAAAAATGGGCCATGTTGCTACGCCCCTTTTGGTACCTCCCACACAAATGCACCATTTTGCACCAAAAGTTAACAGCTTATAACATTAATACCAGTGCATAAAAATACTTGAAATTTTGTACAGTGTAATGCTTTCATAGTGCCTACAGTCCAGTGAAAAATGGATGTCATATTCACGCCCCTTTTGGTACCTCTTATACAAATGTACCATTTTGCACCAAAAGATAACAGCTTATAACATTAATACCAGTGTATAAAAGCACTTGAAATTTTGTACAGTGTAATGCTTTTATAGTGTCTTTTGCACTGTGAAAAATGGGCGCTATTGCCACGCCCCTTTTTGTACTTTCCACAAAATGGTACCATTTTGCACAAAAAGTTAAGAGCTCACAGCATGAGTACCAATGCACGAAAATGCAACAACATTTTGCACAGTGTAACGCTTTTGAAGTCCCTGTAGCCCTGTAAAAAATGGCCGTTATCACCACGCCCCTTTTTGTACCTCCCACACAAAATGGCCAAATCATACCAAATTTAATATCTCATAACGTTAATATACCAGTGCAAAAAACGCTTATAATTCGGCGCAGTGCAATGTATTTAAAGAATCTACTATTCAGAGAAAAATAGGTGTATTTGTTAAAAACATTCTGGTACCTCCCATACAAATTGACAGAATAATTCGTTTAATATTCGGTTTAATAAGTCGGTTTACCCGACTGAAACTTTCTTACTTGTTTTTCTATTCAAACATATCAAAAATTGCGATTTTTCCCCGTGTATAAATTATTTCAAATAATGTCCTACTTTTAAAAATTGATTTTCTGTTGCTACAGCAATTTAAGTGATAAAATTCGCATTTTGGGCTTTAAAAGAAGGTCGAGCACTCAGTTAGAAGCGCTTTTTTTTGGACATGCAATTTTTTGAAACTCCATTTTTCTAATATTTAGTTATTCCTCATTGTTTTTTGCAATCTATTTCCTTTAATAACACAGTGCGACAGTCGAAAAACCTCGATATTATTTTTCTTGTAGGTCTTGTCGAGTAAAACAACGTGTGTTCTGTGAAATTTGCAGGACACCGCAAAATCCTGTTTTACGGGTAAAAAAAAAGATTCTCTTGCCTTTTTGCACTTAAACGCCTATAACTTTGTGAAGAAACTGGTATTTATGAACACATTTAGTTTTAATGTTTTGTTCCTAACAAAATATACTATTAATGTAAATTAAAAAATCATGCGGTTATCTCACAAGATAATTGGTAAAAACATTGCCTAAAGAAGAAAATGCCGAAAAAATGAAAAAATTTGTTTCTAAGACAAATAAACATATATTCCTAAATCTTTAAATAAACATATATGTATATCGTTCGCAAGGTCTAAGTTTATTCTTTACAAATCCGTTAAGAGATTAAATCGTTTAATAACTGTCAAAGTTATAGGGGTTTAGACTTACAGGAAAAATTATATCGAGTCCCATGTTTTTCAACTTCAGTTTTTTGTCGCACTATGTAATGAATTTTTGAGAGTTAATTTGATATTGCTATCAAAATTCTTATTTTTCTGTCCAGTTCGTCGGCTGTGTATCAGACGATTTCAGAGATCGGCGCCGGCTGGTGGGAAACGTTCGGCGGCGACGTTTTTGTGTTTCACAGTGTAATTTCATCCTGTGATGATATGTCCTTCGCCGCCTATTGTAAAATATTTTATTTATTAATAAAATTATTAAAGGGATTTGTTCTTTCTGACTAAAAATGTTATAAGTTAGTTGAAATACACATTGAACTGAAAAGTTTATTAGAGAATTAATTGACAACAGTAAACCAATTTTTCGAATATTTTACCAGAGTTTATTAAGTTAATGTTCAGCTGAATTTTTTCTGTGTGTGGTTAGTAATTCGAACGAAAAATATTTTTCAGTCCATTAAATGTTAACAAGAGGTTTGTAGATGTCATATCTGGCAATACATTCTTTTGAATCTACATATATTTTTGAACACTTGGAAACTCATTTACATTGTTTGCATCTGAGCCTGATGTTTTTTTATACCCTCCACCATAGGATTTTGTCACTCCGTTTGTAAAACCTTTAAATGTTGATCTGAGACCCCATAAAGTACATATTCTTATTCGTCGTAATATTCTAAGACGATTTAGCCATATCCATCTGTCCGTACGTAATCACAGAGCTAGGTTGATCAAAGTTGGAAGCAATATTTCTTATAGTTGCAGTTTGTTTGGGATTGCAAATGGCCATTATCGGTCAATGTTTTCATATAACTACCCTATAGTTTTTTTAAAGCAATTTAGCTGAAACTTTGCAGTTTGTATTATATATTGACAATAAATCATCACAGCAGAAATTTTCGGTTCATATTTTGTTATAGTCACCCTATAGATGTCGCTCAAAAAAAAACGTATTTAAGACATATATACCACATATTCTTGGCATTTTAACTGAATCTTTACAGTTTGTTTTTTCAATTAAGATAAGAATTCATCGCAGTAAAATTTTTTTAAATTTAAATCTTATAGTCCACCTATAGATGTCGCTTCCAAAAAGGCTTAAGCCATAAACACCAAAATTTCTAAGAAATTTAGATGAAACTTTGCAGTTTGTATTCTATTTTGGCCAGAATTCATCTCAACAAAATGTATACAAATCAAATCTTATTTTGTTGTTCGAAAAGGCTTTCCACTCTCTAGACAGAAGAGAAATATAGAATGCTTTATATGCTAAAGGAGTACCCATCAAAATAATAAAGTTAATAAAAGCACAATACGACAACTGCAGAAAGCAAGTTCTGCATGCAGGAAGAGCAAGTGAACCATTTGTAACAGTAGGTTAGGTTAGGTTAGGTTGAATAGAGGAGACGTTTAAAACGTCTCATCTCCATGGACATACACTTAAGCCAGTGGTTCGGCTTGTTGTGCGCTCCTTATTTATGATTTTCATACCCCACGGATTACAGAAAATCGGTACTAGATACGTATTTTCTCTGAGATGAGTCAAGTCTGGCAATATGTCGGAACCGAAATATCGGGATCTTGCATGTGTGAAAGCTGGTCAGTGACACAGAAAATGTTCCATCGTTTCGATGTTTTCCCTGCATGCCCTGTACTCGTCGTTTTCTGCTAGTCCTATGCGATGAAGATGTGCCTGTAAGCTTGAGTGTCCCGTTAGAACACTTATCATCTTACTAATCTCGATCTTATTTAATTTCAGAAAACTACTGGTTTTCTTCTCATTTGGGTCACACCACAGTATCTTTGCAGTTGCTCTATTTCACACAGTTTTGTGAGCCATCACTGCCCAGTGCTTCAACTCATCCTTCGTGGCTTCGAAAGGTTTCCAATTTTCCAAGTTTATTACTCGAAGTTATCTGCCCTTTGAAGTAGAGTTGGACACTATAGTTCTTTTAAGTGATCGCTCTTTTTAGTTCAGTTCAATTGAGTGAACTAGTTCGTTCATTTAGTTCAACAGCTCACTTTAGCACACCAGCTCTTTAGCTCACCAGCTCACTTTACTTAAACAGTTCATTTCGTTCAGTAGATCACCAGTTCAAATAAGCCGCTATAAAAGGAATCTGATTGGAATATGAATGGAAGAGTTGGAAAAACTAATACAAAGGCGTTTGTATATGTAGGATCATACATTGACGATGACATAAAAATAACAGCAGAGAAGAGAGAACGAAATGATATGGTTGAAGAAAAAACATAGTGAACTACTGAGCTGAAGTTAACGAGTTATGTGAACTAGTTCGTTCAGTTCAGTATAGTGACCCGTTAAATTGAACTAGTTCGTTCACGAACTACACAACTCTACTTTGAAGCCAAGCTGTTTGCTCGTTCATTTCCAATCACTCCGTTGTGTCCCGGTACCCAGAACCGGGACACAACAGTAAGCGGTGTCAAACAGGGTTGTCTTTTATCCCCTTTGCTATTTATAACGACGCTTGATGAAATTTTATCGGCTTCAGCAATTGGAAGATCTCGACATCGTATTAATATCAACCACAAGAAATGACATGCAGTTTAATATCGATAACCTTTCAGTAAAGGCGTCTGAATATGGCCTACGAATCAACGCAAAGAAAACCAAATGTATGAGCGTTAAAAGCAACAATATACCTGCTTTTAAACTAAACAATAGCACAATAGAAAACGTGAAAAATTGTATTATCTTGGTAGCAACATATCCCCTGATGGTGGGATATGTTGTATGTATCTTGGTTGACTCTCGAATACAGAAGGCTAGAACAGCTTTTTATAACCTACGTAACATTTGGAAACCTAGTGCCATTTCACCTAAAACAAAAATTCATGTATACAACGCATGTGTCAAATCTATACTCCTTTATGGTCGTGAATCCTGGCTCGTAAATAAAAACATCGAACGTAAAATGAGAACGTTCACGAACAGATGCCTGAGAAACATCTTAAAAATATGGTGACCCCGAGTAATTACCAACACCCCAACTTCTTGAACTAGCTGTTCAGAAAGACATTAACAAACAAATTAAAAAGAAAAAATACATGTGGTTGGGTCATACCCTTCGAAAATCAACAAATGAAATCTTCTCACGAGACGCTTGAGTGGAACCCTCAGGGCTTCAGGAGGCGTGGCAGACCTAAAACAACAAACCATCTTCAAGGAAACAAATAAACAAATTACTGAACTGAAATGTTTAGCAGCGGACAGAGAACAATGAAGATTCTATGTAGACGGCTTATGTTCCTGAAGGAATTGGACGAATAAATAATAAATAATTCTACGTCAATTATCCGCATTAATTACACTTTTACTGAAGGGCTTTGCAAATAAACGCGAAAAAAATATTTTAAAAAAATTGTATTGGAAATTTGTGTAACCCCTGTTTATCCCCTCAGCTTAGAGAGGAGGGTATATACAGGGTGGCGCAGAATGAGCTATATGGTTTAAATGGTTTATAACTTTTTATGTATGCGATTATTATAATTTTTTTTTAAACTACAGTATATTATTGGGAAATTTTTGCAATTAGCTTTGAAAAATGATATCCTGTAAGTGATGTCCTTTTCTGCTTCGCACATACGTGTCTTTTTAACATATTTTCCATAAATTTTCACAAAATTTCGGAAAACTTCAATTATTTTTGTATGTTGTTCGATTCATAATTAATTCCCCAAGTCTCCTTCACAAAATGATGAAAATACAAAGAAAGAATAATAATTAAAAAGTTATAAAGAATTCAAACCATATAGCTCATTCTGCCCCACCCTGTATCATTTGCTACGAGACAAAAGTGTAACACATCGAAGGAGTGACCCAAGACCCAAAGTATGTTCGGCAGATATCCATTTTGGGTCATTTTAAGTCGAATGAGCAATGTCCGTCCGTCCGTCTGTCTGTCTGCTGGCTGGTGCGCACGATAACGCTCGAAAGGAGTAACCGATTGACTTAAAATTTAGTATGTGGTAATATTTTCTTCTATCTCCGGCTAAGTTCGAAGATGGTACCTCCCCCACTCCTTCTAGTACCTCCCCCACAAAGGGTTAACATTTAGTGAAATATTGGTTATTTAATAACTTCTATACTACTTATTTGTCTCCTTTGAAATTCTACACATATTATTAATTTATTAGTCACTATTACATCGAGAAAAATGGGCGAAGTTGCTACGCCCCTTTTGGTACCCCTCACACAAATGGACAAATTTGAACCAAAAGTTGAAAGCTTATAACTTTATTGTCAGTGCATACAAAGACTTGGAATTGTGTACAGTGTAATGGTTTAATGGTACCTAAAATACAGTGAAAAATGGGCATTATTGCCAGGCTCCTTTTGGTACCTCCCACACAAATGGACCATTTTGTACTAAAAGTTTCCAGCATATAACTTTAGTGCCAGTGCCTATAAATATTTGAAATTTTGTACAGTGTATTGTTTTTATAGTACCTAGAGTCCAGAGAAAAGTGACCGTTATTGGGACGCCCCTTTTGGTACCTCCCACACAAATGGACCATTTTGTACCAATAGTAAACAGTTTTAACTTTAATGCCAGTATATACTTTAAAGTTATTAAATGCAATTTAAATTGATAATAATTTATATTTAAATTAATAAATTTACTAATATTTTTTTGGGACTCAAGGTGAGGGGATTACTTGTTGGAAGATTGCTTTAGTATTTGGATGATATTGTTTTTTTTGGTTTAAGCTCGATAAAGCCGGAATATCTAATTTAAAGGAAATAACAAATGCATAAAACATCACTTTCACGTTTCAATTACCGTTGAAACAAATAAAAAAAATTTAATTTTTTTGAAAATATGGTTGTTTGCAGGTACGATAGAAAACAAAATAAATGTAGAAATTAACACATCGAAGGATGTGTTTTGTTTTAGCTCCCCTGTAGAGGTCGCCCCAAAATACGGGTTTTGAGCCATAAATACCACATTTTAAAAGCAATTTAGCTGAAACTTTGCAGTTTGTATTTTATTTGGACAATAATTCAACACAGAAAAAATTTTACAAATCGGTTCATATTTTGTTACAGTCACCCTATAGTGGTCGCTCCAAAATACGCTTATTTAAGCCATAAATACCACATTTTCTAAGCATTTTAACATAATCTTTGAAGTATGTATTTTATTTAGACGAGAATTCATCAAAGCGAAAATTTTACAAATCGGTAAATATTTTTATAGTCCATCTATAGATGTCGCTCCCAAAAAAGGTTGTTAATGCCATAAACACCACATTTTCTAAGCAATTTAGCTGAAACTTTGCAGTTTGTATTCTATTTTGGCAAGAATTCATCTCTATAAAATTTATACAAATCAGTATATATTTTGTTGTAGTCCCCGAGTAGAGGTAGCTCTCAAATATGGTAATTTAAGTTCGGCATAGCCGAACTTAAAGCTTATACTTGTTTTAATTTTTTTTAAGGTTTTTTGGTGCTAGCAAAAACAAAATCAAATTTGTTCTAATTGTTTTAACGACAGTTACTAAACTTCCATTTCCTGAAATTAAAGAATTAATATATCTTATACTTCAAACAATGTGCACCAACTACTAAAGGTACAGTTTAAATCGTGTGAATGGCATATTCCAGCCACATCCTGTATTTGTGAAAACTTTCAGATTATTACATTTACATGGGGCCAGTTGTCAAGAGGTCACCAAACACTTGGCGGAGAAACAAATGTGCGCATATAAGTATATGTAGGTCCATAGCTCTTTATGGGATTTTTAAAGTATTGAAAGAATCAAAAAAATATTAAAGAATTTTATTTGATTTTTGGATAGTTCGGCTTTAGGTCCTTTGTTGGAAATTAAAACTCGCTAATTTTTGATTTCTAATTTATTTATTTTTATCCAATATTTCGACCAAAATTTTTAGTCATCTTTTGGGATCTATTAAAAATATACACACAAATTACATTTGTTGTTAACACGAAGGCAAAACATTGATATTTACATAAAAATGATCACAGACTAAAAAGCTCGACTCTCTTCTAGAAAGTTATTCGTCAACTAAGCTTAAATAAAAACAGGTCTACAGTAAATAATACCAACATTTTAAAGAATTTTTAAATGCAGTGAAAAAATGAAAATTGCTTTGGTCACTGCTAAACTGACCACAAAAAAGCCAAAAATCTACTATGTGGATAGTCCGTAGGTAATATGTACAACACTGGAGAGTATACATAAGCAAAATTTCTAGCTTTCTACCTGTTATAAGGGCCGCAACTTTCAATCGGTCAAAAGTCGCCGTATAGTACTTCATATTTACAAAGTTTAAAATTGTGTTCCTTTTGAATGGCTTCTAAAAGGACAAAAACAATACTCAAGTTTTTGATACCACTAGAACACTGACAAAAAATGACTACATGAGTAGCTACTGGTTCATAAAACACTCCTGTCTATGCGTGTAGAAAATTTAAACTTTCTAGCTCTAACAGGATCCTCATCGGTTAAGTGGTCGAAAATCACTTGGCGAAAAATCAAATATCGAAGTAGCCTATTTTAACATCCGGATGTTGGTCTACCTCTAACAAGTTTCAAGAAAATCGGTTCAGGCGTGATGCGGCATCAGACAAACAAACAAACGATTTTATAATATTAATAGGATTGTATATTTCTATAATAGGAGAAATGATGATTATACACTTTGAATTCCGCTAGTTTCGATAACAATCGATTATCCACAAATATTTAGCGATTTTCTGTTCTCTTCCATGAAAAATATGAGAATATTTAGTCTTTTATTTTTTACATTTACACTATGCTTCGAATCGAAGATTAGTATAAAATAAATTCAGACATTTACATTGTACTCACGCATTGAATATCTTGTACTGCAGGATTTGAATAAATCCTTTCGGAATGAAATGATAAGACAATTTACGTTGAAATTCGATACTGCATTTGAGTAGTTGATGTCTTGTGAATTATCGCAACTACGCCCTACAAAACAAACTCTATTATGTTCGGTGGTGAAAAGGACAAACAACAATAACATTAGTGGCTTCACTTCTGGGCACATTACTCGTCCTTTTTTTGCAGCGCATTCCACAGAGACTGTCAGGCTCATTCGCGTAGTACGGCGAAGACCATGACGACTGGAAAACTGAGAAAAGGAAGACCTAAGAACGATGTAAACAGGCGTTTTGTTGGCTGTTTAACAAACAATTGAACAATTAAAAAAGTTGCTGACATGTAATACAGCACCTCCGCCTATAATTCTCGCTAAAAATCCCATCCGTGTTCTTGAGTTACTCTAAATGAGATGGCGCTACATTATTTCTCAACTTATGTAGTGTTTGGCCTGACGTTTGGATGGTCCTCAATAATATAGCAAATAGGAATATCTACAAAATTTTATTTTATCAACATTTTACTTGCAGTAAAAGTAACTGGACTGAAACTCTCAGAGGTTGTTCACCGATTAATAAAAATAAATAAATTGAAGTCCATGACCTTACGAGTTTTAAGCTGACTTGGATTTATATATTTTATTTTTATTCATTAAGGAATTGATTCTGAACCAACTTTCTATTAACCAGCTTTGGATGTCGGGCCACAGGGTCATACCAGGGAGTTGCAAATCAGATTAACTTGCAAGACTAGGAACTACCTTACACGCTCCAGGAGAACTGGAATAGGAAGGCATGTTTCAAGCGACACTAAATGACAGGTGCTCACTGGTCAGGAACTCCACACATTCCAGCCTGATGTGGATCTGTCTAAACTCCAAACACACCTACGAGAGATTAAAGGTCTTGCGAAATTACTTTTGCAGGATGAATCAATGGACCACTTTCTCTGTCGGATCAATGGGAGGGGTTAGGAAAAACGTATCTTTATCCTGACGGTGCAATGATGGCACTAAGCTATATAGTCTAAACGAGCCTTACAGGCTGCCACTAAACATAAACCTTAAAACTTTGCACATAATGCCCGCAAAACGTTCTACTCGATTCTGCATTAGAATAATGTAATTCATTCCAGAGTTTCAGATCCATACGTGTTATATTTCTTTATAGAATTCAATGTTGTTTATACCGGGTTTTCCAATAGGGACATAACAATTTCGTATCTTTATGTCAACACACACTCAAACATTTTTAATGACCTTTCAGTGTCAAAACGATTCAACATTTTCATTATGGTGAAGTTCACTAACGTGCAACGTTTGGAAATCATTAATAATTACCACCGAAATTCTGAGTCGGTGGTCGCAACTTTAAGAGCGCTTACTCCAATTTTGGGCCGTAATAATCGATGAAGCTCATTTCTGGCTGAGCGGTTTTGTCAATAAACAAAGTATGCATTATTGGACAGCAACAAACCCACATGTGCTCCAAGAGACACAATTGCGTCCGCAAAAAATTACTGAGTGGTGTGGTTTTCATTCCGGCCCATGTGATTGGGCCGTATTTTTTCGTCGATGAAAAATATCGTCATGTTACCGTCAATGGAGAGCGCCATCGTGCCATGTTAGAAAATTATTTTTGGCCAGAATTGCATGAGCTTGACTCCGTCGATATGTGGTTTCAACAAGACGGTGCCACTAGCCACATAGCACGCGCTACAATTGATTTACTGAAAGGCAAATTCGGTGAACGTGTTATCTCGCGAAATTGTCCGGTCGAATGGTCACCTCGTTCGTACGATTTAACGCCATTGAATATCTTTTTATGGGGCCACATTGGTCATTGGTCTATGCCAACAAGCCAACAACTTTAGACGAGCTCAGAGACAACATTCAACGTGAAATTGCCATCATTCAGGTCGAAAGGTGTGCAAGAGTGGTGGAAAATTGGGTCCAAAGAATAGGTCGCTGTAGACGGGCTCGTGGTGGTCATATGACCGAAATCGATTTTCATTCTTAAAATGTAACATTTGCACTACACCTGGAATAAATTTGAACTCTATATCTTAAATATTCTGTGTTTTATTAATATATAAAATTGTTTTGTCCTTAATGGAATACCCTTTATCAGGGTCTCGGGCGAGTTGAATAGTGAAAATACGAAGACATCAAGTAATGTATTCTTAATCGTCGTAAAATTCTAAGGCGATTTAGCAATGTCCGTCCGTCTGTCTGTTGTAATCACGCTGCAATGTACAATAATTGAGCTAGATGACTGAAACTTGGTACATATACTTCTTATAGCTGCTGATACGTGGGACTTAAAATGGGCAATATCGGTCGATTTTTAGATATATCCACCATATATATAATTTCCCCATTTTACTTCTTAACACCATAGAGACAATTGATGTCAAACGGGAAATCCCGAACCCGAAATTATTTTAGTATGAAGCTGTCTCGTATAAAAGACGACGAACTTAAGATGGACTAAAATTATTCCATTGCTAAGATGTTGTGAGCTATTTAATAAAAGTTAGTATATTTTAACAAAAGTTAATTTGTGCTTTAGCTGTTTTTATCCTTATTTAGTTCAGTAGTTAGTAAATTTGGTTTGAGACAAATTATTTTCGATTTCAACAAACTAATTTTCACTTGTAAGAAATATAAAGTGTTACTGTTCAAAATCTTGTACCTCTTCAAAGAATTACTGTCTGATAAAATCCAATCGCCAGGATCAATCACGTGCATAGCCTTGGATTGGAATCCTCAAGATCGAAGAAGACAAGGTCGCTCTAAAATGACATGGAGCCTTAAGAAAATAAATGTATAATTGAATGATATTAAAATAAATTCTAATGTTAGATATTATTATATCAGATTAATAAATAAGGGAATAAATAAAGGAAACAAAGTTATGTTATCAGTCTTAGCTTAGCTTATTCCTGACCTCTTCTACCTTGCAATGCAGGGGTATAACAGTGTCTTCTTCTCCATACATGTCGCTCCTTCACATCTTACACTTCTCTATTTTATTATCAAATTTTTATGCGCAAATTTTTCATTTCTGTCGCCTGAACATACCTGGATGATGTATGAGTTCATGATTCACAGGCATACACGGGGAAAAATCGCCATTTTTGATATGTTTGAATTGTAAGAAAATATATTTGGAAACAAATTTTTTATATATTATTTGTTTGGACATATATATTTTATTTTAAAAAAATCAATAATTTTTATTGGAACGAATATATAAATATTATTATTATTACTCGTAAAATGCATACTCCATGTTTACACGCTGAAAATAATCGCTTCTGTAGTATATTGTTCCAAAATATGTTCGGCTTGAAATATACATATGTTTAGGGTACGCTCCAAATATATAGTATTTGACACACACAAATATTATATGTTCTAACCAAAAATGTGTTCCCATTCTAATATTTTTTTGTTTTCAACTAATATTTCCGAAACAAAGATTATTTTGTAATGTATCAATGCCTTAATTCATAGAACTATTATTCTGTTTTCAGAAGTTGAAAGAGCATTTTTTTAAAAATTTTATATGTTTATAAAATTTTATTAAAATTTAAATCGTATAATCTTTCTTAACTATAATGGATCCATCAATTAACATTGATGGATTGACAAAAAGTGATGGAATGGAATATTTATAAATTAAAAATTATTAATGTAAAACAAAAGGTAAAGTTGCCTAATGATATTTTTTTAGCTATAAAGTTAAACTCGAAAACAAAGAAAAATTAACTAAAATTCGAAAAAGTCAGCAAAGTTTTAAATTTTTTTTTAAACAAAATATTTTTGCAAAACTTCTTAAACAATAACTTTGATTGTGTGTAAACACATATTATATTTGTGAAAGTCAGTTTGAGAATGTTCTAATATGTTCTAATATATTAATATATGCGTTCCAAACTAAATTTCTTGATTTTCAAATAAAATGAATTTGTCAACAAATACAGTAGTCGGCATAAGTATTTTAACGAAATAAAAATCTTGCATTTTTGACTTTAACTTTTAAATTTCTTTATAAAGAAGTCTTGTTTATTTTTTCCTTTTTTTACATTACTAATACAAATATAAAAATAATCAAACAAATATTTTTTCATAGAAACTTAAAAAGATGTAAATTAATTAGTTAATTAATGGGTTTGCACAAGTATTTTGACAAGTATGTAATACTAAGAAAACATAGTTTAAGCTTAACAAAAGTAAAGAAATGAAGAACAATTTAGTAAAATGTATAACCTCCTTTGGCTTCAATAACTTTTTGAAGGCGTCTCGGTACTGAATCCACGAAATTTTGAAGAATCCCTGCACGGAGGAAAATCGTCATTTTTGATATGTTTGAATTCAAAGAAAATATACATGAAACCAAAATTTTTAAATATTATATATTTTTGAACAAATATATTTTATTTAAAAATCAAGAAATTTTGTTTGGAACGCATATATTAATATATTACAACAAAATATATTTGCGAACTTACTGTCACAAATAAAATATGTGTTTACAAACAAACAAAGGTATTGTTTAAGAATTTATCCAAATTCATTATATTTAAAAAAAATGTTAAAACTTTGTTGACTTGGGCAATTTTTTATATTATTTTTTCCTCGATTTTGTGTTATACTTTTTGTTTTACAGCACTAATTTTTTTTTATAAATAGTCCAATTGTTAATCCATCAATGCTATTCGTCGTAACCCAAAATTATACGATTTAAAATTTTTAAAAAATATAAAATTTATAAAACACTTAAAACTTTCCTTTAAATTAAGGCATCGATACATTGCCAAAATACTTAAATATAAATTAATCATTGTTTGGGAAATATTATTTCCAAATAAAAAAATATTAGGATGAAAACATTATTTTGTTTAGAACAACATCCTCACAAACATATAATATTTGTGAGTGTCAAATATTATATATTTGGAGTGTACCCTAAACATATGTAGGTTTCCAGCTAAATATGTTTGGAACAATATACTACAGAAGAATAGTCCGGGCTTTGCTACGTGGTGCATTATACTGTTGCAGGATAAAAGATTCCCCAATAAGCCTATTCAATCAGTGAGCGCAATGTCCAACGACGCTTAAAGGAAGAATATTTTAAAATAATTACAGCTAAGGAGGTGCAGTACATATCCAAGGCAAACAGACTTAAACGGTTGGCCTTCGCAAGGAACATCTACACAAGCCAAAGGAGTTCTGGAGAAGCGTTCCATGGACAGATGAAAGCTGTATATAATATTTAACAAAAACCGATTCCGAATATATTTTCTTTCCATTCAAGCATACCAAAAATTGCGATTTCCCCAGTGTAGGAGCTTAAGGTTTCCATAAAATATTTCCAGTTATTTTTGCTACGTTCCTTACACCTTGCAGATTCCAGGCCAGAGCAACATGGATCATTGTAGGGTTTTCGCAAAGTGTGCATAATCCAGCCATACTTTCTCTTTCTTATTTCGGCGTTGATGCTCTGCTGGTGGGTTGTTCTCCATAGGTCTTCATTAGATATGTTTCTGGGCGACCATATTTGAAGAATATTTCGGAGGCAAAGGTTTATAAAACTTTAAAGTTTTGTTTTAATTTCTTTTCTAACTAACTATGTTTCTGAGCAATAGAGAAGAACAGACTTCACAGGCATTTGCATTGAAAATATGGCATGTTGTTGCAGTGCTTAAGTTGCTTCAACGCCATACATTTGTCGAACGCCTTACGCCTCTGTAGTATTTGACTCAAGATGTCCTGTTTATCTCCTCAGTTGGTCGAGAGAACACTGGTCAAATAAGTGAAGCTGCGACGTCTGCTATGTTTTTGTGCATTTATAGTGAATGTTATATCGTTGGATCATTGTCTCGTTTTGTTTAATTTTATTCTTTATGTTGTCGACATTAGTGATTACCTTTCTTCTATGTGTTGCGTAGGATATTATGAGGTCGGCTACCACCAATCATTAGCGACAGTAAGTCTTGTTGTATTTGTTAATTGTTTGTCTTAAAAACGTATGCCGCTCACAATTGCTTTGCCCAATTTGTGTGAGTGGAGCCCCATATAGCGGTATCCTTTAGACAGTCGCATATTGTTTTAGGCCAGAATAAAGTATTGCATTTCATTCTGTCGACTGGGAGCATCGACGTGTTCCAGTCCTCATCTAATGCCACATCTATGTGCAAGGGACAACAAATAATTTCCAGCCACAGACAATTATGACTACGAATGAATTCAGTTGATAATGAACACATCCTACGAGTATCACACAAAACAAAAGCACCAACGGACTCCTTGGGCACATTGTTCCTGCCATAAATTCTGTGGCACTATTGAGCATTGAGTGGAGTCCCCCGTCGTCATTGCCGAGAAGACAACAATAGTTTGTCGTTTCCTCTGCGGAATCAGTTGTTCACAGATTCACGAGGAGCGAGTGATAAGCTCCTTGGCTCTTGCTCGCCTCTACCACGCACAACTTAAGAGGAGTGGAAGAGGAACACCATCACTATCATGGTCGGAGATCGAATTTCATCGTGATCATCATTATTGTTATTCTCATCACAGTATCTTCGAAGGAGATCTTACATAAGTAGGAGCTCACTAATGGGATCTTTCAAGAGGAACTAGAACAATGTGCCGCCGGTGTTGGAGTTGGATATGGGAAATATTTTATTCGCGCAGATTTAAATGCCAAATTCATATTTGCAGACAACACATTATTATCAGTTCTCTGCTGATCGCATCAAGTTTTTGAGGAAAAGGTGAAGTATTTTTTGTTCACAACAACCAATAAAATTGGAAGGAAGTCATGCAAACTCCATTGTCAGAACATTGTTTGTACATGAGTACAGATATATAGAGTAATATATAGAGTAAGCACAAAATAATTATGTATACTCGTATCATATATTTAATAAATACAATTAAATTAAATAAATTGCTTGGAATTTAATTTATGCATGTTGGAATTTCTCTGCAATCGATTAATTTCGATGTCCCCTACAAAATTACTAAAATAAAAACGGGAGATGTAGCAGTTTCCAGATATTTGCCAGATATCATTCTGGATAAAGATGTTACTCTCAGGTAAATTGCATAAGGATCACATGTAAAATACGACTTCAATACGACTTATATGTCTAATCGAAAAGATATTATATATATTTGGGAAATAAATATAATAAATCTTCTCGATTACACTTGTTTACAAAATATGTATCGAAGGGCTGTGTATAATATTTTCTTGTGTTATATGGCGTCTTAAACTAGAGAATGGTAAGTCGAAATCGACTTTAGTCGATGTCCGATCCGGACTATATTTCGTTGTCGACAGCATATAGTCCGTAAAATAAACTCATTTTTTAAAATATAGACAAAAAATTATCACGATTTTATTTATGGCTTAACCAAAAAAAGAGAACAAAATTATTGCTAAATTCCATTTTTCTGTAACAGCACAATGCCATAGCTCCAGAATATCAACTAAGAAGCATGTATTTTAGAGAATTAATACATATGTTTGAAAAAGAATTAATTGCAGTGAATAAATTCGCGTTTGTTCACAATCACAATCTAATGTACTGCAATTCCATAAATGTAAAATTGTTCATAGTTCAACAAAGAAAATCAACAGGCTTTATTATTTTTATCGACTATGGAAAAGTCGACATTAAGATCCGATTAAACGACCTAGTCGACTGCAGCGAAATTTGGTTGATGAAAAGGTCGAAAGTCGAATTTCAGCTTCCAGTAACATTCACTATCTTAAACACGAAAAAATATTAAAAACAACTTTTTAAGGTATTTTTTTTATTAATTCAGATTTTCTTGGAAGGTGCGTTTAGTATTTGGTGTATAAGCTTAATAAAGTTTGAATAACCTTTAAAAGAAATTTTTTTCAATAAACGTTTTTTTTTACTGGCACGAAAAAATCATCAAAAATATAAAAAAAAAATCTCAAAAAATGTTTGTTCCATCTATGGATAAATAATTCACGATCTGATGTATTTGTGATAAATTAGTAAATTAATTTTGAAATACATTACCAAAGACATTCTAAAAATTAAACATTTCATTATTCAAAATTTCCAAAAGATGTCTATAAACAATTTTAATTTTTTTGTTTCAAATATAAATTACAATCCTTTCGATTATTTTCTTCAAAACATATTTTTTATTACACTCAATCCTGATCACCATAATATTCCACAGGGGAGTTCTTTGTAAAATGCATAAATCCGCAGTTTGTTGTAACGCCATCTTCATGTTAAGTTCTCATTTTTATGGCAATATGCATTTTGTTGAGTCTTTATTGTCTTTAGGTCTTTGACATAACTTTTGAAATACAATGATTTGTCAAAACTGCATTGCATATTGTATATCAAATGTACTTTTTTTGTAAGCATTGAAAATTTACTACAAATATAAAATTTATCGCAAATACATCAGATCGTGAACTCCGGTAATATAGAAATTATAGCCTTTTTGTTAGAAGTATGAGAATCAAAAATCATGTTTTTATACCCTCACTGTTGTGAACGAGGGTATATACCAGTTTGTGCGGGTCAAAAGTGTTGACTTAAGCGACCCCAAGAATATTTGGCGGATATCCGTTTTGGGTCATTTTAAGGCATTTAAAAATTATGAAACTTCTACCTTAGTCAAATTTTCAGTACACTTTTTCTCAGATAACCAAAAATATTTAAAATAAACAAATTTTGTTAGCTAAATTTTAAATTTTTGACCAGCACCTTCAAAATGTGAAAAATTTGGATCAACCAAGTTACTACAAGTTTGTTTAAAGACAAGTGAATTTCATTTTTCAAGTTTTTTTTATTATGTTGGTGCACATCAGATAGGGTCGATCCTCAACCAAAAAAAGTTAAGTTTGTCACCACCTAGATTTGAAAATTATTAAAAGGCAATTTCCCCGCATACCGACCTTTTACTTTTATTTATCCTGTGTTACTAAAGGGCTATATTTCGTCCATTGTTCATTTTTGACTACGACATCAAATTCGATTAGTGACCTCTGTTATCTCATTTTCTACCCCCCTACTTGGGACTTATTTTGAAACGCTAGTAAAGGCATTTAAAAATGATGAAACTTTTACCTTTGAAGTATTTAGTTGAAAACCCTTGTGATTTGTAATAGAGGCCATGAACCTACATACATGGGGAAAAAGCCATTTTTAAAGTTTGAATTGAAAAAATATATATTTGGAAACGAATTTTTAAAAAATTTAGTATTTGTTAACCAATAAATTTTATTTGAAAATAAAGAAATTTTGTTTGGAACGCATATATTAATATATTAGAACATAATATATTTGAAAACTGACTTTCACAAATAAAATATATGTTTAGATACAAACAAACGTATTGTTTATGAAGTTTTCCAAATATATTTTATTTAACAAAGATTTTTGAAACTTTGCTAACTTTTTCGAATTTTAGTTAATTTTTCCTAGATGACGTGTTCAACTTTATAGTTATGTCTTTAGCAGCATTAGCTTTTTTTTACATCAATACATTTTAGTTTAAAATCTTCCAATTTATCTCTTTTGTCAATCCCTCCAAGCAATTTATAGTTACAAAAGAAAAACATATAAAAAAATGCACTTTGAACTTCTAAACAAGTACGAAATTTCAGTCGGGTAAACCGACTAAGAATTACACTGTGCAACAGTGAAAAAATACACGGACTATCAAAGGGTAGTAGTGAAGTAGTGAAGTTATGCTGAAAAAAGTGAAAAAAAATATTATTTTCCTTCACTTTTTCAAAAAAAGTATTGGAAAAATTGTTTTTTTCGCAAACAGTTTTAAGAAGCTTTGTTCAGCATATTCTTAGTTACATTATTGCCAAATATACTTAAGCGGTATCACCAAGTCTGAATTAGTTGTTGGACAAAAGCTGATTACACATTTTTCGAGGGGCCGACTGATATTCAGAAACTTTGCAGGCCCATAAAAAAAATTGGTCACCAATTTCGCCAAACTGAGTATAGGGTTATACTATCCTTTGATATTAGAATCGAACCTATACTGTCAAGTCCGTGTATTTTTTTCACAGTTGCACAGTGTAATCATTGCTATATCGATACCTCCATTCTAAACTGTGCTAAGTGTAAAAAGGTCGTTTTACAGGAGTGGCGATCAAAGTTTAGTGAATTTTTTTATTTGTGTGGAATTGCTTTGTAATTTAAATCGAATGACCTGTATTGTTTTGTGAATAACTTAGGATTGGGTTGACGGATAAACACCAAATTTTGACAGAATATAATTTGGAATATTTAGAAGTTAAAAATGCAATCACCCTAAAAGCATGCCAAGTCGACTTAGCATGTTTTAGAATGGAGGTATCGATATGTACTAATATTATTTGTTATGTCTTGTCTCTTTTTGTATGGGAGCAACTAAAACGGGTGTGGCCTTAACTCCCATTTTTAACAGGACTGTAGCAATTTTAAAAACTATACACTGTGCAAAAATGTTGAATATTTATATGCATTGGTATTCACGATATAATCTGCTAAATTGTTGTACAAAATGTTACGTTTGTGTGGGAGGTACCGAAAGGGGCGTGCCAATGAGGCCCTTTTTCACAGGAATATAGGTACTATAAAAACAGTACATTGTACAAAATTTTAAGTATTTGTAGGCACTAGTATTAAAGTTATAAGCTGTTAACTTTTCGTACAAAATGGTACCTTCGTGTGGGAGGTACCAAAAGAGGCGTGGCTATAATGACCATTTTTTCACTGTATTGTAGGTTACTCATTTCGAGAGTTATCGTGTGCACCAGCTAGCAGACAGACAGAAAGACAGACGGACGGACATTGCTCATTCGACTTAAAATGGCCCAAAACGGATATCCGCCGAACATTCTTAGGGTCTTAGGTCACTCCTTCGGTGTGTTACAATTTGGCCTGTAGCAAATGATATATACCCTCGTATCACTAAAGTGAGGGTATAACAACAGAAACTTATGGTGATTTCGTTTCTGAAAAATAATGTCACCACATCATGTTGCGACATTTTAAAAACCCATACCTACATTACGGCGCAACCATTTAGTAGTGCATTAAGAATGTACGCATTCATTTAGGTTTGGTTCTGAAGTCTGCTTTTTGACGGTGCAACACTCCACACCGTGGACTGGGCATTTGCGGAGTGTAAACATTTTACAAACGAAATCAAACCCCGTTCATGCGGCTGCACAATTTTTACAAACGAACCTAAAACTGCGGTTTCAGTGTAAAATGTAGAAAATTTGTTCCATATTTTTGAACAAACGAAATCACCATTAAATTAAGGCCATGTCAAAATACATAAATACAAATAAATCTTTGTCTCGGAAATATTAGTTCCAAATAAAAAAATATTAGAATGGGAACATATTTTTGTTTAGAACAATATCCTCCCAAACATATAAAATTTGTGTGTGTCAAATATTATATATATGGAGTGTACGCTAAACATATGTATTTTTTAAGCCGAATGTGATAATATACTACAGAAGAGATTTTTTCAGTCTGTACTTTCATTACTAGAAACAGACAGGATTTACTGGATGTCACGCTTGTCTCCGAGAATTTAAGTGGTAGGATTTCTTATTGGAACGTTTTGGACGCTCATAACTTTTCCAACCACAGGTATATAAGCTTCTGCATAAATGTGAAGAATGCCGTATTCCCACCTAATATTAAGAAGACTAATTGGGAACAATTTAGGCACATATTCAACTGGTCTCTTGAAACGAAGAAGCGAACTATTCGTAAAGACGGCCTGGATAATCTGGTCGAGCATATCACCACATCATTCAATAGTTGCCTTTAAGAAGCCAAGCCAAAAACAAGGTACAAGGGTAAAACTAAACCTCAATGGTGGACTTCTGAGCTAACGGCTAGGAAAAAGACCTTCAACAAGCTATTCAACAAAGCGAAATCTACTGGGGTCGCTAATGATTGGGATGCCTATAAAGAGCAACTCTAGATCTATAAGAAGGAGCTTAGGAAGGCGCAAACACGCTCTTGGTATTCCTTCTGTGGCCAAGTGGAAAAGGTCTCCGACGCCGCAAGGCTGAGGAACATACTCCCTGTACAGTGCGTTATCTACAGGATGAGGCAAATAACTGGACAAAAAACAAAGAGCAGACGCTCAATGTACTGCTCGACACACATTTCCCGGGGAACTCCCTAACAGAACACGAGGATCAGCAGGACAAGAGTGCGAGTGTCGCTAGCTTGTTGACTGAGAGATCCAGAAAAAGCTGGGCTACTAACGGCTTTGAGCCCTTCAAGTTACACTGATAGAAAAAGCATCGTCATGACGACGAATTTGTACATCATCACGATTATTTTTTCGTCAAAAGTCAGCTAACGTATGGAATAATCCTCTTGATGAATTTGTTCGTCACCATGACGAATCTCTGTTTCCAAAAACTTTCGTCCTCAGGATGATTACATTTCATTCCTACGATGAATCGAATTCATTACCACGACGAATCCCATTCATCGCCACGACGAATACCATTCATCATCACGACGAATTCCATTCATCACTACAACGAACTCCATTCATCACCACGACGAATCCCCCTCATCACCACGACGAATTCCATTCATCACCACGACGAATTCCATTCATCACCACGACGAATTCCATTCATCACCACGACGAATCCCATTCATCATCATGACGAATCTCATTCATCAGCACGATGAACTCCATTCATCACCACGAATAATTCATGCCCCGGGTATTTAAATTTTAAAAATTTCAATAAATATTCTTTTGGTTTTAGGCCATTAAAAACGGTAAGGAAAATAAAATTACTTGACTGCTGTGCCAGGTTCAGTTGTGATTATTCGGTTCGAAACGCTGTTCTTATCAGGAAAGGCATAAAGCGAACGAACGAGAAGTCTTCATTACATCTGATATTTAAAATCAAAACTAATCTCATCAAGCAATGTATTTGCCAACAGACGAATCCCATTCATCACCACGACGAATACCATTCATCACCACGACGAATTCCATTCATCACCACGATGAATCCCATTCATCACCACGACGAATACCATTAATCACCACGACGAATCCCTTTCATCATCACGACGAATCCCATTCATCACCACGACCAAATCATGCCACCGACAATTTTAATTTTAAAAATTTCAATAAATATTTAAAAATTTCAATTAATTGACTGCTTTGCCAGGTTTAGACGAATCCCATTCATCACCACGACGAATCCCATTCATCATCACGACGAATTCCATTCATCACCACGATGAATCCCATTCATCACCACGACGAACTCCATTCATCACCACGACGAACTCCATTAATCACGATTATTTGGTTTAAAAATTTAAATTAAACTTCTACAACAAATTATTTAACTAAAGTAATCAGAAGGCATATAGAACAGTCGTTTTATCATATTTTCAGCAAAATAATCAAAAAAATCTTTTCGTCGTGGGAATGAAACCTTATCGTTCCCTCGACGAATTTAGAAATCACCAAAAAACAAGGGTTGATGATCGTGTTCGTTCTATTGACGTACAAAAACATCGCATGTACGAAACTTTTCGTCACCAGTACGAAGACGAACTGATCCGTCATGGTGACGAACGGTTTTTCTATCAGTGTACCTGGACCAGACGGCATCACTCCAGTAGAAATGTAGAAAATGTTAAATTATCGTCGTCCGGCACTTCAAGGAATTCACCATCGTGGCATTTCTTGACAGAGAAGGGGCTTTGAACAAGATTCACTCAAATGCTGTAATTGGGCCACTGTCACATCTAAAAGTTAACTCTAGTTTGATTAGACTAATTAAAAGCCTGCTCAACAGAAGACGCATAACAGCATGTCTTGGGTCCATAGATCTAACAAGGTTTGTAAACAAAGGGACCCCACAAGGAGGAGTACTGTCTCCACTAATTTAGAACCTAGCGGCGAATGAAATCCTGCTAGATCTAGAACGTTGTGGCTGAAAGGTCGTTGCATATCCGGACGACGTGGCAATCGAAGTGAGTGGCGAATTCTAAAACGTCCTCAGAGACATCCTACAGGTGGCTCTGAACAAGTTGGCTAGATGGGTCAGAAGCAGCGGTTTGGGCGTTAACCCAAACAAGACTGAATTAGTTCTCTTAACAAGGATGAATAAGGTGCCACATGTGGACCCTCCTCGGATAAATGGTACAGATCTAATCTTTTCTGAAAGTGCAAAATTTTTAGGAATAATTCTATATAGGAAACTGTTATTTAAACTTAACGTATTGGAACGTGTGGAAGGCTAACGTCGCCTTATATTCCTTCAAAAGTTCTGCAGGGTCGCTGTGGGGCCTCTCTCCCAAAATCGTCCATTGGATATATATAGCAGTAGTTCGTCCAATACTGTTGTACGGCATTGTGGTATGGTGGACGACAACTGACAAACTAACCATCACCAACCTACTAACAAAGGTTCAGAGAACAGCCTGCCTGAGCATAAGCGGAGCGTTAATATCTCCAGCCACTGAGTCTCTACACGCTCTACTCCATATTCTGCCGATTAATATTGTGGCGAGAGAAGGTGCAACCAGAGCGGCATTAAGATTAAACTGCCTATCAATGTGGAGGTATAAGAACTACGGTCACATGAGGATATTAAAGTGTAGTGCTATGGTAACCGAAAGAGTGGACTATATACCAACTGTGTACACTTTCGAGAGGAACTACATCACTATGATTCCAGCCACAGATGGATGGCAGAATACCAGGTAATAGAAACCATCTCCACTTCTATGAGTCGCAACATAGTAACGAACACTGGCGTTTGTCATTTACTTGGACAGCTAGTCTGCCATCAATTCTTTGGAGGCCACACATATTCACAAACAGCCCTCGACTGCCGCAGATGTCTTAACGAGTTGGGTGAGATCTGGTGTATACTCTTAACGAGTATAACGCATATGGGTGCCTGGGCATAGGGTTATCCCGGGGAACTGCAAAGCCGATAAACTTGCTAGGAAAGGCACGACATTACAAATTCTCGAAGAATTTGCATATACTCGTATTGGTGCGCCACTACCCACGTGCAAGCTTTGACTTAAGCAAGAGGCAATCAGATAGTCCAACGTAAGATGGACAGAAATGGGCACCTGCAGGGTAGCTATACAAATCTGGCCAAGGTATGACCTGAGAAGGTCAAAATATATCCTCGCACTAGAGAGGAAAATATTATCAACGTTAGTATCAGTTCTGACGGGACACTGCTTGATGGGCGAACACGCCAAAAGACTGAGTATTGACTCCAATGACTTCTACAGATGCTGTGGAGATGAGGAAGAAGTGGAGAGCATTGAGCACTTGCTATGCGACGGTCCCGCTTTGAGTAAACGACGACTGGACATACTGGGGTCGGCCTTTCTAGGCAGTCTAACAGATCTTTTCGGTACCGATATTCGTACTATCAGCCCGTCGTAACACTAGGGACCTAAACTGGTCTATGTGACCTGGTAAAAAAATACGTCTGCGACCCTAACCTAAACGCCCCCGTAGCGTAACGAATCATCTGATTCAATCTGACATACATATGGAAATCAGTGTAAAGGTTTAGCTAACGAATACGAAACGTAAACGGACGGTTGAATCCACTGAAATTTGATTCGAACGGTACGCTTTCGTGCATTTGCAAATGTTAAAAAAAGGGCAAGAAAATCTATATATCTATATCTGGAAAACGGATCATACATACAAACATTTTGCTTTATTTTTCTTGTCGGATTTACTAGTTCATGTGTGCAAAATGGCAAGTGCGGCAGTCTACCAATTTTCGCGCTATGCGGGGTGGAATTTTGGGTTGGGTTAAAAAGGCTTTACATTTTAAATGCCATAACTTCTGATTGCGTTAAGTTATTTTAACGTAATAAAAACCCTTTCAAAGGTAGTTTTTAAGGGGTATACAAAATAATTTTTAAATATTTTTTTTTCTATACAATGTCAATTTTAAAAATCTATTTCCTTAAAATTAGCTATATGTAATCACTAATAAACGCAAAAAACAAATCCATGGAACTCAACCCCATAATAAAGAATTATCGAATATCTGCAAAAATTAGTTTTTACAAAACACGAAACTATATAAGCAGAATTATGAAATTGAGATATCTTGCATAATTTGTTAGTGAGAGTGCCGAAATTTTTTGTATATGTTTCTGGTGACAGTCTACGTGATTGGTCCAAAAATGGGCGGGATCGGACTATACATATAAGCGTGGCCTCGCTTATATAAGCAAAATTTTGAAATTGAAATACGTTGAACAATTTGTTAGCGAGAGTGTTGTAAATTTGTGAATATGCATTTGATGGCAGTCTACGTAATTGGTTACAAAATGGGCGGGATCGGATTTGATAAGTGTAATAGAAGTAGTTTAGGAATACAGTACAAATTCTCATTAACGTCACTGTTATTTTATGTATATGTATTTGGTGGCAGTATTCGTGATCAGTCCATAGATGTTAGAACTTTTTTTTTAATGTCTGCGGCATATGACACGTTTTTCATGTTTTTGTAATTGCTCCAGCGGGCAATGTAACGGCTGCGCAAAGTTTTGTTACGGCTTCGTTTGCCTAACCCGGCCTTAAAGCCAAGGGGCAAACAATAGTAGTCAATATTAATAAGTAACTACCCAATACTTTCGGCTTGTACGTAATTGCAGTCGTACGATGCGATTTTTGTTTAATAAAGCTGAGAAGAAATATATCAATATAAATAATTTGACTCGGAATTTAAATAAGCGCTTCTACCCTATGGAATATAATGATGTAATAGCTATTCCAATTTATCTCGATCGTCTTAAATCAAGAGGTTTTTATGACGCCACTTCTCTGCAAAACGGAAAGGATAAATTAATACTCGTATCGACCTAGGATCACCACAAAATTTATCGGAAAGTAATAATAATTATGTTTGGGAAGTATTCGACCAAGGCAAAGTGCTTAACAATTTCGGACATGCAAGAGTTTTAGAAAGAAAGGGTGATCCCTAAGAGACACGCTGAAAAAATAGCTTCTGTAGTATATTGTCCCTAACATATTCTGCTTGAAGCATATACATGTTTAGGGTACACTCGAAATATATAAAATTTAGAACACCCAACAATTATATATTTAGAAGGATGATTATCTAAACAAATCTTTGTTTCTGTCCTATTATATTTTATATGGGAATATTATTTCCGAAACAAAGACTTATTTGCATTCAAGAATTCAGAAAATATTCGTATATCTATACTATGACGAAATCGAAATGTTCAGGAGAGCATTCATTCTGGGAGTGGCAAATTTTAATGCGACATAAAGTGCTCAAAATCGCTTTTTTCTGCAATAGTAGATAATAGTCGGTAGATCATAGAAAAATCAATATATTTATCCAAAAAACTCAAAAATGATTAATTAAATAATTAGAAAATAATTTTTTTTTATTTGTTTTAAGTTTTTCAGTAATTCAAAGTCCAGGTTTTAGAATTTTTTTTTTATTATTTTCTTTATTTGCAATCTATTAGCAATTGTATTATTCGTTTGATTGACGATTGAAAACTGAATTCTTTATTTTTCAAATGTCATTCATAGTTTTTGTATAAAAGTTTAACATACACGGAGGAAAAAAACGGCCTCTGTAACATATTGCCCCAAACATATTTTGCAGGCAACATATATATGTTTGAAGCAGCTCCCAAACATATTATGTTTTGGGTAGCGGTAATGTTCCCAAACATTTATATGATTGTATGTAATCATATATATGCTTATGTCCAAACATTTATATGATTGTGTGTAATCATATATATGCTTATGTCCAAACATTTATATGATTGTATGTAATCATATATGTGATTGCATTTAATCATGTATATGATTGTATATTGTTGTTTTTTATCAAAAGTCTGAACCCTTTGTGACGCACCTATAATATATTTATAAAATTCTAGTCTAATGTTCCATTAATTATCCATTATTCGGACTGCGGACTATGCCACTTTTCTTTCAACTTGGTTGGTAGCTCCGTTGATCCACCCCATTGACTGAAAAACGTCAACACCTTATACCACTGGCTATATAGAGTCAACGAGAATTATATGCACAGCGTGTATTTTAATTTACTTTCATGTTACACCCGAAACAAGAAAGTATAAGCATAGCCATATATTCATTCTGACTGGCTGTGGCTGTCAATGGTTGTATGAGGGTGCGTGCGTGTGTTCGCTGTGATGGCTTAGCACAGTGGTGATGGTGAATGCTCTATGAGTCACATAATTGGGCTCTCAGAGAGTAATACTCTCTAAAAATCTAAAAAATATGCTCTAGTATATTATTTTGCCAAAAATATGTTAGGACACAATCATATCGTTTTATAATATGCTAGAATTTTGCCCCGAACATATTATGATTGTGTGCAAACATAATATGTTTACCCACAAACATATATATGATTGTGCCCGTCCCAAACATATTTATGATTGCATCCAAACATATTTTTAACATATTTTTTTCTCCGTGTAGGGATGTCATACACAAATATGTATGTATATATATGTACATACAACATAGGGTTGTCAAACACCTATGTATGTATATACAACAGCAATTTTATATCAACTAAAATAAATGACAGTGCTGTTGAGCCCCGTTTAACTCAACAGTTTTTAAATATATCACATTTATAATACAATATTTACATTAATAGTTATAATAATAATTATAATAAAAAGGGGAGAACAAGAACGTGACGTTTTTTCAGTCTTCTTACTTTATTGCTGTCATCAAGTAAATTTATTGCTAATATACGAGTATTTGGATGATTACTGAGTCTATTGTACTGAATCTGTTAATTTCTGTTATTACTTTTGGGACACCAAGATCTTTGTGTATGTTATTGTTATCGACAAACCTAGGAGCATTGCTAATTAATCTGAGAGTCTTTGACTGATATCTCTGAAGAATCTCAATATTAGAAGTGCTAGCGGTTCCCCACAATTGAATCCCATAGGTCCACACTGGCTTCAGAATTGTCTTGTAGATAAGAACTTTGTTTTCCAAACTTAGTTGGGATTTGGGACCCAGAAGCCAATACATTTTCGTTGTTTTAATATTCAGTTGTTCTCTTTGAAGAGACCCATGAAAGGACGACGTTTTGAGATTGAGGAAAAAAACCGAATCGCTGAGAGAGCTCAAGGCCACACCAAAGAGTGAATATCAGAACTGCTTCGAGGATAGGAAAAAACGATGGCACAGTTGTTATATATCTGAGGGGGAATACTTTGAAGGAGACAAAACAGAAATTGATGAATAAAAAAATATTTTTTGAGAAAAATTAAATTTCACCTTTTCTATTAAACATACCTCGTACACATGTTGTACCAAACAGGCCTACATACGAACAACTGAAGAGAAACCTAGCTTATTTTCATCCGAAAAGCGGGAAAGCCTCCCGTACTGGAGCTAAGAATTTCCGGCCAATTAGTCTATCGTCATTTCTTCCTAAAACCCTGGAAAGATTAAAAATATATTGAAATAATAGACATATTGAAATAATAGACGTATCAAAATAGCTCTCCTATAGAAGTCGCTCTTAAATATACCCTTCTATATCTTATCAGTATACTCCACATTTTTCCAATAATTGGCTGAAACTATGCAGTTAGATTCTCTACAAAGATGGAGAACCATATCCTTCCATGTTTTGAAATAGTCAAATTTAAGTCTTTATGCCATAAAAACCACATTTATTATTTCTAAAATTTATTGTTTATTTATTCTAATATTCTGCGCAAAGTAATTTAATCAGGTTTTGTACGAAATTGTTTCGTTTTCGTTTTTCAAAATGGTATAGTTTTATTTTGCTTCTACAGCTCTTGTGCGTTTTCGTGAAACCGAAAGAAAATGAAAAATAGCCAAAAAATTAAACTGACCAAAATCTTGGCTTGATTAATATTTCTGTCTTTTCCCTTTAAATATACAACAATTATTATTATTAACTTTTGCATAAAAATAAAAACTTTCATTTCATTGATCGAATCATCTTTTTTGTTGTTTCTTTTTTAGTTTCAGGGTTGAATTTTCTCTTATTTTTTATTTTTGTTTGTTTTGTGGTTGCTTTAGGGGATCTGGCACTTCGAAGATAAAAATTATTAACATTTTCGTACGAAAAGCATTTGAAATAGTATTTTTTGCTTGAAATTAATTCAAATATTATTCATACTTAATCTTTAGTCGATTTTTTGACTTTTCTCGAGTTTAAATTACTAAAAACATAAATTCCACTTCAGATTTTGTGAAATTTCTTTTTCGGTTTACGTTTTCTGTAGAAGCTAAAAACGTTTTCGATTTCAAAAACGTAAATTCTTGTACGGTTTTGTACTCTGTGACTTGCCTGATAGTCCGCATACAGAGGTAGCCCTTGAATAAATCTTTTCAACTTTAAAGATATTTTCTGTGTATAGAATTGATTACAATCCATGGTTGAGGGTATATAAGATTCGGCATGGTCGAACGCTTTCACTTGTTTTTTGATAGGGTAGTGTAGATGATCATCGTATAGTCGACTCTTGGCGACTTTAATTCTTTGTTCCCTGGTTATCAATTATCTTTGTGCTGTATGGAGCGGTGCATTCATCTATTTGTCTGTTCCTTTAAATAAAATTGTTTTTCATATTTACTAGCATCGTTAATTTGTATGCATTATTACCAAGTAGGATAGAAATTGCTTTTGTGTAAATTTCATTTCCTATGTTTTCCTAAATGCGAGTGTAATCGTATGTTAGAGTACATCCAATAATTGTGCGCGTGTGTGTCATATTTATTTCAATACTAGCTGAGCCCGGTGCGCTTCGCTGCCCATGTCAAAATTCGCGCTGTAGAAACTGTATTTTATATCCGATCAGTACGAAATTCGGCAGAAAGAGGTTTGTTATTACATGAAGGAATACTGCCAAATTCGGAGAAAATCGGTTCAGATTTAGATATAGTCCCCATATATATGTTACCCCCGTTTTGAAATTCAAGCGCTGTAGAAACTGTATTTTATATCCGATCAGTAAGAAATTCGGCAGAAAGAGGTTTCTTATTACATGAAGGAATGCCGCAAAATTCGGAGAAAATCAGTTCAGATTTAGATATAGCCCCCATATATATATGTTACCCCCAATTTGACATGTAAGCGCTGTAGAGACTGTGTTTTATATCCGATCAGTACGAAATTCGACAGAAACAGGTTTCTATTTTACATGAATGAGTATTCTAGGAAAATCGATTCAGATTTATATATAACCTCCACATATATGTTCCTCCAGATTTGGTTACAAAGCGCTATAGAAGTTGTACTTTACTTCCGATCATTACAAAGTTCTCCAGAAAGATTTTTCTCAATTTAGGAACGAATATTGCTTAATTTTGCGATTATCGGTTCAAAATACATTTACCAATTATTCCAAATTATTATCGCAATGACCCTTATCGCATTGTTAGGGAGGTGTAGGGTATTATATAGTCGGCCCCGCCCGACTTTCTGCCTTTCCTTACTGGTATTAGTAATAAATTCACTGAATGAAAAAATACCGAATTCAGTGGAAAGTCCAGAAAATAGAAATGTATACTTATAAAATTTCCAAATTCTTGTTTCATTGATATTGCATCACATTATCATATTGCGATTGTATTGGAGTGAGCAGCTGTAATTATCGCATACCGAGCATTTTTGTTCATGTATTTCCTATATAATACTTGCAAGATATATCAAAATATGGGCTGGGCCACGCCCACTGGTCCTATTCCGCCCATTTGAAAGCCAATCACGTAGACTGCTATTTGGCTTATATGAGCGGTGGCCCGCCCATTGGTCAGATCCCGCCAATTTTTGGACCAATCACGTGGACTGTCACCAGATACATATCTACAACATGACAGCACTCTAGATAAAAAATTGTGCAAGTTATATCAATTTCAAAATTTGGCTTATAAGGGCGGGGCCACGCCCATTGGTCCGATCCCGCCCATTTTCTGACCAATTACGTAGAATGCCACCAGATACATATACACAACATTGCAGCACTCCCGATAGCAAATTGTGCAAGATATAAAAATTTCAAAATTTGGTCATTGTGGGCGGGGCCACGCCTATTGGTCCGAACCCGCCCATTTTTGGACCAATCACGTAGATCGCCAACGGATATATATACACAAAATTCCAGGTCTCTCGCTAACAAATTGTGCAAGATATCACATTTTTTAAATTTGGCTTATATGGGCGGTGCCACGCCCATTGGTTCGATCCCGCCCGTTTTTGGATCAATCACGTAGACTGCCACCGTTTACATATACACAAAATTCCAGCACTCTCGCTAACAAATTGTGCAAAATATCTCAATTTCAAAATTTGGCTTATATGGGCGGGGCCACGCCCATTGGTCCGGTCCCGCCCATTTTTTCACCAATTACGTAGAATGCCACCAGATACATATACGCAACATTGCAGCACTCCCGCTAGCAAATTGTGCAAGATATCAAAATTTTGTCTATGTGGGCGGGGCCACGCCCATTGGTCCGATCCCGCCCATTTTTGGACCAATCACGTAGACTGCCACCGTTTACATATACACAAAATTCCAGCACTCTCGCTAACAAATTGTGCAAAATATCTCAATTTCAAAATTTGGCTTATATGGGCGGGGCCACGCCCATTGGTCCGATTCCGCCCATTTTTGAAAAATTCACATAATCTGCCATTAAATGCATACAAACAAAATTTCAGCACTATACCTATAATAGGAGCAGAAATATCGGATTTTTAACCTGCGATTTGTATGGGAGGTACCACGCCTCTTTGTCCAATTAATTTTTTTTTTCTATATAAACCATCTCCTGAAAATTTAGAATCGAATAAAAAAAAAATCATCCAAATCTCTCCAGCCGTTCTGACGTGATGCCATTACATAGATGGACCGTTTCATTTTTATATATATAGATGAAGCAGAAAGGGACATTACTTGTGATATAATTTAATTAGCATCACTTCTGCATACACCATTGCAAGGGGAGATGCAGTACTGGAGGTACATCTAAGGCATAACGCGTGCTCCGCGATACATGTCTGTCCACATATCTGTCTGCCCGACAATTTCAAAAGGCAGTGGTTCCTCCCTTCTCTGGCGTGAGTGTGAGAGATGGGATGGATGATAGACGTGTGTCTGCTTGTCCAGCGCGCTGACACTATTAAATGCGTGTTCCCATATGTAAGTACATTCATATGCATCTATAAACATATTTATGGTCAACACTTACAGTTCGGTTACACAGTTTCGACTGTGTTAATCTGCATGAGCATAGTAGCGCTGGGTCCTAAAGCCATAGTCCACACCACACCACGCAACGGGGAGTAAATAACAAAGACAAACAGACAGGCAGACAGACTGACGTAGTGAATGACACAGTTCACAGTTTACTTAATTGCGTACAAATTGACATGTGGCAATAGGGATGTATTAATTAAAAGACGGTAAATGTTGTTAATTGCAATCAAGTTGCCCGCCCAAATGCCGGAAAATTAAGATTGTGGAGTTCACTATCGATGTAAACTATTGCCCACTTTAGTGAATTATATGGGAAACTAAAAGTACCGGTGCGCTTCGCTGCAACCAAATTGATATCGCTATTATTAGTGAAATAAGAAGTCGATTATATTTCATGCCCCTATTTCGCATAGTAGTAACCTGTACTAAGATAGCAAACTTGAAATCCGCCAACTCTTGAGCTATCTAGAAGCAATGTCATGATTAAAAATCATTCAAGATGGAAACGCAATTTTTATCGACATAACCTTATTTAACGCATATGACACCAGCTTTAATCGTCTTTGATATAATGTAAAGGAATTCGTAAGCCTCAAAGGCACAACAGCATTCAATTAAGCCAGACAACATATGAATAAATGCACATCTAGTCACTTCATTAGTCACAAGACGAATGTAATATGAATATTGATAGACTTCCGGTCCCTGCACGCTCCCTGCCTCAGCATTTGTCTGAGGGAGGGAGCCTCAGACAGTAGTTTTGCGTGGGAGTGATGAAATTAATAATAACAAATTATTGGATTTTAACAAGACCAAATGTACGAGATGCTTTCGGACACCTAATGTCTGTCTAACACACGTCATTTATTAGAGGAAAAATTCGTACATACATATCCATACATATGTAGAGATCTAATCCAAATAAATGATGCTTAACTCAAATAAATGATTTGAAAATGAGTAAATGGCGGCAAAACGAGTCAGTGGTGGGTATGGACTCACTAAAAGGGACACACAGGGCATGAAAGGAAAGGATCTTGCCGCCACAGCAAAAAATGCATAATCCGTGTGTCACTGAAATTGAAACAAATGCTTTTTTGCCACTAATATTTTAGGGAAATTGTTCGCCATCGCCAACGTCATTATTTTTATTTATATTTTGTTGTTTTTTCTTAGATTGAAGCATTGGGTAATTTGACCCCAATTTAGTGCTTTTCAAAAGCACAAACAACCTTTGTTTGCCAACAATTTGGGCATGAACTACTACGAGTAATGATGCACTTAATCTTCGGGTATCCTGACTGAAAAAAAGACAGACAGACATTCAGTTTTTAAAAATCCAAAGAAGGGGAGTGTAAAAATATTTCGCACGACTTTTTCACTCGCAACTCCGAGAATGTGAACTATTTTCGCACAATGAGGCAACGGAAGCATCAAAGGTGAGGGTTGTAAGTGAACTCAACTGTGCACCCCCTCAATAAATCTTCCTGTTCCGTTCACAAGACGGCTACAAGGACTTGCCCATTTCTCCGTTTCCTTCAGGAAATACATTGATGTTGATGTATGTCGACAGTGTCGGCTAATGTGTGTGATACATGCTACTACCCAAACATCCTCTCGTCCTCTTCTCGTTTGGCTCTTTAGCAGCCAAGTCCTTTTAACAATAACAATTCATTATGCGATTATGCTACATATTTTGAGGGAATTTTATGTACGTCTGAAATGGCCAAACCAGAATGTGTGGTGCGCTGACAATGAGTATCGAAGTAATGACCATCATTGGGTGGAATTAATAAAATCACTATCTGATTCGATGTCTGTCCGTCCGTCTATCTGTCCGTCTTAAGTTGCTCGCAAGGTACAGGTCGAAATTTTACTCCGATCTTGATGAAAATTGGCACAGAGCACTTCCTTGGGTCAGGGACGAAGCCTGTTTGGCTCAGCTATATATATAGCCCTTATACATATATGTACATCCAGATTTGGCATGTAAGCGGTACAAAAGTCTTATTTTGTAGTAGATGTATATCCATATTAACAACGTAGGAGGAAAAGTTCTGTTGGGCAGTAGTGAACTCTACCAGATTTCAGGAACATCTTTCCATATATTTCGCTCTCTTACTTCAAGAGTGGCATAAAAACAATGCGAATTTTGAAAATATCCATACATTAATTTCAGAAAAATTTAGTTTATTAGTTAACAGCCATATTTCTGATTATTCCAGGGTTTTTAAACATCTTATTCCATGTTACTGTTGTTTTATATCGGCACATTTGTTCGAAGCACCATACAGTTTAGTGTGGATGCATTTGACAGCAGTATGCGTGAATATTTCTTTAAAATAAGATCGTTTTTCCTGAAAAACTCTTTGAATCAGCATAATAATAGTATCGGAAAAAGATCGGAATACACACCGGAACCACCTATGCTCTATCTTTAGGGGAAAATTGAGAAAAACTAATCTTTCACAACCAGCATTTTTTCGATTCCTCTATCTTTACATTTATTTTAAGAGAGAAAATGAGCATAGTGAGTTTCTATTTATTCACCGACTATCCATTCTTTTAATTAAAAAAATCACCCAAAATTAATTGATTTTTCTTTGAATGATTTAAAATTAATTTCTCCAAATTGGTGCTCCGCACAGTGTCAAGATGCTGATGTTAAAATGGTTGATTTTTTTTCACAATTTTGTGAAAAACACAACAACTAAATAAAGTGTAAAACATTAACCAACAATATTGAGTATTTCTTGTTGCTCAAAGTTGTAGTTTGTTTGCAACATGATAATTGTTAAGAAACACAATGAAATTGCACATCCAGTAATAAGGAGTTAAATTCAAATTTGTTGTTGGCGCAAGTCTGATATATTATTACAATTGCAACGATGTTATTGTTTACAAATATTGATCATATGTGATGTACCGTTAGCAAGAAGACAGCTCTGGTGTAAAGTCAGGTTTTGACAGCATAACTAACTTGCGTAGACAATTTAAGAAAATTTTTGATATTTTTAGCTATAAATATGTACATATTTAAATCTCAGCTGCACAGCTCTGCAGAAATGTTATTGATGATGATGTCAGTCCCACTGCAAATCCGTGATATTATTAACATATGGTTGAAGTGGAAGCAAAATAAAGCCAAGGGTATAGAGCATCGTGTTAATGAATTTGCGACAAAAAATGCATAGAGAGCTGTCGAATACAGAAGAAAAGAAACTTATGAAGATTTCGTTTCTGGAGAAAATGTTGCTCCGTCGACGTAAAGTATTAGAAAATATTTGCACATTTTTAGTCGATGTGATGTAGTCCCTCGAATTTAACTTAACTCTAAAATTAAATTTTCCAAAAAAAGTTCAGTTTTCGGGGTAAAAGTAGAGAAAATGTTGCACTTTTTCCAGAATCGAAATGGCCATTACGAGTAGACGTATCCTTCTAAAATTTACCCATTATTGGACCAAATACTCCCGGATGAAAAATAGATTAAAACTTGAGTTGAGTGACTGTCTGGATACTAAATTATTTACGAAAGACGTTTGTTTTGTGAGTTCGTTATGGGTTTCTGTAAGTTTCAGTATCAATATAATCTACTTTTATTAGGAATCAGTACAAGTATCAATATAGGCAGGCCCTCTAAGAGTTATGAAGAATGAAAGATATTAAAGAAAAATTAAAAAAAAATTGTTGTGGTAAATTTTTTGTTAAACAATTTTTCTTTAATATTTCTATTTTCTTGCAACGTGCCTTTAGTATTTGTACCATATTTTTTTGAAGTGTATGCTCAATTAAGGAGCGCACAACAGGCCGAACCACTGGCTTAAGTTTATGTTCATGGGCATGAGACGTTTAAACGTCTTCTCTCTTCAACCTAACCTAAACCTAACCTAAGTGTATGCTCGATTAAGCTTTCAAAAATTGTTTGTTCCAATTTTTGAAAGCTAACTTCCTAACTAAGAAAACAATGCCTATTTGAAGAAAATTTATGGATAAATGTAGAATTTATAGCACTTTTGGTAGAAATAAGATAATTTTTACATAATTCGGTTTTTATACCCCCACTATTGTGAACAATGGTATATATCAGATGCTGCGGGCCAAAAGTGTATCACATCGATGGAGTGACCTAAGAGACCCCAAGAATAATTCGTGGAAATACGTTTTGGGTCATTTAGCAATGTCCACCGGCCTGTCCGTCTGTCTGTCTGGTTGGTACGCACGATAACTTCCGACGGGATAAACCGATTGACTTCAAGTATGGTATGTGTCAATATTATTTTCTATCTCAGACTAAAGTCAAAGATGGCCCATGTTGGTCAAAATTTAGTGAAATATTGATTATGTCATAACTTCTTTACTACTACTTAGAATCTTTCACAATTCCAAACATAGTATTAGTTTCTTGGTCGCTATCATCTTGAGAAAAATGGGCGTTATTGTCAGGCTCCTTTTGGTACCTCCCACACAAATGGAGCATTTGCACAAAATGTTAACTGCTTACTTTGATTCCAATCCATACAAATACTTCAAATTTTGTCGAGTGTAATGCCTTTACAGTACAAATAGTGCCATGCAAGATGGGCATTATTACCACGTCCCTTTTGGTATCTTTCATACAAATGGACCATTTTTGGACATTTTTTTTTTGTGGTATGCCTATGCTACAAATAAGTACTTATTATGCTACTTTATTGTATGATTTTGGGAAGTACTTTCCTCCAATGACATCCCCATGTTAAAATAATTAGAAAAGTGGCTAAATAATAAGTACTTACAATTATCGAACTTTACTTACTCGTCGGATTATTTGGTAATGAGAAATTTTGCTGGGAAGCCATCAAATGCATTAGACGCTATTTCAGCTTGTTATGATGACATGCTCTCAAGCGTTTTTACCCTTTTGCAGATACTGGCCACAGTACCTGTGACAACGGCATCTGCTGAGCGAAGTTTCTCGACGTTAAGAAGAATAAAAACTTATCTCCGGAACAGAATGGAAGGAGAAAGGCTATCTTATCTGGCTTTGATGTCTATATACAAAGATGAAGTCAAAATCGATGAAATAATTGATATATTTCTTTCAAAAAATCTAAGATTACATTTTTAACTCTTACGTATTTTATTATAAAAAGTTTTACTGATCTCGTACTAAAGTACACATTTATATTTAGGAATAAAAAACTAAGGAACTTGACTTCCATTACCTACACATTATCGCAATTTTTTAATTGTTTATCTTTGTTATGAAAAAAAAAGGTTGGCCCCCCCCGAACCAAAATCCTGGATACGTCCCTGGTACCTATGTATATATTTTACATATTTATTAATTAAATTTCAGCCGAAATCATAGATTTCTGTGTCGATGAAAAGTTTTCATCGTGGTTAGAGCCAAAAATATGAAGATGAACCCATCACAGGATTACAAATATATATCAATTATTCGAACTCGAACTTGAAATATTTCTGTAATATATAATAACTAAATATATAGATTTAAATTATACAACGTTAAAGATAGTTAATCTGTAATATGAATTCTTATTTTTTTTTTGATTTTCCAGTATAACATATAACAACTTCAACCTTTAGAAAGACGAAGTAGCTGTATTTAGCTGAATTTATCTTGGTATCTTGTATGCATGAAACATATTTTCTATAAATATTGAGGTGATTACAATGGTTCAAAGGGAATGATTCATTAATATTAGTGACATTAGTAGAAACATGTTCAATGTAAGGAATTTTCCATACATATTTGATGAACTGTAATTAAATCCATTTCTGCCTTATTATTTCAAGGTCAGACATTTAAGTTTAAATGCGCTAATGTACTTAATTTTAAGACATTTTACTACAAATAGGCACGAGTCATACTTAAAATTTAATTTTAAGGCCAAACATAAATATTTTTATTACGCAGTGTACTTTAATTCCATGAAACACAACCTTAAAACAGTTACATTTCATGTCTTTAAATTAACTATAAAACATATTTATTTTAACGACAATTATCTTTGGCTCGAAATACTTTAAGCCGAAGGCTTTGATTTTCACTACGCTTTTTTCTTAGAGTGAGTTTTCTTAAGAGACTGTGCATTGTTGTAACTCAGTGAAAGAGATGATAATATGCACATTCGTCAATAGAAATGCCAATAAATGTACATACTTCACGGGCTCTTAGGAGGGCCGTAGGTGTGTTGAAACTGAGTAATGTCGTGATTACCTTAATCATTATTAGCGTGATTTGTTTATATTTTGTTCGTTCTGTCGCCGTCATTTTTGTGATTCGCTGGGAATGTGACTTTGTCGTTCGTTACACGTTATGTTCCTTTGTTCGTAAGTGCTCTTCATTTACTCATATTCCGGTTGTCAATACGCACTCATCCACTCGAGCAACTTTCGCAGGATACGAATATCTCATAAGGTTCTCCCTCCTCCGAATATCCACCACTGCCACTTCAGTCATCCTCAATGTTACTCGGGGATGTTATGCGAATTTTTAAATTTGTGTCTTTTTTCCTTCGTACAACATTACAAAGTATTTACTCATTCGGTGCTATTCGATTCGATATGAGTTTATTGATATTTAAGACACTAAAGAGCATTCTGATTGATGACATTATTCTCTGCTGTCTGTGTGTGTGTATGCCTTCTGCGGTGTGGGCTAGAGGATATCAATATATTATCGGGGATTTGCAAAAAAAGATTTTTGCATAAATTATTACATTTCGTGGTTACGTTCGACAGAAGAGCTCACATTCAGTGATTTGATTATTTATTATGCAAATATCTATTGGTGGTGTTATTTTTATATGTGGATGAATGAATGGTGATATTTGACAATTCTGAAATTACGAGGAGTTTGGAAAATCAAAGATTTGATGGATGAGTTCATACGTATTTTGACAGAGATGATGGAGAAAACGACAAAACAATGTCACAACACTTCAAAGAAAAACATGTAGGAGAATATACTAATCGACTTACCCCCATTAACACAAAACAAAATAACCGAGCGTTAGAGCTAACGAAAGTTAAATTGTATGGAATTTGACAGCTATAACCGGTAGTTAGCTTTTAAACCTAGCTTATTTATTTATTGGTAATGGCCCTTAGAATCAAATTCTGAGTCGATCATGGCATGTTAATCTTTTGTGATTGCAGTATGGTTCAAATAGCAACCTATATTTATGAAAAATAGTACGCTATTCTTCAATGGCGATATTATCGACTCCAGGGGCCTTATTGGATTTTAATGTCGCAACACAACTTACGTTGATAGATCTTTGAATCGGTGCTCTTCGGCAGCCTTTTGCATCATAACTAGCATGTTGTATGCAATATTGTCTTTTAAGTTAATGATGTACAGTAAGTAAAATAAAATTGAATTCAGTTAAATGTATATGAAGGACTAAAACTAATACATGTACTAGAAAGTAGAAGTCACCAACTTTCAAATGCGCTCAAAAATCGGTCAACGCGTTTCCACAATACATATCATTAAAATAAAATTTTGCGCCACCTTGTATAAATAGTATTATTTTGAACAGGGAATCGATGTGCGGAGATGATGACCTAAAAAGGTGTTCGGTTTGATATGGAATAAACGAAATACGTGGATTAAAAATAAATTTAATTTCAAATGTTGTTTATCCATTATTTCGTTATGTTGGTGCAAATGTCCTCATCATATTGCGATACTATAAGCCATTTTGTGTTTTTTCATTCAGTGTTTTTTATTTTTTGACAAATATAAAGGTTAGACGTCTTCGGGTGTGTTTGGCGACTTTTAGCATCCGAAAATGGATCAAAGAAATGTTATTAAATTTAGAGTGAAATGTAAATGAACACGTCTAATTACGACTTTGGTAATTGGCTAGTCTACTTTTAGCAAAAAAATTATACTGTCCAACAGCATTTTTGGAACAGAGTAGCGACTCTATAATTTTGAAAGGGCATGTTGAGTATATAATTTTTGTAGAATAAACATATGGTCCAGCTGGTCTGAGTATTATTACAGAGGGTCAAAATTTTCAATATTTTGTCGAAGGGAGCATTATACTAAATGAAAGAAATGCTGTAGCTAATGTCTGAGAGATTTCTTATTGTCCGAGTGGAATTTTATGAGGATCATTTTTGTGGAAGACCCTAACACCCTATCTCCCCTTTTAATTGGTCAATTTGGCCCTTTTTTCTAAAAAATCAAAAAGTCCTTTCATAAAGGACATTTTAGGATTAATACATTCTTCGGACATTTTTGCCGGAAAATTTCAGCGGCGGTCGCCAAAGACACAAACCCTGTAAATATAGCTCTTTACGCTTAATTAGCAAAATTACACGACAACTTATACCAAAAAATACTATAATGTAAATTTAAATTCGTGATATCTATGGAATAATTGGAGGAGAAGAGCGACTCTTTAATTTTGAAACGGCATGTGGAATAGATTATTTTTGTAGAATAAATTTGTGGTCCAGCTGGGTCAAAGTTTTCATTTCTTGATCGAAGGGAACATTATACTAAATGAAAAAAATGCTGTAAGTTAATGTCTGAGAGATTTCTTATTGTCCGAGTGGAATTTTATGAGGATCATTTTTGTGGAAGATCTTAACACTCTATCTCCCCTTTTAATGGGTCAATTTGGCCCTTTTTTTTAAAAAATCAAAAAGTCCTTTCATAAAGGTCATTTAAGGATTAAAATAGTCCACGAAAATTTTTGGCAGAAAATGTCAGTACGGGTCGCCGAAGTTGTAAATATAGCTCTTTACGCTAATTAGCAAAATTACACGCCAACTTATACAAATAGTAATATAATGTTAATTTAAAGTCGTAATAAATAAAAAAAATTTTAACGAAGACTTTTATTAAGAAATGACGAGAAATATTCGGTATCATCTTCATAATATTTTTTAATAGTATGTATTTTTTTTGCTTCAAAGTTTTCGAGTAAAATGGAATTGTTATATATTACAAAGAGGAAAATGTCAATACCCATATTGTAAAAATAAGGGAAATTAAAAAAAAGAAATTGTTCATATTTTTTTATTTTGGCCATATTATTTAGGAGTTGCCAATAGGAGTATGGCAATAACGCCAATTTTTCAATAGACTATGGGTACTATAAACGCTCTACACTGTACAAAATTCCAAGCGTTTTTTTTAATTTATCGCGACTTTAAATTCACATTATAGTATTTTTTGTAAAATTTTATATTCTTCGCGAGATATGACCAACACAATTTTTCAGACTGTGTTTGGAAAATTACCATTTTCACTTGAAATATTGAATCGATTCGACTGAAATTTACCAATTAGGTCGGAAACACTTGCACAAATCTATATCATATCATTCGCTTTTTACCCAGCCTTTTTTTCATTAGGTATAATGCTCCTTTCGAACAAAAATTGAAAACTTTGACCCAGTGTAAAAGAAACTCAGACCAGCTGGACCATAAGCTCAATAAGCTCTACTCAATGTGCCCTTTCAGAATTATAGGGTCGTTATTCTGTTCCAATTAAAAAGTCTTAATTTGTTGAACAGTGTTATTATAAGTTGTACAGGAACATCCCAGAAGGAACTTCGTGCCCCAGACGTCTCAATAACCAATCGAAACGTTAAAGCAGTGGAGAATGTATTAGAGATGTTTAGAGAATTTACAATTGGCTCATTTCATGCAATTTTTCCGAGTTTTTGGACATGAAACTTGTAGCAACTAAGTTTCTTTAGAAATAGCTAAATTCTGGCCAAAAGACAAATGTGCTCGATGGGTTTATAACTTCCTCAGAAGACTTTTTTGTGTTCCAAAAACTGAAAATGCGCATAAAATGGGATATTTGCCACGATTGTGGACATTAAGACCGCATTGCTAGAATACCTTAGGCCATACCAGAGTTCATATCAGAAGTTTTTCCATGATTGGAAAAAACTCTGGTAGGAGAGTGTTCTATTTGTGTGGAATTACTTTGATGGAGAGAAAATAAATATTTTTCTGCAAAAAAAATCTAATTTTTCGAAATCTGGTATGTCAGTTTTTGTCTCTAATTAAATTTGTTCTAAAACAGACAAATAAAGCTCTAATTTTTAAATCTTTCGACTATTAACCAAAATAAGAATGAACCCTGAATCATTTCAGTATGTTTATTGCAATTCCGATACGAAGGAAATTCACATTTGTCCAATTGTTCCCGACTTTCATTCGAATTTAAAAAATTGCTATGTTGTTTTTTTTCTATCAAAATATTTAATGTGCATAATTTCCAGCAAGACGTCATGGACCCTATGGGCCGCGGACCATAATTTGAGAAGCGCTGTGGTTGTGCATCACCATTTTTATTTGTGTACGTAAACCCAAATTTGATACAGCTTAAGAAGACATTTCTAATTTTCAACATATCGATACCCTCAGTCCAAAACCTGCTAAGTCGAGCATGTTTTCAGGGATATTTCATTTTCTAAATATTCCAATTATATTCGGTCAAAATTTGATGTTTGTTCATCAACCCAATCAAAGTTATGCACAAAACAAAAAAGATCATTCGATTTCCATTATATAGGAATTCCACACAAATTTAAAAATTTCATAAAACTTTGATAGCATTTCATGAAAAACTACCTTTTTTGACTTAACTTGTTTTGGAAAGGAGGTATCGATATGAAATATACAGAACAACTGAAATATATAAAATCTACTAATTTTACAATAAAATATAAATATAGTAGAGTATATAATAATAGATCTGTGTTGAGCAAGTGATACTGTCGAAAAAACTAAAAATAGATTTTTTGTCAAAAAAATTTATTTTTTCTTTCACCAAAAATAAATAATTGCAAAAATTAGTTTTCTTCTTTTATCTGAAAGCTAGAAATCTAACGAAAACCCAAATTTCATTTGAAGAAAATCGATGGATAAATAAAGAAATTATAGCAATGCTTGTAGATGTAAGGAAAATTAAAAAATAGTGTTTCATATTTTTCCGTTTTCGTTTTTCCATTAACGGAATCCCAAGGAATTTCCTGTCGTATTTGCAGGTACATATTAAAATTATATAACCCCACGAAACAGAAAGTAGGTTTCTATGTTAAAAGCAAACGATATTTCAGATACAGGTACTGTAATCTATGTACCTATTTTCTTTAAGTCGTATCTATGAATGAATTTTGTTTCATTCATAATTCAACTTCTTAAAGAGATAAGTCGATTTTGTAAAAATTATAAACTATGAGTAAAAGCTTTTCAATGTGTAACTGATCCCAACAATTTCTGCTATATTTGCTGAAAATTTGCATTTAAAAAAATCGACGACCGTTATGTAAAACAACAGCAGCCATTTATGTACAATATTTTGGTTAAAAATCGGAACGAATCGTGGATACCTAGTATTTTGTGTAGCTTGTGTCATGCAAATCTTACTCGTTGGAGTTTGGGGAGTAGGCGGTAAGTACTTTTCGATAAATGAAAGGCATAACCTGCAATTTGGAATACCAATGATTTGGAGGCACCCATCCACTCATGATACAGACTGCTATTTTTGTCTATGTGGTCGGCTTGGAGTAGGAAGGAGTATTCACTGGAACTACGTCGAAGTTAAATCTATCACCTTGCCAGTTGAACATTCTGACAAAATACCAGTTCCCCAATGTCCAAGTATAGCTAACAGCATAATTACGGAAACATCATCAAGTTCAGTCAGAAGCCAGCGCTTATAACTCAAGCTTAACTCAATGATGTAGTGAGAGATTTGGAACTGACCAAAGATAAGGCAGAAATACTTGAATCTCGCAGCAAAGAAAGATTAAGGGTAGTACTTTTCCATATCAGAAATGAGAAACCATCGATATGAAACATTGGCTAAATTATTAAAATACATAAAATATGAACAACATAATTGGAAAATTTGTTGCGATTTAAGAGTAGTTGCGATGTTATGTGGAATGCATACAAAATATTGCTGTTTTTGATGCCTCTGTGATAGCCGTGCTCGAGAAGATCATTACAATAGGAAGGAATGGCCATCTAGAGAACAAATTACATTGGGTGAAAACATCATCAAATACGCACCTCTCCTCAAAAAAGAAAACATTATTCTTCTTACAAACTGCATATTAAGCTGGGACTCTTTAAAAAATTTATAAAAGCCTTACGAAAAGATGGTAATTCACGCTCATATTTAAAAATGTTATTTAAAATTGTTTCTTTTCAAAAAATCGATGAAGGTATTTTTAATGGGCGAAAAATAAGGAGACTCATGAAAGACATACATTTCGAATCATATTTAACATCGGAAGAAATTGCAGCATTTAAACTTGTAGTGTGAAATTTCTTTGGATTCAATAAAAGCCCCCAATATGAAACAATTAGTGATTTGTTAAAAAATTATGGAAAAATGGGTACGAAAATGCTATTATATACATATTTATATATTCATCTAAGCTATATTTATTCTTGTAACTTGTTTTTCGCTTTATATTTATGTATATTCCAACAGTTGTAAACATGTCCCTCAAAATTCATTTCTTGCATTCTCATTACAACTTTTTTCCAGAGAATCTTGGCGACTTATGTGATAAACAAGGCGAAAGGTTTCACCAAGAAATGAAGTCAGTCGAGCGGCGGTACCAAGGATGAAAGAATGGTGGGCGATTTTATTTGGTTCCTCATTAGAGAAACTGATTCCGAAATCTACAAGCGCCAAATAAGATCTCACGATTACCTCTAATTAAGCATCTGCATATAATAAAGAAAAATTTACAAATGTAAATAAACAGAATGTCAATGAATGTATCAACTAAATGCACTATTTAAACAAAAATTGAAAAACGTAATTTTTATAAAATTCTCTTCTACAAAAATTGCTATAATTTCTTAATTTCTTTGTGTTTTTTTCTTTAGATTTTTTTATTTTTAATGGGTTTTTCTTGCGAGAAAAAATCTATTTTTTATCGACAGCTACTAAACTACAGTAAGTACATGAAAACAACATTCACAGCACTTGTAGTCCTGGTAATTTCTCTCAATTTAAAGGCAATTTTGTCTATATCTAAATTTTTACCAAAAAATTTTTTTGTTTCGGTTTCTAATTTAGTATAGTACACAAAAACAGTTTTTAGGTCTATAAAAAAAAAAAATTGGCGTAGTGTAATTAAATCTAGCTTGTACATCTATATGAATTAATTAACCAATTTAACCTATTTTTTTTGGAAATGTTTAAAATACAAAATGTAAAATTTCAGCCGGATTGACTGCTCAATGTGGCATTTAGAAAGTGATTAAGACAAATCGGAAGGCACCGTTGAAGGGGTTATGTCAAAAAATGGATGGATTTCGACTATTAAAAAAAATACAAATTCAAAACTTTGCTGAATATTTCGAACTTTAGTTTTAATTTTTCCTTGTTTTCGAATTATACCTTCCAGCTAAAATTGCATTAACATCTATTATTGAGGCACTCATTTATAATATCTTACTATTCCGAGTCATCATTTGGATATAATCGTTCAAGCAATTTATTGTTATAAAAGATTTGAATTATAAAGAAATTTTACAAACATTAAAAATTTCTAAAAGTTAGCTTTCTATTGCTGAAAACTTAAAACAAAGTATTGATATATTTTCATGCAAATAAATCTTCGTTTGGAAAATAACAATTACAAATAAAAACCAGTAAGGAAAGGCTAAAGTCGGGCGGTGCCGACTATATAATACCCTACACCACTCTCGTAATATTGAATAACTCTGATATATAAATTTTGTAATTCAAGTATATATTTTTTACATAAATTTACTTTTGGGACATTCTATACTTAAATAATACCCTGTACCACAGTGTGGTGTAGGGTATAAAAACGATTGGATCTAAAGAGCCAAATCGGATGAAACATATATATGGGAGCTATAGCTAAATCTTAACCGATTTTCTTCAAATTCGGTAGTGTTGGTTTATGGATCAAGAAACTCTACCATTCTAAATTTCAAAACGACTGGATATAAAATATAGCTTCTATAGAACTAAAGGGCCAAATCGGACGAAACATATATATGGCAGCTATAGCTAAATCTTAACCGACTTTTTTCAAATTCGACAGTGTTGGTTCATGGATCAAGAAACTCTACCATTCCAATTTCAAAATGATTGGATGTAAAATACAGCTTCTACAGGACTAAAGGGCCAAATCGGACGAAACATGTATATGGGAGCTATAGCTAAATCTTAACCGATTTTCTTCAAATTCGGTAGTGTTGGTTCATGGATCAATAAACTCTACCATTCTAAATTTCAAAACGATTGGATGTAAAATACAGCTTCTATAGAACTAAAGGGCCAAATCGGACGAAACATATATATGGGAGCTATAGCTAAATCTTAACCGATTTCTTCAAATTCGGTAGTGTTGGTTCATGGATCAAGAAACTCTACCATTCTAAATTTCAAAATGATTGGATGTAAAATACAGCTTCTTCAGGACTAAAGAGCAAAATCGGACGAAACATATATATGGGAGCTATAGCTAAATCTTAACCGATTTTCTTCAAATTCGGTAGTGTTGGTTCATGGATCAAGAAACTCTACCATTCTAAATTTCAAAATGATTGGATGTAAAATACAGCTTCTTCAGGACTAAAGAGCAAAATCGGACGAAACATATATATGGGAGCTATAGCTAAATCTTAACCGATTTTCTTCAAATTCGGCAATGTTGGTTCATGGATCAAGAAACTCTACCATTCTAAATTTCAAAACGATTGGATGTAAAATACAGCTTTTATAGGACTAAATGGCCAAATCGGACGAAACATATATATGGGATTTTCTTCAAATTCGGTAGTGTTGGTTCATGGATCAAGAAACTCTACCATTCTAAATTTCAAAATGATTGGATGTAAAATACAGCTTCTTCAGGACTAAAGAGCAAAATCGGACGAAACATATATATGGGAGCTATAGCTAAATCTTAACCGATTTTCTTCAAATTCGGCAATGTTGGTTCATGGATCAAGAAACTCTACCATTCTAAATTTCAAAACGATTGGATGTAAAATACAGCTTTTATAGGACTAAATGGCCAAATCGGACGAAACATATATATGGGAGCTATAGCTAAATCTTAACCGATTTTCTTAAAATTCGGTAGTGTTGGTTCATGGATCAAGAAACTCTACCATTCTAAATTTCAAAATGATTGGATGTAAAATACAGCTTCTTCAGGACTAAAGAGCAAAATCGGACGAAACCTATATATGGGAGCTATAGCTAAATCTTAACCGATTTTCTTCAAATTCGGCAATGTTGGTTCATGGATCTAGAAACTCTACCATTCTAAATTTCAAAACGATTGGATGTAAAATACAGCTTTTATTATATACGGACGAAACATATATATGGGAGCTATAGCTAAATCTTAACCGATTTTCTTCAAATTCGGTAGTGTTGGTTTATGGATCAAGAAACTCTACCATTCTAAATTTCAAAATGATTGGATGTAAAATACAGCTTCTACAGGACTAAAGAGCAAAATCGGACGAAACATATATATGGGAGCTATAGCTAAATCTGAACCGATTTTCTTCAAATTCGGCAATGTTGGTTCATGGATCAAGAAACTCTACCATTCTAAATTTCAAAACGATTGGATGTAAAATACTGCTTCTATAGGACTAAAGGGCCAAATCGGACGAAAGATATATATGGGAGCTGTATCTAAATCTGAACCGATTTCAACCAAATTCAATAGCGATCTTAACAGCCGCGAAATACTCTAAACTGCAAAATTTCAGAACGATCGGAGTGAAATTGCGACCTGTAGTCGACGAACAACTTTACATGGACAGACGGACGGACGGACATCGTTAAATCGACTCAGCTAGTGATTCTGAGTCGATCGGTATACTTTAAGGTGGGTCTAGCTGTGTTATTTTCAGGTGTTACAAACATCTGCCGTGAAACAAATTTATAATACCCTGTACCACAGTGTGGTGTAGGGTATAAATATTAGGATGGAAACAGTTTTATTTAGAATAATATCTTCCGAAATATAATATTTGTGTATTTCAAATATTATATATTTGGAGTGTTCTCAAAAATATAAATGTTTCCAGCAGAATATGTTTGCGATAATATATCACAGAAATTGTTTTCCCCAAATATATTTTCTGGCAATTCAAACATATCAAAAACGTAAATTTTTCCGGTGTAGTTAGATAATTTGATAGACGCTCCTGGGAAAATGGAACTTTGGCCCATGTGCCAGTGGGAACCAGCTGCTACACGGATGGGTCCAAGCGAGGAGGAAGGACGGGTTTGGGACTTTTTATTGATGAACCAGAAGTCGAACTTCACTTCCGCCTCCCTGACCATAACACGGTATTTCAAGCAGAAGTTCGAGCAATCACGGAGTGTGTGAACTGGCTCAGTAACACGACAAAGCCTAAATATGCCAACATCTTCACAGATAGCCAAATGGCGATTCAAGCAATAACATCGGAAAGGGTCAAATCCAGAACTGTGTTGGACTGTAAAAGAACGATAAATGGTCAATTGCGTATTTGCTGGGTACCAGGACACAACGGAGTGATTGGAAATGAACGGGCAAACAACTTGGCTTCAAAGGGCAGAGAACTTCGAGTAATAAACTTGGAAAATTGGAAACCTTTCGAAGCCACGAAAAATGAGTTGAAGCACTGGGCAGTGATGGTTCACAAAACTGTGTGGAATAGCGCAACAGTAGGAGCAACTGCAAAGATACTGTGGGGTGACCCAAATGAAAAGAAAACAAGAAGTCTTCTGAAACTAAACAAGATCGATATTAGTAAGATGATGAGTGTTCTAACGGGACACTCAAGCTTACAAGCACATCTTCATCGCATAGGACTAGCAGAAAACGACGAATGCAGGGCATGCAGAGAAAACATCGAAACGATGGAACATATTCTGTGTCACTGCCCGGCTTTCACACATGGAAGATCCCAACATTTCGGGTCCGACATATTGCCAGACTTGACTCATCTCAGAGAATATGACTGGAAGATACTGAGAAAATTCGTGTCTAGTACCGATTTTCTGTAACTCGTGAGGTATAAAAAGATCATAAATAAGGAGCGCACAACAGGCCGAACCACTGGCTTAAGTGTATGTCCATGGACATGACACGTTTAAACGTCTCCTCTCTTCAACCTAACATAACCTAACCTAGCTAATTTGGACCCCTCTAATGTATGCACATACACGGGGGAAAATCGCCATTGTTGAACAAATTTGTGTTTACCCACAAAAAATATATGTTTATCCACAAACAAAGTTATTGTTTGAGAAGTGTTCCAAACATATTTTATTTAAAAAAGATTTTAAAACTTTGCTTACATTTTCGAATATTAGTTTAATATTCGTGTTATAATTTATTGTTAAAAATTTCATAAGCAGTATTAGCTTTAGTTTTACGGTACTAATTTTTAATTTATAAATATTCCAATTCATCTCTTTTTGTGCATCCATCAATGCAATTTATAGTTACGAAAGATTATACAATTTTTATTTAAATTGAATTTTGCAAACATATAAAATTTCTAAAAAATTCTAACAGAAAACATAAGGCATTGATACATTGCAAAAATACTTAAATACAAATCTATTTTTGCTTCGTAAATATCAGTTCCAAAAAAAATTATTAGGACGGAAACATAGTTTATTTAGAACAATATCCAAACATGGTATACTTGTATGTGCCAAATATTATATATTTGGAGTGTATCCTAAATATATGTATGTTTCAAGCAGAATATGTTTATACGTTTGGAGTATTGAATAAAGATGGATGCCTACAGGTAACAACAATTTGTATCCTATTTTTTACATTACTTCAATTATAAAAAATATCGAGTTTTTTACATATTCGATTTTCTAATATAATCGAATTTTTAAAACAATACTTTCTTGACGTACTGTCCAGTGATGCAACATAGTATGCCACGCGGCAACATTATCGTTCAACGAAGACACATCCGTATGGATGTATGTCAGCATCTTCAGTGGCATGTCCTTGGAGGAAATGTAAAGAGTGTATCATTGCGAGGTAATTACTTCAAAGCAAACAATTTCATCCAGAGCCTTTTAAAATCAAAATATTTCAAATTATTTCGTTCTAGCAAAATATTCTAGTAACTACCGGCTCAGCGAGCCACGGACCACTTGCTAATGTTGCACCCAACAATGCCAATGCAACTCTTACAAAAAAAGAAGACGAAGGCGAAACCCCCAAACACATACGCATTCTGACTCAAGCAAAAACATGGAACTCTAAAATATGCCGGCCAAATAAGTACACTTTAAAATTTCAACTGATATAATTACAGTCAGATTATCTCCATCAATCCAAGGCAATCCAACTTGAAGCGATCACTATTCTTGCCGCAGACAGACAGACGGGCGGACGGAAGGAAGGAAGGATAGATGGATGGAGGGATAGACAGACAGACGAGCCCAACAGAATGATTCGAGAGAGGCATGTTGTGTCAACAAGAGAATTCGCACTTGTCAACATCTACATGAATACTACTCGGACACTGTACAATATTTGGCCACTTACTCACAGACCGCCCTGCATCCTCCTTATTTTGCAACCAGCAATTCAATACACACATGCACAGTGGTTTTTCATCGTCAGAAGGAAGGGAACCCTCGCTAGGGGAAAATTTAAAAATCCCGGTTTTCGCAAATCGATTGGATTTTGCGATCTCAATTCGCTGTAAATTCAGAATTCACACGAAAACCGAATGAGCTGATATACTTATTTTGGATCTAAGGTCACTTTTCTATGTATCATTTATACTTCTCTCTAATGAAAGACCTCGGATTATATGCAATTTCATATTTGCGGATTGACAGAAAAATTCTGATTGGACCAAAATTCGTTTCAAAGAAAAAGGAATCGAAAAATAGGTGCCTATTTTTAATTTTTTGGCATATTTGCGTATTTGTGATATGCAAAATATGCAAAAAAATTGCAAAAAAAAAATGCAAAAAATGTGCAAAATAAGCAAAAAATTGCGATATATGAATCAAAAATGTGAAATTTTTGAAGGATATGTCAATACTATTTAAAAAATCTTGACACAAAAATGGATGATTTAAAAAATCATCCAAAACAAGTACATAAATATATGGAAAGTATGGGATAATTCCAAAGAAAACCGACCCACTCTGAATATTAATGAATTTATATTTGAATGAAATTTTGCAACAGGTGCTAGAAGTACCTAGTACCTCTCACACAAATGGTAACAATTTTGTGAAATGTTAAAAATGAGAAACTCATTAAAGTAAATATATAAATAAATGGTAACATTTCACAAAATTGTTACCATTTGTGTGAGAGGTACTAGAAGGGGCGTGGCACTAACGCCCACTTTGTACTGGACTGTAGGTACTATAAAAACATAACACTGCACAAAATTTCAAGTACTCGTATGCACTGGTATTAATGGGTCGGGCACGCGCTGCGAAGACCTAATGCAGTCGTTATGATCCTTATAGGAACGAAAAAGGAATCTAAATATGGGTAGTTCTTTTTCAAGTGTCAAAGGTCAAAAATTCGATCTTTCTCAAATTCTCAGAAAATGATGCCCTAGTATGTGGGAGTAATGACCCACACTATTAAAAAAATTAAATGAAAATTGGAGGCAGGGGTGAGTTCAAAGTTCAAAAAATTGATTTTTTTCATCTGTAATGGTTTTTTGAAGTTAATTGGAATGCTACAAAGCATACGAATTTAAAAATAGAAAATATAATTTCTTGAATTCCATGAAATTGGTCAAACGATAAAAGGTTTTATTTCCGCATTGTCTTTTATTATATGCGTGAAAAATTGCTCACTCACTTCAAGAGTGACATAACTCAAAATTGAAAATTGCCAAGATGTTTAACTTTAAGTTCGTATAAAAAGAAGAAAGTAACATGAAATAAGATGTTAAAAAAGGCTGCAATAATCCGAAGTATGGTTGTTTACTAATATACCAAATTTCGCTGAGATTACTTTGTGGACATTTGCAAAATTCGCATTTTTGTAAAGCAACCTCAAAAATTTAAAATTTTGAGTTATGTCACTCTTGTAGTGATTTCATTTGGAATTACCCCATCCTTTTCATATATTTAGGCCATTTTTTTGGATGATTTTTGAAATCACCGATTTTGCATTTTTGTGACACGATTTTTTAATTAGTATTGATTTTTTTAAATAGTATATAATTTTTTGCATTTTTGATTCGTATATTGCCAACAAATTTTGCATATTTTTGGCATATTTTGCATATTTTGTGCATATATTTTGCATATTATTTTTTATTTTTGATATGCACTCAAATTATTTAAATTTGAGTGATGAAACGTATAAATACAAATTTTGGTTCAAATCGGATGAAAATTGAAAGATATGCAAAATTCCCAGGTCTACTGATGAATTTGATTTATTACCTCGTAATATGTATGCTTGAATAAATATACTTATGCTAGAGGCTACCCGGTATACTTTGTAGCCCCCAAATTTCAATTTAGTGAAATAAGTATAAACATGCGATGTGTTTCATATTACAATTTCGGAACCCAGAATTATAGTTTTTGATAAATTAGAGAACTGCTACATTTTTCATGCAAATGCACTTTCTAACGTATGGATGCTCTTGTTTTAACAGAACTACTTGTTAACATGCATACCTAAACGAATAATTAATTTCACTGGTCCAGTTATGGCCTCAAATGGTTCTCTACGTGTTTTTTTCAATAATAGAGGCACCGTGGGGTTGTCTCGCCTCGCCCACCGATGTGTTATCCCAATTTTTCGGTAAATCTCTAATATTGCTCTTAAGTGACTATTTCTTATTAGACTATTTCTTGTGGGGTTATTTGAAGTCATTGGTCTTTCGAAATAAACCAGACTCCCTTCATGCTTTAGAAATCAATATTGAACGTGCCATTCGTGACATACGACTTGATTTAGTATAAAAAGTGCTCGAAAATTGGGTTCATCGAATTCGTTCCTGCAGAAGAAGTCGTGCACGGGGCAAAATCGCCTTTTTTGATATGTTTGAATCGAAAGAAAATATATTTGGAACACAAATTTTTAAATATTATATATTTCTTAGCAAATATATTTTATTTAAAAATCAATAAAATATATTTGGAACGCATATATTAATATATTACAACAAATTATATTTGCAAACTAAATTTCTCAAATAAAATATTTATTTAAATATAAATAAAATTATTATTTAGGAATTTTTCCAAACATATTTTATTTAAAACGATTTCCAAAAGTTTTGCTGACTTTTTCGAATTTCAGTTTTATTTTTCCTTGGCTTCGAATTGTACCTCCCAGTAATGATACCATATGCAGCATTAACTTAACTGTTTTAAATCAATCATTTAAATTTTCTGAGTTAGTATTCCAAGTCACATTTCTTGTCAATCCTCCAATTAATTTATTTTGATACAAGATTATACGATTTTAATTATTATTTTTACGAACTAAAAAATAACATTGAATTAGTAAAAAAGTTAACACAATTAACGTATTTTCTGAATTCTTAAGTGCGAATAAATATTTGTTTCGTAAATAATAGTCCCAAATAAAAACATGTTGGGATGTAAACAAAGATTTCTTTAGAATAACATATTCCCAAATATATACTTTTTGTGTGTTCCCAATATTATATGTTTAGAGTGTACCCTAAACATATATATGTTTCAAGCGGAATTTGTTTGGGACAATATACTACAGAAGTAATTTTTTTCAGCGTGTGGAGGCCATTTGAATGACGTTTTATTTAGAACTTAATTGAATCGATTGTACTTCACATTAAATAAAAAACTTTTGAATTTCCTTAAAAATAAGTGTGTTTTTTTCAAAGAAATCATATCACTGTTATTGGAAAACACTGTATTTTGTTTTAATATATAAATAAATACGTTCCATATAAAATTTCTTGATTTTCAAATAAAATTTATTTGTTCACGGATATATACTATTTATTTGATTCCAAAAATGGCGATATTCCCTTGTGCGATAACTTTCAAAAGGAGTGATCGATTTACTTCAAATTATTGTGCAATATATTCTTTAAACTTAAGTTCCAAAATGGGTCTATTTGGCCACAAAATCCTTCACTTCTGTAATATATTTTCCCAAACATATTCTGCTTGTAATATATATACATATCTGTGGTCACAAGGCATAACAGCATATGTCTGTTTTTGAAACTTTTCATGAGATAACTTTAAAGGTTTGTATCGGCAAAATAATCCATTTGTAAGGTAGTGACACAGTGAGATATTATATATAGATAACTAAACGAGGAATCATCACCAAAATGTGTCACAATATGTAATGAAGATGGGGAACATTATGGCATAACTCGAGTTTGAGCATAACTCGAGTTATGCTGTTATGCCTTGTGACCACAGATATGTTTAGATATATAACATTTGACACACACAAATATATATTATTTGGCACACACAAATAAAGGGTTTTCCAACAAGAGGAGTTATTTTGGTATTCCAAGAATTGTTTGAGATAAATGATCGGATGTTTATTTCATAATAAAGAGGAAGATATGCCGTTAATAATGAAAAACAACATCAGCCAAATGGCCACCACGACCACGCTTACAGGACCATATCCTTTTCATGGAATTTTCCATAACCAAATCGCAATGTGGCTGCCCTATGTCCTCGATAGCCTCACGAATTCTATCTTTGAGGTCTTGAATCGACGCTGGGCTGTTGGCGTAGACCTTATCTTTCACGTGGCCCCAAGGGAAGAAGTCGCAAGGTGTTAAATCACAAGATCTCGGTGGCCAATTGTGATCACTTCTTCGAGAGATAACACGGTCCTTTTCCCGTAACAGTGCAATGGTTTTGTTGCTTGTGTGGCACGTAGCGCCGTCTTGTTGAAAGCAAACGTTGTCCAGATCAATACCATCCAACTCCGACCATAAAAAACATTAATCATCTCTCGATAGCGCAATCCATTCACCGTAACTGTTGATCCAACCTCATTTTCGAAAAAGTAAGGTCCAATGAACCCGCCGGACCATAAACCGCACCAAACAGGCACATGTTGAGGATGGAGAGGCTTCTCAACAATATCTCTTGGGTTTTCCGAGCCCCAGATGCGACAATTTTGCTTGTTGACGTAGCCACCGAGGTGGAAATGGGCCTCATCAGTCAAGATGATTTTTCGATGGAATTCCGGATCATTTTCATGCATTTCAAGGACCCAATCAGCAAAGACACGACGTTGTTGATGATCGGCCGGCTTGAGATCTTGAGTTAACTGAACTTTATAAGCCTTAAGTCCGAAGTCTTTATGCAAGATACGGTGTAATGACGTTTGTGGAATGCCCAATTCCAAAGAACGACGAGGAATGGACAAACCTGGGTTTTCTTCAACACTTTGGGCTACAGCAGCAATATTCTCAGTTGTTTTTGAGCGACGTGCACGGGTTTTATTCTTCACATCACTAACTTGTCCCAACAGCTCGAATTTTTCCACCAATTTCTGTATTGCGGTCCGACAAGGTGCTTCACGACGACCCAAAAATGCTTCAGTTTTGCGAACTGTGATTGCAATATTTTCACCATTTTTGTAGTGAATTTTAATAATTTCAATGCGTTGTTGAATCGTTTATCGTTCCAGTTTTAGTAATGGCGTAGTTTCTACTAGTCAAATGTCAAAGAATAAAAGCTTCAAAAGTAACAGCTCCCGAAATACCGGGTGATTCAAAATAACACCTCTTGTTGGAAAACCCTGATCTGGAAAATGTTGTTCTAAAGAAATATTTGTTAAAACCCTAATCTAAAGCTACGTACACACGATTGCCAGATCGGACAATATTGTCAGAAAAATGGCATGTGACAAGGGCGCCATTGTCAGAAAAATATTTTTATTGGCAATACTGCATATAAATATTTACAAAATATATTTTAAACCTTTATATATAAAATCCTTTGTACGTTTGTTAGTAACGCATGATCTCAGAAACCATAAAAGCGAATGTGCTGAAAATATAACAATATGTTCAGTTTGGGGTCATTTGTGTTTTAGAATTATTTTCACCGCGATAAATTGCGGAGTGGTCAAGTTACTTGCAAAATTCGCATTTCCAGAGCGATTTGACTGATATTTAAAATGTATGTGTGTTTTGTCTTGATAATACATTCCAAACATGACGGGCAGGACAACGTCTGCTGGGGTCAGCTAGTAGGTATATGAAATTGTAAGGTTTTCTTGCAATCGTCTGAACTGCCAATTCAACTTTGCCTAACAATCTGTCATTGTCCGTACATTTGCAGCACTTTAACAGGGTTAATAACCTTGTCCGATCTGACAATCGTGTGTACTTAGCTTATGAATCGCGATCTATTGTTTGCGGAGCTGGGCAGTGACATATGTAAGTAAAGCTCTAAGGTTGCGTTATTCGCCCGACATGCCCTACAGACGCTGGTATCTACTATACGTATTTTATGTAGATGGTCTTGTAAGCATGTATGCTCTAATATTATGACGTCATTCCGATGACATACATGCTCGTGTTAAATTCATCATCGTTGATATAATTTAGAAGTCATCTGGTTCACAAGAATACAATCACCTTTTACTTGACAACCACAGTGCGATTGTCGTCACTGTCCGCGAGTGCGGTTTAAGCGAAAACCTGTCAACAACCGCGTAAATTGTACAAATTTCAGACATACCACCGAACGTATTAATCTCCGCAAGATTTCTGCTGACGCATGTAGCCGATCAGTGGATCGATGGATACACGCCAATCCTATTGATTTGATACGCAGGAGGTTTAATGGGATTTCATTGGTGCTGTTGTCGCAAAGAAAATTCGCTGTAAGTGGCAAGTGCGGCATTTAAAATTTTCCTGGAAACTAAGCACAATAGCTAAAGATTTGACTGATGGCTGGGCTGTTTGGTTGGGTTGGATGGTTAACTGACTGAATGACTGGCTGGCCGGTCGGTCGGATATGCGAAAGTCAAAGTAGAGTAAGCCGTGTTAATAATGAGTGGAATATTTTTGACGAACTTTGTTGGCGGCTGTTGATAAATCGATCACTGTGGTGGGCTCCGCAGCCATTCGCTGTGCCGGGTATTGAGTCGAGGCTGTCAGCCACCAGCCGCCGACCGCCAACCACCTTCGAACCAGTTAGACAGAGTGGCAACTCGTTTGTGGACACTGGCGGCGATCTGTGACCGAATGCATTTATCAATGTACTCGTCGGCATTCGCGGTATGACATTAATTAACTACTGCCGGTCGGTCGGTCGAATGGATCGATTTGGTTTGGTTTGGTTGCATGATCGCTCGCTCGCTCGATCGATTGTTTTGTGGTTTTGTCGTCGTTGTTTGTTTATTTATTTTGTTGCATTGCATTGGTCGCACTGTGATCTGTTATTGATCTCTTTGATCATAAATGGATGTGCTGAAATGTATGCCTGTGATGTCGTCCGACAGGTGCTCTTTGCAATTTTTATAGAAAAAATTAGTTCACGTAACTCGATTAGACTTTTAAACACTTTCGCAGAATTGCAGGTAGTGGTGAAAATCGTATCAGATCGTAACCCAAGAGCCCCCTTCACTCACTGTGGCATGTTCCTGATGATTTTCTCAGAATTCGTCATGATTTTTGTTGAATGGCGGAGAGTAGAGAGACTTGACTGCCTTTGTTATTCATCGCACACGGTCTGCATAATACTCGTATGTTACACAAACATGGGCGTAGATGTGGACCATCAGCGTAAAGAGTTGGTGTTGTTGAAGTGGTGAATTTATTTTGAATATACTTACAATCACTCCGAAATTCATGGAAAAATAGAATGATGAATGAATAGCAATATGATACATTTTCGTAACATTTGCACAACCGAGCGAAGCATTTCTACAACTGTTTCAACATTTCTCTGCGATATTTTATACATCTTATAATAATATACGGGAAATTTGTCTGGTACAAAACCAAATGTCCACTAAGGACAGAGATCAGTTCGCAGATTGTGCCATTTATTTGAAAACTTTCGATGGACTGCCTGCAGAGAATTGATGGCCTGGCTGGCAAAATCTAAGCAAATATATTTTATTTGAAATTCAATACAATTTATTTGGAACGCATATATGTATTAATATATTACAACAAAATATATTTGCAAACTATTTTTTGTTTGTATACAAATTATACAATTGTTTAGGAATTTCTCCAAATATATTTTGTTGAAAAATATTTTCAAAACGAATTTCATTTTTTATTTTTATTGAGTTTGAGTTATACCTTATATTTAGAAATGACAAAAGAAGCAATAAAATATGTTTTATAGCACCAATTTTAATTTCTATTTATTCCAAGTCATCATAGGTTGGCAACCCACCGTGCATAATGTATTATTATGCAAGATTATATTATTATTTAAATTATTTCAGATATAAAGGAATTTTAAGAACATTTAAACATCTGAAAAAATTAATATTGAATTACTGAAAAACACAAAACATGTCTTAAAATTAAGGTTTTGTTATATTTTCTGAGTACTTAAATGCAAATAAATACTTATTTGGTAAATAATAGTCCCAAATAAAAATATTAGGACGTAAACAAAGATTTGTTTAGAACCATATATTCCCAAATATATATGTATGATTTGTGTGTGCCAATATAATATATTTCGAATGTACCCTTAACATATATGTATTTCAAGCAGAATATGTTTGGGACAATATAATACAGAAGCGGTTTTTTTCAGCGTGTAGCACTCTACGGGGACTGTTCAATAGAAAAGGTGAATGTTGAAATTTCTTGTACAACGTGCATTCGAGTAGCCTTTTTATGTCTCGAACATATCGCTCACTCACTTTAAGAGTGACATAACTCAAAATTGAAAATTGCCAAGATGTGTAACTTTAAGACCGTAAATAAGATGTTTAAATACGCTTGAATAATCCGAAATATAGTTGTTTATTTATAGAACAAATTTCGCTGAGATTAATTTATGGACATTTGCAAAATTCGGATTTTTGTAACGCAACCTCAAAAATTTTAAATTGTTAGTTATGACACTCTAGAAGTGAGTGAGCGATATGTTCTTAGTTGAGTTTGTTTGCGTTTGGTTTATTTTATTTAACATAACATTTAGAGGTATTTTGATTGGGATCAAAGAATTTGGATAGCATTTTGTGTAAAAAAATGGAATTAAGTGGTCAAAAGCACTTGAAATATTGAGAGTGGCATATGGTGATTGTAACCTGAGTCAGAAAAATGTTTACAAGTGGTACAAGCTTCTAAAAGAAGGTCGAGAAGATGTGAATGACGACGCACATCCTGGAAGATCCATCACATCAAAAACCGATGAAAATGTTGAGAAAGTAAAAAAATTGTTATGGAGAATCGTCGAATAACTATTAGAGAAGTTGCAGAGAATGTCGGCATATGCCGTAGGAGCCAAGATAAAAAAGCACGCCAAGTTCGATCATAAGTCAAGGTTTTGCTCATTGTTTCTTCGATTACCGCGGCGTAGTGCATCATAAGTTTTTGCCACATGGGCGTACGGTTAACATCTCGTCATTGATAGTTCTAAAAGTGGACGTATAAAGGCAGAGAAATAAAGATATCAAATGAATTCAAGTATTTAGGAGTAACATTCACCCCAAAAATGAAATTCACCAAACATATACAAAAAAAAGAACAATGAGGCAAAAAACGCAATAAATGCAACATGGAAGCAATTTATAGGAAGAGTAGATGTCAATATGAATGCTAAGTGGAAGTTGTTTTTAGCTGTCTGCAGATCCATTCAGACATATGCAGCCCAAGTTTGGGGATACTCATACTTCGACGAAATCAATACGGTGCAAAGATATATATTTTTTAAAACGAATTTTACGTGTACCAAGTTTTACACCAAATTATATTCTTATGTTAGAAACGGAATTAGAAGACACACAAATATATACACTGGGACTACATTTAAAATATTTGGGAGACATTTTGTTTCGTTACACCCACAACAGACTCCCGCATCAGCTTTCAGAGATTGTACTCCGTCAAAATACTTCCTGGGTAGAAGAATTGAAGAGATTGGCTCAAACTTTTAGTCTGCCATGGCCAGAAATGTCCTCCCTAACGAACTGGAACTCATTTTCTAATGATTTAATAAATAGTATAAAGCTGCATACGCACGAAGGAAGACTAAGTAGAAAAAACGACAGTCAAAGCCTGTGCGTATATAAATATCTGAACACAAACAGAGCTCATCTTTATTTGAATGAAAAATACTCCTACGAGAAAATTGTATGGATTTTCAAAGCACGCAGTGGAATGATTTCTCTAGGGTATAACCGGTTCGATTCTCATAACTCTACAAGCGAATTTAAACTCTGTAATATGCATGAAATCGAAACATTAGAGCACTTCTTGGGAACATGTCCTGTACTCAGAGAATTTAGAATGATGTCATTCCAAAAGCGTCTACTAGACAGAGAGGAAGTCATTAAAATATTTGATGGCCGAGAAGAAGAATTTTGGGATAATTTGGTAATCTATCTGAAGGCCAGCTATAAATATCGCCAATATTTGATAAACGAATACTATTAAAAATTAGTCATATGGTATGCGACAGACGTATTTTTAACATTGTCGCAAATATCTGTGTATTACTTTCTAAATTGAATATTATAGTTATTTCACTGAATTGTAAAATTATTAACACAAATAATTATTCAATAAAGAAGTATTACTACTACTACTACTACTAAGAGAAGAAGAGATAGTTCGTAATTTGTTGGCCGAAAAGAATACCGTAATCATGCCTCAACCATCGTATTCACTAGATCTGGTCCCCTGCGACTTTTTCCTGTTCCCAACAATTAAGAGACCCATGAAGGCTTTTTGCGACGATTGGGCAGATAAAAACCCAATCGCTGAGAGGCCATACCAAAAAGTGCATATCAGAAATTCTTCGAGGATTGGAAAAAACGCTGTCACAAACAAGTGTATTATATCTGAGAGGGGAATACTTTGAAGGGGACAAAATAGAAATTGATGAATAAATTAATATTTTTTTAAAAAAATTAAATTTCACCTTTTCTATTAAACAGACCTCGTACTTCCACACTGTTGGCAGTTTAATCTTAGTTGTTCCAATGAAGCTCGTGTGAAGCCAGTGTATCATTCTTGGACTTAATCGTCATTATGAACCTATAGCTCTTCAGCACAACGACTAACATCTGTGAGTCTTGGTGGCTTTTTTCTATGTGCCCATTACAATTCAGTTTCCATGATTACCCCTAAGTAGTTAACTTTGTTAGATATTGTAAATGTCTTATTCTGGAAACGAGGTTCGCTGAATCACGCGAATCTAGTCTAAGGATTGGATAAGTTTATCGGTCTTTAGATTGTTAAAAGCACATTCAATCTCTATGCAAACGGCGATTGTACACCTTTTTCACTGAAGGTCTCTTCTATGTTGTGCTCCACCTCATGAAAGCATTTTCCAATGATATTCCTTGGGCATAGGCGTGTTGTTTATATTTCAGCCTGTCATCCGGTATCTTATTTTAGTAGGAACGAAGTTAGGCTAATAGGTCGACAAGCCTTTAGGTGGTATAACTCGCCTTGCCAGGCTTGGGTATGAAAACCACCAACTGCCAATTTTTGGAGTTAGACATTCAGTGAAAACTCCAGCCAGATGACTTGACACCAGATTTATCTCATTCCGGAGGAGTGCCGAAAGTATTCCATCCGGTCCTGCAACCTTAATCGTAATAGGGACTTGATTTAACACATTTTTGTTCTGCTGCTGTTCCTCTGTTAGTCTAGGAATTCCAGTCGGAAGGTGAGTTTTCATTAAGAGCCTTATGGTATCCTCTATTATTTCCATCCTTTTATCAGTGTGATCCACCAGTGCTTCGGTTTGAATGTGTATTTTTGAGAAAAACTTTATTATTTTGGCTACGCTGCACAGTGCTCTGAATTATGAAATTTGGTACCAAGCTATTTGTGGTCATAGTTAAGAAAAATTTTAAATTTAAACACAATCGGACCGCGGGTCTCGTAACCCTATGCAAATTATTCCGGGTCCTCAAAAATTCAACAGACTATAACACTGAATTGGAGCATTGTATATTTATGATGTTTCACATTTCATAATATTTCACATATATCAGTTGCGGTGCACAATTTCGACGGGATATAGCGAGTGCTTTTTGTTACCTTCCACACATAGTGTTCAAAGGACTTTGGATTTCGACCAAAGTTTTTAAAGCGTAATAGGCTTGCTGTGAGTAAACGTGTGCATAAATTTGGGAGGGATTGTTCAAGATCCCTCAACACAGCCCCCTTGAAGATCCTGAAAATGGGTTTTTGGTCTATACATTTGTATTGTATTTTGTAAATTTTGTTTGGGAGGTGCCAAAAGAGGCTGGTAATAACGCCCATTTTTAATATACTGTGGGTACTATGACCCTGCGTGGGGGAGTTACTCAAAGGAGTGGACCAACAAGAGACGGACAGCCTGACGAACATTGCTCAAATGCAGTAAAATGGCCCAAAAGGGATTTTCGCCAAATATTCTTGGGTTCACTTTTCTATTAGATCACTCCAACCGAAGTTTGTGTAATAATTTCTACATTTATCCATAGATATTCTTCAAATAAAGATTGTTCTCTGGCGATTTTTTTCTATTTTTTATGTTTTTTTTGTGCCAACAAAATTCTTTTTTTCGAAAAAATCTAATTTTCTCTAATTGTTTTAACGACAGTTACTAAACGTGTATGCCGGCATTGACGAGCAAACATATATCGTGAAACCCATCAAATTAAAGGGAATTTTGCGTAGATTACAAAAATGGTGAGAAAAAGTTGAAGACACAATATGGAAAATGTCCGTAAGTGTCCAAAGTGTTTTTGTGTAGTATTGTTTCGTTTAAAAAGTTTAATGCAAGTATTTGTCAGAAGATTTTCCTTCGTTGACTTCTAAAATAATATTATCATCTTCCTCAAAAATGCCATCCAAAATACCGCATAGATACTTGATGTATTACTCTTTAAAATATTGCCAATGTTAAGATTTTTAAGCCGTATTGAACTTATAATAGGATCAGAATTTACGTCATTAAATCATTGTTTGTGTTGTTTGGACAATTTTTTCCTGGTATACAACACGCGAGCTTCTCGGATAATTTTGTGACTGGTTTCCTCAGATAAACAAGCTTAAATTAAATAAATGTTTCCGGATATAAAATTGTTAATATTTATATACCTACTGGCAAATTAAAGTAGCTAATAACATCGTAACCATGAAATAGTACTTTATGTACACTACTTGCATATAATATCATTGGAAGCGCATCAAATTATTCTCCTAGTGTTACTGTTAATTTTTTGTCGCAAGAAAATTGTAGGCCTAAAACAAAAGTACTTTTTCGTTATTTGCACAAATAACACTATGCAACAAACAATTTTTTTTGTGTCTCAGACCTAAAAATTATTTTTTGTATAGAATGTGGCACACTGTTATATTTTTATTTTTTATTTTTTTTTTAAAAAATTGTTTATTAAAAATACTATTATCGTCGAAGGTACCCTTAGAACTATAATTTTTGGAGTATATGCCCGATCAAGTCGACTTATACGTTAAATTGAAGCTATTAATGTGGGCCACCAATGTTGGAAATATCTCTTTCACTTAGAAACAGTGGTTTAGTAACAGCCATTAAACAAATTGGAAAAAGTAGATTTTTTAAAAAAAATATTCCTGGGACGAAAAAAAAACATAAAAAATTGAATCTTGTTTTTTAAAAGCTTGCATCCTAGCGAAGAATATAATGCCTATTTGCAAAAATCTATGGATAAATGTAGAAATTATAGCCCTTTTGATAGAGGAAAGAGAATTTCAAAAAAAAAATTTTTAATTTCTGTTTAAATAGCGATATTATTTATTACTTTTATTTATATTATGTACTTTTGAGTTAATTTACAATTGGTGAAACCAATTAATTGGTGAAAATTTAATTGGTGAAAAAGTTTAAATGAGAATGCAAGAAATGAATTTTGAGGGACATATTTACACCTGTTGGAATACATAAAGCGAAAAATAAGTTAGAAAAATACATACATACGAGTATGTGTTATATACATAAATATAGAAAAATATATTTCTTTCCAATTTTTTTATAATTTTTTAACAAATCATTAATCATGCTGCAATTTCATCCGACGTCAAATATGATTCGAAATTTATATCTTTCATCAGTTTCCTTATTTTAGGCCTATCAAAAATGTCTTCTTCGATTTTTTGAAAAGAAAGACTATTAAATAAACTCTTTAAATATGAGAGTGAAATGCCATCTTTCCTTAATGCTTTTGCAAATTTTTTAAAGAGCCCCAGCATAATATGCAGTATTGGCAAAATAATGTTTTCTCTTTGGACGAGAGGTGTGTATTTTATGTTGTTTTCACCCAATGTAATGTGTTTTCTTGTTGGTCATTTCTTTCTTCTGTAATGATCTTCGCGAGTACGTCTATCCCAGAGGAATAAAAATATTTTGTTATCCGCCTTGCATTCCATATAACATCCCAACTACTTGTAAATTGCAACAAATTTTCCAGTTATGGTGTTCATATTTTATGTATTTTATCAATTTAGCCATTGTTTCGTATGATTCTTTAGGGTTGACAGCATGAGCAATGGGAATCGACGGTTTCTGATTTACGTTGTGCAAAAGTACTGCTTTCAAACTTTATTTACTGCTGTCAACAAATAACCGCCATTCCTTTGAATTGTATGTTTGATTAAGTTCGTCGAACAATCCGGAATGTCTCTGCAAAAGCATATGTTATCCACAGTGTATACAACTTTTTTTAAGGTATATCACGGACTCTATAATATGATATGTTAACATCTGGGGCCAAAATATTGTACTGTTTCCGAGATGCAAGTAGTTCTGCCTTAGCTTTGGTCAGTTCCAAATCTCTCACTAGATCACTGAGTTGACACTCAGTTAAAAGCGATGACTTCTGACTCAAACTTGAAACGCTAAGAGTTGAGTACTCAGTTGAACTTGATGTTTCCGTAATTAGGCTGTTAGCTACTTGGGAATTGGTATTGTTTCCGAATATGCAACTGGCAAAGTGCGAAGCGAATGCTCCTTCCTACTCCTATCTGTTTACTTAGACAAGAACAGCAGTCCGTATCGTGAATGAATGGTTGTCTCCAAATCATTGGCATTCCAAATTGCACGTGATGTCTAAAATTAAAACGTTTTATTCCACAAAACATTGTAATACATCAATTGTAAAGTACTTATCGCATGCCTCTACTACTCCATCGAGAAAGATTTACACAAAATATTAGGTGTCCACGGTTCGTTCATATTTTTAACTCGTATACCAAAATATTGCACATATATTTCTTCTATTATTTTACTAAACGCACGTCGATTTTTTTAATAACATATTTTCGACAGATGTAGCAGAAATTGTCGGGATCATTTACACATTGAAAAATTCTTTGCCTTTTACTCATACTTCGAATTATAACTAAAATAATATTTTTCAGAAAATCGACTTATCTATTTACGACTTACTAATTTATTAATAAGAAATTTCATTCATTAATTCCGGGTTTAAGGTACATTAGTTGCAGTACCTGTAACTGACATATAGTTTGCTTTGAACGTAGAAACCCAATATTTTCAAGACTACCGCGTACTACTTTGTATTGCATATATATAATTATACCCTCACTTTAGTGTGACGAGGGTATATATCATTTGCTACGGAAAAAAGTGTAACACATCGAAGGAGTGATCTAAGACCCAAAGTATGTTCGGAGGAAATCCGTTTTGGGTCATTCTAAGTCGAATGAGCAATGTCCGTCCGTCCGTCTGTCTGTCTGCCTGTCTGCTGGCTGGTGCGCACGATAACTCTCGAAAGGAGTAACCGATTGACTTCAAATTGGTATGTGGTAATATTTTTTTCTATCTCCGGCTAAGTTCGAAGATGGGCCATATTGGTCCACTCTTTCTAGTACCTCCCACACAAAGGGTTAACAAGTTGTGTAATATTGATTCTTTAATAACTACTATACTACTTATACGAATCTTCTGAAATTCCACACATAGTATTAGTCAACTCGCTATCAACTCGAGGAAAATGGGCGAAGTTGCCACGTCTCTTTAGGTACCTCCCACACAAATGCACCGTTTTGCACCAAAAATTAACAGCTTATAACATTAATAACGGTGTATAAAAATACTTGAAATTTTGCACAGTGTTATGCTTTTATATTGCCTATAGTCTAGAGAAAAATGGGCGTTGTTGCCACGCCCCTTTTGGTACCTCCCACACAAAGGTACCATTTTGCACCAAAAGTTAACAGCTTATAACATTAATACAAGTGTATAATAATACTTGAAATTTTGTACAGTGTAACGTTTTTATAGTGCCTATAGCCTGTGAAAAATGGGCGTTATCGCCACGCCCCTTTTTATACCTCCCACACAAAATGGCCAAATCATACCACAATTTAATATCTCATAACGTTTATACCAGTGCACATAAACGCTTAAAATTCGGCGCAGTGCAATGGATTTAAAGTATCTACTGTTCAGCGAAAAATAGGTGTATTTGTTAAACTCCTTCTGGTAGCTCCCACACAAATTGACAGAATAATTCGTGTAATATTCAAAATTACATTACTCACAAAGTGAGGGTATACCTTAGTCGGTTTACCCGACTGAAACTTTCTTACTTGTTTTACTACCTGTATATACGACTGGGATGTCCATGCCCCTAAAAGACGTAAATGAATGGAAACCTCATAAATAAAAAAAACAAATATTGTTGAATGGCCCTCTACCAGAGACGATCTCATCCAATATAGCTCTCACATTGCATATAATGCTTTATGGAGGGATACGAACGGCCATAAAACCTCGTCCTCTCTATAGTTTTATAATGTCTGACATCAATCCTCATAAAATAAAATGCAAGTGCAATGTCTCTTATGTGTCTCTCTCACATATGGCGAATTCAATATAAGCAAAAACACAATTTAACAAGTAAGAAAGTTTCAGTCCGTTAAACCGACTAAGGTATACCGTCACTTTGTGAGTAATATAATATATAACAATTAATCTGTCAATTTGTGTGGGAGGTACCAGAAGGGGTTTAACAAATACACCTATTTTTCGGTAAACCGTAGATTCTTTAAATACATTGCACTGTGCCGATCTACAAGCGTTTATGTGCACTGGTATATTAACGTTACGAGCTATTCAATTTTGGTATGGTTTGGTCATTTTGTGTTGGAGGTACAAAAAGGGGCGTGGTGATAACGCCCACTTTTCACAGGACTGTAGTCACTATAACAGCATTACACTGTACGAAATTTTAAGTATTTGTATGCACTCGTATTAAAGTTATAATCCGTTAAATTTTGGTGTAAAACGGTCCATTTGTGTGGGAGGTACCAAAAGGGGCTGTACAATAATGCACAGTTTTTATCGGACTATAGGCGCTACAAAAACAATATACTGTACAAGATTTCAAGTATTTTGTAATACACTTGTATTAAAGTTATAAGCAGTTCAATTTTGATGCAAAATTGCCCATTTGTGTGGGAGGTACCAAAAGGGGCGTGTAAACTTTGCCCATTTTTGTCGAGGTAATAGTGACTAATTAACTAATACTATGTGTAGAATTTCAGAGGATTCAAATAAGTAGTATAGAAGATATTAATTAATCAATATTTCACTAAATGTTAACCCTTTGTGGGGGAGGTACTAGAAGGAGTGGACCAATATGGTCTATCTTCGAACTTAGCCGGAGATAGAAGAAAATATTACCACACACCAAATTTGAAGTCAATCGGTTACTCCTTTCGAGAGTTATCGTGTGCACCAGCCAGCAGACAGACGGACGGACATTTCTCATTCGACTTAAAATGACCCAAAACGAATATCCGCCGAACATACATAGGGTCTTACATCACTCCTTCGATGTGTTACACTATTGGCCCGTAGCAAATGATATATACCCTCGTATCACTAAAGTGAGGGTATAACAACTAAGAAAGTTCAGTCGGGTAAACCGACTAATGAATCCCCTCACCTTGAGTCTCAAAAAAATATTAGTAAATTTATTTATTTTTTGTTTTATTTAAATTATTATCAGTTTAAATTGCATTTAATAACTTTAAAGTATGTACTGGTATTAAAGTTAAAAGCTGTTATGCTCCATTTGTGTGAGAGGTACCAAAAGGGACGTCCCAATAACGGCCACTTTTCTCTGGACTCTACACGGAGAAAAAAATATGTTAAAAATATGTTTGGATGCAATCATAAATATGTTTGGGACGGGCACAATCATATATATGTTTATGGGTAAACATATTATGTTTGCACACAATCATAATATGTTCGGGGCAAAATTCTAGCATATTATAAAACGATATGATTGTGTCCTAACATATTTTTGGCAAAATAATATATTAGAGCATATTTTTTAGATTTTTAGAGAGTATTACTCTCTGAGAGCCCAATTATGTGACTCATAGAGCATCTACCATCACCACTGTGCTAAGCCATCACAGCGAACACACGCACGCACCCACATACAACCATTGACAGCCACAGCCAGTCAGAATGAATATATGGCTATGCTTATACTTTCTTGTTTCGGGTGTAACATGAAAGTAAATTAAAATACACGCTGTGCATATAATTCTCGTTGACTCTATATAGCCAGTGGTATAAGGTGTTGACGTTTTTCAGTCAATGGGGTGGATCAACGGAGCTACCAACCAAGTTGAAAGAAAAGTGGCATAGTCCGCAGTCCGAATAATGGATAATTAATGGAACATTAGACTAGAATTTTATAAATATATTATAGGTGCGTCACAGAGGGTTCAGACTTTTGATAAAAAACAACAATATACAATCATATACATGATTAAATGCAATCATATATATGATTACATACAATCATATAAATGTTTGGACATAAGCATATATATGATTACACACAATCATATAAATGTTTGGACATAAGCATATATATGATTACATACAATCATATAAATGTTTGGGAACATTACCGCTACCCCAAACATAATATGTTTGGGAGCTGCTCCAAACATATATATGTTGCCTGCAAAATATGTTTGGGGCAATATGTTACAGAGGCCGTTTTTTTCCTCCGTGTAGGTACTATAAAAGCATTACACTGTACAAAATTTCAAGTATTTGTATGCAGTGGTAATAAAGTTATAAGCTGTTTACTTTTGGCACAAAAAGGTCCATTTGTGTGGGATGTACCAAAAGGGGTGGGCCAATAACGCTCATTTTTCTCTGGACTCTAGGTACTAAAAAAGCATTACACTGTACAAACTTTCATGTATTTATATACACTGGTATTAAAGTTATAAGCTGGTAAGGTTTGGTACAAAAGGGACCATTTGTGTGGGAGGTACCAAACGGAGCGTGGCAGACAGACAGACGGACGGACATTGCTCATTCGACTTAAAATGACCCAAAACGGATATCCGCCGAACATACTTAGGGTCTTCGGCCACTCCTTCGATGTGTTACACTTTTGGTTCGTAGCAAATGATATATACCCTCGTCTCTAAGGTGAGGGGATAAAAACGGAAAAATATGAAAAAGATTTTTTTTGAAATAGTCAGTGTTTTCATCGTTAGCATGCTGGCTTTTTAAAAATGTGATAAACAATTTTTCGATTTTTTTTCTATTTTTTATGTTTTTTTTTGTACCAGGAAAAAGTGTTTTAAAAAAAAATATTTTTTTTCTCACATTTTTGACAACTGTTGTATTGTGTTACACTGTGATATGTAGCCCTCAAAATTTCCTTTAATTTAATGCATAACAAGGCTCAAGCAGGCTTATACTTGAAAAGTTATGGATTAAATACTAAATGTACTTTCCATGAAAGTTGGAATTTTAAAAAACATTTTTTTTTTTTAAATTTTTTTTTTTTTTTTAATATTTTTTCGTGTTTGTGACACCAAATTACACCAGAAACTGTTATCCACATTCCTTGGACAAAATTTTTGGCGAAAAAAATTTAGATCTCTACGATTTTTTTCCGATGACATAAAATATTATTTTTTTTTTGATTTTGCGACATAAAAGCACCATTTTAAAAGGCTTTTTTAAAGTTTTTATCAAAAATATTTTATAAATATGATATTTTGAATTTATAAGAATTATGTCAACCATCAAGCGCAAAAAATTAAGGGTTTGTTCTACAAGTTAAAGGAGGTGGTTATTGGAATACCACCTAAAACCTAAAGCAAAATTACATTTCGAAATTTTGTTCACGAATAGTTTGAACTTTTCAGCATTTCCATGTTAAGTGATCACAGTATTTTTGGCTCATGTCACGGATTTTGATGAAACTTGGTGTAATGGTTGTACTAAGTGTTGTCAACAACCAATGCAAACTATTTTGCAAAAAAAATAAAAAACAGGCCTACTGTGAAGATTTTACAATTTTCGAAATCGTGAATTTTGAGGAATACTGGGTTTATAAAAAATATAACTTTTTTTAAAAAAATTAATTAAAATTAATTTTAAAAAAATCCCCCTTTTATTTTTAAATTTAATTTTTGTTGTTTTAGGCCAAGTTTTCCTCTACAATATAGCCAATTTCCATGAGGGCCTTTTTTGTCTTTCTCGAGAAATAATTAAATCTTTATGATAGGTTTGTCCCAATATTTTCTAAAATGCTCAATAGGCCGTATTGAAACGCAAAAAATTACCATTAATCATTTTTGAGTAACACACAAAAGTTGTGTCATGGCGCCAACAGTTCTGTACCAAAAAGAAAAATCTAGCAAATTTCTCCTATCATCTAGAATTTCTTTCCGAACTTTTATCTGTTGGTTTTAGCCTTATTTCGTCCAAAACAGGGACCGGTCTAAAACCTGGTCCCTACTCCTGTATTTCGTTCTTTAACATAGAACTTCTATTCCGAAGCCTTTTACGTTAAAATTGAGCCTGAATTGAAGACCCTTTGTTTACCCCGCAAACTTTGTGGAAAAATTCTATATGTATAAAAAACTCTGGGTTACCGTTAAAGTGTATTGTGGGAACCTATAGTGATTTTTGTTACAAAGAATATTTCTGTCGAATAAGTCACTCATAAAATCCATCGATTTCTACGACTTTTTATACATAATTATTTTTGGAGGGGGATATTCAGGGGTAAGGCTATACTTCTTGAACATTTATTCGAAAGCCTTCCTCACTAAATTGTGTCTACATTTAATAATCTTTTTGTCAACCCAGCATTTGTTGCTGAATATCTCGAAAACGCGATTTCAGAGAAAAAATTATATTTGATCGATGAAATATTCAGCAATGCAAAGCCTAGTATGATATTAGTGATTATATGTATGAAATAATATGTAATTCTTCATATTCTTTTACCCTATATCGTCCCCTCAATAAAAGAATAGTGTATAATTTTTTTGTGGTTTCGAGAAAATCACATTTTAAGTTTTTGTGCAATTAGACTTCTTAGAAGATAAATATGTAAATTTTAGGAGAGAATCGATGTTTTAAATTTCTTGTCGTTTTAATATGTGCTGAAAATATGAGGCTACAGCCAGATGATATTCTATTAGTCTAAATGTGCGATCAAAGTACCATACTACATATATACAGTATTTTTTCAATTTAACTTCCACCAAATTTTTACTAGCTATAAAATCGATTATGTAGATAAAAAAATAATGGCGTATATTGTTTTATTGAGGGAACGATATGTAGATATAGATTCAAATGGCAATTAAATGCTTCATCTATATATATAAAGAAGAATGTGTGTTTGTTGGTTTGTTTGTACCGTATAGGTGTCTATGCGGCTGGACCGATCTTCTTGAAATGTTAACAGAATGCACATGTGTGGGGGTGGTGAAAATAGGGTACTTGAATTTTCGATGTACCAAGTGGGCGTAAGCCAAATTTTGAAATTGAGATATCATACACAATTTGTTAGCGAGAGTGCTGTAATTTTGTGCATATGTATCTGGTGGCAGCCTACGTGATTGGTCCAAAAATGGGCGGGATTAGACCAATGGGCATGGCCCCGCCTATATAAGAAAATTTTTGAAATTGTCATATCTTGCCCAATTTGTTAGCGAGAGTGCTGTAATTTTGTGTATGTGTATCTGGTAGTATTCTACGTGACTGGTCCCAAAATGTGCGGGACAGGGCCAATGAGCTTGGCCCGACCATAGAAACCAAATTTTAAAATTGCACAGTTTTTTAGTGAGAGTGCTGTAATTTTGTGTATATTTGCATATATCTGGGAGCAGTCAACGTGATTGGTTAAAAAATGGGCGGAATGAGGCAAATGGACGTGGCCCATCCCAAGTGAGACAAGTTTTGAAATTGATATACTTTGAACAATTTGTTAGCGAGAGTGCTGTAATTTTGTGTATATGTATTTGGTGACGGGCTACTTGATTGATCCAAAAATGGGCGGAATCGGAAATCTGAAATCTGGAAGTTTACCGGGCCCCGCTAGTTAAATATATAGCTAAAATGTTTTTAATTTACATATTAATTCCTTGGATTTTATAGCAAGTTTTTTTGATATATCTCATTTGCTACAATAGGCTTCCTACATTTTATTTTGGGACGCTACTTTGGCTATTTTTATGGATTTTGACAAAATTATAAATATTAAGGAGACCTTTCTTTCAGATTGCACTCATTCCCGTATGATGAGTGAAAGCTGATAGTTTTTTATAACACATACCTGATACAATACACCAAAATACAAAAATTGTTGAATATAATTCCCACTTCAAACTATGCATAGGATACGCTCTTGGATTTTTGCATATCGTCACACCATACCGACAATGCCTTTATTGCGGCGAAGAGCATAAACAACAAACTACTGGTCTTGAAAAGCAACACCAGAGTCAAAGACTGTTTAGAAACTGTCATCACAGTCATAACGCGGAGACTCTTTCATACAAATGTGGTCGCCTCTTTTAAACTGATAACAATCACCTATATTAACAGCCCAATCTCTGTATGGTACATATGTATGCACATTTACAATATTAGCAAAAGAAAAAAAACATCGGCGAAATATACAATTTTTCATATTCGCAAGTTCATGTTAAGACAGTGTATACGAGTACAGGGTGGCTGATATGTATTGCAACCAACTTCAGGTTGCTATCATTTCTAAACCGCTAGTTTAGTCATTTTATTGTTTACAAGCTTACAAAAGCATTTTGATCTATTGCATTCAGAAAAAAGTTATTCGTGATGGAATTCAAGCGTGATTGAAAAACACAAGTGGCTGTCGTTAGAGCCCTCCAGCATTTAAATGTGAATAAATCTTTTGTTTCTCGCACCATGGCTCGTTACCGTGACACTGGCAGTGTTGCATCGCGTCCAAAAAGTGGACGAAAAAAAACGGTAACAACACCAGAAATGATCCGAAAAGTGAAGGCCAGATTTGATCGAAATCCACGCCGCAGTGGTAGAAAAATTGCTCGTAAGCTGAACATATCGCGAGAACGGATACAACACATATTAAAAAATGAGCTTGGACTAAAGCCATTGAAGTTCCAAAAAGTGCAAGAGCTCACCGATGCACAAAAAAAAGTTAGACTGGAAAGAGCCAAGGAGTTGCTTCGCTTGCACGAAAGTGGCCAGTTACCGAATTTTCTCCGATGAGAAGCCATTCCAAATTGATCAGTTTGTGAACAAACAAAATGATCGGGTTTACTTGCCAAAGAGGTCAGCTGAAAATTTACACCTTCTATTGGCCACCAGAACTCAAACGCCGCCGATGGTAATGGTGTGGGCCGCCGTAACGGCCGATGGTCCCTCCCCGCTCGTATTCATCGACCATGGGCTCAAGATAAATGCCGAATATTATCGGTAAAATGTCCTAAAGACAGTACTGAAGCCCTGGGCAGACAAACATTTTGGCCGCAGACCATTGACATTCCAACAGAACTCAGCACCATCGCACTCAGCACGCGTCAACCAAGAATGGCTTAAAACGGAGGTTCCTCGCTTCATTTCTACCGCACAATGGCCACCAAGATCTCCGGATCTCCGGACTTTTGCGCCTGGGGCATTTTATAGAGTAAGGTTCGCACTAAAAAATACCAAAGTATCGATCATCTAAAGACGGCGCTTCGTCGGGAATGGGCCAAAATACCGCAGAGCCACTTTCGTGCAGCGTGTGATGGCTTTGTCGGCCGTTTGTGCCAAAGGTGGCCAATTCGAACAAATCTAAACTGTTTCTAAAATATATTTGAGTGTGTAATTTTGTATATTCGACCTGTGTTTTTAATTTTGTTTGATATTTATCAAAAATGACCTCGAGCTCATTTTTGATAAATATCAAACAAAATGTTTCTAAAATTTTATGTTATTTCCGACTTTTTTTGCTTTTGATCAATAAAATTTAAAAAAAAAATTAAAAAAATATAGCGCTTTACTTTGTTGCATTACATATCAACCACCCTGTATATGATACACTGCATCGTGAATGAAGTAAATCTCCCATAAATACTACACGCTGTGGTGCAAAGTATTATGACTTAGTGCATTTCTTTGTAACAGCTTACATGATTGACTTATCACATTCTGAGTCGACTTCTCCAAGTCTGTCGATCTGTCTATCCACGCTTTCGTGATATCAAAATTCATTACGTAAATATGAACTTTCGCAAAAATGCCTTCAGGGACATTATTTGACTCAAGGAAGAACCCTTCGATAACTCCATATCAGCCCAAGGAATTATATAGTCCCAATATAAAGGATCTGAACAAAATTTGTCAAAAAAATTTTTACTTTGATTTTTTGTCAATCGATCGATATATTTAAGTTCAAAACCCTATGAACTAGATCCTAAATATCTAACAACAAACATTATAGTTTGTTAAAATAGGTAATGTCGGTCAATGTGGTTTCTCAAACATAATAGCACATGTGAAGAAATAAAAATGTTCAGGAGAGCCAAAATACTTTTTCTCTCGCAGTGCATTTGATACTAAATGCGGATACGAGTAGTTGGTTGTTGGAAACAGTCTACAAAAAATTTACTAACATGGGAGTGTACTATATCGATCGATAGATAATTATTATTGTAAATTACCGAAATTGAAAATTTCCGACATACACGCAAAGAAAAAATTCGTTTCTGCGAAACGAAATATTAGACAACTACAATTCTCGTTTGCCTGAATTGAAATTTCGTTTGTTGTGACAGAAACATCTTCTGACCAAAAGAAATTTCAGTCGTTGTAATCGAGAATTGTAGTCGTCTAATATTTCGTTTCGCAGAAACGAAATTGACGAAATTTGTAGGGGCTCAGTGGGACAAATAGCGATATATGTGCATATGTATATATGGTATCGCCACCAAGTTCAGTGGGACAAAACGGGATAAATGTGGTACCAGTGCAGAGCAAGAGGTTAGATCTTGGAATGTAAGAGCGGTAAGAAGTTTTGTTTCCCAAAGTGAGAGTATAGCTCTTGGAACATTAACTAGGTTTATGAAATGTTTTTCCGGAATTCATACATTTAGGGATACATTGGGCAAAAAAGGCTATATATTGTGCAATAGTGTAAAAATGGTTAATTGCGATACAGAGGGGTTATAAATTGTTAAATATGCCACAGTGGGGAAAATGGGGTTAAATATAGTCGCTGGACGCTTGATCATAAAATTGGAACATAAAATTTATATAAGAAGAGTATTTTGTCGAAATGCATACCTTAAGAGCACAGTGGGACAAAAATCGGTAAATATGGTACAGTGCGGTACAAAGCGGTAAACGTTAAATACGTTTCCAGGGTGCAACAGGGTGGTCCATAAACATGCTATATCGATTTTGTGGACATTATGATACCCTTTAAAGCGTCAATGGCCATGGACCTTATGACATTTTTTGCAGTGTCACACCTCCATGGACGTTATGTATGTCCCAGGACATTATGACATGCCATCCTTAAATATGGTACGGTGGAGCAAAAATGGTTTAATATGGTTCCATGGTGCATGGGTAGCTCTTACCACGTAAATGTTCGCAGCCCTTGGAATTAAAGAAAAGATAAGAAGTGTTTCATAATACGTTCTTTTTGGGGTACAGTGGGACAAAGAGAGTCAAATATGGTGCAGTGGGTTAAAATAGGTTGCGATTTTAGATATTAGAACATAAATTAACGGTAAGAATTTGTTTTTCGAAGTTCGTGTTTTTAGGGAACAGTTGGGAAAATGGAAGAATATGGTTTCTAGAAGTGAGTGTAGCTCTCTGTCAGTAAACTAGAATTAACGAGGGGTTTTTCATTGTTCCGCGATGTGAAATCATCATATAATTTTGAAAGAAAGTAGTACAACTACTTCACAATACTACTTCGCTGTGCATAGCCTTTTCATTCTAAATATGTATGTTCCGCATAGACCTCCAAACGAAATTTTCGCAGAATGTAAATATGTAACAAGCCGGTGGTGGAAATAGGTTGCTTATATTTTTGATATAACAAGTTGGTGTGGTACCTTCCATATTTTAAAACGCGACATCTAGAGAACCGATCTCAACTAGATTTTGCCTAAAATGGGCGAGATCAGAGGTTGAGGCCTCGCTCATACAACTCCATTTTTGAAAATGTTATATACAGACTACTTTTTAAGCCAAATTATTGAAATTTGGTGCATATAATATGTGTATATCATGACAAAAATGGGCGGAATTGGGCAGTGGGTGTGGCCCTGCCCATGTACCAAAAATTCTGAAATGTAATATCTGTCTAATCATTGCTCCAATTGTCTTCAAATTTGGTGCTGATGTATTTGGCAGCAATACGAGTATACGAGACTACAAAAAAAATTTGGATTTCGGAAAGGAGGGCTTGGTCACGCCAAACCCGTACTGCTTTATTGAAAGATAAATATCACGAGAACCATTTCATCAATTATACTGATATATAAGCAAAATGTGTGACCAAGAAAAAAATGGCGGTATCTAAAAAGTGTGCTTGGCCGGCCCCGTCCACTTAACGTTCTCATCGAAAACAAAATATCTGAATCTTGGTGTGAATGGTATTTCTAAGCATTGTGCGTGACACCATTATTACGGAAAACCAAACATTTGGAGAAACTTTGCATGACTCGGCCTGATCAAAAAATCAGAGGGAGAACATGCATATTTTAAAAAAGTACTTTTGTATACAGTATGCGCTATCAAAATAAAAAAATATGTATCAAGGCGATCACAATTTTTATTTATGATATACCTAACACATGATATGTTGCTATTTCACGAAATAGATATTTGGGGAAACGAAGTGAACCGGTTCCAACTGGTAAATAAACAAAAGATCAAATTTGGGATGGGGACTGCGAAGAGCACCGAGCTATATGAAGCTAGCATATTTATAAGCAACCTCTGTGGGAGAGCTATATCATATAGCTATATCGATAAATTTAAATTGTTAAAGAATTTCACAATTTCATTTTTAAAACATAAACTGGAAAATTGGATCTAAATCGTCTAGAAAATATGGTATATTTGGCTTAAATAAGAATATTTGAGAGCGACCTGTACACGGGGACTACAAAAAAGTTTGAACTGATTTGGGTATTATTTGCTGTAATGAAACCTAAATATATTTCTGCAAAAATTTGACCTGACTAGCTCCCTTATTACGAAATGTAGCGCGCATTCAGACAGACGTCTGTCTAAATCTTCGTTTGTAAGTCGATTCATGGTGAAATTATAGACGAAACTGAACATGTTTGACAGTAACATATTTGCCAAAAAAAGCACGCATTATAATAGCATTAAACTGTACAAAATTTTAAATTTATATATATATATATATATATATATATACCCAACAAAATTTCTCATTACCAAATAATCCGACGAGTAAGCAAAGTTCGATAATGGTAAGTACTTATTATTTAGCCACTTTTCTCATTATTTTAACATGGGGATGTCATTGGAGGGAAGTACTTCCTAAAAGCATACAATAAAGTAGTATAATAAGTACTTATTTGTAGCATAGGCATACCACATAAATATGTGCTTATGTTTTCACGATTTTAAGTACTTGAATAATGCATTAGCAATAAGTTACAAAATACGTAGTAGATATGGTAGATATGTAGAGATGGCCATTGAAAGTAATTTTGTGCATATTGTCGCGCATATTTCGAATTTCTGAACCCAAACCACCATGTGAAAAATTCTTCAATGGTCTAACATCATACGATATACGTAAATATTTTTGGTATTTTCATTCAATTTGCACGTATTTTTGAAAAACTTGTTGAAAATAAATAAAACTTCTACAATAACCCACATATAGCCAAAATTGCATTACACTTAAATTTGCCAAAAATTATTTTGATAAAAAAATCACTTATTTCTGTTATTATTGGTAAGTCATTATTAATAAGCCGAAAGTAATTCAGCGAATAATGAGATGTAATTATTTGGTAATGCAGGGAATAATGACAGGTACTTACCAAGATTTTGCTGGGTATATCAGGGATGTAACGAATATTCGCATTAGCATATGCGAAAGCGAATTATTCATCATTTTTAACTTTCGCATTCGTAAAAACCATTTTTGCAATATTCGCTTTCGCAAAAATATATTTCAGTATTCGTGGAAAAAGAAGATGGCTTTGGCTTTCGGTATTCAGATGCTGAACCATACAAAAAATGTTGAAAATATACAATTTTGAAAAGAGTCAGGTATTCTGGACAATATTATATTGCTCTGGGTGTTCTTGGGAACATTTATTGTAAACGTGTGATTTCAATGAATTGTCTTATAAAGACATAAATGCACAACACGGTAGGGAGCATAATTGGAGAGATATTCTCATCACGATGAAGGGGACATAAAATTCGACTCCAATGAATTTAACGCAGTTTAAAGTTGTGTTAATTTAGCTTCTCCCATTTGTCATCAAAATAAAAGCAGAGTTAAATATTAAGAGTAAGAAGAAGCACAAGAACAAGTTAAAACATTGCGCATGCGCACCTTTTTTATTGCTGTTACGTGCCACGAACAGGGACAATGAAAAATTTGCCATAAAAATGACAATATACTCGTACATACAAACATACATCCCCACATACAACATCCATACATACCCTGTTTGGCCGTTTGTGTTGTGTGCCACAATTACGACCAGAACAGTCTCCGTTGGCCGGACTTATTCAAGGAAATCGAGTTGAACTTTTAAATCACTCTGCACTCGTATTGCTGATGGTGTTTTTGTTATAGTTCCGAAATACTTGAATCCAGTTCTTTCTTATCAGATCATAAATATTATAGGTATGTTTGGATGTTTGGATTCCCGTCTGTATGTTTGCGTCCGTACGACTGCTTTGCGGTGATGGAATTCATCGTTAGTGTGATGAACCTTCTCTTGGAAATTGTTTAACTTGTTACGTGTCGACAATACCGAAGAGATTTGCCAAATATCGAATTCAGGATATCTGATAATAGTAAATAATACAAGTAAATAATAGAATATAGTTTTATACACAAGTACAAGTATTGTCATATATTGCAAAAAGGCCCATTCGACAGGTTTCTATCTCTACATTTGTATTTTCAGGATAGTATGCAAACACAATTAGTGTAGTCAAAAGAAAGGTTTATTCAACTGATTTTTTCATTATAATGAAATATTTTATTTAAATAAATACATTTTATTTTATACCACACCAGGGGATACCCGGTACACTTTTGCCTCCCAAATTAGAAGGCTACTACATTGTTCATCTCAGTCGCGCATATTGTGTGCAAAAGCACGTTCTCAATGTAAGGATGGTCCCGTTTTTACAGAACTACATGTATACATACATACTCAAACGAATATTTTCTTTCACTGAACCAATCATTGCGGTTTGTCATATTAATAAAAGTGCGTGTATGCCAAATTTAAAGGCAATAGTTCACGATATTTCGTTTCACGTTCGTTTCCAATAATTGAGTCGTATGGGTGAAGTCACGCCCGCTATTCCCAGTTCGGCAATTCTCCTTGAGTCATGAACTGTCCTGTAAAAAAAACACCAATAGAATATCTCAGGACAAGTGGTATGGGTATGGGCAGAGCCATGCCCACAAATACACCCATACCAAATTTCGAGACGATTCACTGTTGGAGAAACATCTAATTTAACGCGAAAAAATCGAAATATGAACTTACACCAATTCCTAAAATATACCACTAATCTAATGGCTTGACTACACTTACGTGCATTCCACATTTCTCAATTATTTCACTCATGACGATATAACGGTTCAGTAACTTTTGTAAATCTATAGGCCGTATTTGATTGAAATATTTTAGTTGTATAGTTTACATTACTATGGAATGCTGTGTGATGCAGCGTAGACATTAATTTTATTTGCTCAAGTTTTTCCTATTATTTTCTATGATTATTTTTAGGAAATATGCAGATTAAACGATTGGAAATTGTGACATTTGGTACGAAGCCAAACAAATTTCGGAAACAAGTTATTCGGTTTGCATTATGATTGGAGAAATTTGGACTAAGTATTAGTAACAAAAGTCAACAAAAAATAATAAATTTGTTTAAACCACAAGCATAAGATTCGAAGATAATTTCGATTTTAAAAAATTATTTAAAAAACTGATTATGATTTATATATTTTTAAATTACACATTTTGCAAACATGAAAAAACTATAAAATTTTTTTTCGCGCTAAATTGAAGATTTCTCCCACTGTGCGATTGGTGCAATATGACTCTAGATATTTCGTTTTGAATAGTCGAGTCTCTAGGGCGGGTGCTACGCCCACTTTAGAGTTCTAAAAGCATCTTCGCATTATTGTCTTTCTAACAGAATTGGTTTGGGGTACATTTCTTAGAAGATTTTGAACTCTAGAACAGCGTTTACAAGGACATCACATTTTTTAAGGATATAATTATTGAAACATTTTAAGCAATTTATTTGCCAGTCCTAATTCTATGGGTGCCAAATGAAAAGGAAAGTTTGGGTTATCTACATATTTTATTTGTTTTTAGGAAGTGAAACAAAGAGGTTTAAAAAAGGACCTTTCAAATTTTAATCCTTTGTTATATTTGGTAAAAAATTCTAAAAAATATATATTTTGCAGATCTTACTGTTCTACTAATCATATATAATTTTGAGCATTCTACGTTGATTAGTTTCTTTTTAGAACTATTTTACTTCAAATTTATTCGTCCATAAAATAATATAAACAACTGTGTTGAATGGTTATACCCCATTTCGATTTCTGTAAATAAGAAAATAACAATCAACGTTAATTTAACTAGCTCTAAAAAACAAACAAATCAACGTAGAATGATCCGCAAAATATATTTTTCCGTGGATCTTAAATGAAAATAGAGGATTTCAATTGCAAAGGTTATTTGTTACTTTTTTGTTACACTTCCTAAAAACAAAAAAATGTTTAGATAGTCCAAACATTCCTTTTCATTTGGCAGCCACAGGCTTACACTAAGGGAAAAGCTGCAACTTAAAATCTTCAATTATTTTAATCTAATCGATTTTGAAGTAAAATAATTGTTTTTTATTTTTATTTATTTTTAGTTTAGAATTTTTGCAAAAAATGCAACGTATGTGCTGTCTAGGCATAAGCGGGGCATTTAGAACTGCACCAACAAAAGCGTTGGAGACTATACTGCACATCCAACCAATAGACATCCGTATAAAGTATGAGGCAGCCCTCACAGCAAGACGTCTACAAGTGATGGGTGAATGGATAAATCGAGACCACAAGTCGTACCATCAGAAGATTTTAGAATATCTAGTTGGTCACATTCAAACGCCTTGCGAAGCCACGAAAAATGAGTTGAAGCACTGGGCAGTGATGGCTCATAAAACTGTGTGGAATAGCGCAACAGTAGGAGCAACTGCAAAGATACTGTGGGGTGACCCAAATGAAAAGAAAACAAGAAGTCTTCTGAAACTAAACAAGATCGATATTAGTAAGATGATGAGTGTTCTAACGGGACACTCAAGCTTACAAGCACATCTTCATCGCATATGACTAGCAGGAAACGACGAATGCAGGGCATGCAGAGAAAACATCGAAACGATGGAACATTTTCTGTGTCACTGCCCGGCTTTCACACATGCAAGATCCCAACATTTCGGGTCCGAAACATTACCAGACTTGATGCATCTCAGAGGATATGACTGGAAGATACTGAGAAAATTCGTGTCTAGTACCGATTTTCTGTAACTCGTGAGGTATAAAAAGATCATAAATAAGGAGCGCACAACAGGCCGAACCACTGGCTTGTATGTCCATGGACATGAGACGTTTAAACGTCTCCTCTCTTCAACCTAACCTAACCTAGTTTAGAATTGAAGATGGCGCAGATTCACTCTTGTATGAAATAAAAAGAGGGGACAGCGGTCTTAATAGAATATCTTCGGCCACATCCCCTGTAGTCGGAATATCACATTTGAATGGCAGTCTCAAAAAGGTAGTTAAATCCATATTTTTTGTTTTTTAATTAATTTATTTTCTATTTTATTAAGGACAAGGTGATTCCCGCAGACATTGTTCTGCCCGACCCACTTTGGTTTTTACTTTCATAAGGAAAAAAAAACATACATTCCGAGTCTCAGGAAAAAACAAAATGTATAAAAATTGGGTATAAGTCCAGTCCAGCGCAATCTATCTGGTCAAGTTATACATACAAATAATTCCCACGACAAAACGCATATCTATATTGAATTCGGTCAAATCGCTTTTGAAAAGCGAATTTTGTAAATATCTTGACCGCTCTGTCATACATATATCGTTGTTTAAGTAATTCTAAAATACAGATGACACCGAAGCGACCCTATTGAGCAATTTTAGCACATTCGCTCTTAAGGTTCATAAGAACTTGCGTTACAAACAAAGGTACAAACGATTGGCGAAATGGTTTTCCAGATTTCAGTATTGGATTCATATGGGTTAGGTTCTTGCCAAGTCGATATAATTCGCAATATTATATTTTTTGTGTGGAAGGCACAACACAACACTCGTGAATATCTAAAGATCTGTTCTCGAGTTATGAGTTTGTTATGGGTCAAACGAATACACAAAGCCCAATATCTTGAAAATTCTAACGATCCATACATCGAGAGGGTACATATTCGTTGTATTACTAGTACTATATATTAGTACTACATATTTAAAAACATTTAGGTTTGTTTCTTATAAAAAATGTTTGAAAGGATAAAAATAACACTCACGCTTTTGATAGCTCGAGAACTGACCACTGTCCAAAATCCGATTCTGTGAAAAGTCCTGCGTTTTTACAACACACGAGTCTATCTATGCATATGCAAAATTTCGGCTTTGTAGCTCTAAAAGGAGACTCAGCGGCCAAGTGGTCAAAAATCTCTTGGCGTAAAAGCACATCCATTGGAAATATGTATATATGTATGCACATCCGTTTGTTAAGCTTATAGTTCTAAAAAGACTGCCAATTGCTTTGGTCACTGCAGTTTGACCTCAGGCTGGACATTGAATAGGTGTATTCAAATGCCCTTTGAGATATGTATCCACATTTCCATTTTTAGATTCTCAGATCTTAAATAACTTTAAAAATCACTGAAATAATGAAAAAATGTGGTTACTGCTACACTGACCACTGTCAGAGAATTCAAAATAATTTTTCGCGTTTATATTTGTCGTGTATAGTACTTCAAATAAATTTTAGCTTTGATATTATAAGATGCTTCTGAAAGGACAAACACAATACTCAAGTTTTTGATAGCGCTAGAACTGACCACAGGGCAAAAAATGACTACGCGAAAAGTCTTTTGTTAATACAACATTCTGGTCTATTGTTGTGCAAAATTTCAGCTTCCTAGCTGTTGCAGGAGCCTCAGCGGTTAAGTAGTCAGCGCCACCTCTTGAGATTTTTGCGTCTTTTGTTTTCCTAAACCTTATCGTAGCAATTACGAACAAATCCGCAGAAGGAAGTATCCAATTTGGTCCAGTAGTTTTCAAGTTTTAAGCAGTCGAACAAACCACTGTTAATTTATATATATATAGATTTTCCAACTCTGTAGGCAGAGACTTCTAAGTGAAGCGCTGATCAGTCTTTGCTGATCAGTCGTAGTAAACGGACGTGTTTAGCACAGAGCGGATAGTTAAAATCTATTACGCAGTACCTATTACGCAATTGCAAAAAAAAAATCTGTACAAAGTCTGGAAGGCCTATATCGTAGTACCTATTACGGGCTAATACAGAAATTTATAAATTCGTCGACGGGGATGCCTTCGCGTTCCGATGGAACGGGGTTCCCCAATCGTCCTACTGTCCGTCCGTTGGTCTTGGCCAAAGCCGACCACACCAAACATGGTGAAAAATCCCCCCCAGTAATCACAACAGGTGGTACGGTGAGGGGAAAACGTCATGTCCGACCGTCAAAACGGAAGCACAATGAACACCGGATAGCGCTCAGAGTTTTGACGAAGTTGGAGGCTGTTGAGGTTTCGGCTCTTACCGAAAAACAAAAAGAGTCACTTACCTGGGTCAAAAGCGTCAAAGATGCTTCTAAGGCAAATCAGCCGGCTGAAAGAGCCACAAATTCAGCTGTGTTAACGGCTAATAAAGTTAAAAGAATCAGATCACCTGATGAACCCCTGCCTTCGAAAAAGGCAAGAGGCCCTAATGTCACCATCAACAGGACACTCACCAAGCCCTTCAATGAAGTGGCGAAGGAGAGTCTAGTGATGGCTGTTATAGACAGAAGTAGTGAGGATGGATCCATCCTCAAGGACAAATGGAGCCATGTGCAATCCGCCATAATGGCTCATTACCTCGATGTCACCAATGGATGGAAGTGCAACGTAATACCTTTGCAAAAGCGTTGGAGACTATACTGCACATCCAACAAATAGACATCCGTATAAAGTATGAGGCAGCCCTCACAGCAAGACGTCTACAAGTGATGGGTGAATGGATAAATCGAGACCACAAGTCTTACCATCAGAAGATTTTAGAATATCTAGTTGGTCACATTCAAACGCCAGAAATCTCGGATCGCATTCCTGAAGTGCGGCTTACAGCTACCTGTGATACGTTTGTGCCAGACAAACGCTTCTGGGAAAATGGAACTTTGGCCCATGAGCCAGTGGGAACCAGCTGCTACACGGATGGGTCCAAGCGAGGAGGAAGGACGGGTCTGGGACTTTTTATTGATGAACCAGAAGTCGAACTTCACTTCCGCCTCCCTGACCATAACACGGTATTTCAAGCAGAAGTTCGAGCAATCTCGGAGTGTGTGAACTGGCTCAGTAACACGACAAAGCCTAAATATACCAACATCTTCACAGATAGCCAAATGGCGATTAAAGCAATAACATCGGAAAGGGTCAGATCCAGAACTGTGTTGGACTGTAAAAGAACGATAAATGATTACTCAGCCCATGTTAAATTGCGTATTTGCTGGATACCAGGACATAACGGAGTGATTGGAAATGAAAGGGCAAGCAGCTTGGCTTCAAAGGGCAGAGAACTTCGAGTAATAAACTTGGAAAATTGGAAACCTTTCGAAGCCACGAAAAATGAGTTGAAGCACTGGGCAGTGATGGCTCACAAAACTGTATGGAATAGCGCAGCAGTAGGAGCAACTGCAAAGATAATGTGGGGTGACCCAAATGAAAAGAAAACAAGAAGTCTTCTGAAACTAAACAAAATCGATATTAGTAAGATGATGAGTGTTCTAACGGGACACTCAAGCTTACAAGCACATCTTCATCGCATAGGACTAGCAGGAAACGACGAATGCAGGGCATGCAGAGAAAACATCGAAACGATGGAACATTTTCTGTGTCACTGCCCGGCTTTCACACATGCAAGATCCCAACATTTCGGGTCCGACATATTACCAGACTTGACTCATCTCAGAGAATATGACTGGAAGATACTGAGAAAATTCGTGTCTAGTACCTACATTTTCTGTAACTCGTGAGGTATAAAAAGATCATAAATAAGGAGCGCACAACAGGCCGAACCACTGGCTTAAGTGTATGTCCATGGACATGAGACGTTTAGACGTCTCCTATCTTCAACCTAATAACCTAACCTAACCTTTTTTATGTATACATTGTGTGTATACATTTGAACAACAAACTCAAAATACGAAAAATATTACAAGAAATAAGTAAGACTAACAAATTGATCATTTCATTAGTTTTGGAATAATTTTGAAAATTATTTTCTAAATTTCATTAAAAATTTTTGATTAAATTCAAAAATGTTAACATACAGATATATTTGTTGAAATTTTTAAACTGTCTGTTTTTTCTGTGTAGACTCTCAAAATGCCATAATCAAAATAAAGTACGTTAATTTAGGATAGGTTAGATTTGGAATGGTTGTGTATGTTGTTTTTCGGTTTAGTGTGGTAAAACTATGCAACAACAAATTTTGTTTTTGTGCCCGAGACTTAAACACTTCTTTTGTGTGGATTAAGGAATTGGTGATTTTTTTAAAATTAAAATTTTCATTGGAGGTACCTTTAGTATTTGGACCATATTTGAAGTATAAGTATAAGTTTGATAGAGCCGTAAAACCCTCGAAATTAAAGAAAACCAGCAAGGAAAGGCTAAAGCCGGGCGGTGCCGACTATATGATACCCTACACCACTGTAGTAAGATTGTATAACAAGGAAATGCCCAATGTATACTTCAACTAAAATTTGTTTACACTATTTACATTTGGTACCTTTCTGCCACTATAGCCTATTCGGACGAAACATGCAAATGGGAGCTAAAACTAAATATGAACCAATTTTTTCAAATACGGCAATGTTGGTCCATGGCTGAAGAGCTCTACCATGCAAACTTTTAAAACGATTGGATGTAAACTAAATAGGGTTCTTTTCAGGTGTGAAGACTCCTAACAAAATTTCAGCACGATCGATGATTGTACTAAACGAACAACATAAGATGGACAGACGGGCGGACAGACATGGTTAAATCGACTCAGCTAGTGATTCTGAGTCGGTCTACTACAGGTAGACCCACCTTAATACCCTACCCACCTTAATACCCTGTAGTGCAGGGTATAATTATGAGGATAACAAATGTTGGGAATATCACTTTAACGTAGAGATAGTGGTTTAGTAAGTGTCGTTAAAAGTGTTAGAAAAAGGTTTATTTTTTACCAAAAAAAAATGAAATCATTCTGTTATTCCTGTCAAATGTTATCGTGACGCCTGACTGACATTGCTTCCTGGAATGTATTACACTTTTGGCCCGCAGCAACTTTCACATATTATATACTTTCACAATATTATTTGCTCAAAATTTCAAACATTAACACCCAGTATCCTCAAAAAATACGATATATTTCAACCCGTAAGGAAAGGCCAAAGTCGGGTGTTGCCGACTATATGATACCCTACACCACCCTAGTAAGATTGGATAACAATGTATACTTCAATAAAATTTGTTTACACAATTTGCAATTGGTACGTCTGCTCAATTTGAGGAAAATCTGTTCCGATTTGGATATAGCTCCCATATATATGTTTCTTCCGATTTGGCCCTGTAGTAGTTTACATCCAATCGCTTTGAAATTATTTTATCGATTCAAGGACCCAAATAGCCGAATTTGAAGAAAATCGGTTTAGATTTAGATATAGCTCCACATATATATTTCGTCCGATTATCCCTTTAAAAGTATTTTACATCTAATAGTTTTGAAATTGAACATTTCTTGATATATGGACCAACATTGTCCAATCAGTTCAGATTTAGATATATCTCCCATATATATGTTTCTTCCGATTTGGCCCTTTAGCCTTATAGAGACTGTAGTTTACATCCAATCGATTTGATATTGATCCATAGACCAACATTGCCGAATTTGAAAAAAATCGGTTCAGATTTTGTTTAAGCTCTCGTTTTGGCAAATCTTGGGTTGCGGACGTTACATTCGTACGCCTTTTGTTTTACTAATGTGTATCCCGATGAATGCAATATTTTCATATAACCTTCAACAACAACAATTCTTTGAAATGATATTTAAATATTCGATATGCTTCTGATCGGATCGATGTCTTTTGATAGGATCGGTATATCAAGTTTAGTCATATTGGATACATATTTCAAAGAGATCGGTTAAGGACCGCCCAAGTTGGAGGGTGTTGTATTTTGAAATGTTGGTCAAACGGCCCATTTTTCCCATTCGTGTAATTAATTAGCTATTTCATTTAGAAAATTTTGCCGAAAGCGTTTTCGACAGTTTTTGCTTCAATCTTTTTAAGAAAATAAAAAAATAGCAAAAATAGTTGTTTTGTGATTTTTTTCTTTGCGAAATTAAAACTAGTTTTGACATCTTTTTTAAAATCCATATTTAAATTTTTCATTTTCTTGCTCAAAAGAAAGCTTACGGTCTTTCCTTTAAGAGCTTTGTGGGCTATAAGTGGGATGGGACCTGTTTATCTATCAGAATAATGATAGCATAACTGGAGAACCATTTATCGTAAATTGTTCTGGAAAGCTTAAAATAATCCACACTTAAGTAGCTTTAATTTTCTTAAAAAAAATCCTTCATCCCATCAGCGGTTACCACGATATCTTACAAGATATTGCTGAAAAATAACATTATCTGAAGAAATTTTAATAATTTCTTGATTAAAACCTCTTAAAAACATCGAAGTTTTAAATAACCCAAATTAGTAACCATCATCTTCCTTTAATATAATTTCTTCATCCCAACAACTGTTTCAAAGATATTGCGAAAAAATCCCATTTTTATCCCCTCACCTTAGAGAGAACGGTATATATCATGTGCTACGAGCCAAAAGTGTAATAAAGGGTTTTTCAACAAGAGGTGTTATTTTGGTATTTAAAGAAAAATGAAATTTTTTTAGATAAATGACCGGATGTTTCTTTGATAATAAAGAGGAAGGTATGCCGTTAATAATGAAAAACAACATCAGCCAAATGGCCACCACGTCCACGCTTACAGGACCATATCATTTTCATGAAATTTTCCATAACCAAATCGCAAAGTGGCTGCCCTATGTCCTCGATAGCCTCACGAATTCTATCTTTAAGGTCTTGAATCGACGCTGGGCTGTTGGCGTAGACCTTATCTTTCCCGTGGCCCCAAAGGAAGAAGTCGCAAGGTGTTAAATCACAATATCTCGGTGGCCAATTGTGATCACCTCTTCGAGAGATAACTCGGTCCGAAAACTTTTCCCGTAACAGTGCAATGGTTTTGTTGCTTGTGTGGCACGTATCGCCGTTTTGTTGAAAGTAAACGTCAATACCATCCAACTCAGACCATAAAAAGTCACATCATCTCTCGATAGCGCAATCTATTCACCGTAACTGTTGATCCAACCTCATTTTCGAAAAAGTAAGGTCCAATGACCCCGCCGGACCATAAACTGCACCAAACAGTCACACGTTGAGGATGGAGAGGCTTCTCAACAATAACTCTTGGGTTTTCCGAGCCCCAGATGCGACAATTTTGCTTGTTGATGTAGCCACCGAGGTGGAAATGGGCCTCATCAATCAAGATGATTTTTCGATGGAATTCCGGATCATTTTCAATTTCAATTTCACTGCGTTGTTGAATCGTGTATCGTTCCATTTTATACCCTACACCACACTGTGGTACAGGGTATTATGACTTTGCGCATTTGTTTGTAACACCCAAAAGGAGAAGAGATAGATCCATTGTTTATTATACCGATCGACTTGTAATCACTTTCTGAGTCGATTTAGCTATGTCCGTCTGTCTGTCCGTCTGTCTGTAGATGTATTGTTGTAATCAAAGTACAGGTCGCAATTATGGCCCGATCTTGACGAAACTTTACACATATCATTTTTTGGCTCAAGGACGATCCCTATTTAATTTGGTTAAAATCGGTTCAGATTTGGATATAGCCCCCATATATATGTTAGGCGCTGCAAAAACTTTATTTTATATCCGATCAGTATGAAATTCAGCAGAAAGAAGTCTCTTATTATATGAATGAACACTGTTAAATTTGGAAGAAATCGGTTCAGATTCAGATATAGCCCCCATATATACGTTACCCCCGATTTCACATGTAAGCGCCGTATTACGGCAGAAAGAGGTTTCTTATTACATGAAGGTATACTGCCAAATTCGGAGAAAATCGGCTCAGATTTAGATATAGCCCCCATATATATGTTACCCCCGATTTTACATGTAAGCGCTGTAAAAAGTGTATTTTTAATCCGATCAGTACGAAATTCGGGAGAAAGAGGTTTTTTATTACATGAATTAATACTGCCAAATTTGAGGGAAATCGGTTGAGATTTAGATATAGCCCACATATATATGTTACCCCCGATTTGTCATGTAAGCGCTTTAGAAACTGTATTTTATATCCGATCAGTAAAAAAATTGGCAGAAAGAGGTTTCTCATTACGTGAATTAACACTGCCTAATTTGAGGGAAATCGGTTCAGATTTAGATATAACCCCCATATATAAGTTACTCCGAATTGACATATCCGATCAGTGACTGTATTTTATATCCGATCAGAACGAAATTTGACTGAAAGATGTCTGTTTACATGAATGAGTATTCAGGGAAATCCGTTCAGATTTATATATAACCTCCATATATATCATATCAAAGCGTTATATAAGTTGTACTTTACTTCCGATCATTTAAAATTTCCAGAAAGATGTTTCTCAATTTAGGAACGAATATTGCTAAATTTAGCGATCATCGGTTTAGAATTAGATAATATGTTCCTACCCATTTACCAATTATTCCAAATAATTATCGCAATGACCCTTATCGCATTGTTAGGGAGGTGTAGGGTATTATATAGTCGGCCCCGCCCGACTTTCTGCCTTTCCTTACAGGTTAGTAATGGCGTAGTTTCTACTTGTCAAATGTCAAAGAATAAAAGCTTCAAAAGTGACAGCTACCGAAATACAGGGTGATTCAAAATAACACCTCTTGTTGAAAAACCCTGTATATGGACCAACATTGTTCAATCGGTTCAGATTTAGATATATCTGCCACATATATGTTTCTTGCGACTTGGCTCTTTAGCCTTATAGAGACTGTAGTTTACATCCAATCGCTTTGATATTTAGCATGGAAGAGTTTATTGATCCATGGACAAACATTGTCGAATTTGAATAAAATCGGTTCAGATTTTGTTTAAGCTCTCGTTTTGGCAAATCTTGGGTTGCGGACGTTACATTCGTATGCCTTTTGTTTTACTAATGTGTATCCCGTTGAATGCAATATTTTCATATAACCTTCAACAACAACAATTCTTTGAAATGATATTTAAATATTCGATATTCTTCTGATCGGATCGATGTCTTTTGATAGGATCGGTATATTAAGTTTAGTCATATTGGATACATATCGATACCTCCATTCTAAACTATGCTAAGTGCATAAAGGTAGTTTTTCAGAAGAGGCGATGAAAGTCTGATGCATTTTTTAAATTTGTGTGGAATTCCTTTGTAATGGAAATCGAATGACCTGTACTGTTTTGTGAATAACTTTTGATTGGGTTGACGGATAAACACCAAATTTTGAATGAATATAATTTGGAATATTTAGAAATTAAAAATGCAATTTCCCTAAAAACATGCTAAGTTGACTTAGCATGTTTTAGAATGGAGGTATCGATATTTCAAAGAGATCGGTTAAGGACTGCCCAAGTTGGAGGGTCTTGTATTTTGAAATGTTGGTCAAACGGCCCATTTTTACCATTCATGTAATTAATTAGCTATTGCATTATTTAGAAAATTTTGCCGAAAGCATTTTCGACAGTTTTTGCTTCAATCTTTTTAAGAAAATAAAAAAATAGCCAAAATGGTTGTTTTGTGAATTTTTTCTTTGCGAAATTAAAACTAGTTTTGACATCTTTGTTAAAATCCATATTTAAATTTTTATTTTCTTGCTCAAAAGAAAGTTAAGGGTCTTCCCTTTAAGAGCTTTGTGGGATATGAGTGGGATGGGACCTGTTTCTCTATCAGAATAATGATAGCATAACTGAATACATATTTCAAAGAGATCGGTTAAGGACTGCCCAAGTTGGAGGGTGTTGTGTTTTGAAATGTTGGTCAAACGGCCCATTTTTACCATTCATGTAATTAATTAGCTATTGCATTTAGGAAATTTTGCCGAAAGCGTTTTCGACAGTTTTTGCTTCAATCTTTTTAAGAAAATAAAAAATAGCAAAAATAGTTGTTTTGTGAATTTTTCTTTGTAAATTAAATTTTTCATTTTCTTGCTCAAAAGAAAGCTAAGGGTCTTCCCTTTAAGAGCTTTGTGGGCTATGAGTGGGATGGGACCTGTTTATCTATCAGAATAATGATAGCATAACTGGAAAACCATTTATCGTAATTTGTTCTTGAAAGCTTTAAATAATCCACACTTAAGTAGCTTTCATTTCCTTCAAAAAAATCCTTCATCCCATATATATATATATATATAAATTCCTTTTGTTCCTATAAGGAGCATAGGGCCTCAATGATTTCATTCCATTCTTTTTTTCTGCTGCAAACGGCTTCACCTCGTTCCACGATTTATTTATTTTGCAACTTCTATATTCAACTGTCGGCGACAAATGTGGCTTGGGCGTCCCCTCCTTCGGCTGCCTTGGGGATTCCAGTCGATTGCAGTCCTGGTTATGTCAGATTGTGGTCTGCGCAAAGCACGCCCGATCCACCTCCTTCATCCCATCAGCGGTTACAAAGATATCTTACAAAATATTGCGGAAAAATAACATTATTTGAAGAAATTTTAATAATTTCTTGATTAAAACCTCTTAAAAACATCGAAGCTTTAAATAACAAATAAGTAACCATCATCTTCCATTAATATAATTTCTTCATCCCAACCGCTGTTTCAAAGATATTGCGAAAAAATCCCATTTTAATCCCCTCACCTTAGAGAGAACGGTATGTATCATCTGCTACGAGCCAAAAGTGTAATACTAAGTTGCCACGCCCCACTGGGCGTCATTGACATTCCCCTTTTGGTACCTCCCACACAAATGCACTATTTTGCACTTAAAGTTAACAGCTTATTATTTTAATACAGACAGAAAGTGAGGGGATTCTTAAGTCGGCTTAAATTTTAATCATTTTTTAATCAAAACCTCCTTAAACACCGAAAAATTCACAATTTTTATTATTTTGTCGTAAAGTCTGATCGGTCATTCATAAAAACCTCTTAAAACACGAAAAATTCACAATTTTTATTATTCTGTCGTAAAGTCTGATCGGTCTTTAATAAAATGACACCATTCCGAAGAAAATCGATGCATATTTTTAACTACTACTTTGAGCCACCGAATATTTCAATCTATTGAAAAGTAGTTATGGCTCAAAATTCCAACCAGATGGGTTAAGGACTGTCCGAGTTGGAGGGTGTTGAATTTTGACATTTTGGCCAAACGGCCCCTTTTCCCATCCATACAACTACTTACCTATTGTATTGGGTGTTTTTTTAGGGGTATAGAACTTCGAATTGAAATAAAACACAAGAAAATCGTTTTAAGGTCCATCAATTTGGCTTTATTGGAAGGATAATTTTATGCCATTAATGTTTAAATATGATTTCGGGCATGTGGCCGCCGCGGCTGGCTCGAATAAAGCCAATTCTACAGGTCCAATTTTCAACCACTTTTTCGAGCATATGGGGCCGTATGTCGGCAATAACGCCACGAATGTTGGCTTCCAATTCCCCTAACGTTTCTGGTTTGTTGGCGTAGACGAGCGACTTCACATATCCCCAAAGAAAATAATCCAATGGTGTCAAATCAAACGATCTTGGTGGCCAATTGCCAGGTCCATTCCGCGAAATTATGCGCTCATCGAATGTTTCCTTCAATAAATCGATTGTGACGTGCGCTGTGTGGCATTTAGCGCCGTCTTGTTGGAACCACAACTCATCCACATTCATGCCATCCAATTCGGGAACAAAATAGTCGGTTATCATGGCTCTCTACCGGTCTCCATTAGCTCTCCACAGCTCCAATTGCTGTGCACGGTGGCGAATCGATTCATTCGGGTCCTCTTCAACACTTTGCTCCACAGCGGCAATTGTTTCTTCGGTGCGCACTGTTCGACGTCTCTGCGGATGCGTATTATCACATAGAGTAAACGTAGTGCGAAAACGATCCATGGTTAACCGAATTAATTGCTCTGATGGACGATTATGTCGACCATAAAATGGACGGAGCTTGCGGTAAACTTCGCGAACTGAACCATTATTTTCGAAATAAATTTGCACGATTTGCAAGCGTTGTTCTTTTGTCAACCTGTTCATGATGAAATTACAAACCAAAATGAACTTAAATGACATTAGAGTTGCCAGATTTGACCACAAAATGCCAGTTTTATCTCTATTCGAAAAACAAAGCTGTAAAAAAAACACCCGGTATTTAGAAAATTTTGGCCAAAGTGTTTTCGATAGATTTTTTTTCAATCTTTGCAGAAAAAATCACAAAATATTTTCAAACCAAACCTTATGTTATTTGCTTTAATAGCTTAAAAGCAATTTATGGGATGCGACCTGCTAATACTCGCATATCACAACAAAGATAACCATCTCAACAAGCAAAATAGTTAAATTCGGCTATGCCGATTCTTATATAGGATCCACCATGGATTGCATTCAATTCTATTACTGGAAAAACTTTGAATATGGAGCAAATCATGGAACAATCCTTTTTGTTTAAGCAAAAACGAACACTACGATTTGTAGACAAATTTTAGAGCTCAAATTCTTTTCATCATTTGAAAAATGTGGTATTTATGGCTTAAACTAGCATATTTGAGAGCAACCTCTACACGGGGACTACAATAAAATATAAACTGACTTATATAAATTTTATTGAGATGAATTCTTGCCAAAATAGAATACAGACTGCAAAGCTTCAGCTAAATTTCTCAGATAATGTGGTGCTTATAGCTTAAACATGCTATTGGGAGCGCCATCTAAAGGTGAACAATAACAAAGTATGAACTGATTGAAAAAAATTTTACTGTGATGAATTCTTGTCTAAATAAAACACAAACTGCAAAGATTCAATTAAAATTCTTAGAAAATTCTTAGAAAATTATGGCTAAAATAAGCATATTTTGGAGCGAACTCCACAGGCTGACATTAAATAAAATATGTGCCGATTTGTAACATTTTTGCTGTGATGAATTCGTGTCAAAATAGAATAGAAACTGTAAAGTTTCAGCTACATTGCTCTAAAAATGTGGTATCTATTGCTCAAAAACGTAGTTTGGAGCGACCTCTATAGGGGAGCTATTTCAAACCATTGACCGATATGGCCCATTTGCAATCCCAAACGATCTGCAGCTATAAGAAATATTTCTACCAAATTTGACCACCTAGCTCTATTATTACGGACTGTAGCGTGATTTAAACTGACAGACAGGCAGACATGGCTAAATCGTCATAGAATTTCACGACGATCAAGAATATATATACTTTATGAGGTTGCAGATGAACATTTCAAGGTGTTGCAAACGGAATGCCAAAGATAGTATACCCTCATTCTATGGTGGAGGGTATAAAAATAGTCTTCATATTCTTCTTATTTAATAATTTGTATACCCTCCACCATAGGATTCGTTTTGTCACTCCGTTTTTAACACCACTAAATATTGATCTGTCCGTCTGTTGTAATAGCGCTACAATCTAAAGGGTGTTTTTTTAGATGTGTGGTTTTCAAAAAGAAATAAAACGCATATAGTTTAATGTTATGGCCAAGAATTTAGCTCTATTATAAAGATAGGGGTTTGCCATTATGTTTTCAAAATTATTTCGGGCAAGTGGCCGCAGCGGCTGGCTCGAATAAATTCCAGCCTAGACGCCCAATTTTCGACCACATTTTGCAGCATTTGGGGCTGTATGTCAACAATAACGCGCCTAATATTCTCTTCCAAGGCGTCAATCGTGTCGGGCTTATCGGCGTAGGCAAGCGACTTCACATAACCCCACAAAAAATAGTCCAGCGGTGTTAAACCGCACGATCTTGGAGGCCACGCCACAGGCCCACGACGCGAGATATGCGCTCACCAAAAGTTTCTTTCAATAAATTGATTGTTTCGTTGACTTTATGGCATGTAGCGCCGTCTTGTTGGAACCAAAGATCGTCCACATCAACGTCCTCCAATTCGGGCACAAAAAAGTCATTAATCATGGCTCTAAAGCGTTCCCCTTTGACTGTAACATTATGGCCGGCTTCATTTTTGAAGAAATAGAGAACAGCGACCTTTTGTGGATCTAATGGCGTCTGAACAATGGCTTGTGGATTATCATTACTCCGAATGTGACAATTTTGTTTATTACCGTACTCATTCATCCAAAAGTGAGCTTCATCGCTGATTCGGCGATGCGTCGCGCGATCTTCTCCGAAAAACCAAAACACCCTGTATAATACTGAGCAAGGTGGCTGAAATTTGGTACATATACTTCTTATATATGCAGGTAGATTGGATATATGTAGCCAACATACAAACGTCCCTCTAGATTTTATTTTGTAACGCCACAAAAACATCAAATTTCAACGAATTGGGCTGTGTGTGCTGATAAGCAGATTAGTATCCGTAACTATTCACATGCGATACATGGTGGACGGTATGTAAGATTCGGCATGGCCGAACTTAATCCGCCTTTACTGGTTTACATTTAAACCTCTTGAAACGTCGACAAATTCACAAATACTACAGTTTTATTATTTTGTCGTAAAGTCTGATCGGTTATGCATAAAATGGCACTATTCCGAAGAAAATCGATGCATAATTTAAAAAGTTTTCACTGTGATGGAAATGACGGAAACTTTAACAGGTATAAGGTGACCGACCAGTTGTTCCATTTGTCAGCTATTCGGAACAAAAATCTTCCCACCAAACCCTCTAACCGCTATGTCACCAATTTTAATTAAAACACATTGTGATTTATATTTTGTTGAATTTTATTGTTCAAAAAATGCAGTTGATATTTAATTACAGTGTGTGTGCTTAATTGAATGCATGTAGGTATGGGTGGATGTATGCATCTATATTCTATATAACTGTGTTCATATGTACATGTGTGTGGGTATGTCTTCACTTACGTATGTATTTAATTATCAGTTGTTTTGTTCAATTAATTAAATTACATGCATTCGAAATAAAACTAGAATAAATTTACAAATCTAAATGATCGCAAAGTAAAACAAATGAACATTTTTTCATAATAACAATTTCCAAAAAACAAACTGAACAATGTCCGACATCTTATTCTTATCACAATAATACTGTCATAACTATTTTCTAGAAATAAATAAAATTTATATATATATTTATGTATATTTCTATGTATGTATGTATCTATTTATGTATGTAGGTATATATGTATGTACGTATGTATGCATGTATGTATGTATATAAATATGCGTGAATACTGCTGTTATTGAAATGCAATCGATAATACTTTGAGTGCTTACGGACTAAATAGTAGAGCGTTTCCTAGAAAACGGTCTAAATACATACTTAGATGTACTTAGATACGAGTATCAACGATATACTCGATGACAATCGGTTGTAATACTTTTCATTGTTGTGGTTTGAGAGGACTTCTATAGAGTTTTATCTTCTCCAGACATCTCAAGGCTATCCTTGGCATCGTCCTTCTCTTCCACTTTGGATGGCACCTGGTTGTTGTTGTCGTGCAGTTTCTCCACCTCAATGTACTCATCGTCTTCCGGTTGATGGTGGTGGTGGTCGCTTTCAATTATTTCCTGTTTGACTTCATTCAAAAGCTGTTGTTGCTTTTCTGGCTGCATTGCAGTTTCAGGACTCTGGTTTTCAGCCGCAGCCATAGCCACGCGCTCCTCTTTTTGGGGCTCAGTTTCAGTTTTCAACGTAGTAACTTCTCTCAGATCGTGGTCGATGAGATGATGATCCAACTCAGCGCGGAAGTAGAATTTTTCAGGGCACAAATTGCAGTCGTATGGCTTAGAATTTATGCCGTGGTCCAGCATATGGTTCAGAAGGCCGCCGGGTGCTGTGAAGACGGACGAGCATATGTAGCAATTGAATCCGCGGTCCTCACAACCAGCAAATGTGTGCTCGACCAAGTGTTCCTGCAATTTTTGTGGATGCGGCAGAATCATTTTGCAGAGATTACAGCGATTGGCTATGTATTGCCTGAGTTCGGGATTGGGCCGTTCGTAGTGATCTCGTTGCTGCTTGAATTTATTGCTGAGATTATGTTTGCGACAACATTTCTCACATACTTTAGCCTCAGAAGGTGAACTGGTGGTGATGGGTTCGAGACAAAGGGCGCAGGCGTTTTCCGTGACATTGGACGACTTCACATGGAATCTAAAAATATAGAAACAAGTACGACACATAAGCGAGGAGATCGTCAAAAACTTTATGCAAAACTACATACGAAAATGATCTAATAGAAAAAACTAGGTTTTTTTTATTTTAAATACGTAATACTTACTTTGCATGGAGACCTATTTCAAATTCGGAATGCAAGGATTGACGACAACATATACACTGTACCGGCATCTGACCCTCGGTATTGTGCTCTGCCAGATGTGCTTTGAAAGCACTTACATCAGCCAAAGGTTTGGAACAGTGGGAGCACCTACCCGACTGGCCTACTTTTGAGTGCTGCAATTTGTGTTCTGCCAGTATTGCCGGGGACGGAAAGATCTCATCACAAATGAGACACTTGTGTTTGCCAGTTGAATTGTGACATGTCTTCATGTGGTGCTCCAGTTCGCTACGCGATTTAAAGTTGCCCGAACAATAGGCACATTTAAGGCTAACACCGGTCTTCAGGTTGTGAACAATCTTGCGATGCGAATGCACCTCAGATTCGGTGCGGAAATCGTTGCGCTCACAAATGCCACAGCTGAAACCGGTGGATGGTGACGTGGCCAATTCGTTGCGGACGTGGCCCTCTGGCGCCAAATGAGGAGTGTTTGCGGGCTGCTTGGGACTTATGAAGTAATTGGCACCGCCTTTGCTATTCTCTTGATGATGGTGTTGATGCTGCGGTTGTTGCTGTTGTTGCTGCTGCTGCTGTTGTTGCTGATACATTTCCATAACAGTGCGATTTGTATCGAAGTATCGCTGCGACAGTCCGTACATCAAAGCCGAGTGCTTCATAGCATTCGTGTCGATTTGCAGAGGATTGTAGAATTTATTGGCCGCCGTATTCGGGAAGAGGCCCTTGTTGAGGTGTGACGCAAAGGCCATGTTGTAGTCCAAAATGCTGTTGTTATTATTCTGAGCAGTTAACGGCATTAGGGGACCCTTACCGAAGAGTGCGTTTACGTACAATGAATTCATAGGACTAATGGCATTGTTGGTAACGGGAGAGGAATGCTCTTCGACAAAGACGTCCTTCTGGCTGGCCGGAGGCGGGCGCTCTAGACCGCCATGGTGGGTTTGCATATGGCGATCGAGTAAAAACTCTACGTGGAAAGTTTCGGGACAAGAAGGACAACGAAACTGTCTGGCATGCGCAGCCAAGTGAAACTGCATTTCCAGATCAGAAGAGCAAACTGTGCGACAGAACATGCATTGCAAAGAATTCACCGGTGGTGGGTTATTGTTCACTGCCTGGTGCTTAGATTTCACGTGAACATTGAAGTCGTTTTCCGTACGGAAGACATCCATGCAAGCGGAGCAACGCAACAATTTAGTTTCGGCGGAATGGGTACACGCGAAGTGGACTTGTATGGCCACTTTAGTTTCGAACATTTCGCTGCAGAGACCGCATTTGAACATAGTTACTGCATGATGATCCATAAGATGCTTCTGCAGTTCCTCGGGTTTCCCAAACGATTTCTGGCAACTAGACGAACAATTGTACTCCGAGTTGGTAATGAGGAAGTGAGAAATAATATGACGCTCGTATTCAGACTGTTCTCTCAGCATTAGGCCGCAATGGTGACACACCAAATTCAAGCCCTGCGCTATGTGTGATTTCAAATGGTTGCGGAAGGATTCGAAGTCAGGCAATCCGGCATTGCATTGGTTGCACAGAAATACTCCGGGTTTTTCAACAAGTGAATTTTCATGAGGCGACTTTTGAGGAGTTGTGGAGGGCGTAATCGATCTACGATTGTTTTGACTCAGGTCTGTAGGCTCATCTTCACTTTGCCGCGCACTGGCATCCACAGATTTTGGACTCGTCAGGCTCTGTTCTTCTTTGATGCTGTTCTCATCAACACTTGTTGTACTGCGCAGTGGCTGACCAGTCAATAAACGCGGACTGAATGTTCCTGAGGCTGCTAGACGATTGAAGTGTTCAAAATACGAATTCGGACTGGTAAGACGATCCACATGTGCAGAACGCATATGTTGGAACATTGCCGCAATGTTGGAGAATTTCATGGTGCAAAATTCGCATGCCATTTGGAAATTTGCTGCGTCGGCCGGTGCTGCGGTTGATGGCGGTGTCATGGAATGCACCAATTCCTTTTCATGCTGGCTCTGCAAATGAGCATTCAGCTGTTCCATAGTGCTGAAATCTGACTTTGAGCAGAATGTACATTTTAAGACATTCGAAGACGAGGACCTGCCTCGTTTGTTAAACTCAATGCGACTGGGGCTGTGATCGCCGCCACCCACTGCCAAGGCATAACGCCTCTTTTGTAGACTACCATTACTCGAAGCCGATCCTGTGGAACGTGGGCTGTAATTTAGAGCTTGTGGGTTCCCACCAGCCGCCAAGAGTGCAGCTTGCTTCTTATGGTTTTGCATGTGCGACGTGAGAGCCGCCGCAGTGTTGTAGCCGCGATTGCATATCGTGCATTGGAATGGTTTTTGGTTATCGTGAGTTTTCATGTGAATCTTGAGATGATCGCTGCGAAGAAAAACATGCCAAATATTAGTAAGATTCACAAATTACTGGAATTGCTGCACAAGGCGGAGGGGACAGTGTGTACGAGTAATATTTACCTTCTGGAAAAAGCTGCCTCACAATGGGGACATCTATAACGACGATCTCCCGTATGCAGTTTCGTATGACGATCTCTTGATCGCTTATGCTTGAAGAGACGAGCACAGTAGTCACATTTGAATGGTAAGTGTTCGGCATGACTCTGAAATGACAACAACGGGAAATGGGACATATTACGATCGATTCATCGGTGGGAACCACTGTGTGGTTATATTTGTTGCTTTTGCTACAAATCTTTTTACACCTTTAAGATTTTTAAAGATCACTTTCGGTGTGGCGACACGTATCGAACAAAATAAATGAATAGCAAATAAAAAAACGGTCGGACCTGTTTCGGTGGCAATTGCAAATATTTCATACGAAAATATTTCATCACTTAAATGTGGCAACCTTAAATGTTTTAAGCATTCCTAAGTCGAGCACAAAGTATGTACGTCGAACGGCCGAGCAAGTATGTCTTCTGTATGTCTGTTAGTAGTACGGGTATTTGTCATCTCTGTTTCGGAATCAACGCCAAACTGTTGGATGGGGACCCGAAGTGACTTTGTTTAGTTGGTGGTGGAGAGGCACGTTGTTGGCTCCTTGAAGATTGTTATCTGAATGCGCAAATTTTTAAGTAACAACTTTTGATGTTGTCGCTTATCATCGTACCGCACGTTCTCTTTGGGTTCTGACAGAATCTGAACTTTGGATGGATGGATGGATGAGGTGGTGGTGATGGCCATAGTTGTGCTTTTGTTGTTGCAGTTAGTCGTTCATACTTCATACATGTCAGCGGACGGACGGACAGACGAGCGGACTGCCGGTCGGTCGGGTAACCACACAATTTATAATGATTTGTTTGTTGGTCTCTAAAACAGTTTAAAAAACCATAATCAACACACAATAATTTTTTGGAGTCGTAAGTCTTCACATACTCGTACACACACACAACGCTACTCGATCACAGTTCGCAGTCCCTGCTTGAGCATGTTATGTGAGCGTTACACAACCGTGTGCATACAAATGGGCTAATTTCAGTGCGCAGATCTTGGCCCGCTACGGCCGTGGCGCAAGCGCAGAGAGGAGAGGGAGTTTGGCAATTTCGGTTAGCACTGTCGCTTAGATTTAACATATCAAAGCGAATGTACCGCTCGCTTTGTTGCGGTAATCATCTAAAATGGTGGTGGTGATGATGGTGATGGTCATATGCTGACGATGGCGATGACAGCGACCGCGGCAACGTCTTCGACGACGACGCTCCTGACGATGACGATGATGTATTAGAACATTTACGCTTCGCTTTTGTTTCTTACCCACTACTAGCGCACTCGCATTCAGAGAGAGGCTCTTTGATGCAGCCACAATGCCACCTACGGTCCGATTTAGTGGCCATTTATCACCGGGAGTATCATCCTTCTCCAATCTTAACGAGAGATGTTTTGGTATGCAAAGGTCGTTTGGAAGCCGCTGTTATTAATAAATGCCGTCTGCGTTTGCGCTTCTTTAGTATGCCCAAACAGTTTTCTAAGAACGTTTCCAAATAACAAACAGCAGGGAAATGTGCAAGTGCATGCTAGTGTCAGCCTTACGCCCCCACTGCCCCCTCCGCCACTCTGCCGCGCCGCTATCAACACTGTCTGCTTTGGCATAATATGCTAATTGCACAAAGCGTCCAAAATACCTGATATCAATCTAAATGAGTCTACATAACCGCCGCGGCTGACGTACACGACGTCTGTATATACGCATGAAGTCAGCCGACGCAACGGCGAATTATGAGTTGGCCAAGAGGAATGTCTCACGTGTGTGGGTTAAGACAAATTTGCGATTTCGTTGCGTTGTCTTGGAAAGCATTTATTTTGGCATCGCAAAATGAGGCGTATGACATACAGACATACTTACATACAACAACGTGAAATTCTTTTAGTTCAATAATGCGAGGAACAAATGTCGGCGACAACATTGGCCAAAATTTGTTTTTCGAGAAAACATTTGTTTTTCGAGAACGATGCGCTGAATTTGAATATTCAATCCGTTTCTTCATATTTTTCCTAGTTTTCGTATTCTCGCACTTTTAATTTGCGTCCTTCTTTTCCCATGTTACAAATTTTGTGTAAAGTAATTGGTGATATCTTATGAACCCAACAACTTGATATCAAATGTCTTTCAATTAGTTAATAAAATATTTCTTTTAATTATATATGTACATACATTAGGTTGTATTGGTAAAAGGTCTCATTGGCGAGATGAGTTTGTTCTTGCCAGAAAAGTTTAGACTCCGTCGAAGCTTGAACGTCTGATATGGTACTAAAAGTACAATGGAAAAAACCAAATGATCAATGGCGGCTCATACGGCGAGTCATGAAGAGAATATGAGGGAAAGGTCTTATTAAAATGTTTATCAGTTCACATTATAAATATTGGATGACATATTTTTAGTCTAACTTTTATGAAATTAAAAAAAAAAATCGATAAAACTTGTAATTTTTGCTTTCTGTAACGGAACGTAATACAGGGTTCCACCGAAAGAGGGATATATTTTAGAAATACATTTTATAAAACTGCACAACCGTGTAGGTAATGGTTGGGTTATATACTCTTCATTATATGTACGGAATTTTAGTTGAGAATTGAGAAATTTTAAGGTCAATAGCAGACTACAAGTATTTTGGAGGAGCAAACATTTTATGAGACCTCTTAGGACTTGACATTCCCAAAACCGTAGTTTTCAATACAATCTAATATACATATGTATGTACATTAGATTACTCTACGACTTCATTAAAATTCGAGTTGAAGGAAACGTAAATGCATAGTCACAAGTATCTGTCTATCACCTAAAGTTCTCAGGATCAAATTATAAGTAAGAACATGTGACTCAATTCAATGGTTGTATCACTCCGTGCTACAAGACAGAGTACTTAAAAGGTATTTCTTTATTGGCCAAGGATTAATATTTTCGACAACAGCATTCAGTATTTAAATGTATTTTTTTTTTATTTCAAATAGATTTCTAGACACTTCTACTGGTTTGAAAAGCTGTTCCGCTATATAAATTTCTTGGTATGCCTTAAGAAGCCACACGTTAATTTTTCACCCAAAACAAGTCCTTCCAGCAATCCTCAAAAGCTGACTGACAGCCAAGCGAATATTAAAGGATCCTAATGAGAAAATTTAGATATCTATCTCCTCGCATCACTGCACCCATTCATCACTCACTAATCGTCTTATTGTGAAATGTAAATGTAAATATTTGCATATGCCATCGCACCCTTTTTACATCGGCCCATTGTGAATGGAAAGTAGCTTATTATAACCCTTCCCTCCCCTCCCCCATTAAAAACGGTTGATGCCAGGACCCATTAATTAAGACACCCCATGTCAGAACTTTGGGGGAACACACAGCTTCGTACACACGTAAAGTGTTAACATAGATCTCTGTATACATAATGGGTAGATGACTTACCTGTTCGTGCTTCTTCAGGTATCCAAGACGCGGAAATGATTTATCACAGAACTGACATTGATAGGATCCGTCGGCACCGGCATTGTTGGCACTCTTAATGCCATCGCCTGTCAACTTATCAAACTTGAGTGCATTTGTGCCACTGCCATTGCCCACCGCTGAATCCCTTTCAATTTTGCGTAATTTTGAAGGAATTCTCAAGGCATGTTCAGCGTAACGATGATGACGTCCATTACGCTTAAGATGCTGTCCTGGATGGTGGTGGTGATGGAGATGATGGTGCTGGCGCTGGTGTTGCTGCTGTTCAGTTCCGCCAACTTCTGCAACATTTGTAGCTGTGGTTGTGCTACCGCCGTTGTCGGTGGCATTTTCCTCCTCGGATGGGTTTGAGTCAATCTTGTGAGCCCTTTCGCTTGCCTCATCCTCATCATAGTCAGCGCCATCTACGGATCCATTGGGTTTTTGTCTCTGCAGACGCTGTTGTGTCTGCAACAAAGCCTCATCATCATAGCCGGAGGAGGCAAAGGCCAAATGTGATGGCACGGCCAAATGCTGATGGTGGTGCAAAGAATTCGGCGTTAGAGTACCATCTGATATGGAAGGTGAATAACTGGATGAAGTGTGCGTGGAATACATGTCTGTAAGTAAAAGAGAAAGAAACCCCATTAGACAATGACTACATTTTTTTGGGGACGAGCATAATTAGCATCCAAGTGATTAGTCATCATTGTGATGATGGCTCTCTAGCAGCAGAAGACAACTAAGTGTGATAGTAGCGCAATTACGTGGGTGGTGTGGTGTTGTGGACATCCTTATTAGCGTTCAATTACAGGAAGTGGTTCCTCTGCACTACTTAATACACTATGCTACCAAGTGACTTCACAAACGACTGGGGGCATTAATGCTGACGACGGCGGCCAACAACTAGAACTAATTTAATTAATCCAATCCGATCTGATGTACCCGGTTCACTTTGCCTTATGGGACATAGTATGGAACTGATCATTCGTGATAGCCGTTCGTTCGAGGAGCCGCTTTACTTATTCATGGAGATCGTGCTTTGAAAGCAAGCCAAACAAACACCAGCCTTCTATACCACATTCCCTCCCCCCACAAGTCAGAACAGCAGAACACATACCCACCCCATCACTCTGGGTTGATACGAGTATCACATCATCGACGGCCGCTGCCAGTGAATAAGTAGTCATGCAAAGTGATAATTCTTATTTTTACGATTAAACCTCCACTTTGAATTGAACATTTTAATTAGAATTCTCGGTGATACTCTCGGATACGGACGCCCCACTATTAAGTGCGGACTCTTTGCTGCACAGTTGCTCATTTAGCGAGGGAAACTACAAATTATTCTTAATTGACATCGACTACTTGTGCCTTGTGCTCTCGACACTGACCACTTTGCGCTGCGTTGTGCTGTGCTGTGGTGGTCTGTGGGGTTCTCGATCGGGACAGTTCATTCTAAGTGTCGCATATTTGTCATATGGAGAACGTTTTGTTCTTGTCATTCACTTGATAAATCTTGTAATTAGTTGTTTTGAATTTGTCTCAATCTGTATGGTGTTAATTGCTGTCCGTTTCACCATCCCCCCTCCCCACCAAAAACAAACTCGTCCGCTCCACCAGATCATCGAGTGGGTTAAAGGTCTTTGTGAAGTGTGTTTGTTTGTCTCATTCTGGTTGTAATCTGAACTTTTATAACCCTATGAAATAGATTGTGATTGAAGGTTTAAAAAGGGGATAATGAAAACATTACAATCACTCCTTCCGTTACGTATTCGGAGACCGGATAGACGTTTTATCCAATTATTAAACCGAGGAAATAATACTAATTACAGTGGTGATCTGTCGGGAAGTTCTCTAACTTCTAACGCTAATGTAAAAGGATTGCTACCTATCTTATTTTGTTGCTACTATTGTTCTTCACAGATAAAATGTGATGCTAAACATAATTTTAGAATAATATAAAAAATGACCAACAAACGATATTCGATTGATAATGTTTTGAAAATATCCAAAGATTTCCGCAAATTTCGTTTTGATAAAATTAATTCAACGGTCAGTAGATTGATAACACAAAAAAGAATACAAGGACTAATATAGGTAGATTGGCTCAGCAAATCATCTATGTCGATAAATATAATAAATGAAACTAAATAGCAGCGTCATAATACCGTGTACCTGTAGTTTTTAAACATCAAACATTTAAGATATGATATTTATATCAAATCTTATATATCATCAGTTTATTAGAAATGCACATCTTCACAGATATTCAAATGACGATCCAAACAATAACGTCCGAAACGGTCAAATCCAGAACTGTGTTGGACTGTAAAATACAAGTAAATAATTACTCAGTCAACTACGTATATTTTGGCTACCAGGACACAGCTTGGTCGCAAAGGGCAGAGTAGTAAATTTGGAAAATTTCGATGCCACGAAGGAGGAGTTAAAGCACTGGAGACTAAGAAGCTGATGAGTATTCACTCAAGCCTACAAGCACACCTGCACCAATAACGACAAATGTCCAGCTTTGGCATATGCGAAATACCGATACTTCGGGTCCGACACATTGACAGGTCTGACTCATCTCAGAGGATACGACTGAAAGATACTGAGGAAATTGGAGTCTAGTACCGATTTGCTTTATCCCTTGAGGGTTAAAAGAGGTCACAAATAAGGAGCGCACAACAGGCCGATCCCCTGGTTTAAGTGTACGAGTATATAAGTCCATAAGGAGTGCACAACAGGCCGATCCACAGGCTTAAGTGTACGAGTATTTACGTCCATGGATATGAGACGTTAAAACGTCTCCTCACTTATATATCAAATGTCGGTTATACAGAATAAATTTATTCTAAGAAGCGAAAAAGCTATGAAAATAATCTGACAGCTTCCGTAACTTTGTTCACTTACGGGACCAGTCAGTATAACAAAAATCTAATGGTTATTGCTTTACTTAACTGCAGATATAGCGCGTGATTCATCAAATATAATAACAGGTTTTGTTATAGATTAGAAAAATTAGAAACGTATCATGTATTACCGTTTTAATAGAACGGTGTTGTCCTCGGACTTTTTTAATTTTCTTTTGGAGAATGCATTCTCATTTGAAATATTAAAATATATTCTTTTCTTTCACTTGTATTTATTTTACTATAATTGCATTTCGTATTGATTTACTTGTAAAAAATAAATGTCAATTTGTCCATTTTAGGTTCTTTGATTCGGCTTTGATTCTTTCTTTCCAGCAAGCTTCTCCTCTCCACCCTCAAAGTATCAAAATGTTTATGAGAAGCAATATACAGTTTCATTGTACACCACCCGGAAGAGAGGTTTTATTTTTAAATTTTTCTTTATTCCAAAGAATCATTTTTTAATTTTCAGAAACGTTTCTTCGAAACAAAGCAACTTTTTGTTTTTTTGTTGATCCAAGTTCGACTTCAGACTCACAGACCAGTTTTCACCACATTCCCAATGTGGTGAATATCATTAATTTTATGCATCGCACTAGTTACCAAAACACGAAAAAGTGTTTATGGTGCTCGGACCATATATATTGAAGTATAAGCCCGATAGAGTCGAGATACGCGTCAAATTTAAGGAAAATATGAAGTTTTTATGATTTTTTTCTTGACGAAATAGTTAAGATCTATTGATTAAAACCAATTGTACATTAAAGTATAATTTTCGAGGTATATTTTCATGAAGAAATGTTTAAAAAATGACAACGACAGCAATTATTCGGAAGCTTTTCGAAAAAAAGTAGAATTGCGGTGCCCCTCATAACACGATACCGGATCATCAAAAATCAAGAGATTAAATTTATTACGTTAGGTAATTGTTATCCCAGTTAACGCTGTCGAGTTTTTTTTTTCGAAGTTTAAATTTTTCAATTTGAAATGAAAAACACGATTTTTGCGAGAAAAATCGTCTAATTGGTAAATAAAAAATATTAACAAATTTGAAAAAAAAAACTCGACAGCGTTACCTGGTGAATTATGTATAGAAATAGTGTTCAAAATTTCAAAATAATCGGTGCAGTAGTTTATGAGCATGGAGTCATGTATGAGAAGCGGTTGCTTAAACTGCTGTATCTCAGTTAGTTTTCAGAATATCGAATGAAAAAAATTGCAAAAAATGTTTATAAACGTTATCGCCCCCTTAAAAATTACATATTGATAAAACTTGTACTTATATACTACTTATCGCAATGTTCAGCAATTCCACACGTAGTATTAGTTTATTAGTCGCTATCACCTTGAGAAAAATGCGCGAAGTTGCCACGCCAATATTCGATTACATACAAATACAGCGTGGCCAAAATGTCCGAAGGGGTTTGAATTCGTTATAACTTTTAATTTAAGACATAATTATTAATTTTTTTTAAATACAGTATATAAACGTAGAACATTTTTTTGTCACGCTCATTTTGGTACATACCAAACAAATGTAAAATTTTGCACAAAATGTATACTTTAATTCTAGTTAATACAAATACTTGAAATTTTGTGCAGTGTAATGCTTTTATCGTTCCTAAAGTTCCGTGGAAATTTGACCTTATCCCACACAAAATGTCCAAAATAAAAAATATGAAACAAGCTTTGTTTGCATTTCCCTTACTTTTACAAAATGGAGATTTGTATGTTCGGAGAAAATACATCTTAGGACAATTTAATTATCATCAATGATCAATGCCCGTCCCATAAGTTCGAATTTTGCATTCTTCTCCAAACATTATTTTAGTTTTAAGTAGATAGTATGTGTATATGAACCCCATTTATATATCTCCCACATGAGCGCCCCAGTAGGTGAGTTGGTAGCGAGCTCGCCTATGAGTTTGGGGGTCGTGGGTTCGATTCCCACCAGAGGCTCTGTTCTTTGTAACCCTGCTTTTCCTTGGACCGTACAATTAGAATATAAATTTACTTTGTATTGTAATTCATATAAATAAATATCTCCCACACATATTGACAAAATTATAACATAAATGAATATAACGAACTGCTATTAGTTCGTCTAATATTTTAAAAAATGTTTTAAGAGTATTCATACGGTAATGAGGATTAGCATGTTCTATTCCAAATCTCAGTACTATGAGATCTGCTATTCGTAAGAGTAAAATATTAATATTGTGGTTGAATAGAGTATTTATGATCAGACATGTCTTCCCCTTTTAATATGATGGAAGATATCTTAGCCATTTCTCTGCGTGTACCAGTGCAGAATCTGTTAGAATCTGATTCTCAATCTTCTGATTAGGAATTTCCCAATTTAACCGATTGAAGTTGGTTTACCCGACAGAACTTTTCTTACAGGTATATTACGAGTAAGACATAAAACGTTTACGATTAATTAACTTATAATTAACTGTGTGTATCCATTGGTATTTAATAATGCCATTCTGCCCAGTGTGACCCAATAAAATGTGACTCCCCAGGCTCACTATTCAAACAATGGAATTTGTTCCATGTATGTATGTAGTGAATGCTCCCGAATGGAATGAAACACATATGTATATGTACGAGTGTATGCATGTAGTATGTAAATAATTACCGGCATTAACAATTTCCTTGGTGGCTTGAATCTTCTCAATTAGATTTTCGAGTCTTGAACTGGGTCCTCGATACAGCATCTTTAAAGCCATCATGGCTTGTCATAAACACACTTTCGGATTTCAAATTTCTTTTACACTATTTTCTTGATTCTCTTCTGAGTTGCACTATGAATCATTGGAATTTGTTTCCAATTTTTATTTTCGTTTCGATAGATATTGAATATTTATTGTATTTGTGAACACTCCCACATTTGTATACATATGTATGTACACACGAAGCACCAAGTGGTTTATTTTTGTTGTCATGGAATGTTATCCTTTGATTGTATTTCTTTTGTGTTTTATTATTGGTTTCTTTTCATTTTGCTTTGTTTTTTTTATTTTATTATATGAGATATCAAATTGTTCTATAACGGATCATTTAACGTCCATTTACAATGGGCACCAAAGATTAACTAACTAAAAATGTGCACTTAAAAGCGAATCGAACTGAACCAAAGCGTAACCGTAATGCACACATACACGCACACGCGCTCCGTCTTCGAAAGGCGTTACTAGAATCACACAGAGCAGAACCGTTGTCCGTTGGTACAGATAATGACGACGACACTATGGGATATGGGACTCTTTAAGGCTTAATGCCTCGTTATGATTCATTCAAGTAAATAAGTTGAGCGCACCAACTCTCACACACACAAACACACTGATGAGGGGATACTTGAGGTGCCACGCCGCCGAGCCAAACAAATGAACAACGACAAACGGTCGGTTAGAGCGAGCGCGCGCGAGTGCTGCATATAACTCAGCAACAACAACAACAAAGGCAAGAGTAAAAGCAAAGCCAGCGAACGTCTTGTGCTTACGAACGACAACCCAAGACTGGTGGTGCTACCAACAATCGCATCATCATCATTAGTTAACAAACATTCTTGTTATTGTTCGGCGCAATGGGATTGGGACAGCATTGCCGGAACAAGACTCAGAGCACACGCACACACAGAGGCGCTCACTCAAAGCAAAGTGCTAGGTCCACGGCATGTGGTTAACCAAAGAGAAACGGCGGAGAGGATGAGTGTGTTCAGTAAAACCTACACAAACATTCATACCCCACCGCACACAATGAGTGTGAGGTGATAAATGGCGCCCACACATAACCCCACATTCCCATGCACATGAGTATGTGTGAGTGCGAGTGTGTGTAACCACCACCACACGGTCACATCAAGTGGCAGTCAACTCGCTCTCCATTCTCCCATCTCACGGAGTCACAGTTGTTGTTCATGGTGCAAACAATTCAATTGAACTTTGTGTGGCTGCCCCAGTTGTTGTTCTTGCTGTTGGTTGGTGGTGGGTAGTAGTATGAGTATGAGAGCGAGTGTGAGAGACAGTTGGCAGAGAGAAGTTTGGCCTGCCCATACATTCATTCGACACAAATGCATATAGATATGAAAGAGGCGGAGCGTGGGACCTTATGTATTTGGGCCAATGCATGCACAGGGTTTACGAAGATTGACAACGGAGCAGAGGAATTCGAATTCGTTTTCGTATTGTATTGCGTATTGCACTGCCATTTGGCGTCGTTAAATTGTTGTTTCATCAGTGTTTATTTATTTTTTTGTGAGGCATTGGCGCGGTGGCGTTTTGATGTTTACTTTTGTGATGTGGTGGACTGGATGAATGCATGCGATAGCATGGGGGGAGACTGAGGATTCCTAATGGGTAAATCGTGTTTCCATTTACAACGTCAAATGCGTTAAAAATACATTTGAAGTGAATTTTTGTGAATGGGAACCCAGACATTATTTCCTAAATATGGGAATTGTTTTGTATTTAAAGGAATATGGGAGAGATAGATGCGATTTAAAGATGAGCAACAAATTATTGATATTGTTGTGTAATAAAGTTAGTTCGAATATTATACTTTATCATGTAATTAAAACTTTCGTAAAATTACTTTAAAAAGGCAGATAACGTTTGAAAATTCGATAGGTACATACATACCTATTAATAAACAAATTATTCCGTTAAAAAAACATTTTCCCGTAACATATATTTAGGAAAAACTTTTTATTTGCTGTTGTAATTACTGAGATAGGTACATTCCTTTGACGTATCGTCATATCGTCTATGTTTGGTCCGCGTAGCCGTCTTTTGACATATCCCAGAGGAGACAATCATTAATCCCGGCCGAAGTCCGGCCACGCAGACACTTTTGTCCGTGTAGCCGTCTTTGGACATGTCCCGACCTTCGACCGGGGTTAAAGATGTGATACAAATCAGTATATGCGCTACATAATTAAGGGTTTTATTACAGCTCTTGTCATATCTCAAAATGTCATATCGTCAAAAAAAACTTTGCGCTTTATAACATTGCGTTTGGTCGATGTGACATTTCCAGCGATATGACTCACATGGTTTTTGGGCGATATGACGCCACGCCCATACTTTTTAAAACTATTTATTCTAAAGATTTTGTGTTTCCCAGCGAGTTAAAAATATGCAATTTGTATTCATTTCCAAAAAACTTTATTTCATTTAAAAAAACTACTGTGACATAGGTACTTCCTGATCGTATACCGACTATTTTTTGCTCGATCACTCGCACATTGACACCAACTTTTAAGACTCCTGACGCTACAGTGAGCTTTGGAAACTCTATTTGGTACTGGGTACTAGTGGTGACTGGGATGGAAGTCTATCTGAGACAATTCGATACTTCGATAATAGAGGATGATAAGTCGACCAAGTATTTTTTTGGGGATATTTCTTTTTTAGAATTTAAATATTTTACATTATAAACGCTGAAATATTTTACTAAAAATCGTTTCTGTAGTATATTGTCCGAAATATATTCTGCTTTAAGTATAGCACTTTATAAATTGTACAAAAATATTTATGCCGCAACATTCGAATTATTATTTTAAGAACGAAATCATCGTTTTAACAACTTTTTGCACTTTGATTCAAATACTTCGCAAACAATTTAATAGTTCTTGATTAAAAACAAGAGTAAAGTTCTAAGAGCAAGTGTTAAAGTAGTTGTCTTAAGAGTTTTCGCTCTTGAATTTATCGTTGACTGCTGAATTGTTGAAATTAAGAATGTCGTTGTTGGACTGACAACTATAGTTGTTGCTACAAGAGTGCTCGTGTATTTTTTCTTCAATGAATGACGCTTCATTTTAGTTTCTTTTTTTAATAAGTGCACAAGTGCATGAAATTTGGGACTATGAGTTTTGGCGTAAATATTTTTGATGAGGAAAAATTAACACGTTTCAGTAATTCAAGTGGAACAAGAAGAAATATATTTGTATATTGGGCGGGGACTTTCTGATGAGTGCACCTCGCTATTAGTTGAATGCGTGATCAAATTCATTGAAAAAATTAAATTCCGGTATAAAATGCAGAAGTGACGGACTGAAAAAAAGTATGTTAATTGTATTTTTAATAATAAACTGTTTATAATATTTATTAACGCATATATTTTGCTTCTAAAAATCTCCGAATTCTTTATTGACGTTTTGTGGCAGTGACTGAACATTGTTTCACGCTGGGTGTCACCTCAAGAATCTAGAGAAATGACACCAGAATACACTGATTTAAATATTGATAGCATCTTGCATTAAACTATAGGAGAAAATGGTGTTTTAAGCTAATATAAAGCAAACTATTGTTTAGAAGAATCAGAGTAATCTTTAATCGCAAAAATAATTGTTGATCATTTGTTTTTTAATGGAGTCAAAATGGATCCGAAAGTTATTAAAAAAATGCTGTCGCTATTGTGGAGCTGTTTCCAACAGAGAATTTACTAACACACTATACACCACGATGCTATTGTGCTAGAGCTTATAAACATAAATTTTTTAACTCTATGTAAGAAAACGAATATATACTAACAAACTAAATACAATATCTTAAAACCATAAAATCACCAGAATTACCAATGGGTATGTATTTGTACTACAATAATAAATGTATAAATTGTTTAGAACTGATTACATACACAGAAAAATATCAATTAAAATATATAAAATTATATATATATTTACATACCCGCAGCTTCTCTATTACTTTTTATTTTTATCTGTGTATGGTTTCATATATGTTTTATTAAAAGTTTGAATTTCTAAAGAATGTAATCAACTTTCATTTTCAGATTCTAAACACACGTATCAACAAAACCATAAAATCTTCCACAACATACGAACGAAACACAATTATAGATCACTTGGCTAATTTCAGAAATTTTAAGCAAGCAGAAGATGAATTGATGTAGCTGGCCTTTAAGGAAAAGCTAAGACTTCAGCCGAAAATATTTGTTGTTGGCGAATTTATATCTAATTTGAAATAATTTTACGTCTACATAAATGGTATGTTATATAAATCTAATTCTCTACTTAGAGCCGTAGATTTAGTAATAAAAATATGCCCCGTGTTTAACTTAAAGTTTTCTGCTAAAAGAAAATACATGTGCAAATTTTCCAAGAATTTTTTGAGATCCCTTTTATGGAAAGAATACCACAATACAAATACATATACATATATATAAGGGTGGTTCAATTTTAAGGGCCGAGTTGATTTTGAATAAAAAACAAATTATGTAGGAAAATATTGTCATTTATTTTATCTCGTATTATGATAATATTGGTATGGCCTCGGCGGCACACCTCCATCCGATGGTCCAAATTTTCGATGACGCTGAGGCATAGTTGAGGTTCTAAGCCGTTAATGTGCCGAATCTCATCCTTTAGCTCTTGAATTGTTGCTGGCTTATCGACGTACACCTTTTTTTCAAATAACCCCAAAGAAAGAAGTCCAACGGTGTCAAATCACATGATCTTGGCAGCAAAGTTCGTGATCATCTCACCATAGCGAACACTATTCACAGTAACTGCATGACCGGCCTCATTTCGAAGAAGCCCATAAGCCGCACCAAACGAACTGGACGAGCATGCACAGGTGTTTTCACATCTTCTACAGACCCGGTTTCCTGAAATTTGCGCACAATTCTCCCGATAGTGGACACATTTGGTCGATAATGCTGATCAAAAAACATCACGAAATGCATTTTGATTTGAACGCCCATTTTCGTAAAAGGCTTAAAAAACTTTAACGCGTTGCTCGGTTGTATATCATTACATGGTTCAAATTGAGTTAGTCTGAAATTGATTGATTGATATCAAATGAAATGCAGCAAAAAACTTGACGTTTAGGTGTGGTTCACATTCAACATCGGCCCTTACAATTTAACCACCCTTTATATTTTCATTAAATTTTTCTTTATTTGAAACTAATACTTCCGAAACAATGATTAATTTGTATATGAGTATTTTTCCATGAATCGATGCCTTAATTTTAGGACAAGTTTACAGTTTTTCATAAATTCAAAGTTATTTTTTTACATGTTTGTAAAATTCGATTAAAATTTAAATCGTATAATCATGCGTAACGATAAATTGCAATGATGGATTGACAACTAGTGATGATTCGGAGTATTTATAAATGAAACTGATTGCTATATACAACAGTTAATGCTGATTATGAATTTTTTAACCAAAAAGTATAGCACGAAATCTGGGAAAAATTAAAATTCGAAAAAATCAGTAATATGAAATATCTTGTTTAAAAAAACATATTTGAAAAAAAATCTTATACAAAAATGTTAAAATATGTAACACATATTTTATTGTGGAGGATAGCTAGCAAATATATTTTGTTGTAATATATTAATATGTGCGTCCCAAAAAAAATTTCTTGATTTTCAGATAAAATGTGTTTGTTCAAAAATATATAATATTTACAAATTTTGGTTCCATTTTTTCTATTCAAATATATCAAAAATGCCCCGTGGATAACAAAAGGCGTATAAATATTTTTCAATAATTTTGCCTTTATTGAAATGCCTCAACATTCCGGTTAATAATTGAACACCACTTCAGTCATCTGGCTGCCGCCGCTGGCCTTGCATTAGCCAATTCTGTGTCGACCCAGTTTTTCAACACATTACTTCAGTCGATCATTAGAATATATACGCACAGCTCAAGTAACATTGAACGAGAACTGTTTGCCAAAAGCGCATATCTCCAAAAAAAGACAATCAGTAATCATCATCCCTCGTACATGCACTAACTTCCACTGCTCTGTCTATCCAACCATTACAACCACCCCCAATACATGTCAGTATACTTCTTCTTTAATTTTTAACAAAGTTGTTGTAAAATACTGAAAACAACAAAAACGATCTTGAGCCTAACTAAGTGCAAAAACAAAATATCTTTTATTATTATTATTATATATATATATTTCTTCTATATACTCGTATATAAAAATAAGTTACGTTTTGTTTGTAATTGATTCACTCTGTAATTCGTGGTCCGACGTTATTGGAAATCTTCCACACGCTGAAAAAAATCGCTTCTTGTCGCAAACATATTCGGCTTGAAACGTACATATGTTTAGGGTACACTACAAATATATTACGTTTGGCACACACAAATATTATATGTTTGGGAAGATTTTGTCGTAAACAAAACTATATTTCTATCCTAATATTTTATATTAATGCCAGTCATTTTTAGCTATAAAGTGTAACACAAAATGTAGGAAAAACTAAAGCAAAAATTCGAAAAGTCATCAAATTTGGAAAAATTCTTGAACATTGACTTTGTATGTAAGAACATACTTTATTTGCAAAAGTCAGTTCATAAATATATTTTGTAGTAATATATTAATATAGGTATGCGTTCCAAAAAAATTTATTTGTTCAAAATATACGAGTATATTTAAAAATTGATTTAGTATATAAGCGATATACAAAATGCTTATTCCAACCGATCTTTATGAAATTTGTAGGAGAGGCATTCTCTGAAACATAACACCGTGCAATTTTTCATGGCGAGTAAAACAGTGTTTGTTCTGTTAAATTTGACGGACACCCCCAAAATCTGGATTTACGGGAAATTCCCGATTTTCTTTATTTTTTGCCCTTAAACGCTTATAACTTTGTTAATTATTAACCTATTTTCAATCTCTAAGAAGATACTTAGACCTTTAAAAAAGAAACGACTTACATATCGATACCTCCATTCTAAAACATGCTAAGAGATTGTATTTTTAATTTCTAAATATTCCAAATTATATTCAGTCAAAATTTGGTGTTTATCCGTCAACCCAATCAAAATTCACAGAACAGTACAGGTCATTTGATTTGCAAAGGAATTCCACTAAAATTTAAAAAAATTCTTTAAACTTTGATTGCCTCTCCTGAAAAACTACTTTTTTGCACTTAGCATTGTTTAGAATAGAGGTATCGATATCTTTTTTTCAAGTTTTCTTAATTAATGGGAAATATATAATTAAATTTATAACAATAATCCACCTTTCATATCTAGACTATCTAAAGCTGTCAAATGGTATTAATTCTGGCATTTGTTGAGGATATTTGTTATCAGAAGACGATGAATGTTTGATCAAGATACATATTTATTCTTATATTGTATGAAATAATCAAAATTTGCAAAGTTTCACAAATATTGAACCTGTAATTAAAAATATGTTATATGTTTTTAAAATATTTTAAACTTTTCTAATCTTGTCGAATTCAATTTTTAATTTATCTTTGCTTTCGTGTTATACTTTACAGTTAAATCTGTCATAAGCAGCATTATCTTTTGTCTTACAGTTCTATGTTTAAATTTATAAATACGAGTATCCCAAATCGTTACACGCTGAAAAAAAATTGCTTCTGTAGTATATTGTCCCAAACATATTCTGCTTGAAATATACAAATATATAGGGTACACTCTAAATATATTATATTTGTCACACACAAAAATTATATATTTGGGAAGATGTTGTTCTAAATAAATCGTTGTTTCCGTCCTAATGTTTTTTATTGGGGACTATTATTTACGGAACAAATATTTTTTTGTATTTAAGTATTCAGAAAACAAAGCAATGTCTTAACTTTAAGACGCGTTTTATGTTTTTCAGTAATTCAACGTTATCGATGCCTTAATTTTAGGACAAGTTTACAGTTTTTCAGAAATTCAAAGTTATTTTTTGCATGTTTGTAAAATTCGATTAAAATTTAAATCGTATAATCTTGCGTAACGATAAATTGCAATGATGGATTGACAACTAGTGATGATTCGGAGTATTTATTATTTACGGAACAAATATTTATTTGTATTTAAGTATTCAGAAAACAAAGCAATGTCTTAACTTTAAGACGCATTTTATGTTTTCAGTAATTCAACGTTAATTTCTTCGGAAATTTAAAATGTTCGTAAAAATCCATTATAATTGAAATCGTATAATCCTGCGAAATGATGTATTATACAAGGTGGATTGTCAACAAATGATGACTTGGAATAAATATAATTTAAAAATTAGTGCTTTAAAACTAATTTTGTTGCTTTATAAGTCATTTTTAATTATAAGGTATAACTTAAAATCAATTAAAAATTAGAAATAAAATTTAAAAAATTGTCAACGTTTTGAAACTCGCTTTTAAACAAAATATATTTGGACAGGTTCCTAAACGATAATTTTATTTGTATATAAACACATGTTTTGTTTGAGAAAATTATTAATATATGCGTTCCAAATAAATGTTATTGATTTTCAAATAAAATGTATTTGCTCAGAAGTAATTAATATTTAAAAATTTGTGTTTCAAATATATTTATCTTCGATTCAAACATATCAAAAAAGAGCCCGTGCCCCGTGTACTCTTTGTCAATCCATCAAGGCAATTTATCGTTACGCACACGGGAAAAACATCATTTTTGATATATTTGATTTCAAAAAAGATATTTTTGGATCCATAATTTTTAAATTTACATTTTATTTAAAATTTTGTTTTAGCTAGCTCTCACAAAAGAATATGTTAACAAACAAACAAAGTTATTGTTTATGAATATTTCCAAATACACTTTATTTAGCCAAATAAAAACTTTACTGACCTTGTACATTTTTAGATTTATTTTTATCTAGATTTCGTGTTATAGTTTATAGATCAAAATGTCATAAGCAGCATTATCTTTTGTTTTACAGCACTAATTATACCCTCACTTTAGTGTGACGAGGGTATATATCATTTGCTACGGAAAAAAGTGTAACACGTCGAAGGAGTGACCTAAGACCCCAAGTATGTTCGGAGGAAATCCGTTTTGGGGCATTTTAAGTCGAATGAGCAATGTCCGTCCGTCTGTCTGTCTGTCTGTGTGTCTGCTGGCTGGTGCGCACGATAACTCTCGAAAGGAGTAACCGATTGACCTCAAATTTGGTATGTGGTAATATTTTTTTCTATCTCCGGCTAAGTTCGAAGATGGGCCATATTGGTCCACTCCTTCTAGTACCTCCCCCACAAAGGGTTAAAAAGTTGTGAAATATTGATTCTTTAATAACTGCTATACTACTTATTCGAATCTTTTGAAATTCCACACATAGTATTAGCTTATTAGTCGTTATCAACTCGAGAAAAATGGGCGAAGTCGCCACGTCCCTTTTGGTACCTCCCACACAAATGCACCATTTTGCACCAAAAGTTAACAGCTTATAACATTAATAACAGTGTATAAAAATACTTGAAATTTTGTACAGTATTATGCTTTTATATTGCCTACAGTCCAGGGAAAAATGGGTGTTGTTGCCACGCCCCTTTTGGTACCTCCCACACAAAGGTACCTTTTTGCACCAAAAGTTAACAGCTTATAACATTAAAACCAGTGTATAAAAATACTTGAAATTTTGTACAGTATAATGTTTTTATAGTGTCTATAGCCCTGTGAAAAATGGGCGTTATTGCCACGCCCCTCTTTGTACCTCCCACACAAAATGCCCAAATCATACAATACACAATTTAATGTCTCATAACGTTTATACCAGTGCACATAAATGCTTATAAGTCGGCACAGTGCAATGAATTTAAAGTATCTAATGTTCAGCAAAAAAATGTGTATTTGATAAACCCCTTCTGGTACCTCCCACACAAATTGACAGAATAATTCGAGTAATATTCAATATTACATTACTCACAAAGTGAGGGTATACCTTAGTCGGTTTACCCGACTGAAACTTTCTTACTTGTTTTTAATTTATAAATATTCAAATAATAATTTGTCGTCAGTCCATCAGTGCAAGTTATCGTTACCCAAGATAAAACGATTTCAATGTTTAGGTTACACTCGAAATATATTATATTTGACACACACAAGTAGTATATATTTGGGAAGATGTTCTAAACTTTGTTTCCATCCTACTATTTTTTGTATTGGACTATTATTTACGAAACAAATATTTATCTGCATTTAAGTATTCAGAAAATATATCAATATCAATCAATTCTTATGGTTTTCAGTAATTCAACGTTCATTTTTTCAGAAATTTTAAATGTTGAACTTTCCAAATGGCAATGGGATGAGACCAATTGCAAATGAAAGTTGACATTATCCATAACAAAACCTTCAAGGTGTTTTTCAGGTCAGTGCGAGATTTTTTTTACACGCATTTGAAGTAGGTGATTTCAACAAGAAAAGATCATTGAAAATTTGATAAAATAATGCTTATTTTTTTATTATCATGGAATGTTGTGGTATCTTACTGTTTTTGGGGTCGAGGAATTCTTTTTTGATATTTATTTTAATCTACAACTCACGCTAGATGGCGCTGACATACAAATGGTGCTCTTTCTTGTCGATTTTCATAGAAAAAATGGTTCAAAATCACCAACTTCAAATGTGTGTAAAAAAAATCTCGCACTGAACTGAAAAACCCTTGAAGGTTTTATTATAGATAACGTCAACTTTCATTTGCAATTGGTTTAATCCCGTTCCCATTTTGGTTGTTGCACTGTGAAATTAGTGCTTTAAAACAAAATTTATTGCTACATATGTCATTTTAAATTGTGAGGTTTAACTCGAAATCAATGATAAATTAAAAACTAAATTCGAAAAATCTACAACGTTTTGAAGAACTTTTTTAAACAATGTATACTTGAAGAAATTTTTAAACAATAATTTTATTTGTATGTATATAAACACTTATTTTATTTCAGAAAATAAGTTTGCGAATATATTTTGTTGTATTATATTAATATATGCGTTTCAAATAAATTTTATTGATTTTCAAATAAAATTCATTTGTGCATAAATATATAATATTTAAAAATGTGTGTTTCAAATATATTTTCTTTCGATTCGAACGTATCAAAAAAGTCGATTTTGACCCGTGTAGAATTTTACAAACATATAAAATATCTATAAAATATTAACGTGGAATTTCTGAAAAACTGAAAACTTGTTTCGGCACTATTAGTTGCTTCGGAAATATTATTTCCAAATAAAAAATATTATGATGGAAACATAGTTTTGTTTCGAAAAGTATCCTCCCAAACATATAATATTTGTGTGCGTCAAATAGTATATATTGTATACAGTGTACCCTAATCATATGTATATTTCAAGCAGAATATGTTTGGGACAATAAAAGGCAGAAGCGATTTTGTTCAGGGTGTATCACACTCTGTCGATGAATATAAATTAAAATATTTGTGTTTTTTTTTTAGTCAAAGAAACAAGTTGCCCACTCCATTTCTCAAAGACGGAAAATTTCGATCATAATCGTTCAGTCATACGAGTAAGTCATGCACATCGTGCTAAATGCGATTTGATAATAAATTTAAGACTCAGTAATTATCATCTGGCTGCTACCTATCGGCAAATTTGTTTTCTTTTAAATATATGTAATTAAATACGTAATTAAATTGTAATTTGATGAAAAAAAGCTCGAAATTCAAATCTGTGTGGTCATTATTGCATCATAATAAAGCAGGAGAAGGACATAGTACACCAAAAACCCATTACAAAAATCACAACACGGGCATGTATGCATGGTTGTGAATGTTCACATGGAAACGCAAAAAACATATCAGAGAACGAGTGAGGGTTTGTTTGGAGCACCGATATCATCAAGTCCTTTTGAAGTGTTTTTTCTTCTGTTCACAAAGGGCAACTTTGGATACCCTCTCTGCAACACAAATGGCACAGAACAAAAAAGAACACAACACCATTTCAAACCACTGCCCGAAAGGAAACAAGAAGAACAACAGAGCGCTGTGCGCATTCATAATTCAGGCAAATTGTCCACAAAATCACATAAATTATGCACAGTAGTCAACAGTCAACGTTCAACTAAAATGTATTCAAGGTTTTGCTCGTTAAGGACAGCAGAGATACAAAAACGACACACGAAACATAGCTTTCCTTTTCAGAAGAATCTGTGCTTGCAACACACATGTGATGCGCTTGTCGTCGGCCCGTTGGTGAATCTGTGTGCGGGGGGATGCGGAGGTACCACTAACTCACAAAGTGCTGTGCAATGGTGAATAGAGACACTCTCAATAATTTATGTCATGCAAAGCTACATTTATACGTTAATTAAATTATAATAGACTTAATTGTAGTTCCAAAGTGTATTCACTTTGTTGCTCTATGTTTTTTCGCCACCCGCCATCCCCCTCAGCAACAACTAGGCAATTGTTGTATTTACTAGCTGTCATTGGTCGTTGCTTTGTACATAGAGCGACCGTTTGTTGTGTGGGTGGAGCTGCGCATGACTGCTGTACACAGCCGGCCTATGGTGTGGGGTATATGTGTGTGTGTGTGTGAATGTGTATGCGAGGCTGTGGTGACTCTCTCACTCTCACTCTCTCTCCTCTCTGGGTTCATCACTAAAATTCGTCGTGTGAAAGCAACTCACACCACTTTGTGGTTTCGGGTGTAATTCTATTGACAGTTTATTCAGTAGCGTCGTTGTTGTTGTAATTGTCGTATTTCCGCTGTTATCGATGAATCGATATTTTTGTGTCTTAAGTCTTTTGTTTTGTTGTTGAATTGATTGTCGGTTATTTTGCTCGCAGACTTATAGCTTAGAAAATAATGTAAACATAGACCTGATTTTAAAGTGTATTACATACAAACCTTCAATATTTTTTTATGAATAAGGCCTCTAAAATAAGTCTTCTGATTTAATTATAAATATAAATTGATTTTTTGTAAAGTTTTTGTTTTTGGGGAAAATTCCAATTTTCGTGGATAGTACATTTAGTATTTGAACCATATTTTCATAAGTATAAACCCGATAGAGCGGGGAAATTACAAGGGCTACAAATACTAGAAATATCTCTTTCACGTAGAAGCAGTCGTTAAAAAAATAGGAAACAACTTAGATTTTTTCAGAAAAATCATTTTTTGCTGACACGAAAAAGTCATAAAAGATAGAAAATTACATATCGATATAAAGATTCATAAGTATGGTAATTCGGATGGGCATACTTTGGAATATATTTGGAACCCAAATTTTTGCATATTATATATTTTTGAGCAAACAAATTTTATTTGAAAACCAATAAAATTTATTTGGAACACTTATATTAATATACTGCAACAAAATATACAGGAAATTACAAACTAATTTTCTCAAATAAAATATGTAGTTATATACAAATAAAATAATTGTTTAGGAATTTTTCCAAATATAATATTTTTAAAGAGGCTTTTCAAAACTTTGCAGACTATTCGAATTTAATATATCTTACAAATTAAAAATGGCAAAGTAGCAATAAATTTTGTTTTAAAGCACTAACTATACCCTCACTTTAGTGATACGAGGGTATACTCGTATATCATTTGCTACGGGCCAAAAGTGTAACACATCGAAGGAGTGGTCTAAGAACCTAATTATTTATTTACATATTTATATGAATTACAATAGAAAGTAAATTTATATTCTAATTATTGCCACGCCCCTAATACCAGTGTATAAAAATACTTGAAATTTTGTACAGTGTAATGCTTTTCTAGTGCCTATAGTCCTGTGAAAAATTATCACCACGCCTCTACGAGTATACCAGTGCACATAAACGCGTATAATTCGGCACAGTGCAATGTATTTAAAATATCTACTGTTCAGCGTAAAATAGGTGTATTTGTTAAACCCCTTCTTGTACCTCTCACACAAATTGACAGCAAAATTCGTGTAATATTAAATATTTCATTACTCACAAAGTGAGGGTATACCTTAGTCGGTTTATCCGACTGAAACTTTCTTACTTGTTTTTAATTTCAATTTATTCAAAGTCAGCATTTGTTGTAAATCCTATAAAATATTTTTGGAACATTAAAAAAGTAACTTTGCTGAAAAACTTAACACAATTAAGGTATCGGTATATTTTCTGAACACTTAAATGCAAATAAATATTTGTTTCGGAAACAATATTCCCAAATAAAAACATATTAGGATGGAAACAAAGATTTGTTTAGAACCACATCTTCCCCAAAATATAATATTTATGTGTACCAAATATAATATATTTAGAGTGTACCCTACACGTATATATGTTTGAAGCCGGACTACAGAAGCGATTTTTTCAGCCTGCATTAACGCAGTTTTTACTATTTTCTAGTGTCGTTAAGGATCTGTGAAATATTTCATTGGTGGAATGAAACTTAAGTTTTAGATATTACCTAAAACATATACTAATACAATCAATCAATTACCTTCTGTTGACGTTAAATGATTACATTGACATGAATTAGTTAGATAAGGTTGTATTTTTCTTTCAAATATTCATTGATTTGAATTAAACTTTTAATCTATAAAAATTAATGTAAAATTAATTTAATGGCAATATCATTAGAGTAACAACTCTCTGTAACAATACAGCTGCTTCATTGCGTTAAAGGACATACTTCATTGATTAGTTTTGTTGACTCGGTTTCAAATGTGTATACTTTTTGAAGGAATATTCGACATCGGATGTAATATCATTTGTTTCGGATAATTATGTATGTATATATTTGGTGATAATGTGTTGCCGATATTGGTATTGTCATTGGAAATATTTATGAATTATGAATTTATGAATAATGCCTCTAAAATAAGTCTTCCGATTTAATTAAAAAAATAAAAATTGATTTTTGATGCCATTTTCTAAAAGTGGTGAAACAGAATCCATGTATAGTACTTTTTGTCAAAGATACCAATACGCAACAAAAACATGTTTTATGTCCGATATCTAAAAACTTTAAAATAAAATCAGAGGCAAATTGTTTTAGTTATACATTTTTTTCTTAGTGTTTGTAAAATTCTAATTTTCATGACAAGTTATTTTGAAGGACGTATTACGAAGTATTCCTCATCCAATTTGCTCCCGCTCAAATTGATAAGGAAGCCACATCAGAACGTCAATCAATATTAAAATTGTATTACTTTTTAAATATTATTTGTATATTAGCAAGCTTTGGAATAGAAACGAATGCGAAAGTTATTTAACGTTATCTTTTGCAATTGATTAACAATTAAATGTCCCATCTTTATAATGTTTCCAGGGCGTCTGATACAAGTTGCACATAAAAATGATTACAATCGAACACAATGTCATCCAAATATTTGCATGTTATTATAAATTTGGATGAAGACGAGTTAAAAAAACAATTAAACCAAATTATAAGAAATTTGAAACTAAACTTTTAATTTATCAAAATGTTCGCATATTGAAACCGTTAAAAAAATCGCTAATCAAAGTTTATGAAAAACAAGTAAGAAAGTTTCAGTCGGGTAAACCGACTAAGGTATACCCTCACTTTGTGAGTAATGTAATATGGAATATTAAACGAATTATTCTGTCAAATTGTATGGGAGGTACCAGAATGTTTTTAACAAATACACCTATTTTTCGCTGAATAGTAGATTCTTTAAATACATTACACTGCGCCGAATTATAAACGTTTTTTGCACTGGTATATTAACGTTATGAAATATTAAATTTTGGTATGATTTGGCCATTTTGTGTGGGAGGTACAAAAAGGGGCGTGGTGATAACGGCCATTTTTTACAGGGCTATAGGGACTTCAAAAGCGTTACACTGTGCAAAATGTTGTTGCATTTTCGTGCATTGGTACTCATGCTGTGAGCTCTTAACTTTTTGTGCAAAATGGTACCTTTGTGTGGGAGGTACAAAAAGGGGCGTGGAAATAGCGTCCATTTTTCACAGTGCAAAAGACACTATAAAAGCATTACACTGTAAAAAATTTCCAGTATTTTTATACACTGGTATTAATGTTATAAGCTGTTATCTTTTGGTGCAAAATGGTACCTTTGTGTAAGAGGTACCAAAAGGGGCGTGAATATGACACCCATTTTTCACTGGACTGTAGGCACTATGAAAGCATTACACTGTACAAAATTTCAAGTATTTTTATGCACTGGTATTAATGTTATAAGCTGTTAACTTTTGGTGCAAAATGGTGCAATTGTGTGGGAGGTACCAAAAGGGGCGTAGCAACATGGCCCATATTTCTTGAATTGATAGCGACTAATAAACTAATGCTATGTGTGGAATTTCAGAAGATTCGAATAAGTAGTATAGCAGTTATTAAAGATTCAATATTTCACAACATTTTAACACTTTGTGGGGGAGGTACTAGAAGGAGTGGACCAATATGGCCCATCTTCGAACTTAGCCGGAGATAGAAAAAAATATTACCACGTACCAAATTTGAAGTCAATCGGTTACTCCTTTCGAGAGTTATCGTGCGCACCAGCCAGCAGACAGACAGACACACAGACAGACAGACAGACAGATAGACAGACAGACGGACGGACTTTGCTCATTCGTCTTAAAATGACCCAAAACGAATATCCGCCGAACATACTTAGGGTCTTAGATCACTCCTTCGATGTGTTACACTTTTTTTCGTAGCAAATGATATATACCCTCGTCACACTAAAGTGAGGGTATAAATATATGTATGTTAACGTTTCTTAAAAATGTAAAAATGTTTTATGTCTGTTTCGAAACACAATGATGTCGGTAGGCGCACTTTTGTTAGATGCATTCATATGGGATGGTTGAAATTCATAACGAAGTTTCGTCTAGGCTTGCGTTGACACCAAACTATATACATATACATATGTACACATTTTATACTAATTTCATGTCGATATATTCAACGACCAATAACAATTAATGTATGTATGTACATATGTACGAGTATGTATATATATATGTATGTATTGTCATTTTGGAAAATTATTTTTCGAGCAAAATTACAAAAATGAAACATTTATTGAGATTATAAAATAACGTCAGTTCCTGAATTGACATTAGAGATGCATCACAACCCCGTCTATTAGTCAGAGGGTTGGAAATGCAACATTTTTGGACATTTTGCTGCAACATTTATAGGAACGAATGAAAGCCCCTTTCTCGGGACTGTCTAATTTTTCAAAAATAGTGCAAGCACAGTTTCAGAGTTAGGGCCTTATTCATAACAATTTAAAGAAGGATTGGGGGAAATTTTAGCAACGCTAAAACGTTCCTCAAACCTCTTTTGAATTATTATGAATAAAACCCTAAATGTAAGAAAAATGCTAATTTGTTTCTAAAAAAATCGCTATTAATTTTTGATGTACCAACATACATACATACATATGGATATTGAATTCAATAGAAATCAATTGAGAAATGTCTTTTTGAAACTATTAGCATTAGTTTGCAACCACAAACCACTCCCACAACTTGAAAAAACGATTCCCAGCGACAGGATAAATAACGTGACAAATTATTGTTTGCCATGTAAACAACGTCTTTCAGTATTGCCTGATAATTTTCCTGAATTTTTCAATCTTTTATGCCAAGTCATCCTTTTTCATACCTGGCTTGAGGTTATCTTACGAAAAGGTGCTTAAAATGATGGCGACAATCTCTGACTTGACTAATTACCAAACACCAAGGGCCCATTCAAAAAGGACTGCCATCGAATCCATCTCCTTCACAAACGAAACCAAAAAACCAATTATCTAATCAATTAACTACCGGCCGGCCACTCAATTGCGGTAGATCCATTGACATCGTCAACCGGAGCAGTTCTTACTGTGTATTTTCTTCTTTTGTTACACATAATTAATCCTAGAGATTAATGAATCAGTTACAGACATTAGGTAGATAAGGCAGGAGGCAGAAGAAAAGAAAAGGATTCCCACCGAAAACATTTGAAATCCATCAAAGTGACAATTAGATGACAATAAAGAGACCTTGGCTAGGAGTTTGGCCTCCGAGTGGATGGTAGAAACTCATCCAGAAAGGCGAAAATAACTGGGAAATGAGTTGAGACATCCTTACGACAGTTCATCAAAAATTCTCGTCTAAAGTACAAAAACACAAACACTGACTGACTTTGCGAAAAAGGACTCTGGCAAATAAAACGAAACAGAAAAATTAATACAAAACTTTGACAGACGTTGAAATGGATATGAACGTTTTTTCTGAAAAGCAAAATGGTCCTTCATACATATACCTACTCGCATTGGTGACCTTTTCACTTGATTCATGTTAATGTTCGCAAAGTGACTGTTGACAGAAGATGTGAAGGATACCCACCACATGTGTGGGCAACATGGACTGGAGCCCACTCTCACACACACCTTTACTCCAGCCATTCGACCAAGTAAAAGGAGCTAAAGGACATTTTTATAATTTATCTATTATGTATGACCATATGTGCGATGTGCGATGTCAGTGACAACGATGGACTTTTTGTGGCCTAACCCTTTTGCAAAGGCAAAGTTTTTGGTGCTCCTCATTTGAAAATGTCTAAAAAGGCGAACCCATCACTGTCACCGGAATTGGAATCAGGAATAATGTTGTCCGACTGTCAGGCCACAAAAAGAACAATCTATTCAAGTGACTACAAATCTCGGCAGTCGGTCGGTGGTCGCTCATTTGGACGCGCATTAAAAATTCAAATCCTAAGCACAGCGTCAATGATGACGAAGTGCTTACGCTGTAGTGACGGAGTGGTGGAGTGTTCTTGGGATCGTCATAAATACACAACCCCTTTTCCACAGACTCGTTTTCGGTGTCTACATACAATTTCAAAATAAAATTTCCAAAGTGAGTCCTTGACGTGCTCGTTTGATATGAACACCAAAAACAAGGCAACGACAATCTGGGTGGATTTTGGTGAGGTGTTCTCTGCCTCCTCCTCCACAACCACATCAACATCCACTGCCACTTCTGCGGACATGTCGGCCACACCGTCTTCCATTTGCGCTCATAAAAAAAGCATTAAATTGTCACTTATACCCAAAAAGTGACTGTCACTCATGAGTAATTAGCATTGAATGAGTTGACTGGTAGTCGTTCACCAACAAACCCCCGTTCCAACGTCGCGGTCTCCGCTTTTTAATAGACACATTTTTGGGTACACAGATCTAGTAAAAAATGAAGTTTTCTTCGGCAAGTTTTCATGGTGGCAGAGTGACGGACGGTGGGTGTTAATTTTAAATCGTACAACTCGAAAAATACATGGAACATCAATTGTCAGGTTGGCACATAAAGGACTTTTGGTGTAATGCTGCCAAGGATGAGTTGTCCTACAAATTAACTTAAGTTTATTTTCAAAATGTTGTGACATTTCCAGTGTGATTTGATGTCACAAATCACAATTACCCGCTCGTAGATAGAAATTAGAAATTAGGAGATAATGATTATTTCAATGTGATCCCTGTCATTTTGGACCAGGCGGTGTAAGGAGAAAACTCCCCCTCCCCCCCGTGAAAACTTTTGATCCAAATGCCAAGTGGTAAAAAACTTGTTAATTATAATAATTTCTTTGTGAAAGAGATTGGGAATGCCTTTTAGATTGTCATGTATTTGTGTCTTGTGACTCGATGAAGATCTTATCAAATATATCCTAAAGCTGATTGTGGCACTGGATAGAGTAAACTGAATCTAGCTTTTAGCTACATGAACATTCTCAAATGGACATTTTTATATCCTCACTCACTTTAATGGAGCAGATTATATACTTTTGTCAATAATGCTATGTGCCAATAATGTAACACATCGAAGCATGAAGAACCTTAGGCACTAAGAATGTTCAGTGGAAATCCGTTTTGGTCGTTTTAAACATTAGAGCAATGTCCGTCCGTCTGTCTCGCGATAACTCTCGGAAATTGTGATCGACTGGCTTCAAATTTGGTATGTGGTAATATTTTTTCTACTTCAGACAAGGTTTGAAGATGGGCTATGTGAATCCATTCCTTCTGGTGCCTCCACTACATAGGATTAACATTTTATGAACTATTGACAAAAGACGGATAAAGACTGAGTAAAATGTTTCAACCGTCTTGGCTAAAATCGTAACAAAATTGTTTACAAACACAACGCGTTTTTAATTCAATGTATTTGTTTTGAAGAAAAGGTGATTTTTGTGGGTAACCACATTTAATATTCAATCGAGTTGTAGCGCGTGTTTATTAAACCCTAATAAAAAATATATAGTATTAATGGAATGCAAAATGCACCTGTCATTACCCAAAAAAAAATTATAATACAAAAACCATTGTGGTTTAAAAAATCAATCACTCCCTGGCATAAACCATGACTACACTCACTAAACGCTTGACTGAGCGACTGAATGAATGAATGGAACAATGAATGAATGAATGAAAATGCACCACATTTACGTTGCCCTCTGCCGTTGCTGAGATGGGAGGTACTCATTGAAGAGGATTAAGAAGAGTGACTTCTTAATCCCTCCGTTGAGGAGTCGTAGTCCCCGTGCACACTTTGTTTTGACGTTCGTGACGCCAGACCATTCATTATTTAGGCGCACTCTGGCCAACCTTTCTTGTCATGGTGGCTCTGAAGATACGGCCAGAGAGGGAGAGACCAAGAAGGGGTTGTTGTTTCGAAACATGTCATCGTCTGTTTCAACGCCTCAGACGATGAAACAATTAGACTCTCCGCTGACGCTTGACTCCATTTAGCCGCAGACCTGTCAATGATGCCACAGAGTCGAAAGAAAAATTAAGAAATTGATTGATTTGTGTCAGCGCCTTGCTTGTCGAGAGTAGAGAGAGTGTCCGCCAGTCAGTTCTTGAAACTGATCCTTTAACATTGATAAGGAGAAACATGGAACCGAGTTTTCCTTCATCCCACTGACATTTAAGTGATTGTTATGTGTGTGTTTGTGTGTAACAAAGCCCACAGAAGAAGTTTGAATGTTTATATTGAGGGAATTAATGCTAGATTCGTTCTTTAATAAAACCACTGCAATCCTGGAGGACATTTTTAGTGGTTAATGCATCGCTTGTGTACACAAACATTCTTCGTGACGCATTCAAATGTAAGTAAATCTGATTCATCATTAAGTCTCTAATTGTTGCACAGTTCATGTATACAGGGTGGCTGATATGTATTGCAACCAACTTCAGGTGGCTATCATTTCTAAACCGCTAGTCTGATAGCTGACAGATTTATTTCAGTGACAGTTCATTTTATTGTTTACAAGCTTACAAAAGCATTTTGATCTATTGCATTCAGAAAAAAAGTTATTCGTGATGGAATTCAAGCGTGATAGTGTGATTGCTTTATTTGGGTGGAAAAACACAAGTGGCTATCGTTAGAGCCCTCCAGCATTTAAATGTGAATAAATCTTTTGTTTCTCGTATCATTGCCCGTTACCGTGATACTGGCAATGTTGCATCGCGTCCAAAAAGTGGACGAAAAAAACTGTAACAACACCAGAAATGATCCGAAAAGTGAAGGCCAGATTTTATCGAAATCCACGCCGCAGTGGTAGAAAAATTGCTCGTGAGCTGAACATATCGCGAGAACGGATACAACAAATATTAAAAAATGAGCTTGGACTAAAGCCATTGAAGAAAGTGCAAGATCTCACCGATGCACAAAAAAAGTTAGACTGGAAAGAGCGAAGGAGTTGCTTCGCTTGCACGAAAGTGCCAGTTACCGAATTTGGTTTTCTCCGATGAGAAGCCATTCCAAATTGAGCAGTTTGTGAACAAACAAAATGATCGGGTTTACTTGCCAAAGAGGTCAGCTGAAAATGTACACCTTCGATTGGCCACCAGAACTCAAGCGCCGCCGATGGTAATGGTGTGGGCCGCCGTAACGGCCGATGGTCGCTCCCCGCTCGTATTCATCGACCATGGGGTCAAAATAAATGCCGAATATTATCGGGAAAATGTCCTAAAGACAGTATTGAAGCCCTGGGCAGACAAACATTTCGGCCGCAGACCATGGACATTCCAAAAGGACTCAGCACCATGCACTCAGCACGCGTCAACCAAGAATGGCTTAAAAAGGATGTTCCTCGCTTCATTTCTACCGCACAATACCACCAAGATCTCCGGATCTCAATCCGTTGGACTTTTGCGCCTGGGGCATTTTAGAGAGTAAGGTTCACACTAAAAAAAACCAAAGTATCGATCATTTCAAGACGGCGCTTCGCCGGGAATGGGCCAAAATACCACAGAGCCACTTTCGTGCAGCGTGTGATGGCTTTGTCGGCCGTTTGAAGGCCATAATTCGTGCCAAAGGTGGCCAATTCGAACAAATCTAAACTGTTTCTAAAATTTTATGTTATTTCCGACATTTTTTGCTTTTGAACAATAAAATTTAAATAAATATTAAAAAAATATAGCGCTTTACTTTGTTGCATTACATATCAGCCACCCTGTAGACAGTGTGCGTCAAAAGTGTTTCAACCCTAGGAATTTTGAAACATTTTCTTTTACTATCTTTAGAAGATTGAGTCTTTAGATCGTACACGAGATCGCAAAATCGCCTTTTTTGATATTGAAAGAAAATATATTTGGGAAAACAATTTTTAGATATTATATATTTTTGAACAAATACATTTTATTTGTTTGTGTTTAGATACAAATCAATTGTTTAGGAATTTATCCAAATATATTTAATTTAAGAAGATTTTTAAAACTTTTGCTGACTTATACTCATCAAAACACGGACCGATATACTCATTTTCACTAGTGACGATTTAATTCAATATGAAGTACAAAAACTTAAATTTCCTCATGATGGTTTGAAAAATGCGTCCTCTAGAACGCTAAGAAGTCTAATCGGAAGGGACCCTTATGTGGGAGCAATATCAAAATATGGAGCGTTGTTTCCCATTTCCACTAGGAACGATTAAGTGTAATAAAAAATATAAATTCTTAAATTTCAGCCAGATTGAAAAAATGTGATTTTCTAGAGCGTCAAGAAATGACATAGGTGGGGACCTTTATATGGGGGGCTATATCAAAACATGCACTGATGTTTCCCATTTTTACTAGAGACGATTAGGTCCAACATTAAGTGTGAATTCTGAAATTTCTGCCAGATAAATTTAAGAATCCGTTCTCTAGAGCTTCAAGATGTGGCATCCGAGGGGACCTTAAACATGGACCGATGTTCCCAATTTTTTCTAGGGACGAATAGGTATAATATTTAGTATGAATTCTTAAATTTCAGCCAGATCCATTGAAGAATCCGTTCTGTATAGCGTCAAGAAGTGACAAAGGTGGGGGACCTTTATATGAGGGATGTACCAAAATATGGACTGATGTATGCCATTTTTACTAGGGACGATTAGGTCCAATATAAAGTGTGAATTCTTAAATTTCAGCCAGATCTATTGAAAAATGTGCTCTCTAGAGTGTCAAGAAGTGACATGGACCGATATGCCCCATTTTCAGTAGGGATCGTCCCTAGTCTAAGGAATGCCTCTGTACCTATTTTTGTAAAGCAGCTTCATATTTGCGACCTGCACTTTGATCAGAAGAATGCATGGGCAGACAGACAGACGGACATGGCTAAATCGACTCAAAAAGTGATTCTATGCCTATGGTCTATCTCTTTGTTTTTAGGCGTTACAAACAAATGCACAAAGTCATAATACCCTGTAGCACAGGGTGGAGTCGGGTATAAAAATGTGTGCAGCAATGTTAATGCTGCTTATGATATTTTGAGCTGTAAATTATAAATCTGTAAATCAATGAAAAATTAAAAGTAAAATTCGATGAAGTCAGAAATGTTTTGAAAAATCTTTTTAAATAAAATTTAAAATATATTTATATTATAATTTTGTGTGTGTCAAAACACATATGTTATTTGAGAAAATTAGTTCGCAAATTGTAATATACATATATACCATCCAAATAAATTATATTGATTTTTAAATAAAATTTAATTGTACACGGGGCAAAATAGCCTTTTTTGATATGTTTGAATCGAAAAGAATTATATTTGTAACACAAATTTTTTAAATATTATATATTTCTAAGCAAATAAATTTTGTTTGAAAATCAATAAAATATATTTGGAACGCATATATTAATATATTACTTATTAATATATTAATATATAAAATACCAGTAAGGAAAGACAGAAAGTCGGGCGGGGCCGACTATATAATACCCTACACCTACCTACCAATACGATAATGGGCATTGCGATAAGAATTTGGCTGTGTTCATACATGTAATAAGCAAACTCTCTGCCGATTTTCGTACTGATCGGATATAAAACACGGTTTCTACAGCGCTTACATGTTAAATGGGGTGTAACATATATATTGGGACTATGTTTAAACCTGAACCGATTTTCCCCGAATTTGGCAGTGTTCATACATGTAATAAAAAACTCTCTCTGTTAAATTTCGTACTGATCGGATATAAAACACGATTTCTACAGCGCTTAAATGTTAAATCGGGTGAAACATATATATGGGGGCCGATTTTCCCCGAATTTGGCTGTGTTTATTCATGTAATAAGAGAACTTTCTCTGCCGAATTTCGTAAAGGTCGGATGTAAAATACGGTTTCTACAGCGCTTACATGTCAAATCGGGTGAAACATATATATGGGGACTATATCTAAATCTGAACCGATTTTAACCAATTTAAATAGGGATCGTCCTTGGGCCACAAAAGAGCACTATGCTAAATTTCATCACAATCGGACCATAAATACGACCTGCACTTTGATTACAAGAATACATGGACAGACGGACAGACGGACAGGCGGACAGACGGACAGGCGGACAGACAGACGGACAGACAGATAGACGGACATGGCTAAATCGACTCAGAAAGTGATTCTGAGTCGATCGCTATAATAAACAATGGGTCTATCTCTTCTCGTTTTAGGTGTTACAAACAAATGCACAAAGTCATAATACCCTGTACCACAGTGTGGTGTAGGGTATAATGAGTTTAAATACAAATAAAATTATTGTTTAGGAATTTATCCAAATATATTTAATTTAAAAAAGATTTTTAAAACTTTCGCTGACTTTTTAGAATTTCAGTTTTAATTTTTCCTTAATTTAGAATTATACCTCCCAGTTACAATACCATATGCAGCATTAACTTTTGTTTAAATCAATCATTTCAAATTTCTGAGTTAGTATTCCAAGTCATCATTTCTTGTCAATCCTCCAAGTAATTTATTTTGATCCAAGATTATACGATTTCAATTATTAGTATTTATTATTTTTACGAACATTAAGAATTTGTAAAACAAAAACTTTGAATTAGTAAGAAATTAACTTATTTTCTGAATTCGTAAGTGCAAATAAATATTTGTTTCGGAAATAGTAGTCTCAAATAAAAACATATTGGGATATAAACAAAGATTTGTTTAGAATAACATTTTCTAAAATATATACGTTTTGTGTGTTCCCAATATCATATGTTTAGAGTGTACCCTAAACATATATATGTTTCAAGCCGAATATGTTTGGGACAATACACTACAGAAGCGATTTTTTTCAGCGTGTACCATAATACTCGTATATTGTACATATTATTTAAAAAGTTTGCCCTCAAATATATGTTATTTCAATTCAAACAAAACTGTGATTTTTCTCAGTGTAGAGGCTATATCTAAATCTAAGCCAAATTTGTACACAAATAAATAATATTTAAAAATTTTGTTTCCAAATATATTTTCTTTCAATTCAAACACATCAATAATTTCGATTTTTCCCGTATATGTATTACAACAAATAATTGTATATTTTTTAGAAATTTCTCCAAATATATTTTATACAAAATTAATCAAATCTTTTCTGAATTTTTTGAATGTCAGTTGTAATTTTTCTTGATTTCGAGTTATGTCTTACATTTAATAATTGCATTAATTTTTAATTTCATTTCTAAATATTCCAAGTTATCATTTGTGATACGATTTCAATTATAAGGTATTTTACGAACATTTAAAATTTAAAAGAAATAAATTTGAATTACCAAAAAAACTTAAAACACACATTAACTTTAAGATATCGATATATTTTCTGAGAGCTTAAATGCAAAAAAATTCTTTGTTTAGGAAATAATAGTCCCAAATAAAAAATATTAGGATGGAAACAAAGATTTGTTTAGAATAACCTCTTCCCAAATATATAATATTTGTGTGTTCCAAATATTATATAGTTGGAGTGTATCCTAAACAAGAAATGCGTCAGTATTTTTGCTCGGTTAAAAATTGGTTGGAAAAAGTAGTCTCCATAACGCTTAGATATCGAATCGGAAGTACATACATATCGCTTACTCACTTTAAGGGTGACATACATCAAAATTTAAAATTTTTGAGGTTGTCTTACAAAAATGCGAATTTTGCAAATGTCCATAAATTAATGAGCGAAATTTGGTCTATAAGTAAACAACCATATTTCGGATTACTCAAGCGTTTTTAACATCTTATTTCATGTTACTTATCTTTTTATACGGACTTAAAGTTACACATCTTGGCAATTTTCAATTTTGAGTTATGTCACTCTTGTAGTGAGTGAGCGATATGTACATAAATCTAAACCTAATAAACGAATTAAACTAAATTTTCGCAAATTCAACCTGCTTCGCCCTGTATCTGCACATTGCGAACAAACTTAAGATGGACGGATAGACATTGTTAGATTGACTCTGCTAAAGATTCTGAGTCGATCTACATTACAGTGGGTTCAATATTTTAGGAAAACTGACAATTATTTTTCTCAAACTATTTTTATTAGCAACAAAAGAAATTCCTGTTACAGGAAATGCGGTAGTTGTCTCAAAATTGGAAAGTATTTTTTTATCTCTATACATACATGTTCATTATTAAATTTCAATACAATATCGTGTAATTGTTAAATCTCGTTCCTACGCTCCATGAACGGCCCCACACTCTCTTCTTCAAATAACGAATTTGAGGTATGAGTATGAGTATGACTGCATCCATCCGTATGAATTTTCTTCCTCAATTCGAGTAAAACTTGTTCACCAACCTTTTTTTGCTGAGTTGAGCCAGTAAATTCGTAAAATGGGTTCGTACGCGTGCCGTTAATATGCGATGACATTTGGCTGGCGTTTTGTAGTTGCCCTTTATGATTTGTGCGTCGTTATGGTTTCCAGTTCGGAGTTGACTACTACCGGTTCACCATTCCATCATCAGTTGGCCAGATGTACGAGTGTTTACTAGGTAACCACGTCACTCGTACGAAATTATAGACGGACATTGCCACAAGCATATCAAGTACATACTCGTTTGTTTGGATGTGTATACATATACTCGTATGTGTGACAAACGTGCTTCGCTTACTTTTTATTTGACTCTTTTTATTTTGGCTTCAAGAACACTTTTGACTTCCTCCGTTTTCGTCATCTTTATTGTTTGCATTTCGAGCAGTTGTTGTTTTTGTGGCTTTGTTTTACGGCTATTTTATGTTGACTATAGTTTTTCCTTTGGATTTCATTATGATTTTTGCATAATCGTAAATGTGGCTCTCGAGTGGTCGCGAAAGTTCCTTTTGCTTGTCGTGAAATTTATCCGGGGTTATAGTTCGATGGTGTACGAATGCGATGGTCTATTTTTATGTGTATTCCGTAACATCTTTCCAGGAATGTTCACGTCTCAGGCAATCACTAAGAAATTTATTAATTTAGCTTTGAGTGGATATCCGCACACCCACACACACACACGTGGAACGCATAAAGCAATGAATGCAAGGACGAAATGATTGCAAACTTTCATACATAAGAGTACATACATACTCGTATTTAGTGGGGGTGAGTGATGAAGTGTTCCTTTATTCAGAGATAAGGCCCTGCTTTTGCTTCAGTTAAAATGAGTTATGAAAGGTATGAAGGATATTTTGATAGCCCTAATACTTTCGTATGTCGAAGGGAGGGAGAATGCTAATATATTTAATTGTTTCGACAACTTTCAATATATTGTTTGAATGGATTAATAAATAATTCACTTTTACGAATTACATACATCCTGTCTGCGGAACTTAAGTGCTTCAGATAGTAATCTTTTATCCGGGGTAAAAAACATAAACGCAAAGGACAGAGGTGCTTGTCGTGGAGCTAATAAAAGAGAAGTGGCTAACTTACAAAAGGGGTAAATATTCAAATTGAAATGTACATACATACATACATATATGACATCATTTAATAAATATGTTCACTAATTGAAATTTAAATCAACTACATTTAGCAACTGCAACCTTTCGCTGAATACCCATATAGCAATACCATACATGGGTCCAGGGTATTTTATCCGAAACGAATGAGAATATCATCCGAGGTGAATGAACATGTTCATTGATGCATTGTCACAATGAAATGTAAAGTTAATGCTAAACTAATGCATTTCGTGAAATGTGGCGCAGGTTGGGGTACGGGGATGTCATGCGAAACCTATAGCCAAGCATTTCCAACAGACAATCTTATCCACTGTCACACCAAAATTGGTGACCCTGCCCCTATTCACGCAAACGAGGCTCTGTCGACCAACCGTGGGCAGTATAACCCAATATCAGCTTAGCCAATATACATTGCCAAAATGCATGTCTCGATGCACAGGTAGCATCTCTGGCACCAGAATCGGGCGTAGTGGACTAATCATCGGCTTTGCCTAAATCCAAAGTGAATAAAGAAACCGATACGGCCTCCTTTTGGAAACTATGGGAAATTCTATACTGGGCATTTAATGTCAAGTGAGACAATTTTTAAAGATGATGTCTTCCGATCGGGATGAAACTTGCACCAAGTTTAGTACTATTGGAGAGTACTTAGTTAGACACAAAATTTCAACGAAATCGGTTAAGGACTGTCCGAGTTGGAGGGTGTTGAATTTTGAAATTTTGGTCAATCGGCCCTTTTTGAACATCCATATAACTAATTACCTATTGTATTTAGAAAATTTTCCACAAAGTGTATTCGATTGGTTTTTTTCGATCTTTGATAGACATCTAACAAACAAGTAAGAAAGTTTCAGTCGGGTAAACCGACTAAGGTATACCCTAACTAAGTGAGTAATGTAATATGGAATATTACACGAATTAATGCGTCAATCTCTGTCGGAGGTACCAGAAATACATTGCACTGTGCCGAACTATAATCGTTTATGTGCACTAATATATTATATATTTAGGTGCGTGATGGTAACGCCCATTTTTCACAGGACTATATTTACTTCAAAAGCGTTACACTGCATATCACGTTATAAGCTTTTAATTTTTTTTACGAAATGGTACGTTTGTGTTGGATGTACCAAAAGGGGCTTCGCAATAACTCCCATTTCCACTGGACCGTCGGCGCTATAAAAGCATTACCCAGTGCAAAAATTTAAGTATTTTTATGCACTGGTATTAATATTATATGCTGTTAATTTTTTGTTCAAAATGGACCCTTTGTGTGGGAGGTACCAAAAGGGCCACTTCACCCATTTTTCTCAAGTTGATAGACAGAGAGGATTCGGATGAGTCGTATACTCGTATAAGTTATTAGAGAATCAATATTTCACTAAATGTTAACCCTTTGTGAGGGAGGTACTACAAGGAGTGGCCCAATATGGCCCATCTTCGAACTTAACCTGAGATAGAAAAAATATTATCCCATACCAAATTTGAAGTAAATCCGTTACTCGATTCGAGAGTTATCGTGCGCTCCAGACAGACTAACGGACAGACAGACAGACGGACGGACATTGCTCAAATGACTTGAAATGGCTCAAAACGGATTTCCGCCGAACATACTTGGGGTCTTAGGTCACTCCTTCGCAGTGTTACACTTTTTGTGTAACACATATCCTAATCACACTAAAGTGAGGGTATAATCAGAAGGTCAACCACATATTTTAGAATAACTGGAGAACCATTTATCCTAATTGGTTCACGAAAGCTTTAGAGAATCCTAAATTAAGTTACTTCCATCTTCTTCTAATGTAATTTGTTCATCATTGTCCAAGATATCATACAAGGTACAACCTTTTAAATTATGCATCGATATTCTTCGGAATGTTCTAATTTTATTCATGACCGAACAGACTTTACGATAAAATAATAAGAATAGATGTTTTAATTAAACAATATTAAAATTTTGTCAAAAAAAATTGATTTTCTCACAATATCTTTGAAACCGCTCAAAGGGCAGAGTACTTCGAATAGCAGTTATGGCTCACAAATTGGTGTGAGATAGCGAAACAGTGGGAGAAACTTCAAAGATACTGTAGAATGACACAAATGAGAAGGAAAAAAATAGTTTTCTGAGACTAAACAAGATTGAGATTTTGCAACTCATGAAGTTTTAAAAAGATCAAAACAAGGAGTGCACAACAGGACGAACCACTGGCTTAAGTGTATATCCATGGACATGAGACGTCTCCTTCCTTCAACCTAACATATGTTTACTTTGATGAACAGCAAAAATCATTTGAGAGTACCTATTAAAATTATCTTTTATAGCACTGAATGCGATCCGTGGTGAAATGTAAACAAGATTCGGTCCGCCCGAACATACCATACATTCTATTTCTTTTAATAAATGATAACGATCATTTTACGAGTATTATAATTTTTTTTATTTTCATCCCCAAAATATGAATGGAGATGTTAAGCAAATCCTTGAAGGATAAAAAAATCCATAATATGAATTAGATAGGCTAAATTGCCTTTAGTTTTAATTTTTTCTTTTGGGTTTGAAAATCATGAAAATACCCATAAATCATTAGGTCATCAATTACTGCTGATTGACGATGTTGTGTATTAACTTTGATTAAGAATTGTGTTTGGAAAATATTCGAGAAGATTGGATTCACAAGGAATTTACCTTTGCTCTTGCGAGGTCTTCTACTTTATAGAACTCGATATTTATGCAAAAAAGTAGCTAAGCTGTTGACGAAAAGTGCACGGCTCAAAATCAAGATACAGGAAGTGTTCTGCCAAAACATATGACACCGCCATGTGTATATATGTAGTTGTTTCCTATAATAGTATATAAATAAAATAGCCCATAGTCTGGACAACATTCAAATTAGAATCACAAACATGTATTGCAATAATGACCACTATCGTCTAATGCAAAAATATTAAACAAAAATCATGGGCCAGGCAGATGTGGCAAAGACAATGCATGCGAATTATTAGTGAAATAAAGGGGATTTAAATTAAGCCTGCAAACGTTTATGCTGCAATAATAATGCAAGAACAACAACTTTTGAGGCCAACCTGAAACTGTGGATGAAAGGAAAGTAGACGCCTTTTTTCCGGAGTACTTTTCTTTTCAATGACGTTGTCAACTCCCAAGTCGTGTTTCGAACGCAAAACAAGTGAAAACAGCAAAATCTCATAAATAATATCCACGATGCCACCAAGCGGCCCAACCTGCCCGGAACTCTTTGTGAATCTCAACAAGGTGGTTTGCCTTGGTTGCTTTGGCGAGATGCAAGCTACACCGCCGACGACGACGAAACAAAGAGAAAAACACCAGCAACAACACTGGCGAAGACGACGATGACGACAAGCAGAAACAGAAGCTGAAACAGAAGAATTCTATAAAATGCAAAAGCAATCTCAGGTGTAAACAGCTTGACACCACCCCGTCCGTCTGTCCAGCAGCAAACAAACAAAAACTTTTCCACAACAGTTTCGCGAAAACTGATGGTCAGAAAATAATGGCATTAAGAAATGTGCCACCCAACTCGTGCTTCACCACTCCCGTTATTCAGTTCTTCATTCAGCCAAGTGGTGAGCCACCCATCAACAGCCCACTCTCCACAGGACGGAACGAAAGCAACCGAAGAGCCATCCTATAAACAATGGGCCAAATCCTCTGGTGCACTGATAGAGGTAACACAGGTCTGTGTGTGTTATTGTGTGTCTCGGTGTCTGCCGCCACCCGCCACTGTGTCAGAGGATGAGTGTGGTTTGCGAAAATCAGCGAAAAAGAAAATGCGAAAAGCATGCTCTATGTAAAGCAACAAGGAAAAACATCGAGACATAGATACATGCAAGTGTACCGGCAGGAATCTTCCTTTGCTTTTGTGTCCTTCTGACACCAAATGCTACTGCTTCTAGTACTCCAGTACTCCTGCCTGTGCTGTCAGCAAAGTTTCTGTTTCTTTTTTATTTCTGCTGTGGCCGTCTGTTGCAGGACATGTGTTCTGGCCGAAAGAGAAAAGCACGAGGAGCTGGAGGGGAGGAGAAGAGTTGGTTGTACTTGGAGTCAAACATCAGAACAACGGAAAGTTGTGATTCTTATGAGATCAACATTGTGGCTGGCAAATCTCAGAAGGCACTTCACCAACTTTTTCTGTGACCTAAGCTGATTAAATTGGAAATAGTGATTCATGAAATCCGAAATCTGTACAAAATAGTTGGCTCAACTACACAACGGACACCCACAGAACACATGCTGTTGGTCAACTCTGATTCGAAGGCGAGTTTAATAGCCACAACTCTGCATTTTTTAAGTTTCATTAAATATACCAACAGTTTTTTTATATCTGTGTCATTTTCCAACGGAAGGCCGCGGAGCCGCTAAAAACATAGAAGTGCGTATGTAAGTACCCGTTTGGAGAGGGGTGGCGGAGGGTTTTTTCTGGTCTACTCCCTAAATGTGAGAGTATCTTTACTCAGTCATTCTCGTACATACAAGATTTTCCAATTGGAAGTTATCCTTGAGGGGCACTTTTGGAGCTGCATTACGACACACTTAGGAACAATTCTAGGTGGCCACCGGGGACCACCCAATCATTTCCAACACACGAGGTAAACGGGGCAATGTACATGTGTGTACGTGTGCGTGTGTGTTGTTCTTCTCTGTGTTGTGTGTATTTGTGTAATCCCCATTTTTACATGTGAGTTTTGGCGTAATGCCTCATATGTATGTTTGTGTATGTGTGCGTATTGGCTTGGTAAAACCACTTTATTTTTTAACTGGCAAAACTCAAATGAAAGGAGAAATTATTTAGCTCCCCCACCCGCCGCACCATCCACACTTGGGCATGGATACGCCATAAAAATAACATAAAACCAAATGCCTGTTACTTGAGGATGACTGGCCAGGCACGTAAATCCATGGTCTGACATTTAACTAATCATATTTTCGCCTAACTGCCAAGGGCCAAGTCCCCCAGACTCGCCCATCATACACCTCGGTGCGAATACGTAACCACATCTAACGCTATGACTTACTATACTAGAAGAAGGACCCGCCACAATAGGTGGATACATTGATTTGTTTTGATGGGAAATTAAATCAAGGCGAATGAGAATACAACATAGCTCAAATTAACGCAAAAAGAAAAATTATAGTCAGTTCAATCATATTCGAAGGGTCAATTTAGAATTTAAAGAATTGCATGGTTGACCTATAATAAACCAGCAAGGAAGGTGCAAAAGTCCCTACACCACCCTATTAGAGCAGAATAAGAAGAAATATTGTCAAGATTTATAAATGTTTTTTGTCTAATGATACTGATCTGTCCAAAAATTTGTATTTGATAGCGCCTAGATTCAAACCGGATCGGATCGGATGATTGAATGTAAAATACGGCACCTATAGCGTTAAGAGGCCAATCAGAAGGCACATATATCGAATTCCGGACCGATTTACTTCAAAATTGGCAGTGTTCGTTCTAGATCCGAGCAAATTACCAAATTCGAAGGTAACTTTATATAGGGGTTTATATTAAAACCTGGACTCATTTCACTACACGGAGCAAAATCGCCTTATTTGATATGTTTGTATCGAAAGAAAATATATTTGGAACACAATTCTGAGCAAATAAATTTTATTTGAAAATTAATGAAATATATATGGAACTCATATATTAATATATAACAATAAAATATATTTGCAAACTACATTTCTCAAATAAAATATGTGTTTAAATACAAATTATTGTTTACGAATTTCTCAAAATATATTTAATTTAAAAAAATTTTTTAAAACTTTTGCAGACTTTTTCGAATTTCAGTTTTAGTTTTACCTTAGTTGCGAATTGTACCTCCCAGTTATGATACCATATGCAACATTACCTCCTGTTTTAAATTAATCATTTCAAATTTCTGAGTATTCCAACCCGTCATTAGTTATCAACGATTTTAATTCTTATTATTTATTATTTTTACGAACAGTTACGAAAAGTTTCTAAAAAATGAACTTTGAATTACTAAAAAATTAACACAATTTAGGTGTTTTCTGAATACTTAAATGCAAATAAATATTTGTTTTGGAAATAATAGTCACAAATAAAAATATATTGGGATGTAAACAAAGATTTGTTTAGAACAACGTCTTCCCAAAAATATTAATTTTGTATGTACCAAATATTATATGTTTAGAGTGTACCCTAAACATATATATATTTGAAGCCGAATATGTTTGGGACAATATACTACAGAAACAATTTTTTTCAGATTGTAGGAACGATTTTAGGCGATATAAAGTTTAAATGCTTAAATTTCAGGCCAATCGGCTGAATATGTAATCTCCAGAGCGCGATGAAGTGTAATATGAAGGGAGCTATGTATATCAAAACATGGATATTGACCAATTTAGCTAGGAATGATATACGGCCATTAAACTATAAACTGTCGAATTGCAGCAATATTGATGGCAAACTGTGGCTTCTAGGACAAAAATAGCTCAAATTAGAGGAGAAATATATATGGAGGCTACATACAAACTTAGACCGCTATGCCCCTGCACATATACCACAAACATAACCAGACGAACATGGCTAAATCGACTCAACAATTAACTCAATATTGATCGAAATAATGAAGGTTATAATACCCTGTACCACTGTGTGGTGTCGGGTATAAATAGTTTTTCGGTGTTGATAAGTTTCATTAATCTCTTTATTTTAAAGAACAGTTTCTTTCCTTAAATGAAAGTTCTCTTTGTCCTTAAAAAATCAATGAGTTTAAGTGTATACAAAATCTTAATATTGTTACAACAGTTTCAATATAGTGGGCACAACACATAGTCTGAATGTGAAATTGGCTTAAGGGAAGTTGAGTTAATGATTGATTTACCATCAAGTATAACACCGTGCGGTAGGTAGGTAATAAAACTGCATACTCAGTTTTTAATTTTGTAATCGTTTGTCCTTTTTACATGACTTTTAAAATTTCAAAATTTTTGAATTATGTTTTTGCACTTATTACGTATACAATGTGAATTGATAAATATGCATATCAAATGAAAGGGGAGAATTTACGCTATTTAATAAGATGTTTGGAAAAATGTTCCTAGGACGACTGTTATTAAAAAACCCCTTTTCAACTTTTATCCTTGAATATCCTTAAAAGTAAAGGCTCATATTCTATCTTTCTATCTTTAGCGGTTAATAACAATTATTCGAATTCCCCAGCCTATATAAAATATAGGGGACACTGAGATAAAAAAAAACATTTTATTCCCTCCCACGAAAAGGAATATAATGTACTAACTTCCTTATTAATTAACAATTAACAATTTTGATTTAATTTTTTTACAACAATTAAAATGTGAATAACATTAATATGCATATCATAAATAAATCTTAATAGAAAATTAAGTAGCCTTCATCTTCTTCTAATATAATTTGTGTATCCCATCAGCGGTCTCAAAGTTATCTTACAAAATAATGCTATTAAAGCAAATGACATATGATTTCGTTTGAGCAAAAAAAAAACTAAAAATATAGTTTTTGACAGAAAACAAAACAAGTGTAAAATTGACAAAAAAAATCTAAGAATTTTTTTTAATTTTTTTTTCAATTATCGAAGAAAACACACGCTGAAAAAAAACGCTTGTGTAGTATATTGTCCCAAACATATTCGGCTTGAAACATATATATGTTTAAGGTACACTCTAAATATATAATATTTAGTAAACGCAAAAATTATATATTTAGGAATGTTCTAAACAAATCCTTGTTTCCGTCCTAATACTTTTTATTTGGGACTATTAATTCCGAAACAAAGATTTATTTGATTTTTAATTGTTGTTAAGTTTTTTTTAGCAATTTAATGTTAAATTTTTAGAAATTTTTTATATTCGTAAATATGAAATTGTATAATTTTGGATAAGAATAAATTACTTGAAGGATTGACAACAAATGCTGATATTAAATACTCAAAAATTTAAAATGAGTCCCTTCAAACAGAAATTAATACGGCTTATGGTATTTTTAACTGGGAGGAATACATAATAGGAAACGAAGGAAAAATTAAAAATGAAATTAGAAAAATTCAGCAATGTTTTGAAAAAAATTTTTAAATAAAATATATTTGAAGATATTCCTTAACAATAATTTTATTTGTACATAAACACATATTTTATTTGAGAAAATTAGTTTGCAAATATATTTTGTTGTAATATATTAATATATGCGTTCCAAGTAAATTTTATTGATTTACAAATAAAATTTGTTTACTCAGAAATATATAATATTTAAAAATTTGTGTTCCAAATATATTTTCTTTCTATTCAAACATATCAAAAAAGGCGATTTTGCCCCGTGCACTTTCGAATACTCGTTGGACAAAATTTTCTAAATACAATGGGTAATTAGTTATATGAATTTAAACAAAATGTCAAAATTCAACACCCTCCAACAAATTTTGTGTCTTAATTACTAACCAACAGGATTAAACTTGGTGCAAGTTTCGTCCCGGACAGAAGACTTCGGTTTTAAAAATTCACTCACTTGACTTGAAATCCTCCATAATTTTAATCTTTTAATCTACAATAATGGAGCTACATACATACATGATATTTGGTACAGAAACTTCTTATTTTTGCTGGTAACTTGTGATTGCAAATGGGCAATATCGGTGCATTTTTTGATATATAGCATCTCTCGATTTGACTTCTTTACACAACAAATTTCACAACAAATTTCAACTGATCGAACTGAGAATTGGTAGCATGTGTTTATTTATACAAGGAACCCTTCTCAAGAACAACTGTCGTTATAGGCGATTTCAATTTGTTTTTAAAAATGCACTCACTTGACATGAAATCTCCCATATATGTATGGATTCTACGCCCGCTTTTGCCACACCCACTTATCCGATCCCGCCCATTTTTAGTAAAGTTTTTAATAATAAATAACACTGTGCTCGAAATGGACTCTTTAAAAAATGTAACAGAAAGGATACCCTATGGATATACCTATTTCGACATTGCTGAATCCAGTGGTGCTTGCCGCTTTTCTAGGTTAGCTCTTGTTTTCGCGGTATTCGACCACAAAGTTTGCAAGGAAATCAGTAAGGTTAGGTATAGCCTCACAACAAAGATATTCCATTCCATTTTTCCATGTTATACTGTGGAACTCGATCCATGGTGGAGGGAATATACGATTTGGCATGGTCGATCTCAACCTTGTTTTGTTCTTTTCTAATCGTAATCTTTAATTCTCATTTTTGTCGAAATATAATTGTGTTAGATAAATATTGACATAAGTTGTGATCATAGTCAAAGAAGTCCTTTCACAGCGGAATACCTTATGATGAACAACAGTTACCCTTTTCTTACGCCAATGAGAATTCATCAATGTAATCTATTCGTTAATACAATCACGATTTTATTGATTATATGAATTACAGAATGTTTACTATTTATTAAATAACTAAAAACTGAAAATAAATCAGTTTAGATGTGCGAAAATTTTAATTTTAGCCAAAGAAAGTTTTTTTGTATCCTTGTGCTCTGTGTGGGATAATCTCTTAGAAATTGTGTTGTTGTTATGGAGCTCATTTACCCGTTCAAGTTTACAAGATTGGGACAATTAATTGAGAGTGTAAAATGAAAATGCGGGTGATTATAGTAAATTTCTTAACAGCGGAGACATGCACCAATCCACATCGAAACATCTTTGAATATTTTTGTAATGTTGGCAGTTATTCTTAATTTGACTTTCAAATTGATACATGAAATAATTATTGCGGTCTCACGCGGAAGCTATTACCGCCATTTCACTACGAAACTAAGTGATAAATTCAGAATGATAACAGCAAATTTAGGTCAACAGTAGTTGACAATTAAAAGAAAGTTTAATCTCGTTCTCAGACACAGCCCCATTTACATGGCAACCTTTTGATCATTAGACCAAGTCATTTAATGTATAACATCCAATGAAGAGATCATTTAAGATAAATTCTAAAGAAGCTCACATTTACAAACCGACATTTTACGGAAAGTTGTTAATTTAATTGGCATTTGGTTTATTTGCTTTTTTAGAAAAAAAAATTAAACGGGTTAAATGACACGGGTATCAATGTTGGGCAACAATGAAATCTCCAACCAACGCCGTATCATTGGGCTGAATGGGCAATGGTACTCGTAAGTACAACATTACTTACAACTCCAGTAAACGCGTCAGTCCCGTATGTCTTATGGCTATGAGATATGTCCGAGATTATGATTTACAATAAAGAAACAGTTTAATTCGGATCATAACAAATGATATACATAAATGCGTTCGAGTGCGAGTTTGTCCATCAGTCAGTCAGTCTGTCGGTCGACCGGCCCATAAGAACTTTTCGAGTGTGTCTGTGATATGGATCTCGTCGTCTTCATTTTCTTATGAATGGCGGCAACGGCGGTCTTTCCAAACGAAACGAACAAAAGTTTCACAAAACGGAATCTTGACTGGAAATAAGTCATTGTACGTTAAAAATGTCACATGCTCGACAAACTATCTTCGCCATGCTCTGCCCAGACATACTCACCGACTTTCCTACAATGTAACCGGTTTTCGAAAAGCTAATGTTTCCCTCGTACTTGTGGTCAGGTCTGGTGGTAGGGGAATATGAATGGCAGGGAAATATCTCCCGGCTCCAATGAAAACCTAAAACACCAGTGGATGCTAATTTCGCAAAACTATTGCAAAAGCCCGTAATCATTTGAGTATGTGTGTTATAGGTTAAAACGATTATTTATTACAGATCCCATCCGGTGGAAAAAGAAGAGTACGACACAGAATACACGAGTGTAACAAATTTACATGTCTTATGTGTTCTCTCGTGTGTGTGTGTGTGTGTGTAAAGCAACATAGCCAACCGTCAACCATGTCCAAATCTCCAAATCTCAAAGCCAAAGACAGTCGACTTGAAATTAAGACATATCCCACACCGGGTAACACTACTCAACTCAACTCGACACACACACACTTGTGAAGGTATTTGTAATTTATGCATTATTTTTGCGTAAAAGCTTTCAGATTTAACTGTTTGTCTTGTAAGACAAATGCGTAATTAATTGCCAACATCAGAAGGAAACATGTTATACATGGACGACGACGACGACAAGACAAGATAACATAACCGGAAATCATCTTGGTCTTCCTTGCCAGCACTCACACGCTTTGGGGGAGGGGGCAAGAAGCCAAACAATTGCCTGTTTAAATTCAGTTTTCTTGAGAAATTCCCAAAGATTTTCACAAGGATGTGGAGGAGTGGACAAACATTAGAGGGATGGTGGGCTAGGCACATTCCGAGGAGGATAGTTTAAATACTAGTGTTGTTCATAAAAATCTATGGGAGGGGCTTCAAAAAAGGATCATGTGTGGGTCTTTGTCTTTGTCCTTGCTCTGTGATAAGGTAGACAATTGCAAATGATAAAGTTGAAATTAAAAACATACAACATTTACATTTGCAAATATACATTATTCAAAAGCACAGATAAACACATCACAACAGATGTGTTGCCAGCTATGGGGATTTCTAGTAAGATTAGCAAAATGTGTCCTTTACCATTTAGTCATGGACAAATTGTATAGTCATTATTTTTCGGAAAAGTAGAATTGTTGCTTGTAACTATTGTTTTTAATTTCTTAACCATCTTCTACGAAAGGAGGTATAACAGTAATTTTTACCCAAAAATGTATCACATAGAAAATAAAAAAGTTTATCAATAACGAAATTTGTACACTCATTTACAAATTTATTTCATTTTGAACTTGTAAGCAAAACTGTAATACTCGTATTAAAGAAGTTGTTCAACTTACTTATTCAATCCAATCCTTCATATAATTAATTAAATCTTTTACATTTCATCAATAAGAATTTACATTGTTTTCGTACCACGTTAATTTTGGGCAATGATGAAAACAACAATTTGTTTGCTGAAATGAAACTTGTGCATTAATAGTATGAATATTTTCATTGATTCAATGAATTGGAATATTGTTGCTCAACCTGCAATGTTGTCCTAGTCAAGCCCACCTGTCATATTTATTGAAATATTTCCCTGAAATCATATTCGACATATTAAATATTTACATTTCCGGTTGTATAGGTGGTGCACAGTGCTCTGTCTTCATGTATCGATGTGACAAAAATAGAAGGAGTAATTGCAGAATTATTAAATTTGGTACCAAGCTGTATTTGGTCATTAATAAAACTTTGGTGATTAAGAAAACTTTTAAATTTGGACCCAATCAGACTGCCGGTTGCGTAGCCACTTGCAAATTATTCCGGGTGCTGAATAGGTGCCTTGTATATTTATGAAATTTAACACGTCATAATATTTCATACATATCAGGTGCGGTGCCAAATTTAGACGGAATAGAGCGAGTCCTTTTGATACCTCCCACACAAAGAGTTCAAAGGACTTAAAAATAAATATATAAAGAACGTTCAAGACTGGCACTGGATTTCGACTGGAATCGTTACAAGATCCCTCGAGACAGCCCCCTATAAGACCTTGAAAAATTGGGTTGTGGTGGGAAAAAGTTCAAGACTCACTAGGGCAAATTCCTATATGTCAAAAGCCGGGTACGTGGACCAACGTGTTTTGCGAAGTACGAGTATTATACAGGATTGTTTCGATTTAAAAGTTAGGTTAGGTTGAAGAGAGGAGACGTTTAAACGTCTCATGTCCATGGACATACTCTTAAGCCAATGGTTTGGCCTGAAGTGCGCTGCTTATTTATAAGTATGATTTTTTTATACCTCACGAGTTACAGAAAATCGGTACTAGACACGAATTTTCTCAGTATCTTCCAGTCATATCCTCTGAGATGAGTCAAGTCGGGCAATGTGTTGGACCCGAAATATCGGGATCTTGCATGTATGAAATCCGTGCAGTGACACAGAAAATGTTCCATCGTTTCGATGTTTTCTCTGCATGCCCTGCATTCGTCGTTTCCTGCTAGTCCTATGCGATGAAGATGTGCTTGTAAGCTTGAGTGTCCCGTTAGAACACTCATCATCTTACTAATATCGATCTTGTTTAGTAAGATGATGAGTGTTCTTTTAAAAGTTACGCAAGTATTTGTCAGACTTCGTTGACTTCTAAAATAATATTATCGTCTTCGTGGAAAATGTCATCAAAAATACCGCATAATCCTCGCTTAAAATATACTTGATATATTACTCTAAAAAGTATTGTCAAGGTTAAGTATTTTATGCGGTTTTGAACTTAAAATAAGGTCAGAATTTATTGTAAGGTACGTCATAACTTTGTTTGGACTATTTTTCCTGATATGGAACAAGCGAGCTTTTCGAATAAATTTGTGACTGGCTTACAGTGCTTCCTTAGATAAACAACGTTAAATTAAATACATTTTTCCAGAAATAACATTTTCAATATTTATATACCTACTGGCAAATTAAAGTAACTTCTACAACAGAATCCGATGGAAGTCACCGTTTGCTTTCGAGAGAATAGCCGAACATAATCATCATCATCAATAACATCCTAACCATGAATTAGTACTTTGTGTACACTACTGTCATAAATATCAATGGGAGCGCCTCAAATTATTCTCCTTGTTGATATTAGGAACTCCATAATTGCATTATTTTTAATTTTTGTTGCATTTTTAATTTATAAATATTCCAAATTATATTCAGTCAAAACTTGGTGTTTATACGTCAACTCAATCAAAAGTTATTCACAAAACAGTACAGAACATTCGGTTTGCATTATAAAGGAACTCCACACAAATTTAAGTCGACTTAGCATGTTTTTAGGGAGATTTCATTTTTAATTTATAAATATTCCAAATTATATGCAGTCAAAACTTTGTCTTTATATGTCAACTCAATCAAAAGTTATTCACAAAACAGTACAGACCATTCGGTTTGCATTATAAAGGAATTCCACACAAATTTAAATATTCATCAAACTTTTATCGCCTCTCCTGAAACACTACCTCATTGCACTTAGCATAGTTTAGAATCGAGGGACGATATATTGTTTTGAAAAATAATTTCTTAGGGATTTGTTCCAACTTTTTTATCTAATTTCAATTATACTTGCAAAATTTTCAATAGTATGCAAGCAATTTTCTGCTGACTTGCCATTTTTGTATTATTAGGAATTCGATTAAATGTCATATACAAAAAGTTTGGATTAAATTCCCTAATAAACGAATTTTATACAGCTATTTCACAACGTACATCTAAGGTAGTTTATTTTTTGGTCGATTTGCCCATACAACCATTGACTATGGCGCCCTCTTGTGGTATCAAAAAGAGCAAACTCAAATATATTGTTAAGATATTATAATTACAAAATTTACCATTATTTGAATCAATACATTATTATCGATTTTTGTCAATGGGACGGAGCACTGTGCGGTACGTCACTATCCTTATCACTGTAATTAGATATTATTTCACTATTAAAAGCTAACACCATTATATTATCCAGTAGGGAATAGGGAAGTCGATCGGGAAATCCCGATCTCGTAAATCCAGAGATTTCCCGATCCCGTAAATCCAACCTCGAACCTCGGATTTGTGGAGATCAATCCCGGGAAATCCCGATTTATATTTGTAAATGAATTTTGTTTGCTAACAGAAATAATACGTGTGCTAAACCCTATAAAAGTAACTATTAGAATCCAAATTTAAAATCGGCATTGGATATTGATGTAGATTAATAATCTGTCATTTTAACACTAATATTGATTCTAACGATTACTCGGCTGAAGAATTAGAAACTTGTGGAAGGTTCATGATGAAAAATGTTGTTTCAATGTTTTTGTTTGTGAAGAAAAATTAAGTTTAAAGAAATAATAAGTGCACAGAAGAAAAATGTTGCCTTAAAATTAAATATTTGCGCCAAAGACGCCCGCAATCTTTAAAATAAGTACGTTTTGTACTTAAAATTAAGAAAATGTACTTAACGTTAAAAAACTATATATACTTTAAGTACAAAATGTACATATTTTAATGACTAAGGACGTCTTTGGAATTCTTTAATTTTATGAAAATTGTTTTTTTCAGTGTGTGTAAAAACCCCGAAAAACGCCGGGAACTCCTGTAATCCCGCGATCCCGTTATCATAACATTCTCAATCCCGAATCCTGGCATTTGCGAAACTGAGTCCCGATCGAAATACCTAGCAAGGAAAATATTTAGGTGTCATTTGAATCCATTATTACTACGAATCCATTATTACTATTAATTTCTAAATCACAGGCACATCGGTTAAAACACGAGTTTCTACACCGCAAAGAAGTTAAATTCGTCTGTGATCTTCATATGGGGGCTATATCAAGACATTCATTTTTTTCAATTTCAACTGGGAATTTAAATTTTCACTGGGGACGATTTGGTGCAATATAAAGTAAAAATGCTTAAATTCTAGCATGATCGGTTAAGAAAATCATGGCCTAGAGCGTCAAGAAGTCAAATCGGAACGGACCATTACATAGGGGGGGCTATATCGAAACATGGACGATTATGTGCAATACAAAGTATAAATGCTTAAATTTCAACCAGATCAATTGAAAAATGTGTTCTACAGAGTGTCAAGAAGTGACAAAACATGAAAATTGTTTTTTTGTAGTCACAATTGACTATAACTTCAAATACATATTACTCGTATACCTCTGACTTCCGTAACCAAATGCAATAATTTCGCAGAATGGCTACGTTGTGACCCGCGTGTGTGTGTTTGTAAATTGATATCATAAATCAGGTCCTTTTGTAATTCTTACACGAGTAATGTTCAAAAATATTGCCTACTTGCAGGCGTTGATGGACAATACAACATAATGCACTTTCCACTCTGCACTTTCAGTCCGTCTATGATGCACTCGCACACGTCCATTTACAGCCGTTAACACGTTTCAAGTGACTCGTGTAATGGAGTGGTGCAATGGACAGTGAAAACAGTACATCACAACGACTGCAACAAATGACATAACAATGAAAAGAAACAATAAAGGCAATCATCAGCGTTTACAAGTACTGCCTCCTGCAGCTACAGGAAAGGGGAAGGTTAGAGAGAGAGAAGAGGAAGCGAGGAAGAATAATTTTCACATCATACTCACAGAGTTGACAGATATTTTTTGAAAAAAAACTTATCTTGTAACAAAAAAACTTATTATATCAATCTAAAAAAAAAAATTTTAAAATAGTACCAATTCAATCTTAAATTAAATTGGAATGCTTCTTTCTTTGAAACCCTTAATATACTTGGATTATGTTTTAAATGGTAATTAGATAAATAGTACAAGAAATTTAAATGAAAAAATTGGCGATGGGCCATATTTCTCAAATCAGGTATAAATATACAAAACATTTATTGTATAATTTCCAAAATAAAGGGATGATCCAAATAAGAAATTTTTCCTGCAACTTCATGATGCATTTCGACCTTGGGAAAGGTTTTATGTTTTTCTAAGATAATAATATAATATTAAATATTTACAGAATTTAAAAAAAAACTTATTTTTGGAAGAAAAAAGTAATAAGTTCCATTTTTTACTAGAAAAATCTTGAAAAATAAGTTTAAACTTATCATCTGGTAACGCTGTCCTCAGTTCCGCTGTTCTTGTCACTGCCCCTGCTGCTCCAGCTCAAAGCTTTGATATCGATAACTTCAATAAGTCAATTGTTTTGTTGCTTAACCCTTTCTGGCTAAAGCGTTTTTAAGTGACAATGGCGATGATGGTGATAATGGTGATGATGATGGCTGTGACAGGACATTCACAAACAAACAGAAGAACGAGCCCAGGACAGCACACGAGCTGTGTGTCGAAATGTAGACAAACTTACAAACATATATACATGCATATGGATACTCGCATAAGTACTTAAGGAGAGAAGAACTTGTCCAAGGAAATGGGAGGATAATAAAGCAACACAGCCAAAGTAAAAGTGGCAACTTGTGACTTAACCAAAGTTCAGGTGAACACAACATACACACACACACCCACATACACATGTGTATCTTCTTGTATGGATGGACATGTTCGACAAGTCTTTTCCATTCCATTCATTGCAAAGAAAATACGATGACTTCTTTTTGTTAGGTTATCCTTTGGTGTGATGCGCCCTCTCTTACACTCACTCTCTCTCTCTCCTTCTCAATGGTAACTCTGTGTTTGTGTTTCCTTGCATGCTTTATGTCCGTCCGTCTGTCTGTGTGGCTGTGTGGCTGTGTGTCGATGTGCTCTTCTGTCTGTCCGTTCGCCCGTCTGTCTGTATTATTTGCTAAATGGATAGTTGTCGGTTGCTTGGTTCAATGCTTGTTCGGATGGTTATGGCTCATGTAGAACAAGTCGTTTTTACTTTCAGCTTTTTTCCATTTCAGCTGTTCAGCTCTGTGGTACATTTATATATGTATGTATGTATATTCACAAACACACATATACCTCCATGCATACATATGTATATTGTTCTGTGTAGATTGTATTTGTGTTTGTGTTTTTCTGTGTTGCTCGTCGCTTGGTCTGGCTGCTGCTGCTGCTTCTGTCCGGATGGCCGGATGGTGTTGATTGCTGTTCTGGGTTTTTAAAACGTAGTTAGGCTGCCGGGTTTGTTGTATGGCTGCCATGGCAGAACGACTCCCTCGACTCAGGTGTAGAGCACCCCGGAGTGTCGTGACCAGCTCGTATATAACACCCAATACAGCAATTTCAATGGTTATGCGCTTATTGCTTCGGCTCCGTTCTGTTCTGTTTGGTTCACTCGCCCCACTTCTTGTTCATATTTGGCCAGGATTCTAATGGTGCTCCTCGATACTGGTACTCGGAGCATTGTCAGTTAAGAGGAGCAAAGACGCTGCCGCTATTTTAAAATCAACACCGTCACACTCACCCTGGACATATGTTCACACACGCGAGTTCACATCCGTGTTTAGTGGCACTCATACGAGTTCGCATATCCTTGTCGACAATTCCATTTGATGTGTGGGCCACCCCTCCCACAATGTTGGAATGGACACTACATGCCTCCCGCCACATTGACACATTGTTTTCGATGGACGGTGTGAAATGGGAGGTGTAAATGCCAGTTAATGGTTTAATTTATTTTAATTGTCATGTTCAAGTTTTCAGGTGATAATTGCTTTCTAATTTCAGGCAACAGTGATTGCAATGCTTGTACGAGTATTTCGTATTTAGATTTACAAAGGCCATATACATGCAGACACTTAATATGGTTGTGCTGAACATATTTGAAGAGCATGTTGTATTCGTACACAGAACGAATGTTTCATAGTTTTTCAGCCAAAGAAAGTTATTATTTATTTTACAAAACATTTTCTTAATTCCAAATAAATGTGTTGTTTGGAAGTGAGCAATAGTTCTTTAAAATAAAGAAGAAGTTTCTTTGGCTGAAAAACTATTGAACATTCAAAAAAGTTCCCCTTTGTTTTAAGTCAACAAAATTGTTTCTGTGTAGTTACCAACAAGAAAGTCGTATTGGTAATTATATAATAAGCTAATATATTGTGCTCTTGAAATATGCTCGCGACAACCATACTCCAGTTATTTTCACAAATAACCACATAAGTCGAGTTGGGATATTTTTGAGTTTTTTTGCATACAAACGTTATATTGCCCATAATCTATCAAATAAAATATATATAGTATTTGATATACTATCCTTTTATTATTCCCATAATGAATGCATTAGAAATCAAAACTTGTATACGGCCCTGTGAACATTTTGATTTTTTGACATAAGCTGTTATTTGTGAAAACCAGAGGTTCCTTCTCTGAGTGTATGCAATAGTGGACTAACTCACACGATAATCAAACTGAAATACTTGGTTAGTAGTACTCCTATATATCTGTTCAACCGAATAGGGGAATTTTGAAATTTCTCGGGCTACGTGCATTCGTTTAGAGTTTTTTATATTGTCAAACGTATTTTCTTAGTTGAGATTTTTTGTGTTAAGTTTAGTTAGTTTGTGAGAGACATAACAGTTAGACTTGTTCTGCTAGTTCTTGAACAGCTTGTACCACTTGTAAACATTTTTCTGACTCAGAGTACAATCACCAAATGACACGCTCAAAATTTCAAGTCCGTTTGAGCACTTAATTCCATTTTTTACACAAAATTTGATGCAAATTCTTTGATCCATTTCTTTCCACAGCAGAAAGTCGTCAAACAAGCAAAACACGTCTAACTGTTATGTCTCTCAAAAACAAACCAAACTAAACGCAAACAAAATGGGTATGAAGAAAATTGTTTACAGTTTTAAATATTTAGTTAACTTCTTCAGTTAAAAACAGCACTTGTACCTTTTTTGCAAAAATTATGAAGCAAAAAGATATTCCTTCCCGGAGAAAAGGAGTGTCAGTGATGAACGAAAATAATTTACTTTTAAACGAGTTTAGTTTTCCGCATATTTTCAGACAGATTTTCCCGTAATTTTTTAATTGGTAAGTGCAAAAAATTCAAGCTATTGACAGTTCTCCAGATGACTTATCTTCATAATTTATAATTTTTGTTTTTTCCATTGTGAATTTGTTAAGTAGGATAAATAGTATCCGAAACCAGCATTAACTCGACTTTGTATGAAAATAGCATAGATGGGAAAAATGGCAAATTGTGTATTCTATTTTCACGTATTTTTATAAATTTCACAATTCAATAATTTTTTTGCTTAGATTGTGAATTGCATTTCGCATTTTACTTAATACAATTGGATTTTAGGCTAATGATAAATCTGTGGTTTTCACGAACTACAACATAAGTCGAGTTAAGTCTTTTTTGAATAAATCTATTAACTTCTCTATGTATTAATTTGTCTATAATCAACCGACTCATATTTCGATTTTTTAAATCGTATGATGTTATTTGTGAAAAGGCAAATTGAGAAAATCACTAAGTGTATTACATTAAAATAACCATTTTATAAAGTGGTGACTCTTAGGTAAATCCGACTCGATTTAGGTTGTGAAATCATGAGAGAAGTGTTGAGGTAATGGAGGCTATTGTGGAACATTTCAGCGTCAGTTTCACACAAAATTTCGATCAACCGAATACCAAATATGTCTGTCTGCTAACATTTGCTACGACATTAAAACTTTTATCGCGTACTTGTTTGGCATTATTCATCCTTGCAAGATCCACATTTGCACATGGGATCAAGACCAAAGCCACACTTGGTTTAATTTTCCACTTTTTCCCTCAGAATCTCCCATCCTTTGAACCTCCAAAGATTATATATTTTTGGGGTTTGTGGGCCATAAACCCTACAAATTTTGGGCATCCACAATTTTTTAACTTTAATGAAAATCTCTTGCATAAAACTAGAATGTGTTACGAGTGTGGAATAACCGAACCTGTAATTAACTACCAAATAGTATAGTTTCCCTGTTCCTAAAGTGGAATGAAATAATTGTGGTGAGTTTAAGTGACCCTATTTCTTTTAATTAGAACTCCATTAAACAATGGATAAAAAATAATTTATTTAAAAAATGGCGTTCAGTTTCTGCGAAAAGTAAATAATTTTGAAATGGTTCTCAGTGTAAGGGTTGAGAAAATCGGTTAACCGGATATTTGTTTTTCTGTGAGTGATGGTCTAGTCGGTTGTTTGATAAACACATCCGTTATTTTAAACGAAAGTAGTTCGGTTCCTTTGAAAAATTATTATTTGTGAACTAATTTTCAATTTAAAGCATGAATGAAGAATTTCTCCTATAGTAATCCTGTGGAACGAAAACATTTATTTATTGAGCTTTAATTTAATTGTTGAGCGAAATCTTCGTTGCCACAGGATGACAAATTCTCGCGTTTCAATGGGAACATAGTACCCACATTAACTGCGAACTAAAGTAAATTTATGAAAATTGTATCTTTGGCAATTGCTCGTAAAGTAAATGTATGCTCATAATTTTCGAAGTAGGCATTGTATTTATGATCGATCAACTGATTGAAAATTTCTATTTCCAATAACTTACCCGAATAGTAACTATCCAAACTTAGTAAATCTTCGTCCATGTACTCATCGTCCAAGTCCTCCAGCTCATTTAATTCATCCTCATCCACCTCCGCTTCGTCTGCCTTCTCATTCAGTTGCTGTTGCTCTTGTGTGGAACTTGCTTCGGGTGATTTTGAGTTCCGCAAATGTCCTTCCCCGTCCACGCTGTTTGCTTTTACATATTCGCCTTTCAACAAAGTATTTGCTATGTGATTATCCTCAATGTGACCTAAACAGCAAACGAAAAGAAGAAGATGAAGAAATCATATACCCGGGTGAGAGACTATAGAGATCATAAACACGTAAGTTTGGCCACAGATACGTAATGCTCGCCTGCTCCACACGACCGACGAACACATGCATCCATGGAAATAATCAAATAATTACATTCTAACTAAAAATGCATTAACGTTCCAAATTCCCTAAAGCGAATTATTTTATGGAAAACATTTCACAGCCACAGAAAGTGTAGAAAGTGGTAAATTCACAAATTCAAGGCAGCCTCCCCACACCGCATTCCACATCCCATCACCCATTCAACCAAACATGTCCAGAAAGCAACGAAACCCAAAATGAACAAAACAAAATAAATACGAAACAAAACAAAACTCCAAACACATTCCCGTGCTGCAAGGCAAGGCAAGACGAGGCGAGAAGCAACTCTTCGAGACACCAAGGAATGCCACAACAAAGTTTAAAAATCTGCCACAGACAGAGGCACACACACACACACTCATATGACACAGCCCAAGATGCTGATGGAAACCGAGTAGAGTGGCGAGGGCCAGGATCAAGGAGTAAAGAGGCCATCACCAGAAAATCAATATGTTTTGGTTATGCTGCCACCCATCCAAAGAAGGTTTGCAGCACAAAGCATACACCGACTGCAGTGTGGGAAATTGAGGACCATTCCGTAGACTCCAACTACCCGCACTTCGCCACACTTGCAATACTTTATGTAGAGTACATTGAGTATACCACCATAATGTTCGACATAGCTGCGGCTTGTCCCAGGTGTAAGGAATTTTGATTAGTCAAATCCCTGGGGTACCATAATTCCCCCACAGTAGTGCCAGTGCCAACCATTCAGCCAGCCATAAACGAAAGACAGCAGTAGCAGCAATATTTGTTACAGCCAACAATACAACAAAAGGCGCGAGAGACCGACTATCGGTCAGGGGAAAGGCAGAGAGAACCAAGGGGGTGTAAATCTCATAAATGACATTACACTCACTGTCAGTTTAAGGGAGTTCACAGAGAACCGTTTGATTAACGAAAGAGAATCTCTGCTATGTTACATTCTGAAGCGCATGACCACGAAATGTGCAACTACCAGTGGAGAAAAAAGAGGAGTTGAAAGCAAATTTCTCTTAATTTACAGAACAGCTGATTGTTTACTTTAGGGGGATTCCAGATGCCCTTAGCATTGTGACAGATAGTGTTAACACTCTATCACAAAATAAAAGAAAAAAACATATTGCAAACATTTATACAAAACTTTTGTAATGTAATGGAAAGTAAGAAATACATTTTTAAAATAAGAAAAAATATTATAGTAATGTTAAGTACGGGACTCATTGACTTTTTACTATCCGCATTCTTAGCATACTTGCATAATTTTTACTTTTAAAGTGTGCATTTCTTAGACTCAGTCAGTCAGTCTAAGGTCGTTTTTTCGGCACATTAAAGAGGGTTATGTCACTTGCATGGTAACAAATCGATTACTTTGTAAAACATTTTCTATTCAGAATGCCTCCCTTCACTTTGAAGGAATCTTCAGCTGAACTCTATAGCGAAAAATCATAAAAAAAATTCAACCACAGATTCCTCATAGGGAATCATAAAAATAAAAAAATAATTTTTGGTAGATCATGATTCATTGCTTCAAAATACATATGTTCACAAATTGTTAGTGACCATCTATCAGAAAAAAGCGAATTTATTAACGAAATTTAAATGGGCATAATAACAAATTATTCATTTATCATTTATTTTTCTAGCTTAACCTTCTTTCCTTTAATTATACAATACAACACACTGTGGTCCAGCGTATTATGAGAATGTGCATTTGTTTGTAACCCCCAAAAGGACAAGAGTTATGCCATCGTTTATCATACCGAACGACTTGTAATCACTTTCTGAGTCGATTTAACCATGTCCATCCGACCGTCTTTAGACGTATCGTTGTAATCAGGGTTTGTCCTCAGCATGTTTTTTATGTTTACGACTGTCACAAAGGTGTAAACGCCACATACGTCATAAACGCGGCACAAATGTATAAAATGCCGCAAAAGTCACAAATTATTATATTTTACTCTCTGCAAAACTGCATGCCTATAGCGTGTGATCTTGACCTACTTTAACATTCCATGATTTAAAAGCATTAAGAACAATTAACAATTTGATTAGGGATCATTTGTATAATATAAAAAGTGCGTATCTTGATTTTTGTCATAATTGCGTTTTCCGTTTATTCTAGTCGAAAACTGTTGAATTCGCCTTAAATTTTTAAAATTTTCGGGGGCTATATTTATAGGTATTGTAAAAACCCCATAGGTTTAGGTTTAGGTTTAGGTTAGGGTGGCAGCCGTATTTTTTTACAAGCTCACATAGACCAGTTTAGGTCCCTAGTGTTACCACGGGCTGAAATGCCCCTCATCGAAACCAACCTGTTTGATATATAAATTTATCGATAGTACGAATATCAGTACTAGAAAGATCTGTTAGGCTGCCTAAAAAGGCCGACCCCAGTATGTCCAGTCGTCGTTTACTCAAAGCGGGACAGTCGCAAAGCAAGTGCTCAATGCTCTCCACTTCTTCCTCATCTCCACAGCTTCGGCAGAAGTCATTGGAGTCAATACCCAATCTTTTGGCGTGTTCGCCGATCAAGCAGTGTCCCTTCAGAACCTTTACTAACGTAGACAATCGTTTCCTCTCTAGTGCGAGAAGATATTTTGACCTTTTCAGGTCATACCTTGGCCAGATTTGTCTAGCTACCCTGCAGGTGCCGATTTCTGTCCATCTTTCGTTGGACTGCCTGATTGCCTCTTGCCTAAGCCAAAGCTTGCACGTGGATAGTGGCGCACCAATATATGCAAATTCTTCGAGAATTTGTAATGTCGTCCCTTTCCTAGCAAGTTCATCGGCTTTGCAGTTCCCCGGGATATCCCTATGCCCAGGCACCCATATGAGGTGTATATTAAACTGCTCAGCCATCTCGTTAAGAGATCTGCGGCAGTCGAGGGCTGTTTGTGAATTTATGGATGTTGCCTCCAGAGAATTGATGGCAGCCTGGCTGTCCGAGTAAATGACAACGCCAGTGTTGGTTACTATGTTGCGACTCAGCCACTTGGCGACTTCCCATATTGCCATTATTTCGGCTTGATAGACACTGCAGGTATCTGGTAGTCTGTGAGCTATATCCAGACTAAGTTCTTCACAGTGTACTCCGAAGCCAACCTTTTCATCAAGCTTCGAACCATCCGTGTAAAAGTGGAGATGGTTTCTATTACCTGGTATTCTGCCGACCCATTCGTCTCTGGCGGGAATCATAGTGATGTAATTTCTCTCGAAGGTGTACACAGTTGGTATATAGTCCACTCGGTCGGTTACCATAGCACTACACTTTGATATCCTCATGTGACCATAGTTCTTGTACCTCCACAGTGATAGGCAGTTTAATCTTATTGCCGCTTTGGTTGCAACTTCTCTCGCCACAATATTAATCGGCAGTATATGGAGTAGGGCTTGTAGAGACTCGGTCGCTGTAGTCCTTAAGGCTCCGCTTATGCTCAGGCAGACAGTTCTCTGAACCTTTGTTAGTAGGTTGGTAATGGTTAGTTTGTCAGTTGCCGTCCACCATACCACAATACCGTATAACAGTATTGGACGAACTACTGCTATATATATCCAGTGGACGATTTTAGGAGAGAGTCCCCACCGCGACCCTACAGCCTTTTTGCAGGAATATAAGGCGACGTTGGCCTTCCTTACACGTTCCAATACGTTAAGTCTAAATAACATTTTCCTATCTAGAATTATTCCTAAAAATTTTGCACTTTCAGAAAAGACTAGATCTGTTCCATTTATCCGAGGTGGAGGGTCCACATGTGGGACATTATTCATCCTAGTAAAGAGAACCAATTCTGTCTTGTTGGGGTTAACGCCCAAACCGCTGCTTCTGGCCCATCTAACCAACTTGTTCAGAGCCACCTGTAGGATGTCTCTGAGGACGTTTACGAATTTGCCACTCACTGCGATTGCCACGTCGCACAGTGGAATATTTTCACACAAGACGCGGCAAAAATTAGAAGGAATTGAGCTAGGGCTTTGAAATTTTGTACATATCACTCATTTCGCCTAATTAGCTAAAAACCAATATTTTGTTTAAATCCGCCCATTAACACGCCTACTTTCCACATAACCTCAAATTAAAAATCTTAGTATTTTTCTAAATTTAGCACTTATATTATTACAAATCGCTAGTAGAGATTGTATTTGAGTCCTCAACTATATAAAAATTGCAAGTGCCACGCCCAACGCCCATATATCAATTTCAATTTTATACGATGTTGGAAATTACAGGAAATTTTTTTATAAAACGTTTTGTATCTTTTGATCGATGTAAATCAGTACATAGAACAAAGTAAATAACTAAAGCGCAATACATTAGCTCAACATTTGCAAAAAATCATGATGAAATAGTTTACAGTTTTGTGTTAAATAATCAATCAATCATTCCAACTATCATCATTGATTTAGCAATGTGTTCATTATTAATACGTCATTTTTAAAGCACACTTTTAGGAATATGTGGAAAGGACACACAAACAATGAGGCATGTACATATATATAATAGATTGGCAAACAAATGTTCGCTTATATGAATATTTAGCTTGTTCATGTCGGTTGACCGTTTAATTCGGTCTGCAATCGTTGATTTTTACTGAGATACTCTCTCGGCTCAAGACCAACTTGATTTTATACATGCTTTTTGTTATATTTGCAGTCAATTTATCATTTGCCCCTTAAGGTATGCTTTGGTAATGTTGTTCAATACATAGCAACATGGACTAAAAATAAAGATTTTTGGGTTGTTTTTTGCCTAGTAGGTTTTACCATTTCGTTAAATAAATAAATATAGGCAGGTATAGGCAGAATTTTCTTTTTGCAATGGTTAACTAAGTCCCTAGTTTATCAATTTTTGTTAATGACAAGGCCTCGGTCGGCCTCGGAAGTATAGTTTTATCCTGGAGAAAATGAAACACCCTGATTTTTGGCAACTTGGAAGTAAACCAGAGATTAAATAGTAAAAATACAACACAATTATATATTTTTTAATGCAAAAAAACAATTCAAAAGGTTCTGTATAGCATGACTTAAACGAAGTTCCAATGCGTTTCATAGTTTCGGAGATGTGGGCTTACAAAATACCCTCTTAAATGATAAACTTTGGAACCATTGTACCATTTATGAATTTCGAATGCTTGTACCGCGATATTTCGCCAAGATATCGGTAAAACCTTTAAAGGTTTAGTTAATTGGAATGTTCTTTACAGATTGGAATCAAAAAAGTTCAGATTGGGTCTAATGAAAATTGGGAGTTTTTGCCGCTCATAATACACTGTGCGTCGTCCGCATATGCCACGACCTTGCAGCCACAACGTTCTAGCTCTAGCAGGATTTCATTCACCGCTAGGTTCCAAATTAGTGGAGACAGTACTCCTCCTTGCGGGGTCCCTCTGTTTACATACCTTGTTAGAGTTGTGGACCCTAGACATGCTGTTATGCGTCTTCTGGTGAGCAGACTTTGAATTAGTCTAATCAAACTATTGTTAACTTTTAGATGTGACAGTGCCGCAATTACCGCATCTGAGTGAATGTTGTTAAAAGCCCCTTCTATGTCAAGAAATGCCACCATGGTGAATTCCTTGAAATGCAGGGACGATTCGATAGTGCTCACAAGTTCGTGCAGGGCTGATTCTGTAGACTTGCCCTTATTGTAGGCATGTTGGTTCCCCGACAGGAGTTTTGTATCCAGGTTTTCCCTAATGAAATGATCTAAAAGTCTTTCCAGACCTTTCAATAGGAAGGAGGATAGGCTAATTGGTCTGAAGTCTTTTGGCCTAGTGTGTGATATCTTTCCCGCTTTAGGTATGAATACCACTTTGGTATCCCTCCACCGATTAGGGACGTATGAAAGCCTGATACAGCCTACATAAATTTTCTCCAGCCAGGGGATAATGTACTTTAACATTTTCTGCATTTCTGCTGGAGTGATGCCATCTGGTCCAGGTGACTTGAAGGGCTCAAAGCTGTTAATAGCCCAGCTTATTCTGGATCTCTCAGTCAAGAAGCTAGCGACGCTCGCAGTCCACTCGCACTCTTGTTGGTCCTGCTGATCCTCGGGTTCTGTTACAGAGTTGCCCGGGAAATGTGTGTCGAGCAGTACATTGAGCGATTGCTCGCTGTTTTTGGTCCAGTTATTTGCCTCATCCTGTAAATATCCCACTGTACAGGGTGAAGCAGATAATATCTTCCTCAGCCTAGCGGCGTCGGAGACCTTTTCCACTTCACCACAGAAGGTATACCAAGAGCGCCTTTGCGCCTTTCTAAGCTCCTTCTTATAGATCTTGAGTTGCTCTTTATAGGCATCCCAATCATTAGCGACCCCAGTAGATTTAGCCTTATTGAATAGCTTGTTGCAGGTCTTTTTCATAGCCGTTAGCTCAGAAGTCCACCATTGGGGTTTAGTTTTACCCTTGTACCTTGTTTTCGGACAGGCTTCTTCAAGGGAACTATTGAATGATGTGGTGATATGATCGACCAGATTATTATAAAAACCCCATTAGTCTAGTCAAAGAATTTGTTGAGTTTTATTCGGTTCTTCGTGCCTGTGTTACGGAAAAACAAAATCGAGATGCGCCCTTTTTATAATAAGCGATCGATATACTATATATTTTTAATATATATTCCTGCAAATATTTTTATTTTCTTTAACCCTTTGAGGGCCATAAGGATTGGAAAAAATACCAACTTTTTTACTTCTCTGAGCTACTGCTCGAAAAATTAAAAAAATGGTCGAATTTTAGTGGAATCAAAAAATTACGTAGGTTTTCTTCTGACTAAATAAACATTTAAAGCAAATTGGGACATCTTAGACATAAGTATGGTAAAAATTGCAAAACAATTCGCATGGTCGTCAAAGGGTTAACTTCGTGTAATATTTACCACCCCTTTTACAGTTTCTGAGACATCTGACAAGTCACTGTGAAAAATAGTAATTTCAAAGAAAAAATTTGCTTTATTCATGATTTTATGATTGCAGGGACTTTTTAATTCAAACAATATTATTTTTTTTTAAGTTATTTTTCATATATCGTGGTAACTGTGAGAGAGGTGGTATTGTAACAAGTTAAAGAAAATTACACTTTTAAATTTTTAACACATTTTTGAACAAATCGGACAATAGTTTCTAGAGTTATGTATGACAAACCTTTCTATTTTTTATAAAATTTTTTTTTCTCGAAAACTAGAATCAGTTTAAAGAAATGTATTTATAGGTTAGGTTAGGTTAAGAGTGGCAGCCTGTAAAACAGACTCACTTATACTGTCCAGTCCATTGTGTTACCACAGGGACGTAAGGGAAAACATAAGTTATCCATAGTCCCTCCCGTCGAACCGTTCTCGACATCGACAGCAGTGCTTTGGTGCGTTTTGAGTCTAAACCGGTCCACATCAGCCTGGAATTTATGCAGTTCCTGACTAGTGACCACCTGTCATTTTCAGTCGTAAGTGCACTATCTCTCAAGAGGAGCTTGCAGGTTGCTAGAGGCATGCCCACATGTCCCATGTTCCCTGGGACGTGTAAGGTAGTTCCTAGTCTTGCAAGTTCATCTACCTTGCATTTCTCTGGTATATCCATGTAGCCAGGTGAATATTGAACTGTTCAGCCATCTCGTTAAGAGATCTGTGACAGTCGAGGGCAGTTTTTGAATTTACAGTTTGAGAACTTCATTATCTTATGTATCTAAATTGAAACGTATGCCGAATCCATGATCCCATGTACAATTATAATATACTAGCTGACCTTAGCAGACAATATCCTGCCCGTTCAGTTTGGGATGTACTCGTATTGGTTTGATACATAGATATTTAATTAAAAAATGCATACATTCAGAGTTTCAAGACAAAATCACCATAGAAATGTATATTGGACAGAAGTTCAATACAGCGCCATCTATCGGTTAGAATCATACATAAATTTTCAGTTTCCGAATCCATCATCCCATGCCAAACTGAACATAATGTGGAATGTTTAGCCCATTCGCTATTATGGTTTCGGAGATCATGCGTTACAAACAAACGCACAAAGGATTTCTCCAAATGGTCTGATGTACATTCGAATTCAAATGAGCGGAAAGAATGTTCTATTGAATATAGTGATTCAATTGAAGATAAAACAAGTAAGAAAGTTTCAGTCAGGTAAACCGACTAAGGTATACCCTCACTTTGTGAGTAATGTAATATTGAATATTACTCGAATTATTCTGTCAATTTGTGTGGGAAGTACCAGAAGGGGTTTATCAAATACACCTTTTTTTCGCTGAACATTAGATACTTTAAATTCATTGCACTGTGCCGACTTATAAGCATTTATGTGCACAGGTATAAACGTTATGAGACATTAAATTGTGGTATGATTTGGGCATTTTATGTGAGAGGTACAAAAAGGGGTGTGGCAATAACGCCCATATTTCACAGGGCTATAGACACTATAAAAACATTACACTGTACAAAATTTCAAGTATTTTTATACACTGGTTTTAATGTTATAAGCTGTTAACTTTTGGTGCAAAGAGGTACTTTTGTGTGGGAGGTACCAAAAGGGGCGTGGCAACAACACCCATTTTTCCATGGACTGTAGGCAATATAAAAGCATAATACTGTACAAAATTTCAAGTATTTTTATACACTGTTATTAATGTTATAAGCTGTTTACTTTTGGTGCAAAATGGTGCATTTGTGTGGGAGGTACCAAAAGGGACGTGGCGACTTCGCCCATTTTTCTCGAGTTGATAGCGACTAATAAGTTAATACTATGTGTGGAATTTCACAAGATTCAAATAAGTAGTATAGCAGTTATTAAAGAATCAATATTTCACAACATTTTAACCCTTTGTGGGGGAGGTACTACAAGGAGTAGACCAATATGGCCCATCTTCGAACTTAGCCGGAGATAGAAAAAAAATATTACCACATATCAAATTTGAGGTCAATCGGTTACTCCTTTCGAGAGTTATCGTGCGCACCAGCCAGCAGACAGATAGACAGACAGACGGACGGACATTGCTCATTCGACTTAAAATTACCCAAAACGGATTTCCTCCGAACATACTTGGGGTCTTAGATCACTCCTTCGACGTGTTACACTTTTTTCCGTAGCAAATGATATATACCCTCGTCACACTAAAGTGAGGGTATAATAAAAGTAAAATGTTCAATATGAAATAAAATTTTTCTTGATTATTTATTCTTGTTTGCGAAAATGTAAAGTTTTCGACATTAGGTTTACGACATTGTATACGTACGTCGTATAAGTCACAAACTCATATCATTTACGTCACATTTTACGAAGGACCATCTCTCGTTGTAATCAAAAGTATTTTAACAATCGCTATCAAATTGGGTAAATCTTCTCAGTTTTAGATATAACCTCCATAAACATTTCCTCTCCGATTTGTGATCTAAGGGTAATATAAGCTACATTTTACATTTTATCATTATGAGAAATTACAGGGGAGAGTCTATTGACTGCCAAATATTCCCTACCAAATTTGCAGAAAATTGGTTCAGATTTAGATATGAACCATTCCATAGACATGTATGTTTCTTCAGATTTTGCATCTAAGCACTATACTCGTAGATGCAGTATTTTACACCCGACCAACACGAAAGTTTATAGAGCGTTATTAGACAAAAAACATTGCTAAAACTTGACAAGAGTTCTTCGCATTCTGCTCTGCGAGATTGGTGTAGGGTATCATATAGTCGGCTTCTGCCGACTTTAGCTATTTCTTACTGGTTTTTCATGTGTGTACTCTTGTGAGTTTTTGTGTCAAAGAGAATGTTTTTGGTACAAACAAATAGCTGTACTCTTCTCTTTTGATAATAAACAGCCAAAGAAAAGAGAATTTTCGGTGTGGTAAATGGCAAAAGGCAAAGACAAAGCGACAACGCCAACAGCCAACTTAAGCACTTAACGAGTTGTATATGTGAGTAAGTGGCATGCCACAGTACAATGCCACCTCAGAGATTTGCAAAAGTTTTTATGACACATGGAACGTAACATAACAACACTCCGATGCATAAGTGTGAGTGAGACGAGCATTTGTGAGTGTGGTGTATGGACACAGACACAACCATATGTTTGTGTTTATTACACTTACCACACATTGGACCACCATCCAGCCAACTAACTAACCAGTCATCCAGTAAACTTGGCTTTTGTAGCGAAACTTAGCTATTGACAAACTACAACCACCCCACCTCTTTCTGTTTCTGCTGCTGTTCCCAACATATACACAAAAACACATACACGAGGCGTACTAAGGCGACTCATCAAACGCACGTAGTTTTTAGTAATGCCCATGGGAGTTGGAAGTCATCAATGCAAAAGTCAGTCAGTCAGTCACTCATTCAGTCATCTGGTAATTTAGACGCAAATGAAAATCGTGTAAATGAAGTCAATTCGTTTACGAGTTTTAATAACAAAAAGACCAAAAACCATTTATCCATCCGCCATTCCAGCATCCATTGTGTGTGAGTGTCGTCTCTTCGCCGATCGTATACTCCATACCGCAGATATGGGATCTACGGTACTGGCCCAGCTCCTCCCCCTCCCCCTACTCCTCCTCGTACGAGAATGTTGAGTTGTCTGGAAAGTAGCGAACAGCGAAGCCGGAGTTGTCGGTGAGGGGAACTCTAGATTGTTGCCAGGCATGTCGTATACGTAACGCGAATTTTTAAAGTCATCAAATAAAACCGCGAAACAAGAATTCCCACCGAACACCGTCGACATGCCTCTATCAATCTATCTATGAGTGCGTGTGTGTGAGTTCGTCGAACAAATTGAAAGTCCTTGCACTAATCAAACCATCCATGTCATCTATGGATGTATGGGTAACTTTTTGATGATGGAATGTTAAGTAAGTCTGCCTGAAGGGTTCCGCATTCTAGTTAGACCTCCGCCATTCGCCATCCGCCGCTCATACGCAACGTCGGCATCAACATCAGCATTGATGTGTTCAAAGTCTAATTATGCTGACAACTTCTGTGAATAGTGCGACTATACGGTTACGTCAAATTCTCCTCAAATATATGTGTATTAGTGTGGGTCAAAGCGAAGCGAAAAAACACACACTACTCATATTTGAGTGTTCATCCGTTCATGTTCTTCGGGCAGGTAATCTAAGAAAGTCTTGCAGTTAAGATATTTAACATTTAAGATTTATGAACTCTATCTCTGTAGTCTGGCAACAATGTGAGTATCGTATTGTCATAAACACTTAAGTACATAGATAAAGAAGTAGTTATTCAAACTTTAGAAAATACCGCAAATTATTTCTTATGCGATTTTGAACAAGTGAGAGGCAATCAAATGCAATATCTCTCTCAGAAATCGTATGTCAAAGGGTTCCGATGAAAACCCGCTTTGTAGAGCGGAATTCTGTAAAAATTCTTATTCTGCTTTTGTGTATATTTCAAGGTCCTTAATGTGATTAATTTTATATAGGGCTACAATAAGATTGCCTTTACTTGTATAATTCCTGTCAATTCTATATAAAAAAGACTTCCAGATGAAAAACAATCTTATACTGACGTGAAATACTAATAAATATTTGCAACTTTTAGTTCGAAAAGATGTTGTCCCTCGTATATAACTTAACTCCAATATTCAAATTTACAAAATGTGCTAGAACAGCGCAGTTTTCGAAAAATGGGCAAAGATAATGCTACACATTTCCAGAATCGAAATCACAATAAGAGTGTACAAAGTACATTTTCATAAAAATTACTTTTTGAAATTTCCAAGAAAATGTATCGTTTTATCGACAAATTAATTAATTCATACTTCACTAATTAATTTAAGATATCCATAAATTGAAAGTCATCGGACGGAATATTAATATGATCAGTTTATTCTCTAAGCTGATGCTTTATTTGAGAGATTACAACAAACGGTATTCTAGATTTAGATGAATTCCTGCCGTTAGGCTTAACACCACCATGCTCTTAACACCGGGTGAATAAAATGCATATAACACCATGTGAATGAGTACCAATCATTTCCGTGCTTTGGACACTTTTTCACACCTCTTTGGTAATGAGCGGAGCCCATCTAAAACTATTTACTATTTTATGGGTCATTACAACCGGTTTATTTGCAACTCCATATTCGAGACTATACTTTTCCGGCGATTTTGGTCTAAACAACAGTTACCACGATATCCCTGATCGGACATTGTATCCCTGATCGGACATTGTAGCCAAAAATATTACCAGTTGGACCCCAAAAAGTCCAGGACTGGTGACCCATCATCACAATCAAGTTCCTATCCTCGGAATAGATAGGAACTATAGGATTCGTAGATCCTCCGAAGGATTACAACAAAAGAAGGAAATACGATGAAGACAAGAGGATATTTTTTAAATCCACACAATTCTTCTTCCATTTCCATTTAAAAATTCAAGATTTGAAAGTATGAGTACTTTTGATACTAAATAAGTCACATGCTTTAAGCGATCTGCCTATTTGAGTATTTTACGCTCTTAAAGTCACGTTTTCAACCAATTTAATGCGTTTTATTCCGCTTAAAGACCATCCCAGTTCAAATCGACAATAGAGATTTACAGGCATATTCATAAAAACTTAAAACAGCTTCACAAACTTTGTTAAGCAAAAAACTGTATTCATAAACGATTATTAGCCTAAAATACCTTTTGTAAACCATTGTTAAATGCGTGAATTTTAATATTGGTTCGACCCTACTTTAAGCGTTTGTTAAAGTGACATTTGCTTTTTCTTCAAGTCCATTTGCAAAACATTTTTATGGAATTTTTTAATTAAAAGAAAAAAATATTATGAGACTGATTTTGAACATATTTTCTAGAAATAGTTTATAACCACAACACAAGAAATGCAAATTGTACAAAATTCACTAGTGATACACAGGGCAAAATCGCCTATTTTGATATGTTTGAATCGAAAGAAAATATATTTGGAACACAAATTTTTAAATGTTTTATATTTCTGAGTAAATAAATTTTATTTGAAAACAAGTAAGAAAATTTCAGTCGGGTAAACCGACTAAGGTATACCCTAACTTTGTGAGTAGTGTATTATTGAATATTACTCGAATTATTCTGTAAATTTGTGTGGGAGGTACCAGAAGGGGTTTATCAAATACACATTTTTTTCGCTGAACATTCGATATTTTAAATTCATTGCACTGTGCCGACTAATAAGCATTTATGTGCACTGGTATAAACGTTATGAGACATTAAATTGTGGTATGATTTGGGCATTTTGTGTGGGAGGTACAAAAAGGGGCGTGGCAATAACGCCCATTTTTCACAGGGCTATAGACACTTTAAAAACATTACACTGTACAAAATTTCAAGTATTTTTATACACTGGTTTAAATGTTATAAGCTGGTAACTTTTGGTGCAAAAAGGTACCTTTGTGTGGGAGGTACCAAAAGGGGCGTGGCAACAACACCCATTTTAACCTGGACTGTAGGCAATATAAAAGCATAATACTGTACAAAATTTCAAGTATTTTTATACACTGTTATTAATGTTATAAGCTGTTAACTTTTGGTGCAAAATGGTGCATTTGTGTGGGAGGTACCAAAACGGACGTGGCGACTTCGCCCATTTTTCTCGAGTTGATAGCGACTAATAAGCTAATACTATGTGTGGAATTTCAAAAGATTCGAATAAGTAGTATAGCAGTTATTAAAGAATCAATATTTCACATCATTTTAACCCTTTGTGGGGGAGGTACTAGAAGGAGTGGACCAATATGGCCCATCTTCGAACTTAGCCGGAGATAGAAAAAAATATTACCACATACCAAATTTGAGGTCAATCGGTTACTCCTTTCGAGAGCTATCGTGCGCACCAGCCAGCAGACAGACAGACAGACAGACAGACAGACAGACAGACAGACAGACAGACAGACAGACAGACGGACGGACATTGCTCATTCGACTTAAAATGACCCAAAACGGATTTCCTCCGAACATACTTGGGGTCTTAGGTCACTCCTTCGACGTGTTACACTTTTTTCCGTAGCAAATGATATATACCCTCGTCACACTAAAGTGAGGGTATAATCAATAAATCAATAAAATTTACTTGGAACGCATATAATAATATATTACAACAAAATATATTTGCAAACTAATTTTCTCAAATGAAATATGTATTTATATACCAATGAAATTATTGTATAGGAATATCTTCAAATATATATAATTTAAGAAAGATTTTCAAAACTTTGGTGAATTTTTCTAATTTCATTTTTAATTTTTCCTTCGTGTCGAATTATTTCTCCCAGTCAAAAATACCATTAGCAGCATTGCATTCTGTTTTAAGGGACTCATTTTAAATTTCTGGGTATTTCATGTCAGCATTTTTTTCAATCCTTCGAGTATATTAATGTTATCAAAAATTATACGATTTCAATTAAAAATTTCTAAAAAATTATGATTAAATTAATGAAAAACTTAACACACTTAAGGTTCGATATTTTCGGAATACTTAAATTTAAATACGTTTTTGTTTCGGAATTAAAATCCCAAATAAAAGGGTGAAAACAAGGATTTGTTTAGAACAACATCTTCCCAAATATATAATTTTTGTGTGTACCAAATATTATATATTTAGAGTGTACCATAAACATATATATGCTTCAAGCCGAATATGTTTGGGACAATATACTACAGAAGCGATTTTTTTTCAGCGTGTATGTAAACAATCAACATGTTTGATATATTATTCGTTATTCCAATACCTTTTTGGATGTAATAAAAAAAATTATCTGAATCCGTCATTTATTTGATCTTTAGTTGTTGTTTTTTATTTATTGTACACGGGGCAAAAATGCCTTTTTTGATATGTTTGAATCGAAAGAAAATATATTTGGAACACAAATTTTTAAATACTATATATTTCTGATCAAATGAATTTTGTATGAAAATCAATAAAATATATTTGAAACGCATATATTAATATAGTACAACAAAATATATTTGCAAACTAAATTTTTCAAATAAAATAGTACAAATAAAATTATTGGTTAGGAATTTCTCCAAATATATTTTATTTAAAAAATATTTTCAAAACTTCTATGATACCATATGCAGCACTACCTTCTGTTTTAAATCAATCATTTCAATTGTCTGAGTATTCCAAGCCATCATTAGTAGTCTATCCTCCAAGTAATTTATTTTGATCCAAGATTATACGATTTCAATTATTATTATTTATTATTTTTAAGAACATTAAAAATTTCTAAAAAATAACTTAGAATTACTGAAAAATTGTACACAGTTTATGTATTTTATGAATACTTTAATGAAAATAAATGTTTCTTTCTGAAATAATAGTCCCAAAAAAACATATTGCGATGTAAACAAAGATTTTTTGAAAACAAAATCTTCCCAAATATATAATTTTTGTGTGTACCAAATATTATATGTATGTTTAAATTGTACCCTGAACATATATATGTTTCAAGCCGAATATGTTTGGGACAATACACTACATAATCGATTTTTTTTCAGCGTGTACAAGTGAGCATACAATATTTTTAATTAATACAGTTGTTTTTAATTAAATAAACAATTAAATAATTTATATATTATACTAATCTTACAATTGATAATCGTATTAATGCATCATTAAGAGAGAAAATGGTGTGTGAAAAAGATGGTGTTGCCAGCATTACATTGACGAAGTCATTAAAATGTTCGTTAAAATGCAGTTTATGAATACGATTTTTTAATAATCGTTTATTAGGCCAAAAGTATTTGTTTACTAATGTGCACTTTAAATCATAATTAGGATTTCTTTATGAATACGCCTGTTAAGCTTTAAAAAAGCTTGCCGATAAAAATATAAAAGGTAGACGTATTCAGCTATAACAAAATAGTGAAATAGAGGACATTATACGACTTTGGTCTTTCCCCAGTTCTTATGAATTCAACTTCACGCCCATTTTCACAAATATTCAGTGATCAGATATTTTGAACTAACAGAAAAATGTTTAACTGTTTGTTAGCTGTGACCTTAGCTTATTCGAATAAGAGAAAATTTGAAAGTTATACCATAAAAGTGGGAAATTGTCATCCTTTGGCAACGATGAAAAAAAAACTAGTATACGACTAAGTTTATCCATAGATTTTGACCCAGTCTAATGTATATGAGATGAGTGTGTGTGGGTAACACTCATACACTTGACCATTTGTTAAAAATGCTACTGCCACTACGAGTATGCAGATAAGTCTCGATAAAGAACTCATGCGACGATGAACACTCCGCCCGTCCAGTAGTCAGCCAGTCGTTGCTTTCTTTGCTAATTCTGTGGAGCTCGTGAAAACGCCTCTAACTTTTGGTACTTTCATTACGATCCACTGGAAATGCTCTTCGTAGTCATAAAATGTTGAATCCACGTATACGTACGTACGTACGTACAACTACGTACGTACATACACACACATGTTGAATGCCACACATTCAAATAAGCTGCAACAACCGGGGAATACTTTTATCGAACAATTTGAATATTCGTACTATGTCGAGCATTGTACGTACGTTGTTGCAATGACGATGGCGACGTGGCTATGGCGCTTATGCTGCTGCTAATGATGGTGATGATGAGGTGAAGGAGTAGGGGGTGGGGGATACAAAAGGCGCTCCTGCTCCTGAAATGAGTGATGGTTACGAGTGCACGAGTCATCATGACTTTGTGGCGCTGCTTTTGTCGTTGCGACCAAGCATGCAGCCACACACAAACACACATGAAGATGAACTCACTGACACATGTGTATTAGATATATTCACGTGTTTTCTCTTCACACATGAAGGTGTGTTTGTTTCTAGTGTTAATATTCTTAGTCACTTTACAGTCGAGTTTTACGAGTGCATCCGTCATTAAGGATGCGAAGTTGGCAAAGCATCGCGAACATCATACGCACCAATCATTGAATAGTCCCCGAACTAGAGACCCGCCAGCAAATTCGCTAGGATTCCATCACGGATACATGTATGCGATTGGCTGGAGAGTGGGCACAACAGTACTTGTTTCGTCGCCTTCCCATCATTGCCATCCGCCACAATTGGGAATTGTTGTATTTACAATGTGTGCATTGTACGTCATGATTAGTGGTCTTAAAATATGCTTTCTCTTCATCGCTATTCCAAATCCACGGAGAGGATGCAGATCACACGTGAACATAATGAACTGTCGCTTTCGAAAGACAACTTTTTAATGTATTTTTTCGTCAGAGATCGTTACAGTGTTTGAACTACATACGAGCATACATAAATGTACACGAAGAAATAGCCGCTGCTCGACATGTGCTGGCTTTAACTCTTAAAATGTATATATCCTAGGTTTACCTTCAAATATACGTCTCGAGCAGGAGAGTCTTAATTTTAAATTGAAACCATTTATAGTACTCAATTCACTTCTGGGATAGGGTACTATAATTTGTCACCCTTTGCCCATTTTACCAAACGAATTTTTAAAATCCATCATTAGTTCATGAGATATCATGCTAAATCCTATTCTAACCCTTAAATAGTAATTTCGAAAATCAGTTATTAATGAATCACTGAAAAAGTCTGCCATATTTTTGGACCCTTACTGGGAAAAAAGTAAGAACTTTGAAAATTCATTATAATTGTATCTATGAGAGAGTATATCCAGTTTCAGCTAATTTTGCTAGATCTTACCAAAATTCATTATATTTGTATTCTCTAATTGAAGGTTTCCATATTTTATTACTACTTGTATTTTGCTCCTAAACATTAATTGTATCTTATCTACGGAATAGGGTATCCCACTTAAGCTAGCTTGTTCCCATTTTTCGCAAATGTAAGGTTTTTGAAAATACAATACTTCATCTTTCGGAGAAGATATTAAATTTTGCACAATTATGTACAAACTGAAAAACACATTATTTGGGCATCTCTGCAGATGGTACATTTTAGGATCATTTTCCGTCCCTTTTTGAATTTGTGTTGTCATTTGATCAATATAATCGGTCATAGATATTTGTAATAAATAAAAACGAAAATTGTTTATACAAATATTTGTATACCCTATTTGTATCGACTCATGTCTGTCTGTCCAATTTATGTTGTTCGTTGAGTACAGGTAGCAATTTCACTCCGATCGTACTGACATTTTGCAGTTAGTAGTCTTTTGCACCTAGATATAACGGTATTGGTTGAATTCGGTTCAGATTTAGCTATAGCCCCCATATATATGTTTCGTCCGAATTGGTCCTTTAGCCCTATAAAAGCTGTACATTAAATTGTTTTGAAATTAAGCATTGGTAGAGTTTATAGATCTATGGACCAACATTGCCGAATTTGAAAAAAATCTGTTCAGATTAAGTTATAACTCCCACGTATATGTTTCGTCCGATTTGGCTACTCTGTAGCAGAGACGTACAAATTTTAGTTGAAGTATACATTGGATATTTCATTGTTATAAAATCGTACAAGCGTGGTGTAGGTTATCATATAGTCGACGCCGCCCGATTTTAGCTTTTCCTGTTTTTTTATAAAAATTATACTTCTCTAAATAATTTTATTAATTAAAATAAAGAACTAATTGAATTACCTTTTCTATGCCAGGTCGATTTCCTTAGTGTTCTTTTAGACTCGGCTCGGCCCAACTTTAGCTTTGTTTTTAATTTCGTCTTTGTAATTTGCGTAACTGTAAACGGAAATCTAGGAAATATTTTTTGACACCAATTTTTAATTTACAAATTTGATGAAGTCGCTTGTTTCTTACAGTGTATCTGTAAAAGGTTTTTACCACTGCCGAATATTACAAAGTGACCTCTTCATCGACTATTACAGTATATTGACGTGTTCGGTTAGTGATGGTGGTCATATTAATGAGCAACACTTACAATTCATAAATCGATGAGTAAGTAGTAGTGTTTTATTAGCCACTTTCACATTCGAGCGACCCCGAATGAAGGGTTTTCATCACGTTGTTGGTAACTATATTATAACATTATGGATGGTTTTTGCCCTTGCAATTAAGTGTACGCGAGTACACGCACACACACACATATCCTTATATATATATATATATATATATATTAACAGTGGCAGGATATGAATGAGTGCTCGCAACACTCATTGGTCATTACGTTAAGGTGGCAACATTGAATTTAATTGCAGCCACCAATGCACAATTGCCGGTGAAGGTCCGTTATGAGAGGCGAGAGACGACCCAACAAACTCGATACTCTACATGTGTGGGTGTGTGTGTGTGCGTGGGGAGAAGGAGTTATTGGCTGCAATGGGTTGTGGGTCCCAAAAGTCATTTGGTCTTCGGCGTATCCGGCTGTGGCTCCACTCACCTCCCGTCTAACATATTTCGTCATTGCTTCTCACACATACACACACACACATGCAGGATGTCATGCATTTGAATGCAGGATAATTTGATATATATAAGGGGAGCGGGTGGTGAAACCGCGCGGGACGCGTGAGACTGACTGACTGGTGCTCTAAGTATGGATTAACTTCGTTCGTTGTTGGCGCTGCTTGCATGTCCTGTGAGATTTGTCGTTGTCTCTCCGCTGTACTCCTGCTGCCTGGTTGCTTGGCTGCCTCACTGGCTAACAGACTGTCGGTTTGCAATGCTTTTAATTCGATTCGTTACTCTGTTGGCAATAGAATCCAATGGGAATAGTCGTACTTAAATTCGTTTCTACTCCTCCTCCGGACTGTGTTGTATTGATGTAGTTGTTGTTGTCTGCTGCAACTGCAGTTGCAGCTGCTCTCGGGTATTGACTAGCAGCAAAATATCCTGTTGGTGATGTCTGTGTCCGTGTCTGTATATATATTAGTATGTGTGTTCATTGAACTATTAAAATATTCTAAAATAATAATAAAAAAATGACTGAACCTAATCCCAATGGAGTCTCAATAAATGTTAAAACTTTATTTGTTGTCGCTGTTGGTGTGGATGTCGTCGTTGTTGTTGTGTTTGTTATACCTTAACATTTTACAACTGGGTCCTTTCGAAGAGATCGAGGTGAATATGTATATGTATGTATGTGTGTGTGCATGGGAGACATATAGAGAACGAGAGAGTATTTATTATGCCCATTGTTGTACTTCTTGATGTTGTTTTTGTTGCCATCGTTGTTCTTGTTGTTGTAACACGTCAAAAAGGTGTCACATACGCAAAATATGATAAACTTTACTTTTGTCTCATGTTCAATGCCCAAAGGATTAATAATGGAAAAATGAGCAACTCCAAAGGCTGCAGAACAACACCAGTGACAGTAGCTGCAGCCGCAGTAGCGGCAACGGCGACAGCAACAGTAACTGGTAAGCAGCAATAATAATAATATTTACACTCACTCACACACATCGACAGACACAGGTATGTTTGTGTGTTCTCTTGTGTGCCAGGATATGTGTCTCAAGACATTGTCAAAAGCTTAACCACCCAACTTCACACCTTTCTTTCCTTCCCCTTTGGCAATGTGGAGTCACAATCTGCTATTACGTCTTGCCAGGAACAACTCATTGTTGTCACAGATTACTGCGAATGAACCCAATATTCATTCACTCACCATTCATTCATATTCCGAACTGTTTAACTACGTTCGCTTACCGTCTTATATTTCTTCTGTCTCATTGTCCTTGCACCCCCTCTACTCTCTGTCTCTTTCAGGTGCAGACTCTGAGGCAAAACAAAGTCTGTAAAATCATAATTTACACTAAGTCGAGAAACACTGTATACAGCAGTTAAATTTTTAGAGGAAAGTCTAACAAGTGATTGGACACGGCTCTACAACATAAACATTGGGATATTTTTTGTTAGAGAATGCTCGTTTTCGTTATTGTTGTTGTAGCTGTTTGCAGATGCTGAAGTGAAAATTATTAGTTATATTTAATTTATCGGGGGAACTTTATGTTAATTTCGAACATTCCCCTACTGTCCGGATGTTAATTCACATTTTATTTCAATCTTAGGGAATGGTAGTATTTGCCTGTAGTATTCTCCACATGCAACGCTTTATTATGTTAACCGTTGTCATGGTGTTCTGCATAAAATCCAATTTATGATGAAAACTTGAAATATTACCCGGAATCGATCCCAGCACCTTTGGATTCCAATTCTAGCTCACTAACCGCTGAGCTAGAAATGCCACTTTTCGTTACTATTTTACTATTATTAATTTTTATTGACATACATACGTCTCAATTAATCTACTGTATATATACTTATTTTATGCACTGTATGCATGTACACACATTCATACATTTGTACACACACATTTGCTTTCGAAATGCTCGTATGTACGTACGGCAATGTGCAATTTTTTATTCGCACCAAGGTCGTTCCCAAAGGACACCAAACACACAGAACACTGGTGCATGTGTATGTGTGTATGAACAACTTCATTCGTAGGGCAAAAAGAGCAAAATTCTTACTCGTATTGGAAATTATGTGAGTCTGTAGGATTTGTTGCACGAACTGCAAATATCCATACACTATGGATACTTGAAGTGCCACCACTTGTTCGTTCGTCTTTCATACCAAAAAATGTAGAGTATATTCTTCTAAGACCATTATTAAAATCTTGAAAAAATTGCATCTGCTTATATTTAGTAAGACTAAGAGAAAGTCAGGTATAAGTAAAATAACGATCGTAAGATATTCAGTTCAATTTAAATTGAAATACGAGTATGCAAAATCCTCTCAGCCAACTGAAGTAGCGCCTGCAATGGTCGTCATTGACTCAGTGTTCGGGTCTTTCTTGTTTACAGAGCATAAGGTAATCTATGGGAAGTGGAATGTGAGAACTCATATTAATGTCTCGGCCAATAGGGGTGACAAGAGACATTACTTACTTACTTACAGTGGAGCAGTAGAGGATTACCTTTCATACTTTACAAAGGTAAAGGTATTTTTTTGTGATATAACTGAATAAAACGTCAACTTTTATATCTATTCAGTGGAATAAATAAAAATTGCCACACCTTAAACGGATTTACATATGTATAGCATAAAAAGGAACCATATTTTTAAATGTCAGTTAACTTAATAACAATTTGTGAAACAAAATATATCAAAAGGCGAGAAACCTCTATACTACATTCATATCAAAGCATGGGCAATCAGTGTAACTCTAGCGAACATTAGTCTGAAATTTCAACACATTTTTTCCATTGGAAAGTATGACATTTTTTAGCATAACTTCACTCAGACCGTTTGTCCGGTCAAAAAGGCGCTGGTTTGAGCCTATGTGTGAGAGCTCGCATTGTCATGGTGCACAATGATTCGTCTTCTCTTGTTCGTTTTTCGAATTTCTTCGAAGACTTCAGGCAAACATATTGTGGTGTACCACTCAGAATTGACCGTCCTACGTTGCTCAAGCGGAACAGTCGCACATGACCAGTTTTGCCGAAGAAACAGGCGACCATCTTCCACGAACAACTTTCGTTGGATTTGGCTGGTTTTCGAAGACCCACACGGTCGATTGCTGTTTCGTTTCGGGTTCATACGCATAGATCCAATATTCGTCACCTGTGACGATCTTATAAACATCTTTTGAAGCACGGCGATCGTATTTGATCAAAATTTCTTTGTACCAATCGACACGAGCCTTTTTTTGAGAGATTGTCAAATTGTGCGGGATCCAACGAGAACAAACCTTTTTTACGGTCAGGTGTTCATGCAATATCGAATGTAAGCTGGTGGAAGAAATGCCCAAGGATGCCTCTATCTCACGGTATGTCACATGACGATCTTGCATTATCAGTTCACGCACGGCATCAATGTTCTCTGGCACAACGGCCTTTTTGGACGACCTTCGTCTTTGAGCGAGCATCGGCCACGATTTATTTCATTAAACCAGTTTTTCACAGTGCTATAGGATGGTGCTTCATCGCCATACAAAGATTTAAGTTCATCCATGTACTCTTGTCGTGATAATCCACGACGAAAGTTGTGAAAACTGATCACACGAAAATGTTCACGAGTTAATTCCATTTTTTTGCCAAATTGATTTTTTCAAGTCACTGTAAACAACACAAATGATGTACTTTGATGTTTCATCTGTTATTGATGTTATTTTATGGTTTTTCTTACTGTGGAGTTGAGCTGAAGATCAAAGAATTCCTTCAAAGTGAAGGAAGGTATTTTTAAATAGTCAAGTGAAAAAGAAAACGAGTCAACTCTTCGGATGCAGTAATGTTGTTTTTGGCCTGCGGTCCACATGTCATTACTTCTACTTACACGAAAGTTATTCCAAATTTACATACAGGAATTGTTTTCAAGTAAGAGTAATTTCAAGTCAATCGCCTGCCGCCGTGTTCTTTTTCCCTCGACAATTCAATGGTCGTACGTCAAAACGTTCAAATTTTTCAATGGAAATGTCAGATGGCGCAAGGCAACACGTAATGTTGCCTAGGCCAGAAATATATATAGCAACCCTCGTACTACAAAACCAACTCACTCTTCGGAAAGAAGATTCTAGATTAGTTTATGTAGGGCCACGCCCATTTTAGTTCATTATAAAAAATCTACTGATAGAAATGACAAAGAACATCAGAGGAAAATATTATAAATATTTAGTTCGCAGTTTTGTTGCTATCATCGCTACATCTGGACCACAGATTTATTTATTTATGAAATTTTCACGCCGATTTCAAACTAGTACACACACAAAAGATACCATTTTTAAAAAAAATACCAAAGAATTTGAGTCGTAACATAACCACTCTTGTGATCCCGTCGACATTTGAGTTGTCCATGTACTTTGGTAACAAAAGCAATCAATCGCCTTAGAATTTCAAGACTTTTATTCAAATGTACATATGTTTAATATAAACCAGTAAGGAAAAGCTAAAATCGTGCGGTCCGACAATATGATGTCCTACACCCGCCTGTCCAGTGAAGAATAAGGACAAATATTGTCAAATTGTATTATGTTTCTGCAAGGCTTAGTTGGGAGATACTCTCAACCAACTTTCACCAATTTCAATAGGCTTTATCCTTGACCAGAAGATTTTCTGCCAAAATTTATAATGATCGGATTAAATGTTGAACCTGTACTTTCCACACAAACTTAAGAGACAAACATAGGGTCATCCGACAGACGGACGAACAGATAGACATGGTAAGATTCAGATAGTGATTATAAGAGGGTCGTTTTAAGGCTCCTGTATTTTTAGGTGTTACAAATATTCGAGTTAAATAACGTCTAATACCCTATACCACAGAGTGGTTTGGATATAAAAATTAAAATATCTAATCTGTGAAAAATTCATTAATTTCATCCAACACAATTTTGTGATTTTGACTCAGATGTTTGTAAAGCACTAAAATATTGATGTTGTTTCTCAAATGGAGGTCCGCGGCCCACTGAGGGTCCGTAGCGATGTATCAGCGGGGCGTGACGCTTTGATGGAAATAATGCACATTAAATTTTTATATTGAAAAAAGAACATATGGGGACTTTTTTAAATTCGAATCAAATTAATTGAATTCGGAAAATATTGCTCGGAACAAATGTACAAATTGGAACCTTTTCTATCGCATCGGAATTACAATTAAACCACTGATATAACTTATTTTTCAATCTTATTTAGTAAAGTTTTATTTTATGGAAATATACTTATTTTTATACTGATAAATTTTGTCGCCATTTTTAGTATGTACTGGAGGCAAACCTCCCTCTTTTCATTTGTGTTTTCAGTTTTTGGAACAGAAAATTTCGCATGAAGCTATTATGAACTCATCTAGCTCACGCGACAGTTCTTTTGGAAAAAATGTAGCTATTTCTGAAAACGCTTAGTTGCTATAGGTTTAATGTCAAAACCTTCTATAAAATTGCTTGAAATGTCAGACATTCGACAATTCAATATCTGGTTGGCTCAAGACATTCGACAATTCTTCACCATCTTCACTGCCTCAAGGTTTCTATCGGTTATTGATGTTCTGAGTAGAACTTCCTTATAATGTTCCTTCTGTGATGTTTTTGTACAACATATAATAATTTTTTGCTCAAAGTAAACTCGCCAAATGCCATAGTCATAATTTTAACTACGTTAATTGAACTTTCAGTCAAAATTGAATACAGCCTCTTTGGTCCATTTTCCAAATGCCCAATGCCGCCAAGCACACTAAAAGGCGTTTTACCTTTATATACCGAAACAAAACAAACAAAAGCTGCAAAATACTCATAATATCAACATATGATGGGGAAATTTGCACAATTATAAAAAAATGGAAAAACTAAATTTGAAATTATTTTTTAATATTCCCATATATCGCAGTAGTATGGTAGATAGATGTAGATGATGCTGGTTAAAAATATTACGTATAAAATCGGAATTTTGCTAACATTTTTTAATAATGTCTAATGTTTATTGCTATTAGTTTAAAATTTTTTGTTTTCTGGGGGAGCCTTCAAAATCTTGGAAGTGGGCCGTGACGCAACACATGGTGAGAAGCTCTGATCAAAACTGATTGACTTTATTTTGTATAAAAGTGCTGTAGAAGCCGCCTTTCCAATAGATTTTTTGTAATTTTTTACGGATAGAATTATTCCAACCTTAGGATGAACGGCGATAAATTCCAATTTTTTAAATGTGACACAGAAACCACTCGTTCCTGCTTATTTTCATATCAGATTACTTTTTAAATCAAGGACATAACATGGTGGATTTTAGAAAATGGCTTTGCAGATTTATACATAACCTCTACAAATATTTACATATGGATATCACGATATTGCTTACAACACTGTGCAACCGTGAAAAAAATACACGGACTTGACAGTATAGGCTCGATTCTACTATCAAAGTGTTTTTTCGCAAAGCATTTTAAGAAACTTAGTTCAGCATATTCATTGTTATTTGTTGCATAGTGTAATCGGCAAAAACACATAATCCATCCGATCATCATGAAATTTGGCAGAGCAGTTTTTTGGACGAATATTTCTGAGTTTGTGGAAATTTGGTTCATAGTTAGATACATCCCCAATATACGAGTATAAGCAATTTGGTTCATACTTAGATACACCCTTAAAATAATCCTATATTTATATTGTATTTTGTTATCTACGTGCCAAAGACGATTTATTATCCAGGCTATTTTTATAAAAATTGACAGATGTGTAGGTTGATTTCAACACAAGTTGAGAATCACTTATTTTCCACACCGAAAATAAAACATTTGTAGTCGCAGTGTCGCACCATCTGCAGTTAGGTTAGGTTAGGTTAGGTTGAAGAGAGGAGACGTTTAAACGTCTCATGTCCATGGACATACACTTAAGCCAGTGGTTCGGCCTGTTGTGCGCTCCTTATTTATGATCTTTTTATACCTTACGAGTTACAGAAAATCGGTACTAGACACGAATTTTCTCAGTATCTTCCAGTCAATTTCTCTGAGATGAGTCCAGTCTGGCAATATGTCGGACCCGAAATGTTGGGATCTTGCATGTGTGAAAGCCGGGCAGTGACACATCTGCAGTTCTACTAATACAAGATTTTAACAAATTTAAATAGTATTATTCCGGATTTTGCATATTTTGGCCCACTTCCTTCGACACTTTATAGGAAAATCTTGCTGCATATTACACTTAACTCATTCATACGAGTATAGTTACACACCAATACACGTTCACACACATCCGTGTATATATGCATTCACACACACACACACAAATACAAGTAATGTAGGAAAATATTCATATAACTTTGGATCCTCTGAGGGAATTAGGAGTAAAAAAGACAATTTTCGGATCCCCAAAACTTATCACACAGTCTCATTTCCCCGCAGAACATTATACAACACTCCAGAGACCGAAGGGAGAATAAACCAAATGGCTCTATGCTCATACGAGCGGCGGCAATGAAACACAGTGGCAAGTGGCAACAACGACCAGAACAACAGAACGCCGAACAGAGAGCACTACGGCTGTTGTCGTTGTCGTTGTTGTAGATGTTTCTGTCTTTGCGCTGCGAGTAAAAGAAGAATTTCATTCACTCTATCCTTGTTGGCTGGTTGGTACGAGTATGTGGCAACTCCAGAGGATGGAGTGTGTTTGATGGTGATAAAGTATTAAACTAAATATTTGGGTTGTTCTCGTCGCGGCAGTATAGTTGTCTTAGCCTTCACTCCTTCAGTGCTTCTTTAGCAAGGATGAAATGCAATCATTGAGGAGGGGAATTTCACGTCCTGCAAAGGGTTCAATTTCACACAGCGCTGTATCATAATCATAGTTTGAACGTTGCTAGGACCAACAAAGGCATTGACTGGTTGCTGCAAACGATTGGCTTGACAGAGTTGACCAACTGTTGGCGAGGATGTTCCGATGATGATGATGATGTTCTCGCTTGGATCAGCAAAATTTCCCACGAGAATTCAAGAGGCCATGGAAGCAAATGGCACTGGGTGGCATGGTCGGAGCTTGTCCGCCACCACCCACATGTTGGCCAGGTTTTGGAGCAATAGGATACAATTTATTTTGTATGTTGTTGTTTATTACGTATGACAACGGGTAACGATGTGTGGGCCTAAAGGAAGGTGTGTAGTTATGTTTTTGTCTATTCGCGCTCACAATTACCCATGTCATATCAATGAGAATTGGGTTGTAACGCATGGTGTGTCGAAAAACTCAAAACATGCCAAAGTACGGTGTGCAGTACTTTTGACCTGATATCAAGTTTTAAGTTCAAGCAAGTATAATTTGGTAAAAGTTCTTTGTTCTAAATATAACTCCTTAAATACTCGTACCTAAACGAAAAATATTATTTGCAATATCGAAGAAATCATATTTGCCATTACATTCTAATGTCCACGTGCACACGTGGAACCATATTCTGGGCTCATACTCTTACGCGTGCACCACGTTACGAGATCCAAGTCCCATTTGATGTGTAGCAATTCGCCCGACCATCTAACCGACCGCTCCAATCGAAGGAGCATTTATGTTTGTATTACTTAACATTACGAGGCGTGTATGTACCATAAAATGTGTGGCATGCTGCTCTGTGGCGCCCTCTGTACACCCAAGTGCCATAATAACGGCTCACAGGAATATTTCCATGTAATGTACGAGTACTTGGACGACACAACATGGACACATCAAAGTTTATTTGGAGCACAACCACATTCGTCGGCCAACAACATCACCCTTCGCCCAACGCCATCCACACATACTCGTTTGTGACGGGGCCATAGACAGTCACACACACAAACGCAGCCAAGGACATCGGCAGCTCCAGCAACAGAATATCAACTTTTATTTAATGGTTGTAGTGCGTCTTCTCGAAATATGGTACATCTGTCCGTGTGTGAATTGCTGCCTCGGCCTGGCGCTCAAAGTCCTCTCCATTACACATTACAATCATAAGGATTTGTATGTATGTCGTAGTGTGGGTGAGCCTATATTGCGCCCGCATATATGTATGTGTATATGTGTGGCAACGTGTGAGTGTGTTAACATGTGACACAAAGTCGATTGCGAAGCCGTTCAGAAAGAATTTGCGACGTTCCGAGAGAGTGTTGTAAATGCGAACTAAAACTATAATGCATCGGAATGTGGAATTTGTAAAATGCATCCACTGTGCGAGGGGTGACCCCGTCGTGATGCACTCCCGATGAGATATTTTTACAGAATACAATTGTTTTGAGTCCATATATTGCACAGTGCGACAGTCCAAAAACCAAAAAAAAGCGATATTATTTTTCTTGTAGTTCTTGTCGAATAAAACAACGTTTGTTTTGTGAAATTTGCCGGACACTCGCAAAATCCGGATTTACGGGTAAAAACCCGATTTTGTTCCTATAACTTTGTTAAATATTAACACATTTCCATTCTCTACACGGATTTAGAAACAAAAAACTTAGATCTTTCGAACGATATTATTGTATTTATTTGCCCTACAAACATATATATTTTTTAATATTTTTGACATATTCTATTTTAGGCAATGTTTTTACCAATTAATTTGCGAAATAACCGCACTATTATTTAATTTACATAAATAGTATATTTTGTAAGGAACAAAATGAATCCAGTCTCTTAAAAATCCGTTTACTGAGTTATTAAAATTTCATTAAAACTAAATGTGTACAGTGTGAAGGTTTCACGGTATGAATAGTGCCAAATTACCAATTTTCAGCCGGATCAGTTGACGTTTTTGGTTTCTGTGGCTTTAAGAAGTCAAATGGGAGGGCACTTTTATGTGAGCGCTATATCAAAACATGGACCTATGGCGACCATTGTTCGTGTGAAGGGTTTCCGCTGTAAATACCACAAGGTAGCAATTTTCAGTCCGTTCAATTGAAATTTGTGGCCCCTAAGGGGTTGAGAAGTCAAGTCGGGGAGTTGTCTTATATTGGGGCTAAATAAAAAATGAACCGATATAGCCAATTTGCAATCCCAAGTAACCTGCTGCTATAGGAAGCATTTGTACCAAATTTCAACCATCTGCCTCAGTAGTTTGTAGCGTGATTACAACAAATGGACGGACAGGCGGATGACGATGTAGAAAATATCTGTGGTCACAAGCGATAACCGCCTAAGTCGACTTAAAATCTCTATTTACGTGAAATCTCTATTTCTCTAACAATGTTTTTTTAAAAGATATTAAGAAAACATATTGGACAAAGTCGTAATGAAGTCCCATTAGAGAAAAATTGAGATTGTGATTTTTCTCGAAAGCCTGATTTTCGACTGTTATTGCTTGTGACCACAGATCACTGGGGTCTCTGATCAACATCTAGAGGTGACAAATGAATATTTATAAACATATAAAATATGGCAGCGACTTCCAATTGATCGGCAACATTGAATGCAGTTTCGTAAGTGAGCAGTCTTGGATCTTGAAACTGTCTACACGCAAAGAAAAAATTCTTTTCTGCGAAACGAAATATTAGCCAACTACAATTCTCGTTTACGAGAACTGAAATTTCTTTTGATCAGAACAAGTTTCTGTCACAACAAACGAAATTTCAGTTGTCGTAAACGAGAATTGTAGTTGTCTAATATTTCGTTTCGCAGAAACGAATTATTTCTTTGCGTGTACTGTTTTCCATTTTTCATTAAGATAGGTTGGAAATTCTGTAAAACTGCGATGTAAAATTGAGAGAAGCATACATGTGGCTATTTAAAGGAAAGTGAATCGATTTAATTCGAATTTGGCAGTGTTCGTTCTTGGATCACGAAATTCCAATTAGACGGAAAAATGTCTCCATAGAGATTTGATGTCACATTGAGAGGAATATATAAGTGTATGTGGGGTCGATATTTATATCTGCACCAATTCGTCTAAATTTTGGAAAATAAATAGGCAAAATGAGATCCGGACACGTAACCCCTACTTAATCTAATCATGAATCATGCCACTGATTTTGCTTTTGGGACCCATAAATAGTTGTTCCAGTTTTGGATCAGACATTTCTTTTGTGATTTTTTAAGATATGATTCCCGCATCAAGATTAAACCTTAAACAACATTTACCAAAACTTTATTGTAGTAAACATTTTTATAGGCTAACCCCCAATTACACAACCTCCGGTTAGAGCTAACTCACAGTTAAAAAATAAAAAGTTGATTCAATTTGACAGCTATAACTGTAGGTTACCTCTAACTGTAGGATAACCGGAGATTGTGAAATTGGCCTTAAATGTCAAATAAGCGTTTCAAATTATAACTATTTATAGTCTATTTATACCTACAACATAGTTAGTATGCGCAAATAATTCGCCGATCGATTCTCGGTGATTTACTCTAAAATGCTTTAAATCACCGTTTCAATTCTATGGCTTCATTAAAATGCAATTGGAAGAAGTACACTACAGTGCAGACATTTGCTCTTAAGCACTTCTAGGAAGTGCTGTGGATGATTAAAAGTACTTCACGCTCGTAAAAACGAAATTTATATTCGGAGAAATGTTCCAGATTTTGATCAGTTTACATTACGATGTGTGTTGTGGAAGACACTATAAACCAGTTGCTGAGCTGAACGTAATGACACTAGAACTTTTTAACTATTGAATTTCGTTATTAAAATGTTGCAGTGTAATTCGTATAAATGGAATGGTGAAGTATTCTCTGATGGTTAGTTCTTTTAAAAAAGGTTATGTTACTTCCAGTATTTTGCAGGCGAAACTAACAACTAAATAGAATTAATGAAAAATGTGTGCCAAGGACATCCTTTGTCATTAAAATAAGTACATTTTGTACTTAAAATATAGAAAAGTTTATTAATATTAACTAAATTTTTTTTCATTTTAAGTACTAAACGTACTTATTTCAAATATTAAGGCGTCTTTAAGACAACATATTTTTCTGTAAATGTACCATTTGTTTATCCTTGACACATGTGCCGACATCTCACAAAGTTATTATTATTACTGCATGAAGAGTTGCAGCGGGAATTTCCTGAATTGTTGTTCGAATGCATTGCATTAAATCACCATCATTCTTCTTTTGCAATAACCTCACAAGAAATCAAGTAAGAAAGTTTCAGTCGGGTAAACCGACTGAGGTATACCCTCACTTTGTGAGTAATGTGATATAAAACATTACACTAATTATTCTGTCAATTTCTGTGGGAGCTACCAGAAGGGGTTTAATAAATACACGTATTTTTCGGTAAACAGTAGATTCTTTAAATACATTGCACTGTGACGAACTAAAAACGTTTATGTGCACTGGTATATTAACGTTACGGGATATTTAATTTTGGTATGATTTGGTCATTTTGTGTGGGAGGTACAAGAAGGGGCGTGGTGATAACGCCCAATTTTCACAGGATTGTAGGCACTATAACAGCATTACACTGTGCACAATTTCAAGTATTTGTATGCACTGGTAATAAAGTTATAAGGCGTTAACTTTTGGTGCAAAAAGGTCCATTTGTGTGGGAGGTGGGTACAATAATGCCCATTTTTTACAGGACTATAGGCGCTACAAAAACATTATACTGTACATTTTATTTAATTTTAAGTATTTTTATGCGCTTGTATTAAAGTTATAAGCAGTTCAATTTTGATGCAAAATGGCCCATTTGTGTGGGAGGTACCAAAAGGGGCGACGCAACTTCGCCCATTTTTCTCGAGGTGATGGCGACTAATAAAATAATACAGTGCGTGGAATTTCAGAAGATTCTAATAAGTAGTATAGAAGGTATTAAAGAATCAATATTTCACTAAATGTTAATCCTTTGTGTGGGAGGTACCAGATGGAGTGGACCAATATGGCCCGTCTTCGAACTTAGCCGGAGATAGAAAAAAATATTACCGTATACCAAATTTGAAGTCAATCGGTTACTCCTTTCGAGAGTTATTTCTCATTCGACTTAAAATTACCCAAAACGAATATCCGCCGAACATACTTAGGGCCTTAGATCACTCCTTCGATGTGTTACACTTTTGGCCCGTAGCAAATGATATACACCCTCGTATCACTAAAGTGAGGGTATAAAAAACAGGTGCAATAAGGTCAGAAGGACTTCGGGAGTAGAGTTGTAGTGTGTAGAGTTTCTTGAAATAAGCTCATTGGGGAATTTTCTCTGCAATTCTGTTAAACACGAGCAGCTATGGACGCTCTTGTTGAAACCACAAAGGGATTCTCTTTCAGTGCAGTTCTGTAAAGATAAACTCTTTTGTTAGCAGCATTCACCAGCCACACTGTGTGTATACCTCCAATGTATTTGGCATCTAAGCACGGTAGAGACCATATCTTCCAACTGATGTGTCGACACAAAGAAGTTTTTTGAACTAATCAGAAATACTGCCGTATTTATTAGATATTCTGGACGAGACAAAATCGCCCTTTTGAAATGTTTCAATCGAAAGCAAATATATTTGGAACACAAATTTTTGAATATTATATATTTCTGAGCAAACAAATTTTATTTAAAAACCAATAAAATTTATTTGGAACGCATATATTAATACATTATATTACAACAAAACCTATTTGCAAACTAATTTTCTCAAATAAAATATGTGCTTATATACAAATAAAATTATTGCTTAGGAAGTTCTCCAATAATATGCTGTTTAAAATAGATTTTCAAAACATTGGAGATTTTTCTAATTACATTTTTAGTTTTTCATTGATTTCGAGTTATACCTTATAATTTAAAATGACAATTCGCAATAAAATTTGTTTTAAAGCATTAATTTTTAATTTATATTTACTCCAAGTCATTATTTGTTGCCGACCGATCTTGCACAATGTATCGTTATGCAATATTAATCTATTTCAGTTAAAAAAGAATTTTGCTAACATTTGAAATTTCCGAAAAAATAGCGGTGAATTACAGAAAAACATAAAACTTGCCCTAAAATTAATGTATTAATATATTTGCTGAATACCTTCATGCTAATAAATATTTTTTTTCGTAAATAACACAGTACAACATTGTTCAGCTCTTTGATTTGGGACTCAATTCTCAGATTTGAACGTGAAAGTAGCCCCAAACATATAACGTATACGTATTTTTCAATATTTTACTGCAAAATTTTTTAAGACTTTGTGGGCATTTTTGCGATTTTTAATGCACTGGATGCACTTTTCCGGGAAGGTTTGTTCCGCATTTTTTATTCTCCTATCCAATATCCACAACTTTTTTTAGACACATACGTACCGTATACCAAGAAAAAATATAGAAAAAGTGCAAAAAATCCACTTGAGCAAAAAAAATCGTATGGCCATTATATTATTAATTGAGCCAACTTGACTAAACGAATGATGCAGAAGTTCTTATTTTTAAGGGTACTTTCACGTCCAATTCTCAGAATTGAGTCCCAAAATCATTTGTTGTTCTGTCCGAAATAAAAAATATTAGAACGGAAACAAGAATTTGATTAGAACAACATCTTCCCAAATAGAAAATTTTCTGTGTGCTAAATATAATATGTTTAGAGTGTACTTGTTGTACTTTTTTTAACTTAACTTTTTAAGATTGCGAATTACAAATTTGTAAACTTCGACAAAAATACGTAATATAATAAGTTAGACCCTTTTGAATTTCTGATAATGTGTTTTCTTTTGTTTCCAAGTAAAAATAATAATGTCAATAGTTGGAATGATCCATATAAAAAAGGATTCTTTATAATTGGTGAAACCTTTCGCAAATATGTATTTCCTAATAATTGGTCATTTGGTCTACTGAACACCAATTCTGTGATTTTGGGGACAACCCACGTTTATCCGTCTATATTATGCTGTCGTATTGCATTACTTTAAGATATCAGACATCCCAATTGGCTACCAAAGAGGACATAACATCGTTGCCAACGTACGCACAATGTCCCCACTCACACTCACCCTAACACGGACACAGTTCAAATCTTTCCCAAAACAATACAGGACTCACTCACAGACAATCGCACAAAAGCGCTCTTCAAGTAAACTCTTCTAGTTGCCATAGACTCAGTAGTCGGGGCTGCAGTGTCGGAATGTGGACAGCAGAGTACTTCACACAGGACACATAGGGACAGTTCGGTCTGCTCAAATGCAAGCAACGACAACTACAACTACAACGGGAACAGCAACAATAGTAGAGCAAGAACAACAAGTGAGAGCTGACCGGTTGGATGGCTGCACTTAGTTGATACTCATTGACCAAAAATGAAATTTGCATTTTTCGTATTTATGAGACTGCTGAGAGTTATTAGCTGGACAAGTCGGTACACGTGGGAGTGTTAACTTTGTTATATCAATACAACTACATTTACAAGTACGCAGGCAAAAGGCTAACACTCACATACAGATAGGCATGCACATTAGGATCTCTGCCTCTCTTTTTCTTAATAAGCAGAGAACACGGTGTTAGCCGTTTTTCTGGGTTAGCTCTTGTTTTTGAGATAATCGACCACAAAGTTTGCTGGGAAATCAGTGAGATTAGTTATATCGATGGTGATTTTGAAGAGGAAGTCTTCGGAATAGACGCGTCAATCCAAAGAAAATTGAAATCGTATCATATGTCAAAAATCATTGACATTTTTAATTTGTGTCTTTGAGGCAAATATTCCTCACGAAAAATTACTATGCTTAGCGGTTACTAAATTACTTCGGTAGCTTAGTGGTTAGTGCGTTAGACTTGGATTCCGAAGGTGCTGGGTTCAACTCCCAGCCATGGCACCGGAAAATTTTAACATCAACATTTCATGTTTTCATCATAATTCGAGTTTCTGCAGCTAAAAATAACTCACCGGGCGCACTACCACTACAACAACATCTGATCACATAAGTCAACAGGGAAGATAAAAATAGACATAACACCATGACGACTATTAACAGATATGCAGCGCTTCTAGTGGAGAATAGAAACGGCAACACTCAAATAACATCCATTCCCTGATATTAACAGACGAATGTTAATTTTCAACCTGACAACATTGAGTGGATGAAAACAACATAAGGTTTCCGCGATAATCGGATATATGCCGAAACGAAGTCTGTAATAGAAATAGACTTAAGGATTATCAACTCAGCGTCTCCAAGCTGCTACAACAACAACTATGCGCTGAAAAAAAATGGCATAAAATTAAGTTATGGCGCCAAAGACGTCCTTAGTCTTTAAAATAAGTAAATTTTGTACTTAAAACACAGATTATTTAATTAATATTAATTAAATGTTCTTAATTCTAATTAAAAATCCTACTTATTTCAAAAATTGATGACGTCTTTGGAGCCATTCTTTAAATTTATGAAATTGTTTTTTCAATGTGGGTCCTTTATAAACGTTTTTATGAGAAATTAGCAGATTTCGATGCAATAAACATAATTAGTGTATTTTCGTACTCATACCAGAAATGATTAATTCATATTAGTTTTTGACTTAAATTTTTTAAAATTATTTTTCGGTTGGTATCTATTGGAATTACAAAGCTTACTGATATAACCTGCGAAATTGTGAAAACTGTTGATTTCTCATAGATATACTGAAAGGTGAGGAATATTTTTCTCAAAGCCAGCAAATAACAAGTAAAAGCGTTAAGTTCGGCCATGCCGAATCTTATATACCCTCCACTATGGATAGCATGTGACCTCACAAAATAACTCAAACCTAAAGAAAATAACACAGAAAACACAAAAAATATAGTAGATGAGAACAGTAGGAATCACAACAAGTTAGATGCTATATATGGGAGCTATATCTAAATATGGACCGATATGGCCCATTTGCAATCCCAAACAACCTGCAACTATAAGAAGTATTGGTACCAAATTTGATCAACCTAGCTCTATTATTGCGGACTGTAGCGTGATTACCACAGACGGACAGACGGACATACCTAAATCGTCTTAGAATTTTACGACGATTAAGAATATATATACTTTATGGGGTCTCAGATCAATATTTAGAGGTGTTACAAACGGAGTGACAAAATGAATATACCCCCCATCCTATGGTGTAGGGTATAAAAATGATGCCAATTTGTATGACGTGTGTATGATAAGAATTGATTGAATTTGTTTGGTGGGTAAGGGGGTGAGAAGCGTTGACCATTGTTGTGAGAGAAATAATTCTCCAAGGGTTCCTATTGTTCCGTTCTTTGGACTGAAGTGTGTATTTTGAAGTTCTCCTCTTCAAAATCACCACCGATATATCTTACCTCTCTGATTTCCAAGCAATTTGTGGTCCAATATTTTGAAAACAAGAGATAACATAGAAAACAGGCTACCACCACTTGATTCATTTCTGTTACATTTTTAGAGTGTCCGTTTCAAGTACTGTATAATTAATAACTATTTGTTTTTTGGTAACACTTATTTAATCCTTAGACCAGTTCAGGTGGACCGGGTTCTCCGAGGCTGGCTAATTGTGGGTCATACGGAAATACTAGAGAGAGAGACACAGATTAGCACATGCAACACCACAGGGAGGTATATTATCACTACTTCTGTGGGTGGTTAGGAAACTAAACTGGTACCACATACAAGAACAAGCAAATATAGCTGACAGATGTTGCCCCAACCCTTTTTTGAACCCTACATAGGCTGAAAACATATTAATATTACAAAAGGTCCAACGAATGTGTTGTCGTTACAGCACTCACTACCTTTGTCACTGCCCAGATTTCGCAAACAATGATTGGTCAACTAAGCGGACGCAATGGTGAATTTTTAAATAACTTTTTATAAAATTTGTCTAAGAGGAGATTTGTGAACTACAAATAAAAACTGTTGGTCTTGAAAAATATCAGTTCCGACTTCGGTATAGCCGCCTCCAAGCATATACAGCGTACACGCGTCTTCCGATTTTCTGAAAAACCACAATTTATTTGCGATTCACGATAAACAATACGGCAATTTAAGTCGAAAGTTTAATCAGAAACTGAGCTGAAGTTACAAACCATGTGTTGTGTTTAAGTTCTAGATGTGCGAAGACTCGTCTAACGAATGACTGAGTCTCTGAATCAAATGAAAATGTAAACAAAATTTACGATCCTAACCGATTATACATATGATAAGATCGTTCATTTATGTCCCATATTAGAAAAATATGTGTAACTAATTTATGATGTTGTTCTCAAAACATAAAAAAATCGATACGACCTAATAAACGCATGTAGAAAAACAACAAAATTGCAATAACAATTGCAGTGAATAAATAAAAAAATCATAGCATATGAGTGCATTGTTGTAAGAAGTACTCGTACATCTGAGAGCTAAGCTTAATACTTACCATTGTTATTTGTATTACTGTTTATTGTTGTTGCTGTTGCTGATATTCCTTCTGCTGTTGGATCTGTTGCCACTGCCGCCAGCTTTGCTGTTGTTGATGATGTTGTTGCAGTAGCTGCTGCTACTGCTACTGTTGTCGGGGCGACAGAAGCCATCACTGGGGAGTGACCGAAATTTTTATGTTTTATATCCATAGACGACTGACCATCGGTCTTATCTTCCTCGCACTCCCCCTCATCATCCATGCTTTCAGTCTCGCTGAGTAACTCCTCTTTGGGGTCCAACAATGCCAAAGGATCTTGACAATCCTCTGCCGTCTCACCCACTGTAAAGGAAAAAAGGGAGAAATTCTAGAAAATTATGACTGTAAATAAAACACTGGAATTGTTATGGGAAGTACCACCAAATACTTAATGTTTGTCTGGGAGAGGACGTGTTTAGGGTTCGTTCCACACTCACACTCACAATTAAACACACACAAAAACATAAATCTTAGAGTTCCAAAGTACCCCCTCGTTACCCCTTTAATGGCCAAATAAAAATTAGTTATGCAATCGAATTTTAATATTTATATGCCCCTCGGTAAAAGCTTCCAGATATGTACATAAGTACATACGTTCACATTCTGAGGTTCACATTTGTACATACATATGAGAATGTATTCTACAGGAGCAGCTCATCAGGAGGAAACCACCAACAGGAACAAGCACTGACACCACGACCACCTTCATTCACATCACAATGATGGCAGTTTGGCGATATGGAAAGTATCGCCCAAACGAAAGAAATTTGTTTTTAGAGCAAATTGGTTTCTTTTCGGTTGTTTTGTTGTTTGCGTTTTTTCCACCGTCAAGCCAAACGACGCCAACCAATCCACAGTTTTTCTTCATATGCTCTGATGGTTGGTTGCAGCCATAACCGACTATACCGAACACTGAACACAGAGCAGCAAGAACTGGAACTGGAACAGGAACCGGAACCCGAGCAGCAGCCCACTTTATGCAGATTACGCTTAAGCACTCCCCAGACGACCATAGAGGTATAAATTCTATTTACACGTACGTATATTTTATTTTTTACCAATAGCTCAACTTAAGTACCAAAAGACATTTGTGCCACCACCGACACCAACACCAACACCGACACTACCACCACTCGTCCATTCATTCAGTCATTCCTACTCATCGTTCGTCTGTGAACACAAATAAATATATGGCCAAGCATAAAAATGCTCCCAACAAATTCATCTTGGCTCGCACACACACACACTCACCATCACCCAAATGTCTACATATGGGTGGATGGGGGTGTATTGGTGAAAAATTACTGTGGCGTTAGGTGATCCTTTAATGAATTGCAAATAAAAGGTGCTGCTCCCAACAACACATTTGCACATTTGGAGCAGCAGCTAATGTCCGGCTCGCAAACTGTTATTATTGTTATATTTTATGGCCTTCTTTTCATCACTCCTTACTCGCGCTTACTCGTTTGATGTTGGTTTGCCGCCAAAACCTTTGCCATCGCACTGTCCACAAGAAACCACACAAGCCACCTAAGATTAACATGCGAAGGCAAGGGAAGTCGAGAGTTAAATGAGCGGCTTCCCCCTCCTTTGTCCCTTTTGTGTAGTTTTACTTGAGGTTAGTGTATCCTGGCATTTGTTTAATTCGTTCTTTTTTACGAAACATATGTAATCGACTGCAATTAAATTGAATTTTTCATAAATTTCCAAGCATTTCGCATTCACATTTGCCGGGAAAGTATCACTTCTCCGTCGTTGTATATGTGATATGAGTATTTTGTCCTTTCCATAAATGTATCGTTAAGATTTTAAACTACACCTCAAGGAATCGACACAAATGGTCATTCATTCGCAAGCGTGCCACTCGCCTACCTTTGCCCGAGTATGTGTTAGTACGAGTATAGTAATGAGACCGTCCGTTTGTTGGCATTTTTTCCATCTGGAGGAGGGGAGAGTGGATTAATGTTGCCAATAAGCCCAAGTCCGCCTTTTCAGCGAGTAATTGTTCCAAAAAATCAAATTAAAATTTTAATCACGTTTGAGGTTAAAATTATAAAGTACCAGATGGCCTTCAGAGTAACTCCACTTCTACCTTTCCATATGGACACACACTTTATACTCGTATGATGGAATAATGTTCCATTTAAATAGAATAATCTGACATTACATTTTGGGTTACATAATGTAATAATTATAACCACGAAGAGTTCCATTGGCTATCTCAGCTCTTTAATACGACATAAATATTTGTACCTAACGCATTATTTTTAACGAACGGGTCAAAACATTCCACCTGTGAAATTTCAAAAAAAAGGATTAGCCACCACAAAATTAACGAGGAACTCGAGTTTTCATGTAATTGTTTCAATCTCGCGCAACTATGGAAAATATTAAACGATTGATACTTTCAGGGACACATTTGATATACCTGTTGTTGTAGCATATGAAAGGATGACTCCAGAATATCTAGAGGTCGTTTACTCAATTTAGGACAGTAACAAAGCAGGCGCTCAATGCTCTCCATCTCCTCCTCATCTCCATAGCATCTGCAGAAGTCATTGTACGCAATTCCTAACATATTGCCAAAGCTTGCATGTGGGCAAAGCTTGCATGTGGGCAGTGGCGCACCAATATTTGCAAAGTCTTCCAGAATTTGTAATGTCGACCCATTCCCCGGGATATCCCTATGTATATGTTAAACTGCTGTGCCATCTCGTTGAGAGACCTGCGGCAGTCGATGGCTATTTGTGAAGTTTGTATCTGGTAGCCTGTGGGCTATATGGTGATTCTGAAAAAAATGTTACCCGTCGACGCGAAATTCTGAAACATATTTTCCCTTTTCAGGTGAAACTGATGTAGTACCTCCAATTAAACTTAACTCCTTTTTCAAAATTCCAATATGTGCAGAAAAGAAATCGCCATAAGTATCCATCAAGAAATATATACAGCTGCCCTCGTATATTGTTTTTTATAACCATTAAATTAAGCTCTGTTAATAAAATTGGGCTATATTTTTCTCTGAATGTAACTATGTTGAGGTCGGATGTGATGATAAGACAATGACTGGTAACAGAAATGGTCTAATTATTTCAACCAGACTGATGAGACATGTTTCGTCTTCAAAGTCTTCACAAGAAAACACCGTGTGACAGAGCAGTCAGTGTAACACTCGATCCATCGAAAGCTTTCGAAACGGTAGTATGGGAACTCCACACTGCTGTTCCATTCAGTTAGAAAAATTGCAGTTTTATATGATAGTCCCTAAAACCTATTCCGTGATACGAGTATAAGAACATTGCTGCATAAATTTTGGCATAGGTAGAGCTTTTTCTCTTAAAGCACCCAACACTAAGACGATTCTTTTTTGGGGGAATTTACTCGGACAGCCAGGCTTCCACACCGTCTACGCGGAGAGAATTATTTTAAAGTTATTATTAATATAAAAACAAGTAAGAATGTTTCAGTCGGGTAAACCGACTAAGGTATACCCTCACTTTGTGAGTAATGTAATATGGAATATTACACGAATTAATGTGTCAATTTCTGTAGGAGGTACAGAAGGGGCTTATTAAATACACCCATTTTTCGCTGAACAGTATATGCTTTAAATACATTGAACTGTGCCGCATTATAACCGTTTATGTGCACTAATATATTAACATTAATTTTGATATAATTTGACCATTTTGTGTGGGAGGTACAAAAAGGGACTTGGAGGTAACGTCCATTTTTCACAGGACTATAGGTACTTCTAAAGCGTTACACTGTACAGAATTTTGTAGTATTTTCGTGCATTGGTACTCACGCTATAAGCTTTTAACTTTTTGTACAAATGGTACCTTTGTGTGGGAGGTACCAAAAGGGGCAAGGCAATAACGCCAATTTTTCACTGGACTGCAGGCTCTATAAAAGCCATACCCTGTGAAAAATTTCAAGTATTATTATGCACTGGTATTAATGTTATAAGCTGTTAAATTTTTGTACAAAATAGTATCTTTGTGTGGGAGATACCAAAAGGGGCGGGACCACTTCACCCAGGAAGGAGTGGACCAATCTGGCCCATCTTCGAACTTAGCCTAAGATGGAAAAAAATATTATCCCACACCGGCGTAGCGTCATATCGCTCAATGTCATATCGCCCAAAAGCATGTATGTCATATTGCCCAAAAAGCGGCATTTCGCCCAAATATGTGATATGAAAATGTCATTTCGCCCAAACGCAATGTCATAAGGCCCAAAGTTATTTTGGGCGATATGGAATTTCAATAAATATAAAATATAACAAAGCATAGCGTAACGAAAGAACTGTATTACTTACATACTGATTTTTCTCACCTCTTTAACCACGGCTGAAGGTCGGGGTATGTCCAAAGACGGCTATGCGGATCAAAGGGTTTTTACGTGACAGGCCTTCGGCCGGATTTAAAGATTTTCCCCTCTGGGGTATGTCAAAAAACGGCTACGCGAACCAAACAGTCAGCGCGTGGCAGGCCTTCGGCCGGGGTTAGCCATTTTCTCCTCTGAGGTATGTCAAAAGACTGCTATGCGGAACAAACAGTGTGTGCGTGGCAGGCCTTCGGCCGAGGTAACGTTTTTCTCCTCTGAGATATGTCAAAAGACGGCTATGCGGTCCAAACAGTGTGTGCGTGGCATGCCTTCGGCCGGGGTAAAGACTATGGGGAATTTCCAAAAATGTTTTCGCGGACCAACCAGAGTGTTCATGACCGGCCTTAGGCCAGGTTTAGAGATTTTCTCCTCTGGGGTAAGTCCAAAGACGGCTACGCGGACCAAACAGAGTGGGAGTGACCGGCCTTCGGCCGGTTTTAAATATTTCCTTCTCTGGGGTATGTCCAAAGACGACTACGCGAGCCAAAGAGTCTTTGATCAGCGTTGTAGTCTTAGGAGAAAATCTTTACAGGACACCTTGGTCCGCGTATCAGCCTTTTAGCATTCCGACGATTTGCAAGTTGTTTTACAAAAAATACTCATGATAACTAACATTGAAACTAAACATGATCGAGATTAGTAAGATGATGAGTGTCCCGTCTCCTCTATTCAACCTAAACTAACCTATTACCTTTTAAACTAATAGTGCTACCAAGCTTTGAATTGTTCTTAATACCGGTAAAAGTTATATCGGTATATCGATTGAAGCTAGTTAGTATATATAGGGGAATTTGTCACGTTTGGGGTCTTTTGTTTGACATAACTCGACTACAATTAGTTCGATTTTGCTGTAATAAATTTAGAAAAATGAAGAATTACAATTCATACAAATAATCACCCCTGTTCTGGAACTCACTTGTAACGACATGTTTACACTGGAAACCAGGGTAAACTCAGGTATGTCCAGGGGTCGTCACAAAACATTTATTTTTTTGTTAACAGGCTAGAGAGAGGTCACACACACATTTATTTTTGTAACTAAATTTACGATTTATTTCACACACGACACTATTATATATGAGATCTTAAAGCTATGTATCTCCCGTCGTCGTATTCTCGATCTGATAATCGACACGCGTACTGTTTCTGTTGACAGCCACAAGGTCCGTTCACTTAAGTCTAAGAGTGTGTGATAGAGGGGGGGAATGGAGGGCAACTTCCACTCCTCCTCTCGTACTCAGACTATCGGTACCCGTTGAACTTCGAAGATCAACTCCTCGTTCAGCGCTAGGAGAGAATAGGAGAGTGTAGCTCCACTTCCACTCTCTTCTCCTTCTTAAGCCGTGGTACCACCAGTCTAACCTAAGTATTCGGTTTCCTATACGAGGGAGTGTAGATCCACTTCCAATCCCTCTCGTGTACTCAGACAGTCGGTACCCGTTGAACTTAGAAGATCAACTCCTCGTTCAACGCTATGAGAGAATAGGAGAGTGTAGCTCCACTTCCACTCTCTTCTCCTTCTTAAGCCGTGGTACCACCAGTCTAACCTAAGTATTCGGTTTCCTATACGAGGGAGTGTAGATCTACTTCCAATCCCTCTCGTGTACTCAGACAGTCGGTACCCGTTGAACTTAGAAGATCAACTCCTCGTTCAACGCTATGAGAGAATAGGAGAGTGTAGCTCCACTTCCACTCTCTTCTCCTTCTTAAGCCGCGGTACCACCAGTCTGATCTAAGTAGTCTGTTTTCTAGGAAAGGGAATGTAGGTCAACTTCCAAACCCTATGGTCGGTCTTACCCTGAGGCCGTCTGCTGGCAAACTCCCTGCAACCAGCACGCGCACCTCCTTTTATAGGCTTTCGTCCACCCACACAAACCATCTTCTCACATATGGCAGTGTTGCCTTGATCATCGCCTTTATCGTTGCCACTCGTACGAAGTGTACAAGCTGTTTACTGCCTAACATCAGAAATATGGCATTATCATATTCGTCCGTTACTTTCAAACCAAGTTTAACGAAAATATAAATACAATTCTTTTTATATTAACAAAAGAATGATTATTTCGAAAATTTAATGCAAGATAAATAAAATTTAAATTAACTAAACATATTCGCTTTCTTATTATACATAATAACAAATAATATAATTTTTTTAATTCGGTCTTCTTTATGTAGGCAAAAACACGCCCTTGGCAACTTTTGCTGTCACATTGCCTCTCATTTTCCGGAATGTGTAATGACTCTCACGACTCCTGCCCGGCTTACAAGTATTTCGTAAACCTTTCCTTCAACCTCTCTTTTAACTTTTATGCGCCCTCGCGGGCCTCTTTTCTTAGTGATTTCGTCGATAACATTTTGTAACGCTGGTGTGATTTCGGGAAGCTCTTCTTTAGGGCTATTACTTGGGGTATATGTCGCAGAAATGGTTTCCAACCACTGTCGAGTGGCGATCATCTTTTCTTTTGAACCAGATTCCGCTGCCTGCAGACGGGGATTAAGCCTTTCTGTAGAGACTACAGGTTTTTGGGAAACGTCTTCCGAGTTGATCGACGATTTGGACTCGGCCTTAGTAAGTGCCGGAAGTTCTGCATTAGTCGGGTCTTTCTGTTCTGCCAAGAACTTTACAGTCTTCTTCGAGGAGCTGGAATTAGCCGTATTAGAGTTTGAGGATGAAGAGGTTGAGGATGAAGAGGATGAAGAAGGCGACGATGATGACGACGAAGAAGAAGTCGATGATGAGAAGATTGTCTGCGTGCCTTTCTCTGGTACCAAATCTTCTTGGGGGCGCTCGGAGATTGTTGTTGCGGTTGATTGTGATAGTTGTATTTCGATGATGTTTGTTTCGTTCGACTCACTCGTGCACCTATTTCGCTGGTTAAGTGAGCTAGGTAACTGACTCCCATCTTCTTTTGGCGTCTCTACCCATGATGTGTCAGAACTGAAGGTTTGCGGTGTAACGCCAATATAGGGGTGATTTGAAATCGGGCGCCTCTTATGATGACGTTGCGTTGGATATAATAGAGTGACCTTCACTGTCCTCTCGTAGCATTGATAACCTGGTAATTGAAAATCTCTGTTCTTCTCTTCCATATGACATATACCGATTTTTTTTTGTGGTGGCGTGGGTGGTCGGAAATATTCGTTCTCCCAATCCACCGAAGAGAATGATGGTGTTGGTGACGATAGCCTGGGTGGGGCTGAGACTAAAGTTCGATCGTAAAATCCGTCAAATAAACTAATGTATTCTTCGGTAATCGCAATTTCTTCCCTTACTTCGCTGGTTAAGTGCGCAACGTCATCGTCGAATCGTATATCGGAGAATGATTCTTTGTTAAGTTCATTTTCGGAAAACAATACCGGTCGCTCGTTTTCTTTGACCCCGTCATTATCACCTTCGAAAGTCTTGCTTGGTTGGAATACCGTGGGGGGTGTACGGGTGGTCATGTTCTCTCGTGGGGTGGTATTCTTACTGGGATGACTTTTGTTAGTAACTCGACAGCATAACGGTGGGCTTCTTCTTGCATTGGTTGGATATGGTTTGGATGGTGTATTTCTCCGGGTCTTCTTACTCTGTCTTCTTCCACGGTTTGGTTGGCCAGGAGGTAGGTCCCCTGGGTTTAAGAATTTCGTGCGACGCCCTTTAGCTCGTTCGCGTTCACAACGTTGTCGGAACTTCCGGCTAGTCTCTTCAAATTTTTTATCCATATCAGATTGCAGCGTTGATCTAAGAAGAAATATAACAAAAATGTTATATTTATTTATGATAAGAAAGAAGTGGTTTCATTTGAAGAAAGGTTTAAGTTCACTGACGTGAGCGGTACGAGTGTCGGTTACGCTATTTTTTTGGAGGAGAACTATGACGGGAGATACAAACTTCAGAACTTTGTATGGACCGTCGTATTTTGCGGCTAATTTGGAGGCAAAGTGTTCGCTTGCTTTTGATAGAGTATGTTGTTTTACTAGTACGAGTTGGTCGACTTTCGGCTTCCACTCACGGCGCCTTAAATTGTAGTGGTATCGTTGATTACTCGCTGCCTTCGCCATATTCCTCCTGACTATTCTAAAAATTTCTTTAAGGTCACTAGCACGTTCCATTGGGGTTGAAATTCGGGTTCCCGAACCCACAATAACCTCATCGTACAAGGTTTTCGGAAGACGTGGCTCACGACCCTGTGTTAAGAAAGCCGGTGAGTAGCCCGTGGATTCAGAAACACTGGTGTTTATGGCTAACATGATTTCTGGTAGGAATTCATCCCATTTTTGGTGCTGTTGGGTACACTGGGCGATCATCGTCTTTATGGTTCTATTTGCGCGTTCCGTTGGATTCTCCTGTGGAGTGTATGGCGCCGTATATTGGTGATAAATTCCCATTTCCTCGACGAATCGCTTGAATATTTTCGCAGTGAACTGGGTTCCATTATCGGTAATAAGTATTTTTGGCACACCATATCTGGAAATCAGGCGTTCGCGACATGCTTTAATTAGCCCCTCTGCCGTTGCTTTCCTTAAAGGGACTAATTCACACCATTTGGAGAATCTATCGAATAGCACTAAAAGCATGGTATTTCCATGTTTTGATCGGGGCATGGGGCCTACAAAATCGGCACAGACAGTAGCCCAAGGTTCTTCGGGAATCTGTGTCAACATCTCTCCCGCTGGTTTTTGTTGGCTGACCTTATACCGCTGGCACGATTCACATTTTCGTATATAACTTCGGACATCCCGAGCCATACCAGGCCAAAAGTATCGGTTGGATATCTTTAGCCATGTTTTCCGGAACCCCAGGTGTCCTCCGGCAACACTGTCGTGGTTTTCCTTCAGGACCCGGCCTCTGAGGGGCGTGGCAACACATAACTTCCATGGCGTGTTATCCTCATCATTGTAATTACGCGAAAAATGTCGGTATAGTTGATCCCCAGTTATAATGTAGTCAGTATGTTTCTTGGGGTTATCCTGGACTTCCTTCTTAAGCTTTTTAAGCCATGGACACTCGATGGATTCTGGTGCTTGAATACTCGCGCGGTTGATTGTGTTAAGCGGCTGTCTGGATAACGCATCTGCTACAACATTATGTTTTCCTTTACGATATTGGACATTAAAGTTATATTGTTGTAATTCCAGTGCCCAACGCGCAAGCCTTCCACTTGGACTTTCGATTGCATTCAGCCACTTCAGGGATAAATGATCCGTCATAACCGTAAATGTATAACCTTCTATGTACGGTCTCATTTGACGGATGCCCCAGACGATAGCCAAACACTCCTTTTCCGTCACGGAGTAATTTCTCTCCGCTGACTTCAAATGTCGACTAGCATACGCTATAACCCGTTCGGTCCCATCTAATACCTGTGTCAATACGGCCCCTAGGCCATAGTCGCTAGCATCGGTCTGGAGTGTAAACGGTTTGTCAAACTCCGGGCAAGCTAAGATAGGTGCGTGTGTCAGTTTTGTTTTCAAGTTGTCGAAAGCCAGTTGTTGCTCCTCTTTCCACTGCCAGTGCTTCCCCTTCTTAAGCAACTTCGTTAACGGTTGAGAGATTGTTGCGAAATCGGGGACAAAACGCCTGTACCACGAGACGACTCCTAGAAAACGTCTCACCTCCTTTTGAGAACTGGAAGGTTTCATGTCCTTTATGGCTGAGATTTTATCGGGATCGGTGTGGATTCCCTCTCCACTCACTACATGACCCAAGTACTTCGTTTCTCGCTTAAAAAACTCACATTTCTCTTTATTGATTTTTAATTTCGCTGCGCGAAGTCGTCGTAATACCTCCTTTAAGACGCTCATATGTTCTTCTACAGTCTTTCCCGTAACAATTATATCGTCGAGGTATGCGAAAGCGTTGGGCTCCAGATCAGGTCCTATTACACTATCTAATGCCCTTTGGAATGTTGCGGTGCTGAGTGCAAACCAAATGGCATTACTCGCCATTGATACAGTCCTCGACCAGTCACAGCGAAAGCGGTATATTTCTTGCTTTCTTCGTCCAGAGGAATTTGCCAGTACCCATCTTTCAAATCTAAACTACTAACAAATTTCGCATTTCGAAGACGATTGAGTATTGTATCAATACGCGGAAGTGGGTATGCATCCTGTTCGGAACGCCGATTCAGTTGGCGAAAGTCCATACAGGTTCGCCATGCTCCATTTTTCTTTCGCACGATGGTAATGGGAAAACCGTAGGGACTGTTAGACGGCTCGATACATCCCCGCGAAATTAACATATTTATCTCCTTATCAATGATCGATTGCATTGCTGGGTTCCGTGGTGCATACCTCAATTTGATGGGGCGGGTGTCTGTCACGACTATCTTATGTTCTGCAATGTTCGATATACCTTCTATTTTGTCAAACTTAGATAGTTCCTCCTCCAAAAAATCGTTAATTGCATTTCTTTGGTCTTGTGACAATCCTAGGTCTACTGGTATTTTCACACGCAAGTTTTCTTGTCGTGCTCTTGTTTCGATATGCTCACCTGTGTTCGGGGACTCGACTGATGTTCTAAGGTTACATCTGTTTTCATCATATGCTCGAACTGATAAACCAGCACAAGTGAGGATGGTGTTGAAGTCGCGAAGGAAATCTAAACCCAGTAAAATGTTTTCATGGAAATCACCTACTACTAGGAATTTACAACGCGAGGTACATTCACCTAGTTCTACCTCGATTTGGATCGCTTTAGAGATCTTCACCATAGACCCGTCGGCTAGCACTACCTCCAAATTCTCACGATGATATTTTGGATTCTTAATCTTTTCCTCGACCAATTCCCGTGTAATAAAACTGCGGGTAGCACCTGTGTCGACAGTAGCAATGACTAACTGCTGTGCAATTCGGATTGTGGCCGTAATTCGGTTATCCCTCCAGGTTAACTCCGTCCCGGCACGTATGTTTTGTTTACGAGTTGCGAAGGTTTGTGTTGGTAGTTCCTTATTATTAGTTCGATATTCGTTCGTTTCACTCGCCTTGTGGTTGTCAGATCCAAGCAAAAGACAATTATTTCGTGGGTGTCCATGAGTTACATTCGATCTGTTCTCTCCACGGTATGTGTGAGAATTACCCGGAATGCTTTCTAGGTCATCGGCTAGAGATATCAACTCAGGCAAGCTGGAAAAATCCTTCCTCCGAATATACCATTTGTATTCTGATTGGGAATTCTGGTATATTCTTTCCAATTTCTCGGCTTCTGATAAGGTAGTATGCCGCATTAAACTCTGTAAGGCTAATACATAATCCTTGAATGCTTCTCGTGGTCGTTGTATCCTCTTACGTATTTCGTCATCTAATTTTTCAAAATATCTCGGGGGAAGAAAGAATGTGCTCAAATCTTTCTTGTAGTCGGTCCATAAAGCCCATTGCTTATTATTATTTCTAAACCATACCAAAGCCTTGTTTCGTAGAAATTCGGGCATAGCCCGTAGTATCTTGTTTAGGTCCAGGCCGTACATGTACGCCAATTCTTCCACACGTTCTATGAATTCCAAAGGATCTCCACTGCCATCATATTTTAGCCCCCACTTACGTACAACATTAATAACTTCAGACGTTGTTTCATTAGTCTCAGTCTTTGCAGTTATAGAGGCGAAAACTTCTCCCAGTTCCTGCGTCTCGCTCTTTACAGGGGATACCGCTACTAGATTGGTTGGGACTTGTAGAGTAATGTTTGTGGATGGGACCGGATTTCGTACCGGTGAAGCCATCGTGCTCAGCGTTTCGTGTTTAGATTGGATTTCCATCAATCGCAGTAATCTGTCCGCGTCGTGATTTTCACTGAGGAATTTAGCGAACCGTTTCCGCAGTTCCTCCACCTTGCCCTTTGTTTCTAAGGAAAATTCCTTTAAATATTTTATGAGATCTTCTTGTTTTAGCGAGTAGGACCACGACACACGCAACATTGTAGCATTTAAGTTCGAATATATAAATTTTTCGCTGTACTCTCTTTTTTTTAGATCTATCACACATGCACTGATATTTGTTTACGATTTATTTTCCAATGATTTGTTCACAATTTTTTTTTTTTCGAATGACTTGTTCTGTTTTACATTTAACATCGTTCACAGTTTAAATAGTTCACATTTAACATATTAAAATTTTCGCTTTCACTCTAAAGCCTGTGACAGTTTTCACTGTCCCTGCTCGGGCGCCATTGTAACGACATGTTTACACTGGAAACCAGGGTAAACTCAGGTATGTCCAGGGGTCGTCACAAAACATTTATTTTTTTGTTAACAGGCTAGAGAGAGGTCACACACACATTTATTTTTGTAACTAAATTTACGATTTATTTCACACACGACACTATTATATATGAGATCTTAAAGCTATGTATCTCCCGTCGTCGTATTCTCGATCTGATAATCGACACGCGTACTGTTTCTGTTGACAGCCACAAGGTCCGTTCACTTAAGTCTAAGAGTGTGTGATAGAGGGGGGGAATGGAGGGCAACTTCCACTCCTCCTCTCGTACTCAGACTATCGGTACCCGTTGAACTTCGAAGATCAACTCCTCGTTCAGCGCTAGGAGAGAATAGGAGAGTGTAGCTCCACTTCCACTCTCTTCTCCTTATTAAGCCGTGGTACCACCAGTCTAACCTAAGTATTCGGTTTCCTATACGAGGGAGTGTAGATCCACTTCCAATCCCTCTCGTGTACTCAGACAGTCGGTACCCGTTGAACTTAGAAGATCAACTCCTCGTTCAACGCTATGAGAGAATAGGAGAGTGTAGCTCCACTTCCACTCTCTTCTCCTTCTTAAGCCGTGGTACCACCAGTCTAACCTAAGTATTCGGTTTCCTATACGAGGGAGTGTAGATCTACTTCCAATCCCTCTCGTGTACTCAGACAGTCGGTACCCGTTGAACTTAGAAGATCAACTCCTCGTTCAACGCTATGAGAGAATAGGAGAGTGTAGCTCCACTTCCACTCTCTTCTCCTTCTTAAGCCGCGGTACCACCAGTCTGATCTAAGTAGTCTGTTTTCTAGGAAAGGGAATGTAGGTCAACTTCCAAACCCTATGGTCGGTCTTACCCTGAGGCCGTCTGCTGGCAAACTCCCTGCAACCAGCACGCGCACCTCCTTTTATAGGCTTTCGTCCACCCACACAAACCATCATCTCACATATGGCAGTGTTGCCTTGATCATCGCCTTTATCGTTGCCACTCGTACGAAGTGTACAAGCTGTTTACTGCCTAACATCAGAAATATGGCATTATCATATTCGTCCGTTACTTTCAAACCAAGTTTAACGAAAATATAAATACAATTCTTTTTATATTAACAAAAGAATGATTATTTCGAAAATTTAATGCAAGATAAATAAAATTTAAATTAACTAAACATATTCGCTTTCTTATTATACATAATAACAAATAATATAATTTTTTTAATTCGGTCTTCTTTATGTAGGCAAAAACACGCCCTTGGCAACTTTTGCTGTCACACACTTCACATTCATCTCACTTCTCACCTATACTTCACAGGACGAATAGCGAGGTGTCGGCAACTGCAGAAAGTATTGGCTGCCTAACTTCTGCTTAAATAATGCCTAACATGTGATTTGCCTTCCATGCCATACGTGCTAGCGACTTTTAGAACACCTTTTTCTTAAGACATTTCACGTGAGATGCTCCAAGTGAGTGCCAGAACATACCCGAATAATAATGCCACTTCCACGAGGAAACAGAGGCTTAAGTAAATGTAGTTAAAACTACACATTAGAAACTTTTTTTTTCAAAAAAAAAACGTTTTTTGAAAAACCCCATAAAAAATAGATAAAAATTCAAAAATTTGGTTTGTTCCAATATTTTAAAGCTATTATCCTAACAAAGATAATAATAAAGATAAAATAAGATAAAAATAAATAAATCCCGGTAGTCAGAACCCCCGCCGATTTTTGTTGTCGCACAGTTTAATTGTTGGCAATGTAATTGTTGACAATTAACAAAATTAATTGAAATTAACTTTAACATGAAATCTATTTCAGATTTGAGCAATTTTATATGGATCACACATTTCTGAAATATTTCTTAATTTTTTTCCTAATCATATTTTATGAATGGTCTCTAAATTAGCGTAATCTAAGTCAGAGCTAAAGATCAATGCAAGAAATGTAAATGGAACCATGCAAATCAGATATTTGGATACCTATCGTTCATTGAAATCAATAATTGCATAACCGCAATGAATTCAGTTGTTGAAAGTCTGGAGATCGTGAGAAGAACGATGGCATAAAGGTTCAAATGTGTAGTTTAGTTGTCCAAACATAAGGTTTAGCTGCATCAACGAAAACCGATTAACGAAGCTGCTTCGTTCCTGACATGACCATTTTTTTTTCTTTTACTGTATGCGTATGAGTTGGATTTTTTACGACGTTATTTAGCAGAGGTGGTCCATCCATACATCAGTCGCGTCTCGCGGAATGAGTGCGCCGAGAGTACGAGGTGATTAAAATTGTTGTCATTCCAACACAATCACATTCGCACACATAGGCATAAATACAGTGTGCATATGCGAGTGAGTGTGTGTGTGAGAGTCTGTAGCAGACTGTCGTCGTATAAGCGCCCATATGTATGCAAGCGATTTTCATTTTTGTTTAAAGCCCCCAAGAGTGCATTTCGCACTCATTCACTAGCAACAACAAATACAACAATATAAAGGAAAGTGTTGTTATTATATGTACACACATCCATACATACATATGTATGTTTGTGTGCATATGCGTTTATGTTCTGTGGTGGAATAGCGTTTGTACGCAAACCTTGGCTTTGCTTGAAACCCAAATGTGGACCCTCGCTCGATTTGTTAGCCAACGTGGATAACAGAAGTTAACGGGCAACCGGAGAAAAGGTGCACTTTACTACCAACAAACCAACCCTGGTGGCATTTGATGCTGACGCGTTGCCTGGTTGCCGGGTAGTCTGACTGCTTGGCGCGGACTTACTTACCAATGTTTATATTGTTAAAATGAAATATAATAATAAAGTGGTTGTTGGTTTAAATTTCACACTTACACATCGCACCCACAATAAATGCATACATCCATACATACGCTATACATACAGTAATGTGGGGCAGTGACAATGGATGCAAAACAGCAGTTAAAATAGCGATTTACTTTGGTTGTATCGTCGGGTATCTAATGTAAATTGAGATAGAATTAAGAGTTGAGAATGGCATCTGCAACTTTTGTTGTTCGCAGTAGGTATTTACTTACGTTCATGACGGAGCGTCAACTTATTGTAAAAACTTTAATTATTTGCGACCAAAAATAGCTTGACCACCATCGCCAACTATCATCCTTATCGGTTCAGTTGCTTTGAAGATAATCGACGATAATGAACAAGAATGCTATTTATACATATATCGCTAATTAAGAACACTGCCAATTTCGTTTAACTACACTGTGGAGCAAAGCGAGCTTCTTGGATTCAACGGATCCTGCTAGAGGGGGTAAAGAAAGAATATACGTGTATTGGCGTTTAGAAAACTTACGTACGGTCATTTTAGAGGGATGTCAATATCTCCCCCCCCCCCTTTCACAGTTGTGATGAATCGGCATAGGAAACCTTGTGATCCTTACATTTTATGTATATACATAATATGTTCAGCAATATTACTTAAACCATATGAGGAACATTTTTGTGGAACATTTTTAGCCCTCTAGCTATTGTAATATATTTATACCCTTCGTTCCAGTGTGGAGCATAGGGCCATAATGCATTGGGCTATTTTAATAAAACTTAAAAAATGGCGAGGCGGGGATGAAATATTCTACAAAAAAAATTTTGTCATAAATTTGTACTGCATGTTTCAGAACACACCAAAGCCCAAAACTTAACACAAACACCTAAAAACAGTCAAATTCCAGCAAAACACCTCTTTGGCCTTTTCGAGACACCAGGTTGAATGAATTACATTACTTATACGACATGGTGTTCGAAGCCATAACAATACCAGTAAATTGGAGTTTGACTAGAATTTGATTGTTTTTTGGCGTTTGTGTCAAATTTTGGGCTTTGATGTATTCTGAAACGTATGATAAAATTTTATAGCGGGAGTGTTTTTTACGATTTCAAAAATTAATAATTATTAACTTTGTATTATAATTCATATAAATAAATAAATAGCCTATACATAAAATGTAAGGATCACAAGGTTTCCTATGCCGATTCATCATAAGAATGTGAAAAGGGGGAAAATATTGACATTCCTCTAAACTGACCTTCCTCTATCAGAATCCGTTGTCAGAACCTTGTTATGTCGAAAAAGTTTAATTTTGTTCCACAGTCGTAAGAATAGGATTTACAAAAAACAAATAGAAACGCATTCAATTATTTTTTTAAATCGCCTATTAATTCTTAATCTCTGCTTTTAGAGGAAAGGAGCACAAAAGAGTTGCAGAACTATTCTGCAGTCCTTACAATTGTTTCAAATCTTAGAAAACAATTGTAAGGACTGCTCTCTGATATCGAGAATCGTATTCAATCTCAGCAAGTTGACTCTTTTTCGGGTACCCACTCTAATGTAGACGCAGACATGTGTATGTGTCTCGCAAGTAGCTCCCAAATGGCCACTAAGCGCCGACATACAAAACACACACACTCTCACTCGCAAGTTTTTAATGGCTTTGCTGCCACTTATGGCACATTTGTTTGTTTGTATTTGTACCACTGTCCGTGTTTGTGTTTTTGTATGCGTTGGCGTATGTCAAGCGTTATCCCCATAAAAAGTAAGAACACAAACACACACATATCGTCGTACCAAATCGAGAGAAAAGAAACGAAAGATCTGCCAAATGATATAACTCTTAAGGCATAGATAATCGTCATGCAAGTGCTGGACACCAGGACATCAGCTTAACTACGGAATCCGCTCCAAAGCGCATTCGCTATGGTGCACCTAGTAGCCACCTCCACATTCCCAAGGCATTTAAACAAATCGCAATATAACGTACTCTCATATACATTTCCTGTCCTAGTACTTGCGAAACTTGACGTCCCGGGACGTCCCTAGGGATTTGGAAAAAGACACAGAAATTCGATACATCATAAGGTGGGGTGATGGGAGGTACAACAAAACGTTGTGAAGTTTTTGTTTGCAAAACAATTCCAAATACACAGGACACAGAAATTATTTTATATCCAATTCCTCAGAGACTTTATTAAAGGAAAAAGCAGTCTACCGACATTTCACTTGTGTGTGCGAATGTGTCTAAAGTACACTAACAAGGGCGCACACACACACACCGTCAGAAATGAAAGTGGAATAGTCTGTGTGTTTCAGTAACCCTTTATAATAGAATGTAAGGAGGACTCAGGTTGAACAAAATAGATCGGAAACCTAAATAGCGGGTTAAACATGGACTTTTGGTTATCGGTCCCCCTTATGCGAGTACATATTTATTTTTTCTTATGAAAGTTTAATCTTACTTATGAAAGTTTAAAACAATGAAAGCAGAACCCAATATCTCCAGACATTTTTCAGTCCTAGCCGGGCAGGTACATAAGAGATGGTTCTCGCTTACCTCCTCGCAACTCTGCTGTAGCAATCAGTTTATATTACAAGATGTATAACATTTGATTCAATAAGGTTTTGGTCTAGATTAGCTTCGATATTCCGTACCAGTCCCTGCATGACGATCTGCTGTTGAAGTAGTGGCGAAGTATGGCGACTTGATTATCTGAATAGATTACCAATCCTGTGTTGATCACGACATTATGGTTAAACCTCATTGATTGCTCAGATCTCAGCTATGTTGAACCTACACTGCCAGGTAGTCTATAATTCAGATCTATATTTAGTTCTCTACAGTGAAGACCAAAATCAAACTGATAGAAGGGATAGTAAGGCGAAATTAGGGATTCTCATATAGCCGTAGTCCCATTTCGTCCACCTGCATTGAATGAGTGCCAGTCATCAGGAGTTGTGTAGTTCGTGAACGGTACGAACAATGTAGTTCATTTTTTCTTCAACCATGTCATTTCATGCTGTCTTCTCAGCTGTTATCTGTTGTTTCCATTTTTATGTCATCATAAATGTAGGATTCTACATAAACAAACGCATTTGTATATTCAACTCTTTCCATTAATGTTCCAATCAGATTCTATTGATAGCGGCTGATTTTAAATGCTGATCTCCCGAACGAATTGAGCTGTTGAACTAAAGAAAGCTGCTGAGTAAAGTGATCAAAAAACCGGTTATTTTGAAAAAGCGGTATTCGGTTTCTTCGAAAATTTAACTTTTTTAGAAACTGGTTTTCGGTTTAACCGAAAGTAAAATACCGGTTCACTGGTTGTTTTCGGGTTTTTTCTTGTTCAATAAAAATACACATAGAATATTGATTTCCGGAAAACAAGCATGTATTAATTAAAAAAATAGTTTTACGCCCACAGTAGCTACTTGTGGAAATGCTGCGTTTGTTTGTAGGAAATGTTTGTCAATGACAAATGGGTAAGAATAAGAAGCGTCCGTGGGCTTAGGCCTTAAGTTTAAAATATCATTTTAAAAATGAGTACTTCTCAAAATAATGTGTCTTTTATAAAACTTGGAAGATCGTTGAAATTATAATTACACTAATACAAATTAATAATGAAAATTTTCATTTGAACGAGTAAAATGTTCAAAGAAAAGGAGTGAGTTTGACTAGATTCTTAGTTTCGCGCTATTGTACACATGGTTGGCTACGGTTCTTCGACATGACAATATCGTCTACAACCTTGATAAAAGCTTCCTGACGAAGGGTGTAGAGAAATTTGCAATGAAAATAGTGTATAGCAATTTGTTTACAAAATCGAAGGATGGGCACAAGTTAAATTAACGCTTTTAATTTAGATTTTTTTTAAATTTGTAAAGTGAAAACTCTTCTAAAGTAATATTCTCTTAATTTTTTTAATAGTTAAAAAACCGAAAAAGTCGTATTAACTGACATGAAAAACCGATGGTTCGAGTTATTCGAAAATGCAGAAAAACCGAAAGCCGATAGGCGGTTTTTAAAGAGAAAACGAATAACCGGTGCGGTTTTTGATCACCCTACTGCTGAGCGAAAGAGCTTGTGAACTAAAGACCTGTTGAACTAAAGTAGCTGGTGAACTAAAGAGCTGGCGAACTAAAGAGCTGGTGGGATGATGAGCTGTTGAACTAAAGGGTGCTGGTGAGATAAAGAGCTGGTGAACTAAAGACCTGTTAAACTAAGGTGAGCTGGTGAACTAAAGAGCTTGTGAAATAATGAAATAATAACGAACTAGTTAGGTTGAAGAGAGGAGACGTTTAAACGTCTCATGTCCAAGGACATACTCTTAAGCCAGTGGTTTGGCCTGTAGTGCGCTCCTTATATATATACCTCACGAGTTACAGAAAATCGGTACTAGACACGAATTTTCTCAGTATCTTCCAGTCATATCCTCTGAGATGAGTCAAGTCGGGCAATATGTCGGACCCGAAATATCGGGATCTTGCATGTGTGAAATCCGTGCAGTAACACGGAAAATTTTCCATCGTTACGATGTTTCCCTGCATGCCCTGCATTCATCGTTTTCTGCTAGTCCTATGCAATGAAGATGTGCTTGTAAGCTTGAGTGTCCCATTAGAACACTCATCATCTTACTAATCTCGATCTTGTTTAGTTTCAGAAAACTACTTGTTTTCTTCTCCGAACGAACTAGTTCACTCAATTGAACTGAACTAAAATGAGCGATCTCTTAAAAGAACTAGTGCCCAAATCTACAGTCATACTTAGATTTACACTGTAATTGAGACAAGCAAATATTTGTACCTTCTTCAGTAGTAATGTAACATATTGCTTTACAGTTTCAGTCCACCATACGATTGGTCCACATATGGGCATTGGGCGACTACTGCAGTATACATATATACAATGAATGATTTATATATATCTGTATATATGTATAGCATACACCAAGTGTCCTTCTGCATTATTTGAGTGCAGTTGTGGCCTTTTTCATCTGTTACACCATGTTTACTTCGAAATGCAGATTCCTCTCTTTGCACTACGTGAGAAAGTTAATTGCGAACCACCGATATAGTGGATTCTTGTTGAGGAATTTTGTGCTTCCTGGTAAAAGGTACGAGTTCTGTTTTCGTCACACTGTTATTTGCATGTGTCAATACCCTGCAGCCAAAATTACTAGTTTGTATATAGAAATATACTGGTTGCTTTTTACTTCAAACTAGTAACATATCTGTCCTTTTTATACCCTCACTTTAGTGATACGAGGGTATATATGATTTGCTACGGGCTAAAAGTGTAACACATCAAGGAGGGATCTAAGACCCTAAGTATGTTCGGCGGATATTCGTTTTGGGTCATTTTAAGTCGAATGAGAAATGTCCGTCCGTCTGTCTGCTGTCTGGTGCGCAGGATAACTCTCGAAAGGAGTAACCGATTGACTTCAAATTTGATATACGGTAATATTTTTTTCTATCTCCGCCTAAGTTCGAGGATGGGCCATATTGGTCCACTCCTTCTAGTACCTCCCACAGAAAGTGAAATATTGATACTTCAATAACATCTTTAGTACTTAATATAATCTTCTGAAATTCCACACATTGTATTATTTTATTAGTCGCTATCACCTCGAGAAACATGGGCGAAGTTGCCACGAACCTTTTGGTACCTCCCACACAAATGGGCCGTTTTATACCAAAAGTTAACGGCTTATAACTTTAATACCAGTGCATAAAATACTTGACATGTTGTACCGTGTAATGTTGTTATAGTGCCTATAGTCCTGTGAAAAGTGGGCGTTATAACCACGCCCCTTTTTGTACCTCCCACACAAAATGACCAAATCATACCAAAATTTAATTGCTCGTAACGTTAATATACCAGTGCACGTAAACGCTTATAGTTCGTTACAGTGCAATGTATTTAAAGAATCTACAGTTTACCGAAAATATGTGTATTTGTTAAACCCCATCTGGTACCTCCCACATAAATTGACGGATTAATTAGTGTAATGTTATATATTACAATACTCACAAAGTGAGGGTATACCTTAGTCGGTTTACCCGACTGAAACTTTCTTACTTGTTTCATATAACAAACTATCGCTATTAACATTGGCTTGTGATAGGCCCACAACTAGTTCACTTGTTTACTATTCAGTACTAGTTAATATCTAGTTCAGTTATTTCTATATTTGAGAATAAGAGAGTACAAGAGAATAGTGGTGGGAGAGAGGCACATGTCATTCTCCTACCGAATTTAAAACTTGTCTCAACATGACAAATCCATCCCAAGTAATCGGGACCAGGCTTCTAGTGTACACAAGAAGGAACAAAGATACATTGTAAAATATACCCTGTATCATTTAGCGCCACTTACTTCTCAAGTTCTAAAAACTCCTACTGAAGAAGTCTGATTGAATTCAGAAGTTAATATTGTTAAATCTTTTCGAATCAACCCAAACTATATCCCAAAAACACAGCATATGCAGTCATAAACAAACACTCGCACACACACACACATGTGGAGGATATCAGCCATCCCACAGCTACAGAGTTCTTCAATGTACGGTCGCAGTTGTATCCCAACCTACTTTGGGCAAAAATTCAGTCACAACACAGACAATATTCTTTCGTTTGCTATGGGGGGCAGTGGGGTGTTGGGCGGTGCGACAAAGAGAGTGTCAGAAAGGGAGATAGTGAGCGAACGAGAGAAAAGAAGTAAAAACTAATCCTCATGGGAACTCCCATGGGATTGGCTGAAGCTCCCAGGAGAAATAACGAACGATGGGTTTTCTATGTTATTTTGTTATTGTTGATGTTGTTGCCACTGCCGTCGTTGCTGTTATTGTTGTTGTCGTCGTTGCCGTACGAGCATTATGCCGATGATGAACTGAAACTTAACAGAGCTGAACACAGAGCGTTACGTTGTGTTGCGTTGCGCAAACCAAACCAAACCGAGCCAGGCCAGAGTCAGACCAGACCAAAGCCAATGTTGTTGGTTGTCGACCAGAGAGAACGATAGAGTGAGGGGAGAGTGCTTTTTACAGCTACAGCGGAAGATGGAACTTTTTACATTGATGTGCTGGGCTGTTCTGGGGCTGCTGCTGTGTTGCTTGGGGAACCATATTCACATTCCATGGGGGTTTTGTTGCCAGAATAAAGGTTCCTTTTCTGTTTTGTTTTTCATACTGGGATTTTGGGATGTGTAGGCAACAGCAGCAGCAACAACAACAACAACAGAAGCCACAGCAACAACATTCAAACACGATGAATACGGCTGTGGCAAATGCAAAAAGGCTGTTTGTTGCTGTGTTTGCAACATTTTATGTCACTTAAGGGTATCGCAGTGAATGCAGCAACAAAAATCGAAATCGATTTAAAAATTCATTTATACTAAAAACTAACACGTGCATTATGTACATGCATACATACATACAACAGTCTCAAACTCATCCAAACCGACAGCAGTGGTGGCAGCGGCAGGTGGCACATGTGATGAGGGCGCTGCTTGTGGGGAGGCGGAGGAACAAGTGGCAATGCAGAGACACAAAGTATGATTACACATGGCACTGAGCGCACGGTACAGAACAGCACAGCAGCTAAACCCCCATCGATGAGTCTCCAAAGTGTATACTCCTGACACTTGCCAAAGTATATGATTGGCATTGCAATTTCTGTACTCTCCGAACACACACACACACACACATATACTTATCTATACATATTTACGTATATTGAGGATGGATGGATGAATGGATGGATGCATCAATCATGCACAAACTGGCAGAGATACACTACCCACTCGCACTCATTCCAACACATATTTTACACAAATTATTCTCGCACAAACAAACACTCGCATTGACATTAAGCAGACTTACTTACATTTGAGAAAAGCTCGTGGTTTTGACTGTTTACGACGCGACATGTTCTGTTCTGTGCACCGTATTCTGCTTACTGTTGATGTCGTTGTTGTTTTTGTTGTTGATGATGGTGTCGTTATTGTTTACAGATAATCCAGTGGGGAATTGTCCTTTAAAGTCGTTGTAAAATTTTAATTTTTGTTGTGCCAAAAAAAAATGCTCAAACAAATCACATTAAATTACATCCACAAAATGCATCATAATTTCATACACTATTATATTTTTATATGAGCGTTTTTTTTTCTTTTCAGATCACATTTACACGCTGGATGGTGTGGAAATGAATGGTCACACTTTTCTTTTTTATTCGCACACTTTTCGTAAAATTCACACGCGCGCGCTTTTAATAAACTTCCGTTGAACGTCCGCAAATTTCTTGTTTGTCGTCCAACACGTACGTGTGTGCTTATCCTTGCAACAACTTTGGCGGAATGTCTTCAAGTGGCCGGAAACACCAATTTCCAAACATCAAACCTACCGGTTACTACTCACACACAACACTCCTTCGGCGCTCTTAAGCTAACAGGAAAACACTCTCTTAGCACAGTCACTCAAGTCGAAAGAGACCTCGGCTTGCTCCGGTATTAAGAGAGCATATCCGAAGCACCCATTCTAGAAGTTCTCCCTTTATCGGTGTGAGTGTATGTGTGTGAATGTGTGGCATTGATATTTATAAACAAAACACACAACAAATGCCGGCATTCTCCGGCAAGCAACTCCACTCCCAGAGGGTTGGATTATGTGCGAAGTGTCCACGAACAAAAAAGCACTCCAAATTGTTCAAACCTATGACAATTTAAAGGCAATGCAGACAGGCGACTGACTTACTACTTACCTCATGTGAGTGAATGAATGAACGAACGTATGTACAAAACGCCGTTGAAATTCGCATATTGCCAAAAGTCAAATCATCCCCGAGTTTCCTTACACACACATTTGCACACACACACTGCAATACTGCACCAATCACTGCACGGGGTGCTTTCCGAGGACGTCGTTGCGTCTTGAAGTCACTGGCAAACGCTTAGAGCTCCTTGTTAGGGGATCCTGCTGTTCGCTGACACTATAGGGTGCTTTTATGCCTTTCAATCTCTCCCCTTGACAATTGTTCGTTGGACTTGGGACTTGTTGGCTTGTAATTATAAAGTCATCGACAACATCCGAAAATGGTTCAATACTGCGAGCGAGTACTTTCGCACGTGTGTATGGGGGGTCCTCTCTGCGCTGGTTGCTCTTGGTGTGCTGCGTCGTCATGTTGTCGACCGCATCTCATCAACATTGACTTTAGTCAATGGCCAAGAAGCTAAGGAGTCAAATGTGATGTGTTTCAAACAATAATGACTGACGAAAGGGATTAGATTTGACGAATTCTCATCAGCGGGATTTTCCATGTCCGTGCGAGTAATTGCGGGAAATGATGTGTGTCATAATTGCATGTACATCACCGCTAAATTTAGCGTGAGAAATTCTCTGCCAAAGCCTACATACGAGTATGAAGATATGAGTATATTCCTCGCTGAGCGAGAACTGTGCAATTTTAGAGAAAATACTCAACGATCTCATCTGTGCTTAGAAACAATAAAAATACTCACAATTAATAGTTTTTTCCTCAAAAGCTTTTAAGGATCAAGAACCTCTTAACAGTGTTTTTTACCTTGGACAAAAATTAAATTTTTAATTAAAAAATAAAAAAATTAAATATTGTCGCAAACATATTCTGCTTGAAATACACAAATGTTTAGGGTACACTCTAAACATATTATATTTAGCCCACATACAAATTATATGTTTGGGATGATGTTGTTCTAATCAGATGTTTGTTTCTGTCCTAATAATTATTATTTGGGACTATTATTTACGAAACAATTATTTATTTGCATTTAGGTATTCAGAAAATATATCAATACCATAATGTCAATACCTATATGTTAATGGATGTCCCAGTAAGTTCTCATCAGAGTACATACTCGACATCATTGGCAAACAGAATTCAAAACTTTCCGTGAGAAAGTGGGTGGTCATCTATAGGAAGGATGATACCGAGGGTACTCTCCTCGTGTTAGGCATAGACCCAGAATCCAAGAACAATCTTGTCATGGTGAAGGGCATGGCGTACTTCTAGATCTGGACAGTCTTTTTCAAAATTGGAAAGGTCCCGATTGGCAGGACAGATGAATCGAGTCCAAATATACTGTCTGAATAGGCAACAACTGGTAGTGAACGGATGGGGACAAGTGAGACACTGCCAAAAACTGATGTGGAAGTAGTCAATAACACCACCAGTTCACCAATAGTACCGCCACTTTTGCATGAAGTTCCCAGCAAAGGTGGTGATCAAAATAAAAAGAGCCACAAAACGATTCAAACCAAAGAGGGAGCGACAAAAAATTACACCGCCTCCCAAAATTGTCGACTGGAAGATGGTGTAATAGGTAGTGAACGAAAGGAGGAGAATGACCCACTACCAAATAAAGAGGGGGTGCCACCAGATAGGATAGACTCCCAAAAGAAACTTTTACTGGAAGGACAATGATTGAGGTCATCCAGATAAACCTCCACCGGAGCGAGACAGCATCCAACGCTCTGATGGACATCATAAATAAAGGCAGGGTTCATATTGCTTTGATCCAGGAACCATGGACAACTAGCAACTAGGCTACGCTAACACAGGTACTCGTCCAAGGACTTGTATTTTGTGCCATAAAAACTTATGTTTTATTTTCTCTCCAGAGTTGTCAACATCGGACGCAACGGTGCTGAGGCAAGGTAATGGAAATATGTACTTGGCGTCAATATATCTGCAATTCGATGCGCCGACATTGTCACCTACGTCGGAATTACAACGTCTGGTGAGGGAATCCCAACACACAAGTAATGAGTTGTTAGCTGGGTGTGACGCCAGCTTAGTACTAACACCAAAAAGGGAATTTTTGAATACAAATGACCTCATAACTCTTAACATAGGAAACACTGCAACCTTTGTTAACAAAATTAGGGAAAAGGGATTAGATATAACGATATGTTCAGAAAATCTTATTGTGAGATCCATGAGTGGAGGGTTTCGGACGAACACTCCTATTCGGACCACCGTTATATAAGGTTTAAAATTGAACGGCTACCGCCAAACCCATCTATCTATGTGCAGAAGACATTGATATCAATGTGAAGAAGATTACCGAGGCTCTTGTAAAATCATTCGAAGATGGTTGCCCACTTCGAGAAAGGAAATCTGCCTATGAGAAACCCTGGATGACAGGACAAATTCGCTCGATTGACAAAGATGTCCGCAGACTTTACAACAGAGTTCGACGTAAAAAACAATCAGTATATTGGGACGACTACCACAGAAGACTCAAAGAATACAATAAAATCATTAGATCGGCGAAACGTAACTCCTGGAGGCTTTTCTGTGAACAGGTAGACAGCGTTAACAGCATGTCTAAAATGAAAATGTTCCTCTCAAAACCTCATGTCCAAACCGAAACACTGGTGGATGACACGGGTAAAAGGATGGAAACTATAGAGGATACCGTAAGGCTCTTGATGAAAACTCATTTTCCGACTGGTAATGCTGGACCAACAGAGGAACAGTTACAGAATGAAAATGTCTTGCATCAAGTACGAATATAACAGATGGTATGGTTACCGGTTGGAATATTTTCAGCACTTCTGGTATCAACTCATCTGGCTGGAGTGTTCACTGCATGCCTAACCCATTTTTATACCCAAAAAAACTGGCAGGAATCAAGGGTGGTCTTCATTCCAAAGCCTGGCAAGGCGAGTTATACGACCCCAAAGGCTTATCGACCCATTAGCCTAACTTCTTTCCTGTTAAAAACAATAGAGCGAATAATTGATGACATGGTAAAAAAGTGATATAGCGGATGACAGGCTAAAATTCAAACAACACGTCTATGTCAAAGAAGATCACTGGAAACAGCTCTGCATGAGGTAGTGCACCACATAGAAGAGTCCTTCAGTAACTTTGTAACCACATGCTTTTTTGAGGTAGACATTGAGGGCGCATTTAACAATGTGCAGACCGATACACTTATCCAGTTCTTAGACGAGCCTCAAGTTTACCGGGCGCTGAAAAACTGGATCAACAATACGCTAAGGAATAGGTAGGTTGATTATTTTTGGGTCATATGACGTAAAAATTAGAGACAAGGTAAATCGTGGTATACCTCAGGGGGACATTTTATCGCCTCTTCTATGGGTTACGAGGATATACCGCCTCCTAAACTGGATCAACAATACGCTAAGGAATAGGTAGGTTGATTATTTTTGGGTCATATGACGTAAAAATTAGAGACAAGGTAAATCGTGGTATACCTCAGGGGGACATTTTATCGCCTCTTCTATGGGTTACGAGGATATACCGCCTCCTAAAAGCCCTCACCAATGAAGGACTTAAACCAGTCTGTTATGCAGACGACGTTGTAATACTTCTAAGGGGCAAACATCCAAACCTATTATGCAGCAGAGCTGAGGAGGCACTTAACATAGCATATAACTGGGCACAACGAAAGGGATAAAATGTCAACCCAGACAAAACAGAAATATGTCTATTTACAAGGAAAAGGAAGATTCATCCTTTTACCGTGCCTCGATTCCTGGATAAGAATATTGCCATATCTAAAAAGGTAAAATACTTGGGAGTAATCTTGGATCAGAAACTGTACTGGATAGATCATATTGAAGAAAGAGTTAACAAGGCCCACAGATGTTGGTCGTTGTGCAGAAGAGCTATTGGTTGAACATGGGGACTACGTCCAAATATGACTCACTGGCTTTACATGAGCGTGATTAGACCAATAAACACCTACGCTTGTGTAGTATGGTGGACATCAATGGACAAGGAGTGCAACATAATACCTTTGCAAAAAATTCAAGGTATGTGCTTTCTAGGCAGACAGACGCTCCTGGGAAAATGGAACTTTGGGCCATGTGCCAGTGGGAACCAGCTGCTACACGGATGGGTCCAAGCGTGGAGGAAGGACGGGTCTGGGACTTTTTATTGATGAACCAGAAGTCGAACTTCACTTCCGCCTCCCTGACCATAACACGGTATTTCAAGCAGAAGTTCGAGCAATCACGGAGTGTGTGAACTGGCTCAGTAACAACACAAAGCCTATTTATGCCAACATCTTCACAGATAGCCAAATGGCGATTAAAGCAATAACATCGGAATGGGTCAAATCCAGAACTGTGTTTGACTGTAAAAGAACGATAAATGATTACTCATAAGATGATGAGTGTTCTAACGGGACACTCAAGCTTACAAGCACATCTTCATCGCATAGGACAAGCAGGAAACGACGAATGCAGGGCATGCGGGGAAAACATCGAAGCGATGGAACATTTTCTGTGTCACTGCCCGGCTTTCACACATGCAAGATCCCAACGTTTCGGGTCCGACATATTACCAAACTTGACTCATCTCAGAGGATATGGCTGGAAGATACTGAGAAAATTCGTGTCTAGTACCGATTTTCTGTAACTCGTGAGGCAGGCCGAACCACTGGCTTAAGTGTATGTCCACGGACATGAGACGTTTAAACGTCTCCTCTCTTCAACCTAGCCTAACCTAACCTAAATTTTATTGCGACTAGTCAGTTTAAATTATACGGTATAACTCGAAATCAATGAAAAATTAAAAATGAAATTCGAAAAATCTGCAACGTTTTGAAAATCTATTTTAAACAAAATATACTTGAAGAAATTCCTAAACAATAAATTTATTTGTATATAAACACATATTTTATTTGAGAAAATTATTTTGTGAATATATTTTGTTGTAGTATGCGTTCCCAATAATTTTTATTGATTTTCAAGTAAAATTTATTTGCTCAAAAATATATAATATTTAAAAATTTGTGTTCCAAATATTTTTTCTTTCGATTCAAACATATCAAAAATGCGATTTTGGCCCGTGTGGCCAAAATTATATGAAATTTTAACGAAATTTTGGAATGAAGGCAAATAACATACCCTTTATTCATTATCGTTCATATTAAAAATGGTACCTACGCGCTGAAAAAAATCGCTTCTGTAGTACTTATATATTGTCTCAAACATATTCTGCTTGAAATATACAAATGTTTAGGGTACATTCGAAATATATGGCACACACAAATACGAAAAATCTGCTATGTTTTTAAAAGCTTTTTTGAAGAAACTTATTTGGAGCAATTTATAAACAATAACTTTATTTGTATATAAACACATTTTTATTTGAAAAAATAGTTTGCAAATATATTTTGTTGCAATATTATATATGCTGTAATTAATTTTCATATAAAATGTATTTTCTCAGAAATAAATAATATTTAAAAATTTGTGTTCCAAATATATTTTCTTTCGATTCAGACATATCGAAAAAGGATATTTGCCCCGTGTAGCTATAAGGTACGTAATGTAAAAAAATATATCGCGACCTAAGAGTGTAAAGGCGCTAAGCCCAATATTTAAATTTTTACAGGAGAGACAAAATACTTTCTATGCATACATGTTTTTATATGTATACATATGACATATGGACTTAGCGCTTTTACGATTCAGATTTTAAGGATGAAAAAGCTTGACTATTTTGGATTTTTGTTTCCAAATCGACATAGTCTCAACTTATCTTGCGTTCCGCTTCAAAAAACACATTTAGGCAAAAAGTGGACTTAGCTCCTTTTCACGCTTAGGTCGCGATATATTTTATGTATATATGTTAAACCCGATTTGACATGTAAGCGCTCTAGAAACCGTGTTTTATATCCGATCAGTACGAAAATCGGCAGAGAGAGTTTGCTTATTACATGTATGAACACTGCCAAATTCTTATCGCAATGCCCATTTTCGCATTGGTAGGTAGGTGTAGGGTATTATATAGTCGGCCCCGCCCGAATTTCTATCTTTCCTTACTGATTTTTATTTGGAAGTAATATTTTCGAAACAATGATTTAATTGTATTTAAGTATTTTTTGGTAATTTATCAGTGCCTTAATTTAGATGCAAGTTTTCTGTTTTTCAGATGTTCAATGTGCAAACAAATTTAATATGTTTGTAAAATTCTATTAAAATTTAAATCGTATAATCTTGGGTAACGACAAATAGCATTGATGGATTGATAATTGGACTTTTTATAAATTAAAAATTAGTGCCGTAAAAAAGGCTGCTTACGACATTTTAAACTATAAAATATAACACGAAATCAAAGAAAAAATAAAACAACAAATTGACAAAGTCAGCAAAGTTTTAAAATTTTTTTTAAATGTAATGTATTTGGATAAATTCTTAAACAATATTTTTGATTGTGTCTAAGCACATATTTTATTTGTGACAGTCAGTTCGCAAATATATTTTGTTGTAATATATTAATATATGCGTTCCAAACAAAATTTCTTGATTGAAAATTGGCAGGTTTCCGGCCAGACCTGTTTGACCATTTGGTGGAAATGCCTATACGACAAGTCAAGGTATGTCAATTTTTTGATAACTCTTTTTAGTACGCAAGTATGCACATTTAGTATCAAATGCCCTGCGAGAGAAAAATTATTTTGGATCAACTGAACATTTTGATTGGTTTAGATGTGTTGTTTGTTCCAAAAATTGTTGGACAGATCATTATCGTTATTAAAGCAACAATTAAAAACTTGACAATATTTCTTCTTCTTCTCCACCATTCCGACTTTTGTCCTTCCTTAATGGTTTCCATGCCAAAAGTACACTCTGAAAAAAAATCGCTTCTATAGTATATTGTCCCAAACATTGAAAATCGGCTTGAATCATGTTTTGGGAACTCTCTAAACATATAATATTTTGTACACTCAAAAATTATATATGTTTATGTTATCTTTACTTCCCAATATGTTTTTATTCGGGACTTTTATTTCCGAAATAAATATTTATTCGCATTGAAGTATTCACAAAATACCTAAATTGTGTTCATATTTTCAGTAATTCAAAGCTATTTTTTTGGAAATTTTTAATGTTCCTACACATAATAAATAATAATAATTGAAATCGTATAATCTTGGATCGAAATAAATTATTTGGAGGATTGTCAAATAATGATGGCTTGGAATACTCAAATATTTTATATGATTGATTTAAAACAAAAGCTAATCCTGCATATGAGTCATTCCATGCCAAACCGAACGGGAAAAACCTTCATATCTCCGATGTACCCAAAACCTTCAAAAAACATTCTACATGCATAGTTGTTTAAGATGTGTATTCGAAAAAAATCTTGAAATTTTGATTATCGCGATATTGACGCTTTACATTTTCACATATTGACGAATTTCAATAAAATTTTTGTATTTTCAATTGCATTTACCTCTTGATTACGAAGGCCGATTTTGAATTGTTACATGTCGTTTTAAAGGTCGTTGAGCGTACCTCATGATTGTTGAAAAGGAAGGCAAAGCATTCTTTGATGTTCATAATTTTTTTTTTCAATTTTAATTGTTTTTTTCAATTTTGCTAAATTTTTACACTAAGCAATTTTTTCCAATACATGTGCAAAATCATACTCATGTTCTCCACTAATTATAAAATAAATCAATCACAAAATTGATTATCTTGTGGAGCTTTTATGGTTTCTATTTTTTTTAATTTTTTGTAAATTATTCACAGAATTTTTATTTTTGAAGCAGGCAAAAACTTTTAGTAAAGTGTATTTAGTTTTAAAAAGAGTTGTTTAAATTAACTAAAGCTCTATATTTTCTTTATATATTTATTATATTTTAACAAGCGGAAAACAATTAATAGTAGTCTTCATTTCATTATTTGTCATTAATTTGTCATTAGTTTGTAAAAGCCAATATTATTTCACATTTATATTACCCGTATATCGACAGTAAATAATTCTAAATATGTATCCGATTTCAAAATCGAGAATTCCACCACGTTGTGTTGCAATCCATTTCAAATAAAGCCCCATAAAAGAAATGCAATAAAACGCTTACGATGGATTAACATCAACTTCATAAAGCAAAAACTGGACTTTTATACGGACAGGGTTACCATACGTCCTCCTTTTTTTACCTTTGTCCTCCCGTCCTCCCTCCTTTTTCAAAAATGTTGTATTTGTCCTCCTTTTGTCACTGATCCAAATGTATTTTTATATTTCAGCCAATCGTGACTTTCATTATTCAAAGTTCCATTTGAATGACTGACGCAAAGGTGGAATTTATTAGTTTGTATATACATATGGCGGATTTCAAGCCATGTGAACGAATTTGCAATACCGATGTCTTCTGATCAGGATGAAACTTGTCCCAAGTTTAGTCGTATTGGATAGTAGTTATGACACAAAATTTTAACCAGGTCGGTTAGGGACTGTCCGAATTGGAGGGTGTTGGATTTCGACAGCGGTCAATTTTCCATCCATATAACTAATTACCTATTGTATTTAGAAAATTTTGCCCAAAGTGTTTTCTATAGCCTTTTCTTAAAAATCTTTTTAAAAAAATAAAAAAATTCTCACAAATATTTATCGGTAATTTTTTTTGCGATATTAAAAATTGTTTTCACATTCTTGTTTTTAGTAAAATTTTTTTTGCTGAAACGAAAGCTTATGTCATTTGATGTAATAGCTCAAAGGCGATTTGTGGAATGCGACCTTAAAATTGATATAAAAAAAGGCAGATACATATTTTTCAATGATTTTGCCTTTATTGAAATAAGGGCGTGGCTGGAATATGCTTTCATATATACACGATTTTTTACTGTGGTAAGTGAATTAGCGACCAAAACAATTTTCAATGTTTCAAAGCTCATTTAGGAGCTAAGTATCTATATATTAATGTATATATACTTATCCTCAAGGAAGTGATAAATCAACTATTTTATGTCCAGCCTGAGGTCAAATCGACTATAACAACTAAAATGATTAAACCGGAAAGGAACGTAGATATCGTAGATATGAAATATGCAATAGAGTCTTCTGACAGGTATTATACGGTCGTAGTCAACGGACGTGTTTAGCACAGAGCGGATAGTTAAAACCTATTAAGCAGCACCTATTACGCAATCGGTAAAAGATCTGTACAAAGTCGGGAAGGCCTACATCGAAGTACCTATTACGGGCTTATACAGACAAATAATAAATAAATTCGCTTGAGGGGATGCCTTCTTGTTCCGACGGAGCGGGGTTCCCCCAATAGTCCGACTATCCGTCCGTTGGTCTTAGCCAAAGCCGACCACACCAAAAATGGTGGAAATTTCCCCCCAGTACTCACAACAGGTGGTGAGGGCAAATCGTCATGTCCGACCCTCAAAACGGAAGCACAATGAGCACCGGATAGCGCTCAGAGTTTTGACGAAGTTGGAGGCTGTTGAGGTTTCGGCTCTTACCGAAAAACAAAAAGAGTCACTTACCTGGGCTAGAGGCGTCATAGATGCTTTTAAGGCCAATCAGCCGGCTGAAAGAGCCACAAATTCAGCTGTGTTAACGACTAATAAAGTCAAAAGAATCAGATCACCTGATGAACCCCTGCCTTCGAAAAAGGCAAGAGGCCCTAATGTCACCATCAACAGGACAATCACCAAGCCCTTCAATGAAGTGTCGAAGGAGAGTCTAGTGATGTCCGTTATAGACAAAGGTAGTGAGGATGGATCCATCCTCAAGGACAAAAGGAGCCATGTGCAATCAGCCATTATGGTTCATTGCCTCGATGTCCATAGAGAAATGCCAGGCAAACCACCAATCTGCAGTGATGCAGGATAGCATCTGGGGAGAGTAAAGCTCTTATATTTCGGTGATGCCAGATTTTATAATGCTGCTCTGAGTCGAGCGGGTGAGGTGTGGCTGGGCGTCAGTTGGATGTTGTCGAAAAAACAACATCCTTAGTCACCCTAGAGCCATCACCTGGCTGACATATTTGAAATAATAAAAGAATCCAATCCAGGTCTGCCGACCCATAATTGGAGTATTAGCAAGGTGGTTTACATCCGTACTATCTGGGGTAGTACGGATGTAAACAATAGGTGTGATTCGCTTCTTGACTTTATTCTAACTACCAACCTAACTACATATGTGTAACATAGGCAATAAACCGACCTTTTCAATTAATGACAGACTAGAAGTACTCGATGTAACGTTTGCTACTGACACTGACACTGACCACTCATTTCAGATCACCATTTTATAGAGTTCAAACTCGCTGAAAAACCGCCTAAACCTGCAGTCCACAGAAATGTGAGGAAGACAAAGTGGCACGTGTAAAGTCCTCAACACTAAACTTCTGTATGAACCGAATGACAAAGCCGCTCTGGATAATCTGGTCGAGCATATCACCACATCAATCAATATTTCCCTTGAAGGAGCCTGTCCAAAAACAAGGTACAAGGGTAAAACTAAACCTAAATGGGGGACTTCTGAGCTAACGACAAGGAAAAAGATCTGCAACAAGCTAGTCAACACACACTAGGCCAAAAGACTTCAGACCAAGGCTTTTAGATTATTTCATTGGGGAAAACTTGGATACAAAACTCCTGCCGGGGAACCAACATGCTTACAATAAGGGAAAGTCTACAGAATCAGCCCTGCACGAACTTGTGAGCACTATCGAATCGTCCCTTCTTTTCAAGGAATTCACCTGTTATACGGCATTGTTGTATGGTGGACGGCAACTGACAAACTAACCATCACCAACATACTATCAAAGATTCAGAGAACTGCATGCCTTTAGGACTACAGCGACTGAGTCTCTACAAGCCCTACTCCATATACTACCGATTAATATTGTGGCGAGAGAAGATGCAACTAGAGCGGCATTTTCAGAATTTCGATAGACTTATCGTGAATATTAAACCAATTTTTTTATGATCGGTGTAAAAAACCAAAAGATTATAAATACATACTTTTACATAAATTTTGCTATAGTAAAAATAATTTTTGGGTTCTTGTTTTTTATTCAAAACCAAAAATAATTTTAATGTTTGGATCTCGGTTTTAAAAGACAACCCGGGCATTGCCGGGTATTTAAATGATAGTATATAATATTTGGCACAAACTAATATTGTATGTTTGGGAATAGTTATTGCTATTTCCGAAGCAAAGATTTATGCATTTGCATTTAAGTATTTTAAAAATATTTCGACACCTTCATTGTAAGCCATATAAATTGGGAAATGATTTTTTTTCTAAAACTACACTCAGGGAAATGCTGCAACTTAAAAATAAGAACGCGTCATATTATTTCAATAATTTTCAATATAAAAGAAAAATTATATTGAAATACATTAAAACAATAATTGTCAACTTTGAATTAATGTAGTTTCTATTAATTTCGTGGTATACATTGAATATATATTGTCCCAGCAAAAAATAAAAGAAGTACTTCCAAAAGAATAACATTATAAGTACTTCCAAATCAGAAGTATGAACATTTTTTCAGCATTTAATGAAGTTCTTCTAAATAACTAACCCAAATGTAATTTCGGAGTATTAATTATTAACCCTACAATGCATAATTTCAAAACGATTGGATGTAAAATAAAGCTTCTGAAGTGATAAAAGCCCAGATCGGAAGGAACATATGTATGGGGGCTATGAAGTATATGTGAAATACTGCTTCTATAGTGCTAAAGGAAGAAATATATATTTATATGGGGGCTATAGCAGTATTAGTGAATGATCGATTTTCGACTTTTTCATTAACCAAATTTCGTTTCAGTCGACTAGGTCGATTAATCGGACCAAAAAGTCGACTTTTTCATAGTCGATTAAAATAACATTGGATAGCGATAAAAACTGAATATATTAATAACACTTTATCCTTTCCAAAAATGCTGATATATCATCACCAGAAATGCCCAAGGGCATAACCCTCAACAAAACGAAAATTCGTTTTTCGTCCAAAAATCACGACTTTATTGAAGAAAAAAGACGTAACATCGAGTGCTCGTTTTTGATAAAGCACTAAAGGCGTTACCCACATTGTATTAAACAGAACGTACTGTATTCATCTATGTAACCTTTTGAAGTTGTTCTCTTGTTGCTGTTTTGAGGTTCTATGGCAAATATAGTACATTTGTCTACAATATGTTTTCTATCCATGCGAGTATGTGGGGCTATATGTAAATTTGAACCGATATTGTTAACACAGATGTTAACTGGTAAAATAAGATACTCTTTACCAAATTTCATGAATATCGAAAAGAAATAATATCTTCTATAGAGGGTATAAGCTAAATCGAAGGTACATTCATATATATGAAGATATCTGGTTCTAAACTGATATTCAAATAGTTGAGAGATTTTTGATCGTTCGCCGTAGTCGAAAGAAAATAAGTTACAGAAACAGGCCCTATATCTAGATACGGATTGTCTTTCTTTTTCAATACGAATTGTAGATATGTGCAAAATTTCTTTGAGATCGTGCTCTATTTGCGTACTGCACAGCTAAATCGGTTCAGAAAGTGATTCTAAGTCGACCGATATAATAACCGATGGTCTATATCTCTTATCCTTTTGGGTGTTAGAAACAAATGCATAAAATTATAATAAATTGTACCACAGTGTGGTGTAGGTTATAAATAAACAATTTTAAAAGAAATTAATGGAATTAAATATACCATTCCATACTTACTGTAAGTATACCACACTGTGGTACTTTACTACTCTCTGAACCGGGGCTACGGAAAATACGAAGCGAAGCACCAATGTGCTATGTATTACAGTGTAGAATAAAAAATACTTTGACCATTTGCAAAAATGTTACTAGAAGTTACACTATGGGGTCATCGGTCACACTTTTGGGTGGATCGGACCCCCACTAACTTTGGAGGGCCGATCCACCCATGCCAGTGGCACACCCCCTGGAACTCCGGGACATCAGAATTCGTTTTAGAGGTATGGTTCCTTCGGCAAAGTTTCGTATTTTGATCCCTAGAATGCGATTTTCACTGAGCAATGGCAACTTTTTCTTCAGCGACATCCCCTGTAGTCGAAATATCATATTCGAATGGCAGTCTCAAAAAGGCAGTTAAAACCATATTCATTTAAAACAAATTATATTTTCTATGTTATTTAGTGGATACCCAGCCACGTAGGAATCGCGGGTAATGAGATTGCTGATTTTATGGCTAAATCCATTCCACATCGCTTTCCCACCTTCACCTACATACCACCCACAAGGAAGTTTACTAATTTGGCAGCTAATTAAAAAGTTGAAAGGAAATGGTATAATTATACCCACATGTATAAAACCATCAATCCAAAAAGAGAAGCAGTGATTCTACCCGCTACATCAACATGTCTACAAAACAAATGTTTTGTCCGTTTAAGGCTCACTTTAGGCCCACTTTAGGCTCTCCCATGAACACATCCTCAAAAAGGAACCTCCTCACCGATGCAATTTTTGCAACAACGCTTCTCGACTCTTCGCAATCTCCGAAAGAGAATTTTTAATTCCCATGATGCATTTGACTTTCTAAAACTTCCGAGTGAGGAAAATATAGAGAACGTTTATAATTTTCTAAAAAGACTAAACATACATAATAAAATATAATACTTTTTCTTAATAGTTTAAAATAATACATATTTTTAATAAATACATCTAGGCCGACAGCCTTTGTTGCTAGTGCTTTTACTATCAGTTTTTTATAATTGGCGAAAAAGCTGAACAATTCGAATGTGAAAACATTCAATAAATCTAATAAAATTAAAATTATATCTATCATTAACAAAAAACTTCTAAAAAACATTCAATTAATAAGATCAGCCCGCCTAATAGAATTAGAAAGAAGCTGCTCATCTTCACCACGTAGTGTTAATGAATTCTAAATAATAACATATAAAATTTGTGGTATTTAACAAAAAAATACTATGCTTACTGAAATGTAGTTAAAGTCTTTCTAATCGTCCAACTAATCTCAGAATCCACGCCATCTACTGGCGATTGGTGTAGAGACAACTGTGTCGAACTGGCAACCCTTACCAGTCACATGGGTGGTGAAAATGGTGAATTTAACAGCCTGTTTCTGTAACTTAAAATTTTGCTTTCGTTCGCTTCCCAAACGACAGACAGCTGATTTGGGTTTCACTAACTACCATCACAACGGCAAGTCGCACGATAATGAACTCGTACGAAAACGTAATCATTTCAGTGTAAATTTTGGTTTCTCTATCTCTCTTTGCTGTCATCTGGGCGAACACAAATGTCAGATCGAGTCACTTTATTTTATTTGTCGACTGATAGGAACAATGGCAATAAAAACGTTATTAAAAGCAAAAAATAAGTAGATATAAATATAATTATGGTAAAAACAATTAAATAATAATAAAATTGTATACATATGTTTACATTTTTAAGCATAAAGAAGTCAACATTGGCAGCTCGCTAAGATGGAAAAATTCTTCAGTGCACAATGGGAGAGACGTGAGAGAGAGAGAAAGAAATGAGAGTGTTGGATCAGCTCAGCTGAACCACCCAGGGTTGATTTTTGGCCACCACTAGTGTAAAGGATACAGAGTTGTATTTTCTAAGGTCGACCATACAAAAATGTGTGCTTTTTAGACCGGAAGTTGTGAAATTAATGACCTGGCAATTACATTATTTGCCAATTGGTAAATTGTTAACGTCATTGACGTAAAGCCAGGCGAACGAACGAACGAACCTTAGAGAAACCAAATTCCAGACGAAAGTGAGTGATTGGTTTTCGTTCGCAGAGACTTTCGTTAGAAATACAGAAACAGGCCGTAAGTCTCGTCTAGAGCGAGCTTTGGTTGTGTGACTTGTAAGCTTTCTTCGTAGGTATACATATAATTTCCATATGGTAATTTCTTTGTAGATTGGTATATATACAAGTGATGATCGCCACAACTACAAGCTCACACTGTGTCATGTATAAGTCCCTCTGATGATATCCCCGCACATGATTGAAATACGTATAAGGGTATGTTTTTACATGACTTTTAAAGCGCACTGTCTTATCTTTTCCCAATACACCACAAAAACCTCTCTTTCGAAAGAACGAGTTGATCGAAAAAGCTGAACAATTCGAATGTGAAAACATTCAATAAATAATAATATTATAATTTTAATTGTAATAAATTCGAAAATGAATAAATAAACTGTTTATTTATTGAATATGGAAACAACGATCGATTTTCGCTCATTGTTTTTCTATTTGTTCTTCTTCGGCTTTATTTCGTTCTTCTGTTTTTGTCAAAATAACAAATTCGAAAACGCACATGAAATCCACTACTCTGAATTTCCTCACTCACTGATGGTGTTTTCTTTTCTAAAAAAAGATGTTGCCCTGTCATAGAGCAGCATAGTAATAATGTCGCCTACACCCTCCTGTACTGCTGCATTTTTTATAGTCAGAATCGATAACAAAAATGCGAAAAACCAGCCTTCTAACTCACTAAAAGTAAACTAAACAAAGAATACTCCACGGCGCCGCCTAAATAAAGCATCTGACCAAACTTCATTATAAAAAAGCACGCACGGACACACGCGGTTATTTAGGCTATTCGCTCGACGCCGAAAAAACATCTGTTTTGTAGGGCAGCGTCCACCCCTTCGATTAAATACAGGGCTGAAATGTTGCATTTTTGCCCCGTGAAAGTGCGACATTTTTCACAAAAGAAAACGAAACCCTTTCACAGTGCAGCATTTATTTTACAATCGAAGACAAAAAGGCATTTTTGGGGTGAAAAGCATAAACAATGTAGCATTTTTTGGCACAAAAGAAAACACCATTACATTTCTAAATCTACCCAATCCTGTCTCATCATCCACTCGCACAAGCGCCCACAACCTTTCTCTACCACGGCTCAACAAGAAATAATTCCAAAAAAATCCAAACAAACTTCACTATAACTCTCACTATTATTCTCAATTTTGCGACCAAAAAATGTCCTCTCGCAGATAAAAACGATATCTTAATTTAAAAGATAACTAATCTTTAATTCAAAAAACAAAGAAAAGTGGACTGAAAATTAAGGGTAAATTGTTTTTAAAAACATGACACGAGAATTTCTACAAAAATCTTACAAACTATTAAAATATGTACTTGAGTTAAAGACAGTTGCACTACAATCAATTATCTTTTCTTAATTTTAATAAGGTAACGTTAAAGTCAAATCAAGTTGAAATCAAGTAAATTTGCTTAAATTTAAAGAAATTTGTTCTTCACACAAAGAAAGATTAAATCTATGATTTAAAGTCAAAATAGTTTTTAATTTCAGGTCATTTTTTTGGTGCTATTAGACGTTTGTGCTACTAAGCAGGGCTTCCAGAACTGGGATATCGGAATGAACTCATCTACATAATTGTTGAAGAAACCAACTATCAGAACATACTCCTTAGGCGTTATGAGATTTGTAAATTATTTATATTAAGTTATATTTTTTAACCTGGTATCAATAGCGTGCATTTTAAATTTCATAATGCTTCAATACTTAATCAAAGCTGAATACCCTTATTTTTAAATTGTTTCATTCTTAATTCAATATTGTTTCTATTTCATTTCTAAAATATATAATTTCAATAACATTTACACATTGTTTCAATAAGACGACAATATTGATCTATAAGAATTCAATTTTAATTCAATACCGAAAATTATTATTTCTAAATTGTTTTCATATTAAAGTTATCAAAATAGGGAAAATTTAAATTAATAGTGTTCCATATTGAAATAAAAATTTTCAACATTACTAGACTTTCGTCAAAGTTTCTAATTGATTCAATAAAATATACATACATATTTTATTTGAGAAAATTAGTTTGCAAATATATTTTGTTGTAATATATATATTAATATATGCGTTCCCAGTAAATTTTATTGATTTTCAAATACATTTTTTTTACTTAGAAATTTATAACATTTAAAAAATTGTGTTCCTAATATATTTTCTTTCAAACATATCAAAAATTACGATTTTCTCCCCTGAAGCTATTTCTATATCAGGCCTAAAGCGTTTCTTCTTCTGAGGTGTGTACAAGTATGTCCTTCGAAATTCAAAAGTTCTCTGGCAAAAGTGCTTGGATGTGAGCATAATCTGTTAAAATAGCTTCGGGAAATATATCCGATTTCTTCAGTTACTATTGTTACGTTAAGGTGCTGTGCTTCTCTTGAAATCAAAACTGGTGATCTGGAATCACGCAGTTTGACGAAATGTGTGGTGTTATCTTTTTCAATAAGTTCTTCTCAAAGAGTTTTGACAGGATTAATAATACGATTTTATTCGAGTAGGGTCTTTGCCAGGCTTAGGAATCATTTCTATTTCTGATCGTTTTCATAATCTGTGGAAATAGCCGAGGCGTAAAATGCTGTTGAAGATAAATAATATAATTCTGACGGCTGAATGAGGAAGTTCCTTTAGCATTTTTGTGTTTTTTGCGATTTTTTCAATTTTAGATCATTTATAGATTCTTCAATGTCTTTCAGCCTTAGTCGTAGGGGGTTTAAGACTTCTTCGATTATTGCAAGTGGATTTACATCGTAGATAACGTTGATTGCAGTTCCTGTTTTATATATATTTTGAAGGATGGCACTATGTGAATTATTATTAGGTGTAAATACTGTTTCCAGATATATTGCAAATGCATTAACTTTCTCTTCGCTATTCTTTAACCTGCAGCCACTTTCTAGATGAATTGGTGTGTGCAATCGGTCTTCTCATATTTTTTGTGGCTTTCCAGAGATAATAGTCAGTTCCTTTTGATGGTTCCAAATTCCGCAGGTGATCCTTGAGAGTAGATTCCCCGTCCAAAAATATTTGGACGGACGGAAAGACAGAGGGACATAGGTAGATTGACTCAAAGAGTGTTTCTATGGCGATTGGTATAACAAACTATGGGGGTATCTCTTCTCTTTTTGGGCATTACAAACAAATTCACAAGGTCATACCACTGTACGCTGTGGATCCAACTGATCTTTTAGACACAGTTTGAATCGACTAAAAAGAAAACGCTTATCTGCTGCTGAAAAAACATATTCAACTTTGTGAGGGTTCATGACTCCTCCGATAATAAAATACCATTAGATGTATGTATAAGAGAAAGCTGGCAAACAAAACTGTAAGAAAATGAATGGTCTCCTTCGGGAGTTGAAACAAACAACTTTTTATATCAGATTGACGTTACCATGTATCTTATAAATGAAAGGAATAATAATATTTAAGAAAATTTTGCAGAATTTCGCATTTTTAAATACAGAAAGAAACAGATGCTTATGATGATAACATTGACTATATTTTTGATCTGCTATTGTCAAGGCTTTTATTTGTGCTGATATAAATAAATAATGATAACTAACTAATAATGAATTAACCACTTAATAGAGCTGTTTAATTGATTAGTGACATTTAATTAATGTCGAACATTAATTTCCAAAAATTTAAGCAGTAATTTGATTTAAAATTTTGGCAATCGAAAACGTGAACAAATTCAAAAACTTGAATACTTTTGGTAAAAATTAGTTCACTCCCGTGCATTTGCACTGTAGTAATTTCGAAGGCTTCGATTTAAAATGTATTCGTTTCAGATATTATACAACTATACGCGTGCTTATTCTGCTCTAACAAGGTAGTGTAGGGTATCATATAGTCGGCTCCGCCCGACTTTAGCCTTTCCTTGTTGTTTTTTTGTTAGGTTAAAATTGACAGACGGACGGAGAGACTTGATCAAATTACTAATTTTTAATTTATAAATATAAATTAAAAATTAGTGCTTTCCAAGTTATCATTTGCTATCAACTCATCAAGCAATGTATCATTACGCAGTATTATACCTTCCAATTATAAAGGAGTTTTATGAACATTTTAAATTTATGAAAAATTAACGTTGAATTACTAAAAATAATAAAACTTGTCTTAAAATTAAGGAGTTGGTATATTTTCTGAATACTTGAATGCATATAAATATTTGTTTTGTAAATAATAATCCCAAATAAAAAATACTAGGAAGGAAGAAAAGATTTGGTGAGATCAGCTTCTTCTTAAATATATAATATTTGTGTGTCCCAAGTATAACATATTTCGAGTGTACCCTAAATATTTGTATATTTCAAGCAGAATATGTTTTGGCCAAATGCTCAATAATTACCCGAGTTCTTACGTAAATATATTGGGATAGCCGATTCTTAAGAAATTTGTGGCATTTGAAACTACATTAAGAAATGGTTTTTAAGACTTATTTAAAATATCCTTAATTTATTTAATACAATTTTTAAAAATGTTCAAAAAATCTTTTCGTAAAATATTCCGTTACTCTGCCACAAATTTCATTCAAAAGAGATAATCCATTATCTTTCAGATGTGCTATATATGGGTATTTCCAAGGAGATATCAACCGCAGCCTACAAAGTCTATAAAAGTATGTTGTTTTTATAGGGAATCTATCAAATTTTACTAATTTTCCCAAAAACTGAATTTTATCATAACACATTTTGAAATATTCGAGTGCAAATATTGTATTGCATGTTGTGTTTTGATTAATGATATCTCTTTTTTCAATCTCGATTTATATTTAAATAATATATATAAGTTATTTAATCATCAGGTGTATGATATATTTGTTTTACAGAGAACCGCTCATATTTGGGAATCTGTTGCCCTAAACAAGTTTTTGTTTCCATCTTAATATTTTTTCCACGACACCAGACAAAGGTGCAGCGTATTATGACTTTGTGCTTCTGATATACCTATAGATTATTAAACCGATCAACATGGAATCACTTTTTGAGTCGATTTGACGTGTCCGTCTGTCGGTCTATCCATGTACACTTGTGATCAAAAAGCAGGTCGAAAATAAAAACCAACCTTTAAGAATATTGATACATACACTGAAAAAAAATAGTAATAAAACTAATGATGACACATTCTTATATTAAGTATGCTACCTCGGCATCAATTTAATGGCAATTTTCAATAAAATAATGAAAATTTACACGTTTTTTACGAAATTTTCCTTAATATAAAGTTTTTTGAATTTGAATTAATGACTATCTAATCATTAGTTTTGTATACGCGCTTCTTTAAATGTACGCATTTAAATTAAAGAAAAAAATCATTATTTTTGTGCCAATCCGCATTATTTTAAGTAATATTTCAATACTTTTAAGGATTTTCTACATTAACACGCTTTAATCCAAGAACCATGGACGATTCGAAACAAGGTTACTGGCTTAAACCACGTTAATTACCAACTGTTTTATGCAAATACAGGAACTAGACCAAGGACTTGTATTATATGTCACAAAAATTTATGTTATCTTTTTTCTCCAGAGTTGTCAACATCGGATGCTACAGTACTGAAACAAGGGAATGGAAGTGTATACCTAGCATTAGTATATCTGCCTTTCGATTCTCCGACATTACCACCTACGTCGGAACTACAACGCTTGGTGAGGAAAGTCAAACAAACAGGTAACGGAGTACTAGTAGGTTGCGATGCTAACTCTCACCACGTCGCGTGGGGTAGTACTAACATTAATAAACGGGGCCAGGCCCTAGTAGAATTCTTGAATACTAACGACCTAATAACACTTAACATAGGTAACACGGCTACCTTCGTTAATAGAATAAGGGAAGAAGTATTAGATATAACAATATGTTCAGAAAATCTAATAGACGTGATACAGGAATGGAGGGTCTCTAAAGAACATTCTTTTTCTGATCATCGTTACATAAGGTTTAAGATAGCACGGCCACCGCCGAACCCAATAAGTTTCAGAAATAAGGCCAAAACTAAATGGACAAAATTCGGGAAGCTAATTAGAGAAAGACTAGGGCATGGACTTTTTGAGTGCCTAAGTGTTGAGGATATTGACACTAATGTTGATTACATTACGGATGTATTAGTAAGGTCTTTCGAAGACAGCTGTCCGCTTCGAGAAAGGAAATCAGCCCAAGAGAAGCCTTGGATGACCGGGGAGATTCGCAACATTGGGAAAGAGGTCCGTAGACTTTACAATAGGGCACGCCGTAAAAAATCTCCAGTATACTGGGACGACTACCATAGAAGACTCAGAGAATATAACAAAATCACAAGAACAGCAAAACGAACCTCCTGGAAGCTATTCTGCGAACAGGTCGATAGCGTTAACGATGTTTCTAAAATTAAAAAGTTCCTCTCAAAAACCCATACCCAAACCGAAACAATGGTAGACGATATGGGCAGAAGAGTGGACTCAACCGAAGAGATGGTAAGACTTTTGATGAACACCCATTTTCCGCAAGGTACGACGGGCCAGACTGAGATACCGAACTACAGTGAAAATGAGGAACAACTAAGTTATATCATTACAGACCATATGGTCAAAGAAGCCGTAAGAAGCTTTTCACTATTTAAGGCACCAGGACCTGATGGAATATTTCCGGCACTACTACAGATGGAGGTGGATTACATATCAACTCATCTAGCCGCCATTTTCACAGCATGTCTAAAATTCGCATACACACCGAAAGCCTGGCAGGAGGCAAGGGTAGTTTTCATACCTAAACCCGGCAAGGCAAGTTATGCAACACCTAAGGCTTATAGACCAATAAGCCTAACATCGTTCTTACTCAAAACCATGGAGCGTATAGTGGATACCATGATTAAAAGTAAGATACCAGGCGAAATGCTAAAATTTAGACAACATGCCTATGTTAAAGGGCGATCGGTGGATACCGCCCTACACGATGTAGTACACAACATAGAAGAATCCTTCAATAGAAAGATGTATACACTTGCGGTATGTATAGACATTGAAGGGGCGTTCAATAATGTACGGACCGACACACTCATCCAATCCTTAGACCAGTTTCAGGTGGACCGGGCTCTCCGAGACTGGATAAGCCACATGCTAAGGAATAGATGGATAAATTGTGGGTCCCACGACATAAAAATAAGAGACAGAGTAGCACAGGGAACACCACAGGGCGGTATATTATCACCACTCCTGTGGGTCACTACTATAAATAGTCTCCTAAGGATACTAACGGATGAAGGACTTAAACCAGTCTGTTACGCAGATGACGTTATAATACTTCTGAGGGGGAAGAATCCTAATCAACTTTGTAGAAGGGCCGAAACGGCTCTAAAAATTGCATATGACTGGGCTCGACCGAGAGGTCTAAATGTAAACCCAGAAAAGACAGAGATATGTCTGTTCACAAGGAAAACGAAGATTGGTCAGTATGATGACCCACATTTCCTAAACAAAACAATTCCAGTTTCCAACAGGGTTAAATACTTAGGTGTTATCCTGGACAGGAAACTAAATTGGAAGTGCCACATAGAAGAACGAACAAACAAGGCTCACATATGCTGGGCACTATGTAGAAGAGCCATTAGCTCAAAATGGGGCCTTAATCCAAGTATGACACAATGGCTCTACAAGAGCGTAATCAGGCCTATTTTGACTTACGCATCAGTAGTGTGGTGGACATCAATGAAGAATAAGTGCAACATAATGATATTACAAAAGGTCCAACGAATGTGTTGTCTCGGCATAAGCGGGACAATGAGGACCACATCCAGTAGGGCATTGGAGACGATCTTGAATATCCAACCAATAGAAATACAGATTAGATATGAAGCTGCCCTCACGGCGACGAGGCTCAAAGTGATGGGCGAATGGATCGAAAGCGATCACGTGTCATATCATCAAAAGATAGCTGAGGTAGTGACGGTGGATTTAACTGACATATCATCAGTATCCGACAGAATACCTGAAAGATCAATGGTTGCTGAGTGTGAGACCATGATACCAGACAGACAATCCTGGATTGATGGAACCGTAGTACAGACAACATCTGGAAATTGCTGTTATACAGATGGATCGAAACTAGGGGAGAGAACGGGGCTAGGACTTTACATCGAAGAACCGGAAACCGAACTCTTATTCCGTCTGCCAGACCATAACACAGTCCTGCAGGCGGAAGTCCGAGCAATTACAGAATGTGTGAGCTGGCTTGGGACTAACACAAGACCAACAAAAGTGAATATTTTCACAGATAGCCAAATGGCTATTAGGGCGATAACGTCTAGAACGGTGAGGTCGAGGACCGTTTTAGATTGTAAAATGGCGATTAACGCCTACTCCGAATACGGCACTATATGCATCATATGGGTGCCTGGCCATTGCGGAGTAAGGGGTAACGAGAAAGCAAACGCCTTGGCATCTAGAGCCAGAGACTTGCAAACAACAACATTAGAGAACGCAAAACCCTTCAGAGTTCTGAACTACAAATATGGGCGAAGAACGCCCATATCACGCTATGGAATAGTGAAAACGTTGGGAAGACAACGAAGGTCTTGTGGGGTGACCCAGACGAGGACAAGGCCAAGACCTTACTGAGATTGAGCAAGGTAGAAATTAGTAAGATCATGGGCGTCCTTACAGGACACACATGCTTACAAGCACACCTACATAGGATAGGAGTTGTAGATGACAGCATATGTAGGGCATGCGGGGAGGATGACGAAACGTTGGAGCATTTCCTCTGCCACTGCCCAGCGTTCGCCAACAATAGATCACGTTTCTTAGGAAATGATGCTATACCAAACTTGACCCAACTTAGGGGCGTAGACTGGAAGAAAATTAAGGACTATGTCGACAGTACAGAGTTCCTAGAATAGCTTACCGACCTTTCTAAATAATAACAATTAGAGCGCACAACAGGCCGAATACTGGCTTACGTGTATGTCCAAGGACATGAGGTGGAATTTCACCGCCTCCTCTTCTCAACCTAACCTAACCTAACCTACATTAACACTATGACGTAGACATGTCATAGTTTTAATGCCGAATCGGACTTAATTAACAGTATGAGATATTTGAGTAATAAATTTAAGGCTATGCTCCCCTTAAAGGAAAGGCTGTCTTGCACGGGGCAAAATCGCCTTTTTTGATATGTTTGAATGGAAAGAAAATATATTTGGAACCCAAATTTTTAAATATTATATATTTCTGAACAAATAAATTTTATTTCAAAATCAATAAAATATATTTGAAACGCATATATTAATATATTACAATAATATATATTTGCAAACTAAATTTCTCAAATAAAGTATGTGTTTAAGTACAAAACAAATTATTGTTTAGGAATTTCTTCAAATAAATTTTGTTTAAAAAAGATTTTCAAATCTTTTGCTGGCTTTTTCGAATTTAATTTTTTATTGTTTCTTGGTTCCCAATTGTACCTCCCAGTTATGATACCATATGCAGCATTGACTTCTGTTTCAAATCAAGTATTTCAATTTCTGAGCATTCCAAGCCATCATTAGTTGTCAATCCACCAAAAAATTTATTTTGATCCAAGATTATAGGATTTTAATTATTATTTTTACGAACATTAAAAAATTTCTAAAAAATTACTTTCAATGTATTTTCTGAATACTTAAATGTGAATTTTTTATTTGTTTCGGAAGTAATAGTCCCAAATAATAACAAATTGGGAGTAAACAAAGATTTGTTTATAACACCATCTTCCCAAACATATAACCTTTGTGTGTACCAATTATTATATGTTTAGAGTATTCCCTGAACATATATATGTTTCAAGCCGAATATGTTTGGGACAATATACTACAGATGCGATTTTTTTTCAGCGTGTGGTAATAAATTTTATGACTATTGTCATTATTTTTAAGAATACATACTAGAGAATTTTACAATCTCTCCCTCCCTCTCTCGCTCGGAGAATCAGTTTTGTTTGGTAATGTGTGAATCAATTATGGAATGCTAGAAGAGAAAATAGAGAACAGTTCTGTTCGTCAAATCGTCAGTTATTTACAAGCGATGGAAGGAAACGGTTGTCTGTTTTCGGGACGCGGATTGTGAAAAAATTTGATTGCTGTGAATATGTAAGTATACGTGCATACATACGTGCATATTGCACCGAAAATAATTTTAATATGGGCTGTTAACAGTTATTTTTGCTAAAGCATAGAAACAACAACAAATGAAACCGTCGTGTACATGTGTGTATGCATGTGGTTATGCCGTCGGCGTCACCATCGATCTCTGTGATAAGGGAGTGCGTGTGTCATAGTTATTTTTGCTGTATGTTATTTATGGCGATATATGTACATGCGTTTTTAAAGGAGATCTTGTTTGTAAGTCATGTGAAGAGATTTGTGCCAAATGGATGATAAAAATGTGAGTAATAGATTTTGTAATACTGAAAGAGACAATGGGAAAATGTTTAGGTACGTGAAAAATAATATTATTATCCTGAAATAAACATCTTATTGGCAATTACAAAATTAACAAAACATATTTTAATTGAAAGTATTTATTTATTAAAAATACCAGCGCATAATGCAGAAATGTAAAATTATTTGTGGCAATATAGAAATTTATTATTAATAATATGTTATACACATAACTATCTTTTTTAATTTTTTTTAGTAAAACAATTTTAGAATGGGTCTTTTGTGAGAAGAGTGGCAAATTTTACAAAATATTTCAACGTAAGTATTATATATGAACGGCTGAAATATTTCTCTTAGTTTTCAGCGTTTTCCAATTGTGATATGATACAATTTATTTGCATTTTTTTTTTGTTTATAGATAATTATACCCTACACCACACTGTGGTACAGGGTATTATAACTTTGTGCATTTGTTTGTAACACCCAAAAGGAGAAGAAATAGACCCATCGTTTATTATACCGATCGACTTAGAATCACTTTCTGAGTTGATTTAGCTATGTCCGTCTGTCTGTCTGTCTGTCTGTCTGTCTGTCCGTCTGTCTGTCTGTCTGTCTGTCCGTCTGTGCATGTATTCTTGTAATCAAAGTACAGGTCGCAATTATGGTCCGATCTCGACGAAACTTTACACATATCTTTTTTTTGGCCCAAGGACGATCCCTATTGAATTTGGTTAAAATCGGTTCAGATTTATATATAGCCCCCATATATATGTTAGCCCCGATTAGACATGTAAACGCTGTAAAAACTTTATTTTATATCCGATCAGTATGAAATTCGGCAGAAAGAGGTTTCTTATTATATGAATGAACACTGTTAAATTTGGAGGAAATCGGTTCAGATTTAGATATAGCCCCCATATATACGTTACCCCCGATTTGACATGTAAGCGCTGTACAAACTGTAATTTATATCCGATCAGTGCGAAATTCGGCAGAAAGAGGTTTCTTATTACATGAAGGAATACTGCCAAATTCGGAAAAAATCGGTTCGGATTTAGATATAGCCCCCTTATATATCTTACCCCCGATTTCACATGTAAGCGCTGTAAAAACTGTATTTTATATCACATCAGTATGAAATTCGTCTGAAAGAGGTTTCCTATTATATGAATGAACACTTTTAAATTTGAAAGAAATCAGTTCAGATTAAGATATAGCCCCCATATATACGTTACCCCCGATTTGACATGTGAGCGCTGTAAAAATGTTCTCTGATCAGTGCGAAAGTCGGCAAAAAGAGGTTTCTTCTATATTCGGAGAAACTCGGTTTAGATATAACACCCATATATATGTTACCCCCGATTTGACCTGTAAGCGGAGGTCGGAGAAAATCGGTTCAGATTTTGATATAGCTCCCATATATATGTTACCCCCGATTTGACATGTAAGCGCTGTAGAGACTGTATTTTATATCCGATCAGTACGAAATTCGACAGAAGGAGGTCTTTTTATATGAATGAGTAATCAGGGAAGATCGGTTCAGATTTATATTAAATCTCCATATATATGTTCCTCCTGATTTGGTATCAAACCGCTATAGAAGTTGTATTTTACTTCCGATCATTAAAATTTTCCAGAAAGATGTTTCTCAATTTAGGAACGAATATTGCTTAATTTAGCGATAATCGTTTCAGAATTAGATAATATGTTTCAACTCATTTACCAATTATTCCAAATTATTATGGCAATGACCCTTATCGCATTGTTAGGGAGGTGTAGGGTATTATATAGTCGGCCCCGCCCGACTTTCTGCCTTTCCTTACTGGTTTTATTTGATTTATTTTCAGAAAAAATTTAATTATTTTAATTTTAGATCACGCAATATTTGAAGGTAAATGTGATGGATATATGAAAAATGCAGTGCTGAATGCCATTTATAAATTACAACAAATAAGTGAGATTTGGAAGCAATAGATTTGGAAACAATATTTGTAAGTATTATGTATTTCTGAACAAATATATTTTGTTTGAAAATTAAGAAATTTAATTTGGAACGCATATACATATTACGGTATTAGAACGAAATATATTTGCAAACTGACGTTCAAATATAAAATACGTGTTTTCACACAAACAAAGTTATTGTTAAAAAGTTTTCCAAATATAATTTATTTAAAAAGATGTTTTCCTTTTTTGAATTTTAGTTTACATTTTTCCTTGATTTCGTGTTCATAATTGCTTCATAATTAAACCTGCTGTTAGATTAGGCCCGTTTGGTCTAATTTTTGTATCGTTTCCTACTGTAATATATGTATGTATAAATATTGCCTTATAATTTGGTCCAAGAGATATTTTTGTTTAACTAAAATCAAAATAATAAGAGTTTTCGCTCAAAAATAATTGTAAATAAGCTGCTTTCTTTTCACGAAGTATTGAATAAAAATAAATATAAAATATTGTCTTCCATATTCATTTTATTTGAAAAATGTTATGTTGACCAAATGGACTCTTAATCTCGGATTCGTACAGATTTGCTAATCTAACACCAGGGTTAAGAATGTCATAAGCAACATTAGCTTTTGTTTTATAGACGTAATTTTTAATAAGTTTTTGTAGTTTTGTTTGCTAACAAAACTTAAGATTTTAAAATCTAAGTCACGATTGATTTTTTTGAGAAAATTATTTTTGATAACTCAATTTATATGAAAAATGTCACTTTCGCCACTTTCAAAACAATCAGTTTCTATTATTAATAATATCTTACATAAATATTTTTTTTAACTTTTAGTACAGCAAATTTTGTATGGATCTATTATGAGAATTTGTGTCGTAGAAGAGTGACTAAATATTTCAGTGTAAGTAAGTATATTCCAAAGATTTTAATATATCTCTTATCTTTGAACATTTTGTGACAGTTATATGATTTATTTTAATACTTTATCGTATATAAATCATTCTGTTTGATTTCTATTCAAATTATTTTTATTTCAGTTCGCGCAATTGAACTTTATTTGGATATATGAAAAATGCAATGGGGAATTAAAAATTTACAAATTGCAGGAAATGAGTGAGCATACAAACTATGTATATGATATAATAATATAATATTTGTTTTATATAATTTCTATTTAAATTCCAGCCAAATTCTGGGTTAAAAATCATTAAGGTCGGTTCCGATAAAAATTGTTCTTGGACAACAAATAGAGAAACGAATCCCGCTATAGAATCGATACATAACAATACAATATTCGAATAAAAGTCAAACTTCATAGTGTGTTGGCCGATTTGTCTTTATACAATTACATATTGTTTTAAATTATAAAATTGTATTTTTCAATATAAAATATAACAAATAAAATATTTATTTAGAAAGATAAAGTGTTGTGTTATTGAATTTTCTATGAATATTAAATGATTTCTAAGATTTCATTTAAACGAGTAACATTATAATCAATATAATGTAACGAATTTTCCATACATATTTAAAAAAACTGTATTTAAATTCATGTATGCCTTAAATTAATTACCAGTATATTCTTATATCAAGGACAAACATTTTAAATTTTATTACGATAATGTTTTAAATTATATGATATCTTACTAAAAATAAGCACGCGCCATACTTAAATTTACGCAAAAATTTGCTTATTTTAAGACCAAACATAATTAGTTTTATTACCCAAAATTCTTAATTCTATGAAATGCATCCTCAAAACAAGTACTATTCACGTCTTTAAATTAACTAAAAAACCTTCTTATTTTTATAGCGATTGCCTTTGGCTCGAAATCATTACCGAAATCTTAAACTTTACGAATAATTCATTGATTTTCAGTACGCTTTTTTTTTAGTGTAGGATTTTATTGGACTAGGGACGATCCTTCACGCTCTAGAGCACACAATTTTAGATTGATCTGGCTGACATAAAAGCATTTTTACTTTATAAGAAAATAATTTTTGTTGTGAAAATAAATTTATTGAATATATTCAAAATCATTAATAATTTTAACTTTTGGATGTCTAGTTGCATAAAAAGTAAAAAAATAAACACAAAAAGAATGATCGAATAAAATGTCGCATGCGAAAGGTCACGTGCGAATGTGATTGAAATTAAATAAAAAATAAACTACTTATTAGTTTTGATTAAAATAAAAAACATTATTAAGATACATCAATGCATGACATTTTAAAATTCGTCGCATTAAAATATTCCTTCAGGTTTCGCTGAAATCAGTGTTTGATTGATTTGCTTTCAAAGCTACTTTTGTTTTTGTCGCATGCGAATTTCTTGGTTTTTCGTAATTATCTTGAAAACGAATAATTGGCCAAAATCAATCGAGGCACCAATTATAGTGCTAATCAAGAGTTATAAGTTTCGCCTTTTGTCAAAATTAAATAATTTTTGGCCTTTTTTCTCTTTGAATACGTACGAATGGCGCGTTCGACATTGGAGAAATGCCCATATTTATTTAAAAAATAAACATTTAGAACAATAGCTTTGTTCTTTACACGGGGCAAGATTACCTTTTTTGATACGTTTGGATCGAAAGAAAATATACTTGAGAAACAAATTTTTAAATATTATATAACGGCTGATCCAGGTAGAGATACTTTTTTTCAATAGCGTTTTTTTGACAGCTCACGTGTGAGTCGTGTCATGCTGTCATGTTATTTTTGTTAAGTATTGTTTGGCATTTAATCGTGGAAAGACTTACGCCTGAACAACGTTTACAAATCGTTTTACAAACTTTATTACGAAAATGCACGTTCTGTGAGGAATGTGTTTCGTGCACTTCGCTCAACTTATGGTCAACATAATCGGCCTACTGGGCGTACTATTCGCAACACCATCACCCATCTTGAGACCCAGCATTCATTATTGGATAATATTCGACCGAATAGACCACGTCCAGCAAGCAGTGAAGAAAATGTAGCGGCCGTAGCTGAGAGTGTACACGAAGACCGTGCAGAGTCGATTCGGCAGCAACTCGGACTGACGTATGGAACGACTTGACGCGTTTTACGTCGAGATCTTAAATTGAAAGCATAAAGCTTGTGCAAGAATTGAAGCCGCCCGAACTTCCCAAGCGTCATCGCTTCGCTCTAAGGGCTCTTGAAAAGTTCCAAGAAGATTCGACGTTTCGAATTTTGTTCAGCGATGAGTCCCATTTCTGGCTCAATGGGTATGTAAACAAGCAAAATTGCCGCATTTGGGACAAAGAGCAACCTGAAGAGATTCAAGAGCTGCCACTTCAACCAGAAAAAACAAGGTTTGGTGTGGTTTGTGGGCCGGTGGAATCATCGGTCCATATTTCTTCAAAAATGATGCCGGTGAGAACGTAACCGTCAATGGCGACCGTTATCCATGATAACCGACTATTTGATGCCTGAAATTGAAGCTCGTGATCTTGGCGACATTTGGTTTCAAAAAGACGGCGCCACTTCCCACACATCGCATCAATCAATGGATTCATTGAGAGAACATTTCGGTGAGCAGATAATTTCACGTTTTGGGCCGGTCAATTGGCCACCAAGATCGTGTGATATCACACCGTTAGACTTTTTCCTGTAGGGATATGTAAGGTCTAAAGTTTATGCGGACAAACCCGCTTCGATTCAGGCCTTGGAGCAAAACATCACGCGTGTCATTCGCCAGTTAGCATTCGAAATGCTCAAACGAGTCATCGAAAATTGGACTCAACGGATAGACCATCTGAGACGTAGCCGCGGCCAACATTTGATAGACATAATCTTCAAAAAATAAATGCCAAAGAATGTTCTTTCAAATGATTATAAACATTCCCCATTCAATTTGAATTTTCTGTGTTTTTTCTTTAAAAAAGTAGGGAACTTCGAATTGGATCACGCTTTATTTCTGAGTAAATAAATTTTATTTGAAACCCAATAAATGTATTTGGGTCGCATATGTTAATATATTAGAACAAAATATATTTGCGAACTAATTTTCTCAAATAAAATATGTGTTTTTAAATACAAATATAATTATTGTTTATGAGTACCTCCATATATATTTTATTTAAAAAAAAAGTTTTCAAAACATTCTGAATTTATTAATTTTAGTTTTAATTTTTCCTTGTTTTCGAATTATTCATTCCAGTTAAAAATGGCATACATAGCATTAACTTCTAATTGAAAGCAATTATTTTTAATTTATAACTATTCCTAGTCCTAATTTGTTGTCAATCCATCAAGCAGTTTATTATTATACAAGATTTCATTAATAAAGAATTTTAACAAACATTAACAATTTATGAAAATTAACTTTCAATTGGTGAAACTTAAAACTATTAAAGTATCGATATATTTTCATGCACAAAAATATTTGTTTGGGAAATAATAGATCTAAATAAACAATATTAGATTGTAAATATAGTTTTGTTTAGAACAACAAGCTCCCAAGCATACAATATTTGTGTGTGTCAAATAGCATATATTTGGAGTGAACCCTACAATAATATATACGAGTATATGTTTCAAGCAGAATATGTTTTCGACTTAGTATATACTACAAAAGCGTTTTTTCAGTGTGTATCTACTAGAAGTTACAAGTTTTACTGTTTTTACCTGTTTTACAACAATAAAAATATAGTAGAGAGATATAAGAGACAACTTAAAAAAATGATTTATCTTTTACAACTTTTTTGCTCGCTTGATAATTTTACCCGTACCTTTTTAAAATACGTTTACTTATGGAGTATTTGTAATTATTTCTCTTTTGCAAGATTTTCTATTAAAAAAACTAAAGGAACTGAATCTATTAATAACAAGCTGATAATTTTGTCTTACATTTTGCTTTTCATCGTTATGCTTCTTGTTAATCATATAAAAAAACGGCTACAATTTTGGTGGAGGGGGAAAGACGATTTTTATGGTAGATCGAATCGACGAGTACTCCGAACGGATATGCCTAAAAGCTAATTTTATATTTCAAGTGTTTATACAGTACATTTGTTGTGTGTGCGTCCGAGCTAAATACCGCCTATATACTACTCACCGATAGATGGCTCTACAACAATGGAATAATTTCGTTATAAATTAAACGGGAATAGTAAAGAAGACGATTTGTGCGCACAGCTGCATTTCATTGAATTTGTTATACATTTTTTTAACTTCAGTTGTTTTGTGGCGAATAGAAACATATATAGCTTTTGAATTTTAATATACTTACATATTTTGCAAAGGCATGAAAACGAACTGAATGCTGCCTGAAGAGATATGCAATTAATGGGAAAATGTAAAATACTCGCATTTAATAGAATTGAACCGTAATATTGCATATCCATCCATACATATTTACATATATCTATACAATTTTTGCGTGGGTTAGTCATTACAAAAACGGCTGAACCGATTCAGGTAGTCTAGCCAAGAGTAAGGTGCACAGTTATACTAGCACCCGGTAGGTGGCGCTAAAGACCGTCAAGTCATATGTAGTTATTCTATAGTTATAAGTTGGGGCATATTCAAGAAAGTAAATGACGAAAGATTTAACCCGATAGGTGGCGCTGCAGTAGAGTTGTTTAGAGTGTTATATTCATATACCAAAAATGTTCAAATTATCTACAACCTTTCCAGGAGCATGGGAACCCATCACTATTCTACGGACATACATGAATGTGAGGAATTGAAAAAGAAAATAATTCCGCCGTTTCATCAAGTCTTAAGGCCGGGTTAGGCAAACGAAACCGTAACTAACTTTAGCACAGACGAAACGTTGTACGCTGTAGCAATTACCCAAACTTGAAAAACGTGCCATATCACTCAGACATTCCCATCAAAAATTATAACATATTTTATTTATTTTGTATTTTCTTGCATTTATTTTCACATTTTATTACTTATTTATTATTCCATTTCAAAAGTTTCGCATAAATGTCTCTTTTTCGTTGTTTTACTGATTTTGTTTGCAAAAGCACGTAAACGTACCGTCCAAATCAAATTTCAGCAGATTCAGCCGTTTACGCTACGCTGTTGTTGGCTAATCGGTTAAACTGTTTTCCATATGTCAGATCGAATCAGCTGATTCGTTACGCTACGGGGGCGTAACGGCTGAAATATTGAATCTTTAATAACTGCTATACTACTTATTCGAATCTTCTGAAATTCCACACATAGCATTAGTTTATTAGTCGCTATCAACTCGTGAAAAATGGGCCATGTTGCTACGCCCCTTTTGGTACCTCCCACACAAATGCACCATTTTGCACCAAAAGTTAACAGCTTATAACATTAATACCAGTGTATAAAAATACTTGAAATTTTGTACAGTGTAATGCTTTTATAGTGCCTACAGTCCAGAGAAAAATGGGTGTTATATTCACGCCCCTTTTGGTACCTCCCACACAAAGGTACCATTTTGCACCAAAAGTTAACAGCTTATAACATTACTACCAGTGTATAAAAATACTTGAAATTTTGTACATTGTAATGCTTTTTTCGTGCCTATAGCCTTGTGAAAAATGGCCGTTATCATCACGCCCCTTTTTCAAACTCCCACACCAAATTGCCAAATCATACCAAAATTTAATATCTTATAACGTTAATATAACAGTGCAAATAAACTCTTATAATTCGGCGCAGTGCATTGTATTTAATGTATCTACTATTCAGCGAAAAATAGGTGTAGGTTAGGTTAGGGCGGCAGCAGTATTTTTTTTATACAAGCTCACATAGACCAGTTTAGGTCCCTAGTGTTACCACGGGCTGAAATGCCCCTCATCGAAACCCACCTGTTTGATATACAAATTTGTCGATAGTACGAATATCGGTACTGGAAAGATCTGTTAGGCTGCGTAGAAAAGCCGACCCCAGTATGTCCAGTCGTCGTTTACTCAGAGCGGGGCAGTCGCATAGCAAGTGCTCAATGCTCTCCACTTCTTCCTCATCTCCACAGCTTCTGCAGAAGTCATTAGAGTCAATACCCAATCTTTTGGCGTGTTCGCCGATCAAGCAGTGTCCCGTCAGAACTGATACTAACGTAGACAATCTTTGCCCCTCTAGTGCGAAGAGATATTTCGATCTTCTCAGGTCATACCTTGGCCAGAGTTGTCTAGCTACCCTGCTGGTGCCGATTTCTGTCCATCTTTCGTTGGACTGCCTGATTGCCTCTTGCCTAAGCCAAATGGGTGAATTTGTTAAAAACCTTCTGGTACCTCCCACACAAATTGACAGAATAATTCGTTTAATATTCCATATTACATTACTCACAAAGTGAGGGTATACCTTAGTCGGTTTACCCGATTGAAACTTTCTTAATTTTTGTTTATAAGAACATATAGGTTTAGGTTAAGTTTAGGTTAGAGTGGCAGCCGTTTTCTTTTTTATTTCTTCAGCTCACATAGACCAGTTTAGGTCCAGACCAGTTTAGACCAGTTTAGTGGTACCACGGGCTAAAATGCCCTTCATCGAAACCAACCTGTTTGATATACAAATGTATCGATAGCACGAATATTGGTACTGGAAAGATCTGTTAGGCTGCCTAGAAAGGCCGACCACAGACGGTCCAGTCGTCATTTACTCAAAGCGGGACAGTCGCATAGCAAGTGGTCAATGCTCTCCACTTCTTCCTCATCTCCACAGCTTCTGTAGAAGTCATTGGAGTTAATACCCAATCTTCTGGCGTGTTCGCCAATCAGGCAGTGTCCCGTCAGAACTGATACTAACGTATACAATATTTTCCTTTCTAGTGCGAGGAGATATTTTGACCTTCTCAGGTCATACCTTGGCCAGATTTGTCTAACTACCCTACAGGTACCGATTTGTGTCCATCTTTCGTTGGACTGCCTGATTGCCTCTTGTCTAAGCCAAAGCTTGCACGTGGATAGTGGCGCACCAATATATGCAAATTCTTCGAGAATTTGTAAAGTCATCCCTTTCCTAGCAAATTCATCTGCTTTGCAGTTCCCCGGGATATCCCTATGCCCACGAATCTGAGATCTGCGACAGTTTAGGGCTATTTGTGAATTTAGGGATGTGGCCTCCAGAGAATTGATGGCAGCCTGGCTGTCCGAGTAAATGACAACGCCAGTGTTGGTTACTATGTTCCGACTCAGCCACTTGGCGACTGCCCATATTACCATTATTTCGGCTTGATAGACACTGCAGGTATCTGGTAGTCTGTGAGCTATATCCAAATTAAGTTCTTCACAGTGTACTCCGAAGCCAACATTTTCATCAAGCTTCGAACCATCCGTATAGAAGTGGAGATGGTTTCTATTTCCGGGTATTCTGCCATTCCTTTCATCCCTGGCTGGTATCATAGTGATGTAGTTACTCTCTAAGGTGCGCACCGTTGATATATAGTCCACTCGGTCGGTTACCAAAGCACTACACTTTGATAGGCAGTTTAATCTTAGTGCCGCTTTGGTTGCAACTTCTCTCGCCACCACATTAATCGGCAGTATATGGAGAAGGGCTTGTAGAGACTCAGTCGCTGTAGTCCTTAACGCTCCGCTTATGCACAGACCGGCAGTTCTTTGAACCCTTGATAGCAGGTTTGTGATGGTTAGTTTGAGAACATATAAAAACTTAAAATATTTTGGAAAATTATTACATTAAACTTGTTTTCTATTTTTTATAAATGCACATAATGATAACATATTACATTAATGACAGGCAACTTATATTTAATATCACAGTGAATTACTCTATATTGCAACTCGGTAACTAACGCTTATATTATTTGTATCTTCTTTTAAGTTAATCGTACTATCTATTTTCTGTTGTATTCTTGGGCTACGTATATGCTATTTCATACACTATGTGTTCACGTTGTTGTTGTTTAAGCTGCTTCAAAGTACAGGTAATGGAAGACCAAGAGCCTGTATACTTGCCAAGAAGGACCTTCTTTTAATAGTGAAGACATAGTATGAGCCAGCCTTTAGTTAGAAACTCCCATGTTTGGTTGCTCTCCGTTTATATGGCACATGACACTGAGACGCCACCCTGTGTATTTAAATCATTGGTATGAGTGGCAAACAAAAAGAAGAAAGACTTGAGTGTAGTGATGCCAATGCAAACCGTCTTATGTGGGGTAGTACCGACAGGGGCGAATTACTTATCGAATCTATTATAAGTAGTATCCTTGCGATTCGTAATAGAGGGCAACAGGTATCTTCAAAAAAGTCTTGAAATGAAGATGCAAACTATCCGGGATATAGAAGAAACTGTGGAACGAGTCACTGCAACTCTAAAGGACTCATTACAAGCCGCATGTCCCAAAAGAAAGCCAAGGAGCAACCAACTAACGCAATGGTCGTCGTCTTAATTAGTTAGCTGTAGGGAGCTCATTAATAGGGCAAGCCAACCAGAGCCCCACAGAACTGGAACACATACAAGGAAGAACTCAAGCGGTGCAAAAAATAGTTGAGAAAGGCTCAAAATAAATCCTAGATAGATTTCTGTACTGGCGTAGAAAGCTGATTTGAGGAATCGCTGAGAGTGCTCCGGGATACACATTTCCCTGACAACTCTGAAGAGGCATTCAATACTTCAATTGGAAGTACAGCCATCAGAGGTCGCCAGAGAGATTGTAACCAAATCTAGAATTCTTTGGGCTATCAAAAGCTTTAAACCTTTTAAGTCGCCAGGACCAGACAAAGACTCGCCGGCGGAGCTACAGGCAGAGGGCTCAGAGAGATATACACATGTTGTATCAATCAGTCCAACATACCAACAAAAAGGAGAAAACCAATGTTGTTTTCATCCCACAGCGGAAAAGCCGTCCCATACTGGAGCTAAGAATTGTAAACCTTGTGATTAAGATACGCATTTCAGCTAGCTTAGGCTCAACTGACCTCCCTAGATTTGACTGTCCCCTCTGCTGTGTGTGTCCATGTACAATATTCTGCTTTCTCTGGAAATGGTGGGTTCAGGCCGGAGTAGAGAGTTGTTGCCTATGCAGATGATGTGACAATAGCTGTAAGAGGGAAGATTGTGAGTTATCTTAGAGACATCCACCAGCAGGCCCCTCATACAACCGCAAGATGAGCTTCCGATAATGGTGTTGGCATTAACCCGACCAAGACAGGACTAGTTCTTTCCACCAGGAGATAGGTGTAACTAGTGGTAGTTACACCTCTCTCCTTGGGGGTAGTGAAATTTCCTTATCTGAAAGCGCAACATTCTTAGGCATTTTATTGGGCAGGAAGTTGAACTTCAAACCAAACAATTTTGAAAGATCAAAGAAGGCTCTGGTAGCGCTATATATATGTATAATGAAAATAGGGAAATGCTGGGGTCTGAACCCGCGAATAGTTTATTGGTTGTATACGGTAGTAGTCAGGCCGATAATGCTGTACGGCACAAGGATGATTGAGAGTTGCGAATCCCTTCACCTTGAGTCCCAAAAAATATTTGTAAATTTATTTTGTTGTTGTTTTTATTATATTATTATAAATTTATATTGAATTAATGTATAAGTAATACATTTGTGTGGGAGGTACCAATAGGGGCGTGGCAATGACGCCCATTTTTCGCTAGACTATAGGACTAGAAAAGCATTACACAGTACAGCATTACACAGTATTATAAATGTCAAATATTTGTATGGATTAAAGCTATATGCAGTTTTTTTGGTGGCTGAAATTTGGTATAGATACTTCTTATATCTTCTGAGCGACACTGAACAAGTTTCGGCGAATGCCTGCTATAGGCATCACTAGAAGGCGGCATGCAACCTTAGGCTCGTATTTCTTTGAGGAGTTAGCTAACTTGGCTGATGTTGGAATCCGGCAACTTTTAAGTAATTATAGTAATCAGATTCAACAGTGTCTTACTGAACATTTGGCCCCGAAAGCAAATTTAATACATTCCTCCCTATTTTTATACTTTTTCGGGAATAGAAAGAATGTCTTTCAGAAGAAAATAGAAGTGAATGCATTAAATCTTCCATTGTGTTTTACCTAATATTTCGTAAATCCTTATTTCGAGATTCTTGCACTTCTATTGACATCAGGCCAATTAAAAGGGAGACATTACTTACAATATCAGCACCATGAATAAAAATTGTATGCCCGGAAGATGACATACAGAACCACGAATATGCCTTCAAATGCTTCCGCTGTTTGCCAGCTATATATTTTAAAAGCATGTGCATTTACTGCATACCAACGAGCCATGGTACGTTAAATCATACTAAATCTACTGATTACTTCTTCACTGACACCAGTTAAAAGCGCGGCCAATTGTGTTTGATGAAAAAATCTTCTAGCAGCATTTCTGCATGTCCAATCTAGTTTGCTGTACCACAGATTTATCTGAGCTGCGAATTTACCATTTTTAACCGGCAATCTGTACCCAAATGTGAAAAATGCACTTAAAACATCTTATACATGCATGTCGTGTTGTCCAACCATATTCATACATATTTGTATTAACTAATTGATTTTAATGGTATTCAAGTCATTCATTATTTTTAGTGTGGCTCCGCAAATGCCACATGTTTGTGAGGACGATTTTGAAAGTACACTAAAATTTTTACCGTCGATGAATTTGAAAAGTAACATGTTGAGTCTCAACATGTTACTTTTGACAGCTCACAGCTGTGCGAATATTCATCGGAAAACAAACATCGTAAGGTCAATTTGCTCAATTAAGTATTGATAATAGTAAAAAGAAAATAAATACCTTGCACAAACGTATTAAAGCAGAATAAACACTTATATTGCTCATATTGTAGCTCTGAATCTAAATATCTAATAATTTCCGGTTACAATATTTATTTTATTTATTACTAGCTGGCCCAGCGAACTTTGTTCCACCCAAAATTTGCTTCCTGTTATTCGTTCAATTCAAATTATTTTCAATGCTTAGTATTATATTAAATACAATGGGAAAAACTGAAGTATAGCAGCAGTCTCAAGTCGTATGGAAGCCCTGATAACTCTTTTAGAATGCTATCAAAAACTCCAAACTTCAAGCCGAACAATGTAATTATTATCCAGATTTCGTTTTAGTATTGGATTCATATGGTTTACGCGCTTGCTAATTCAAAATACACGTATTATATTTTTTGTGTGGAAGGTACCGCATCCGTGGCAATCGAAAAATCTGTTCTCGAGTTATGAGGTTATGCTGGCCATACCATGCCTCTTTGCACAATACTAAAAGTGTCCTTCCTTGTCCCATTACGAATTTGCTAAGCCCAAAATCGTGAAAATCGAAAGATCCGTTCTCGAATTATGGGGTTGTGTTCGCTGTGACATGATCATTTGACCAATCCTAAAGTTTCCTCCACAGTTTCCTTCCTTGGACAATACAACTAGATAAATAAGTCTATAAAAAAATTAAAAATAGAAAATAAAGGAAAATAAAAACGAAAGAATTTTTTTTCATTTTTATAACCTGATGTAAAAAACGAATAAATAAGGCATATTTTTTTCAGAAATTCAGAATTAGTTCCGGAAGTTTCATCCCTTTATAAAAAGAATCAATTAGGGAAGCGAGTGTGGAATTAGTGCGCACGAAGCTGCTTAATTCCCTACTCGATTGCTTTTTCGGAATATTTTTTACTGGGACACGAGTATAGCCCCCATATATATATATTTACATACGGAATTCGCATTTAAACAGTATACTCGCCTTATTTTTTAACAGATATTTATGAAGGTTTAATGAAGCCAGCTGCTACACGGATGGGTCCAAGCGAGGAGGATGGACGGGTCTGGGACTTTTTATTGATGAACCAGAAGTCGAACTTCACTTCCGCCTCCCTGACCATAACACGGTATTTCAAGCATAAGTTCCAGCAATCACGGAGTGTGTGAACTGGCTCAGTAACACCACAAAGCCTAAATATGCCAACATCTTCACAGATAGCCAAATGGGGATTAAAGCAATAACATCGGAAAGGGTAAAATCCAGAACTGTGTTGGACTGTAAAAGAACGATAAATTATTACTCAGCCCATGCATGGTCAATTGCGTATTTGCTGGGTACCAGGTCACAACGGAGTGATTGGAAATGAACGGACAAACAGCTTGGCTTCAAAGGGCGGAGAACTTCTAGTAATAAACTTGGAAAATTGGAAACCTTTCGAAGCCACGAAGAATGGGTTGAAGCACTGGGCAGTGATGGCTCACAAAACTGTGTGGAATAGCGGAGCAGTAGGAGCAACTGCGAAGATACTGTGGGGTGACCCAAATGAAAAGAAAACAAAAAGTTTTCTGAAACTAAACAAAATCGATATTAGTAAGATGATGAGTGTTCTAACACTCAAGCTTACAAGCACATCTTCATCGCATAGGACTAGCAGGAAACGACGTATGCAGGTCATGCTGGGAAAACATCGAAACGATGGAACATTTTCTGTGCCACTGCCCGGCTTGTACACATGCACATCCCAACATTTCGGGTCCGACATATTACCAGACTTGACTCATCTCAGAGGACATGACTGGGAAAATTCGTGTCTAGAACCGATTTTCTGTAACTCGTGAGGTATAAAAAGATCATAAAAAAGGAGCGCACAACACGCCGAACCACTGGCTTAAGTGTATGTCCATGGACATGAGACGTTTAAACGTCTCCTCTCTTCAACCTAACCTAACCTTAATGAAAATCGGATCAGATTTATATATAGCCACCCAATCTTGTTAAATAAAGGGTGGGCCATTTTAAATTTGAATCTGCTATAAAAAAAGTACTGAAAGTCACATCTTAGAAAATTAGACACGAAAGGAAATAAATATAGCGATTATTCCTAATATTGGAGTGCGTTCCCAAGCCTAGTTTTGTGTGTTATTTCTTTGCCTAGAGAGGCTAACCGTGTGTAAGACCAGTATAAGTTTTACTACAAATCTGGTGGGAAAAGTCCATGTTTTCCACGAAAGCCCACGAGTGTATATGACGCTTCAATATATTTCTGCCAGGTCATTTGTACGCATTCTCGTAGGAGACCCCTCTCAAAACGAAGTGGAATAAAAAATACTGTGGGTTTATAAGACTCAATATATAAATCCTAACCCCTTTAGTTTTGATGAGATCAGACAGGACGATTTAGAAAATCGATTTTAAGAAAAGAAAATCATATACTTTTGATATTAAAATTCAATCTAATATAAAGAAAATGATATATTGTATGTTAATATCTACCTCCCACCTACAAAGAAGAAGGGTAAGAAAACTTCAGTTAACATCGAATATCGCGGCCAAAACCTCTTATTATGGGTGATTCACACTGAGGTTTGATTTATAATGTAAAATAAAACACATAAACTTGAAAGTGAACTTAAAATTGTTATTATCGGTTAAAAGAACAATTTATGGAATTTACTGTTTGCATATGAAACACATAAACTTGAAAGTGAACTTAACATTATTATTATCGGTTAAAAGAACAATTTATGGCTTTTACTGTTCGAAAATGATATCATGTAAATGTTGCCCATGACTACGTCTGAGGTTGTCCATTCGGAAAGTCCAATTATCTCGCGAATAACACGAGTAATGTTTGCTTCCAAAGCGTCAATCGCAGCTGGCTTATTCTGAAGACCCCAGACTTTACATATCCCCAGAGAAAATAGTCCAAAGGTGTGATATCGATATAGGTGTCCGTAGCAAACTTAAAATTTAGTGCTCACTAAATGATTTCTTAACAATCTCATTGTTTCACGCGCTGCGTGGCTCGTAGCGCCGTCTTTTTGAAAGCAGAGCTCAACGATACCATTAGCTTGAATTTAGGAAGCACACAGTCCATTCACATGGTGCGTAACGGTTACCATGGCGGTGACATTCTGATTTTCTTCATTTTTGAAGAAAAATGGACCAATGATTCCACCAGTCCATAAACCACACCATACCGTAGTTTTTAATGGATGTATTTTGTTTGGTACTCTTTGGGTTGCTTATCAGCCCAAATAGGGCAATTTTGATTATTAACGTATCCATTGAGCCAGAAATGTGCTTCATCACTGAACAAAATTTCACGACAGAACACCGGATTTTCGTTTGGAACAATTTTGACCAATTTGGAGACGCTGTTGTGGTCTGATGACTTGCCAAAACAATACTGAACAACAAGTAAAAAAGTTTTAGTCGAGTAAACCGACTAAGGTATACCCTCACTTTGTGAGTAATGTAATATGGAATATTACACGAATTATTCTGTCAAATTGTGTGGGAGGTACCAGAAGGGGTTTAACAAATACACGTATTTTACGCTGAACAGTAGATACTTTAAATACATTCCACTATGTCGAATTATACGCGTTTATGTGCACTGGTATATTAACGTTATGAGATATTAAATTTTGGTATGATTTGGTCATTTTGTGTGGGAGGTACAAAAAGGGGCGTGGTGATAACGCCCATTTTTTACAGGGCTATAGGTACTATAAAAGCATTACACTGTAAAAAATGTCAGGTATTTTTATACACTGGTATTATTGTTATAAGCTGTTAACTTTTGGTGCAAAATGGTACCTTTGTTTGGGAGGTATATAAAGGGGCGTGGCAATAACGCCCATTTTTCACTGGACTGTAAGTACTGTAAAAGCATTACACTGTAATGTTATTAATGTTAACTTTTGGTGCATTTGTGTGGGAGATACCAAAAGGGGCGTGTAAACTTTGCCAATTTTTCTCGAGGTGATAGCGACTAAAAAACTAATTCTATGTGTGAAATTTCAGAAGATTCGAATAAATAGTATTTAAGTTATTAAAGAATCAACATTTCTCTACATTTTAACCCTCTGTGGGTGAGGTACTAGAAGGAGTGGACCAATATGGTCCATCTTCGAACGAGGAGATAGAAAAAAATATTAGCGCATACCAAATTTTAAGTAAATCGGTTACTCCTTTCTAGAGTTATCGTGCGCACCAGCCAACAGACAGACAGACGGATGGACGGACATTGCTCATTCGACTTAAAATTACTCAAAACGAATATCCGCCGAACATACTTAGGTTCTTAGGTCACTCCTTCGGTGTGTTACACTTTTGGTTCGTAGCAGATATACCCTCGTATCACTAAAGTGAGGATATAAAAATGACAAGGCAGTTTGATATGTGTCACGCGTGGTCTGTAAAACAAGCATATTGAAAATCAAACCTCACGATGAATCACCCGTTACTTCGAGCTCGAATATTAAGCAGGTATAACGTTTTATTTCCACTTTGGTGGACTAGCCCCACGTGGGCTAGTTTTCGTTCTTTTACTTTTTTTGTTCAATACTAATTACAATAATTTTTTTGTGTCCGGGAATAGATTGTGGCATACTAAATATTTTATAAAAACCAAAACTTTTTTTACGATAAAGTTCTTTTTAAATTTCGATTCAAAAAATCGTTCTTTGCTAGCACGATAAAATAGAAAAAATCGCAAAAAGTTGTTTGTTCCATTTTCATCCTAACGAAGAAAACAATGCCTTTTGCAAAAATTTTATAGATAGAGAAATTAAAAAAAATGATTTTTCAAATTTATTATTTTGGCAATTTTGTTTGGGAGGTACAAAAGGGTCGTGTGAATAACGCCCATTTCTTAATATACTGTGGGTATAGTGTTGCCAGACGAATTTGGGCGAAAATCGTAAAAATGAGGTCACAAAAATCGTCAAATCGGCAAAATCCCTATCCGAAATCGTCATTCCATAAATCTTTTATTTACATACAGATTTTGAGCCACTTAGGCTAAGGAAGCGCTTTAGATACAGATGTGATATTGGGAACCATTCTCACTATGTATTTCATATTTAAATTAACATTATTTAACTTAATGATTAAAAGATATTATTGATAAGGATAATAACGTATTTCATAAGTTAGTTATTCCTTTGTTCCACCATAAGATTGTTATTCAGTTTAAAATATTGCAATGCTAATGTGAAAATGGCTATCACCAAGGAGAAAAGAAAGAACGAAAAGATCTAAATACCATGGCTCTGCAAATACAGCTTCTAAAATCTGTTTTAAAAAAACTATTCGCATATTCTGCAAACAAAACATCAAAATATAATGTTGTTGTAGTTGCGTTTTTAATAAACCTAGCCCTTTTTGACTTCAAATAGTAAATTTCGTAAATATTATAAATTTGAAGTTGAAATATTATTATAAACAACAAACACTAATTTCAAATATAAGACGACTTTTTTATACGACAAACATTAACATTTTTAAATTTTTCAATTTCTGCATTTTATGACGACATTTAGTTAATACTATTATTTCGGAATCACCAACTTTACGAGCTTATTAAAATGTTGCAAATGTTTCAAACTCAGATTTGAACTTAACAGGTCAGTGTTTATCTAAAAGGTTGAAAATAAATCGAAAAAGTGTCCAATTTGCGGCTTTTGACTTTCTGATAATTCGAAAAAATTTTGGATTAAGATAGCCAAACCCAAAAACGCCAAAAAAAGGTCATGGAATATTTTTTAATTCCAAATGAGTATATTATCAAACTCACATTTTCGAAACAAATAGATAGAAGCTTTTGAACATAAGCCCTCGATGTATTATTCATTGTCGTAAAATTCTAAGACGATTTAGTGATTTCGTCTGCTCAAATCACTCTAGAGTCCGCGACATTAAAGATATGTGTATCAAATTTGGCAGAAACATTTATTATATATGTGGATTACCTATAATCATGTCAAGGGCCAATGAACCTCATAAGTTCATATTTTCATACAGCCCCACACAATAGTCCGAAACAAATTTCAAATTAAAATTTCAAATAAAAAACAAATTTTTGGCAATATGGCTGAAATGTTGATCAATTCCGATTCACTTTATTTGAATACATTCGTACGAATAACAACCATCATAGATCCCAATAATGTCATGGCATGCGACCAAAATACAATATTCAGCCCCGACGATAAGGATCCTCATATTATATTAGAGACATTTTCTAAAATTACTAAAAAAATTCAAACCAAACGATGAAGAAAAATGTAAAAGCGAAAAAATGTAAAAAGTCTTAATATTAAAGAAATCTGTTAATATTTCTTATTTTTTCATATCAATAAAAATCGTCATTCCCTGTTTGACCTTCAAAAATCGACAAAATGATGACAAATCGTCATTTCTGGCAACACTGTGTGGGTACTATAAAAAAATTACATTGTACAAATTTTCAAGTTTTAAGCAGTTAACTTTTTGTGCAAAATGGTCCGTTTGTGTGGGAGGTACCAAGAGGGGCGTGGTAATGACCTCATTTTACACGGGACTATAGGTACTATAAAAGCATGACATTCTACAAACTTTCAAGTATTTGTATGGACTGGAATCAAAGTTATAAGTTATCTTTTTGTGCAAAATGGTCCATTTGTACGGGAGGTACCAAAAGGGGCGTGGCAATAACGCCCATTTTTTAGGGGACTGTAGGTACTATAAAAGCATTACACTTCACAAAATGTCAACTATTTGTATGGACTGGATTCAAAGTTATAAACCGTTAACTTTTTGTGCAAAATGGTCCATTTGTATGGCAGGTATCAAAAGGGGCGTGGCAACTTCACCCAGATAATAGCGACAAAGAAATTAATACTATGTATGTAATTGTGAAATATTCTGGGTAAAAGTATAGAAGTTATGAGATAATGAATATTTCACTAAATTTTGACCCATCATGGGAGATGTACTACAGTATTTTCAACAGTAATAGAGAAAATTTCATTTGAAATTGTGATTTTACATTTGAAATCGACAAAATTTCAATTGAAATTGAGATTTTACATTTGAAATCGACTAAATTTTAATTGAAATTGAGATTTTTGAAATTGACTAAATGTCAATTGAAATTAAGATTTTCCATTTGAAATTGACAAAATTTCATTTGTAATTGAGATTTTCCATTTAAAAATGTCTAAATTTCATTTTAAGTTAGGATATTTCCATTTTAAATTGAGAAAATTCCGTTTGAAATTAGGATATTTTGTTTTTAAATTGAGAACTTTTTATTTATAATTGAGAAATTATAATAAAGTTCTTGTAATACGAATAATTATTAAAAATCAACTAACAAACGTGCAACCATTTCAAGTTTATATAAATAATATATAGCCCATTTGTTTGTATATGCTGCAGTGGATGACCCTCTACACCGATCCAATTGTATGACTCCGAATATTCCTATTGCACCTCTCAAATGGGCATTTGGACTACGCGAGGAAGTTACCACTGGTCCCAAGCGGGAACCCGGTAACAAACGGTTAACGATTCCACGGGTCATATTTATCAAGATAATAGCGCATTTATCCTTCAACTCCAGCTTTTAACATTTATTTCAATATCAAAGTTATTTTCATAATTTCTCAATTTCAAATAGAAATATCCTAATTTCAAACAGAATTTTCTGAATTTCAAATGGAAATATCCTAATTGAAAATGGAATTTTCTCAATTTAAAGTGGAAGTATCCTAAATTTCAAATGAAATTTAGACAATTTCAAATAGAAAATCTCAATTTCAAGTGAAATTTAGTCATTTCCAAATGGAAAATATCAATTTCAAACGAAATTTAGCCAATTTCAAATGGAAAATCTCAATTTCAATTGAAATTTAGTCGATTTCAAATGTTAATTCTCAATTTGAATTGAAATTTTGTCAATTTCAAATGTAAAATCTCAATTTCAAGTGAAATTTTCTCAATTACAATGGGAAACTTCTCAATTACTGTTGAAAATGGTGTAGAAGGAGTGGACCAACGTAGTTCATCTTTGATATTAGCCTGAGATAGAAAATTAATACATACCAAATTAATACATGCCAAATTTTAAGTCAATCGGTCTCTTTCGAAAGTTATCGCGAGCACCAGCCAGACAGACAGCCGGACATTGCTGAAATGACAGAAAATGTCCCAAAACGGATTTCCGCCAAATTATTCCATCGATGTGTTAAACTTTTGGCCCGCAGCATTTTACAATATATACCCTTGTTCACAATAGCGGGGGTATAAAAACCGGATTATGTTGAAATTTTCTTATTGCTACCAAAAGTCCATAATTTCTACATTTATCCATAGATTTTCTTCAAATAGGCATTGATTTCTTCGTTAGGATGGTAGCTTTCAAAAAACAATTTTATTTAAAAAAAATTATAATTATTTTAACAACAGTTACTAAACTTCTGTTTCCACGTGAATGTGTCATTATCAACATTTCCTCAAAATTTAACTTTAATTTTACGTGTATCCCTGCTTTATCGAGCATATACTTCAAAAAATGTGGTCCAAATACTAACGGTGATTTCGATTCTGGAAAAAATGTTGCCGTCGACGTGAAATTCAGGAATCCAGTCTATCAGGATTCCCACCCTTTCAAACTATATAGATCAAGTCGTACTAAATAATTTTTATTTAGTAATGGTTCTTTGCTAACCAAGCTAAGCCGGAAGGAAATAATGAGAATACCACAACTAGCAGCCATGACTATCGGAATACTTAGCGGAAGCTAAGAAGATGATATAATGATATGAAGCAACTCCACCGCTTCACTTGTAAGTGACCATGATTGACCATTGGTAAATAGCACTTTCGTTTCTTACATCTCAACAAATACCAACAAAAGAACAACATTACATATGGAATGCTTGAGTGGAAGCACTTTCCCCCAATGACATGTATGTTTAAAAATAATGCGAAGGATAGCCAAATTATCAGCAGTTACTACTTTGAATTTAGCCTACCCGCCAGTTTATTTGGTAATGGGAAATGTTGCTGGGATACATCCGAATTTAATATCTACGCGGTATAGAAGTCACATTTTGCATCAAATCTTTACGAAATTTTATATAGGAAAATTGTTTGCATCAACAATAAACTTTGCCTAATTTTAAGAAACTCGTTAGAGATAGCCCCACGTACACAGTCTGTCAAGAAAGTGTTTTGACATTCGATTTTTTCAGGTTAAAAAATTACACTTAATTTTAATCGAATTTTTTAAATTTTCCTTAAACGTACTGCAGATCGGAGTATGGTCCCGTTAAAAAAGTGTGAAATGACTTTCTTGACTTCAACTTTTGTGCGGTAAATAATATTTGTTATTGTTTTCGGCCAACTAACTGATAATAGAAAGTAAATAAATTGTTCACAAATATCAAAAGAAAATATTTTTATAAATAATACAAAATTTTGTTTTTACAAAAAAGTGTGTCAGAAAGTAAATTGTATGCGATGTAAAAACACTTTATTGACATACTGTGCATATATCTGTATACTGATTTTGCATATAGGTAAGTGTTATAGAAACCTCATTTTTGTACTGATCTTTATAAAATTTAGAAGATAAATTTTAAGAAAACCGCTTCAGATTTAGATACAGCACCGGTTTATACGGGTTTCTAATCTAATCGCTGTAATATACGAATTTTTCGACAGATCATTATCATTAGGAAAACAACATTGGAAAACCTTGAAACTTATTCTGCTCCGATAGGGTGGTGTAGAGGTATGTAGTCGGCTCCGCCCGACTTTAGCCCTTCCTTAGTTCAGATTTACACTAGGCAAGTTTTTTCAGCAGCTTATCATCAAATTCTGTTTTGAACTTGCACGAAGAACTCAAAACGTTCAGGGAGAGTTTTTTCCCCACTCTTGCCGACTGCCTCTCTCTCCTACAAAACGCCGATAATCTGCTGAACATTCAGCCAGTGTAAATCCGCACTTACTGGTTTTGTTTATAACTTCTGCTCGATATCATGTATTTTGGTGGTGGTGTGAATTATCTATGAGTTCTGTAAGCCGCGAATAAGGTTGTCATCGGTCTCTTCATTCATACTTACTCCGCTGCTTGTTTATTGTTCGTGGTATAAATCGGCAGCTGTATTTAGTAAATAAAATATTCCTCCTAATCAATTTCATGAACTCGTGAAGGCACCTGTTTATATGTATGTGAGGCAGACCTCAGACATGTCTCCCAATCGTAAATGTTTGCACCTCAGCATCGCAGTTACGCATGCGTAAACACAGAGAGAGAGAGCGCGTAAAATTCATTGATAAAACCTTTTGTGTTTACTTCAACTCGGACATCGGTGTCAAAGGGAAAAGCGGGTAACAACAGCTGTCGTTCGTGTCGCCCAAGCCGAAAACCCCAAACGAAACATCTGCACTACGACTACCTCTAACCACTGCGTAAGTATGGGTAAAAGTACGCTCTCGCCGTACCTCGTGTATGAGCGAGTGTATGTCTGTCTGTTTCATTGGCCGTTCGATGCCCAAAATGTGACCCGAAGAAATGCAATGTAAATCTCGTCGTATCCGAAAAACGTAAACAATACGAAACGTTGTTGTGGTTGTTGTTAATAGTGTGTATCATTCACTTAATCGATCGATGTTGTGATAGAACGTAGCACAGGTAACCCTCTTAGAATGAAACCAGTAAGGAAAGGCTGAGCAACGGGGGCGGGCCAACTATATAATACCCTACACCTCCCTAACAATGGGATAAGGGTCATTGCGATAATAATGTTGAATAATTGGTAAATAGATAGGAACATACATATGTGGCTATATCTAAAACTGAACCGATTATCGCTAAATTAAGCAATATTCGTCCTTCCTAAATTGAGAAACATCTTTCTGGCAAATTTTGTAATGATCGGAAGTAAAGTACAACTTCTATACCTCTTTGGTACCAAACATATATATCGTCATCTGAAATCCAAAATAACGTAACATCAAAAAAATCAAAATTAATTATTATCTATTACACTAAACTACACATTCCTATTTTTGGAGTTCAATATCTAAAATTGACCATTTTACGAGTGAAATTCAAAAAGACGTCACAGCAAACAAGGTCATTAAAAAGGAGGAGCTTCTCCAGAAAAAGCATGAACATGTGGGTTACGTTATCTTGGATTATCTTGGATAATATCCTAGTTAAAAATCAATAACGATTTAAAGACAGAAATAAAACAAACGAAAATACAATATTTGCTTACGATTTTTTTCTTTTGTTTTGTTTCGTGCGAGCTCAAAACAATTTTTTAAAGCAACTTTTTCTAATTTTATTAACGACTGTTACTAAACCACTGTTTCCCAATGTGACCGTGCCTTTACTGATACATTAAATAAGATGTAAACTCAAAACATAATTTTTAATTTTTGTTACAATTTGGAATATTTTATATAATTTGGAATACATCGAAGTACTGACTAATGATGATTTCTATTCTGAAAAAATATTTGCCCTTTACATGTTGAATTGCTGTAGTCCCTCGAATTAAACTTAGTAGCTAGTATTTCAAAATTCCAAAATTTGCTATTAAAGTCAAGTTTTCGTGAAAAGTGCAACGAAAATGTTGCACTTTTTTGAAGAAACGAAATTGCCATAAGATGCAGAATGTATTTTTTTTGTCGAACGGAGTAACGTCAAATGTTGTATGTGGTTATACATATTTTCTCTAAGCTTAGTTTAAGTTCAAAGATGAGAATTATTGATCCACGTGTTCTTGTATCATTCCCACGAAATGCTAACATGAAGTGAAATGTGTGTGTGTACCGAGTAAAATATTGGGAAACATCAACAGGTTATCTCTCACTTATGAAATATGTTATAGCATCAAGAAATGAAAAAATAACGGCTGACATAGTTAATAAATAAAATGTTGTCACTCCGTTTGTAACACCTCGAAATATTAATTAGAGACCCCAAAGTGCATAAATTCATTTTGAAATATCATAAAAAGAAATAATGTGCATTACTTCTAAGATATATAAAATAACGACATAATCCGTATCACTGGATTTTGATCTTTTCCTTTTCTTGCGTTAGATTTCATTCGATTTATGAACCGTGCAATTTGCCGAATACAATCGTCCTATCCTAAGAGACTTACCCGTACTTAAGTACCACAACACCTTTCTTTAGCTACTTACTGCACACGAATAGCGAACAACCGACTGAAAACACCTTTCCAAATTCAACAGCGGCATCTGCTGGCCCAACGCATTCGATTGTTTGGTTAATTCTGCACTGCTGCGGGTGACCGTAGATTTATGTGTGTGAGTGCGAGTGCATGTGTATTAGGTTGTACCAAAAAAGCGAAAATTCTAAGAGGTTCCAAAAAATTGGTATTGCTGCTTGCGGAAATACGAAACTATTGTTTTTGTGAGAAAACGTTTATTTTCGCATCTGTATATCCTGTTGTACATGGTATTAAAAGTTGTGCATTTGTTTGTAACACCCAATAGAAGAAGAGATTGACCCATTGTATCGGCTTAAAATCACTATAGCAGCCACACTTTCCAACCAACCTGCAGTGGTTTCCTGAAATAGGCGGTTATGTTAGAAATTTTCGATTTCTGGATTTTATCAAAAATGTATTTATTATCTGTCGATCCATATATCACACTCCCAGGTATGCCCAATATTTGATGACTTTTTACAGCACTCAACAATGCACATTTAGTGTCAAATGTACTGCGAGAGAAAGAGTATTTTGGATCTTCTGAACATTTAGATTTTTTGACATGTGATTTTATTTCAGCAAACCACGGATATACGAGTATGTTCCCTCCGATTTAGCATATAAGCCGTATATAAACTGTATTTTACATTTGATCATTATGAAATCATGAGCGCTCCGTTGTCCCAGGAGCGTCTATTTGCCACCAACGAATCAAAGGTAGCTGTGAGCCGCACTTCAGGAATTTCCGTTGTTTGAGAATGACCGACCAGTGATTGTAATATCTTCTGATGGTACGATTTGTGGTCTCGATTTATCCATTCGCCCATCTCTTGTAGACGTCTTGCGGTTAGGGCTAACGCATACTTTATACGGATATCTATTGGTTGGATGTGCAGTATAATCAAGAACGATCTTGTTTGTGCGGTTCTGATTGCCCCACTTATGCCTAGACAGCACATACGTTGCACTTTTTGTAATGCTATTATGTTGTACTTCTTTGCCTGCACAACGACCAACATCTGTGAACATTGGTATCTTTCTTCAATATAATCTTCCCAAATCTGTTTACTCCCAAGTATTTTAACTTTTTAGATATAGCAATTTTCTTATACAGGAATCCTGGCTGGGTAAAAGACGGAATCTTATATGAAGTTATATGCTATTTAAAGTGCCTCCTCAGCTCTTCTGCATCGTTGGTTTGGATGTATGCCCTTTAGAAGTATTATAAAATCGTCTGCATAACAAACTGGTTTAAGTCCTTCATTGGTGAGGGCATTAAGGAGACTCTGATAAAATACCTCCCTGAGGTATACCACGATTTACACTGTCTCTAATTATTACGTCATATTACCAACAAATAATTCCTTATTGTTGATCCAGTTTTTCAGCGCCCGGTCAACCTGAAATTCATCTAAGGACTGGATAAGTGTTCAGTTTAATATATTTATTTTCATCATTGAATGAAAGTGAGGTTTCGGTACAGCCTAATGTGTATCCTTTGGCCATTGCACATCATGCATATGTCAGTCTTTCGAAGGAAACCAAAACAAAAGCGTAGAGAATAATCATAACTCGAAATGCCGAAAACTCGAAACACATGCTTTAATTCTTCCTTCATTTCATTGCTTCATTACAGCCGTTTGAATGTGTTCGTTTTTCGGGGTTTCGATTTAATTTATTGTTATTCCCTGGTTCGAGTTTGTCGCTTTTGTGTGTCTCGCAACATCTGTCAGAGTTTTTTGTGCGTTTGTGCATTGTTCTTCTTTTGTTTTCTGATAAATGCCGTCTCTCCAACTCTCTCTCTTTATCTCATTACCGAGAGATTCTAATCTGAGAGAATCTCCGTTGCAAATTTCATACGGTCTAATGAGTTATACAATCGCAAATTGGAATTGCCGCCGACATTTGTTAAATTCTTAAGGATAACTCCTGTGTTTGTGCGACATTACAAATCAGCGTGATAAGGATGTGTGACAGGGATGGAAAATTCGATTTCTCAAAAGTACTAATATGGTACTTTTTTAACTGAAAAGGTATTTTTTCTTTAGTAATATTAATTTAATGAAAATATAATTAAATTGTTGACTTTTTATCGAAAATATTTAGCGATATATTTAAGGATTTTATTTCATAGATATAAAAACTTCTATAATAAGGCCTCTTTACATAGACATTTCACTTATAGCAATTCCCTAAAATCATTTCATAGAATTATGAAATTGTCAAATGCTATACTATTCTGAAGGAAACCTTCATCCGGTTCGCAAAAATTCTAATAACATCTTCAAACTGCATATTCTTCTGATGTAACTAAAAATTTGAAAATTAACCCATTTTCAATAAAAAAAATATATAACAAGAAAAAATTCATGTATATATAATATATATATAATTCACTACTTTGTTGTATATTTTTTAAACTTTAATAACTTCATACGCATACGAAATTCACTTTGATAGATAAAGTACGTGTTGTTTGTGTTTTAAGAAATTAAATATTTTTAGATACTTATAGACATTAAAATAGGCGTTTCAAATAAATAGAGAGATGGAAATGGTACTGAAATGGCCGTGGGGGTACTTCGGTACTTTTGAAAGTGGAAAAGTACTGAAAAAAGTACTAAAGTACTGACTTTTCCATCCCTGATGTCTGATGATGAGAATATATTCCAAAAATATTGGATTAACTACAGTAAACTATTTTCCTATAAAAATAGACTTACAGCCATGGACATATAAATGACACATTCTACCATAAGTTCTTTGTTATGCGACAATATCGTAATTATTATTAACAAATGCAAATACTTGGATTTTCCAAAGGTTTGCTATTTAATACTCGTATTAAAAAAAGCATAAGAAAATATATCCATAAATATATTTAAAAAAAATACTTTTAGGAAAAAACCTCTTAAATGAGCTGGACACATCAACGGCACAATCTCAAGAAAAGACCAAGAAAATGAACCCAAACTAGAATGCTGCCACCAGCGTACTCTACCGTCTTCTGAGTGTACCAAGGGTTCAAATTATGGTCTTTAGGACGACAAAAAAGATTCTGCTATAGGTAAAATTCTACCTAATTTATATACGTGTGGTTACTCCATATACTCTTCGGTACACTCGGTATAAGCCTGATAATGCCGGGAAGTACTTTAAATTATGAGGACTACAAATGTAAATAATGACACTTTCACAAATAATAATAGTTTCTTGGTCGCTATCATCTTGATAAAAATGGGCGTTATTGTCACGCTCCTTTTGGTACCTCCCATACAAATGGACGGACCCTCTTGCACAAAAGTTAACGGATTATAACATTGATTCCAGTCAATACAAATAATTGACATTTTGTGAAATGTAATGCTTTAATGGTACCTACAGTCCCTTAAAAAATGGACGATATTGTCATGCATCTTTTGGTACCTCACATGCAAATGGACCATTTTGCTAATTTTGAACAGTCCATACAAATACTTAAAATTTTGGAGAGTGTAACGTCTTTACAGTACCTATAGCCGGTGAAAAATTAGATGGGCAGGCCACTTACTCTGAATGGATAGCGAATGGGATAAAATCAATTTCTAAGTTTGTGAAATGTGGTTGCCTACCCCATAAATCCAAAATATCCATTAATAATTTTTACAGTTTGAAGTGCAGGATATTTTTCTATGAGCACCTAGAAATTTTAAAATGTTGAGTTGTGACGTTCTTGCACTAAATGAGCGATACCAAACGTGTAACACATCGAAGGAGTGACCTAAGAGCCCAAGTATGTGTGGCAGAAATTCGACTTGAGTAATTTGAGTAATGTACGTCCGTCTGTCTGTCTGTCTGTTGCGCACGATAACTCTCGAAAGGATTAACCGATTGACCTCAAATTCGGTTTGAGGTAATATTTTTTTCTATCTCCGGCTAAGTTCGAATATTTAGTGAAATATCGATTCATTAATAACTTCTATATTACTTACTCGAATCTTCTGAAATTCTACCCATAGTATTAGTTTCTAACACCTCAAGGAAAATGGGCGAAGTTGCCAACTAGGGTAATCAAAAAACCGGTTATTTTGAAAATACGGTTTTCGGTTTCTTCGAAAATTAAGTTAACTCTAAAACCGGTTTTCGGTTTAACCGAAAATAAAAAACCGGTGAACCGGATGTTTCCAGTTTTTTCTTTTCATTTCAAAAATAATATTTTCTTTATCATTTTATAATGGTTTCAAAAAACCGAAAAGTCGAATAAACCGAGTTGTAAAAACCGACGGTTCGAGTTATTCGAAAATGCAGAAACCGATAGGCGGTTTTTAAAGATAAACCGATTAACCGGTGCGGTTTTTGATTACCCTATTGCCAACACATCCCTCCCCCCCTTGGTACCACCCAAAAGTTAACTTCTTATACTTTTAATATCAGTTCACACAAACACTTGACATTTTGTACAGTGTAATGCTTTATAGTGTCCTTTTGGTACAACCCACACAAATGGACCATTTCGCACCAAAGTTAACAGCTCATAACTTTAATTCCACTACATACTTTAAAGGTATTTAGTGCAATTTAAATTGGTAATAATTTAATTAAACAAAAAATAATTAAATTTACGAATATTATTTTGGGTCTGAAGGTGAGGGGATTCTTAAGTCGGTTTACCCGACTGATCTTTCTTACCCTTCTGAACTTTCTTACTTGTTAATATTAAATGCCATATTGTACAATAAGAAAGAAATTGTGATAAAATGTGACATTTATATGTCCATAGCTGTATAGGGTGTTCACAAGGGTGTCCTAACTGTTGTATGTATGTGCCGTATGTGATAAGTCTAGTATGTATCACAATTGTAAAATTGTTTGGGATATTTTACACACAAATATGTTGTACAACAGTATAACTTTTGCAGATATGTTTTTGCGATGTATTAACTGATCAGCTGTTTCTTTACTTTTTAATCGTCTTTGGTAGGTGGTATTAACCCATTTTTGCGTTTGAAATATTGCGGGAAAAAATCCACCACTGGCTCAACAATAAGCACCACAAAATCCACCACTGACTCAACGATAAGCAGCAATGGATATTTCTCGCTAAATCTCATACTATTTTATTGGTTTCAGTTTCGAATGGCATTCCCATTGAACCATTTTTTATTATTTACTTCCACGATTGACGTTTTGCTTATTCTTGTACTTGAACGTACGACAGGGTGTTCACATACATACATATCGATACCTCCATTCTAAACTATGCTAAGTGCTAAACGTTAGTTTTTCAGGAGAAGCGATCAAAGTTTGATGAATTTTTGAAAGTTGTGTGGAATTCCTTTATGATGGAAATCGAAGGACCTGTACTGACTTGTGAATAACTTTTGATTGGGTTGACGGATAAACACCAAATTTTGACAGAATATAATTTAGAATATTAGAAATTAAAAATGCAATCTCCCCAAAAACATGCTAAGTCGACTAAGCATGTTTTAGAATGTACTGTTGCAGTATGGACTTTGCAGTATGGGGTATGGGCTATGCGCTTTGTTAGTAATGGAATATTATACTTTGTGAGCCAGGAATGGTGGAGATATACTACTCAGTCTCTATATATAGTCCTTTATACAATAAAAACAAATCGTAAGAAAACAAAAAGTCGCAAAAAAAATCGTACTATTCGTACTATTCCAAATTAATATTTTTACATTCGCCGATCTTACATTTGGCGATTTCATTGAAATAATCAAAATTTTAATAAAAGAGAAAAGAATCTAGTCAGATTACAAGGTGCAACAATTTAAGACAAACTAAAATGAAACAAGACGGGACCACTCTGATGTTTTCAAAGTTAGCGATCCAAAGAATTTAAATTCATCTATAATTTTAATAAAACATTCTACTATTATCTTCGTCCCTGCATTTCAAGGAATTCACAATAGTGGCATTTCTTGACATAGAAGAGGCTTTTAACAACATTCACTCAGATGTGGTAATTGCGGCACTGTCTATTTTGATTAGACTAATTCAAAGCCTGCTCAACAGAAGACGCATAACAGCATGTATTGAGTCCACAACTCTAACATGCTTTGTAAACAGAGGGACCCCACAAGAAGGAGTGAACGAAATCCTGCTAGATCTAAAACGTTGTGGCTGCATATGCATGGCGTTTGGGCGTTAACCAAAACAAGACAGAATTGGTTCTCTTTACTAGGATGAATAATGTCCCACATGTGTACCTTCCACCTCGGATAAATGGAACAGATCTAGTCTTTTCTGAAAGTGCAAAATGTTTAGGAATAATTCTAGATAGGAAATTGTTATTTCCTATCTTAACGTGTTGGAACCAACGTTGGAAGGCCAAAGCGGCACTAAGATTAAACTGCCTATCAATGTGGAGGTACAAGAACTACGGTCACATGAGGATATCAAAGTTTAGTGCTATGGTAACCGACCGAGTGGATTATATACCAACTGTGTACACCTTCGAGAGGAAATACATCACTATGATTCCAGCCAGAGATGAATGGGTTGGCAGAATACCAGGTAATAGAAACCATCTCCACTTCTATACGGATGGTTCGAAGCTTGATGAAAAGTTTGGCTTCGGAGTACACTATGAATAACTTAGTTTGGATATAGCTCACAGACTACCAAATACCTGCAGTGTCTATCAAGCAGAAATAATGCCGATATGGGAAGTCGCCAAATGACTGAGTCGCAATATAGTAACTAACACTGGCGTTGTTATTTACTTGGGCAGCCAGGCTGCCATAAATTCTCTGGAGACCACATCCCTAGATTCACAAACAGCCCTCGACTGCGGCAGATCTCTTAACGAGATGGCTGAGCAGTTTAATATACACCTCATATTGGTGCCTGGGCATATGGATATCCCGACGAACTGCAAAACTGATGAACTTGCTAGGATAGGGACGACATTACAAATTCTCGAAGAATTTGCATATATTGGTGCGCCACTATCCACGTGCAAGCTTTAGCTTAGGCAAGAGGCAATCAGCCAGTCTAACGAAAGATGGACAGAAATTGGCACCTGAAGGGTAGCTAGACAAATCTGGCCAAGGTATGACCTGAGAAGGTCAAAATATCACCTCGCACTAGAGAGGCAAAAATTGTCTAAGTTAGTATCAGTTCTGCGGGACACTGCTTGATCGGCGAACACGCCAAAAGATTGGAATGACTTCTAAAGAAGCAGTGGAGATGAGAAAGAAGTGGAGAGCATTGAATACTTGCTATGAGACTGTCCGCTTTGAGTAAACGACGACTGAACATATTGGGGTCGGCATTTCTAGGCAGTCTAACAGATCTTTCCGGAACCGATATTCGTACTATCGATATATTTGTATATAAAACAGGTAAGTTTCGATAAGGGGCATTTGGCCCTAACCAAAAACATTCTACTATTATCTTGCTTTAGGAATGAATTTGTGTCAAAAGTCTTCAAGCTATGACTTTCAAGTAATACGAGTATGTAAGTATGTCAATGAGCATAGGACAAAAGCAATCTAATTAAGATAATGTTTCACTTGTAGAGATATCAAACGGGATTGGTTTTCATAAATCCCGGGTTTCGGGATTATTAAATTGCAAATCCGTGAATACCGAAATTTTTCGGTATCCCGGAATTTCCGGAAATCTCGGTATCCCGAGATTTGTGGTCGCCAATTTCGAATCTTTTTCTAATCAGGGCGATCCCTATTTAAATTGGTGAAAAGCGGTTTAGATTTATGGTCATTCCGATTTGTAGTATAAGTCTAGGTATATCGGTTCAGATTTAGATATAGCTCTCATGAGCTTATACTGCACTCGGTTTCAACCTGACTTACAACATATTCTGCTTGAAACATATATACATGTTAAGGGTAAACTCCAAATATATAATATTTGACACACACACATATTATATGTTTGGGAGGATTTTGTTCTAATCGAAAGTATGTTTTCACCCAAATATTTTTTTATTATTATTTTATTAATTATAATTCGATTAAAATTTAAATCGTATAATCTTGGGTACCGATAAATAGCATTGGATTGACAAAAAGTGATGACTTGGAACATTGATAAATAAAAAATTGGGGATGTAAAACGAAAGCTTATGACTTTTTTAACGGCTTATGACTTTTTTAACTATAACACAAAATCTGGGAAAAATTAAAATCAAGTTTCGACATCTCCACAGCTTCTGCAGAAGTCAATACACAATCTTCTGGCGTGTTCGCCGATCAAGCAGTGTCAATTCAGAACTGATGCTAACGTAGACAATCTTTGCCTCTCTAGTGCGAGGAGATATTTTGATCTTCTCAGGTCATACCTTGGCCAGATTTGTCTAGCTACTCTGCAGGTGCCAAATCTGTCCATCTTTCGTTGGACTGCCTGATTGCCTCTTGCCTAAGCCAAAGCTTTCACGTGGATAGTGGCGCAACAATATATGCAAATTCTTCGAAAATTTGTAATGTCGTCCCTTTCCTAGCAAGTTCATCTGCTTTGCAGTTCCCCGGGATATCCCTATGCTCAGGCACCCATATGAGGTGTATATTAAACTGCTCAGCCATCTCGTTAAGAGATCTGCGGCAGTCGAAGGCTGTTTGTGAATTTAGGGATGTGGTCTCCAGAGAATTGACGGCAGCGTGGCTGTCCGAGTAAATGACAGCGCCAGTGTTGGTTACTATGTTGCGACTCAGCCACTTGGCTACTTCCAATATTGCCATTATTTCGGCTTGATAGACACTGCAGGTATCTGGTAGTCTGTGAGCTATATCCAAACTAAGTTCTGCACAGTGTACTCCGAAGCCAACCTTTTCATCAAGCTTCGAACCATCCATGTAAAAGTGGCTTATGACTTTGGGGCTTGTAGAGACTTGGTCGCTGTAGTCCTTAATGCTCCGCTTATCTCTGGCAGGCTGTTCTCTGAACTTTTGTGGGTCCCTCTGTTTACAAACCTTGTTAGAGTTGTGGACCCAAGACATTCTGTTATGCGTCTTCTGTTGAGCAGACTTTGAATTAGTCTAATCAAACTAGAGTTAACTTTTAGATGTGACAGTGCCGCAATTACTGCATCTGAGTAAATTTTGTTAAAAGCCCCTTCTATGTCAAGAAATGCCACCATGGTGAATTCCTTGAAATGCAGGGACGATTCGATAGTGCTCACAAGTTCGTGCAGGGCTGATTCTGTAGACTTCCCCTTATTGTAAGCATGTTGGTTCACCGACAGGAGTTTTGTATCCAGGTTGTCCCTAATGAAATAATCTAAAAGTTTTTCCAGACGTTTCAATAGGAAGGAGGATAGGCTAATTTGTCTGAAGTCTTTTGGCCTAGTGTGTGATATCTTCCCCGCTTAGGTATGAATACCACTTTGGTACTAATGTACTTCAACATTTTCTGCATTTCTGCTGGAGTGATGCCGTCTGGTCCAGGAGACTTGAAGGGCTCAAAGCTATAAATTTTTACTTGTGTGGGTACTACAATCCTAGGTATTTTGCGTCTACGCTCTAATATCGGGACATTTTACACACTGCCAATATCAGTTTGTTATTCTCCGATTACGTATATTTATTTTAAAAGAAATTTAAAATATAGATTTGAATATATTAATTTAAAAGTTATAAGTCAAGTAGTTTATTAATTTGATTCAGTGGGACCATAATGACTGCCAGGTGGTGCACACGATAACTCTCGAAAGGAGTAACCGATAGCGGTAATATATTTCGCTACACCCGGCTAAATTAAAGTACCTCCTCACAAAGTGTGAACATTTCGTGAAATATTCATTCGCTAATAACTTCTATACTTCTTATTCGAATCTAAATTTTTCTATCGTCCTATCTTTTTGCCTCATTATTTTAGGTTCTTTCTATCGCAATATGTGAATTACTCTCCTTCCATACCAACCCTCTTGTTGGCCATGTAATACAAATTCGAAAAACAATTTCCAAATAATTGTATACGGACCAAATATCTTGTACAAAATTGTTGTTTACAAATTTTCGTTCCCAATATATTTCTTTCAATTAGCTACAACCTTTTAAATTATGCATCTATTTTCTTCAATTTTTACTTGTGTGGGTACTACAATCCTAGGTATTTTGCGTCTACGCTCTAATATCGGGACATTTTACACACTGCCAATATCAGTTTGTTATTCTCCGACTACCTATATTTATTTTAAAAGAAATTTAAAATATAGATTTGAAGATATTAATTTAAAAGATATTAATTTAAAGATATTAATTTAAAAGTAGTTTATTAATTTGAATTAGTGGGACCACAATGACTGCCAGGTGGTGCGCACGATAACTCTCGAAAGGAGTAACCGATAGCGGTAATATTTTTCGCTACACCCGGCTAAATTAAAGTACCTCCTCACAAAGTGTGAACATTTCGTGAAATATTCTTTCGCTAATAACTTCTATACTTCTTATTCGAATCTTTTGAAATTCCATTTGTAGTATTAGTTAATTATCCGCTATCACCTCGAGAAAAATGGGCGAAGTTGCCATGCCCTTTTGTTACCTCCCACACAAATGCCTAGCCCAAATGGATGAAGCTACACGGAGCAAAATCACATTTTTTGATATGGTTAAATCGTAATAAAATATATTTGGAACACAAATTTTTAAATATTATATATTTCTGAGCAAATAAATTTTATTGAGCGCCCCAGTAGGCGAGTTGGTAGCGTACTCGCCTATGAGTTTGGGGGTCGTGGGTTCGATTCCCACCAGAGGCTCTGGTCTGTCGCTGCAAAAATTCAGCCATATGGTCTTTGTAACCCGGCCTTTCCCTGGACCTTAAAAATTAGAATATAAATTTACTTTGTATTGTAATTCATATAAATAAATAAATAAATAAATTTTATTTGAAAATCAATAAAATTTATTTGGAACACATATAGGGTAATTCCAAAGAAAATCGACCCACTCCGAAATTTTATGAATTTCGATTTTGCTGAAATTTTGCACGCGCAATTTTTTAAATCTTTAAAATGGTACTTATTTCATTTAATTCTGACCTTCCATTCTAAAGTTATGTCGACTTGAACATAGCTCAATTTTCAAAAAAAAAATGAAGATGCCCCACTTGGCACCCTATAAAATCTAAACCGCTAAAAATTTTGACAAACGGGAAACTGTCAAAATTTCCTATCATCTTGCAGTATGCGCGTGCAAAATTTCAGCAAAATCAAAAAGGTAAAATTTTCAAATCGTAATTTTTGGGTCGATTTTCTTTGGAATTACCCTATCCTATTAATATATTACAACAACATATATTTGCCACACTAATTTTTTCAGATAAAATATGGGTTTATATACGAATAAAATTATTGTTTAGGAATTTTTTCCAAATATATTTTGTGTAAAAAGCTTCTCAAAACGTTTTAGTTTTTCGAATTTCAATGATTTCGAGTTATACCTTAAGGCACTAACTTTATATTTATGTTAATTCCAAGTCGTAATTTGTTGTAATATGTAATTTAAAATTTCTGAAAAAACTGATAGTTGAACTACTGAAAAAAAGTTCAAATAAAATATATTAGTATGACAACAAAGATTTGTTTAGAACAACATCTTTCCAAATCAGTAATATTTGTATGTGCCAAATATAATATACTTGGAGTGTACCCTAACCATTTATATATTTCAAGCAGAATATGTTTGGGACAATATACTGCAGGAGCGATATTTTTTCAGCGTGTAGAGTCACGAAACTTTTTGTGCACAGACTTTTGGGCGTACAGTAGATCAAAAAAGAAAAAAATATGGTATCGCACACAACATCCAAACGGCTAGAACTAAAATCGCGAAATTTGGTGCGATAGCAGCCATTGGAACGTAAAAAAGGATATATTCGGTATCAACTTCGATCTTATTTAAGCTTAATTGAAGTTAAACTCTCTGTCATTATTAAAATAATTATTAAATTTGCTTAATATTTATATTGTAATTTCAAATAAGGAAATCCAAATAAAGAAATAATACAAAAAAATTTAATGACCAAACCAGTGTTTTATTATTTTATAGTTGTTTTTATTGGGCTAATGTTGGTCAGATATTTATTGATGCAAATAAAACAATTTATTTCACCATTTTATCTCGACGTTTCGTCGGTTTTTTCCGACATCTTCAGGAGATTATTTATTTTGTGAAATATCTGTTGACAAAGATAGTTTTTTACAATGTTTTTGTATATAAATACTAGCATTTAAATACCCGGCGATGCCCGGGTTGCCTTTGAAAACAGTGATCCAAACATTAGTATTATTTTTGATTTTGAATAAAAAAGAAGGACCCAAAAACTAAAAACAAATGTTGGCTATAGCAAAATTTAGGAATGAAAAAATCTTAAAGAATTTTGAAATGTAGTGGAAGAATGAAAAATTGCTTTGGTCACTACTGACAACAATCTTAAAATTCAAAATTGTTTTTTTCCTGTGTATACTACATATTATTTTATCTTTGTATAATTTAAACGCGAGAGTTGACCACTGTCCACAAAACGACTATGTTAATAGTCCGTAGGCTATACCACACTGGAGTTTCTAGCTTTCTACCTGTTATATGAGCCGCAACGTTCAAGCGGCCAAAAGTCGCTTGAATTAGTATTAACATTGCCATTTTGGGCCCTTAAAGTACAGAAAGAGTGGAAATTGCATTGGTCACTGCTACACTGGCCACAGTCTGAGATTTGACCGAATTGACAACGTTATATATTTTACCACATTAGGTGGTGAGAGATATATTTTGAACAGGGGTTAGAAGTTTTACAATCTGTAAAATAGTGAACATTGTTTTGGCCACTTCTTCACTGACCACTGTCAGAGAATTCAAAATTATTATATTTACAAAGTTTTAACTTTGTGTCCTATTAGAGGCTTCAGAAAGGACGAAAACAATTCAAAACGCTATAACTGACCACTGGCCGAAAAATGTCTACGTGAGTAGCCCGTGGTTTATACAACACTCATGTCTTTGAGAGTGCAATTTATGGGATTTTTAATGTATTGAAAGAATGAAAAACTCTTAAAGAATCTTGAAATTCAGTAAAGATTGAAAATGGTTTTGGTCATTGTTTAACTGACCACTATCGTAGAATTAAAATTTTGATAGCGCTACAACTGACTACGTGTCAAAAACGACTGTGTGAATAGTCTGAAGGGTATACAACACTAAAGTCTATACCAAAGCAAAATTTAAAGCTTCCTACTTCTTAAAGGTACCGTAATGGTCAAGTGGTCAAAAGTCGCTTGGTGTAAAATCGCACCCCTTGGAGATCAGTATACAAACATAAATTATTAGGATTATAGCTCTTAAAGGACTATTACATTACAGAAAGCGTGGAAATTGATTTGGTCACTGCTAAACTGACCACAGTCGGAGAAGTGGCCGAATTGACAATGTTAGATAGGTTACCACAGTAAGTGGTGAGTGATATATTTTGAAAAGGCTTTAAAAATTTTAAGACGCGGTTTTATGTCCGGTTTGACCTCAGACTGGACATCGAATTGTTGTTTTCGCATCTCCATTGAGATCAGTCTGTACATATAAATTTGTAAATCATTGACTCTTAAGGAACTTTGAAAATCAGAGAAATAATGAAAATTGTTCGGGTCACAGTTAAACTGACCACATTCAGATAATTCAAAATAATTTTTCGCGCATATATTTGCGGTTTATAGTACTTCATATATACAAAGTTTTAACTTTGTATCTTATTAGAGGATTCCGAAACGACAAAAACAAAACGCAAGTTTCGATAGCGCTACAACTGACCACTGGCCGAAATATGATTAAGGGAGTAGTCCGTAGTTTATACAACACTCCAGTCTATGTGTGAGCAAAATTTCAGCTCTCTAGCTTTAACAGAAGCCTCTGTGGTCAAGTGGTCGAAAATCACTTGGCGGAAAAACGAAAATCAAAGTAGCCTATGGCACTTCCCAGGCATTGGTCTATCTGTCCACCAAGTTTCAAGAAAATCGGTTCAGCCGTTTAGGCGTGATGCTGGAACAAACAAACAGACAAACAAACGATTTTATAATATTAATAGGATTCGAAGTTCAACTTACGATTTTATTTACAAATTCATATAATTAATTTTTATTATTTAAAAACGGGACATCACGGCACAGTTAAAAAATAATAATATAATTAATAATATAAAATGGTTTAAAATATCACAGTTGAACTTAAAGCTAACATCACAGAGTTTCACGCCAAGATTCAATAAAGCATTGTACTCTGCATTCTATTGAAGTAGCTGTAGAACTGGCGCCAAGACATTAATTCTTCATTGTATTTTTTCCTTCCGGAATATAATGTGCTATATTTTATCTGGATTTTCTAATGGAGAACTTAATTCTAAAAATCCGCAAAAGTAAGCGAGTCTAAAAATAGAACAGTCAAATTGTCAGCTTAATTACAAAAATGCGAAAAAAGAAAGCGAGGCTATCGAAAAAATCGTGTTCCCTTAAATACTTAGTACAATTTACCGTTGATGAATGCGAGACCTTTGGTGGTGCAGAAAGCTAACATGACTGTTTTAAAGCAAGTAACACGGGTTCAAATCCTCGTCGGATCGAAATAAAAATAAATCTATATATATAAAAATTAATCGTGGTTTGTTCGACTGCTTAAAACTTGAAAACTACTGGACCAAATTGGATGCTTCCTTCTGCGGATTTGTTGGTAATTGCTACGCGAAGGTTTAGGAAAAATTTAAGTCGCAAAATTCTCAACAGTTGGCGCTAACCTATTGACCGCTGAGGCTCCTATAAGAGCTAGAAAGCTGAAATTTTGCACAACCTTAGACCAGACTGTTGTATAAACAACAGACTTGTGGCATAGTAATTTTTTGGCATGTGGTCAGTTCTATATAGCTATCTAGCGCTATCAAATACTTGAGTATTGTGTTTTTCCTTTCAGAAGCATCTATAAGATCAAAAGCTAAAATTTAGTAAATATGGAGTACTATTCACGACAAATATAAACGCGAATATTTAACTCTCTGACTGTGGTCAGTGTAGCAGTAACCATATTTTTGGTCATTATTTCAGTAATTTTAAAAGTTATTTAAGAGCTAAGAAACTAAAAATGTAAGTGTACATACATATGTCAAAGGGGACCACTTGACCGCTGATTCTCCCGAAATAGCTACACAGTTGAAATTTTGGATATGGATAGACTCGAGTGTTGTATAAACGCAGGACTTTTCACAGAATCGGATTTTGCCCAGTGGTCAGTTCTTGCACTATAAAAACGTGAGTGTTGTTTTTATCCTTTCAGAAGAAACAAACCTAAATATTCGTATATGTGTGAAGGAAAATGTTGTATTGGTCAAACGGGTGTGTAGCGTCCAACATTACCTCATCATTCGAGAACGGATCGGTCAATTTTGGGATTGATGGATTCGTGTTGGACAATGACACTGTGGGAGGAAATTTTAGGATTGGTCAAAGGGGCCAGACAGAGCCAACACAACCTCATAACTCGAGAACGGATCTTGAGAATTTCAAGATAATGAACCTGATGTATTAGCACAAGGAAGGGCTCAATGTAGAAAAATTTAGGATGGGTCAAATGAGCGTTGCGCGGCCGTTATAACTCGAGTATGGATCGTTAGACTTTGGGCTTGGTGTATTCGTATTGGTCCAAGAAAGTACTCTATGTAGGAAAATTTAGAATTGGTCAAAAAAGCGAAGCGCGGCCAACACAACCTCATAGCTCAAAAATGGATCGTTCGATTTTCGCAATTTTGGGCATGATGGATTTGTATTGGCCCAAGGAGGAAAACCGTGGACGAAAATTTAGGATTGTTCAAAGCGACGCGACATCACAAACTCATAACTCAAGAACGAATCTTTCGATTTTATGATTTTGGGCTTGATGGGTTCGTATTGGTAAAGGAAGGACACTATGTAGGAAAATAGAGGTTTGGGCAAAGATACGTGGTGTGGCCAACATTAATCTCATAACTTGAGAACAGATCTATCGATTTGCACGATTTGCCTTCCACACAAAAAATATAATATTTCGAAGTATATCGAATTAGCAAGCGCGTAAGCCATATGAATACTGAAAACGGAATCTAGAAAACCATTGCACAAATCATCTTGAAGTTTTTAGTTAATAATTTTGATAGCATTGTAAAAAACTGATCAGTACGGAGTGAGAGTGCCGGTAGGTGAACATCGACATCGTTATAAACTTCAGTTATTGTCATTGTGTTTAATACAATACAAAGAACCATGTTCGTATTATTACTTTCATTACATTAAAGAATTTGGGCAGAACGAAGTTCGCCGGGCCAGCTTGTAAGTCTATAAAATTAAAAATAGAAAATTAAAACGAAAGAAAACTTTTTTTTTTCATTTTTCTAACCTGGTGAAAAAATCGAAAAAAGAAGGCATTCTTTTTTCAGCAATTCAGAATTAGTTCCAGAAGTATCATCCCTATATAAAAAGAAACGGTTAGGGAAGCGAGTGGGGAATTAGTACGCACAAAGCTGCTTAATTCCCTACTCGATTGCTATTTGGGACATTGTGCCCAAATTTGTTTAGTGTGGTACAGTGGAACACAAATGTGTTAAGTATGATGTAGTGAAGGCAAAGGGTTACACGCTGAAAAAAATCGCTTATGTGGTATATTGTCACAAACATATTCCGCTGGAAATATACAAATATTTAGGGTACACTGTAAACATATTATATTTAGCACACATAAAAATTTTATATTTGGGAAGATGTTGTTCTAATCAAAAGCTTGTTTCAGTCCTAAAATTTTCTATTTGGGAAAAATATTTATTTGCATTTAGGTATTCTGCAAATACAGGGCTGTGGAGTCGGAGTCGGAGTCCGAAGTCGAAAAATTATGGACGACTCCGCGATGTATTGTGCAAAATTTACCAATTATGTAATAGAACTTTTGCACTCAAATAAATTTTTGGGAAAACAATTTTGGTAAAAAAGAAGGATAAAATATTCGAAGCTTTTAACCAAATATTTATGTATGCCAAAAATATCTACAAAGTTAACCAAACTATCGAGTTTTTATGTAAAACAGTTTTAGGAATGCTCTGATTATATTTAGCTAACAAAAAATATTTTTGCAGGACTATACGAGGGTTGCTATATATATGTCTGCATTTACATTTCCATTTGAAAGTTTGACATTTTTTAGCATAAACGTACTCAGAACGTTTTGACGTACGACCATCATTTGTGTTGTTTACAGTGACTTGAAAAAATCAATTTTGCAAAAAAAATGGAATTAACTCGTGATTTTCATTTTCGTGAACTTAAATCTTTGTATGGCGATGAAGCACCACCCTATAGCACTGTGAAAAACTGGTTTAATGAATTCAATCGTGGCCGACGCTCACTCTAAGACGAATCCTTGGGCATTTCTTCCACCAGCATACATTCGATATTGCATGAACACCTGGCCGTAAAAAAGGTTTGTTCTCGTGTCGATTGGTGCAAAGAAATTTTGAAAAAATATGATCGCGGTGCTTCAAAAGACGTTTATACATAAGATCGTAACAGGTGACGAATCTTGGATCTATGCGTATGAGCCCGAAACAAAACAGCAATCGACCGTGTGGGTCCTCCAAGACGAGCCAAATCCAAAGAAAGTTGTTCGTGGAGGAAGCACTTCGAAGCAAATGGTCGCCTATTTCTTCGGCAAAACTGGTCATGTGGCGACTGTTCCGCTTGAGCAACGTAGGACGGTCAATTCTGAGTGGTACACCCCAATTTATTTACCTGAAATCTTCGGAGAAATTCGAAAAAACGAACAAGAGAAGACGAATCATTGGGCACCATGATAATGCGTTATCTCACACATCGGCTCAAACCAGCGCCTTTTTGACCGGCCAAAGCGTCGAATTGATGGGTCATCCCTGATTTGACACCCAATGACTTCTTCTTATTCACTCACATCAAGATAAAACTGCTTGGTCAACGTTTTTCGACGCCTGATGCAGTTGTTGAAGCGTTCAAAAACCATGTTTTGGAGGTGTCTCAATCGGAGTGGAGAAAGTGCTTCGACAATTGCTTTGAGCACAAGCAAAAGTGTATAAATCGTGCTGGAGAATACTTTGAAAAACAATAAAATAATTTTTGATGATAAATATTCGCATTTTCATTATTAGGCCAGAAATATACATAGCAGCCCCCGTACACTATTCCTAAGCGAGTATAAAACACGTAAGGAAGGCCGAGCGAAGCCAACTATATGATACCGTACAACACCTTGTTAGAGCAGAATAAGCTCAGATATTGTAAATATTAATATGAGATAATTACATTCTAAATCTAAACAGAATTTGTTAAAATTACACGGATGGTTCGAAACTTGATGAAAAGGTTGGCTTCGGAGTACACTGTGAAGATCTTAGTTTGGATATAGCTCACAGACTACCAGATACATGCAGTGTCTATCAAGCCGAAATAATGGCAATATGGGAGTGGCTGAGTCGCAATATTGTAACCAACACTGGCGTTGTCATTTACTCGGAGAGCCAGGCTGCCATCAATTCTCTGGAGGCAACATCCCTAAATTCACAAACAGCCCTCGACTGCCGCAGATCTCTTAACGAGATGGCTGAGCAGTTTAATATACACCTCATACGGGTGCCTGGGCATAGGGATATCCCAGGGAACTGCAAAGCCGATGAACTTGCTAGGAAAGGGACGACATTACAAATTCTTCCTATTTACAAAGAGGCAATCAGGCAGTCCAACGAAAGATGGACAGAAATCGGAACCTGCAGGGTAGCTAGACATATCTGGCCAAGGTATGACCTGAGAAGATCAAAATATGTCCTCGCACTAGAGAGGCAAATATTGTCTACGTTAGTATCAGTTCTGACGGGACACTGCTTGATCGGCGAACACGCCAAAAGATTGGGTATTGACTCCAATGACTTCTGCAGAAGCTGTGGAGATGAGGAATAAGTGGAGAGCATTTAGCACTTGCTATCCGTCGATATAATTGAAAAAAAAAATGGGCGAAGTGGCCCGCCCTTTTGGTACCTCCCACACAAAAGGGACCATTTTGAACAAAAAGTTAACTGCTACTAACTTTAATACCAGTACAAACAAATACTTGAAAATTTGTACAGTGTAATGTTTTTATAGTACTATAGTTCAGTGAAAATGGGACTTTATTGGAACGGCTCTTTTGATACCTTCCACACAAATGGACAAATTTGCACCAAAATTTAACTGCTTATAGCTTTTATATCTTTTACATGTTTTTATAGTACCTACAGTCCAGTGACAAGTGGACGTCATTGTCACGCCCTTTTTGATACATCCCACACAAAAGTACTATTTTGAAGCAACAGTTAACTGCTTATTACTTTAATGCCAGCGCATAATTTAAAGTTATTAAATGAATTTACCAATATTTTTTGGGACTTAAGGTGAGGGGATTCGTAAGTCGGTGTTCCCGACTGAACTTTCTTACTTGTTTTTTATTGCAGAATAGGTACTGTGTAATAGGTTTTAACTATCCGCTCTGTGATAAACACGTCCGTTCACTACGACTGAATAGCAACGACTCCTGGGTCAACGACTCTGTGGGTTATATCAAGAGTAAGTTATTTAACCGAAACCGAACTTCAAATCGATAAATATAGTTGTTTATACTCAATCTAAAAATTATCTAGTAAGATTAATTTAAAAATTGTACGTCCATAGTTTCTCAAAAGTCATTTGAAGGCATGTAGTATACATACCCCTTTTATATCTGGCCAATATTGAAATTCCGACCGACAGACTCAAGGAATTAAGGCCTATAGAAATCTCAATTTACTTACTGTTAGCTATTTATTAAAGAATAAAAAATGATTTAATATAGTTTAACAAGTTGTTTTATTGAGTCTCTACCGAATTTGTACCAAAGATTCATCATTTCTATCGGGCTTTCATTCAGCCTTAAGACTAACTATCCATTTTCCGCGATCTCCTTGTTTCATACTTTTTTTTCCCAAAAGGCACAAATGTCGATTTTTTCATCCTTTCATCATCTTTAAAAATGTGTTCGTATTTACATCCATTTTTGTCCAAAACTATAAACTTGGTACATGGTCCATGTATGTGCTGAAAAACGCATAAGGGCAAAAGTCAAAAATTTTTTGACGGCGGTCAGCGCGCCTCTCTATGTAATGAAATATCGCCAAAGAAGCGATTATAGTGGCTGGAAGTACCTACAAATTCATATAGGTGTGATGATGTGCTCCAATCGAACCAACCATAGAGCTCTCCAAACCTTAGTTAAACTTGCGTGAATTTTTTTATAGGGTATTTCGCGGGGCACGTCGACTGTTTTACATAGATTAATCTGAATTTATTGTCCTGGAAGGTTTTTTACATTGCGAATACTGAAATCAGGGGCGCGTAACAAAATAATGAATCACTGAAATTTTATTCACATTTTAAAATTTTGCAAAAATTTTGTTCTTGAAATTTTTTATAGTATAAAGTTCTTAAATTCATTTCTACAGTTGAGGTGCCCTTAACAACCATGGATACGTATTTGAAGATTGAAGTCTTGTACGCGAAGAACGAGACACTTTTGTCTCAGCGATGATCGTCAAGGCAAACCCAGTGCGCTGTACAGATATGGCTGAAGTTCATATCAATTAAAAGGATTTTTAAGGATCAATTCCGAAATCAGAGGCGCGTCATTTTATTTTATCAATACTTAGGAATTTTGTAGAGAAATTTTGTACTGAAATAAAACACAAATGAAATGGACTTCGTTTTTTGAAGCAAATATAACTCTTTAACCAACAGAGATATTACCTTCATTCTTTCTTGAAGATTACAGCTAGTTCTCCCATCTATTCGCGGCATTTTTCCTACATTTTTCCGATTTTTATATTTCGCGGGATTAAAAATGTTTTGTTTCGCTATATTTTTGCAAATAATGAAGGCACTGCGAATATTTTGACATATGCTGATAGAAATGGGAATGGTCTACGATTGTTGGTTTAGTTTTCTCAATTCCGCTAAAAATTGAATTTTATAGAATTTTATTGAAATTTAAATTTGAAACCGCCATAACTTTCGCGCCCCTTAATGAAATTAGTTCACATCAACGGTTTTTACTCGCTTACATTTTTATCTCTGTCTACTACAAACGTGGCCGATGTGCTCGCAAAATTTTTTTCGAAAAAAAATTTACTCAAAAATGAAAAAAATTGACTTGCCCATAACTACTTCTGTTTTTATATAGGAAACACATATCTAATTTTGCTGCTATCTGAACCAATTAAGATATCGAAAAATGCTTTGGCAACAATAAACATTTTTTGGAAAAACGCGACGAATTGCAAAAATAAAAAAATTCAAAATATGATATCTATTTATATTATATTTAATTCGTGGCAGTTTACATGTTTGGTCCAAAAATGGACGGGATCGGACCAATGGGCATGGACCCTCCCATATAAGTCAAATTTTGAAATTGAGATAACTTTCACAATTTGTTAGCAAATCTGCTACAATTTTGTGTATATGTATCTGGCGGCAGTCTACGTTATTGGTCCAAAATGAGCAGGATCGGAAAAATGGGCGTGGCACCGCCCATATAAGCCAATTTTTTAAATTGCGATATATTGCACAATTTGTTAGCGAAAGTGCTGTAATTTTGTGTATATGTATTTGGGGGCAGTTTACGAGATGGGTCCAAAAATGGACGGGATCGGACCAATGGGCATGGACCCTCCCATATTTCTTTTTCCAATTCATTACATTTATTATTGAATCTTTCGTTATTAAACAATGAAAATAGCAATAAGTGGACAAATCTTAACCTAGAATACTATTCTCTGGGTTATTGCCATTGCGAATAAACCATTGAGACTTTACACGTTTTTTTACTTTAACAAAAGGTTAACATTTCAAATTTAAGAATTCATAATTTAATTTAATTTTTTGTTTTTGTTTAGTTAAGTTTTTATTTAAATCAAGTCCAGCGTATCTCTCCTTCTAAGGCGGTTATGACCTTCAAAATTTAGTAGTTCTCGAGCCAGGATGTTTGGATGATTCAATAGTTTGCCCAGGTAACTTGAGATCCTTATGGATGTTAGCGTTTCTTATATACCATGGTGCACCTGTAATTAAACGAAGAAAGTTCGATTGTCTTCTTTGTGATTGGTATACATTTGAAGCGCACGCTGTACCCCAGAGCTGAATACCATATGTCCAAATGGGCTTCAATACCGTTTTGTATAAAAGAACTGTATACTCTTGATCTAGGGCAAATCTTTGGCTGATACTGAAGTTGATTAGTTTTGAGTTTTATTTGAGTAACTTAAGAGTCTATGTGGCGCGACCACGTCAAGCGCCGATGTAAATGGATTCCAAGATATTTTTCATGATCCTTTTGGGGAATAAGTGAATTGAAAATAGAAATTGGAGGACTTGTATCCCTTCGTAGGGTAAAAGTAACATGAGTCCATTTTGAGGCATTCATTATTATTATTCACCATTTTTTTAACCATTCTTCTAGGATTCGGACATGAGACTGCAGTTGATCAGACGCAGTATCGTATCGTCCGCAAAAGTAGACGTGTGCGTAAAGTTGGTTGTGGGCATATCTGCCGTAAAAATAACGTACATTATAGGGCCAAGGATGCCCCCTGTGGGACACCGGCATTTATTTTCTTAGGGCTAGAAAAAATGCCATTTGATTTAACTTGGAAAGACCGGTTAGTAAAATAACTCTTGAACAGTTTTTGAGTGTTGATTGGCAGAAGGTCGCATATTTTCGTACCAGACTTTGTCAAATGTCTGGGAAACATCTATGAATAGCGCCGAACAGTATTCTTTATTCTCAAAAGCTCTTTTGAAGCAGGTTACGATACGATGTCCCTGTGTACCCCTCCCATAAAAGCCAAATTTTGAAATTGAGATATATTCCACAGTTTGTTAGCAAAACTGCTAAAATTTTATGCATATGTTTCTGTATCTACGTGATTTACCCAAAAATAGGCGGCACAGTACCTGTGGGCGTGTCCCTGTCCATATAGGCCAAAGTTTGAAATTGAGATATATTGAACATTTTGTTAGCGATACTGCTATTTAGTAAATATATTGGCAGTCTAGGAGCTGTAATATTGTGCATATGCATTTGATGGCAGTCTAAGTAATTGGTCCAAAAATGTTTGTTAGCGGGAGTACTGTATTACTATGGAACTGTAATTGATGGCAGTCTTCGTGATTGGTCGAAAAATAGACGGGATCTGAAATCTGGGGCAACGAAGTTGACCGGGTCCTGCTTGTAGGAATATAAATTCTACAACAATCCATAGATTTTCATGTTGGTATTGGTTTCTTCGTTAGGATGCTGATTATTGAAAATTGGAATAAAATATTTGTTTGCGATTTTTTCTAGTGCTCTTCGCGACAGCAAAAAACTATTTTTTTACAAAAAAAATTACTAGTAATTTTTCACAACTGTTACTAAACCACGTTGTTTCTACGTGAATGATATATTTTCAAGATTTGTACACCTCATAATTACCATAAATTAAACGCGTACTTAGGCTCTATCAGGCTTATATTAAAAAAATATAGTCATAGGAACATGAAAATTTAATTTTAAAAAATTGTATCATACAAAACTTTTGGTTTAGATTTTATGGAATTTTATCCCTCAAACTACACCAACAAAAGTTTTTAGACCTTGGACACAAAAATATTTTGCTGTTGCATAATGGTATAATTTGATAAAAGGAACAAAATGAAGCTTGCGGAGAAAGAATCGGAATATACTTTTACATTTCCATACAAACTTGAACCACCCTAATGTATGTGTTTTTCAGGAAATATTTAATATCTAAAATGTAAATTATGCAACTCCTGCCAATAAGGCCAAATTAAACACTAATATTACAGGAAATTTTATCGAGATTTTTCGTATTAGACTAAAGTTATCCCAAGTATTATATGTATATGTATGTACATCGATACCTTCATTCTAAAACATGCTTAGTCGATTTCCATTACAAAGGAATTCCACCCATTTGATCTCCTTTCCTGAAAAGCTGGCTTTTTGCACTTGGCATAGTTTAGAATGGAGGTATCGACATGTGTATGTAGGTAGCTCTTTAGCAATGTTGTCAAATGGTTACATTTAACAAATCAAAGTTTATTTAAAAATAATTCCTTTTATCAAACAGGCTATATTGTATGTGTGTATGTATGTAGGTACGTCTGAAAAAACCTAAATTGTACCTATTTCGGGTGGATAAATCGTATTATTACCTAAAGCAGTAAGAAAATATATTTGCAACAAGACCCGGTGTTATCCATAACAAATCCCCTCGTATAACTTAACATAAACGAGAATTGTATTGAATCGATTATTTTCTAATTCATGGAATTAGAGCACAACAATCGCTTTTTAACGGTGTATCTATGTTGTGTTATGACGAAAAAGGACTACAGAGTTCTCCTCAAAAGAACAATACACCCAAAGTACACAACACTCATACGAACCAATCTAACGACATCCATGCACACACTGACACACACATGTAAATATATAAAAAAGGTAGCAGCTAAACAGCAGTGGTTGAAATTATTGTTGTTGGCGCACAAAATAAAAACAGGAAAAAAAACGAAAAAAGGTTCAATGCGAGCTAAGAACGTACAGCAGTAGCTTAACTTCATTCGTATCTGAACCTTACAACGCGAAGGACGTGCACAAAACGACAACGGTGCCAGCGAGCAAACGAGCTAGCCCTTCGAGACGACAACAATAACATAAACAACGTGAAACCAAAAAAAACTCTTCTCAACGCATAGAGAGAAATACCAAGTACGGCGAGAGTAAAAGAACTACGACAAATAAAGTGAGCGAGAGAGTGAACCCTACATGACGTAGTAAAGTACAAAGTGACATTGTGTGCGTGTGTTTGATTCGAGTGTTCGTTGGGTATTTTTGCGCAATTTTATTTGTGTATCCCAAGGATTGGTATAGAAACCCCCAATAGAAAAATTTAAAGGAATACGCAAGAGAAACGTCATAGCGTAAATTAGTATATTTTCAGAATAAGAAATACAAAAAATTAAACGAAATTGTAAAGTGTTAAATTAAATTGAAGTGAAAATGTCGGAAAACTCATCGGAATACCTAAAACGCACCTGCCTCATCTGCGGCTGTCATACGAACCAGACGATAAACATCTATGAACCCCGCAGTGGACCAAATATTGTCCAGCTTATACAGGCGAAATTCAAATTCCAGGTAAATACACCGAAATGTCCTAACAACGATTATAAAGGATTTAAAAAACGTATCTATCGATTTATTGGCAATCCTTTTTACTTTGGTTGGTCAGTCTTCGCTTCATTAGACGCAAAAAAAATCAATACGACACCAGGACAGTCTTGCTTTTCTACGATACACACTGAGTTCTATATATCTCTATGTGGAAATGAGTCACCGCCGTTTTTGCTCCTTCTTCTTCTGTTTTTAGTCGAGAGCAGGGGTGATTGACTTTCCGCCCGAAAAAACTACCACCCACCAAAAGCAAAAAAGAAAAAGCAACCACAGCCGTCCTCGACAGCATCCTGTCGCTTAACTCTGGCGAGATGTTGTCATGACATCAGAGCTTTCTCGTGGCGAGCGAAGTGGGGTGGGAACAAATTTATAGGTCAATAACGCTTTTAATGACAAAATGTCAAACTCTTGCGTCTGTCAGTCTGTCTGTAGATTTCATTTTATTCAATGCCAAAAAGGTCGTAATTCATCGTTGTCTCGCCTTCAAAATCTGCACCAGCAGCTGTGGAAAGGCGTGATTTCCTCTCTAACAGTGAGGCCTAGTCATCCAATATTCGAACCGTCCTTTCTACCGGATATTGAAACATTTTGTGAATTTCATAAAATAGCAGATGGCAGATGTCACTTGTTCCCATGATTCCCGATTCCCACATATTCCGTCGTAATTCGACACCGTTCTGTCGCCTGAACCCTGAACGCTTGGAAAGTAAAGTGGCTCGCTGTGTCTGCTTTGGGCAGAGGGCAACAAAAACACAAACTCCAGACACTGGATGCATGATCGATCGATGGCGATGGTGGGTTTGAACTTGTATCGGGCAGTGTTTTTTTTTTTGTCACTGTTCTTGTAGTTGTTGTTGTCGTTGTCATATCCTTAAAATATTAAAAATATCGATCACATGTTATTCATAAAGAAAACGAGATGGTGTTGGCAAAGTAGCTACTCTACTTCATTGAAATTTGAGACATATCCGTAGATGCATAAATTATATGTATGTATTTGTATGGTTGTTTGTACGTACGTACGTACTCGTACTACAACGATACTCATAGGTTTATTTGATGCTGTTGTTTTTATTCTTCTCTGAGAAATTTTTGAATTCTCCAAAGCAGGTTGATTGTTTATTTGCTGTCTCTTTTATGAAACGGAAAATAAAATTGTCAGCTGTCCTTTGCCGGTGGTAATGCGACAGAGTCGAAGATCATCGGCTGCCGGTTTTATGCAGGTCCTTTTGTGTTGTGTTTAAGACGACAGTGCAGAGTGCAGTAGCAGCTGCTGCTCTCCAAAAGTGGCACAGTGATACAGGTTCGACAATTTAAAAGGATTTTTTCTTTTGACAACTAATACGAGTTTTTAAAGAACCTGTGAGTCAATTGAAGCATAGCTGCGAATAACGTTGCACATGACAAAATTAAAATTGTTCAGAATTTGCAAAAAACTTTTAAAAGTAGCAGACACTTTCTACATTATATTTTTTGCTTAATTATGGAGACATTTTATTTAAAAAGATATTTTATAAAAAAAATTAATAAAATTTTAATTATTTAAAAAATTACAAATTATATCTGTTCGCAGTGGAAAAACATTTTAGTTTTTTATTTAAAACATTTTCGGGTGAAGAAACTACATCGTTGGTTAACGTGGTGGCTAAAAACCATTCTTTAGCCTCAATAAGTATATTATTATACCGTTTTGATAAAAAAAAACTATATTGTACTTAATGATTCTAGCTCCAATGGTTTTTCATTCAGTGGAAGAACGTTGTAAGTGACTAACAATTACAACTTTATTCCCCACCTATCACTTTATTATTACATTTTTATAAAGATAAAGTGCATAAATTCAGCTGATTTAGTATTAGGGCAATATAGAAGAGCCTTATAAACAATAATTTGCAAAAATATACGTTTTGCAAAAAATGACGTTTACAACGTCATTCGTCATCATTCAATTATTGACATTGATTTGATGTCGGATATTTTTCTTAATCAAAATCACAGTAACACTTGTCACTGATTCATGTACAAGTAAATTTATTCAAAATATGCCATCGCAATGTATGTAAATCAAATATGAGAATTTGAGGGGATAAAATATTTTAAACTTGCACCATAAACGTACTTAATGTACTGGTACTCGTTCACTTCAATCAGATATTTTAGAGAGATACTCGTATTTTAAGTAAAAAGTTGTATCAACAAAATGTATGTAGCACTATTAAAATAACCAGCAGAACCATCACTCATTTTCATGTTAACACTTCCTAGCCCAATTACAAATATTTTAAAGTCAATAATAACAATCTAAAATTGTGTTTTTTATATTTAAAATTAGTAAACTTAATTATGGTCATAACTGGGCAAATAGGAGCGAATAGAACATTCTACCGGTATGCATTTTATTATAATATGAAGACGTTAAAGGCTCAAAAATGTACCACAATTATAACAAGACAGTGACTTTATAAAATGCTACATAGTTCCCAGATAACCATTTTTAATATCCAACATCCAACTTCATTAGTGGTATTCCGTTTTACCATATACTCGTATATGTATGTATAGTAATCAACATTATTCAATACCTTGGTCCTACATACCTCCAAGTATATGATAGCGATCTACGATTTCCTCTGATTCACATGTTTTAACTCGATATAATTTTAGCTATAAAATCTTCATAATTGACCTTCAGAATACATTCTCGTAGAACGTAGTGAAGAACAGTGGGAGCTGTAAAATCCAAAAGCCATTTCATACATTATTAGCTCGGATCATATGTCGGGCAAACCACTGTGTTCAAGTCATAGGAAACCTGAATTGTTTTGTTTTTTACTGAGATGAGAGTTTGTTTGTTGTGTCTGAAATTTGGTTAATGCTCCAATTTTGTGCGGGTCAGTTGTTGGGCAAAAAAAAAAAATAATAAAAAAAACCAATTCATTCGGTTGTATGTGATGAAGTGAGGAGATTCAGCTACATCGAACGACAGTCGTGCAACACAACAAAACGGCGACAGCTGTATTTGTGGCACAGTCAGGCAGTAATCAGTAATAGCACCTTCGCTGCTGCTGGGCGCTCTGTTTGCGGCCATCGGTGCTGGACTCCTTTTCCTTCTTTATCAACTGCTTCGTCCGTTCATGTGAGTATCAGAAAGCGTATTTTGCACCTGGTGATCAATTCGTATGCATTTACAACACATGACGATGGCGTTGGTTTTGTCGTTGCTGCGGACGCATCAGCTGCTGCCGTTTTTGTTGTTATTGTTGCTGCATTCTGTATAAAAGTGATTAAGCCCTTTGTGTGTTTTGAAAATCCTTCTCGCCACACCACACCGCAACGCACGGCACACGCGTCATCTGTCCTCCTTTCGATGGGGTTACCGCATCTAAGACATGGGTGTCCTAACGTCGTTACACCAAAGGTGTTTCTAACGCTTGCCCAGGTAACAATTACCCATTGCCTTGTGCACAAATGTAAATAGTTTGAAAAGGCATGCGCGCCAAGCTCTCCAAAAGGGCTTTGCGTTAAATGCAAAGGTAGGGCACGCAGACCGCACATGCGACAGCTGCTGTTATCAGTCATTGGGTTTGTCATGCCCGTCCATAATATGCATGTTTACCGGCTTTTCGTGCAGCACATTGCTGCTGTTGTATTTGTTGTCATTGGTGCCCCGGTTGCCTGATGGCAGGTGGTTTGGCCCAAACGAAAACAATTTATATTTTATTGATATACACGTACCATATGTAACAATACCAGTTCCTTTCGATAATTATGCCAAATGCAACGGTCGGTCATTATCAACGGGATTTTGATTATGTTAGTGTACCCTGTGTCTGCGTAGCAAGGAGCGAGGATCAATGCGCCCTTTTTTCTCTTGGAACTCATAGGGCGTTACATGTGTTCACTTTCGTAATTGATTTGCGGTCTCATTAAGGTTGACTATTCACCGACTTTTAGGGTTTCCAAAACCACATGTCTAGCGCGCATTTTAAGTTCGAAAAATAAACTAACCTCATCCTTTTTCTTTTCTATCGTTACAGCCATTAAATGAAGATAAATACCTATGCTTCAGTTGCAACAATTGGCTCATCAATTGGCATTCGCTGCAGGCTCTGAACAGCAATGACGCAGAGAGTCCTTCGGGTACCTTTCGATCCCATATAAATAGTGGCAACGTTATGCAGGACGAAAAGAGTTCAGGTTCTAAAAAACAAACAGCCGTGTGTCGGCCCGTTGCTCGTGTCAGTCCTCAACAAACACAAGCGACAGTCGACCAGCAACAGGAAGTCATCGCAGACGACTTGTCTTTGGATACAGCTGCAGAATCAGAGGCGCAGCCAGAATCAGAAGAAGACAGTAAATCCGGCCAGAAAATCAATTTCAACAAACGCAATTTCCGCCTGCAACTGGGGCGTCGCGGTCGTTTGCAACATAAATCCATGCAGTCTTGTGCCTGTGGCAAGTACATTGTGGTACGCAGCAACTCGACGAAGCTGTTGAAATCCAAGACCACATCTTCCCAACCGAAATGTCGCAAATGTCGGGAACTATCACGAATGAAGGCGAACTACATGCGCAGCATTGTCCAAGTCGAAAGAGAGTTGGCCATACGAGAAACCCCGCTCCAGTATCCCGTACGAAATCTAGTCTCCGCCACTGGCACTGCAACCGAAAACCAAAGCTCTACAACACCAACTCAAGCGCCCCAGCAGCAGCAACAACAGCAGCAGCATCGTCTTCATTTACCCAAACCCACGGTGGATGGCAAAGTTGTGGCCATGTTGAGACGCTTGGGAACCCATTTGTCACGTGAATCTCACAACGGAAGCGGAAGCAATGTCACCACTACCGAACGTTTACCACAAATTATGAGTCCTACAAAGCCATCATCGTCATCGAAATGGCTAAGGCCACTCGAGGATGATGAAGTCTTGCTGAACTTCGATGCAAGCATATCGGAAGTTCTACCCTCGTTGGCAGATCAGTTTACACACGAGAACTCCTCTGCGGCCAGGAGAAGCCTAACGTTTCAAGTTTCCGAAACTGCGGAAGTAATTGATTTGTGTGAAGACGATGACGACGAAGAAATGCAACTGCTGGAATGTCACACACAAGGGTTGTCGCAACTAGACGGCCAAGATTTCGCGTGCACTTTCAATTTGCCCAAAGGACTCTCAATAACATTGGCTTAAGGCGAACGACCTCATGCGATGGAGTGGAGTGAATTAAATTCAAACAACCAAAAATGAAAGCAACACAAATTTAGTCAAATTTATAGTCTCATAAAACCGCAACCCAACAACTAGCTATATGAATGTAATACCACCCGGAAAGGAGAACAAGCTCAATCATCATAGCGACCTCCTCCGCCCTCTAAACGGCATCAACATTTACTCCTTGAAGTCCTGAGTGTTTTTAGGGTGACTGCAGAGGATTACATGCAGAGTAAATCTTCTCTTAGGAAATATACCACTGAATACTCGTATTGTAAATTCCACTTAATTTAATATTAAATATTTCCCAAATTTCGGTTTAGTCAGAGAACCAACAAACAAAAAGCAAACAAACCAACAATTATACAGACAAGTCGGATCTGTCTGTAAGTCATGTATATTTTCTGTTTTTGTAAATTTATTTAGTTCAATTTGTTGTGTACATATTCATGTACTTATTACCTATGTACGTACATACTCACACGTGTGTCTATATGTATGTAATATAGTGTATCTACATTAAGTTGTATATATTTTTTATTAGATTATTTAGTTTATCGTTTAAATAAGTCATATGTTAAGTTAAACGCCATTTATTGATTTTTGGAAAAAAAAACAATACACAAATGATAACAATAAAACACAAAAAAACATTTTATTGGAAAATTTTATATTTTATATTTGAATTTTATTGCAAGGACCAGTTTGATTACAGCGATGTCTCTTGTTTGTGTGACACGGGCTGTCCCTCAAGTTTTCCTATACTCGTACCATTCGATTTCAAACTTGTTTTGAATTTGTGTAAAAAGTGTATAAATTGAGAGAAATATTATTCGATTTAAAAAAACTATTTTACAAAATTGTAGTAAATTTTACGATTCCACTAGAGATAATCTATGTACTTCGAAATCTAGTCGAATATCGATGAATACTATCCCATAAAATGAAAACTAATATTCCATAAAATGTATGGTAAAGTTTTTTTTCTTATTTTTTTTAATTCCAATTTTCATGGAGAATACCTTTAGTATTTTTACAATATTTTTTAATAGATATAAGACCGATAGTGCCGGAATACGCCTTAAGTTTAAGGCAATTCTGATGACTTCAAATATTGGAAATATCTATTTCATGCAGAAACAGTGGTTTAGTAACAGTCGTTACAAAATTCGAAAAAATTTCATGCCAAATCGTAAGCAATTATTTTATTCTATTTTTTTTTTGCATTCAGCATCCTAACGAAGAAAACGATGCCAACTTCGATGGATAAATGTCGAAATTATAACGTTTTTGGTAGAAGTAAGAGAATTTCAGAAAATCAAATCATGTTTTTATACCTTCACTATTGTGAACGATGATACATATCGCTCATTTAGTGTTCTTGCACTACATGAGTCACAACTCAAAATTTTAAATGTTCTAGGTGCTCGTTGAAAAATGTCCTGCACTTCAAAATGTGAAGATTATTGATGGATATTTTGGATTTATGGGTAGGCAACTATATTTCAAAACTTAGAAATTGATTTTATCACAAATTTTTACACAAATCGTTCATAGGCGGAATTTTCAGTTTTGAGTTGTGACGTTCTTGCACTAAATGAGCGATATCATTTGCTACGAGCCAAAAGTGTAACACATCGAAGGAGTGGCCTAAGACATAAAGTATGTTTGGCGGAAATCCGTTTTGGGACATTATAAGTCGATTAAGCAATGTCCACACTTCTCACAATGGTAGGAATTAAAAAAAGGGAAATAATTCGGCCGTTTCTTAACCAGACAAAAAAATGTGGTTTGATGTACCCAATAGGACATAAGTTATGGCCTCTTTTAAATTATACTTTCAAAAAATCTGATTTTTTTTGTCATTTTTTGGGAAGAAAGTATATGTATAAGTATTTTCGAGTTTTAGAAAAAGTTAGTTAAAAAAGTATAACATATTCCAGAGAATGTTCTCAAAGAAAGAGCAGGTCAAAAATATTTACAGGTATTGTTGCCAAGCTTCTTCAATTTACACAATTTTTTCACAAATTTCAAAAGTATATTAAATTGCAATATTTTTACATGAAATGGAAAACTTTGTTGTCTATCCAGAAAAGATAATGAGAAAGGAATCTGTATATAACTGGCTCTAATAAACGGGTTTGTCGAATCGTAGGAAAGGAAATTTTATAAATCCACAAAAACCTTTAAAAATTAATATATCTCAATTATTTTTTTGTAATGTGTACGTCTTAACACCAAAAATCGAGGCTAATTCTAACATTGTTATATTTGTAAAGGTAAATCACACAATTCGCAAAATAAATTCGAAAATCCCCCAATGGATTTTTTTAGTTTTTCCCCAAAATCTATTATACCAAATGCCGGGCTCAAAATTCATTTTTCACTTTATCGTGTAGCACATTACTACATATAAAAATTGTAAAGGTTTTCACATCCTAGCTTTGAGATTGTGGAAAATGTGGTCAAGTTTAGAAACTTTCGTAAAAAATTTGGAGAAGCGTGGCAACACTATTAATAAATGCTTTCCTCTGAATCTCCAAAATACTACATATACCTTATCGCAATAAAATACAAAAATTGCCTATATTTTGAAAATAAAAATTGATATGGCCATAACTTTTTCTCAGTGGGCACATCTGGACGAAATATGTTAAAAATTGTATTGCAATTTAGAAAAACTAATGTGGGAGAAATCGGTTTATATTCTGCAATGATATTAAGAAAATGCTAGGACAGGGACAAGAAAAAATCAATTTTCAAATGCAGACTATGTCTGTCTGCATTTGAAAATTTATTGCTATAAAAATTTAAAAATGAACATATTTCAATTAAATCTTTTGTAGTTTTATAGGTCTTGACACCACAAATCGAATGTAATTAGCGAATCATTATATTTCCAAAAGTCAATCCCATAATTCACAAAATAGTTTTGAAAATCCCCAAAAATAGGATTTTTTATTTTATCCCTATATCTAACAGCCGGATTTCAGATTCCCTTTGCATATCAACGTACAACACCTTACCACATATAAATATGCGAAAAGTTTTAACATTTTGGCTGTACGATTGGAGAAAATGTGACTTACTTTTGAAATTTGTATAAAAATGGTGTAAATTGGAGAAGCTTGGTAACAATACCAGTGAATATTTTTCACCTTTTCATTTTTGAGAAAATTTTCTGGAATGTTTCCTTTTAAATGATAGTAAATATGTCATACTATTTTTAACTAACTTCTTCTAAAACTCGAAAATACGGCATATACTTTTTTTTCCTAAAAATTACATAAAATCCGATTTTTTGAAAATATAACTTCAATAACTTTTGTTCTATTGGGTTTTTTAACCACACAATTTTTTTATCAGATAGGAAATTTTATTGCCAATTCAGATGTTTTGACGTGCACATTCTGCTACAATATTTTCAATTGCAGTTATCTCGGTAAGTGGGCGTACAGTGATGAAGCACATTTGTGGCTCAATGGATACGTTAATAAACAAAATTGCCGTATTTGGGCTGATGAGCAATCCGAAGAGTACCAAGAGCTACCATTACATCCATTAAAAACAACGGTATGGCGTGTTTTATGAGGAGGTGGAAGCATTGGTACATATTTCTTAAAAAATGAGGAAAATCTGAATGCTTCTTGAAATTCAAGCGCATGGTCTCGGTGAGCTCTTGTTTCAATAAGACGACGCACAGTGGGGCGAAATCACTTGAAATGTAGAGAGTGGAATATGGTGATTGTACTCTGATTCAGAAAAATGTTTCCAAGTGGTAAAGGGTTTTTTCAACAGGGACGCTACAAAAGTAGACCGACAGAGACAGCAAACGACGCCATATTTTGTGCCGCTCTTTTGACATTTCTCTTCAGTAAGGTTTGCCATTTCATGATGAAAAGATATACGAGCCAACAACGAGTCGAAATTATTAAAATTTACTACCGAAATTCGGAGTCAGTGGCCTCAACGTTAAGAGCGCGAAAAATCGAAAAATCATCAGCGATGAGGCTTATTTCTGGCTGAATGGCTTCGTCAATAAACAAAATATGCGTTATTGGTCAGACAGCAATCCACACGTACTCCATGAGTCATCATGGCATCCCGAAAAAATTACGGTTTGGTGCGGTTTGACGATCAAGACCGGCAATGTTAACCGTTCAATGATAACCGAATATTTTTGGCCCCAATTGGATGATATGGACTTGGAGGACATGTGGTTCCAACAGGACGGCGCCACAAGCCACACAGCGAATGCCACAATCAATTTAACCAAGTTTGGAGAACGTGTTATCTCACGAAATGGTCCAGTCGATTGGCCGCCTCGGTCGTGCGATTTGACGCCGTTAGACTATTTCCTGTGGGGCTACGTCAAGTCTATGGTCTATGCCAACAAGCCAGCGATGATTGATGAACTTCGTACGAATATCGAACGTGAAATTGCAGCAGTATCGGCCGATTTATCGAAAATTGGGTTCAGCGTCTGGACTTCTGCAAGCTTGCCCGTGGTGGCCATGCAAAAGAAATCGAGTTCCATACAAATGGCATCGAACGTACTTTCACAGGAATAAAGAATTTCATTGATATCCAAAACCGTTTTATGTTTTATTTAAAAAAAGCTTTTGTAGCGCTCTTATTGACGGACCCGATACAAGCTTTTCAATGAAGGTCGAGAAGATTGTTTTTTATTGTCCTGGACGATCCATCACATCAAAAACCGAGGAAAATGTTGGGAACGTGAGGAAAATTGTTATGGAGAATCGTCGAATCACTATTTAAAAAGTCGGCATTTGGGTTAGGTAATGTCATACAATTTTTTCGGAAATTTTGTGCATGAATTTTGAAAAAAAAAGAATACCATGCCTCAACCACCGTATTTACCAGATTTGGCCCCATGCGACTTTTTCCTGTTCCCAAAACGATTAAGGAGATAAAAACCGAATCGCCGAACAAGCAAAACACGTCTAACTGTTATGTCTCCCTCAAACAAACTAAACTCATACAAACTCAGCTAGGAACATATGTTCGCAACATAAAAAACGCTAATCGAATGCACGTAGCCCGAGAAAATTCAAAATTGACCTTTTCTATTGAACATACCTCGTATTTTTTTAAACTTTTTCGTTCTTTTATTGGCTTATTGTCATGTAGAGTCTTGAAGATATTTTAAACACAATCGGTTCTGCAGTATGCGATTCCTTATCAATTTGCAGAATACTTCTATAATCATCAATAAATTCAGAAGTTCCATTAAAAGCGTTGCCAAATAATTTACTGCTTTAGCTAATTGAAGACTTAAATCTGTTCTCCAATATTAAAATGCTATCGTATCATCAGGCAATTTTTTTATAATGTACACAGATATTAAACGCGGAGGAAATTTATTTTGTATAAAATTCTTTATTAAATTAGAGAACAAAATCGAAAAAAACAGTATACACACGAAGGAGGAAAAATTTGTAATTGAAAAATAGTTTCTACAAAAATATGTGACAAACAAAAAATTCAAACGTATGTGATTGAAACAAAAAATAATTTTACAATATTTTAAAAGTAGAAGTATGCAGAGTGTCACAACACCCCCTCTCAACCACTGCGTTTTAATTGTAGTTCATCACGAAACTTTGTAAACTTTCTAGTGTCCAAAGCTTTAGTAAATATATCAGCAACTTGTGATTCGGTTGATATCTGCTCAAGTTTCACAATTCGTTTAGAGATGTAATCTCGGACATGTGTTTTTACATCAATGTGTTTTGATCTCTTGCTGCCAGAATTCCGTGCTATACCAATACATCCTGTGTTGTCTTCATATATTATGACAGGCTTATTTTCATTTAAAATTTTTAAATCTATGAGTATGCCTCTCATCCAAATTGCATTGCTCAGGGCAATATATTCGGCTTCACTAGATGAAGTTGCAACTATAGTCTGCTTCTTACTACACCATAAGACAGGACAGCCAAAAACGTTAAATACAAAGCCACTTACTGACTTTCGGTCTATGCTATCAAAAGCCCAATCGTCATCTGCGAATCCAGTAAGCTCTTCATCACTTATATTATGTTTATAAATCAATTATAAGTCCTTTGTTCCTTTGACATAGCGAACAATTCTTTTTAACGCTGACCAATGTATATCACCCGGGTTATTTTGAAATCTACCCATGTATGCTATTTGATAACATATGTCTGGACGAACACTTAACATGGGATACATTAAGCTTCCCAACATTTCTCTATATGGTTTCTCGGTCAAATCTTGGTTTTCTTTTGAAAGTATGGGGCCTTTTTCCATTGGAGTTTTCGTAGGATTACAATCCTTCATTGAGAATTTCGCAAGTATCTTGTCAATGTGATTTCGCTGGTTTGGTTTCATTATGCCTTTTGGTCGATCATACTCAATTTTAGTTCCCAAGTAATATTGTAGAGGGCCACAATCTGACATTTTGAAGGATCTACGCAAGTCGCATTTCAGTTTCTCTATTGCTTCCAAATTATCCCCGGCAATTAACACATCATCAACATAGAGTTAGAGTTGGGCACTTTAGTTCATTTAAGTGATCGCTCTTTTTAGTTCAGTTCAATTGAGTGAACTAGTTCGTTCATTTAGTTCAATAGTTTACTTCAGCTCTTTAGCTCACCGGCTCTTTAGCTTAGCTCACCAGCTCACTTTACTTAAACAGCTCGTAAGTTCAGCAGTTGTTTCGTTCAGATTACCAGTTAAAATCAGCCGCTATTAAAGGAATCTGATTGGAACATGAATGGAATGAATTGAATATACAAACGCATTTGTATAGGAAGAATCCTACATTCATGATGACATAAAAATGGAAACAACACATAACAGCTGATACGAAAGAGCGACATGAGAAGAGAGAACGAAATGAGAGGGTTGAACTACTGAGCTGAAATGAACGAGTTCTGCGAACTAGTTCGTACCGTTCAGTAAAGTGATCCGTTCAATTGATTGATGAGAACATGCCTAAATCTAGACACCACCCTAGACAGGCTAACCGAATTAAAATACCAGCCTCCTGCTGGTCTTTTAACTCTGAATAGAGACGGCGGGCTATACCGTGGCGACCAATTACTATTCTATCATCACCGGATAGATAGCTACGACTTGGACGACACCGTATATAGTACGCGCCAATAATCGGGACTGCCTTTGCACTCCCACCATTTTGTATATATTATTATTAAGTGTTATTTTTAAGTCATAGTATTAAGTAAAAAACAATAAAATGATGAGTAATTCCCTTTTTGTAATTCGATTTTGTGGGAAAATATTAAATATATCGACAAAGCATTGTAACTAGTATAAGTGAAATATAGAAATACATAATTTTAAGAAACTAAATTTATATAACTTGTAAGATACCTAATGTATGTAAGTTATCTCGTAATAATGAAAAAATGTTAGCTATAAGCGTATTTACCCATTGTAATAAGGATTTTTCGAATCAATAAACTCCGTTCAATTGAACTAGTTCGTTCACGAACTACACAACTCTACATAGAGTAGCTAGTATAAGACTGAATTGTTCTGGTACATAGTATAAAGACAAGAATCATGACTTGACTTCTTGAAACTTAGTTGCAGCAAAAAATCATTAAACGTTTTCCTTCCAGCATCTTGGGCTTTGCTTAAGTCCAAAAAGTGATTTTCGTAATTTACTTACATGATTTGTAGGAGCTTCTTGCCCATCAGGAACTTCCATGAAAATTGTTTCCTTCAGATCTCCGTAAAGGAAAGCGGCTTTTACATCAAGTTGATGTACATGTAAATGTTTCTTAACACTTACCGCTAGAACTATTCGTATTGTACTAAGCTTCGCTACCGGAGAATATGTCTCTCCGGTAGCGAATACTCCGACCCGTCACCTTCAGAAGTGGACTCAGTTACAGTAGGTTCATTTTCACCAGATTCGACATTTTCCACTTCAGAAGTTTTGCACACTTTCCCCCTCTTGCTCGTTTCTGTCACATTTTATAAGTAACTGTGGCTTCTCGATTTCAACAGTCTGTTTCTTATAAGGGAAATACTTCTCGTCAAACAGAACATCTCGTGCGATAATTATGTTTCTTGCTTTCTGATTCCGCAATCTATACCCATTGAATGTATAACCAGTCATTACCATTTCTTCAGATTTAGGGTCAAGTTTCTTTCTTTTCTGCTTGGGAACCCAAGAAAATGCTTTGCAACCAAAAACACGTAATTTTGACAAATCTGGTTTACGTTTGTACCAAAATTCGGCAGGCGTCTTCTTATCGGAGAGGGATCTATATGGACTTCTGTTCATCAGATAAGTTGCTGTTAAGGCTGCTTCACCCCATAATTCTTTAGGAGCACCAGATTCAATCAGCATAGATATAACTTTTTCAACAAGAGTGCGATTGAATCTCTCAGCAACCCCATTCTGCTGCGGGGTGTAGGCAACAGTGTTTTGAATTTGAATTCCTTTTCTCTTGAAGAATTCCTTAGCCTTGTTTGAAAGATTCTCTGTACCCTGATCTACAGTAAACATCGATATTGAAACATTATGCATTGATTCAAATTCAACAAATTTTTCAAACACATCTGATTTTCTTTTGAGGAGGTAAATGAATGCAAAATGGCTATAATCATCGATAAAGATCACGAAGTACTTATGATCATCCCAAGTCTGTGGATCAATCGGCCCACATATATCAGTGGGTATTCTTTGAAGAACACGGCTTGATTTCGGACGGTGCCTTTTAAAAGGATAACGACATTGCTTACCGTGAACACATACATACATTACATACGCCAAAAGGAGAGAGATTTTCCAATCCATCGACCATTTTATATCGCACCAGTTCTTGAAGACATGTATCACTTGGATGACCCATTCTGGAGTGCCATAATTTGCTCATATCCGATGCACTTAAATTTGCTTTTGCGTCACTTACCATTCTTACTTGCAATTCGTATAAATTGCCGTTCCTTGGAGCCTTCATGATCACCTTGCCATTCTTCTTGAATAATGCCATATTTTTAGCAAAATCAACGCTTATTCCATTTTCGGTTAGCTTAGCTACTGATAACAAATTATCCCGCAGTCCTTTCACATATAACACATCTTTCATGGTGATATGAACATCGTTACAATATCCTTTAATTGTACCTCTCTTGTAAGCCACAAGCTGTTCGGCATCTTTTGCAATACATATAGTTATTGGTTGATTTACGGTGGTGAGGTCATCGAAACTCCAATCGAATTTGCACATGTGGTCGGTTGCGCCGGAATCTATCTTGAATTTTAAAATTTTTGAATTATCCTTACTTTTCTTATCGACGGGGACTGCTGACATGGAACGTATTGACTATGGTGTTGATGCAGTATTAGGTTTAGGTTTAGGTTATGGTGGCAGCCGTATTTTTTATACAAGCTCACATAGACCAGTTTAGGTCCCTAGTGTTACCACGGGCGGAAATGCCCCTCATCAAAACCAACCTGTTTGATATACAAATTTGTCGATATTACGAATATCGGTACTGGAAAGATCTGTTAGGCTGCCTAGAACAGCCGACCCCAGTATGTCCAGTCGTCGTTTACTCAGAGCGGGACAGTCGCATAGCAAGTGCTCAATGCTCTCCACTTCTTCCTCATCTCCACAGCTTCTGCAGAAGTCATTAGAGTCAATACCCAATCTTTTGGCGTGTTCGCCGATCAAGCAGTGTCCCGTCAGAACTGATACTAACGTAGACAATCTTTGCCTCTCTAGTGCGAGGAGATATTTTGATCTTCTCAGGTCATACCTTGGCCAGATTTGTCTAGCTATGGTTTCTATTACCTGGTTTTCTTCCAACCCATTCATCTCTCGCGGGAATCTTAGTGATGTAATTTCTCTCGAAGGTGTACACCGTTGGTATATAGTCCACTCGGTCGGTTACCATAGCACTACACTTTGATATTCTCATGTGACCGTAGTTTTTGTACCTCCACATTGATAGGCAGTTTAATCTTATTGCCGCTTTGGTTGCAACTTCTCTCGCCACAATATTAATCGGCAGTATATGGAGTAGGGCTTGAAGAGACTCGGTCGCTGTAGTCCTTAAGGCTCCGCTTATGCTCAGGCAGGCAGTTCTCTGAACCTTTGTTAGTAGGTTGGTGATGGTTAGTTTGTCAGTTGCCGTCCACCATACCACAATGCCGTATAGCAGTATAGGACGAACTACTGCTATATATATCCAGTGGACGATTTTAGGATAGAGGCCCCACCGCGACCCTTCAGCCTTTTTGCAGGAATATAAGGCGACGTTAGCCTTCCTTACACGTTCCAATACATTAAGTCTAAATAACAGTTTTCTATCTAGAATTATTCCTAAAAATTTTGCACTTTCAGAAAAGACTAGATCTGTTCCATTTATCCGAGGTGGAGGGTGCACATGTGGGACTTTATTCATCCTAGTAAAGAGAACCAATTCTATCTTGTTTGGGTTTATGCCCAAACCGCTGCTTCTGGCCCATCTAGCCAATTTGTTCAGAGCCACCTGTAGAATGTCTCGGAGGACGTTTTCGAATTTGCCACTCACTGCGATTGCAACGTCGTCCGCATATGCCACGACCTTGCAGCCACAACGTTCTAGATCTAGCAGAATTTCATTCACCGGTAGGTTCCAAATTAGTGGAGACAGTACTCCTCCTTGTGGGGTCCCTCTGTTTACAAACCTTGTTAGAGTTGTGGACCCAAGACATGCTGTTATGCGTCTTCTGTTGAGCAGACTTTGAATTAGTCTAATCAAACTAAAGTTAACATTAAGATGTGACAGTGCCGCAATTACTGCATCTGAGTGAATGTTGTTAAAAGCCCCTTCTATGTCAAGAAATGCCACCATGGTGAATTCCTTGAAATGCAGGGACGATTCGATAGTGCTCACAAGTTCGTACAGGGCTGATTCTGTAGACTTCCCCTTATTGTAAGCATGTTGGTTCACTGACAGGAGTTTTGTATCCAGGTTTTCCCTAATGAAATAATCTAAAAGTCTTTCCAGACCTTTCAATAGGAAGGAGGATAGGCTAATTGGTCTAAAGTCTTTTGGCCTAGTGTGTGATATCTTCCCCGCTTTTGGTATGAATACCACTTTGGTATCCCTCCATCGATTCGGGATGTATGAAAGCCTGATACAGCCTACATAAATTTTCTCCAGCCAGGGGATAATGTCTTTCAACATTTTCTGCATTTCTGCTGGAGTGATGCCGTCTGGTCCAGGTGACTTGAAGGGTTCAAAGCTATTAATAGCCCAGCTTATTCTGGATCTCTCAGTCAACAAGCTAACGACGCTCGCAGTCCACTCGCACTCTTGTTGGTCCTGCTGATCCTCTGGTTCTGTTAGAAAGTTCCCCGGGAAATGTGTGTCGAGCAGTACATTGAGCGACTGCTTGCTGTTTTTGGTCCAATTATTTGCCTCATCCTTGTACCTTGTTTTTGGACAGGCTTCTTCAAGGGAACTATTGAATGATGTGGTGATATGCTCGACCAGATGATCCAAACCGGCTTCGTCATTCGGTTCGTACAGAAGTTTGGAGTTGAGGACTTTCTTGAAATTCTTTTCATACAGGTGCCACTTTGTCTTTCTCACATTTCTGTGGACGGCAGGTTCAGGCGCTTTTTCAGCGAGTTTGAACTCAATATAATGGTGATCTGAGAATGAGTGGTCGTCCAGTACATTCCACCCAATAATTTTGTCTAACAGCCGGTCAGTAGCAAACGTTACGTCGAGTACTTCTTGTCTGTCTTTAATTGTAAAGGTCGGTTTATTACCTATGTTACAAATACTTAGGTTGGTAGTTAGAATAAAGTCAAGAAGCGAATCACCCCTATTGTTTATATCCGTACTACCCCAGATAGTATGATGAGCGTTCGTGTCTGCGCCAACAATCAGCTCGACCTCGTCAGATGTTGCTTCTTCTACTACTTCCCTAAATAGAGCAGCCGGTACTACAGCTTCATAAGGCAAGTAACTGGAGACCACCCAATATATGCGATTACCGATCTCCAGACTAGCAGATGTTTGGTCTTTACCACTTAAATTAGCCTGGAGAAAGATACTCAGATCTTTCCTGGCCAAAATGCAGGTTCTTGGAGTGCCTTCACAGTTGGCCACAAGCAGTTTAAAGTTGGGTGTCCTGATACCGCACACCCTTCCTCCCACTGCGTAGGGCTCCTGTATCAGGACGATGTCTACTGCACCTGTGGACAGGCGAAATAATGGGCGTGGATACCTCCGCACTTCCAGAAAGCTGTGTTTCAACCGCGGTGGACGACTCACCTTCCGCAGTGGGAACTATATCCTGCTTGTATACCTTCAAGACTATAGTCTCGAAGCCATACCGTAGGGTTGCACTTGCACGTTGTATATGGGAGGTGGATTCAGCGTTAAGGATCAAATTGACCTGCCGCTTTTTACCATCCGCCTCACCCACCTTGCTGATTCTCCAATTATGGGCGGGCAGACCAGGATTGGAATCTTTTATTATTTCTAATATGTCAGCCGGGTTGGAGGGCTCTTCTGTAACCCAGGTGATGGCTCTAGGGTGACTAGGGATGTTGTTTTTTTCGACAATATCCAACTGGGCTCCCGGCCACACCTCACCCGCTCGACTCAGAGCAGCCTTATACAGGTCTACTGATCTGGCATCACCGAAATGTAAGAGCTTTACTCTCCCCTGATGCCATCCTGCATCGTTGCAGATTGGTGGTGTGCCCGGCATCTCTCTACGGACATCGAGGTAATGAGCCATAATGGCTGATTGCACATGGCTCCATTTGTCCTTGAGGATGGATCCATCCTCACTACTTCTGTCTATAACAGCCATCACTAGACTCTCCTTCGCCACTTCATTGAAGGGCTTGGTGAGTGTCCTGTTGATAGTGACATTTGGGCCTCTTGCCTTTTTCGAGGGCAGGGGTTCATCAGGTGATCTGATTCTTTTGACTTTATTAGCCGATAACACAGCTGAATTTGTGGCTCTTCCAGCCGGCTGATTGGCCTTAGAAGCATCTAAGACGCCTTTAGCCCAGGTAAGTGACTCTTTTTGTTTTTCGGTAAGAGCCGAAACCTCAACAGCCTCCAACTTCGTCAGAACTCTGAGCGCTATCCGGTGCTCATTGTGTTTCCGTTTTGATGGTCGGACATGACGTTTTCCCCTCACCGTACCACCTCTTGTGAGTACTGGGGGGAAATTTTCACCATGTTTGGTGTGGTCGGCTTTGGCCAAGACCAACGGACGGACAGTAGGACGATTGGGGAACCCCGCTCCATCGGAACGCGAAGGCATCCCCGCCAATGAATTTTTTTTTCCGTATTAGCCCGTAATAGGTACTACGATGTAGGCCTTCCAGGCTTTGTACAGATTTTGTTTTATTTTTTGAGATTGCGTAATAGGTACTGCGTAATACATTTTAACTATCGGCTCTGTGCTAAACACGTCCGTTCACTACGACTGATCAGCAACGAAGCTGATCAGTTGGAAGCAGTAAATAATGCATCTGGTTCTCGATTTGTTAACGACAGCATTCGTATATTGTGGCCCCACAAGAACGAGTCAAAAGTTTTACTGCTATTAACGGATGCTGCATCTTGTATGGTCAAAGCTGGTCGAAACTTTAAAATCTTTTACCCGATAATACCCATATTGGGGCACTTGGTTAAAGACGGCATCATTTTATGTAGACAATTTCGAAGGAATAAAAGAGGTAATATTTTTTCTGTTCTTTTTATCAACAAGCTGAACATTAAGTTTAAATTATTTAAAAAGAATTAAAACTTATATCCTTTTTAGGTTTTAGAAACACTCAAACTAAAGAAGCTGCATCGATTAATCTGACAAAGGAGCTGCTGAAAAATCCGAGATTATTTTCATTTATAAAATCGAATTTCGAGACACGTTGTGAAATCATTACTTCCTTAAAAGCGAAGGGTTTACCTTAGTAAACTCATTATATTTATTCGCAGAAGTGGAACAGTATCAAATGAAAATATTTTTAAATATAAATTGCACCACTAACATCCTGCGACGTCGAGAGAAGTTTTTCGCATACAAAATGGTTTTTAGTGAAAAACGCCAAAGTCTCACCATTAGTAATTTAAAAAATTAATGGTTATTTATTGCAACTCGAACTACAATAATTATTGTTATTATTTATTTTATTTATTATTTTTTTATTTATACTATTTTATATTTATTTGCCTCACAGCTACTAATTAATAAAATTATAATCAAATGTAAGAATCATGTCCATATTTTTTTTTATTTTGACTTCTTTTGCATATTTTTATCCCCTCACCTTAGAGAGGAGGGATATATCTTTACAAAAGTGTAACACATCGAAGGAGTGACCTAAGACTCTAAGTATGTTCGGCGGATATCCGTTTTGGGTCATTTTAAGTTGAATGCGCAATGTCCGTCCGTCTGTCTGCCTGTCTGCTGGCTGGTGCGCACGATAACTCTCGAAAGGAGTAACCGATTGACTTCAAATTTGGTATGTGGTAATATTTTCTTCTATTTCCGGCTAAGTTCGAAGATGGGACATTGTGGTCCACTCTTTCTAGTACCTCCCCACAAAGGGTTAACATTTAGTGAAATATTGATTATTTTATAACTTCTATACTACTTATTTGAATCCTCTGAAATTCTACACATAGTATTAGTTTATTAGTCACTATTACCTAGAGAAAAATAGGCGAAGTTACCACGCCCCTTTTGGCACCTCCCACACAAATGGACAATTATGAACCAAAAGTTAAAAGCTTATAACTTTATTACAAGGGCAAACAAAGACTTGAAATTTTGTACAGTGTAATGGTTTAATAGTACCTACAACACAGTGAAAAGTGGGCTTTATTGAAATTTTGTACAGTGAAATGCTTTTATAAAACCTAGAGTCCAGAGAAAAGTGACCGCTATTGGGACGTCGCTTTTGGTACCTCTTACACATATGTACCATTTTGTACCAAAAGTAAACAGCTTTGAACTTTAATAACAGTACATACTTACATGATGCAGTATTAGCTTTTCCATTCCCCAATCGAACTCGACAATCCTATTGTTTATGGAATTTCTTGAATTTCTTCTCACCAGTAAATGTTGACCTCCTTGAAGTATCCGTGTCACAACGATCTTGCCTTTTTGCATCATCTGCTAATAGCCTCTGCTTTACTATCTCAATAGTCAAGTCGTCCTCTCTCATATTCTCCAACGCAGCCACTACCGGGTCAAAAGATTCTGGTAGTGTGACAAACAGTTGAGCAACGGCATCTTTTTCATCTATATTAGCTCCAGAGGTTTTTAATTTTCGGATAAGTTCATCAAAAACCAATAGATGTTTCCGCAAGTCATCGCCAGGCTTCATTCTTAAGAGCGCCAATTGTTTTCTTACCAATGTCTGGCTCGTAACCGACTTCTTAGCAAATGTATTTTGCAAAGCAGACCACATCTCCTTCGCTGTCTTCTTATCGCGAACACATTCCAAATAATCATTTGCCATTAAGCTGATTATTGTTGTCTTAGCCTTTTTATCCTTGTTAGAGAAACTTTCAGCTAAGTTCGGCTCGGCAGGCGGAGTCTTCTCTATGGCGTCCAGCAAATCCAGATACATCCTTAGATTCCGTGAATTGACTCTTGCTTGTTATCGCCCATAACCTTTTATAATGTACACAGATATTAAACGCGGAGGAAATTTATTTTGTATAAAATTCTTTATTAAATTAGAGAACAAAATCGAAAAAACAGTATACACACGAAGTAGGAAAAATTTGTAATTGAAAAATAGTTTCTACAAAAATATGTGACAAACAAAAAATTCAAACGTATGTGATTGAAACAAAAAGTAATTTTACAATATTTTAAAAGTAGAAGTATGCAGAGTGTCACAACAAATTTACATATTGGCCCTTTACATTTTTGTTTTTTTCTTCTTGAAATTAGGCTCTAATGGGTTGTAATTTTTCAAATATTGTTAAATATACGAGCATGTTTATAATCTTTAAGAGAACTGCATTTGTTGTTTAAATATTTCCTTAAATTATTTTGGTTTTGTAGAGCAGTGTTAAATACGTAAAGGTTCATAACGAATTCTGGTTTAGTGATTATATTTAATAATCCTCCACTGCATTTCTGTATTGTGATGCACTTGCTTCATATTCTAAACTATTTTTTGTGCCAACATTATTTAATGCAATTTATCTACAATTTTCGTATCTGCAACTCCATTTAGACTGAGACTTCAAACATCCAAATATTTTATTAGTAGAACATTGCTAATTCTTTTGAAATCAATATGATTTCAAAGTTTGGAAAAAATGTGCAACCTGTACAATATTGAAAAATGGAGGAGGTCACAATCGCCAAATTTAATTTGTTTGCCTTGCAGTTAACTAAAACGGCTTGTGATTATTGCCAAAGTTAAACGCAATCAGTTTTATGTCATGTTCATGTTATATGTCACATTACATTTGCACCAATTATTGCAATGGTTTCCATCTTATTTTTCCACAAAATATCCTGAATAAGTTTATGTAAAGATTTGGCCGATCTACTTACAGAATAAACTATTGCTACGCCTCATGTCCTTGGGCATACACATACGCCAGCATTCTGCCTGTTGTGCGCTCTTACTGTTTGTTTCACGGACTAGTCCTGAGAAAGTTATTTTAGCAACTCTGTGCTATCGACATATTTCCTAATTGCTTTCCAGACTACGCCCCTAAGTGCGGTCAAGTGTGGTAAAGAGTCATTTCCCAAAAAATGGGATCTTTTGTTTGCGAAGAAGGAAATGCTCCAATGTCTCGTCATCCTCCACGCATGCCCTACAGACGCTGCTGTCCACAACTCCTATTTTCTGCAGATGCGCCAGTAAGCCTGTGTGCCCTGTATGGATACCCATGATCTTACTGGTCAACGTTTTTTTGAGCAAAGTTTTGGTTTTGTCCTCGTTTGGGTCACCCCACAAGTTTCTTGTCGTTTCCCCAATGGTTTCACTATTCCATAGCGTGATATGACGTTATTCGCCCATGTTATCAGTTCAGAACGTGTAGCACCGAAAAGTTTTTCATTTTCTAGGTATTTTCGTTGTAAGTCCCTGGCTCGTAATGCCAAGGCATTTGCTTTCTGATTTTCTCTTACTCCGTGATGACCAGGCAACCACATGAAGGGTTTTGTGCTTTATTCAGAGTAAGCGTTAATCGCCATTTTATAATCTAAGGTCCATTAACAATAAATAAATAAACTAGGTTTAAGAGCTAACTACCGGTTATAACTGTCAAATTCCATACAGTTTAACTTTCGTTAGCTCTAACGCTCGGTTATTTTGTTTGGTGTTAATGGGGGTAAAACTGCCATTTATTTAACTGTTCTAGACGTTATTGCCTTGGTAGCCATTTGGCTATCGGTAAAAATGTGTATATTTGTTGTTCTTGTGTTAGCGCTAAGCCAGCTCACACACTCTGTAATTGACTTCCGCTTGTAAGACCGTGTTATGGTCTGGTAGGCGGAATAAAAGTTCGGTTTCCCGTTCTTCGATATACAGTCCCAGCCTCGTCCTTTCCCCTAGATTCGAACCATCTGTATAACAACAAGTTCCAGCGGGTGTCTGCGCTAGGGTTCCACCAATCCAAGATCGTCTGTCTGGTATCAGGGTTTCACACTCAACAACTATTGATGTTTCAGGTATTCTGTCGGATACTGATGCTATGTCAGTTAAATTCCCCGCCACTACCTCATTTATTTTTTGTGATATGACCAGTGATCGGTTTCGATCCATTCGCCCACCACTTCAAGTCTCACTGCCGCGAGGACGGCTTCATCTAATCTATATCTCTATTGGTTGGACATTCAAAATTGTCTCCAATACCCTATTTGATGTGGTCCTCATTGATCCGCTTACGCCGAGACATCACATTCGTTGGACCTTTTGTAATAATTTATTGCACTTTTCCATCGATGTCCGCCATTTTACTGATGCGTGGGTTAGTACGGGTCTTATAACGCTTTTGTAGAGCTGGTGTGTCATCTTTGGATTGAGGCCCCATTTTGAGCCTATTGCTCTTCTACATGGTGACCAGCAACTGTGAGGTTTTTTTTCATCATTCTTTTTAGTGGTACTTCCAATTTAGTTTCCTGTCCATGATTACTCCTAAGTATTTGACCTTGTTGGATACTGAATTGGATACCGATCTTCGTTTTCCTTGTAAACAGACATATGTCTGTTTTGTCTGGGTTTACATTTAGAACTCTCGGTCGAGATCAGTCATATGCAATTTTTAAGTTGAAGTCCATCGCCCGTTAGGAGCCTCAGGAAACTGTTTATAGTACACGGTGGAAAATCGCCATTTTTGATATGTTTGAATCGAAAGAAAATATATTTGGAAACGAATTTTTTAAATATTATATATGTATTTGTTAACAAACAAATTTTATTTGAAAATCATGAAACTTTGTTTGGAACGCATATATTAATATATTAGAACAATATATATTTGATAATTTGTCTTTAAGTTAAGGCATTGATACATTGCCAAAATACATAAATACAAAATACTACACCATTTTCAACTGTAATTCGAAGATTCCATTTGAAATTCGATAAAGGTCAATTGAAATTCGAAGATTCCATTTGAAATTCGAAATACATCAATTGAAATTCGAAACACATCAATTGAAATTCGAAAAACATCAATTAACATCCGAAACACCAATTGAATTTCGAAAAACATCAAAATCCTTTTGAAATTCGAAAAACATCATTTGATATATTTCGAATATCAATTGAAATTCGAAAATGTAAACAAATCTGTACATTAGATTGGGTAGAATTTATATAAACACATTTGCTGACTAAATCTTAACATATAATGTGACGAACAGAAAACATTTAGATGATCTTATCTTTTATGAATATTTATTTAAAATTAGTTGAAACAAAACAAATTTAAATATTTTAATATTAAAGGTTTAACACAGACAAATTGTATCACTTAAATGCGCCCCATCTAATATACATCATTGATTTTGTTTACATTTTTCGAATTTCAAATGATGAATTTCGAATTTCAATTGATGTGTTCCGAATTTCAATTTTTATGAGAAAAAGTTGATTTGGAGTGTAAGGGCGGTAGGCGTTACCGATTTTGATGCATTTTGGAATGAATATTTTGTTTATTCTAGGAAGTATTCGTACAAAATTTGAAGACCTGGATAGGAAAAATTTTATGAAAAAAAAAAATCGATTTGAATTTTAGGGCGGGAGTTAGGGTTCGGGGGTGGCCGTGCTACCTTAAACCTTTTGTAACGATAATCAGAAAAAGAATGTTCTTTGGAGAGCCTCCTGTATTTCGTCAATAAGATTTTCTGAACATATTGTTATGTCTAACACTTCTTCCCAAATTTTGTTAACGAAAGTAGCCGCGTATCATATGTTAAGGATTATAAGGTCGTTAGTACTCAAGAATTGTTCTAGGGCTTGGCCCCGTTTTTGAATGTTAGTACTACCCCACGCTACCATTGGTAACTACTAGTACTTCGTTGTCTGGCTTCCCCCACCAGGCGTTCTAGTTCCGACGTGGGTAGTAATGTCGGTGAATCGAAAGGCAGATATACTTATGCTAGTTATACACATTCACTCCCTTGCTTCAGTACTGCAGCATACGATGTTGACAACTCTGGATAAAAACAATAACATAAATATTTTTGAATTATAACACAGATCCTTGGTCTAGTTCCCGTATTTGTATAAAACAATTGATAATTGACGTGGTTTAATCCAATAACCTTGTTTCAATAACCTTGTTTCGAATTGTCAGTGGTTCTTGTATTAAAGTAATATGAGTCTTAAACTTATTTATTGTTTCCATCAAAGCGTTGGTTGTCGTCTCGCTCCGGTGGAGGCTTATCTGGATGACCTCAATCATCGGTCATCCAGTACCCGGGCTTCTTGGGAGACGGCGATGGTAGTTTCTGCTCCCATTTCTTCACTGCGGTGGGCACTTCACTTCTTCGCTGCCTTTATTTTCTAGTGGCTCATTTTTCGGGTCTTTAGCGCCTACCCTTGCCTGAAGAATTTGAAGAAGACGGCTTGGACACATAGAACGTCATACCCTTCGTCTTTGCCAGACTGGCCATGGAGTGTTGATCCAAGCCACCACAAGGAGAGTACCATAACGGTCCTTCTCTCTGAGGAATACTTCCCAAACGGGGCAAAAACGCCTTTTTTGATATGTTTGAATCGAAAGAAAATATATTTGGAAGACAAATTTTTAAATAGTATATATTTCTGAGGAAATAAATTTTATTTGAAAATCAACAAAATATATTTGAAACGCATATATTAATATATTATATTAAAATATATTTGCAAACCAATTTTCTCAAATAAAATATATGTTTAAATACAAATAAATTTATTGTTTAGGAATTTATCAAAATAATTTTATTCAAAAAAATTTAAAAAAACCTTTGCCGACACTCGAATTTCAGTTGTAATTTTGCTTGGTATCCCAGTTATAATACCATATGCGTTTAACATCTATTTTAAATCAATCAATCATTTCTGAGTATTCGAAGTCAATCTTCTAAGTAATTTATTTTGATTTATGATTATAAGATTTCAATTATTATTATTTATTATTTTTACGAACATTAAAAATGTGTAAAAAGTGAATTTCGAATTACTGAAAAATTTAACACGATTAAGTTATTTTCTGAACACTTAAATGCAAATAAATATCTCTTTCGAAAATAATAAAAACATATGAACATATTGTTATGTAAAATAACAAGTAAGAAAGTTTCAGTCGGGTAAACCGACTAAGGTATACCATCACTTTTGTGAGTAATGTAATATTGAATATTACTCGAATTATTCTGTCAATTTGTGTGGGAGGTAACAGAAGGGGTTTATCAAATACACTTTTTTGCTGAACATTAGATACTTTAAATTCATTGCACTGTGCCGACTTATAAGCATTTATGTGCGCTGGTATAAACTTTGAGACATTAAATTGTGGTATGATTTGGGCATTTTGTGTGGGAGGTACAAAAAGGGGCGTGGCAATAACGCCCATTTTTCATAGGGCTATAGACACTATAAAAACATTACACTGTACAAAATTTCAAGTATTTTTATACACTGGTTTTAATGTTATAAGCTGTTAACTTTTGGTGCAAAAAGGTACCTTTGTGTGGGAGGTACCAAAAGGGGCGTGACAACAACACCCATTTTTCCCTGGACTGTAGGCAATATAAAAGCATAATACTGTACAAAATTTCAAGTATTTTTATACACTGTTATTAATGTTATAAGCTGTTAACTTTTGGTGCAAAATTGTGCATTTGTGTGGGAGGTACCAAAAGGGACGTGGCGACTTCGCCCATTTTTCTCGCGTTGATAACGACTAATAAGCTAATACTATGTGTGGAATTTCAAAAGATTAGAATAAATAGTATAGCAGTTATTAAAGAATCAATATTTCACAACATTTTAACCCTTTGTGGGGGAGGTACTAGAAGGAATGGACCAATATGGCCCATCTTCGAACTTAGCCGGAGATAGAAAAAAATATTACCACATACCAAATTTGAGGTCAATCGGTTACTCCTTTCGAGAGTTATCGTGCGCACCAGCCAGCAGACACACAGACAGACAGACGGACGGACATTGCTCATTCGACTTAAAATGACCCAAAACGGATTTCCTCCGAACATACTTGGGGTCTTAGGTCACTCCTTCGACGTGTTACACTTTTTTATACCCTCGTCACACTAAAGTGAGGGTATAAAAACATATTGGATCTTTGATGATTAAATTATTGATCTATTTTTTCTACTTGTTATGGTTACCATTTATACAGGATGCAACAAACAACAACGATGAGGTGGATAATTCTGACAGTTTTCTGAATATTCTGAAAGTAAATATGAATTCACTGATCTTGAAAATGATTTTGGCTTTATTACTGATATTTATGATGTAATAAATAAAGTCAGGAAGTTCAGCAAAGCATTAAATAAGTCGTCCATGAAGCACAGAACACATCAAGCATACGTTCAAGAACAGAAAGACAAATAGCGTCGACTTTTTTGAGATGTTAAATCCCGACAGAACAGCCATTTACCTCTGATTCTGTTTGATATACAATAAGTTGTTATATTGATGAGTCAAATAATGTAATTTTGGATTTGTGTCACACACATAATTCAAAAACGAAAGGCAAGCAACATTGTATGATGACTTTGCTTTTTTTTGAAAAGTTTAAGAAGAAAACGGAGAAGCTGTGTAACTTATACAATGCTTTAATGACTATCGGACTAATATTTACTACATCAACGTTTGTGAGCATTTTCAACGTTAAGTAACATAAAAAATTAAAAGAAAAATCGTTTAAAAATAATCATTTAAATTGTATTATATTTTTAAGATATTATTTATGTTGCTTGCTTGCTTTTATTCGGCCTGCAAATCTTTTATTATAAAAAAACATTCTAAATGATTTATTATTTGTTTAAGGTAATTTCAGAAATATAATACTGTCTATTTAAAGTAAACCAAAAAATTTAACCTGCAATAAACGAAATAATAATCTATTTTTGTTTACTAATTTTTACTACAAATGATTGTTAGTTGTTTTTTGTTTTACAATAAACATTTTATGACATTTTAATCACTTTCGTATATTATTTAAAAACCGGCCTAAAAACCGGTTAACCGGTTTCGACAAAAAATAATAACCGAAAACCGGGTTTTGAAAAAAGTAATATTTCGGTTAAACCGGAATCCGCTTTTTCGAAATAACCGGGAGATCTGACATTTTTTCCTGCTTCCGAGGAAGTGGAAGGAGCATCTTGCACATTTGCCTGTTTGCTATTCTGGTTCATTTTCTTCAATTTTCGTCATTGTGTTCCTGATAGCTTTTTCTTTTTGCCGTGAACTTGCTGACCTCGACATCTTTGGAGTTAGCTCAGAGAGTAATGTTAACGTCGTCGTTTGAGTCGGAATCGGATTCACTACCTGTACTTGAATGCTGGGTCCAAGCCCAGTCCTCCTTTCCTTCTCCTTGTTTTAGCCAATGGCTAGATGTTCGCTTGATGCATTAACTGCGACTGCAGGCGACAAGGCAGCCACACCGGTAGGAGAATTTATTATATTGGTTGGCTCATTATTGAGGATTATTGTTCAACACTTGCCGCATGTACTGGAGTTATTACTTCCTGCACCCCCGTAAGTTTATTTTTGCCTTTCTCTTTCTTTACTTCCATGGTTTGTTTTTTGTTCGTAAAAACAAAAAATATGAAATTTGCACCAATTTTATTCCTATTGGACTATAATAGTAGTTATGATATGTTTCCATAATAAGGCTTAAACCGACTGGACTAGATTCGGCAATCTCCTTAGAAATCGATTGGGCCAGCCTACACATGATTATCTAAGTACAGAAGACATTGATATCAATGTGAAGAAAAATATGGGGCTCTTGTAAAATCTTTCGAAGATAGTTGCCCGAGAAAGGATATCTTAAAAAACAATCAGTATATTGGGACGACTACCACAGAAGACTCAAAGAATACAATGAAATCATTATATCGGCGTTAACAACATGTCTAAAATGCAAAATTTCCTCTCAAAAACTCATATCCAAACCGAAACACTGATGGATGACACGTGTAAAAGTATGGAAACTATAGAGGAGACCGTAAGGCTCTTGATGAAAGTCATCATCCGGCTGGTAATGCTGGACCTACATAGAAACAGTTACAGAACGAAAATGTGTTCCATCAAGTACATATTACGGACATAAAGATGGTATGATTAAAGAAGCGATAAAAAGTTTCTCTCCCTTTAATGCTGCGGGACCGGATGGAATATTTCCAGCACTTCTGCAGAATGAGGTGGATCTGGTATCAACTCATCTGACTGGAGTGTTCACTGCATGCCTAACCCATTCTTATACCCCAAAAAACTGGCAGGAATCAAGGGTGGTCTTCATACCAAAGCCAGGCAAGGTGAGTTATACGACCCCAAAGGCTTATCGACCCACTAGCCTAACTTAAAAACAATGGAGCGAATAATTGATGACATGGTCAAAAGTAAAATAGCGGATGACAGGCTAAAATTCAAACAACACGCCTATGTCAAAGGAGGATCAGTGGAAACAGCTCTGCATGATGTAGTGCACCACATAGAAGAGTCCTTCAGTAAAGAAATGTATACACTTGATGTTTGCATAGACATTGAGGGCGCATTTAACAATGTACAGACCGATACACTTATCCAGTGCTTAGACGAGTTTCAGGTTGACAGGGCGCTGAAAAACTGGATCAACAATATGCCAAGGAATAGGTGGATTATTTGTGGGTCATATGACGTAAAAATTAGATACAAGGTAAATCGTGTTATACCTCAGGGGGGCATTTAATCGCCTCTTCTATGGGTTACGACGATACACAATCTCCTAAAAGCCCTCACCAATGAAGGACTTAAACCAGTCTGTTATGCAGACGACGTTGTAATAGTTCTAAGGGGCTTTCATCCAAATCTATTATGCAGAAGATCTCAAGAGGCACTTAACATAGCTATAACTGGGCACAACCAAGGGGATTAAATGTTAACCCAGACAAAACAGAAATATGTCTATTTACAAGGAAAACGAAGATCCCAAATTTTACCCGGCCTCGATTCCTGAATAAGACAATTGCTATAACTAAAAAGGTAAAATACTTGGGAGTAATCTTGGATCAGAAACTGTACTGGAAAGATAATCTTGAAGAAAGAGTTACAAAGGCCCACAGATGTTGGTCGTTGTGCACAAACGACCAACATTCTGGCACAAAAGTCCTCCTTTCCGAAAAAAGTTTATGGTAACCCTGGACTAGCAGGAAACGACGAATGCAGGTCATGCAGGGAAAACATCGAAACGATGGAACATTTTCTGTGTCACTTCCCGGCTGGATAAATCGAGACCACAAGTCGTACCTTCAAAAGATTTTATAATCTCTAGTTGTTAACATTCAAACACCAGAAATTCCCGACCGCATTCCAGAAGTACGGCTTGCAGCTACCTGTGATTTATTTGTGCCATACAGACGCACCTGGGAGAACGGAACACTAGCAGCAACAGCTGCTACACGAATGGGTCCAAGCTAGAAAGAAGGATGGGTCTGGGACTTTTTATTGATGAACCATAAGTCGAAATATGCTAACATCTCCACGGACAGCCAAATGGCGATCAAAGCAATAACGTCGGAAAGGGTCAAATCCAGAACTGTGTTGGACTGTAAAAGAACGATAAATGATTAATCATCCCATGGTCAACTGTGCATATTCCGGGTACCAGGAAACAGCGGAGTGATTTTGAATGAACTTGCAAACAGCTTGGTTCCAAAGGGCAGAGAACTTCAAGTAATAAACATAGAAAATTGGACACCTTTCGAAGCCACGAAAAATGAGTTGAAGCATTGGGCAGCGATGGCTCACAAAACTGTGTTGAATAGCGCAACAGTAGGAGCAACTGCAAAGATACTGTGGGGTAACACAAATGAAAAGAAAACAAGAAGTCTTCTGAAACTAAACAAGATCGATATTAGTAAGATGATGAGTGTTCTAACGGGGCTCTCAAGCTTACAAGCACATCTTCATCGCATAGGACTAGCAAAAACGACGAATGCAGGGCATGCAGGGAAAACATCGAAACGATGGAACATTTTCTGTGTCACTGCCCGGCTTTCACACATGCAAGATCCCATCATTTCGGGTCCGACGTATTACCAGACTTGACTCATCTCAGAGAATATGACTGGCAAATACTGAGAAAATTCGTGTCTTACCGATTTTATGTAACCCATGAGGTGTTTAAAACATCATAAGTGAAGAGCGCACAACAAGTCGAATTACTGGCTTAACTGTATGTCCACGGAAATGAGACGTTGAAATCTCCTCTCTACAACCTAACCTGAAGTAGTTATGATACAAAATTTCAACGAGATCGGTTAAGGACTGTCCGAGTTGGAGGATGTTGAATATTGACATTTCGACATTACTTATTGTATTTCGAAAATTTTGCACAAAGTTTTTCGATAGCCTTTTTTCAATCATTTTAAAAATTAAGCTCTTAAAGGATTTATGGTCTATTAGTGGGATGGTTACATTCTAATTATTGCAAAAAAGTAATAGAAACAATACAACAAAATTTTGGTTTTTAAAAATATTGAATGAAATGCTATTGCAAAATTTCCTAAATACAATAGGTAATTAGTTATATGGATGGGAAAAAAGTCATAACTACTACCTAATACGAGTAAACTTGGTGCTAGTTTTACCCGATCAGAAAATAATTTAAAAATTAGCTCACTTAACAGGAACCAAAATATTTAAATATATAATATTTAAATATTTTTGTTCCAAATGTATTTTTTCAATTTAAACAAAATTTTTCCCCGTGTACCTATCAATCCATATATGACATACTAGCTTTAACCCGGTGCGCTTCGCAGCCCTCATCTTTTATGTATTTTCTGTTTAGGGTACTGTAAAATAGCTATACCTCTTTCTTTGAAAATGACATGATTATTACATATGGTGCAAAATGAAGAAGATTTGATTACTTTTATATATAAAATACGAACCCTCGTTTCATTTCTAGTTTATGTTCCAAGAGTTACTCTGACATCATGGTACAATATTTATCCCTTTTCCCACTGTAGCTCTGGACGTTGAAAATCAATTTTTTTTGGTTCATACGTTAGCAACTTTCCCCTTGTTTATGTTCCAATAGCTACAGTCACACCCTGGTACAATATAAAACCACGTTTGTCCCACTGTATCTATAAAAGTACGAATTTAAAAATCTAAAGTAAATCGCTCCATTGTACCATATTTAACCTTTTGATATTGATATTTCAAGATCCAAATTGGCAAGCTTAGGCCGTATTTCAACATTTTTGTCCCCTATCTGTGCCATTTATTTAACTTGTTTTTCCCCACGGTTTAAGTAGAAGAACATATTTGGAAAAAACAATTTCTTAGCTTTGGTTTATGCTGTAAGAGCTACCTTTGCACTCAGGGACCACATTCAACACCTTTTGCACCACTGTTCCATATTAAACACTTTTTATTACACTGTGCTTCTAAAGTACGAATTTTTATACATATCTGGGACTATTTTGTTCTCCACTTACCATATTTAACCATTTTACCGTATTTAACTTTTTTGCTTCACCGTATCATATTTAACCCTTTTTGCTCCACGAAACCATATTTAAAACATTTTTTTCCCTCTGTAACATATTGAACAATTTTTGCTTGCCCCAACTGCATCATAATTTTAACCTTTTTGCACCACAGTGCTACATAATTGCTTTGCATCATAATTTTAACCTTTTTGCACCACAGTGCTACTAAAAGCATAAATTTAGAAAAAACATTCTTATTTCATATTTAACTTACCCTCTCTCCCTGCATCCATATTTTTACCCACTGTACTAAATGTACGCTTTTTGACCCACTGTGCCATATTTAACCGTTTTGGGTCCACTGAATCAAATTTAACACCTTTTTGTCCTACTATATTTTGTCCACCATATTTAACCCCACTGTATCATAGTAAATACATTTTTGCCCCACTGTTCCATGGTTAGCGCTTTTTGCCCCACTGTACCATTTTTAACCCATTTTGTCCCACTTTACCATATACATATAACTATTTTTACCCCACTGTACCCTTTTTGCACAACTATGCCCCACTGTACCATATTTAACAAATGTTTGTCTCACTGTACCGCAATTAAAATGTGTCACCATGCTAGCATACTTAAACCTTTTTCCGCGACTGTAACATATTTAATCATATTTTCTCCACTCCACTATTTAACCGTTTTTGACCACAGTGCTCCTAAAACCATATAAACTATTCATATCTCATGTTTAAGTTCCAATTTTGGCAGATTGTTCCCTTTTTTCCCCATGCTCCATAATTAAGTTACTAAAAATCACTTCCAATCTCTAGTTTATGTTCCAAAAGTTACCTGGAACCATTGATCCATGTTTGACAATTTTAAGCCACTGTACTATATTTTACACTGTTTGCCCGACTGTGTCCCGAAAACTACGAATACAAATTCGTTGTCATAAAGACATCACTCGCTTCAATTTTCACCATTCTAATTTTAGGCTTTAAATTTGGCGGTGGTACCATATTTATACCATTCTGTCGCACAGTGTCCCTAAATTTAAAAAAAATCGCTCTTTGTTCTTGTTTACGTCCCAAAAGCTACTCTCACACCAAATTTCCCGATTCTAGGTCTTGCCATTTGGACTTGGCTGTTGTACCACATTTTTCCCTTTTTACTCGATTGTGTACGTAAATGTTCGAATTTCGAAAAATCCTGCCAATTTCTGAGTCTACCCCCTAAGGGCTACCCTCATACCAAATTTCAAGATTCTAGCTCATTTAGTTTAGATTTGGCGGTGGTACCATATTTATCCCTTTTTGCCACATTGTGCTGCTAATAGTACGAATTTCGAAAAATCCCGACTTATTGCTCGTCTACGTCCTAAGGACTACCCTCCCAAATTTCATGGTTCTAGCTTCAGCCGTTTGGCCTGGCCGATGATCAGTCAGTCAGTCACGCAACAATTGTATATATATAAATAAATAGATGTTCTTTATGACAAATTTTCACTACTTTTTCCTAATAAAAATTTGCACGTCTAATATATGTACAGGGTTGCCCATATTCGACGGACCCATGTTTTTTTTGGGCCCATTCCAATCGACGAGGCTTGTCCGCAGGCAACAATCTTTGCGTCAATTGAATTTTGTACGGGAACAAATGCAAATCAACGCGAATAATCCGTTGTAAAGTGGACCGAGCCATGCCCAACTGCTGAGAACGGCGTTTTTGGGATGTTCTTGGGGACCTCTCAACACTGGCTCGTACGGCAGCGATATTCTCGGCCGATCGCCTTGGTCGACTTTTATTTGGCCTCTTCGGATTAGAAAGAGCCTCACCAGTCGAAAATTTTTCGTATAAACGCTTAATGGTGTTCTTAGAAGGCGCACTTCTCACATTTTTTAATATTTTAAAAGCACGTTGAGTTTTCACAATTGACTTCTTCTGTTGAATGTAAATTTCAACTATTTCGCGTGGCGTGTATTGTTCCATGGTAAAAATCTGCTTGGACTGACGCTTCAAACGCGGTATGTCATTAAGCGATCTGACATCTCTGTCAAAAGTTATGGCGTTGCCAGATGGGTCCGTCGAATATGGGAGACCCTGTACAGCGTATTTTGTCTCTCCTGAATATTTTTTGAAATATTATGTTATTTCGGAAAACCACATATGTACATATGTATGTGTATGTACGTTACAAGGTTTATTTTTTGTGTTACTCTGCCAATAAGCTACGAATAGAAAATTCGTACATAAAAATAAATGTGAAAAATACACCCTGTGCTTATGATGTCGATAGAGAAAAATCTTTACCAACTCGCCCGGAAGTATGCTTTGGAATATGAAGTCATTAATCTCAAAAACACATATAGATGGTGCTGAAGCAAAGACGAAAAAATACTGACTTGAGTGATAGATGTCACTAAATTTGGTTGGGAAAATTAAAATATAACTTCATTAATAAATATGCTTAAATTCAAAGGAAAAGACAATAAAAATAATGCATAATTAAGACACGAAAAAATTATTCGAGGCACATATTTAGTTGGCCCAAAAAAAATAATTAAAAAAAGAAAGATGCATCAGCAGAATTTAAAACGAAATTGTTGGTTGAGAGATGCCAGAACGTTTAAAATAAATTGTTCATTCTTTGTCAGTCTATATACATTGGATATGTTGTCCAAAATACAAAATATGACAGTTGGATGTGTGCAGCAGAGTTAGGGGAATGTTGTGTTCGATTTTATCTTTAAATTTGTGTGGGGGCACCAGAAGTGGCTTGACGAATGCGCCAATTTTTCGCTGAACAGTGAACATTCAAATTTGGTATGATTTGGTCATTATGTGTGGGAGGTGGGCGTGGCGATAATGACGATGTTTTTACTGGACTTTAGATACTAAAAAATCATTATACTACAAAATTTCATGTATTTACATGCAATGGTATTAAAGTTATATGCAGTTAACTTATTCTATAAAACGGTCCCTTTGTGTGGGAGGTACCGAAAGAGGCGGGACCACTTTGCCCATTTTACCCAAGGTGATATCGACTGATAATCTATTACTATGTGTACAATTACAGATGATTCAGATAAATAGTATAGAAGGTATTAGAGAATCAATATTTCACTAAATGTTAACACTTGGTAGATACTGGAAGCAGCGGACCAATATGGCCCATCTTCGAACATAGCCTGACATAGAAAAGCATTTTATCACATACCAACTTTGAAGTTAATCCGTTACTCCTTTCGAGAGTTATTGCGCTCTCCAGCCAGACGGACGGACATTCCTCAAATGACTTCAAGTGAAAATTTTTGTACTAAAATAGCAACCATAAACAGACGAAGTCTGTTTTTCCTCTTTCAGCAGATACAGGCAGTTGAAACAACAATCATTTTTGCTAATGATATTAAGAAAAATTTTTGAGTGTACTAAGGTTCTTAGGTCACTCCTTCGATGTATTACACTTTTGGTCCGTAGCAAATATGTATACCCTCCTCCTCCGCTGCACACCTTGGGTTTCACAACTGAGAACGAAAAGACATCCTCTTACTTTTGGTGTAAAATATTATTTGTTAGTACAATTAATTTGAAATATCTGCAATAATCAGTTCGTTTTGGTAATCAGTTGATGCCACACGTATTTTCTCTGCTACCAATATTTTTCAACAAAAGTGTACAAATTTGTTTGTACTCGTATTTCTCATTAAACTCCGGTTTTAGTACTGAAGATGACAACTATTGATTTAAGGCTCTTGAAGTGGAAGATTTGGACGCATCAAGCGACGAAAAACGTGAAATGCATACCCCAAAGGGAAAGTTTCCGCCGATTGTAGTGGACAAAAGTGTCAGATTTACTACAGTATTAAAAATAACGGGAGCCAAATACAGGTTCCAGAAAATGTAGATTGGAACTAAAATTACTTCCAGTACCTTAGTTTTGTACGAAGAGGCTACAAGTTCAAAGTAATTTTTTTTAGAAATTTTATGTGCTTGAAGAACTAGACCATAATTTAAATCGTATAATCTTTCGTAACTATAAATTGCATTGATGGATTCACAAAAAGTAATGAATTGGAATATTTATAAATTAAAAATTAGTGCTGCAAAACCAAATTTAGTGCAGCTTATTACATTTTTAACTATAAAGTAAACATACCACGAAATCTTGGAACAATGCAAGCTTAAATTCGAAAAAGTCAGTTTGAAAAATCTTTTTTCAAATAAAATATATTTGGAAAACACATATCTAAACACATATTTTATTTGTGAAAGTAAATAAATTTTTTTTCTTATAACGGGTTTTCGAACAAGAGGTGTTATTTTGAATCTCCCGGTATTTCGGTAGCTGTCACTTTTGAAGCTTTTATTCTTTGACAAGTAGTAACTACGCCATTACTAAAAATTGAACGATACACGATTCAACAACGCATTGAAGAATAACTTCAAAAAAATTCGAAAAATAGAAAATCATCGAAAAATCATCTTGAGGCCCATTTCCACCTCGGCGGCTACGTCAACAAGCAAAATTGTCGCATCTGGGGCTCTGAAAACCCATGAGTTATTGTTGAGAAGCCTCTCCATCCTCAACGTGTGACTGTTTGGTGCGGTTTATGGTCCGACGGGGTCATTGGACCTTACTTTTTCGAAAATGAGGTTGGATCAACAGTTACGGTGAATAGATTGCGCTATCGAGAGATGATTAATGATTTTTTATGGTCGGAGTTGGATGGTTTGATCTGGACAACGTTTACTTTCAACAAGACGGCGCTACATGCCACACAAGCAATCTCTCGAAGAGGTGATCACAATTGGCCACCGAGATCTTGTGATTTAACACCTTGCGACTTCTTCCTTTAGGGCCACGTGAAAGTTAAGGTCTACGCCAACAGCCCAGCGTCGATTCAAGACCTCAAATATAGAATTCGTGAGGCTATCGAGGACACAGGGCAACCACTTTGTGATTTGGTTATGGAAATTTCATGAAAAGGATATGGTCCTGTAAGCGTGGTCGTAGTGGCCATTTGGCTGATGTTGTTTTTCATTATTAACGGCATACCTTCCTCTTTATTATGAAATAAACATCCGATCATTTATCTCAAAAATGGCATTTTTCTTTGAATACCAAAATAAAACCTCTTGTTGGAAAACCTTTAGAAAAAATAGGACATTGGCAAAGAAGGTGCTCGATCGTTTCAAGTTCCTCTTCGTATATACAGAGGAACTTCGTATATACAGAGGAACGTTACAGTGGCCTGTGAAAACGCCCACTAACAGGCGTAAATCCCTCTTTGTGAGGTTCAGCAAGTCCCTTGTTCTGGATTGTGACATAAGAGGCCAGAGAGACCTAGCGATTTTACAGTCCGGTCTGGCTAACCAATTCTGGTTAACTTGATCCCTGTAAAAGCTTTCACCCTGCAAAAACCTCCGCCTAAAAGACTCTGCAGGTGTGTGGCAACTTATAAGATCTGCTGATGCTAAGAGATTCACTAAAGATGCCAGCCTCCGTTCTCACATCCATCTTTGATCAATCTGTGTAAATCGCGTGACCACGAAAGGGAGATCAACATTCAGCCAATCTGATCTAGAAGGGATCGATCAGTAATGGTTGAGAGGAATTTGCCTCCAATCATGATAACCGCATCGTCGGCATATGCGACAACTTTCACTCTATCTTCCTCGAATGATCTGAGTACCCAGTTTATGACAAGAAGCCACAGGGGAGGAGAAAGAACCCCTCCCTGTGGTTTACCTGTAGTCACTGTCTTCCTAATGGAACCCTCTGCTAGTGTTGAGTTGATGATCCTGCCTTTCAGCATTGTGTCAATCCAACAGAGGGGGTGTCATCATATCCATCTAAGAAGGCTGACAAAGTGAATTCGACCGGATCTTTTGATAGCAGTCGTCGGAATCTTGAGGACTCGTTCACACCTTCTATACTTTCACAGAAGTTGATCCAAGAGACTCGCTTAGCCTTTTTTACCTCATTCCTGTACTGTTTGGAAGGTTCTTTATAGCAATCCAAATCTGCACTCAATTTGGTTTTGTTGGCTTTAGTACACAGTCTCCTTGCATTCTGCCTCAAACTACGAAGGTCTTTGGTCCACCATTCAGGTTGAAACCTTTTATCCCGGTACGTAAGGGGACATAATTTCTCAAAGCTAACTAGCAAGGCTGCAGTAAAATCATCAACTGCTGCTTCCGGCTCGGTGTTGTCAGTGAAGTTATACTGGGCCCAGTTAGTCTTCCTTGGGTTTCTGAATGGGGGTTCATTACAAGTTAACATATTCAGAAGGAATTCTACTTGGACACTCTCCATGCTGAAAGAACATTATCATCAAGATTAGTCAAGGTTATGTCTATTACCTCCGACCTATTTTTGACCTGAAAAGTGGGATCACTACCAACGTTACAAATCTTTAGGCCAGAATTTAAAATAAAATCATAAAGTTACTCACTTCGAGTGTTAATGTTAGAGCCTCCCCATAGAGAGTGGTGGGCGTTGGCGTCGCATCCTAAAACCAGCCTTGTTAAGCGTATATTGTCATGCACCAGTTTGCTCACTAACTCGTTTGGCGGGTTGATTTCCTCATATGGTAAATAAACTGATGCGAGTAGTAACGGTTTGTTATTTTTCGTCTCTAACCTCACAGTTGTCTGATCACCATTGCTGTAATTATGTAAAAGGATTAGGTTTCAATTTTTCCTACCTACAATACGGGTTTTTATCTGTAGTGGCAGGTGAGTACGTGATTAAATTTACATTGCTCAGTCCAGTTACCTTATTATTAACGATATAGGGTTCCTGGATTAGAACGATGTCAACTGAAGAGTTAGAGAGGGCAATTAGAAGTTCGTTCGAGGATGCTATAGAGTGATGCAGATTAATCTGCACTTCTCTTAGCTTACTCGAACTAGTTTCCTTTTGAGGTTTGAATGCGGAAGTGGCTGCTACCAAATCCCCATCTTATTTTACCCCCTCTCTCTCTTAAGTACTCTTCTGATTTTTTGTAGATCGTATCGTCCAAAGAGCTGTACTGAGACCGGCGTTCTGCTTTGCGGGCAGTTTCAGTAGATCAGTCTTGCGCTGTCGTTCGAAGAGGTAAAGCAGTGGCACCATCCTGTGGGAACAACATATCGTCCAGGTCCATATCTTCAATTTCTGCCAGCCCGGAACTGGGCGAGCAGGCACAGGTGTTTTCACATCTCTAACAGATTCGGTTTGCTGACATTTTCACACAATTCTCCCGATTGTGGACACATTTGTTCAATAGGCTGACCAGAAATATCTCGAAGTGCACGAAATGCATTTTGATTTGAACGCCCATTTTCGTAAAAAGCTTCAACAATCTTAACGCGGTGCTCAATTGTGTACCTCTCCATGGTTGAATTTGTCAAACACTGAAACAAAGAAATGTCAAATTAGGTTGGGCAAAAAACTTAACTTTAAGGTGTGACTAGTTTGGTTATTTCCTGAGCGATGTAGCCGAAGTGTTTCACAATGTTTGTACAACACTGTCGCTAATCTTGAAGACGTGCTCTGTTGTATTTTTCAACTTGCCTTCGGGAGTTGTTGATAGCTGCTGGACGTAATCGGAGTGTTGCTACAAGAAGATTGTGGCCACAATTAATGTCGGCTCCTCGTCTGATCTTGATATCCGTTAGAGATCACAAAAAAATTTTAATTATAACATGATCGATTTGGATGCGCGTATAGCCGTCTGGGGATTCCCAATTAGTCCATGATTCCCCATTGCTGCCTGCAGGGTTACCTAGGTACACCTTTATGTCGGCGACTAAATGCCACGAACATTTCAGAGATGTTTTGACCCAATACGGAGAAACACACTTCGAAGCATTTTGAGACAGCTCAACACCATCTGGACAAAGATAGATAGATCAGGGAGACAGAAATCTCCCTGAACGTGCGTTTAAGTTCTACGTGCGAGTTCAAAAGAGAATGTGATGATATGCTGCTGAAAAAACTTGCCTAGTGTAAATCTAGACTAAGGAAATTAAAAAAAAACATCACTGATTGTCAAAAAAAAAACAATCAAATCTGCTAAAACAACAGGTTCTGATGGTTAGTCTAGATTTACACTAGGATATTTTTTCAGCAGATTATCCGCTAATTACTCTTTTAAACTTGCCTCTGCGTTTAGACACGTAATTTTGTTTCGAATATTCCTGTGTGAATTGTTGTTGTTTCAAAGTGCGAGTGACAAACACAAAACGTTCAGCCCGATAACCCCGAGTACGGGAGAGTTTTTTCCCCCTCTTGCCGACTGCCTCTCTCTCCTCCAAAACGCCGATAATCTGCTGAACATTCAGACAGTGTAAATCGGGACTTACAATAACAGAAAAAGTTAGCTAAAAAAGCAAACAAGTTTTTTATCTAAGGGTGAACTGTAGCTTCAGTAGATTAATTCAAATCATCAAAGAATGCGTCTTGGGTCTACAATTGTAATAAGGTTTTTAAACAGAGGGACACCAAAAGGAGAGAACTATACTCTCTAATTTGAAACATAGCGATGAATGGAATCATGTTATATCTAAAGGGTGGTCCAACCATAATGCACGATGTTAATTGTGAGTCACACTTAGCGAGCATTTGGACGATATTTTCTATCATAATAAAAAATATTAAGATAATTCTCTGAAAACCTTTTGTTTTATATACAATTAACATCATGCGTTTAATATGGATGACCGTGGCAACTTTCAAAGAAATTTCGCAATTAAGAGTCACACGTGGCGAGCATTTGGACGATATTTTGTTTCACGCATATTTGTCAAAGATCCTTCTATCATTAAAAAACTTTTTGTTTTATTAACAATTAACATCGTGCGTTTAATATCTCCTCACTCTAGAGAGGAAAAAACTGTCTACGTTAGTGTCAGTTCTGACGTTCACTGCCTGTTCGGCGAACACGCCAAAGGTTGGGTATTGACTCCAATGACTTCTGCAGAAGCTGTAAATTATTGAGCAGCTGCTTTGCTACTGTTACGCATTGAGTAAACGACTTCTGGATATACTGGCGTCGCACAGTGTATTATGAGCGGCAAAAACTCCCAATTTTCATAAGGCCCAATCTCGAAATTTTTGATTCCAATCTGTAAAGAACATTCCAATTAACTAAATCTTCAAAGGTTTTGCCGATATCTTGGCGAAATATCGCGGTACAAGCATTTGAAATTCATAACTGGTACAATGGTTCCAAAGTTTATCATTTAAGAGAGTATTTTGTAAGCCCATATCTCCGAAACTATGAAACGCTTAGGAACTTCGTTTAAGTCTTACTATACAGAACCTTTTGAGATGTTTTTAATTAATGCTAAATTGAGAAAAATACTAAGATTTTGAATTTTAGGTTATGTGGGAAGTAGGCATGGTTATGGGCGGATTTAAACAAAAAATTAAAAAGCCCTAGCTCAATTCCTTCTAATTTTTGCCGCGTCTTGTGTGAAAATATTCCGCTGTGCGTCGGCCTTTCTAAGATATTTAGCAGATCTTTCCGGTACCAATATTCATACTATTGACAACTGTGTATATTAAACAGGTTGGTTTCGATGAGGGGCATCAGACCCACACTAGGAACTTAAATTAGTTTATGTGAGCTGGTCAAACCTACTGCCACCTAACCTACAATTTCGTATAAAAACTATTAAAAAAAAGTGAAAGAAATTTAGTTTTTTTGTAAAGGGGCGTTTTTTGAGAAAAAACTAATAACTTATAGTAGGTAAAGGAACAAATATAATGTTTTTTAAGGAATTTATTGAAATAAGTCCACTTCAGCCAAAAAAGTTATATTTCAGGACTTTTTCAAAAATCTAATTTTCCATCCCAGCAACTTGCAGAGGGTGTCACTGTTGCCGTGTGATCTCTCGGGATCGAACGATAATTTCCATTTTCAGGCGAAGGAGTCCTCTGCCTCTCTCTCCAACAAACTTTGACACTTGCATGGAAAAAATTGTCTCTTGTGCATCAGGACTAACCGTAACGTTGCCGTTTGAGTGATTACCCAAAACACGAAAAACGTACCATATAACTCAGACAGTCACAACAAATATAGCTACAATTAATTTTATTTTGTATGAAATTTTCCTATTTTAAAATATTATGTATTTCATTTTTTCCTATATTTGTAAATTTCACCATTTTTCATTGTTTTATTGATTTTATTTGCATCATAAACTCACTTTTAATCAGCTGTTTACAAAGGCACGAAACCAAAGCATCAACACTCTGCCGTGATTTACACGGCAAATCGGGTCATACCATTATGTTATTTTATTTCAATTTACGTAGGAAAATATTTTCTGGAAAAAATTATAAAAAGTATCACCAAAAATATGAAATTCTGAAAAAAGGGCCAAATGTGTGCCTTTAAGGCTGTGTGAGGCAATTACCGAAAACATGAAAAACGTACCATACACACAGAATACAACCGAATTATTTGCCAACGGAATTTTTTAGTTCTGTCTACTATCATGCGATTCCATCAGGACAACCAATATATTGGTTGTGGTGTACGTCTGTTTCCATGTTGACAACAATCATATTTAGTTGCGCCAACTACGAAAATGGTGGCTTAAATTATCTGTTGCCGTTGCCACAACCAACTGTTTTAAAAAATTGGTTGTCCTGAAAATTTGTTAGTCATATACTACCGACAATTAATTAAAAACAGTTTTCATTTATTTTTATTTTATTTATTGAACAAAAAAATACAAAACTTTTATGCAAATATCGCTTAAACCTGTGCTTTCAATTTCATGATTGTTGCTTTTATTTTTTATTATGTAAAACATTTTGCACAACATATTCTGCATTCCACACATTATTATCTACACGAGATTATTTTTGATTGCCTATACCATTCTTGAAGTTGAAGATTTTTTTATGACGAGTAATTTTATTTTTTGTTTGTCATGTATCAGCAAAAGAACAACAACCAATCTTTCGGTTGTATTTCCCAAAATACATTTAATTATTCTAAATTTGGGAAATGATTGGGATAACCAATAAACGATTATTTATTAATATTTTTTCTGTTGTAGTAACCAATTATTCGTTGCGATAATAATCTTTGGTCTATTGATACAATTTCTGTTGTCAAGAATAAAACATTGGTTGTTACAACTAAAAATCGATCATATGGTACTATGTATCGGGTGTTTTTTTAGGGGTATAGAACTTCGAATTGAAATAAAACACAAGAAAATCGTTTTAAGGTCCATCAATTTGGCTTTATTGGAAGGATAATTTTATGCCATTAATGTTTAAATATGATTTCGGGCATGTGGCCGCCGCGGCTGGCTCGAATAAAGCCAATTCTACAGGTCCAATTTTCAACCACTTTTTCGAGCATATGGGGCCGTATGTCGGCAATAACGCCACGAATGTTGGCTTCCAATTCCCCTAACGTTTCTGGTTTGTTGGCGTAGACGAGCGACTTCACATATCCCCAAAGAAAATAATCCAATGGTGTCAAATCACACGATCTTGGTGGCCAATTGACAGGTCCATTCCGCGAAATTATGCGCTCATCGAATGCTTCCTTCAATAAATCGATTGTGACGTGCGCTGTGTGGCATGTAGCGCCGTCTTGTTGGAACCACAACTCATCCACATTCATGCCATCCAATTCGGGAACAAAATAGTCGGTTATCATGGCTCTATACCGGTCTCCATTAACGGTAACTGCCTCTCCAGCATTATTTCGGAAGAAGTATGGCCCAATGACTCCACCAGCCCATAGAGCACACCAAACAGTCAGTTTTTGTGGATGTAATGGCGTCTCAAGGGTCTCATGTGGATTCTCTTCACTCCAAATGCGGCAAGTTTGCTTGTTGACGTAGCCTTTCAACCAAAAATTAACCTCATCACTGAACAAAATTTTGCGATGAAAATCAGCATCGAGATCAATCTCATTTTCGGCCCATACACCAAAATCACGACGCATGGCATGGTCTCGCGGCTTTAATTCTTGCACAAGCTGGATCTTGTAAGGTCGCAAGCCAAGATCTTTGCCCAAAATCTTCCATAAAGTTGATGGACAAAGCTCCAATTGCTGTGCACGGTGGCGAATCGATTCATTCGGGTCCTCTTCAACACTTTGCTCTACAGCGGCAATTGTTTCTTCGGTGCGCACTGTTCGACGTCTCTGCAGATGCGTATTATCACATAGAGTAAACGTAGTGCGAAAACGATCCATGGTTAACCGAATTAATTGCTCTGATGGACGATTATGTCGACCATAAAATGGACGGAGCTTGCGGTAAACTTCGCGAACTGAACCATTATTTTCGAAATAAATTTGCACGATTTGCAAGCGTTGTTCTTTTGTCAACCTGTTCATGATGAAATGGCAAACCAAACTGAACATAAATGACATTAGAGTTGGCAGATTTGACCACAAAATGCCAGTTTTATCTCTATTCGAAAAACAAAGCTGTAAAAAAAACACCCGTTATAATGAAAATTTAAAATTGGTCACCACAACTGAGTGACAATGAAAAAAACAATCTTAATTCGATTGATACAACCATCGATTTAGTTGCAAGCATTTTTATTTGATTCTATCCATGTTACTTTTGTTGTTTCAACTAATTATTTATAAATACAACCGACAGACAGTGTAGGCAATATACTTTTTGTTGCTAGTACTATTTTTTTATTGTTACAATCGAATTGCAAGCAATTATTTTCCTGGGTGTATTATAAATCAGAAATTCACAACAAATATAGCTACAATTTTATTTTATATTTAATTGCTCTTATTTTAACATTTTATTATATACATATTTTGTTTTTGCACTTAGGCTCAAGATAGTTTTTGTTGTTTTCAGTAAAATTAAATAAGAAGGAAGTGACATGTATTGGGGGGTGGTTGTAATGGTTTAATAGACAGATCTGTTTCGGGAGCCACCAAACTCCCATTGTCAATATCCTAATTACAACGATTACTTCAGTCGATAATTAGAATATATATGCACAGCCAAGTAACATTAAACGAGAACTGTTTGCTAAATTATATATATAATATATATACTTTATGGGGTCTCAGATCAATATTTAGAGGTGTTACAAACGGAGTGACAAAATTAATATACCCCCCATCCTATGTTGGAGGGTATAACAACAAGAAGAAATGATAAGGCACGACCAAATACGTTGTTGTTGCATAGTCAACTACCGCAAAACATTCGTGTGAATCCTTTACATTGTAAAGACTCACGAGAGTGGACGTTGGTGCATGTACGAGGGATGATGATCAGCGTTGCCGTTTTGGTCATTTCCAACCAAATTTGGTCGGATTGATTTAAACATTTTCTTTTTGGTCGGATGGTCGGACCACTTCGATTTTGGTCGGTTTTATCCTCTAAATATTTGACTTGTATTATAAGACAATATTAGAGTCAATTACTTAAAGCTAAACCATTTCTCCGTTGGAATACCTTAAAATATCAATTGTGAATCACAATACTTTTCTTGATCGCTGCAAGCAGTATAGATCTGTTGATGGATATTGTAGACAAATACATTGTATGTGAGATGAAAATTAAAAAACATCCCCGCGGCATTCCGTAACAGTGATTTAAAAACATAAAATTTGCACCCTACAGAAATATGCATAAAGAAGTACATGGATTTTCAATAACAGTGATATGATTTCTGAGTGTGTAATTTTGTATATTCGACCTGTGTTTTTAATTTTGTTTGATATTTATCAAAAATGAGCTCGAGGTCTATGTTGTTTTTTTTTATTATTTTTTTATGTGTTTTTTATTATTTTCATTCAATATTTCGTCTTTCTTCGAAAGACATCATCAGGATGAGAAAATATAACTACGAAAACTTTAAAATCTCATCCTGATGTTGATGTCTGTTATATTTTCGATGTCTTTCGAAGAAAGACGAAATATTGAATGAAAATAATAAAAAACACATAAAAAAAAACCAACATAGACCTCGAGCTCATTTTTGATAAATATCAAACAAAAGTGATATGATTTCTTTGAAAAACACACTTATTGTTAAGGAAATTGAAAAGTTTTTTATTTAATGTGAAGTACAATCAATACAATTAAGTTCTAAATAAAACGTCATTCAAATGGCCTCCAAGATGTGGCCTCCTTCTGCAGGAACGGATTCGATGAACCCAATTTTCGAGCACTTTTTCCACTAAATCAAGTCGTATGTCATGAATGGCACTTGTAAAGCTTGAATATTGACTTATAAAGCTTGGAGGTCATTCAATATCACAATTTCTCATATCTCTAAATTTTTCTCGCAACAATTCAATTGTTTCATTTGCTGTGTGGCACGTAGCCACAATCGGTCAATGGCAAAACGAGAGATAAAATATTGCTCATCGGTGTCAAGGTCGTAGGTAGACTGGAAAGTGTTTTTTTGGATTTAAAAAAAATGGACTTAGCGCACGAAATGTTGCCATAGGAGAGGATTATTTTGATAATAAAACTGAATAATTTGTAAACGTTGTTCTTGCATATATCTCTCCATGATGAAATTGTAAACACTACTGAATACAATGAAAAACAAATGACAGATCATAACATATTACAAATGGTCGAAACGTCACTTCAAAATCATATCATCCCTATTGGAAAACTCCTTATATTAAGAAGGTTCTTCCAAAGATATTCTATTAACCGGCTCAAATTTGTTTCGTGCCGTATATACGTCTGAAATATACGGGACGAAAAGAAAGTAGCAAATAATAAAGCCAATAGTAGTTTGGTGTTGAAAATGGGCCATATCGGTCCATATAGTCTCCATAGATGGGTCCCAACCGATTTTATTTCTTTGCGTCATATGCGTCTAGTTTCACATAAAACCATTCAGAGGTCCCATCCAATGATTTGATTTGATTTCTATACGCCTTAAAAAACACATATGTATGCCAAGCTATTTAGATAAAATTAGGCGAATTTTACCCGGAACCATTTAAACAAGCTTTCCATAGGGCAATATGAAGTATACATTTTTATATGTCAACAGTTCTGTTGAAAAATTAGTTCTTTAGAGCGCCAAGTTGTGGCATCGAAGGGGATCTTTATATATGGGATTTATAAAAAATGTATCACACAAATATGTGAACAGACAGACGGACATTTCTTAAACAGTGATTCGTATAAAAAAATTCTTTTTTTGAGCGTTAAGAAAAGTCTGGTACAAAAAAGTTCGCAAATGTTTATCAAAATAAAAATTTTGTATTCAATCTAAAAATAAATATTCAATAAACATTCAAAAAAAAATATTTAAAAAATTTGGTCGCCTACAACAGATTTTGGCCGGTTTTAGGGAACATTTTGGTCGGAAAAATATTTCTTCTGTGGCAATACTGATGATGATTACTGAATGTCTTTTTTTTGGAGATATGCGCTTTTATCAAACAGTTATCGTTTAATGTTGCTTGGCTGTGCGTATATATTCTAATGATCGACTGAAGTAATCATTCTAATAAGGATATTGACAATGGGAGTTTGGTGGCTCCCGAAAAAGATCTGTCTATCCAACCATTACAACCACCCCCCAATACATGTCACTTACTTTTTCTTTAATTTTTAACAAAGTTGTTTTCATATACTGAAAACAACAAAAACTATCTTGAGCCTAAGTGCAAAAACAAAACATTTACTATGAAAGCAGATCGAATAAAACAAAAATAAGATTTTATTATATATTTATAATTTCATTATAAAAGTTTAGCAGAAATTTCTTCTTCTTTCATTGATTTACAGATTTTGTTTGAAATGTACGTAAACGTACCGTCCATATCAAATTACGTTTCGTTTTCGCTAAATAATTGTTTACACTGATTTCCATATGACAGACAAAATAAGCCGATACGTTACGCTACATATACATTCGCCTAACCCAACAATTCATTTCCGACCCTGAAACTATACATAAGTTCCATCCAGTGATGGAAAACGTGGTACAATTGTACCACTTTTGGTACAATTGAGGAATTTTTGGTACGCTGGTACAATCAAACAATTTTTGGTACATTTCTCTGGCTGGTAAAATTAATAAAAAAAACCTATTTACACCATTTTAAAAGAAGAAAAGGGTACCTACTTACGATATCATTTTGTACATATGCCTTTCGTTCCAGGATACACCGCAACTATTATTTGCATCGTTGCTTAAAACAATTAAGCAGAAGACAGCGTTAAGTTCGGCGAAGCCGAATCTTATATAACTTCCACCATGGATCGCACTTGAATGGTTTCGGGTACAAGTAAACTTCAATAAACCCAAATTAAGAAGAAAAATCTAGAGGGACCTTTGTGTGGGGCTATATTAAAACATGGACCGTTCGTGTGATACACCTAAAATACCAATTTTCAGACCAATCATTTGAAATTTGTGGATATAGCATATTTTCTGTTTTAGAGACAATTTTGCTTCTTCCCAATGGAGTAATATTTATAATACACCATTGGGAAGAAGCAATTTATAGTTTGTTTTTCTTATTATGTACAAAACTTATTTCTCAATATTCCTAATAAAAAGTTAAGTAACATATTGTCAGATACGTCGATAATGTTTATCGTTTTTTTCGATACAACTGTAAAGCTACAAACTCTAAATGTACACACACGTTGTACAATGACTAGACCAATAATGGCCTTAACTCAATTTCCTAAAAATTTCCAGTTTTGTCAGTTGGTTATCTAAATATTCCAAACTATATTCGGTCAAAATTTGGTGTTTATCCGTTAACCCAATCAGAAGTTATTCACAAAACAGTACAGGTCGTTCGATTTGCATTATAAAGGAATTCCACACAAACTTAAAAAAATCATCAAACTTTGATCGCCTCTCCTGAAAAACTACCTTTTTGCATTTAGCATAGTTTAGAATGGAGGTATCGATATCGAAATAGGGTTTAAAAACAAAATAAATTTTTCACTTCTGGTAATTTGGTACACTTGGTACAATTTCTTGATCGTTGTGGTACAATTAGAAAATTTTCCAATCCCATCACTGGTTCCATCACTGGTAAGAAGTGGGACGTAAGAGAGAGAAAAACATGTGAAGTGGAATCTGTGAGAGAAGAATTCGCACAAATCAGGGTTGTCAGAAAAAAATTTCTGTTATCCCCAAATAATCACAAGAAAATCCCCAACTTAACCCCACATAAAACTATTTTTATTGAAAACAAGTCAAGCATATAAAAAACTGCAGAATCGAAATGAATAAAAAAACACACATTTTAAAAATTACCCCTTTCGATTTTAATAAAGTTTTAATTTTCAAATTTCGTTGTATTTTTATGGTACAGATCTCAGGTTTTTTTCTAAAAATACCACTTGTTAACATTGTATTAAAAATAATATTAAATGTACTTGTACTTCTATATATAAAATTTTAGATTCGTCGGTCGGACTGGTATAACTTCTAAACATTTAAAACAGTTATGCATGCCATCTATATATATTGCAATGTAGTAATAAATTTTAGTCATTTAAAAGTTTATATACTTGAGCATCACCATCAATACCCCAAGTCTCATATATATTGTAAATGGTTTTGTAATAATTTTTTATTAGAATTTCATTTGATGGCAATTTATGCCTAATAGTGGAAAGACTCGTACTATTTTTAAATACGAAGTTCAGATTTAGTAATTATAGAAAATACTCGTTAAAAAATGTTTCAAAAACAATATATTTTCAAGAAAGTGTTTGGTTTACTAAGGACTTTTAATAGCCAAAAGATTGTAACTTTTACAGCATTTAGCAACATACAACATTTATTAGGTTTTTTATTAAAAACTTAATGATTAAGAAAATCTTTTATAAACCCCAACAAAATTTACAAAAATCCCCTAACAAAAACCCCAACCCCAAATTATATTTTTTTATCCCAATTCGCATTGACTAAACCCCAGTATTGGGGTCAAAACCCCAGTATTGGGGTCAAAACCCCAGTTCTGGCAACCCTGGCACAAATTGTAAAATGTAGGCAGTGTTCCCAACTCTTCCGAGGCAAAAATCACTACGGAACAACGGTGCAGAAACCACCACTACCAACCAAGTATAAAAACGCTCAAAATTACTGTGAGAAAATAACTAAATCTCCCAAAAACGCTAACACTGACAAAAATGATAACCATCAATTATTTTTAAAATATTTTTTGAATTCAATTAACTTTTTAAACATTTAGATAATGTTTGTAACATTTTTCTTTAAAAACATAAATAAAAGTAACTCTTTTTTGTTTTCCATTCTTAGGATTAAATTATCAAAAAATGACAGATTAGTTTTTATGGCATTTATTTTTAATCACAAATAATTGGGTATTTTATACTTATACATACATTTTGAAACTTTAACCCAAAGACATTTTGTTCCTAAGCTCTGAATCACACGAGGCAATTTTTTGAAACAAGTGTTAAAGTCTCTCTCTTACAAATTGACAATTGCTTAGAAAAAAATTGCCTCGTGTGATTCAGAACTAACTTTGTTCCTAAAGAAATTCATAACGTTCAGTTGCAAAATAAGGGCGGAAATCACATAAGAACATATGGAAAAACATAAACGAAAGCGATATCGTTTTTAAATTCTATGTGCTATAAAAGAGTGGGACGATACGTTGCGTAAAATGCATGCATTTTTTTAATGTCGCCGTCATTTTGCATTCGTCGCCGATGTATGTAAAAAATCACTACAAGCGCTACAAAAAATTATTAAAATCGCTACCGTAGTGGTTTTTCTGAAAAATCACTACTTTTACAAAACGGTGGTATCGGGAGATCAAAAATCACCACAAGTAGCGGAAAAATCACCAAGGTGGCATCGCTGAATGTAGAGGAGGGATGAAAAAGTTGGTACATTAGTACTTTTTTCATTACTATTTGACATGCAAAAGTACCGTAGTACCCCCACCACATTTTCAATACTTTTTCAACAAGCTGAAGAGAAAATTATTTTAAAAATACTTGACAGAAACAGAAAACAAATGCAAAAAATTGTCAGGTCTGCCTTAGTATTTCGTCCATAACTATTACAAATATTGAGGCTCCAAAAATCCAAAAACTGTTTTGGATGTATGAGAGTGCGTCAAATGTTTTTGGATAATTTGAAGAAAATCAAGGGTGGAGCAAATTTTTTTAAATTAAAAAAAATATATATACATACAATTTTTTTTTAAAACTTTTCTACAGAAAACGTCCCGTTGTGTTCCCTTTAAAACGAGGTAGACTTTGTAAAAATTGGTTCAGCCGATCAAGAGCTATTGCAATTTCCGTAAAATGAAACTACATACTGCATAATTTTGATACGTTATCTGATGTATCGCAGCTATGTTTTTCCAAATTTTAAAGGTTATTTAAATATCAAATTATTTCACATTAATTTTCCTTAAATTTTTTGTAAACATTTATATCGCTACCTTAGAGTGTAATGGCGCTAAGTCCAATTTTCTAAATTTTACGGGAGAGATGAAATACTTTCTATTTTTTTTCATACTCAATTTTCTAAAAAACTTGAAAAGCATGTTTTGTTAGATTCGTTCCCTTTACAATCCCAAACAATGCTAACTTAATAATATATATTAAAAGCCGAGTTATATGCTTTTTTGTGACTTAGCGCTATTTACTTACGTCTATTAAATTTTTCCATTGGACTTAGCACAATTTCTTGTAAAGAAACTGTAACTGTATTTTTTTGTTGAATCGATGTATTCTCCTCTCCCCTTTCGTTATTTATCAAAAAATTAATTTTGATAAAAAGTGGACTAGCGTAGCGATATATTTTTTTTTGCAAAATATGTTTATTAACATTTGATTATCAACAATTTTAGTAAAATTTGATACTGAAAAGTACTTTTACACAGATGCTTCCGTACTATTTAGCAATTCCGATTTTTCATCCCTGATGTAGGGCAAAACTCCTGTAAATCAATGATGGAATTTCAATATTAGGCATGTTTTCGTTACAAGCTGGCATTTTTAGTTTAGCATTTTGCAACGAAAACAACTGACTTCCACTAACTGGCACATAAGCAATATGTGGCTGATTTTCACTATCTGGTAGCAATGGTGTCATGAGTTGCGAAGAAAGAACAGTGCGAAACAGACAAAAAATTCGTGAAAAGTATTTATAAAACATATATTTACTATGTTCAATTGTTTACACTCTTTTGCAAATATTAAAATAATTTCCCATTTTTGTTCTTCTTCTTCCCGTTAATTCACAATAATTGATAAAATCTCTCCAAAAATGGGATGCCATATTGCTAAATATAGGGTGCCCAATCTGGCAACATCATACTCGATTAAGACATGAACACAAGCACCAAACTTCATCGGGAACTAATAGTGCTTAAAAGTGCTTAGCTCCCCATACAAATTAAGCACTTATGGTGTAACAAAAACACGCCTATTATGGAATTGTACTACGGAGGAAACAAAATTGTATCAAAACTAAAATAATGTATTTTCTGTGAATTTAAATACAAACAAATAATTTTTAAGGAATGTTATGGTCGAAATGAAAACATTTAGCACTGCAAAGAAAAAATATATTCCACTGCGTTTGTTTCTATTAGTAAAGAAATGATCTTCCATATCTCTCTCACTAAAGAAATTACTGAATAACATTTGTTGAGTAGAATAGATTTTTACCAAAAAAATTAACGAGTGCAAGGTTGCCAGAAGTATGTTTTTGACCCCAATACTGGGGTTTAGTCAATGCAAGTTGAGACAAAAAAAATATTTGGGATTAAAGGTTTATTAGGTCATTTTTATTTATTGGGATTTATTGGGGTTATTTGATCCAATATAAAGATTTTCTTAAACGTTAAGGGCCTTATTCATAAAAAGTTATTGAAGGTTTAAAATACACTTTAACGTTGAAAATCAGTTGCCGTTTAGGCAGATGGATGAGCGGTTGTCATCCCTAGCCACTTCAGGCAGCTAATATAATTGAGGATACTGACGATTTTTTGCGATGACGAAGCTTCGAGATCTTCGATCGTGAAGTCGCAGTAGCAGTGTCTTCTTCTAGAAAGAAAGGGACGTTGGCAAAGAAGGTGCTCGATTGTTTCAAGCTCCTCTTCGTCCGTACAGAGACGACAGTAGTCTTCTGTGTCCCGTTGCAACTTTGATGTAAACGCTCTACAGTTACAGTGGCCTGTGAAAACACCCACTAACAGGCGTAAATCCCTCTTTGTGAGGTTCCTTTGTTCTGGTTTGTGACATACGTGGCCAGAGAGACCTAGCGATTTTACAGTCCGCTCTGGCTAACCAATTCTGGTTAACTTGATCCCTGTAGAAGCGCTCTATCATGCCGAAGAACTCACACATTGGTGGATGCAGTGATGACACCGCACTAGTGGTTTCCATCGCTGACCCATTCCGTGCGAGCTCATCAGCCTTCTCGTTTCTCTTGATGTCACAGTGTCCTGGGACCCAAAAGAGCTTGACGTTAACTGTTAGTTAACAGTCCTTAAAAAGCGAATATTCTATGTTTGTAGAATTACTTAATTAGCTATAACTTTTTGAATTATCGATTTTCTTCGGAATGGTCTCATTTTTTTCATTACCCATCATAAAAACGATAAAATAATAAAATTATAATATATATGAATTTTTCGTTGTTTTTTGGTGGTTTTAATTAATTCACAATATCTTTGAAATCGCTGATGCGATGAACAAGTTATATTAGAGGAAGATGAAGGTTTAATTTAGGATTCACTAAATCTTTCCTGAACCAATTAGGATAAATGGTTCTAGAGTTATGCTAAAATATGTAGTTCAACCTCAACCTTTGGATGATTATCTATATTAGGCATGTTTTCGTTACAAGCTAGCACTTTTAGTTTAGCACTTTGCAACGAAAACAACTGACTTCCACTAACTGGCACATAAGCAATAAGTGGCGGATTTTCACTATCTGGTAGCAATGGTGTCATGAGTTGCGAAGAAAGAACAGTGCGAAACAGACAAAAAATTCGTGAAAAGTATTTATAAAACATATATTTACTATTCTATGTTCAATTGTTTACACTCTTTTGCAAATATTAAAATAATTTCCAATTTTTGTTCTTCTTCTTCCCGTTAATTCACAATAATTGATAAAGTCTCTCCAAAAATGGGATGCCATATTGCTAAATATGGGGTTCCCAATCTGGCAACATCATACACGATTAAGACATGAACACAAGCACCAAACTTCATCGGGAACTAATAGTGCTTAAAAGTGCTTAGCTCCCCATACAAATTAAGCACTTATGGTGTAACGAAAACACGCCTATTTTGATAGATACACATTAAATCTATATTGAGGGCCTGTTTTTGTAACTTATTTTTTGTCACTCGCACGTCAATTGGAATGAAATTTTTGGTTTTTGTGCACTTTGTTTTAATTGTAAAGAAAGAAGCTTTCAATTATCGCCAATATTTTAGTTCTTATAAGACAACAACGAACGAAATGAAATGTCAAATTAGACGATCAGAAAAAATCATTCGTGTCGGTTATATTTACAGCAATTTAGAAAGATGATGTGAAAATTGTTGGGTAAATGAATGAAAAAATGGATAAATGAAGTAAAAAGCATAAACATGTATATCTCTTGTAGAAGTATGGTGCATAAATTCAAAAATGTCTGTTTTTTAGTTTGTTTAAATTTTTTTAAATCACTATGAAATTTAGCAAGAACTTTCTTTCTAACTCAGGGACTTACTGAAATGTGTACAAAACGTTTCCGATTTAGATATAGCCTCTATATATACATTATCAGTCAAGCAAACAATTGTATTTGTTTTCGGTTGTTTGATTATTTGGTATTGTCTAGAATCAGCTGTTGCTACTTTTACAGCTGTTGGATAGGGTTACCCCCGTTCTGATATTTTTGTGTGAAAAAAGCTTTAAGAAATGTCAATGTCAAAAGCTTGGTGGAAATATTGGTCTTTGACAGGAAGACAATGAAGAAATGAGCTTTCCTACCCGAACGATAAGTGACAATGAACCAAATTAAAAACATGATTGCTTGAGTGAGAATAAGAAGAAGAAACTTATTGCTTGGGTAGCTATCGCACGTCTGCGTTTTAGTACATTTCGCTGAACAGGCTGTAAATCTCGTAGTGTGTGGGAATATTTTGGTACAGAGCTCTAAATTTACCTATCTCAGGGATTTTTCTCAACATTTGTTAAAATTATCATATCTTTGCGGTTAAGAAGAAATGGCATTATAACAAATGGTAATTTTGAGAAAAAAAGTAACGATGGACCTCAATATAACAAGAACTAAATATAATTTTGAAAAAAACGCCCAAAAACGCACGTTCAAGAGGGATTATTGCATAGTTTATTAAAATCAGAAGTCTCATTTTTAAAATATGTGTATTTCGATTTATTTTCTTTGCAAATACCGTATGCGTTTAATTTTTATGACATTTGTAGTTTTTGATATGTTTGAATTGTTTTATAAAAAATATATTTTGGGGATATGATGGGGATTTTCTTCAACTTTTTTGGGAACAACAGCAATATTTTCCTGGCAACCCCGAACGGGTGTACCAAAAACAACCGTACAACACGAAAAATGTAAATAGTACCCAAACTGTAATTTGTCTTTCAAATTACCTGTTAGTACTGAATTATACCAGAAATGGTACAATTGTACCACTTTTTCCATCTATGGTGTACACTGTGGATATGCGGCAAAAAGTGGAACTTGAAGAGACTCAATCTCGCCAGACACAAAACAAAAACAAACGGACACTTAAATATAAAACCGAACAGTATCGAACATAAGGTCCCGCATTAAAATTTTGATTTTCCGCGCACTTTTTTATTTTTTTGTGATAAATAAATAATAAACCATAATTTGTTTACGCGTTATCCACGAAACGTAGCTCCACACAGCCAAAAATAAAAGATTCGAGTAATTATTCTTATATTGATAATAGTTGACGAACGTAACATAAGAACAAAGAAAGAATGGGAGAATAAATAACAATAACAACAAGGGTGAAGCGAAGCAGATGTAATTTCATTTGCCTTGTCTGAAAAAAAGCGCGACAGCACTAGAAATGTTATTTATCGCCAATATAATAATATACAAATTGAGAATGATTGAGAAATAAAATCGCGAATTCACTGTGAACGCTCTCAAACACTGACATTGACAACTTAACCACCGCTAAAAACAAAAACAAAAATTTCTATAAACAAACAGTAGTGGTGTTGGTGGTTTGTTGGCTTGGTCTACAAGAAAAAAAACTTACAAAATAATTTAAATCAAACCGACAACTAGCAAGTATCGAAAATTGTGACAAATATGTGTAAATAATAATTCAGTTTTCTTAAATTAAAAATCGGATGTTTTGTTTTCGAATGCATAAATCATACAATATACATATATTCGGATATGCACAACAAAGAAACAATAACCGAATGTGAAATTTAACTGTAATCGCGGCTTTTGTGTTTTTCGTTTAGTTTATTGTTAAAAAGGAGGAAGCAAATCGCAAATCATGCTAATCGGCCTGATAGCAAAAGAGTCGTTTTGCTAAATTTATCAACATTCAAAGAAAAATTCCTGTGTGTGTACGTGCGTGATTCCCGCTGTATGAGTGGATATGATAGAGGGACAACAGTAACAACCACCGCCGAAACCGTAGAAGGATTTTCGGATTTTCTTATGCAACAATTTCTCTGTTCGTTCGCGAGATAAACAACGACACCGGCCCACAAGTCCAATTGAAAAATCGTAAAAAATCGAATAAAATTATCGATTTGTCAAGAATTATTCATTATTTGTTCACTGACAACAAATGCAATGCAACATTTTTGTTGTTATTTTTTCCTTAAAACCTTCCGACATATTTGTTTCTTTTTCGTGCTCTCCCAATTCATCCCTCATTTAATTATTTAATGTTGAATTTGTCCCTCTCTTTTCTATATTGCTTTCAATTTTATGGTGTTCGCTCTCCCTCTTTGGAGTTTTGAGAGTTGTTCATTTTTGTTACAAAACAAAGAGGATTCCGTACAATTCTGATAAGAATTCAACGCAGAACCCACAACAATTACAAATTGCGATTTCATTGGTGTGCGCGTGTCGTTGTTTATAAATAAAATAATTCATTGAAACTTCGAAATTCCAATTTACGCAAATAGAAAGAATATCGTCACTTGAAAAGAAAACACATCGAGTAGTCATTTCATTTTGCTTCAAATCAAATCAACAGTGAATATTTAAACAATACAGATAATTAAACCAACAGCAACGACCGGAAAATACGGCATAGAGGAAGAAAACAGGGTAAGTGGTTTTCTGCATGTATGTATTTCCTTATTTCTTCAAAGGTGACATGCCCTTGGCAGCATCAAATGTTTTGAGTCTTGCAAATTGCAATCTTCGACTGCCAGTAACAACGACTTTCCATTCATCAGCCCATTAAGGGACAAAGATATTTGTTTCACCACATAGGTAGCTCGAAAATTTATGTATATACATAATTTGTATCTATCTCGCGTCATAGAGTAGGTTGACACATACGGAGTTCAAAAAATGCATCCAGCAGGATTTTTCTTGTACCTTCTAGATTCTTCTACCTTCTCGCGTCATAGAGTAGGTTGACACATACGGAGTTCAGCAGGATTTTTCTTGTACCTTCTAGATTCTTCTACCTTCTATGGATAATGCCAAAACATTTATACTTACATATGTATGTATTTCGCAAATGTTCAATAGTTAGAGCAAAGTTATAACTGAGATACATGTTTGTGTACATACTCGTAGATGCAATTTTGATGCATTTTCAAAGTAACAATATGCTAGCGGTCCCAACGCATCCACTCTTGCCCGCCCCTTGCGACCGAGCGGCCACAAACCCATACGTAGGATTGCGTACACACCACACACCATGATTCGGACCGCGGGTTTATATGTAGTAGGGGTGGAAATACCAGCTACAGAAAAATATCAGCAGCCGGCACTAATCTAATCTTAGAATGAAACCAGAAGGCACATCACCATAATATGTCTGCTCTTAAAGTAGGCAGTCTTATTATTAGGCTCAACATGCCAGGTGGAAGAATAAAATCACACCGATTCGATCTTATCGACGTAAGTCCGTTATTGAGAGTCCCACCCCTTCAAAATTACCAGAAAAACACAATGTGTCGGTCGCACCCAAGCAGTCCCTCAAGACACCAAAAAATGGACCCGGTCCCGGACAGGGACCACTATTATACACAAATTAAAGGAAATATCCAGTAGATTACACATATGTGAAAAAATTTATTTATATTCGGTCAAGCGATTATGTGAAACTCTTTTTAGGCTGCCCATTTTGGGACTTAGTTGACTTTAGGTTGTTGATGTTATTCTACAAGGTCGTTAAAGAGCAGTCTCCGACGTTTCTTTTTGAAACATTTCAATTTGGTCGTTCACAACGTAACCAATTAATTATTCCAAAAGCTAAAGGCTGCATGGATAAATCGTTTAACGTTAGAATCGGTAGACTATATAACCGCCTTCCCAACAGTTTGAAAAGTTTTTCTATTACTGCTTACACATATCGAGAAAAACTTCTGCAGCACTTTGGCATCACTCATACAAACTCTGTATATCAACAACAATTTTAACATTATACATGATAAATTGGGAAACAAGGAATCTGATTATCATCATTACTTCATTATATGTATTTAATTAATTATATCTCTTTAATATTAATAACGTGTAAGAGTAGTTAATACACGTAAACAAATAATAGGATCTTTAAAAATAACAATAATAGATATGCGGAGTAGTAAATACATATGTATAAATATAAAAACAGAATAGCAAGAAGATTATAAATAAGAGTATATATGCTATGCCTAGTGGCTACTATTTTTTCTTTTTTTTTCTCTCTCTTATTAGCCTAGCCCCTCTGTATTAGCCTAAGCATTTATGTATTTTTAGTAGTTATCTCAACTGTATTGTACTGTAATTTACTACATTGGCCATAAGGCTTCAAATTACTTGTTTGAATAAATAAATAAAATAAATAAATAAATACGTCAAGCCCCCTCCAGGAAAAATGTTCCTTGGGTCCATTCCTATATCATGCGACATATCATTAGCAATACGGATACCGAAAAGAAAATTTTGAGCCCGTTATAGAAAACGTCGCTAGACTCCAAAAAATATGAATTGGCACATATGCAAAACAATAAATATTGTGATAAAAAATCAATTTTTCCGCTCGGAATTTAAGCGAAAAACGCAATATGTGGGCTATCTAATGCAAAAAACTGCAACAATATTAATAAATATGAATAATTATTGAGAAAAAGTGCGTTTTTTCGATTGGTATCCCATTTTTTTTTAGAGTTTTCTTTAAAGTATTAAGTTTTTAGTTGTTGTTTACTGCTATTAAGCGCCGCTTTTGAAAATTATAATTTTTGTGCGAAAAGCGCCGCAGCCGAAAAATTATTGAAATAAATTTTTTTAATAATTTTTTTAATAATTTTTTATTTTTCAATTTCCTCGCCTAGATGATAAATTCATGTCCATTTTTTCTTTCCTTCATATTATATGTGATTCTAACAAATATTTACAGACCGAGTAAAAGCAAGCATGCAAGCAAACAAGCAAACATAATTTCATATTATATGTTAAGACTAGGGATGTAAAGAAAGTGACTTTAACGAAAGCGAATATTGAAATATATTTCTTGCGAATGCGAATAGTGAAATATGGATTTTTGAGAAAGCGAATGCGAATAATAGTTTGACCCTTTGTTTGACCCTTTAGTACCAATAAAATTAAGGAACTAAATTGCTACTTTTCCCGGATATTCAAGTATTAAGAATGTTTTCCATATTTTTACATCGTGGTACGCGTTCGCAAATGCGAATTCAGCACGTGAAATTTTTCCGGTCACATTTGTATTATGAAAAAATTGGATTATCTGAAATTTCAGATTAATTTGAACTCATATTTCGGCATGATCGGTTTCCGATTAGACTTCTTCCAATCATATTTGGAAGGGACTTTTTTATTGAGATATATCTAGAGATGTCAAACGGGATTGGTTTTCACAAATCCCGGGATTCGGGATTGGTTATCACAAATCCCGCGATTCGGGATTTTTGATTTGCAAATCCCGGGATTTTTTTGGGATACCGAAATTGTTCGATACCGCGAGATTTTCGGAATCCCGAAATTGTTCGATATCCCGGTATTTTCGGGATAAATCGGGATTTTTTCATTTTTAATAATGTGATATTTCGAAATGGAATACAAACATTTTAGTTCAGTTTTAATTTAATTGGAATACAAACATTCTAGTTCAGTTTTAATTTAATTTTAATTAATTTAGATACGGATAAAAACAGCTAAAGCATACATTAACTTTTGCTAAAAAATACTAATTTTTATTGAAATATTTCACAACATCTTAGCTTTGAAATAATTTTGGTCCAATTTTAGTTCGTCTTCTGAATTATTATTTATGTTTTCATTAAACTACGAAAAATATTTTTTTAAACTTGAGAAATCAGTTTGACTAATTCCGTTTTTATGGGACCTAATCGATTTGTCGATCCATATCAGAACTTATATTGGGATTTTTTTCACAAATTTGAAGGAATAGACTACAATGATCTTCGTTTTGTGGGAAACAAGCACTATTTGTGTTCTAAGTTTATTTATTTATAATTACATTTATGATACATTTTGTAATTCCTCTCTAATTTTTTCACCGGATTATGTCAGTGTTTTTTGCTGTTAACAATTTGCTTCACTAGTTTAGATTTTCGACAGAGATTATCTATCTTTCACATAATATTTTATCGTATAAGCAGCTTCATATATTAATATTAAAATATCCCGGGATACATTTTAAAAAATCCCGGGACTTTACGGGATCGATATTTCCGGGATCGGGATTTCCCGCTTGACATCACTAGATATATCAAAACATAGACCGATGTGATTAATTTTTGCTAGATTAAGATTTAGGAATTATAGACCCTTCTATGTCTGTCCCATTATTGATTCTCACAGGAAAGAGTTTATTATTCCAATAAAGAACTAGGTTATGGGATGGGAGTGTGCACACAGTATTATTATCATGGGATCATATTTGAATATCCTCTACGACTGGACCACTATTTATATAAAAGCATTATGGTAAAATTACTGTGTTTTCTCTAACATTGGTTTTATAACCAAAAACAAATTATTTTCATATGACCAAAAACCTACTCTTTCATATGACGATCCTTTGATCATCCATTGACTCGAATCCTCAGCTGGAAGTGACTAACAAAAACAATGTATAAATGTTTCTATTTAAAAAATTCCTTTTATGCATTTCAACATCGACTGCTCCGTATTGCAAATCTATTTTATTATTTGTTGCTTTTCTCTGCAAGAGACAACCTCGGTTGCCAAGATTTTCCTCAACGATTGTCTTCCAAATACATTTTAAGTATACTGCATTCTTTGTTGGCCATCCTTTATTAACTCTCAAACTCAACATGAATTTTCTTCGTAAACGAAGTGATTCATAAATACAATCAGATGCCGACAAAAAAGAAACATCATTTGTTGTCTGTCTTCTGTCTGACTACTCCTCGAATGGCGTTACTTTGACATGCAATTTAACGGAACTATTGTCGAATGGCTGACTTTGTGGCTCGACTCTCCTGGATGCTAACAAAGGAAGTCGTGGAGACAACCGATGTTCCTTAATTTCACAACATGCCGAAACACCTACGCATATTTGTTTGTTTTGAATTGTAAATCAAAATATCATCGTTTGCAATAGCTTGAAGGCGACAATACAGCAGACGACACGCCTCTTTCAGTAATTCCCGACAGAAGACTTGAAGACGAGGACAGCTAAGTAAGCGAATCTATAATATTGCGTAGTCTGACAGTTGTAACGAATGTACGTATTGCTTTATGCGGGTCTGAATGCGGGCGGGTTGTGGGTTACATACGAATGAATAGTCACGCAAACATATTTACATACCGAATGACGTGCATATGCCATCATACATCGCACTGAGGAACATTTGCGAGGAAATTGTCGACGTCCGTTTCTGGAGTAAATAATTTTGTTTTAGCCGTACTTGTAACTTTATTATTTTAAGAAATATTACATTCTAACAAGTTTCTGGAGTAAATAATTTTGTTTTAGCCGTACTTGTAACTTTATTATTTTAAGAAATATTACATTCTAACAAGTATGCGTATATTAAAGGCCCAAAATATGCACCGCAATAATTAACAGATGGATGAGTAGTTGTCATCCCTAGCCATTCCAGGTACCTAATGAAATAAAGGATTCTGTCGATGTTGTGCGATGACAGAGTTTCGAGATCTGCGATAATAAAATCACCTAGATAGCGGTTTCTTCTTCTAGATAGTGAAGGACATTGGCAGAGAAGGTGCTCAGTCGTCTCTAGACTATAGCGTCAGAACGAAAAAGCGAATGAAAACACTAATTACGCTCTCAAATTGCGAATAACTTTGGTTCTATCACAACATTGGTACTGTTGTGGGGATCCATTAAGGTTAAATATTACGCAAAGCATCCAGAGACAATTGAAGTGTTGAAACATGAAATCGAAGTTGCCATTGAAGAGATTCGACCCGAAACAATCGAAAATGTACTGAAAAATTGGGTGGATCGGATGAGCATTATTGCATTATTAAATGACAAAGTTCAACTTTTCCAATAAAACCAGAAATTGAAAAAATTATCAGTACTTTTTTTTATAACCGATTAAAATGGCCCACCCTCCACATCTTCCCTTGTATATGTCTGTTACGCGCAGAATATTCTATGATATATCATTTTCCAAGGTAATTGACACCTGAACACTTTCTCCAAAGATAAAAACATAAAACATAGGCATGGTGGATTATGTCTATGTTTTAATATGTCTTCTCAAGGATACTAGCGATATTTATTTTAAACATCTGGAAATGCTAAATTATTCAATCACCATCTTTGCCATATTTTTTTTAACTTAAATCGTCGTTAGAAAATCTAACAAACGTTTGTTCAAATTTTCACGAAATGTGCTACTGTGCCGTTGAGCTTTTTTCGAGGTTCCCCCGCTTCCATCGCAGTGCGTTTACATTGCTTTCATCCATTCAACAGACAACAATCGATGTCAGTTGCCAGTCAATTGTGGAATTGACAAATACACTACAATTTCAAATTGTTTCAAAGCGCAAGTTCATTGGCCTTCTCCTGCACAGTGGAAAATGTGTACGCGTTTCGCTCATCGCTTGGTTTAGTCCCACCACACATGTCACTCACTGATGGGGGGAGTGGGCATTGTTGGACGGACGGACAAGCGTAAGTGGTGATCGTTCGTTGCGCTAAATTGCTAATTGGGATCTAATGTAATTTGTCTAATTTTCCACAGTGAACTGTGCTCGTCGTCGACCGATTTTGCGATTTGATTCATACTCGTATATGTACCACCACCAGCAGCAGCCCGCCATATTATCAGGTTTCAAGTGTTGTATGATGCGCCCGCCAAATGAAATGTGTGCGAACATGCAAAACGATGTTGGCACAAACAAAACAAAATCGGTGTATAAATGACGCTCCAGGAAATTATTGCTTTTCCTCACATGATATAGTGAGTGGCATTGTCAATTGTATTTGGAAAATCATAGTCATTTGGTGTTCCGTTTGTGTCACTATGACACTATAAAAAAACGTATGATTGCTGCATAATTGAATGGTATATTTTGGGATAAAGTAGGTAATTTGCAGACAAATGGTTCAAGTGGTTTTGTTTGTTTGTTTCTAGTTAAAATACAGTTTATAATTAATCTGCAAAATTTTCAATAATCTATTCAGTTTCAAAAAAATTTAAAAAACGTCAGTCGAAATTCAAATATTCAATCTGAAATTCAAAACATTCCATTTGTAAATCAAAACATGTCAATTGAAAATTAAAAAAAAAATTAAATAATACTTAAAATAAATGAAATAAATCAATTTCAAATTCAAAATATTTCACTTGAAATTCAGAGTTTTCATTTTGTGCGGGTAGCATTTATTTATACATTTCTTTGTCCTGACTAAATCTTAATATAGTATAATTTGAAGAAAATAAAACAAGCAGCTGAATTGATCTTGTACTATAAAAAATTATGTTAAACTAGCTATCGGTCGGTACCTCCATTCCAAAACATGATAAATCAAAACAGGTAGTTTTTCAGGAGAGGCGATCAAAGTTTTATGAGATTTTTAAATTTGTGTGGAATTGCTTTATAATGGATATTGAATGAATCATTTTAATTGAATGAATAATTTGAATTTCAAATATATTTTGTTTTGAATTACAAATGATATCTTTTGAATTACAAATGATATATTTTTAATTTCATTTCATGTGTTTTGAATCTCAAGTGATATGTTATGAAATTCAAATGAAAATTTTTAAACTACATAAAAAAAATAATTTCTATGATGACTTTTTCATTTTCAATGAGAATCGCTCAGTAGGTGTTGAATGACGTTAACGAAGACACAGATTACATCAAATTCCAACCGAATTTTGGTTGTTCTGTCTACTATCATGCGAATCCATCAGCACAACCAACATTTTGGTTGTGGTATACTTCTGCTTCCATGTTGACAAAAATCATATTTGTTTGCGCCAAATACAAAAATTGTAGCTAAAATTATCGTTTGTATGTTGTCACAACCTACTGTTTTTAAAAATTGATTGTTCTGACAATTTGTCATACACTACCGACAATTAATTACTGTTTTGTTAGATTTCAAAGGAATGTTAAATCGTCAGTTCTTGATAGAAGGTCATAGGTCAATACATTAAATTAAAATTAAATACGAAAAAATTACCAGAATTGTCGAACAAGAAGTCATGGATAATGCTGCAGAAACATCATAGCTTGTTCGTGATTTTTTTGTGCTAAAATCAGTAGTCTGCCTCACTCATAACAGAATAGACTCGTGAATGGATAAACATTTGCCACAATTAAGGAGATGCTTAAACTGCATTGAAAGGTGAGCTTAAGACAATACCAAAAAGGCCAAATCAGATGGACATCAAGGATTGGGAAAAGCACTGACACAAATTTAACCAGTAAGGAAAGGCAGAAAGTCGGGCGGGGCCGACTATATAATACCCTACACTTCCCTAACAATGCGATAAAGGTCATTGCGATAATAATTTGGAATAATTGGTAAGTAGGCAGGAACATACGAGTATTATCTAATTCTGAGCCGATAATCGCTAAATTAAGCAATATTCATTCCTAAATTGAGAAACATCTTTCCGGAAAATATTAATGATCGGAAGTAAAGTACCATACCAAATCAGGAGGAACATATACTATATGGAGGTTATATATAAATCTGAACGGATTTTCCTTGAATACTCATTCATGTAAAAAGAAACTTCTTTCTGTCAAATTTCGTACTGACCGGATATAAACTACAGTCTCTACAGCACTTACATGTCAATTCGGGGGTAACATATATAAGGGGCTATATCTAAATCTGAACCGATTTTCTCTGTATTTGGAAGTATACCTTCATATAATAAGAAACCTCTTTGTGTAGATTTGTTTACTGATCGGATATAAAATACAGATTGTACAGCGCTTACATGTTAAATCGGGGGTAACATATATATGGGGGCTATATCTAAATCTGAACCGATTTCCCTCAAATTTGGCAGTATTAATTCATGTAATAAGAAACCTCTTTCTGCCAAATTTCGTAATGATCGGATTAAAAATACACTTTTTACAGCGCTTACATGTAAAATCGGGGGTAATATATATATGGGGGCTATATCTAAATCTGAAGCGATTTTCTCCGAATTTGGCAGTATTCCTTCATGTAATAAGAAACCTCTTTCTGCTGAATTTCATACTGATCGGATATAAAATAAAGTTTTTACAGCGCTTACATGTCAAATCGGGGCTAACATATATATGGGGGCTATATCTAAATCTGAACCGATTTTAACCAAATTAAATAGGGATTGCCCTTGGGCCAAAAAAAAGATATGTGTAAAGTTTCGTCAAGATCGGGCCATAATTGCGACCTGTACTTTGATTACAAGAATACATCTACAGACAGACAGACGGACAGACAGACGGACATAGCTAAATCGACTCAGAAAGTGATTACAAGTCGATCGGTATAATAAACAATGGACCTATCTCTTCTCCTTTTGGGTGTTACAAACAAATGCACAAAGTCATAATACCCTGTACCACAGTGTGGTGTAGGGTATAAAAAACAGCAAAACAAACGTTAAGGCTGTGCTAATGTTATGTTACGGTTTCCTTTGCCTAACCCGGCCTTAAGTCTTTGCATTGTTATTTGCCAAAGTAGAAGTGAAAAATTTTCCGATCTGATGCCTAGATGAATTTTAAAAGTCTTAATTGGATCCAACCCTTTGAGTTGAGGACAGAGGATCACCACAAAATATGTGACGTTGTATATTATGAAATACCATATTTTAACGACATAAAATAGAAAATGCCAACATGCCGCATTTATTGAAGAATTATTTAAATTTTTTGATGTTATTTTCCGATGTTATTTTATTGAAAATTCCAAAAAGATGTAATTTTTATAATTCACCACCACCAACTATTCATAATAAGGAATAGTGCAAAAAAACTTGTTTTCTAAAAATAACAAAAAAAATTTATGGATTTATGAAAATTTACGTCAGAGGTACCTTTATTATTTTGATTAAAAGACTTCCAATCAGCACAAGTGATTCATCAAATTATAGAAGATTAATAGTTAAGGTAAAAACTAAAAAATACGCCTTTTTAAATCCTTTTTTATGGCTAAAAAATTCTTAAAAACAGGAAAAAATCCACTACATTATTTTTTTCCCCTAACGAACAATATAAGACTATAAAGAAAAAATACCAGCGATAAACAAAGTTATATCATATCTCTTTTTGAAGAAGTGCACAATTTCTAAAAGTTTATATTTGATTTCAGAGTTGAGAAACAGGAGGGTAGGTTAAAGTCAGTTTATATTTATTTGTGGTTTACTAACGGACGTATAAACTAAGTATAACTTACATGCTAACAACTCGCCCTCACTGATGATTCGTCGAAGATAAACAAAAACGTTTTACATTAAAAAAATTAGCTTGATGAACAAAACGGCGTTTTTTAATACCGTTCTCAAATTTGTTTGCAAACAAAGTTTATACAAAAAATAATTCAAAAGGTTATAAACAGCGTGTGTGTTTTTTTTGAATGATCAAAAGATTTCACGAAGTTCAACTGGTTTAGAGGGAACATAATACAACTAAAAATATGTGAATTGCTTTTAAAACATAAATATATACATGAAACATGAAAAATATAATAATAATAATTTTCGGTAAATTAACAAATCTATATTTAAAGATTTTCACGACGTCAATCTATACGAACAATTTTAAATATTTGAACGTAAGAAATCAATGTGTTAGGATAATTTCTTTAGTGGCGCAAACAAATCTTGAAATACGTTTGTGACGTATTTAGTATATCAACGTAAACGTTTAATAGGTTATACCGAGAAGGAGTCGTGGCAAAACTTATGGTGATTCGAGTGATGTTCAATTCGGCAGACTACATCATTTCGACGTAAAGGGGGCAACACGTCGACGAGGCATCATTTTTTCCAGAAACGAAACGGCAATTAAAGTAAAGTGTTGATTACTGAAATAATAAACTTTAATTTTCCATCATTTTGATCCGAGTCACATTGTGCAAGTCATTGACTGATTCTTAGGTTTTGAAATGAACGGTATTTTAAAAATTTCGTCAGTCTCTTTAAGCGATGTAGTGTTTTAGAAAGTATTTTTTTAATACATTACTTTTTAAGCTTGGAAAACATCTAATAATATTACAATTATGTCAGATCCTCCTTCTTGTTGTACTCTGGCAGTCGTCAAAAACAAGTAAAGTATTCTGGTATAATAAAAAAAAGTTGGCATTTTCGTTATCATCTCGGCAATGCACATTATTTGAGATTACTTTAAGAGTGTGTGTTCGTTACATCCTAATACTTAATAAAATGTGCTGTCTATTAATACATGGCAAATCAAATAAATTCATAGCTTCTGATGGATGAAACATACATGAAATAAAAAATAGGAGTGATATTGTATTTGACTCATTTGAAAATATGTGATTTTTCTAGTTCGTCCAAAGGAAATACATACATATATGATTGCAATTAGGAAGTCGTATAGACAAAAATTGTATTAAATAAATTCATTATATACATATTCTTCCTATTTATTATATTTAGTTTAGGCCACATGTCTGCATCGGTTATTTTCTCTACAAGTCAATAATTAAATAAGTAACAATCCGATTTTATTTTCGCTAAAAATTTCTAATGGCAGACATACACAATTCAAGGAAAATTCCTGTAGCGACAGCAGGAACATCGTAAAAAGTAACCGTTGCAATTCTTAGAATTTGCATTCCACTCCGAACGAATTGTTTATAAGATGTCACGAAACCTTCTAAACAAATTCATATGCCTTTTTCTCGACTGCACCTGGATACAGATAATGCTTCTTATGAAAACTTCGAATAATATTGACAAAAAATAGGTTTCTTTATGGCATGAGTCAGAAATCGTAACACTATCAGAATTAACCGGAAATATGGTAGAAATGCTAATGACGCATTAAAAAGCAGTAGTCTATACAAAATCTTGGTCAGAAATAATCACCATTTAGCGAAGTTCAATAAATTATTTTTACAAATTCAAAATCTATAATATTGCGGTTAATTAATAATGAATGATGTACAATTTCCATTCAATCCTATCAGACATGATGAATACATAAATGACAATAGATTTTTTGGTATATTGATTTTCAGCGTACAGATTATGTATCCGCAGAGACAATCGGTAGAATAGTCTAGAAATGAACCAAAAGAGTACATTTTTAACGGTACACTGTACAAAATTTCAAGTATTTATATACACGGGTATTAAAGTTATAAGCAGTTAACCTTTGTACAAAATGGACCCTTGTTGTGGGAGGTACATACCAAAAGGGGCGGACCACCTTCGACCATTTCTCTGAAGGTAATAGAGACAGATAAATTATTACAATGAGTGGAATTACGATGAATTTGAATATCATTAAATTTTAACCCTTTCTGAAGGAGATATTAGAAGGAGTGGACCAATATGGTCCATCTTCGAACTTAGTCTGAGAGTTTAGTTCAGAGATCAACTAAATATTAAAACACTGATTCTCATACATAAAATAATTTACACCAAGAAACCATGTGATAACTAAACAAATAAAAAAATAAATAAAACATACAGGCATAGCTCAAATTACTAAAAATGTCCTAAAACGGAATTCTGCCAAAAATACTTATGGTCTTACGTCACTCCTTCGATGTGTTACACTGTTGACCTGTAGCAAATGATATATGTATACCTTCCACCACTGAAATGAGGATATGCAAATACATACCGATGCTTCGGCAAAACAAATTATTAATGATTTCGTTTGTGCAAAAAAATGTAAACATTTTTCTACATTTTACACTGAAAACACATTTTTAATTTCGTTTGTAAAAATGATGCAGCCGTGTGAACAGGTTTCGATTTCGTTTGTAAAATTATTACACTCCGCAAATATAATGTGCGCATGCAAAATGCGAAATAAGCTGAGGGTGCAGGAGAATTTTTAAAATGTCGCAACATGATGTGGTGACATTATTTTTCAGATACAAAAACACCATAAGTTTTTCACCTCACACACCACAATTTACATATCGCACCCAGGGATGCCAGAAAAAATTGCTGTTGTCCCCAAATAATCACAAGAAAATCCCCAACTTAACCCCACATAAAACTATTTTCATTGAAAACAAGTCAAACATATAAAAAACTGCAGACTCGAAATGAATTCAAAAACAAACATTTTAAAAATTACTCTTTTGATTAGCTTCACGTGTCGAATATATAAACATCCTAATACAGGGATATGTAGTGCAACAAAGTAAAGCGCTATATTTTTTTAATTTTTTTTTAAATTTTATTGTTCAAAAGCTAAAATGTCGGAAATAACATAAAATTTTAGAAACAGTTTAGACTGCACGAAAGTGGCTCTGCGGTATTTTGGCCCATTCCCGGCGAAGCGCCGTCTTGAGATGATCGATACTTTGGTATTTTTTAGTGCGAACCTTACTCTCTAAAATGGCCCAGGCGCAAAACTCCAACGGATTGAGATCCGGAGATCTTGGTGTCCATTGTGCGGTAGAAATGAAGCGAGGAACCTCCTTTTTAAGCCATTCTTGGTTGACGCGTGCTGAGTGCGATGGTGCTGAGTCCTGTTGGAATGTCCATGGTCTGCGGCCGAAATGTTTGTCTGCCCAGGGCTTCAATACTGTCTTTAGGACATTTTCCCAATAATATTCGGCATTTATTTTGACCCCATGGTCGATGAATACGAGCGGGGAGCGACCATCGGCCGTTACGGCGGCCCACACCATTACCATCGGCGGCACTTGAGTTCTGGTGGCCAATCGAAGGTGTAAATTTTCAGCTGACCTCTTTGGCAAGCAAACCCGATCATTTTGTTTGTTCACAAACTGCTCAATTTGGAATGGCTTCTCATCGGAGAAAACCAAATTCGGTAACTGGCCACTTTCGTGCAAGCGAAGCAACTCCTTGGCTCTTTCCAGTCTAACTTTTTTTTGTGCATCGGTGAGCTCTTGCACTTTTTGGAATTTCAATGGTTTTAGTCCAAGCTCATTTTTTAATATGTGTTGTATCCGTTCTCGCGATATGTTCAGCTCACGAGCAATTTTTCTACCACTGCGGCGTGGATTTCGATCAAATCTGGCCTTCACTTTTCGGATCATTTCTGGTGTTGTTACCGTTTTTTTTTCGTCCACTTTTCGGACGCGATGCAACACTGCCAGTATCACGGTAACGAGCAATGGCACGAGAAACAAAAGATTTATTCACATTTAAATGCTGGAGGGCTCTAACGATAGCCACTTGTTTTTTTTTCACCCAAATATAAAGCAATCACACTATCACGCTTGAATTCCATCACGAATAACTTTTTTCTAAATGCAATAGATCAAAATGCTTTTGTAAGCTTGTAAACAATAAAATAAACTGTCACGGAAATAAATCTGTCAGCTATCAGACCAGCGGTTTAGAAATGATAGCAACCTGAAGTTGGTTGCAATACATATCAGCCACCCTGTAATTAATTTTTCAGAGTTTCATTTGATGGCAATTTATACCTAATAGTGCAAAGTCTCGTACTATTTTTAAATACGAAGTTCAGATTTGGTAAAATCATTTTAGAAAATACTCGTTAAAAAATGATTTAAAAAATGAGAAAGAAACAGACAACATCGAAGGCAGTCCATACTAATTTTTGGCGGATTATTTTAAGGTTTTTCGCAGCTATATTTTCTGATCCTGATAATGTTTTTCGACGAAAGACGAAATATTGAATCAATATAAAAAAAAAAAAAACACATAACAAACCATAATAGATAGACCTCGAGCTCATTTTTGGTTAAATATCATACAAGATTAAGAAAATCTGTATATTGCATCAAAAAAGCCCCAAGAAACCCCAACAAAATTTACAAAAATCCCCTAACAAAAACCCCACTATATTTTTGTATCCCAATTTGCATTGACTAAACCCCAGTATTGGGGTCAAAACCCCTGTTCTGACAACCCTGATCGCACCTACTCAACAAAAAAAATGGAAACAACTCAAAATTTATAAATTTGTCTTTTTTTTTGCCAAAAAAACAACGTACAGTGGCCATCTCCACCCACTGCACAAAATGTCCATTGGTTTTCCCCTTTTTCATAATAAAAACATCGTAATGACTACATATCTGTGTTTTCAGAATAACATCCTTAGATTCTACTAAAGAGTTACATTTTGAATTGTCTCCAAGTGTTTAAGCAAATCGGACCGTTAATTTATCATCTAAAGAGTAATATTTTTAGTTGTGCCCTTTTCAACTTATAATCCGAGTAAAATTTGCCAGTTAAAAAATTACAATTCAAAATAATATTTATTTATTATATAAGAGTAATAACTCAAAAATTTTGTTATTTTCATATAACCACCAAAAAAACTAAAAAAATAAAGATCTATTTTTCAGTGATATTTTCTTCATTAATATTAACGGAAACAGTTTTTGTTCTCCACTATTTTTTTTTTTTTTAATTTAGAATTGTTACCCTTTTTTTAAACAGGTGCGATATATTTCAAACGCAATAAATTATCGTTATTGAAAATCCGTTTTAGGACATTTTAAGTCATTTGAGTAATGTCCGTCCGTCTGGTTGGCTTGCATGATAACTCTCGAAAGGAGTAACCTACTGACTTCAAATATTTTTCTATCTCAGACAAAAGTTCGGAGATGGGCCACGGGTCATATCCTTCTAATACCTCTCCACATGCTCCGTAGTGATATCGTGATAACAATAGCCAATATTGCTATCCTGTCAAGTGTTTTCAAAAATTTGTTTTGTATAAAACGCTTTTGTTTCAATATATATGTATCGATACCTCCGTTCTAAACAATGCTAAGTGCAAAAAGGTAGTTTTTCAGGAAAGGCGATCAAAGCTGACGAATAAACATCAAATTTTGACTGAATATAATTTGGAATATTTAGAAATTAAAAATGAGATCTTCCTAAAAATATGCTAAGCCGACTTAGCATGTTTTAGAATCGGGGTATCGATATGTCAAACCTAATCACTTTCCAAAAAAGTAACAATTTCGAAAACCAAATATTAATTAAGCTCTGGTAGAGTATTACATATCTTAAAACATTGACTAGCTTAATGACGCTTATTCTGCGCTAGGTTAGGTTAGGTTAGGGTGGCATCCGTATTTTTTATACAAGCTCACGTAGACCAGTTTAGGTCCCTAGTGTTACCACGGGCTGAAATGCCCCTCATCGAAACCAACCTGTTTGATATACAAATTTGTCGATAGTACGAATATCGGTACTGGAAAGATCTGTTAGGCTGCCTAGAAAAGCCGACCCCAGTATGTCCAGTCGTCGTTTACTCAGAGCGGGGCAGTAGGGGCATCTGCGGCAGTCGAGGGCTGTTTGTGAATTTAGGGATGTTGCCTCCAGAGAATTGATGGCAGCCTGGGTGTCCGACTAAATTACAACGCCATTGTTTGTTACTATGTTGCGACTCAGCCACATGGCTACTTCCCATATTGCCATTATTTCGGCTTGATATACACTGCAGGTATCTGGTAGTCTGTGAGCTATATCCAATCTAAGCTCTGCACAGTGTACTCCGAAGCCAACCTTTTCATCAAGCTTCGAACCATCCGTGTAAAAGTGGATATGGTTTCTATTACCTGGTATTCTTCCTACCCATTCATCTCTGGCGGGAATAATAGTGATGTAATTTCTCTTGAAGGTGTACACCGTCGGTATATAGTCCACTCGGTCGGTTACCTTAGCACTACACTTTGATATCCTCATGTGACCGTAGTTTTTGTACCTCCACATTGATAGGCAGTTTAATCTTATTGCCGCTTTGGGTGCAACTTCTCTCGCCACAATATTAATCGGCAGTATATGGAGTAGGGCTTATGCTCAGGCAGGCTGTTCTCTGAATCTTTGTTAGTAGGTTGGTGATGGTTAGTTTGTCTGTTGCCGTCCACCATACCACAATGCCGTATAACAGTATAGGACGAACTACTGCTATATACATATATCAGGTTAACGATTTTAGGAGAGAGGCCCCACCGCGACCCTACAGCTTTTTTTCAGGAATATAAGGCGACGTTGGCCTTCCTTACACGTTCCAATACGTTAAGTCTAAATAACAGTTTTCTATCTAGAATTATTCCTAAAATTTTTGCACTTTCAGAAAAGACTAGATCTGTTCCATTTATCCGAGGTGGAGGGTCCACATGTGGGACTTTATTCATCCTAGTAAAGAGAACCAATTCTGTCTTGTTTGGGTTTACGCCCAAACCGCTGCTTCTGGCCCATCTAGCCATTTTGTTCAGAGCCACCTGTAGAATGCCTCGGAGGACGTTTTCGAATTTGCCACTCACTGCGATTGCAACGTCGTCCGCATATGCCACGACCTTGCAGCCACAACGTTCTAGATCTAGCAGGATTTCATTCACCGCTAGGTTCCAAATTAGTGGAGACAGTACTCCTCCTTGTGGGATCCCTCTGTTTACAAACCTTGTTATAGTTGTGGACCCAAGACATGCTGTTATGCGTCTTCTGTTGAGCAGACTTTGAATTAGTCTAATCAAACTAGAGATAACTTTTAGATGTGACAGTGCCGCAATTACTGCATCTGAGTGAATGTTGTTAAAAGCCCCTTCTATGTCAAGAAATGCCACCATTGTGAATTCCTTGAAATGCAGGGACTATTCGATAGTGCTCACAAGTTCGTGCAGGGCTGATTCTGTAGACTTCCCCTTATTGTAAGCATGTTGGTTCACCGACAGGAGTTTTGTATCCAGGTTTTCCCTAATGAAATAATCTAAATATCTTTCCAGACCTTTCAATAGGAAGGAGGATAGGCTAATTGGTCTGAAATCTTTTGGCCTAGTGTGTGATATCTTCCCCGCTTTTGGTATAAATACCACTTTGGTATCCCTCCATCGATTCGGGATGTATGAAAGCCTGATACAGCCTACATAAATTTTCTCCAGACAGGGGATAATGTATTTCAACATTTTCTGCATTTCTGCTGGAGTGATGCCGTCTGGTCCAGGTGACTTGAAGGGCTCAAAGCTATTAATAGCCCAGCTTATTCTGGATCTCTCAAGCTAGCTACGCTCGCAGTCCACTCGCACTCTTGTTGGTCCTGCTGATCCTCTGGTTCTGTTAGGGAGTTCCCCGGGAAATGTGTGTCGAGCAGTACATTGAGCGACTGCTCGCTGTTTTTGGTCCAGTTATTTGCCTCATCCTGTAAATATCCCACTGTACATGGTGAAGCAGATAATATCTTCCTCAGCCTAGCGGCGTCTCAAGTAACCCACTGTACAGGGTGAAGCTGATAATATTTTCCTCAGCCTTGCGGCGTCGATGACCTTTTCCACTTCGCCACAGAAGGTATACCAAGAGCGTCTTTGCGCCTTTCTAAGCTCCTTCTTATAGATCTTGAGTTGCTCTTTATAGGCATCCCAAACATTAGCGACCCCTGTAGATTTAGCCTTGTTGAATAGCTTGTTGCAGGTCTTTTTCATAGCCGTTAGCTCAGAAGTCCACCATTGGGGTTTAGTTTTACCCTTGTACCTTGTTTTTGGACAGGCTTTTTCAAGGGAACTATTGAATGATGTGGTGATATGCTCGACCATATTATCCAAACCGTTTGGAGTTGAGGACTTTCTTGAAATTCTTTTCATACAGGTGCCACTTTGTCTTTCTCACATTTCTGTGGATGGCAGGTTCAGGCGCTTTTTCAGCGAGTTTGAACTCAATATAATGGTGATCTGAGAATGCGTGGTCGTCCAGTACATTCCACCCAATAATTTTTTGTGACATCCGGTCAGTAGCAAACGTTACGTCTAGTACTTCTTGTCTGTCTTTAATTGTAAAGGTCGGTTTATTACCTATGTTACAAATGCTTAGGTTGGTAGTTAGAATAAAGTCAAGAAGCGAATCACCCCTATTGTTTATATCCGTACTAACCCTGATAGTATGATGAGCGTTCGTGTCTGCGCCAACAATCAGCTCGACCTCGTAGGACGTTGCTTCTTCTACTACTTCCCTGAATAGAGCAGTCGGTACTACAGCTTCATAAGGCAAGTAACTGGAGACCACCCAATATATGCGATTACCGATCTCCAGACTAGCAGATGTTTGGTCTTTACCACTTAAATTAGCCAGGAGAAAGATACTTAGATCTTTCCTGGCTAAAATGCAGGTTCTTGGAGTGCCTTCACAGTTGGTCACAAGCAGTTTAAAGTTGGGTGTCCTGATACCGCACACCCTTCCTCCCACTGCGTAGGGCTCCTGTATCAGGACGATGTCTACTGCACCTGTGGACAGGCGCAGCAATAGAGCCGCTGAGGCTGCTTAAGGAGGTTAATCTGTAAAATTCTTACCATCATTGGTAATTGACAGATTAATATCCACCCCGACAAGGGTGTTATCGAACTCTTCGTCCGTATCATCGAGAAGCGTGTCCCCGCCAGATGCGTCAAAGAGTCCGGAGACTCCCTTCAGCCCCTCTGTGTCAGAAGTAGAGCTTTCGTCCTCAGAGTAGGACGTTGCAGATCTTCTGTTAGAGTTGGAGTCACCCGAAATAATGGGCGTGGATACCTCCGCACTTCCAGAAAGCTGTGTACCAACCACGGTGGACGACTCACCTTCCGCAGTGGGAACTATATTCTGCTTGTATACCTTCAAGACTATAGTCTCGAAGCCATACTATAGGGTTGCACTTGCACGTTGTGTATGGGAGGTGGATTCAGCGTTAAGGATCAAATTGACTTGCCGCTTTTTACCATCCGCCTCACCCACCTTGCTGATTCTCCAATTATGGGCGGGCAGACCAGGATTGGAATCTCTTATTCTTTCTAATATGTCATCCGGTTTGGAGGGCTCTTCTGTAACCCAGGTGATGGCTCTAGGGTGACTAGGGATGTTGTTTTTTCGACAACATCCAACTGGGCACCTGGCCACACCTCACCCGCTCGACTCAGAGCAGCCTTATACAGGTCTACTGATCTGGCATCACCGAAATATAAGAGCTTTACTCTCCCCTGATGCCATCCTGCATCGTTGCAGATTGGTGGTGTGCCCGGCATTTCTCTACGGACATCGAGGTAATGAGCCGTAATGGCTGATTGCACATGGCTCCATTTTTCCTTGAGGATGGATCCATCCTCACTACTTCTGTCTATAACGGCCACTTCATTGAAGGGCTTGGTGAGCAGAGTATGAAGCCGCCGAGCCGAGCCGCCGATTTTAGCCGCCGCCGACCTTCTTTCACCAGCCGAAGCCGCCGCCGATCTTTGCGGCTAAAATCGGCTGAAACACAGTCGCCGTTCCATAGAAAAACTTTAAAATATGGATAGATACAATTTACCTTTTTGATAAGCAAATAGCTGTATAGCAGATATATCGTCCCTTTAATAGAAGAATAATGTGTTCATATACATTATTATATTATATTGCATTCTAAGAATCTACGCAATTGGTTCTATATCTGGTGAAATTCTACTTGCACAAATTGGGTTATTGCGTGTTTGAAATTGTTCATTAATAAATAATAATATCGAGTTTTAATTTCACAAAAACTTCAAATATGATTTTCTCGAAACGACAAATAAATTACACACTATTAATTTATTGGGTGGACGATATGGAAGTGAGTGATTTTCGTTTTGATTCGTTTATTGTCACAAGGGGGAGCTTAATATGTCTTAAATATTATAATATTGATGTTATACAAAAATAATTATAAAAATTTCTTTTTTAAAGGAAATAATAAGATTTTTTATTTATTAGTAGATAATGTACATATATAGATAAAAAATTTTTCGGAGAAAAAATTAATGGAGTATTAAAGAAACGTATAACAAATAAATTAATACCTCCATTCTAAAGAATCAATCAAGTTAAGCTCAAAACAGTAGAGGTAATTCTATTTAAACCAAAAGGTAATTCCACAGAAATTTAAAATTTCACTAAAACGTCGATTCGTCTCACCTGGAAACAACCTGTTTCGACTTAAGCTATGTATAGATGAATGCGGAAAAATGCAAGCCTGTGAACGTACAACCGTGTGCACTGTCTATAAAATATTTTTATTGGCATTTCTGCATATTTACAAAATATATTTTAAATAAATGAAATTGTAAGGGTTTCTTGCAATCGTCTTCACCTTTGCCTAACAATCTGTCATTGTCCGTACATTTGCGGCACTTTAACAGGGTTGATGAAGTTTTCCGATCTGACAATCGTCTATACATAGCGGCATGGAAACGATGATTTTTTCACCTCACAATATCTTACAATTAACTTAAAAACATCTATTATTTAAGAATAAATACCAGAGCTTAACTTTTCAACTATTATTTTAAACGTTAAAATGTCTATCATAGAGCCGCCGTATGTCAATTTTATGTCGGCTTAGCCGCCTAGCCGCCGCCGCCGATCTATAATTTTCAATGGCAGCCGCCGCCGCCGCCAATTTTGGCTCGGCTTCATTCTCTGTTGGTGAGTGTCCTGTTGATGGTGACATTAGGGCCTCTTGCCTTTTTCGAAGGCAAGGGTTCATCAGGTGATCTGATTCGTTTTACTTTATTAGCCGTTAACACAGCTGAATTTGTGGCTCTTTCAGCCGACTCATTGGCCTTAGAAGCATCTATGACGCCTTTAGCCCAGGTAAGTGACTCTTTTTGTTTTTCGGTAAGAGCCGAAACCTCAACAGCCTCCAACTTCGTCAGAACTCTGAGAGCTATCCGGTGCTCATTGTGTTTCCGTTTTGACGGTCGGACGTGACGTTTTCCCCTCACCGTACCACCTGTTGTGAGTACTGGGGGGAAATTTTCACCATGTTTGGTGTGGTCGGCTTTGGCCAAGACCAACGGACGGACAGTAGGACGATTGGGGAACCCCGCTCCATCGGAACGCGAAGGCATCCCCGTCAATGATTTTTTTGTCTGTATTAGCCCGTAATAGGTACTACGAAGTAGGCCTTCCAGACTTTGTACAGATTTTTGTTTTGTTTTTGCGATTGCGTAATAGGTACTTCGTAATAGATTTTAACTATCCGCTCTGTGCTAAACACGTCCGTTCACTACGACTGATCAGCAACGAATCTGCGCTAAACAGGGAGCTGTATGGTATTATTCATTTATGTACATCATTTATATTCTTCTCAAACCCCACTGTGCGTTGATGGATGCACTACCACAATCGACATGTGTTTTTCAAAATTGCAAAACTGAATTCAAACATTTCGCCACTCCGTAGAATCTCGATATTATAAGGAAATAGGGCTTTGTTCACAATGCATAATCATAGAGTCATGGGATGCCATTGGCTTCGTGCGAGAATTCTCTGCAATGATTGAATCACTCAGAATTGCGCAAAAAGATTCATTTTCATTTGTTATAGTCCCGCACTGCACAAACTCCATTGTTGATAGTAATTGTTCTGAAGAACAACAGCAACAACTCCATACCACAGCAACAACTATATATCCTACCCCCACATTGGACATACACCCCTCGCCCAAAACTTTGAAAAATGTCCCCACTACGACACGTTATCGCTGCTTGACTCAGAGTTTGCCGTGCTTACGTCTGCCGTCTCTGTGTCATTGTTCTTGACGTTGATGACGATGACGACGACGGGAACGACGGCAGCAGCAATGCTATGTCACTATCGGTCTACGTTTGCCCCCTCACACAAACCCCCTCCTTGGGTTGTGGAGATACCCGGAGTATCAATTGTTGTTGTCGCTGCTACTTTTGCATGTATCGCCGTTAAAAAGCACATTTGCTCAACTGGTTTTTGTTTTAATAGTTTCTGTTTCGCTCCGTCGAAGTACAAGAGAGGAGAACTGAACCCTTTTGTTTAGTTGTTCGCTCTTTTGTGCTGGTAAATCCGCAGAGGTGGGTATAGCGGGACGTTGGTTGAGAGAGGTAGTAAATATTCAAGTCGCCTGAGTATAATTGAATATGTGTGTTTTATAAGTAAATTTGTATATGGATATGTACGTATGTGATTCTGGTTATATTCTCATATGAATCGGCATTGTTATGTTTTATTGTTCTTCTTAATTGTTTTTCTTAAATTCACAAAGTCCGATTACTCAAATATGTATATTTATACAAACGACGAGTACCTAGGCACAGTGGGTTGTATTTAGTAATAACACATTGATATACATATCTGGAAATTGACTAAGAATTATTCAATTGTAAATGTGAGAACATATTGTCTTATTGGCCAGTGTAGTGAACATATTTCCCCTTACCGTTCATGCCCACCACTATAGGACGGTGGTATACTATATTTGTCATTTCAGCTTGAAAAATTGATCTAAGGCGATTTAGACATGTTAGTCATTCTGTGAAATCCATGGGTCCGTGAATGAAGTCCGCAAAAATAAAGTTATGCTAATTTGGAAAAATTTGTTATACAGCTGGACTATTGGGGACTGCAAAATGCCATATCGACCATGTTTCGATATATGTAGTTCCCATAAATCGAATTTTAGGCGTGTTTTCATTACACCACAATTGCTTAACCCTCTAACGGTTAATGCTTTCAAGAATCATAACGCCGTCAACAAGAAAAATTTTTACAAAATCTCTTTTGTAGTCCCTCATGCACATTTCTATTTGCCGTTATAATACAAGGTCAAAACAACCGTTTGTGTATTTTAGCCAATGTGATACTTTTATTGTCAAATAAAGGTGCTGTGAATAAAAAATTACAGTAACAAGAAAATGGTTTTTGTGCGATCAATAAAAAATATACTAATCACAGTGTTCAGAAAAAAACAGTACGATATAGGAACGGATCCTTCAGAGAACACTAACGTAATTTATTTTTTTAGTGATACTGTTCGCAAACGTACCTTTCTTAGAACAGGACGAACGGCACCACTACGATAACGTACGGTTCGTAACACTAACAGTATCACTGCGTTTAGCGTTTAATGAAAATTGGTACAGAGTCATTTCTTAACCCGGGGACGATCCCTATTTATAAAGGGGCATATCGGTCCATACTTTGATATAGCCGTCATACGAAGGTTCCTTTCGATAAGATATATTTACGCACTAGAGAGCGCATTTTTTAACCGATCATGCTGAAATTTAAATATTTGTACTGCGTATTTCATTCAATCGTGCCTAGTGAAAATGAGGCATATCGGTTCATATTTAAATATAGCCCACATACAGAGGTCGCTTTCGATAAGACATATTTACGCTTTAGAGGGGACATTTGTAGCCGATCATGCTGAAATTTAAATACGTTTTACAGTGATGCCAACATCAAAAATTTTCTATGAAAATCGGCAAGAAATACCACCATTTGTATGACAGCGCCATCTAGCGTGAGTTGTAAGTAGAATAACAACTTTCGATAACAATAAAAAATAAGCATTATTTTATGAAATTTGCAATGATCTTTTCTTGTTAGACAGCGTTCCAAAATCACCATCTTCAAATGCGTGTAAAAAAAATTTTGCACTGAACTGAAAAAACCCCTTTTGTTATGGATAATGCCAACTTTCATACGCAATTGGTCTCATCCCATTCCCATTTTGGTTGTTGCACTTTGTTATTGGTGTTCGATAGAGTTTCGCGCTTGAAATTGTTAGAAATTCCAAAAACAAGATCCAAAAAGAAGGGGCAGATGGTTTGTACACAATGTCCATCAGAGTCGTTGTTACATGGCGATCCTTAGTCCAACCTCTTATACAAAATCAGATGAACAACGCCTTGTACCACTTAATTCTCTCTCAGAAAATTGGCATTACTCAGAAATTGAAGCAAATACACTCTAGCAATAAAATTGATGAAATTAACACTACATATTTATTCATGTGATTTATTCTATGCGGTAAATATTATTCCTATTGCAAAATTTGATTTGCCTCATCTTTAAGGTTCTTGTCATCGGTTAGTGGGAATAAGTTGTTTTTAACGAAAACAAGCATTTTATTTATTTTTTAATTTGAAGCAGAATTTTTCAAACGAGTAATTTACCTCGATGAGCACATTTTAAATGTCCCCCTGTATGAAACTTCACCCGATTTGTAGGACGAGATTTGGAAATTTACTTTTAACTTTAATCAGGACCATTTAAACTGTTAATGTACCTCAGTGGTCCACATTTTGGATAAACCCCACATACAAATCCCAGCCGATTTTACTTCTTAACGCCTTAGAAAGAAGAACTGAGATCCTAGTTGGTTGAAATTTGCATAAAAATTGTCATTGCAATATTCTCTCTTATATTATAAAAGCCGTATTCAAAAATACTTACGGATAATAGAGTATTTTTCTTGAATGTGTATTCAAAAGCGAATAATAGCGTTATAAACCTCTAATAAAGATTTGTTTAATTGAAAAATTTTATTGTAAACCTGCAATGAGTGAGATTGTCATTTTGACGTTTAATGTATTTATTTATTTATGTGTATTACAATTAAAGGAAAAAATAATTTCATTGAACTATGGAAACAATAAAAACAAAAACAGCTTGTAGACGTACTTTTTTGGCCTGGGATAGCGACAAAACATCAGCTGGAGACTGGAAATCTAAGGACAGTTTTGTGTTTTAATTTTGTGTATATATATCTGGTGGCAGTCTACGTGATTGGTTAAAAAATGGGGGAATCCGACCAAAAGGGCGTGGACCCGCCCATATATGCCTCATTTGAAATTAAGATTTTTTGCACAATTTGCTAGCGAGAGCGCTAATATTTTATGTATTTGGGCATTTCTCCAATGTCGAATGCGACATTCGTACTCATTCAAACTGAAAAAAACATATGCCAAAACATTATTTCATTTTGACAAAAAGCGAAACTTATAGCTCTTGATTAGCACTATAATCGGTGCTAAGGTTGATTAACTTGGCCAATTGTTCATTTTCAAGATAATTACCAACAGCTTTCAAAGCAAAGAAATCAAACACCATTACTAAAAGTAAAATATCTGGAGAACTATTACACTATTGCATTGAGTCAGAGTGAGTAAAATGCTTTAAGGAAATAGCGTGTGTGGCGCCTCCTCCATGACTCTATTTTTGAAAATGTAAGATTTAGTGCTCTGTTGCTCCATGTCTTAAAATTGAGTAGTTTTTGTACGAATTTAACAGCAATATACTCTTAACTATACGAAGGAAATATTTAGCTGAATTCTGTTAAAGCGACAACCTCCATATGTTAGGAAATACTTTTGCGTACTACGAGGGTTGCTATATATATTTCTGGCCTAGGTAACACTAATTGTTGCCTGGCGTCATCTGACATTTCCATTGGATAGTTTGACTATTTTTAGCATACGTTTTTTTAGCAGTGACTTGAAAAAGTCAATTTGGCAAAAAAATGGAATTAACTCGTGAAAATTTTCGTGCGATCATTTTTCACACCTTTCGACGTGGATTATCACGACAAGAGTGCATCGATTAACTTAAATCTTTGTAAGGCGATGAAGCACTATCCTATAGCACTGTGAAAAACTGGTTAATGAATTCAATCGTAACCGACACTCGCTCAAAGATGAAGGTGGTGTAGGTCGTCCAAAAACGCCCGTTGTGTCAGAGAACATTGATGCAGTGCGTGAATTGATAATGCAAGATCGTCATGTGGCATACCGTGAGATAGAGGCATCCTTGGGCATTTCTTCCACCAGCATACATTCGATATTTTATTCGAATATTTTGTTGCGTGAGCGTACAGCGGCTGAAAGGTGGTTTCTTATTAGAAAGCCAAACCGAAAGCGATACTCTCAGCAAGAGAGCCCGTTGTGAAGCGTTTCTAGCTCTGCTTTGCTCCGTCAGAACACAAAAGCATGAATGAAAGAGAAAAACAAACACTGATCTCTCACTTCAACACATGTGTAAATTCTCTCTCTCTCTCTGTAGTAGGCACGACATGTTGCGTCGTTGTTTTAACAGTGACTTTGAGCAGTTTTCGTATTGCTTTGCTTCGGTGTGCGGTCTGGCGTCAGCTTTATTCACTCACATCAAGAAAAAACTACTTGGTCAACGTTTTGCAACGCCTGAAGCAGCTGTCGAAGCGTTCAAAAACCATGTTTTGGAGTTGAATTTTCAACACACTGTAACCAAAACACTTTCCAATGGAAGTTCCAGTTTTCATCTGGCAACACCGCCATTGCCAGGGCCGAAATATAAATAACAACCCTCGAAAGGGTGTTTTTTTTAAAGGCCGATAGAAGTTTCAATTGTAAAAAAAATACACAAAGATTTGAATTTTAATCAAACAAGCTGTAGGGTCTGTTGTTGATTGGTCTCACTCCATATGCGGCAATTATGTTTACTAAGAAACCTGTAAGCAAAAAATGAGCTTCATCGCTGAACATAATTTTGCAATAAAACATCAGGTCAGTTTCCAACTGCTGTAGATGCCTGATTTTCAAAATAAGTGTGGTAGCGTTGTTGAAGCGTGAATCTATTTAAGATGATTTCCAGAATGACAGATAGCTTGACAGCTAGCCTTAACGTTCTATCCAAGCAAAAAAAGGCTTTAGTATGTTTTAGCGAGGAATATTTTTCCCAAAGACACCAACTAAAAATGTCAACAATTTGTGCGACTTTTGACATATGATAATATTTGATTGCAATTTTTAAGGAGAAGAGGCGTGACAAGCGTGGACCTCTGTTTTGAGAAAAATAATTCTCCAGGGCTTCCCTTTATTTCGTTTTTTGGACTGAAGCGTGTATTCCGAAGTCTTCCACTCCAAAACACCTGCGAGATAACCAAACTCTCTGATATCCTTGCAAACTTTGTGGTCGAATATCGCGAAAACAAGAGGTAATCTGGAAAAATGTCTAGCTTCACTGGATTCAGCAATGTCGAAATAGGTATATCCATACGGTTTTCTTTCTGTTACATTTTTAGACTAGCACAGTGTATCCGTTCGTGTGAATACCTTCTGCGTAAGTGGCAATTAAAAAAGTCCATGAAAAATTCGGTACAACCAAACGTACATATTTACACTGTTCGTAATTTTGGTCCAATTGTTTATTTATGTATATATAGCTTATCGACGGATTCGGATAAGTTTGCCGTTGTTGAAGTTGTTGTCTTCGTCGATATTGCCATGTAGCCAAATTGTGGCTTTTGAATAGATTCTCCCCGGCATACTTCGCCCTTAGGTTTGTTTCTTCACTTGGCCCAGGGGGTGTGTGGTTACATGGTTACATGTAATACATATGTATGTATGTACGTAAGTAAGTGTATCCGATTATATTCCACCATTAGCTGTTTTTACTGTTTTAATTCTTAGTTGTTGTGGCGGCTATAAAAAGCCCGTCACCGTTGCCTTCATTGTTGCCATTTGCTGTAATAATTGCTGATAACGAAGAAAAACACCAACTTTTTTGCAGTCGCTCGCAGTGCAGTGGCGGTATTCATTACTGTGATTTGTCGCCATTAGCCAAAGAGCTAAATTTTTTTGTGTCGTTAACATTGGCTTTGGTCGGTTGGTCTAGTGTGGTTCGTCTGTCTACGGGTCGGTCGGCGGATCGATCGTGCGCTTAAGGACAAGTTTGTGAAAAATGATTATTTTTTGTTTTGGAGACAACGATGGTTTCGCTGCTTTTTGCCCACAGTGCCAGCCAAACCCATGTGTGCGATTTGTTTTCTATTTTGAATTTTATGTTTTTGCAAGCTTTGCTTTGGTCTCGAGTGCCATTTTTTGCGCTCTCTGTTTTTATTAATTCTTCAATAGACTAATGTATGTATATGGACATATTGTTCATATCGCGCAAGAGTGTCACAATTCAAAATTGAGATTGTCATACGAAACGTCTTGCATTTCAATACCTACATGGTAATGAAGAACTGAACAGATTCCCCAGGAAGTCAATCAGATTGCGCTCACTGCAGCATTTATTTTATTCCCCATTCTCTTCCCTGATTGTTTTTCAGTGGACAATTTAAATAGCACTTTGGTGAAATTTAAAATTTTGTGTTGTGACTCTCTTGCACGAAATGAGCGGTGGTATATACAGAAGTATGTGTGAGGGTCTGAAGGGGGGGTATGTTGGATGAATGATTTTTTTGTCGTTTTGTTTTCTGGTTTATTTGGCTTTTGTTAGTAAGCAGAGTCCGTCCGTCCGTATATCTTTGGTTCCTACTTTGGCTGAAGGTCTCCAATGATCGTGTCTCTTTGGATAGGAATTAATGGGTTCACAAGACTCGTGTGGCGATAGTTTTATCGTTGTTGGGGTTAAGATTGTCATGTCAACTATTGTTATATTACCTTACAAATTTGTGTTATTTTTTCATTATCATATTTTATTTTGAACAATTACACGTGTGTGGTTTTTATGTAGAGTGTTCGTTGGAAATGTTAAAAGTCACTTCCATTAAACACAGGGCTCTGTGACAAATTTTTAATTCGAATGCAATTGTAGCTCTCCATTTCTCTCGATTTCTCCAAAATTTTTTAAGTTCTTACTTTGCAACCTCTTCTAACTGTTTAGATTTATGTTATATTTTTTTTTGAGAACCCTATAACTCTTAAAACCAAAGAGAATCAATATACAGCAGCAACCATAAGAATCAGCTGACTGTAAAGGTGAATTTAAACCTCCGAGCAACAAAGTTGGGTTCACGGCAAGTTGAAGAAATTTATTTGCAGTTATTAAATGATTTTGCGTGTTCTCCTAGTTTTCTACGCATGTTTCTGATATGTTTGAATAGACAGACATATATTTTTGAAATCCTGTATTTGAAACGCTCATATTAATATACGAGTACCAAAATATGTTTGAAAATATATTTGGAATTACTCCAAATATGTTTTATCTTAAAATGTTTCTTACTTTTTAAATTAAATTTTTCATTGATTTCGATTTATACCTTATAACACATTATATTAATTTTGAAATACTGCAAATCATTTGTTGTCAATACTTTAATGCAATTTATCGTTATGTGATTTAAATTAAAAATAAATTTCACAAACATTTAACATGAATTTTACCCAATTCACGCGTCTACGTACAATGTATATCAAAATGTACGTATATTTAATATGAAACGTTTATCATGCAAATATGCTATGTCCAGTTTTACAAATTGTTCAGGAGGAAGACAGAACTTTATAACTATTTCAGTTTTTAATATTTTAGCATTCTGCAAATGTCAGAATCTTCTTTTATTTGCTCCTCTTAATTACCAATAATCGCCGGATTGAATTAAAATACACGAGTGAAGTAATTTGATGTTTTTGGACTTAGCATATTTGCTTTTTATGATTTTAATTTTCTTGTGGACTTACCATATTTATTTTCTTATAGACAGATTTTTATCGCTTTTTTTTAAATAATAAGAGTTGTTGTTTTTTATTTTTATTAATTTAAAAGATAACATACTAGAAAAGTTAATAATATTCCACTAGTGCTAATCTAAAACGCACCAGATTTATTCTAGTAATATTACAATAACTAAAAAACAAGTAAGAAATTTCAATCGGGTACACCGACTAAGGTATACCTTCACTTTATGAGCAATGTAAATATGCACTGGTATATGTTCTACAATTATGAGCTATTTAATTATGGTATGTCTTGGTTCTTTTTGTATGGGATGTACCAAAACAGGTGTATTGTAAACTCCAATTTTTACCAGTTTTTTTTTAAAAACTTTACCCTATGCAGTAATTTTGAGTATTTATATGAGTTTGTGTTCACGATATAAGCCTTAAACGTGTTGTACAAAATGGTACCCACTTAAAATGACCCAATTCGAATTTCCACCAAACATACGTACTCGTAAATTGCACTTACCTCACATTCTTCTTTCGATTTGTGGCGTTTTAATTTGTTTACGACTGCAATTTATGTAGCAAAACTTAACGAATTTTTGATCAGTGTAACACTGTACTTAGTAGGGACATAAATACTGTTACAAAATTGAACACACCCATTACAATAGTGGAATTGAACATAACCTACCCTTACACGTGGATTTTGAAATCCAACTTCTGTTAGTTTGTAACGGGAATTCAAAATTGCTTCAGTTTTTACCACGGAGTGGTCAGATAATGAGAACCGCATCGCTGTTATAGCGCTTTTTAAATATGGAATGAAACAACAAACACTTTTAAAACGCTCTGCCCGCTTTGGATTAGTCTCATGTTTACGTACCGCTGCATAAAACTCTTTGAGGAGACTGGAGATGTCAAAAGACCGCCCCGGTCGGGACGTCCTCGAACTGTTCGAACGCCGCAGATCATCAAATCAAGAATTCTGCGAATTCCGCTCCGAAAACAGAAAATCATCGCCCGTGAGATGAATATTACGCAAAAGTCCATGAGTCGAATTATCAAAAAAGACTTGAGACTTGGAGCATTCAAAGGTCGCAATAAACATTTGTTGACTTCAGCTTTATAAAAAAAAGGCAAACGTCTTTTGGTGAAGCACGCTAATAACTTGCACAAAAAATCTTTTTCAGAAATGAAACAAATTTTAACCTGCAAGAAAAACTTAACAAACGAAATGATATGGTGTATGCACAGTCGTCTAAGGAAGAATCTCATGTGATTCCACGGGTCGAAAAGGTCCATCATACGGCTTCAATCATGGGTTAATGAGGTGTCTCTTACGATAGGGTCACTGACTTGCATTTCTTTGAACACAGGATCAAAACAGTGGCCGAAAATTACCAAGAAACCGTTTTGGAAGCTGTTGTGAAACCACTTAACCATTCCCTATTCTAAAACCAGGCATGGAATTTCTAGTATGATTCTGCGCCGACTCATGGCTAAAATGACCTAGATATGGCTTTAAAACAATTTGTCAGCTTTCATTTATTCTGATTACCCACTGGATTACAAGTTGTGGACAGTTTTAGAGGACAAGGTTTGCACAAAAAAATTTCATTATTTCATTATCGTGCTTAAACTATATTGAGTAGATTTGATAGTCAGCACTAAATTTAATTTAAGCTATGTATGTAGGCATTTTCGTCTTTCTTTATTTTCATTTAGCAATTTTTATTTATCTTTTCTTTCTTAGAAAATGTTGCTTCTAAAACAAGTATGAAAAATTTCAGTCGGGTAAATCGACAAAGGTATACTATCCTCACTTTGTGAATTATCTAACGTTGAAAAAATGTCATTCTTTGTCATTTGAATGTTGACTAAAATACAAAATATGTATAAAAAATATATCAGGAGTTCCCAACCGTTTGAAACATACGGCTCCCCACAACCGTGTAAAAATGCATGCTTCCTCTACCCAAAAATGATTAGAAATTAATTGCATTGTTTTAGAAAATTTCATTATTCTAGAAAATTTCATTATTCTAGAAAATTTCATTATTCTAGAAAATGTCATTATTCTAGAAAATTTTGAATTTTTTTTTAATATATTTTTTTGAAATTGCATTTCTCTAAAAAATTTCGTCGGAATTAATTATTTTTTAACAAAAGGGTAACAACTGAAAATTAAAAAAAAATGCAGTGGAGGCCAATAACTGTTTCCGTAAATATTAATTTAAAAAATGAACTGAAATATGTCATTGCAGGAAAATACCATTAAAAATATATTTTAATATTTATACCCCACACCACACTGTGGTACATGGTATTATGACTTTGTGCATTTGTTTGTAACGCTTAAAAACAAAGAGATAGACCCATAGTTTATTACACCGATCGGCATAGAATCACTTTCTGAGTCGATTTAGCCATGTCTGTCTGTCTGTCCATGTATTTTTGTTATCAAAGTGCAGTTCGTAAATATAAAGCAATCTTTACGAAAATTGGTACAGAGGCATTTCTAGAGACGATCCCAACTGAAAATGGGGCACATCGGTCCATGTTTTGGTATATCCCCCTTATTAAGGTCCTCGCCAATGCCACTTCTTGACACTCTAGAGAACGGATTCTTCAATTGATCTGGCTTAAATTTGAGAAATCGTACTTAATATTGGACCTAATCATCCCTAGTAAAAATGGGGAACATCGGTTCATGTTTTGATATAGCCCCCATATAAAGGTCCACACCGATGCCACTTCTTGACGCTCTGGAGAACGGATTCTTCAATTGATGTGGATGAAATTTGAGAATTCATACTTAATATTGGACCTAAGTTCCTAGTAAAAATGGGGAACATCGGCCCATGTTTTTATATGGCCCCCATATAAAGGTCTCCACCGATGCCACATCTTGACGCTCTAGAAAACGGATTCTTCAATTGATCTGGCTGAAATTTGAGAATTCATACTTAACATTGGACCATATCGTTCCTAGTAAAAATATGAAAACATCGGTCGATGTTTTGATATAGCCTCAATATGAAGGTCCCCACCGATGTCACTTCTTGACGCTCTAGAAAACACATTTTTTAAACTGGCTGAAATCTAAGAATTTATCCTTTTATTGCACTTAATCGTTCCTAGTGGGAACGTAAAGGTCCCTTCCGATTAGACTTCTCGGCGTTCTAGGGGACGCAATTTTTAACCCATCATGCGGAATTTTAAGCTTTTGTACTTCACGAGTATATCGGTCCGTGTTTTGATAAGTATAAGCACTTCATGAAGGTCGCATTTTATAGCATATGTGCCCGGAATCTAGAAATTTACTTTTTTTTAACCTGCAACAGTTAATAGTAGAAATGGTTATCCGTGCATTTGTTGGCAAACAATGGTAGAGGGTATGATACAGTCGGCCCAGCACGATTTTAGTCTTACCTTACTGGTTTTTGACATATTTTTTATATCAATAATAAATACAAGTTTTTGGCCTCTATTGATTTTTTTTAATTTTCAGTTGTAAACCTTTTGCGATATGTACATAATTAATTACACTGTTTTATATAATTTCTTCAAATATAAATTTTTCTACAAAGATTCGTCGAAAATATTTTTTTTATAAAAAATTTCAATGAAATCGTTTTTTTTAATTACATTGGAGTTACATTTTTCTAAAAACATTTGTTTTAGAAAATTTGTTCGATATTACACTTTTCTACAAAACTACATTGAAATTTATTTTTTTTTAGAAAATTTCGTTGAAATTGCTTTTAATTTTATTTATTTCGTACAAACGTGTATTCAAAGCCATCTGACCAATTAAACATACATTAATTACAATTTGGACCCAATTTACACGATGCAACTTGTCCTTGCGACTTTTTTGAAGTCTCTTTGGAAAGTCCTACGTAAAATCATGTTCGTTTAGACCGTAGCGTGGTATATCAGCCGACCGTGTGGTCTTGATAAAAATAATGGTTATTACATTTTTTGACTGAAAAAATCGACACGGCGGTTTTTTTAATTCGTATCAAAGTCTGGAAAGAAATGAATTGAATTTGAAAAATATTATTCGACACAAATGAACGTTAACCACAACTCTCTTCTGTGAAGTTCATAATTACATATAATAATATTTTGCTCAACGTTGACTCGCCAAATACAACAGTCATAACTAAATGCGTTAATTTAACTTTCACTCAAAATTTAATATAACATGTTTGATCCATTTTCCGATAGCTAAAAGTCGACAAGCACACCAAAAGATGTCTAACCTTCATATTTGTGAAAAAAATAAACCAAAAATGGCTCATAATGTCGGTCTAAGATGGGGACATTTGCACCAAAATAACAATAAAAAATGGACAAATTTACTTTGACAATTTACTTTTGATTTAATCAGTTAAATCAATTTCTTCTCATTTTTGTAGATACGGGTTGAAAATATTACGTCTAAAATCAACAATATTGCTAATACATTTTTGTAATATTGGTTGTTCGTATAATTTTAAAATTTTTTAGTTATCTGGGGGTGTATGGAGCCTTTAAGATCTTGGTACTGGGCCGTTAGGTAGGAGCCTTTAAGATCTTGGTAGTGGGCCGTTATGCAGATCTTAGTGAAAAGCTCTGATTAAGACGGGGAGATTTTAGTTTCAGCAACCAGGGTACAAATCTATGTTTTTTATTCGTTTACTCACATTTATTTTATTGGATTTCGTTTTCGTATTCATTCATTCATAAAAGTAAAACGTCAATTTGTCCCCAGAAATTTTTTTTGGTGCAACTTTTTCTACCCTACAAGTCTCTCTACACCAGGGTATGAAGCCGACGCGGCACAAATCGGCGGCGCGCCACAGCCGGTCATTTATTTCCAGCCGGTGCCGCCGCCGATTTCAGCGGCTCACATCGGCTGAAACTCAGCCGCCGAACATTATTTATTGAGTTAAATCGATTTATTTTATGCAACCATGAAAATTAAGAAAGTGACTACTAAGTAATACAATAGGGTCAGAAATTTTAATAAAGTTCATTTTTGCATAAAAATTTATAAAAAGTTTCTAAATTAATCTCGCTATCATTTATTTAAAGAAATGCGTGTTTAGGTTTTTACGGAAAATACAATAGCTCTTGAGCGGCCGAACCAATTTTTACAAAGTCTACGTCGTTCTAGAGTGAAAACAACAGGCGGTATGTCATTCACAATAAATTCTCTTTCACAATAAAGACTAATAAGTAGACATTTATTGAACTGATTTTCGACATTCAATCAAAACTTCCTTAACTTTTCTTAAATTTTTGTGTTAATTTTAGGTTTTGTCATCTAATTGTAAATATCTTAAAGCGCCATTTTTGCCTGAGATTGACATTCGTGCGCCATCGTTTGTTGGAACTTTGTCGGCTCAGCCGATTGTTGAAATTTGATCGGCTAAGCTGATCAGCCGCCGCCGCCGATCGGTATTTTTCAATGCGCCGCCGCCGCCGATAATTTTGGTCGGCTTCATTGCCTGCTCTACACCCTTCGACTACAAACTCGTGTCCCAAGCCTCATGTCGGAAGGCAAAGTTGCACCATGTAACTTGGGTCATGCATATAACAAAGATTTTTATCCAAAGGTAAAAAAAAAATTTTCGGAGATTTCCTTCATTCCACATTTTATTTCTCAAAAAAAAATATTTTTTTTTACAAAATTTCGTTGAAATTAATTTTTTTTAGAAAAATTAAATATTATAGCAATTTTATAAAAAAATGTCTTCAAATTGTATTTTTCTAGTCGGTTTCGTTTAATTTACATTCTTCTACAAAGGGTTACGGAATCTACTGGAAAAATGTTCAATTGTATCAACACCCAAATCGCTTAGGTAATGTACTTTTTGCTTCCACGATCGTAACATTTCGTTGCAGCAACGAATCTGCGATAAGAAATGTGATGCGTTTTTGCAAATAACACTTTTTTCAGTGCCCTTTCGCTCTGTCGTAGATTACATTTCCTTAGGGAGTTTTATGAGAAACTGAGCGAACCTTAGTAATTTCCTGACCAAGTGGAGCATAAGTTTTCTTCAAATTCCCACAAGGTACCATTTGGCACTCACACACACACACACATCAGGTTTTTAGATATTTTTGGATATACCCGGGAACAACTGCAGCCAAGTGTGTGAATCAGCCAAAGAAGAAGTGAAACCTCATAAAAAGAAAACCAAAAACAAGGTACGTAAGAATATCTTCAACATTCGACCCGACCCGGCCACTTGCATTCCATTCATTGACTGGTCACAACACTGGCCGCCTTTTTTGCTTTTTGGCGTGTAAAAGGGCTGTGGCCAGAGGCCACTGACACACTTCCATGGCACCGTTGACGACGACGAGGTACATTTGTTCAGATTACCGATTACACTTTTGTGAGCCTAAACTCGGCTCACCGCCATAAAAAAGAAATGGAAAACAAGCCAACCAACTCCACCATCCAAGAAGGTAGAAAGTGGTCAAAAAATGAAATAAAAACACACACAAAGCCAGCCGATAAATTGAAAAATTTACGACTGCTTAGGCCATAACCAGGTGAACGAACATGCCACACTCAGCGTACTTATAATTCTGCCACTTCTCCCACTGCTCCCCGCGTTCGGAGGAGAAGAAGCGAAACAAACATTGCGCCGTGCCACCAAGTCAACTAGCGTGTTGTACGTTTCTGTCCACGTCGATGTGGCCCAGACTCAACTTAAAACCTCATTTAACATAGGAGTCAATTGGAGTCATAGTATCTATCGCCTGCTCCTCGCAGCCACTCGCATCAGCTACAGACGGACGGACGTACGTACAAACAGACATACCTCCACAACAACCCTATGGCGGCTGAATGGAAGCAGTTGATCGGACGACGACGGCGAGACGACAAACGTTGGTTTACTCCCAGCCAGCTGTGTGACCCACTACCCAATGGCTGCAACATGGTATTTGTTAGCGGCTGTATGCATTTTGGACCTGCGAACAATGCACGCCGCCGTACAACATCGACGAGTATTCACTGTTATTAGCGGCATTATTGGCCATGGAATCGAACGAACGACGGGGGAACGAGCAAACAAACATTCGAGCAACCTCTAAAACGTCTAAATGTTTTGGCGGCGGCCTGGGTAATGACCATTTGAATTGTGTGGTGGGGAAGGGGAAGGTGGACGCAAGTTTGACTGAAATAGACATGGCCAGACACATCGACGTTTTAATGCACAATTCATTTGGCTTAAAAGGCGTTTGAATGCGGATGCATTAAGAACAAGTCATGCGTTTATTGGTGCACTCAATCAACCAACTTCATTGACGATGATGCGTCCGTCGTCGTGACCTGGCCAAGTTGAGGCGCGATTTAAGTGATGACTAAGCTGAGAAACGAAAATTGTACATGAGACCTATTAGACAGTCGTGTTGGCTCAGCGTTAAAATTTAAAATCATTTCCTAATTTAAAGTATTGATCTACATAAACATATTGACCCTATTCGACTCCCATAACATGGACCTGACAGTGTAACTATTGTACGTATAAGTTGAAAATCTCTGCCCCAATTTTAAATTACAAAGTCTGGTCAGGAAGTAGTTAATGTAATGGATAATAAGTGGTGTAGGTCAGCTTATGTTAGCTGAGGATGGCGCCCGGCTCAGTAAAAGTCAAGCGTCCACAGATACCAAGTCTGTTATATCCAGTAATTATACCCAAAATTAAACGTAGATGCGATTTGTCTATACTTAACAGTATGTCCGTATTCTTTGAAGACAACACGTCCCAAAAAGTTTTTGTTTGTTCACATCCGTCTACTGAATACCATCTCTGATGCCATACATTTTTATATTTCAATGTATTACCAAAAAAAAAGATTAACGACGGGGTGGGTAAACGTCGGCCTCGACGTTACTCGGGGAATTGGCTCCAATGTTGGGTCAGGTATCCAGCACGGTGTTATGTTATGATGTTCTTCGAGAACCTTTAGTTCTCTGCGACAGCGGCTGACCACCTTAGACCTTATATTCGTACTCAGTAATGCCTTTCAAGCAGCCTGGCTATCGCTGAAAAAACAAACTCTTGAAAACTATAGTTTTTGAAGGTAGTCCCTTTTGAAAATGAGCCCCCTTTATGCATTTTCAGTATTAGATTGTCTTCTTAAAAAACTAAATTTTTTTATCCGAAAAGTTTGTTTAATCGCCAACGATGATTTTTTGCATTTTGCAATTCTGTTACCTTTTGCATCGTGTGATCGATAAATTTTCCGGTTTAATTTCACCTCCAGTCAGCCAACCGAACAAAAAAACCAATTCAATTGTTTCAGTTTAAAAAGTGGCTCTGGACCACGATGATTGAAATGTTTGACAGCTCCGCCGATAAACAGCGAACGAACATTTGCTTGGTCTATGTACATTTTGTCCATTTACGTGAGTAAATCATAGGCAGGCACCCATATAGTGAGTGACGGAAGTTTACATACGTTCGAGATAAAATGTTCAATTCAATGGTGATTATACACGTAGTTTTCTCATTTCGGTCAAGTCTTCGTAAGTCTAGAGTGAATTCTTTAGAAGAGAGAAATAAGATGATTGGTAGCTATGCAAATAGCAAGGTGTGCACCTATTAACTTATAAACAACTCTCAATTCTCACTGAAATTTGCCCAGATATTTGCTCTTGAGTGTTGTCAAGTTTGTTGGCTAGATTTGGCTCATTTAAATACCGATAAACACGATTGGTTCCAGCTTTGGCAGATAATCGCTTATGGATGTGATGCTTTTGCGTTAGCTCTTTTGCTTCATTGATTTTCTGTAAAACGATGCGCGGCGGCGCATAGACGCGACTGCTTCGATTTCGATTTGGTGTGATTTCATTTCGATATGGCTTCTTGCCCAACTCTGATCGAGTGAGTGAGTGGCATGTTTTCCGTTCGTCCGGCCGTCTGGCGGTCCATATTAACTGTCTGCCTAATGGATGACGGATAATTACCCACAAAAACAAAATAAAAAAAATAGAAACAACAAAACTCGAGTATACATACATATGTCTATGTTTTATGTTCTGCGCATGTGTAACGCTTTATCGACTTCTATAAATTTCTTTTAACGCTCTTTTCGCCAAGAAAATTCGAATGAATCACTCTTTCCCATTTCCATTGTTGCTAGAAAACTAAAACAAATCGTGAAGACAATAGATGGAACTATCCATGATACGGTCGGTCATTCGGTCATTATTAGACAATTCTCAATTCTGCGATTCATAAGCCATGGCTTTCTAGTACTATTCTCACTGCTCATTTCGTATCTTATCTTCTTTTTGGCCTGACTAATGGCCAGAGTTTCATTTCGTTGTTTCTGCGGCATTTCGTGATTCGACCATTATCGGGCGATTAAAGTGGGAGTGTGTTACTGTGCCACAAACTATTATCAATAGTGTTTTTATGTTGTTGTTGTTATTATTGTTAGTGGTGGTGTTGTAATTGTTTGTACGTACTTTAGATACGAGTACTATGTACATCTCTTCAGAGTTTGTTTTGTTTTGTTTTTCGTTTTGTGCTGGTGGGGGTGAATAGCGGTCGCCCTGGGCATAACAAAATCATTGATTGGCATTTATCGATTTCAAAAGAGATCTTGTCGATGTCGATGACGGTGACGGCGATGATAATGATAACAGGGACGATGTATATCTCGTTTCATTTGTTTCATTCTCAGCCTTTTGTTGTTGTTGTTTCTCAGCGATCGATGAAGTAGAACATTATAATAAATTCTCTTGCTAATTTATTGCTTTCGATAGTGAGTGACTTCTTTGGTCTCTCTGTAAACAACACATAATTATGCTGTCTTAACATTTTTATATACGGTGTTCAGAAAAAATTCATTTTATATGTACAGTGAAAGCTGCGATATTTCAGCTAATATACATATGTATGTGTGTATGATGAATTTCAATAAAAGAGTGAACAAAATTACAGATCTTATTTTGATGATTCCCTATGAAAGGTTGATTTGTAATTTATGTTTTTCTTACTGTGGAATTGAGCTGAAAATCAAAGTGTTCCTTATAAGTGTTTCTACACGCTGAAAAAAATCGTTTCTGTAGTATATTGTCCCAAACATATTCGGCTTGAAACATATATATCTTTAGGATACACTCTAAATATATAATATTTGGTACACACAAAAATTATATATTTGGGAAGATGTTGTTCTAAACTAATCTTTGTTAAAATATAATATAAATAAATGAATATAAAAAATAATAATAATTGAAATCATATAATCTTGGATCGAAATATATACATTGAGGATTGACAACCAATGATGGTTTGGAATACTCAGAAATTTTAAATGATTGATTTAAAACATAAGATATTGCTGCATTTGGTATCATAACTTGGAGGTTCAAACCAAAAAAAAAAAAAAAAAACAAAAAATAAATAAAATTTAACTTCAAAAAATCCAACAAAAGTTTCGAAAATCTTTTTTAAATAAAATATATTTGGAGAAATTCCTAAACAATCATTTTATTTGTATTCAAATACATATTTTATTTGAGAAATTTAGTTTGCAAATATTATATGTTGTAACATATTAATCTACGAGTTCCAATTATATTTTATTGATTTTCAAATAAAATTTATTTGCTCAGAAATCTATATATATATAAATGGAAAAATGTTTGTATGCATTTTATAGACGCTTAAACTACTGGACCGATTTAAAATTTTTTTCTTTTGTTTGAAAGCTATTTTGTCTGAGATGGTTTTGGAAAAAAAAATTTGCAAATAGTGGACCAACGAAGTGAACCGGGTCCATTTTATATATAAGGCAATTTTTTAAGTGATTCCTACTGTTCGTACCTACTAATAGATTCCTACTGTTCGTACCTACGAATAGATTCCTACTGTTCGTACCTACGAATAGATTCCTACTGTTCGTACCTACGAATAGATTAATGAGATTCCTACTGTCGGAAATCTGAAGTGTGGGGGCAACGAAGTGGACCGGGTCCAGCTATCTATATATATAAAAATGGAAAAATGTTTGTATGTATGTATGTATGTGTTTTATAGACGCTCAAACCACTGGACCGATTTTAAAATTTTTTCTTTTGTTTGAAAGCTATTTTGTCTGAGATGGTTTTGGAAAAAAAAATTTGCAAATAGTGGACCAACGAAGTGAACCGGGTCCATTTTATATAAGGCAATTTTTTAAGTGATTCCTACTGTTCGTACCTACTAATAGATTCCTACTGTTCGTATCTACGAATAGATTCCTACTGTTCGTACCTACGAATAGATTAAAGAGATTCCTACTGTCAGAAATCTGAAGTGTGGGGGCAACGAAGTGGACCGGGTCCAGCTATCTATATATATAAAAATGGAAAAATGTTTGTATGTATGTATGTATGTGTTTTATAGACGCTCAAACCACTGGACCGATTTTAAAATGTTTTTCTTTTGTTTGAAAGCTATTTTGTCTGAGATGGTTTTGGAAAAAAAAATTTGCAAATAGTGGACCAACGAAGTGAACCGGGTCCATTTTATATATAAGGCAATTTTTTAAGTGATTCCTACTGTTCGTACCTACTAATAGATTCCTACTGTTCGTACCTACGAATAGATTCCTACTGTTCGTACCTACGAATAGATTAAAGAGATTCCTACTGTCAGAAATCTGAAGTGTGGGGGCAACGAAGTGGACCGGGTCCAGCTAGTATATAATATTTAAAAATTAGTGTTCCAGATATATTTTCTTTTTATTCAAACATATCAAAAAAGGCGATTTTGCCCCGTGTATGTAAATGCTGTTCCATGTAGTGTTTTCTTTGATTTGCCTGCGATTTGACGCATTTAGACCTTTTTTGGGGTACATACCGTGAAATGACCGATGATATGCGAATAAACCATTAACGATTCGATTTGACCCTATGCTCCTAACAGGAGCTAAAGGAAATAATAATAATAATAACTAGAGCCCGACCGAATGTTCGGCTCCGGCTCCGGCTTCGGCCAAAATTCGGCATTCGGCCAAAGGCCGGATTTTTGCTCAAATTGTACAAAAAAGGAAATTATATGACTGTTTAATTAGAAATATACACGCTGAAAAAAATCGATTCTGTAGTATTGGAATATATATATTTTTAGCGTAAACTCCAAGTATATAATATTTAACTCACACAAATATTATATGTTTGGGAAGATGTTGTTCTAAACAAAACTATGTTTCCATCCTAACATGTTTTATTTCCCACACAAAAAAATATGTCCATCAAAATACATCGGTAACATAATTTTTTTTAAATTTTCTGCAATTGAAAGTTATTTTTTAGTGTTTGTAAAATTTCTTTATAATTGAAATCTTGTATAACAATAAATTGTTTGAAGAATTGACAACAAATCGTCGGCTTAATGCTATTTTGTTCCATACGCCATTTTGTATGGTCGGAGAAAAACGCAATTTATTGTTTGAGTAAAAACGGGACTGAAGAGTTACACAATTTTTACTCCATAGGGTTCCCAACAGCGTTTGTATGATTCTCATGCATTTCTATGCCATTAAATTCAAAAATAAGCAAGTTGTAACAATTGTTGTACATGGCAATTTGGTCCATGTGTGATCGAAAGAACGTAAAATAGTGATTAAACAATATAGGCGATAGAAAAATGGAGACACAGAACAAAAATACCAAACTTATTTCCCGTAAATCAGAGTTAAATCGATTTACCCTACCAATATCTCGAAAACTAGATGACATAGGAAAAAAATTATTGAAACCCAAATTATCAACTCCTAACTCAAAAAACACAAAAATGGCGTATGGACCAAAATAGCATTAGGCCTAAGAAATGATGACATGGAAAAGTTAGAAATTAAAAATAAATGCTTTATAACAAAAATTAATATATATATATATATATATATATTCGAAAAATTCAGCAAAGTTTTTAAAACCTTTTTTTTAATAAAATATATTTGGAGATATTCCTAAACATTGATTATACCCTCACTTTAGTGTGACGAGGGTATATATCATTTGCTACGGAAAAAAGTGTAACACGTCGAAGGAGTGACCTAAGACCCCAAGTATGTTCGGAGGAAATCCGTTTTGGGTCATTTTAAGTCGAATGAGCAATGTCCGTCCGTCTGTCTGTCTGTCTGTCTGTCTGTCTGCTGGCTGGTGCGCACGATAACTCTCGAAAGGAGTAACCGATTGACCTCAAATTTGGTATGTGGTAATATTTTTTTCTATCTCCGGCTAAGTTCGAAGATGGGCCATATTGGTCCACTCCTTCTAGTACCTCCCCCACAAAGGGTTAAAATGTTGTGAAATATTGATTCTTTAATAACTGCTATACTACTTATTCGAATCTTTTGAAATTCCACACATAGTATTAGCTTATTAGTCGCTATCAGCTCGAGAAAAATGGGCGAAGTCGCCACGTACCTTTTGGTACCTCCCACACAAATGCACCATTTTGCACCAAAAGTTAACAGCTTATAACTTTAATAACAGTGTATAAAAATACTTGAAATTTTGTACAGTACTATGCTTTTATATTGCCTACAGTCCAGGGAAAAATGGGTGTTGTTGCCACGCCCCTTTTGGTACCTCCCACACAAAGGTACCTTTTTGCACCAAAAGTTAACAGCTTATAACATTAAAACCAGTGTATAAAAATACTTGAAATTTTGTACAGTGTAGTGTCTCTAGCCCTGTAAAAAATGGGCGTTATTGCCACTCTTTGTACCTCCCACACAAAATGCCCAAATCATACCACAATTTAATGTCTCATAACGTTTATACCAGTGCACATAAATGCTTATAAGTCGGCACAGTGCAATGAATTTAAAGTATCTAACGTTCAGCAAAAAAAAGGTGTATTTGATAAAGCCCTTCTGGTACCTCCCACACAAATTGACAGAATAATTCGAGTAATATTCAATATTACATTACTCACAAAGTGAGGGTATACCTTAGTCGGTTTACCCGACTGAAACTTTCTTACTTGTTTTATTTATATTTAAATACATATTTTATTTGCGAAAATTAGTTCGCAAATATATTATGTTCTAAAATATTTACATATGCGATCCAAATATTTTTTTTTTTGATTTTCAAATAAAATTTATTTCTTCTCAAATAAATAATATTTAAAAATTTGTGTTCCAAATATATTTTCTTTCTACTCAAACGTGTGATTAGCTTTTTGAAGGATAGTCTGAAAAATTATTTTACGTTCAGCAATTTTTTTCAATATCTCCTGATGACGACTAACGATGTTAGTCGAAATATCGAGAAAATAAAAATTTTTATATTAAAAGAATAAGATCAGTCTTTTAATCAAGGACCCTGAGCCAAACAATAAGGAAACAATATTTTTGAATACTGTAACTCGGGACGCTGCAATAATTTGGAAGCAGTGGCAGGAAAAACACTTGTCAGCACCACCAACAAATGCTGCTAGGGATCAATTGTTTAGTGCTGGGCAGCTGCAATCAATAGAAAAAATAGTAGTTCGTCAGAAAAGTTGATTTTTTGTCATTATAACATTAATATTTTTAATTGTATGTACAAGAGGACGTAAACTGACATAAACTGATAAAAAAAAACAATATTTTATAGTCTTTCTAGCAAGTAAACGTTTCTTTAACAAATATCAATACATTCTGCTTCGGCCAAAGGTTGTGAATTTAGCCGAAGTTCGGCATCGGCTACGCCTTCGGACTTAAAATCCGACTTCGATCGTGCACTAATAATAATTAACGATTCTGGCCCTAAGGTGAATATCGAACAAGCCTTTCAAGCAACCGTCACGAAGGTTTTGGAAAATTGGGTTGATAGGATGCGCTATTACGAAGCCAGCCGAGACAACCGCATGAATGAAATCGTGTTCCTTAAATAATGGGAATGTTTGCTCTTTTGAATAAACCAATAATAGCACCTGCTGTTAATACAAAACAAACTGAAATCTGAAATCAACGTGATTTACGAGAAAAAAAGGCAATTGGCAACTTCGAATCCATAAAATTTTTGTGGCAAAAATATTGGTTATTTGTAATTTTTGGAATTTTTTAAAAGAAACCTGAATTTGGACACCCTTTATAAATAGGAACGATTTTCGCCACCACAAATACAAAATGGCTAAACAACCAAAAAATCGAAATCGAGTATCGATATACAATTAAAAAAAACAAACAATGAAAAAATGATGTTTAATGATTACAAACTTTTCAGTGTAATAACATCCCCAAAAATAATATGAGCTTCTCGTTATGCATTTTGTGAACAATCTCAAACGAAATATTTTATTTATTCCAATATTTGTCAAATTTATGCAAATTTAAAAAGGTTCGGAGAGCAAATTGCGTCAAGTATTTTTGTTTGGATTTTTGATTTTGTAAGATATATGTAGGTATATAAATATTTTATTTATACCCAATTTCACAACCTCCGGTAGGAGCTAACTCACAGTTAAAAAATAAAAAGTTCATACAATTTGACAGCTATAACTGTAGGTTAACTCTAACTGTACGATAACCGGAGATTGTAGGGTTGGTCGTTAGATCTAGATTTGTGAATACTTTATTGATACTCGTATTACATATGGTAATATCGATTGCGCCTGCATTTCTTTAAAAAAAATATTTTGGTATCTTGTTCGTAATTCGTATTGACGATCTACAATACCTCTTCTGTAAGCGTGTGAAGTTCGAATGCAACCGCTTAACTGGTTAAGAAATACCACCACATTTATTTCATTTTATTTTCGAAAATTTCCACCAGCTTCGCACAGCAACATTTTTGTCGCTGTTTGTTTTCGGATTCGCAGCCGTGCGATATGTTTAGAACATTCTTCGTCGATTCTTTTCAATTGTTGTTGTTGATGTAAGTATTATCGGAGACGACCACAAAATAATTTGTATCATTGAGTCATTCGCAAAGCTGTCTCTTCTTCTTCGCCTTCAAACAGGTTGGCGGCAGTGTTGTTGGCGTTATTTGTTTTTCTGTTGTTGTATTAGTTGCTGATGAATCTATTATGTTTACCAGGTAAGACATGGTTGCCAGACAGACAGTCTGTCTATATCTTTAATTTCGCAAATAATATTAAAATATTTGCCATTGTGTTTAGTTTTAATACACTTTTAGGTCCAATCATCCCACTAATCATTTTTGAAAAATATTGACTCATGTATACGAGTATTATCTTTATTTCTCAGTAGATAACTGTTCATTGACTAAATGACACTTTTTCCGCCTATGTGCAATGCAATCAATATGCACTGAAAGAGAAACTATCATATCATCAATGAAACCTTACACTACATCAACGAAAATATACATTGTTTTTCGGTCAACGTAGACCTCCAGTGACACAATGTACAAATCAAAAAAGTGTTTGGGTATTTCCAAGAACACGAATTTTGTCATATTTGTTACTAATTGGTGTAAAAAAACATTTTTGTGCATTTCTTTCGACGACACAGTTAAAGTTGGATTAGATTAAAACTAATTGTACTATAAAGCAGAACTTTCGAAGTAAAGTTAAAAAAGGTGGCAAAGGCAGCAATTATTCGGAAGCGTTTTGGGAAAAAGTATATTTGCGGTGTCCATCATAAATTGGTGCTAGGTCATACAAAATAAAAAAAAACCCCAAGACAATCGTTTTTCCCAGGTAATACTGGGAGAGTTCTTCGTAATTTATGTTTTTAATTTTTGGGGACACTTTGAATTGGATAACGCGATTTTTGGAAAAAAAATCTACAAATTTGTTATTGTAAAATAAAAAATATTAACGAATTTGAATTAAATTATGTACAGGAGTAGTGTTCAAATGTCAAAAAGATCGGTGTAGTAGTTTTTAATTTATGATGGATACCGACTTTAAAAACGTGAATTGTGGGAAAAACGCTTTCAAGTTTTTCTGATGCACTGAGGCATGTGTGAGGTGCGGTTGCTTAAACTGCTGTATCTTCGTTAGTTTTGCTTCGATTCATCTAAAATTTATAACCATCCACACGCACAAGCCAAATTTCCCATGGATGTGGCTACCTTCAGTCCTAGAGATGGTAAACTATCGATGGCACTATCGATAGTTTAATTTTTTTGTGACTATCGTTTGTTTTTTGCTTAGATTATTTAATATTTTAAAACTATCGATATTTTTGGTCACTATCGATAGTGAATCCGAAATGATCCGCCACTAAGATTGTAAAATTAAAGCGTCCAGCAAATTCACAAATGCAAACAAACACACAGATTATCAAGCCAACAAAAGATCCAGCAAATGCGGTTCGGACTTTTGGAAGCCTTTTAAATTAAGTTCCGACAAAAACAGGCAAAAGTACCTAACATACCAAAATTACATACAACAAGTGGAAACACGTCAAATCTTCCAGGCAATTAACAACAAGGCAAAGTCAACAATAAGTTCCGGCTAAGTCTGAAGATGGGCCATATTGGTCCACCCCTTCTAGTAATATTGATTATTTAATAACTTCTACTCTACTTATATGAATCCTCTGAAATTCTACACATAGTGTTAGTTTATTAGTCACTATTACCTCGAGAAAAATGGGCGAAGTTACCACGCCCCTTTTGGTACCTACCACACAAATGGACAATTTTGAACCAAAAGTTAAAAGCTTATAACTTTATTACCAATGCATACAAAGACTTAAAATTTTGTATTGTGTAATGGTTTAATAGTACCTACAAAACAGTAAAAAATGGGCATTATTGCCATGCTCCTTTTGATACCTCCCACGCAAATGGACCATTTTGTACCAAAAGTTACCAGATTATAACTTTAATACCAGGGCATACAAATACTTGAAATTTTGTACAGTGTAATACTTTTATAGTACCTAGAGTCCAAAGAAAAATGGGCGTTATTGGCACGCTCCTTTTGGTACCTCCTACACAAATGAACATTTTTGTACCAAAAATTAACAGCTTTTAACAAAAAAATAAATAAATTTACTAATATTTTTTGGGACTCAAGGTGAGGGGATTCATAAATCGGTTTACCCGACTGTACTTTCTTACTTGTTTTTAACTCGTATACATTAAAAATGGAAGAATGTAATCATTTTAGTGTTTCTGCATTGAAGTAAGAAAATAAAAAGTTGGTTTGTTTTTTAAAAGAAATTGAATTATTTATTATACATATAAAAGCTTTTCTTTGAGGACTATTGAAATTCGATAGTATCGTCGATATATCGATATTTTTGTGAAGATTTGATAGTTGAGAATCAATATATCGATGGTTTTTTTAAAACGATCGTGCTCAGTCCTTGGGAGCGTTCTTTTCCATTAGCAAATAGGTTCGCTTTCACCTTTCGTGAGCCAAAAATGCGAAATGAATGTTGAAAAATCATATTTATTCTAACAAAAATGTAAATATTGAGATAAATCCACTAATAAGAACATATCAATTGTTCTGAGATAAGCGTAGGATAACAGGGGTGAGGTGGATCCAGCTGGATCAACAGCCTACGAAAAGTACAAATTATCCTATTAAGATTCCTATATTACCTAGGAGAATATTTCTCACCTTCTACCTCGTATAAAATTGTTGCCCAAATGAAATATTGTGCGACAACACGTACTTTCTCTCCAAATTTCTTACGAATACCAAAATTGAAAGATTTTTCCCTTTATTCTCGACATATCAATATAAAATATACGAATTCAATTTAAAAGTAGACTGAATTGAAAATACACAGTATATTCTGTATAAGGTTGAATAAATGTATTCGTGGGACATCAGGTCTTGCGTATAAATATGCCCTTACAAATTTGCACACAATATTCTTGAAAGTTCTCCCTTCAGAAAATCAAATACAACCAGTAGGGAAAGACTAAAGTCGGGAGTGGCCGATTATGTGATACCCTACACCACTTCGTTAGCAGGATAAGTAAACTATGTGTCAAATTCACAACATTGTGAGATATATTTTACATATGGGCATTTCCAAAGAGATGTTAACCACAGCCAAAAATTGGAAGTCACTGCCACTTTTTTGTAGGGAATCTATAAAATTTAACTAATTTTCCGAAAAAAGACATTTATTCATAACACGTTTTGAAATATTCGAGTGCAATGTCCAACAATTGCAAAATTTATGTTTTAAACATTTCTATTGCATTTTATGTTTTGATTAATGATCCCCCTTTTTTTAATCTCGATTTATATTTAAAGAATATAAGAAAAATAATTTCGATACATTGCAAAAATATTTAAATAAAATAATTATCTTTGTTTCGGAAATATTACTAATATTACTATATCACCTAGAATAAGAATATTTGTATTGTATTAAGTGCGCAGAAGGAATGAAATGGACTCTATTCCTTTCTATTTACTATTTTGGTTTTATGGGAATTAACACTGTCTCCTCACTGTGATGAGAGGGTAACCCTGTATCAGTGTTGCGACTGCGACCGTTACTGCCGCTGCTGCTGTTGTTAACATCAGACGCCTATAATTATGATACTGCGAATATTCGGTAGTGTTTTTTTATTTTGCTCTTTTTCAAGGTAACGTTTTTTTGTCGATACGCGCGCTTTTTCATATTTGTGTAGATTTTTAGGGGATAGATAGATGCATAGACAGATAGACGATAGGTGTACGAGTATATATACAAAATATAGTAGCATTCACAATTTACGATTTTTAATCATGTAGGAAGACACAGTGCCACACACTAACACACGGTGCCACACAAAGAGCTTTTTTTATTTTTATTTGCACACCACCACAACACGTTCGAAATGTATCGCCGAAATTCTAAAGAATTTGAATTTTTCTTCGATTTTACATAAATCAAATGAATACATAGATAATGAGAGGTGATATGATAATTTAGATAGCATGATGCATATATATAAATATGTATGTATATATAGGACAGATATAAATCTGTATTATGTTGCCAACAAAGTTTTGACAAGTATTGACATCTATAAACTACCGACTAATACCTTTCCGATTAACGTTATGTTATCGAACTTTAAAATCAGCTGATTCACTTCACTCTCAGCGAAATAAATACACGCTGAAAAAATCGCTTCTGTAGTACAAGGTGGCGCAAAAGTAATCCTCCTATCAGAAAATGCTATAAATGGCGCAAAAGTAATCCTCCTATCAGAAAATGCTATAAATTTTGCGATTGGTCCCTAATGTCAGTTCTGTTTTGACATTTGTGTAGTAAACACATGCGAAATACGTTAATAAACAATGTTACGCTACACTGCTCCAGAACGCGGAATATTGCTGACTATTTATTTGACCAATAATCGGTCGGTGACTTTGGCACAAAACATCGAAAGGTTACTTTTGCGCCACCTGTTATATTGTCCCAATCATATTCTGCATGAAATATACAAAAGTTTGGGGTATACTCTAAATATATGTTGTTCTCAACAAATCCTTGTTGCCGCCCTAAGATTTCTTATTTGGGATTATTATTTACGAAACAAATATTTAATTTCGTTTAAGTATTCAGAAAATATATCAATACCTTAAGTTTTTTAGAGACAAGTTTTAAGTTTTTTAGCAATTCAACGTAAATTTTTTTTAATAGAAATCGTATAATCTTGCATAATGATACATTATGACTTGTAATAAATAGAAATTAAAGATTAGTAGAGCCCGACCGAAGTCCGATTTTAAGGCCGAAGCCGTAGCCGAACTTCGGTTAAATTTACAACCTTCGGCTTAAGCCGTAGCCGAATGTTTTATATTTGTTAAGGAATTGTTTACTTTGCACCAAAAAATTTTGTTTTTAATCACTTTATGTCTACTGCTTACGTATTTATTTACTAAGCACATAAAATTAAAAACCTTAATGTTATAATGACAAAGAAAGTATTTTTTCTGCATTAAGACCTTGTCTACTATTTCCTTAATTTGAATACAGTTGCCCAGCAGCATAAACAACTGCTCTCTAGCACACTTGGATAAAAGAACTTTTCTGCCACCATTTCCAAATTTTTGAAACATCTCGAGTTACAGTATTATAAAATTCTAATGATTCTTGGACTGAATGGCTCATTATTATCTATTCGTACTACTTTTACAAGAATGCTTTCACTATTGGAGAGCTTTTAGGTGAGGAACTGAGTCATGTTTTTCTTTGTCCTTCCTTCCTTTGATGTCCTTTCTCAAATTATTTTTGTAGTATTGTTCACTTCTGTACACTTCTATTTTTTTGTACTTTTTGAAAAAATCGGCCTTCGGCCAACATCGGCTGATTTTGTTGCCGAATGCCGAATATTGGCCGAATGTTGAGTTTTGGCCGTAGCCGAAGCCGAACATTCGGTCGGGCTCTAAAGATTAGTGTTTAAAACAAATGTTATTACTTCTGAAGTCATTTTAAATTGTAACATATAACTCGAAATCAATGAAAAATTAAAAATCAAGTTCGAAAAATCTACAATGTTTTAAAAAACTTTTTAACAAAATATGTTTGGAGAGATTACTAAACAATAATTTTATTTTCCATTGGATACACTAGAGAAAATTCAACATAACACTCGACATCGATCTGTAAATCTCTCTTTATTGTCATTTAAGCAAACTTTTACTTTAAACCTTTGACATAATCTCTTGGTCATAAATCGAGATTTGTTGTTCAAGTAAAACTCGTTAATTTTATTACTTCAGATGGCAAAACATATGCATGTGAATGTCGCTGTAATTATAGTCAATTAAGAAGCGGACAAGTCCGCCCCAAGTCAGATTGCCATTCATAACCGACGGACGCTCATTGCAGCAGAGAGTGTTGGAAGATATTTTGACAATCGTTTAAAGCGTTGATGGAATTGGCAGTCATTATTGCCGCGTGAGGTCTATAGTGTATGAGGTTCACAAGTAAGAGTGGGTCTTCAATAAGTGGTTTCATTTTGATATTTACAATAGAAGCGAGTACTTTTTAAGGAAAATCATTGGAGGTTTAATTCAATGTAAAGAGAAGGGTAGGTCATTAATAACACTATGCAACCAAATACCGAAAACCTTTTTTTGTGTAGATTGAGATATACTATTTAATGAAAACAAAACAAAAATGTTTTCCTATGGTTGTTTTTTTTAAAGATCTTTTAAATTCCAATTTTCATGGAAGATACCTTTAGTATTTGCACCTTGACAACCTTTAAATTAAAGAAAATGACGAGGGCAACAAATGTTGGGATTATCACTTTCACGAAAAAAGGGTGGTTTAGTAACTGTCATTAAAGCAATAAGAAAAAATATTTTTTTTTAAATTGTTTTTTTGTGGGTTCAAAAAAAAAGCTTAAAATGTAGAAAAAAATGGCAAAAAATAAATGTATAAAATACGGATAAATTTATAAATTATGACCCATATTGTAAAAGTAAGGGAAAATAATAAAAATAATTTTCCATACTTTTTATTTTGGCCGTTTTGTTTGGGAGGTACCAAACAGGGCAGGCAATAACGCCCATTTTTTTATTATAGGGCGTGGCAACTTCGCCAATTTTTCTCAGATGATAGCGACCAAGAAATTAATATTAAGTGTGGAATTGTAAAGATTGTGGGTAGTAGTATAGAAGTTATGAGATAATCAGATGTCCTCAAAGAAGTGGACCAACGTAGGGAGTAAGGAGTGGATATTAGAGGCAATCGGTTACTCCTGTCGGATGTTATCGTGCGCACCGGCAAGTCCAACAGGCTGACGGACATTGCTCAAATTACTTAAAATAGCCCAAAACGAATTTTCGCAAAATATTCTTGGGGTCTCTTGGGTCACTCCATCGATATCTTACAATTTTCTGCCACAGCAACTGATATGTACCCTCGTTCACAGGTATAAAAACCTGATTCTGTTTGACAGTTTCTAAACTTCTGTGTCCACGTGAAAGTGTCATTGTTAATATTTGTAGTCCTCATAATTTCTTTTGATTTAAATTATATCCTGGCTTTATCGAGCGTAAACTTTAAATCCTAACATTCCAAGAAAATGGGGATTAAAAGAAAAAGAAACAATTTTACACCATAAAATGCTATGCACAGCTCTTCGAAAAAAATTTTGTTGCATAGTGTAATGGGAAAAGGATATCAGTCAAATGGAGGCACGACTGTCTATTGCAATCACGCTACAATCTACAATAATTGAGCTAGATGTATCAAATTTGGTACAGATACTTCTTATAGCTGCACGTAAGTTGGGGTTAAAAATATCGGTCCATTTTTTTATATAATCCCCATATACGAGTATAGCATCTTTCCGATTTTACTCTTAACGCCAAAGAGACTAAAACTTTTATCTGATCGCACTCAAAAATTTATACTTTGTGTTTATTTATATCCAGAACCATTCACACTAACAACGATCGTTATAGGTCAGGGATTGCCATTTCTTTGCACGATTGTGCATCCACCACCTCACACATTTTCTTATGCTCTTTCATTTAGTCGTCGATTAGACTTCGACAAGTGTACATGTCCAGCGGATGCCACGATATTTTTTTCAGGTTAACAGAAAAAACTTAATGATGACACTCAAAAAATATTGTGTGGTCAAAAATGCTTTTGGTAACATCGAATGCCTTATATGTTATACAACATTTATTTTGCTATTTTTAATGTTATTTTAATATAAAATGGCACAAAATAGGTAAATTAACGTAAAACATAAACCTAATACATTTGTATGTGCTATTAAAAAAAATCGAGCGACTTTTAGACTTTTTAGTCCAAAAAAGTTGGATACCATTTATTTAGCTATATTTAATGTTATTTTAATATAAAATGACAAAAAATATGTAAATTAAGGTATAAAATGGACGAACTGTGCAAAGAAATGGCTGTCAAATACACCTAGTTAAAAAAGGTTTAAATTTCAAACCGTTTCGAACCAGGTGTATGTATTTGATTATCTTTATCAGTTCCTTTATTTTGTATGAATATTAGAATGGTGTCTGTTACTAACATTTTGCTAGGGCTGTAAAAAATAAATTCCTCAATTTGTTTGCTCTCCCTTACTCACTAATACAGAAACAAAAAAATTTTGTCAATCCCTGTTATAGGTCCATGCTTTGATATATCCCTCCCATACCCTCAATGTGGTTTCTTAACGGCATAGAAACCACAAATTGCATTCATTTGAGTTCATTTACGCCCGTGACCTTTTTATTCTTACCTAAGGCCCAACTATAATATGCATAAGCAATTCCGTACGTAATGTGCGTTAAGTTTCGCTTAAGCAAATGGGAACTGAGAGAACTTAACGAAAAGTAAGTACATTATAGTTTGGCACTTACGATTTCATGCATTCGCACAGTTGCTTAAGCTAGCTTATGCATATTATAGTTGGGCCTCTAATTTGAATATTTTATATAATTTTTACTTTTCTTTGTTATACTGTGGAATGCGATCCATTGTCAGGACATTTAAGATTCGGTATGGCCGAACTTAACACTGTTTTTACTTGTGAATTATACGAAGCTGTGGAGTTTCAAATTTTTTAATGAAATTATATTTTAGAACAACTATGTAATACGTTAAGTGTTTCATCTGATAGTATATTCCTTATTTTATTCGCAAAATGTTGGGAAATGGAAAGACTCGTTCGCTTTCTACTACTCTGTTAACAACGCATTAAAAAACATTTTTGATTTAATGCGTTTTCTGCGAAACGAAATATTAGACAACTACAATTATCGTTTGCCGGAACTGAATTTTTTTCGATTGTTGTGACAGAAACTTATTTCGCGTAAGCAATTGTTTGTTCTGACCAAAAGAAATTTCAGTCGCCGTAAACGTGAATTGTAGCTGTCGAATTTTTCGTTTCGCAGAAACGAGTTTTTTCATTTCGTGCAGTTGCATCAAAAAGATTAGAAAACTTTTTGGGTATTTAGGTTAGATTTTTTCCTTTATTTATTCCAGTTGGGAACATAGGGCTTCTATATACAAGTTTATTCCAATTACTTCTATTGTTGGATAGATATTTAAGTTTCCTAACACCTTTTGGATTTAGGTAACTTAATGCATTGACAAAAAAGTATTTGAGAACAAGATTTCAGTGAAATGTTTTCAAATTGCCACCAAAATTCGCAACTTTATTTTCAGCTTTAGCAGCAATTGTGAATAGTTTTTAAAAATTTGGAAATCACGACGGAAATTTCCGTAAATCGGATAATAAATAATTTGCAAATTTCCGAAAATTTTGTTTCATACTATCTTCCTGATTGAAAAACTGTATACCAAAAATTTAAAAAATGCCAGGTGTGTAATGAAGTCATTATTTTGCGGTACATTCTAATGCTCTTACCACTGAAATGGCACATTCAGCGGGTTCTATAAGTTATAAATTATAATATTATAAAATTTTTTTCGCTGAATATTGGAAATTGTTGATCGTAAAGTCCGCAACAGACATCGCATCGGGATGGTCAAAACTAAATACTTTTCTTTATCCAACGAATTCAATACTTATAAACTACACAAATAATATTGTAAAAAAAATTGCATACAATTCTATCATAATATCATCAAAGAAACCATTAAAAATACTGGCGAATTTCTAAATTAAAAAGGATTTATTTTTGTTTACAAATCTAGAAGATGTATCACACTTGACCGCTCCGCAACATATCGGTTGCATATAAGGGTATGGCGAATATATCACGTAAATTTGTCGACACGTTCAAAAGTTAAACGAAAATGAAAAATGTAACAAACAAACGTTTGTGTAAGAAATATGGGAACAAATGAGAATAGCATAAATAAAATGGGTATAACTCTCGAGTCCATTGCGGTTCCAACTTAAGATTTTTACAGTCCGTACAATATAGTTGCACCTTTTTGTACGAAAAAATAAGGAAATCAATTGATAGTTTTTCAGGATATTCAAGGATTAAACATGTTTTTTATATTTTCATGTCCTGTCTCTCAATTTTGAAGAGGAGTAGAAGGGCTTTGTATTGATATTAATATCGTGAATTTACGTCAAGTGGTTAAAAAGATATGAGCATTTAAAGAAAGGTAGGTTTTGAGAAAAATCCTCGAGGTAGGCAACTTGGACCTCTATATCACGGGAACCTCAACGAAATTCGACAAAATATATAATTCCCATACTCTATGAGAACAAGTGTGCAGAATATCTTTTAAATCCGAGCAGGTAATTTTTTTTTAATTTATTTTTTTGGTCAAAGTGCATTGGAATTACCCGACTAAAATTGTACTTTTTGAACAGAAAAGGTATTTTGTCTTTTCTTTTAATTTAATGCAAATTCTCATATAATGATATTGTTGATTTTTTCGTGGAAAATATTTAACGATATACTAAATGATTTTGCTAAGTCGTCTATGTTTTTAGGGACTTTTCATTATTTCATTCTAAATATTCCAAATTATATTCTGTAAAAATTTGTTTATTGTTCATCCGTCAACACAATCAAAAGTTATTCACAAACTAGTAAAGGTCATTCGATTTGCATTTTAAAAATTTTCAACAAACTTCAAAGACGAACAATGCAGAAAATTGATATGTGTACTATATAAAATTAAAATATTATTGCAAAGTATCAAATATGTAGTATACCTACATTACTCCCCCTTCTCGCCAATTGTAGTGGATACACGCAGTTTTAATATTTAAAATGTTTATAGACTGAACTACAAAAATGGAATCAAAATTTTCAACAAACTTCAAAGACGAACAATACAGAAAATTGATATGTGTACTATATAAAATTAAAATATTATTGCAAAGTATCAAATATGTAGTATACCTACAAAAGGAATTACATACAATTTTAAAAATTTCATAAAACTTTGATCGCCTCCCCTGAAAAAGTACCTGTTTATATTTAGCATGTTTTGGTACGGATGTGTCGATACATACAGCCATGGTAATAAATATACTACCACAAGTCAATGTTGCTCTAAAAAGTCACCTATGCGCAAAAATGCAACTTTGTTTGTTAATATTCCTTTATTTATCAATAAGATAAATTCCATCGGTTACATTGAACTTTTGAATGATGTCCTTATCTCCTTTTTGGACGATATTTATGAGTCATCGATTATTTTTCAACAATATTAAGCCCGAATACATAAAGCTAAAATTGTGACGGACTGGTTTAACACCAAAAATATACCACTGCTGCGATGACCTGCGTTAAGTATAGATCTAAATGCGATCGAAAACGTCCTGGGGAATATGGCAAATCAAATTTATGACAATTGGCGGCAATTCTCCAATCTAGGAGACCTCCGAGCAGCGATAAATAAAACTTGGAGTGGAATACCCACATCACTGCTTACAAACTTAATTTATTGCATATCATAATGACTTAAAGAAGTAATTATGGTGCTAATACTCATTATAAGACAAATTATGTTTTCTAAAAAAATGTATTGTTGCAAAGTTGTTTAGTCTAAATTAATTTGGAAGTATATATTTTACCAATGAAGTACTTTTCATTTTTCTTTTAAAATTCGGATACTTTTAATAAATTGAAATGTCAACACATGTTTTGGTTAACAAATCATTTAAGAACAATCTTCCAATAAAAAGTTTTTCCAAAATATAAAAGCACAATTGCATCGTCCTTTTTTTATGTGGAAGTATAATTATTACCATGGGTGTATATTGGATTAACTTCTGAAGAAGAAATAGATAGTTGAAAATGGTACTGAAATAACCATGACCGTGGGTCCACATCGGTACTTTTGAATCCAGTGGTGGAGGGCGGAGTATTAGAAGATATACTAAATTAAAAAAAGGTGCATAGGATCAATGTATTTGCTCATTGTCTCTGTGTTTACATTGAAGCAGTGACAAATTTCTTTGATGTAATGAAATGTTACATTGCTATAATGAGCAGTTCAATAAACGCAGTTTTTCATTTCACTGTTGGAATGAACATTTTGAAATTTTCAGTAATTAATTGACACATTTTTACATCGTTAAAAACATAGCCGATCCCCCATAGAGCCTCCATTGAAAGTTGTCATTTGATAAATATAGCGTGATCCATTTCGAGGTTACCTACTTTTTTAAAGAAAAAAAAAAAAAAAAACAGAAAATTCAATTTGAATGGGGAATGTTTATTATCATTTGAAAGAACATTCTTTGGCATTTATTTTTTGAAGATTATGTCTATCAAATGTTGACCGCGGCTACGTCTCAGATGGTCCATCCGTTAAGTCCAATTAACTGTCGAATGACACGCGTGATGTTTTGCTCCAAGGCCTGAATCGAAGCGGGTTTGTCCGCATAAACTTTAGAGTTTACATATCCCCACAGGAAAAAGTCTAACGGTGTGATATCACACGATCATGGTGGCCAATCGACCGGCCCAAAACGTGAAATTATCTCTCAGTGTTCTCTCAATAAATCCATTGATTGATGCGATGTGTGGGAAGTGGCGCCGCGCCGTCTTCTTAAAACCAAATGTCGCCGAGATCACGAGCTTCAATTTCAGGCATCAAATAGTAGTCGGTTATCATGGCACGATAACGGTCGCCATTGACGGTTACGTTCTCACCGGCATCATTTTTAAAGAAATATGGACCGATGATTCCACCGGGCCACAAACCACACCAGACCGTTGTTTTTTCTGGATGAAGTGGCAGCTCTTGAATCTCTTCAGGTTGCTCTTCGTCCCAAATGCGGCAATTTTGCTTGTTTTTTGCATACACATTAGCCAGAAATGGGCTTAATCGCTGAACAAAATTTAGCTCGAAAACGTCGGATCTTCTTGGAACTTTTCAAGAGCCCATAGAGCGAAGCGATGTCGCTTGGGAAGATCGGGCGGCTTCAGTTCTTGCACAAGCTGTATTTTGTATGCTGTCAATTTAAGATCTCGACGTAAAATGCGCCAAGTCGTTCCATACGTCAGTCCGAGTTGCTGCGAACGGTGCCGAATCGACTCTCCACGGTCTACGTGTACACTCTCAGCAACGGCCGCTACATTTTATTCACTGCGTACTGGACGTGGTCTATTCGGTCGAATATTATCCAATAATGAATGCTGGGTCTCAAGATAGGTGATGGTGTTGCGAATAGTACGCTCAGTAGGCCGATTATGTTGACCATAAGTTGAGCGAAGTGCACGAAACACATTCCTCATAGAACGTCAATTTTCGTAATAACGATTTGTAAACGTTGTTCAGGCGTAAGTCTTTCCATGATGAAATGCCAAACAATACTTAACAAAAATAACATGACAGCATGACACGACTCACACGTGATCTGTCAAAAAGGGCTATTTAAAAAAGTATCTATACTTGGATCACCCGTTATTATCTCAAGTGTGAAACTCGACCTGATATATTGTTGAGAATAATAGCGTTATCAACAAAAAAAGCTGACAAATTCCAACTGCGGAAAGCAACTTGAAATCTTGTTGTCGCAATTGCATTGAAATTTAGCCAAATTTTAAATGATGTATGTCATCTCTTCGGGGAGGTAAAGTGCACATAAGAACGAACCTCTTACCCTGAAACTAGCCCGGCCAATTTGGATGCTGGGCATTCCCCCATGTGGTGTGGCGTATGTTGTATTGCATGACGTTACCATTCAAATATCTAACCACAAGGATGATCATGATGAGTAGGCAGTTACTCGCTAAATGATAACCATGCACGGAACCGGCCTTCTCGGATTCACACTTGTGCACTCAACTCACACACATTCACACATGCATTAGCTGTATGCATTTCGAATTAGACTAAAACGCGTTGTTCCACTTTTTCCACTCTCATATCTCCGCTGTAATCGGAGAAACACTGAAACGTGACAAATATTCTAGATCTGCGCTAAGATCATCATGGCTTAGACTGAACGACGAATGGTCGGTGCCATTGCACAAGCGCATTAAAAAGTGTTGGTCCGTCGACGGCGGCAATTGTTGTCAGCAGCAATAACAACAGCAGCAGCAGCATTTATAATTGCAATTTGTTAAAGTAGCTGCCACCATAATTTCTTTAATAGATTAGCACGACGTCGTTGTTTCCTTCCCCCTTTACTGGTGGCCCAGTGTAGTTGGTGCAATAATGGGCCGTCGGTCGGTCTGTCGCTTGGTCGGTTCTCTGACGATCATAACAAAATGAAACTATTTTTCGATTTAGGCCACACTCCTTGCACACTGTCGTCAAGACATACTATTCCGAATATGTGCATACATATGTTAGCCATAAACCTCAAGCGTCGCTTAGTCTGCTAAGCTCTTTGTTTGTCAACTTCACTGCGATTGGACGGACAGCAGACCCATCGTCCGCCTGTCCGTTTTCCCAATTGCCAACTCCAAATGCAACACATTAGTACACTCATACACACTCGTAGTATATCTATGAGGTTTCGCTAGATTTCACAATTATGTTTTCACAAAAGCATTTAAAAGATTTGCCATTTTTGGTATTTCGTCGATGTAAAAAAATGCAATTTTCATTCTTTAAAACTTAGTGATCATTGGGACGTTAATGGAGGGGGTTGGCAATGTGTGATGCAGGAGTGGTGTCCAAAGGGAAAACACGACAGGGTTATTAAAGCCACCTGGTAAAGTCCCACTGAATGTTTAGTTAATCACTAGAAGGAGTGACTCAGATATGAACAAATGGTTAATCAAATTAAATTCAGTCTGATTTGTCATAGAGCTCAGTTTGTTTATACTCTGTTGCTCTTCGCCTTCCAAGTGAAATATGCTGCCATTCTCTATGATATGGTTTTTGAGTTGATTACATGTAACAACAGAAATTAGTTCCAATAGCTAACATCAAACACAGCTCGTTTGAAAATTGTATCCAAATTTCAATTATATCCTCATTTTCAATAATATAATATATGGGATTTGATTTTTATTGTGGGAGAGAGATTTCAGAAGGGATAGGAGAAATTTGTCAACTCTTTGTCTGGCTATAGGTTAGGGTAGCCTGAAGAGAGGAGACGTTTGAACGTCTCATTGGTGATGGCTTTTAGGAGACTGTGTATCGTCGTAACCCATAGGAGAGGCGACAAAATGCCCCCCGAGTTATACCACGATTTACATTGTCTCTAATTTGTACGTCATATTACGTCTATATAAACAACAAGTGAATGCATTTCATTACTGAAGGACCCTTATATTTGGTGTACTACCTCATGTAAAGCTTTTTCCCCTGATAATCCCTTGACTTAGGCGTGTTCTTTGAATTTCAGCATGTAATCCGGTATTCTACCTTTGATAAGATAGTATATTTATCCCGCAATGGACTTGAGCCCGAAAAATTGTTGGCTAATAGGTCGATAAGCCTTTGGGGTATATGCATGACTTCGGCATGTAGTGAAAACTCCAGGCATATGAGTTGATACCAGATCCACCTCATGCTGAAGGAGTGCTGGAAATATTCCATTCAATTTTATTGTATTCCTAATATACTGATAGTTTTTACGTGGAGCTCTGTTGTAAAATCTGGATACATACTAATCTAGCTTATTTGTCCTGTCATCCATTTTCTCATAGGCAGATTTCCTTTCTAGAAGTGGGCAAATGTCTTCGAATTACTTCACTAGAGCCTCCGTAATCTTCTTCACATTGATATCAATGTCTTCTGTACCTAGATTTTCGCGTGTTGGCCCAATGGTCAGGCTACAGTTAATGTAAAAGTATTTAAAAGCTTTGAAATCATTGGAACATAACCCGGCAGGAACTCGAACTCCAGGACAAGTTTCGCGCCAATCTCATTAACACGCGTGAACAAGTGGGGTTTTGGCGTCGTTTCCCTCCGGAACTGCATACATTTCAAGCTGATGTGGCCCTGATTAGACTCCGAACGCACGAAAGTTTGAAGTCTTAAGTAGTCGTTATCGAGACCTGAGAAGGCGGCGAGCTCGCCTTGTCTATCATTTATTTGTCGAGTTAGAAAACTTTGTTGATGTTGACAGGTCCTTTTCCGTTATGTCCGTGTTGTGAAATACAGACTGCGATGAGTCACTCTAAACCCAAACCTCTATTAATTTCTCATTATTATATTAATACCTGAATCTTTAAAAATTTTATACCAGTACTAAAACAAAATGTAAGCCGGGTAGTGATATTTGAAATATATGAGAATATTTCGAAAACTACATAACTTAAAAGATTCAATTTATTTGTTATTTTATAACTGGAGTTCAAACATAACTGACAAATTTGTGTTTCAGTAATAATCAAAATATATGATTGAGAGAAAAATCTCGGCGTTCAAACCATATCTGCCACTCTCCACTTACATGGAGAAACATACATTGTATATCCGCAGTGCAATATGTCGGTCGCCTCGTTTGAAATGTGGATCTCTGACATTTTGTTACCTCCTCTTCTTCTATGGCACTTGACGTTTTTTTTTGCTTTTGATTTGGTCGCATCTAGTCGCAACATGCACTGATACCATTCCACATGAGAAGCTACCAGAGATTAGCTGCCAACTCCCTCTTCCCCCTCTACGTGCTGTTGACAATTTCCCAAGCTCAACAAGTGTCAAGTTTAGATGTGAGTGTAATATTGCAGCCGGTCAACATCACAACACTGACAGTTTACTTCTTTTCTTCTCGATACGGTTTTGTGATTTCTCTCGAGACTTATGTATGTATGTACAAACTCGTACTTAGCCAGATATGTAGCTTGGCAGCTCACTATCCAGTCGGTGATCGGTGCTATCATTTTACCTGTCACAATGTCATAAAACTGACGGAAAAAAATCTGCTCCCGCGATGTAGAGTGGGAAGGGGAGGGCAGGAGGTGTATCTTACTTTGTCTTTAATCTCATGCATTTATTGCTCTTACTTTGTTGAATTTCATTTACGATGTTGTGGGTATTAATGGCCGAATGGAAAATTCATTTTCAGCAATTTATTTTCCAATGGTTTTATGGACAACGGCTTGGGGGGGAAATTGTCAATAAATAGTTTCATAAAAGGCGACAATCTAATAGGATTACAGTCATTAATAAATAAACAAAGAAACGCGCGACGTTGTAGTTGGTCATTGTGACTATTGCGCATGTGCCACTCCTGCCCACCACACCGAGTCTAACACTTGTTGCAATGTTGTCGTCATGGGGTCTTCACACTATAGGATATGTGTCTGTCTCGAACACCTCATAATTTTGATGAAATATTAGTCATCTCTTATGGATATTCAATAATTAAAGGACGGACGGAATAAATTAAAAAAAAAACGGTTTCTCTCACGCCATAAAATATCTCTCAAATTGTATAAATTGTACCGTGTGAACCCGCCTACAGATGAAGTGAACGAATGTGGCAGAAAGTGATTAAATCCGGTGGTTAGTTTTCTTTCGTTTTGTTGTTGTTATTGAATTCGCTTAATGGAGGAGACCATATCGTTGTTGTTTTGGAGCTATCGCATTGGAAACGTCTTGATTAGTGATGAAATTTCACTGGTGATAGTTTAGTTTGCACCACACGCCGCTTACTTCATTTCGATCTTTGTTTTCTTTACTTTGTGGTCTCCTCTTCGTGCTCCCTATCCTCCTCCGGATGCCTCGAGGGAACCATTTAATTGAAACAACAATTAATTGATGGATTTAATTGGGACAATGAACAAACATCCATGTGCGACGACGACGGTTTTTATTCTCTAAACAAGTCTTGTTAAAATATTGCTTTTTAGTTTTGCAAAAAGAAAATAACGAAAGCAACACTAACAACACTTCACGAAAAGAATAACACTATTGATGATAATAATATAAAACAAATGAGGTAACACTTCATAGTGATTGCCTTAGGAGAAAAACAAACCAGATCTCACGATTCTCAAGTTTGATAATTTTAAATAAAATACTAATTGCAAAATTTCACACCCATACCTTCCATACTTTCGACAAGACAAGCATTATTATAGATTTCATAGCCTGACTTACATGCAAAAATTTCGTTCGGAAGGAGCTTCTAAAATGGCTATACATATATTTTACATCACAATCTCCGATTTCGTTGAAACTTTGTAGGATAACTCAACTCTATAAAATATTTGAATTGTAGAAGACGAAGAGAAACCCGAAATTTTTCAAAAGATATGACCAATTGAAAATTAGAAAAGAATGAAGGCTTATGTTAAAGTAATCAGAGTGTCTAACATAAAATTTGGTATGCGGTAATATTTTTCTCCGTCTCTGGCTAATTTCGAAGATGGGCCATATTGGCCTACTTCTAGTACCTCCATAACATTTAGTGAAATATTGATTCTTTAGTAATTTATGTATTAATGTTATTGGCTTTTATATTGGCTCGTAGTATATACCAGGAAACGGATCTTCAATGTAAAGGGTCCGCCAAATAACTTTTTTTTGAAAATGCTATAAAAAAACTACTGAATAATTTCTCAAATTTCTTTTTTTATTTGAAAGTACAATCCTTCCGGTTAATAATGGAAAATAATTTCATTCAAATGGCTGCCTCGACTGGCCATGCAGTAGCCTACACGATCGGTCAAATTTAAGCACATTATCGATTGTGTGCAGCTGTATTTCACCAATGGCTTCACGAATATTGTCCTTTAAAGCGTCAATTGTCTCTGGCTTGTCGGCGTAACACTTATCTTTGAGGGCACTCCACAAATAATAGTCCAACGGTGTCAAATCGCAGCTCCGAGGTGGCCAAACGACATCAGCTCTGCGGCTAATAATGCGATCTTCAAAAACAAACTGTGTGGCACGTAGCGCCGTCCTGTTGAAACCAAATGTTGCCAATATCCTCCTCTTAAATTTTTGTGAACAAAAATTCGTTCAACATGGCCCGATAATGATCGCCATTGACTGTAACGGCCACTCCTTGCTCATTTTCGAAGAAAAATGGCCCAATTATGCCTCTGGACCAAAATCTGCACCAAACAGTGACTCGTTTTGGGTGTATCGGCTTTTCAATGTATGCGTGCGGGTTTTCTGTGCCCCACATGCGACAATTTTGCTTGTTGACGTAGCCACCGAGGTGGAAATGGGCCTCATCAGTCAAAATGATTTTTCGAATTTTAATAATTTCCATGATTTTCAAAGTAATGTCGCAATATTTCCCAGCGTTGTTCAAGCGTATACACAACCATATTCGTTCTGCGGAAGGATAAAACTAATTATCTGTCAAATCAGACATGAGGTAAGTGTTACCATTCACGAGATAAGCACTAGTTGAAAAAAAAAAACGTTAGAGGCGGACCCTTTGTAACATTTGCATTTCTGTTGACTATTAGAGCTGAATGGAACAATCACCATTGCACAGGCTATTGTTATCCACGAATAGATTTGCCAAATGGGATTGGTTCTCACAAATCCCGGTATTAGTGATTTTTTTAATTACAATCCCGGGATATTATTATTATTATTAATATTATTAAAATTTCCCATGATTCGGGATTTTTCAGGATCGCGATTTACGGGATCGGAATTTCCCGTTTTGACATCACTATCCACGAATATGAGTGGACAGTGTACAAATTTGAAGAACACAAAAGAATACCTTTCCATTGAAATTATCTGCTGTCACCCACCTAACGGGGCTGGATTGCTAAGGTTCAAAATATAAATAGTAAACCTCGTATCTACACAAAATGACTGAATTCTATCGACTCTAACAAAGTTTCCATGACACCATTTATTCTGTCTGTATGTGTTTTATACATTTTATAATAATCTTCTTTATATACTTGATGCAAATTTTCCTCTGAGGTTAAGACAATAGCATAAACTTGCATTGGGATGCGCTTCCATTTTTGTACAAGAATTGTCTTACAAAGTGTTAGGGTCATACGATTGAACCGCATTAGCACCGAAATACGATCAAAGAATTGAGATATTGATTGCGTTTCTCTCTTTGGAACCAAACCATAATTGCCTTCAGAGCAGTCAACAATAGAGGCCACTGATATACATCCGAAGTGGGTAATTCGATGACCCCATTTTTGATTAGCCACTGATTTTGTTTGCTATTTTCTATTGTTTTGGTACAAACCGAAATACGAATTGGAATAATTGTGACTTGCACTTGTTTCTTTCTTCCCATCAAGGAATGTGCAGTTAGACCCTCGTTCCTTTGTAGACAACAATTGTTGCAGATGCAGATTTTATGGTTGCATTTAATGGGCTCTTTTTATTGAAAAGTGCAAAAAAAATCCAGAAGTTGCTTCTGTCTACAAGTTTTGCACTCAAAAGATGTCTTTCACTAAATAACGTTGACAGTGATGGGGTTTTGTTTTGTTAAATGCGATTACTGCTGCAGATCTTTCCTCTTTGGCCCGTTTGCGGCATCATTGATAATGACGCTTATCTAGATTACTCGTGGATTCACCACTACTTCACTCTTTCTGCATGCCGTACATAGCCGGAGAAGCGACCAATGGTGGATTTGTTGGCGGCGATAGTGACTGCATCCAAAGTTGTTTGGAAAATTTATGAACCGTTGGATGCATCTACTACAACTCTCGGCAAGCCAACACCAACCCAATCATCGCTGATGGCACGGCAACGACAACAACCACACCGTGCGCAGATCCCACAGATCCAAATAGCAAAACAGACAGCTATCAGTATTAGTCTGGTTATGTTTTGTTGTTGTTATGGTTGGAACTGTTGCCGGGTTTGCTGCTCTGTAAACGAATAACTAAACGAGCCATAAACATGATTAGGCATTACGCTCCTGGCCTATAGATCATCTCCCATTTCGTTACGAGATCGTCCATGGCTCGTTTGAATAGCTGCAAGGCTACAATGTCAAAAACAATTGGTAATGGTTTCCCACAAAATAGATCTCTTTAATACTTTCCTCTTCATTGGACAGTGGAATGGATAGGAAAAATATTTGAAACTTATTTTCGTACGAATTGAAATGGTCTCTTGGATGCATTAGGTTGAAGACAGGAGACGTATCAACGTCACATGTCCATAGACATACACTTAAGCGGGTGGTTCGGCCTGTTTTGTGCTGCTTATTTATGATCTATTCTAACACCTCATGGTTTACAGAAAATCGGTACTAGACACGAATTTTCTCAGTATCTTCCAGTCATATCCTCTGAGATGAGTCAAGTCTGGTAATATGTCGGACCCGAAATATTGTGATCTTGCATATGTGAAAGCCGGGCAGTGACACAGAAAATGTTCCATCGTTTCGATGTTTTCCCTGCATGCCCTGCACTCGTCCTTTTCTGCCAGTCCTATGCGATGAAGATGGGCTTCTTATCTTGAGTGTCCCGCTAGAACACTCATCGTCATACTAATCTCAATTTTGTTCAGTTTCAGAAAACTACTTGTTTTGTTCTCATTTGGGTCATATCACAGTATCTTTGCAGTTTTTCGACTGTTTCGCTATTCCACACAATTTTGTGAACCAATAATGCGCAGTGTTTCAACTCATCCTTCGTGGCTCCGAAAGGCTTTCAATTTTCTATGTTTACTACTCGAAGTTCCTTTTGGTACCAATCCAATTTTTTTTTGATAAGACGCAACTTTTTAGGAAAGGGCGCACAAATGACAAAACTTTCAGAATAAGGTATTGGTTAAAAATGTCAACATTTCATTAGAAGAATAAGCCGGCTCTTAACAGATGTTAGGGTTGCTAAGGCTCACGATATAAATAGTAAGCCTCGTATCTGACGGAACACTGCCTGATCGGCGAACACGCCAGAAGATTGGGTATTAACTCCAATGACTTCTGCAGAAGCTGTGGAGATGAGGAAGAAGTGGAGAGCATTGAGCACTTGCTATGCGACTGTCCCGCTTTGAGTAAACGACGACTGGACCTACTGGGGGTCGGTCTTTCTAGGCAGCCTAACAGATCTTTTCAGTACCAATATTCGTGCTATCGATATCAAACAGATTGGTTTCGATGAAGGGTATTTTAGCCCGTGGTACCACTAGGGACCTAAACTGGGCTATGTACTATGTGAGCTGAAGAAAAAAAAATAAAACCGCTGCCACCCTAACCTAAACCTAAAGCCTCGTATGTGTGTGAAGATAAATTCCGAATTTAACTAGCACAGACACAAACCAACCCTTTTAACAGAGCTCTGTAAACGACTTAACAGAGCTCTTCTTACAAGTTAGCTTATTTCGAAATTGGAGGAAGTGCGTCTACTAGTCACTGCGGTCGAACGGAACATTCTATATCGCATTGTTGCATACCACTGGAAAGCTCTTTCTGAGGGCTATCCAAATGCATAATCAGAATATCCATAAATCATCCAGAATTTATGCAAAACTTGTAACATTTCATCCCTTGAATTTGGATGAATTGCGTCCACTGTGTCCACATGGAACATTCTACCTGACATTGGTGCATACCGCTGGAAAGCTCTTTAAGACGGCTATCCAAATGCGAGATGAGAGTATTCCAAAATCATCCCGAATTTACGAAAAACAGTTGAACTTGATCCTCCAGAATTTGGATGAAGATGCTCCACTGGCCACTATGGCCACATGGAACATTCTATCTGACATTGTTGCATACCACAGGAAAGCTCTTTCCGAGGACTATCCATGTGCATACTCAGAGTATCCAAAAAGTCATCTAGAATTTCGGAAAAATCTTACAACTTTTTCTATATAAATTGGATAAAGCGCGTCCACTGGCCACTGTGGCCACAGGGAACATTCTATCTGACATTGGTCTATATCACTGGAAAGCTCTTTCTGAGGGCTATCCAACTGCATTAACAGCATATCCAAAAATTATCCAGAATTTATGCAATTATCGTCACATTTTTTCTCTGGAATTTGGATGAAGTGCCTCCACTGGCCACTGTGGCCACTGGGAACATTCTATCTGACATTTGTCTATATCACTGGAAAGCTCTTTCTGAGAGCTATCCAAATGCACAACCAGAGTATCCAAAAATCATCCAGAATTTATGCAGTTATCGCAACATTTTTTCTCTGGAATTTGGATGAAGTGCCTCCACTGGCCACTGTGGCCACTGGGAACATTCTATCTGACATTGGTCTATATCACTGGAAAGCTCTTTCTGAGAGCTATACAAATGCACAACCAGAGTATCCAAAAATCATCCAGAATTTATGCAGTTATCGTAACATTTTTTCTCTGGAATTTGGATGAAGTGACTCCACTGGCCACTGTCGCCACATGGACCATTCTATCTGACATTGGGCTACATCACTGGAAAGCTACTTCTGAGAGCTATCCAAATGCGTAACCAGAGTATCCAAAAATCATCCAGAATTTATGCAGTTATCGCAACATTTTTTCTCTGGAATTTGGATGAAGTGCCTCCACTGGCCACTGTGGCCACTGGGAACATTCTATCTGACATCGGTCTATATCACTGGAAAGCTCTTTCTGAGAGCTATCCAAATGCATAACCAGAGTATCCAAAAATCATCCAGAATTTATGCAGTTATCGTAACATTTTTTCTCTGGAATTTGGATGAAGTGACACCACTGGCCACTGTCGCCACATGGACCATTATATCTGACATTGGGCTACATCACTGGAAAGCTACTTCTGAGAGCTATCCAAATGCATAACCAGAGTATCCAAAAATCATCCAGAATTTATGCAGTTATCGCAACATTTTTTCTCTGGATTTTGGATGAAGTGCCTCTACTGGCCACTGTGGCCACTGGGAACATTATATCTGACATTGGTCTATATCACTGGAAAGCTATTTCTGAGAGCTATCCAAATGCATAACCAGAGTATCCAAAAATCATCCAGAATTTATGCAATTATCATTTTCTCTGGAATTTTGATGAAGTGCCTCCACTGACCACTGTGGCCACAGAATGCAGTTGGATAGTCCTCAGAAAGAGCTTTCCAGTGATGTAGCCCAATGTCAGATAGAATGGTCCATGTGGCCACAGTAGCCAGCGTAGGCACTTCATCCAAATTCCAGAGAAAAAATGTTACGATAATTGCATAAATTCTGGATGATTTTTGGATATTCTGGTTATGCATTTGGATAGCTCTCAGAAAGAGCTTTCTATTGATATAGACCAATGTCAGATAGAATGTTCCCAGTGGCCAGTGGAGGCACTTCATCCAAATTCCAGAGAAAAAATTTATTTATTTATTTATTTATTTATATGAATTACAATACAAAGTAAATTTATATTCTAATTATAAGGTCCAGGGAAAGGCCGGGTTACAAAGACCATATGGCTAAATTTTCTGCAGCGACAGACCAGAGCCTCTGGTGGGAATCGAACCCACGACCCCCAAACTCATAGGCGAGTACGCTACCAACTCACCTACTGGGGCGCTCACCAGAGAAAAAATGTTACGATAATTGCATAAATTCTGGATGATTTTTGGATATTCTGGTTATGCATTTGGATAGCTCTCAGAAAGGGCTTTCCAATGGTATGCAACAATGTCAGATAGAATGTTCCATGTGGCCACAGTGGTCAGTGGAGGCACTTCATCAAAATTCCAGAGAAGAAATATTATGATAATTGCATAAATTCTGGATGATTTTTGGATACTCTGGTTATGCATTTGGATAGCTCTCAGAAAGAGCTTTCCAGTGATATAGACCAATGTCAGATAGAATGTTCCCAGTGGCCACAGTGGCCAGTGGAGGCACTTCATCCAAATTCCAGAGAAAAAATGTTGCGATAACTGCATAAATTCTGGATGATTTTTGGATACTCTGGTTATGCATTTGGATAGCTCTCAGAAGTAGCTTTCCAGTGATGTAGCCCAATGTCAGATAGAATGGTCCATGTGGCGACAGTGGCCAGTGGAGTCACTTCATCCAAATTCCAGAGAAAAAATGTTACGATAACTGCATAAATTCTGGATGATTTTTGGATACTCTGGTTATGCATTTGGATAGCTCTCAGAAAGAGCTTTCCAGTGATATAGACCGATGTCAGATAGAATGTTCCCAGTGGCCACAGTGGCCAGTGGAGGCACTTCATCCAAATTCCAGAGAAAAAATGTTGCGATAACTGCATAAATTCTGGATGATTTTTGGATAATCTGGTTATGCATTTGGATAGCTCTCAGAAGTAGCTTTCCAGTGATGTAGCCCAATGTCAGATAGAATGGTCCATGTGGCGACAGTGGCCAGTGGAGTCACTTCATCCAAATTCCAGAGAAAAAATGTTACGATAACTGCATAAATTCTGGATGATTTTTGGATACTCTGGTTGTGCATTTGGATAGCTCTCAGAAAGAGCTTTCCAGTGATATAGACAAATGTCAGATAGAATGTTCCCAGTGGCCACAATGGCCAGTGGAGGCACTTCATCCAAATTCCAGAGAAAAAATGTGACGATAATTGCATAAATTCTGGATAATTTTTGGATATGCTGTTAATGCAGTTGGATAGCCCTCAGAAAGAGCTTTCCAGTGATATAGACCAATGTCAGATAGAATGTTCCCTGTGGCCACAGTGGCCAGTGGACGCGCTTTATCCAATTTATATAGAAAAAGTTGTAAGATTTTTCCGAAATTCTGGATGACTTTTTGGATACTCTGAGTATGCACATGGATAGTCCTCGGAAAGAGCTTTCCTGTGGTATGCAACAATGTCAGATAGAATGTTCCATGTGGCCATAGTGGCCAGTGGAGCATCTTCATCCAAATTCTGGAGGATCAAGTTCAACTGTTTTTCGTAAATTCGGGATGATTTTGGAATATTCTCATCTCGCATTTGGATAGCCGTCTTAAAGAGCTTTCCAGCGGTATGCACCAATGTCAGGTAGAATGTTCCATGTGGACACAGTGGACGCAATTCATCCAAATTCAAGGGATGAAATGTTACAAGTTTTGCATAAATTCTGGATGATTTATGGATATTCTGATTATGCATTTGGATAGCCCTCAGAAAGAGCTTTCCAGTGGTATGCAACAATGCGATATAGAATGTTCCGTTCGACCGCAGTGACTAGTGGACGCACTTCCTCCAATTTCGAAATAAGCTAACTTGTAAGAAGAGCTCTGTTAAGTCGTTTACAGAGCTCTGTTAAAAGGGTTGGTTTGTGTCTGTGCTAGTTAAATTCGGAATTTATCTTCACACACATAAGCCTCGTATTAAGTATAAATTACAAAAGAACCGTGCATTAGAGGTAACTTAAGTTAAATTGTCAGAGAATTATTGACAGCTATAATCGATAGTTCGCCTATGTCCTTTGGTCAAAGGTCCTACACATGGTAAAGATACTTGTAAATCAATTCTATGAATGTTTCATAAATCTAATTATTTTTATATTTCGAACGCCATAAAAGCTAATTTTCTTAAATGAAGGAGCATTTAAATTAGCTCGAATTAACTCCAAGTCCACCGTGCAAGGACTGTGAGAGAGGGGGTTGGCGACTAGAAGGAAATGTGTTGATGAAAACTAAGACTTGGAAACTAAAGAAGGTGGCAACTGCAGTGTTGCAATGCAGCGATGATAAAGATAGCGATGGTGACGTGTGAAGCCGCCGCTGTTAACATTTGTGTGGCTAATGTTTTTTTTTTGCCAGCCGTGCGCCGTCCAATTCAACCTGTACCCGATTCAGGATTGAATTTCTAACCAGACTGTATGTCTTTGCTCTTGAAGATTAGGCGATCAAACCATTGAGATCATCACCACCACCACCACCGCTGCCGCTTTTTATTTTTTGCTATTGTGACTTTAGTCATAGCCTCTTGGCTATGACTGGAGATGATGCTGCTGATGATGATGATGCCTCCGCTGCTTCGGCTGCTGCTGCTGTCGATGATGATGTAGACGTGAATGTGAATTGTGGCTGAAATTGTCTGAACGAACATGAACTTGTTTAATGTATTTTTGCCTTTATTGGCTTACAAACCGCCCTTGTACGATGAGGGGGTGTGTTGAGAGTGCGCACAAATCGTATAGCGTTTATAAATAAATGTGCGCAAATCACGTCTAGATCTGCCTCCTGCCCCTACCCGCCGTGCGATCAACGCTTTCTTTTCTCTTTGCTGGATCTGGCAGCTGAAACGGCTGCACAGTTCAATCGCAGATCTGTGTGTTCTCGTTGCTAGTGTTGCGTTTTAATCGCGTTTCGTCGTTTAAGACTTAAGACTTAAGACCGAGCAAAAGTCGTGGGTAAAAGTTGTTTGAAAAATTCGCACCATATGCGAGACAGGTAAGTTGCGTCCACTTCATGAGACTTTGTCCATTTCACAGTTCTTTGAAGGAGGACGCTCTTGCCTTTTGCCTGTAGCGGTTGTCATGTCGAATCTTTCAAAATTAGCACCCTCCCTCCCCCCAAGAAACATTTCCTTCTTTTTGCCTTTCGATGAATAGTGTTAACTAATGTTGTGGTCAATTAGTTTTTATACCCTCACTTTAGTGTGACGAGGGTATATATCATTTGCTACGGAAAAAAGTGTAACACGTCGAAGGAGTGACCTAAGACCCCAAGTATGTTCGGAGGAAACCCGTTTTGGGTCATTTTAAGTCGAATGAGCAATGTCCGTCCGTCTGTCTGTCTGTCTGTCTGTCTGTCTGTCTGTCTGTCTGTGTGTCTGCTGGCTGGTGCGCACGATAACTCTCGAAAGGAGTAACCGATTGACCTCAAATTTGGTATGTGGTAATATTTTTTTCTATCTCCGGCTAAGTTCGGAGATGGGCCATATTGGTCCACTCCTTCTGGTACCTCCCCCACAAAGGGTTAAAATGTTGTGAAATATTGATTCTTTAATAACTGCTATACTACTTATTCGAATCTTTTGAAATTTCACACATAGTATTAGCTTATTAGTCGCTATCAACTCGAGAAAAATGGGGGAAGTCGCCACGTCCCTTTTGGTACCTCCCACACAAATGCACCATTTTGCACCAAAAGTTAACAGCTTATAACATTAATAACAGTGTATAAAAATACTTGAAATTTTGTACAGTGTAATGCTTTTATAGTGCCTACAGTACAGTGAAAAATGGGTGTTATATTCACTCCCCTTTTGGTACCTTCCACACAAAGGTACCATTTTGCACCAAAAGTTAACAGCTTATAACATTAAAACCAGTGTATAAAAATACTTGAAATTTTGTACAGTGTAATGCTTTTATAGTGTCTATAGCCCTGTGAAAAATGGTCGCTATTGCCACGCCCCTTTTTGTACCTCCGACACAAAGGTACCATTTTGCACAAAAAGTTAAGAGCTCACAGCATGAGTACCAATGCACGAAAATGCAACAACATTTTGCACAGTGTAAAGCTTTTGAAGTGCCTATAGCCCTGTAAAAATTGGCCGTTATCACCACGCCCCTTTTTATACCTCCCACACAAAATGGCCAAATCATACCAAAATTTAATATCTCATAACGTTAATATACCAGTGCAAATAAACGCTTATAATTCGGCGCAGTGCAACGTATTTAAAGTATCTACTATTCAGCGAAAAATAGGTGTATTTGTTAAAAACCTTTTGGTACCTCCCACACAAATTGACAGAATAATTCGTTTAATATTCCATATTACATTACTCACAAAGTGAGGGTATACCTTAGTCGGTTTACTCGACTGAAACTTTCTTACTTGTTGTTTTTTTTTTCACTTGAGTTCAAAAAAACCATTTGAAAAAAGATCATTTGAAAATTTCCCAACGCTTCATTTCACTGGGACGATGATGGACCAATCATGTAATCAAAATAAATACGATTTGCCTGTGTATAGAGGAAGACACCCACATCTGATGATGAAGATGTTTTCGATGTTGTTGATGTTGCTGATGTTGTTTATGAGTTATTTTTATTACTTCACTTCGGTAGATTCGAATTGATGAATTTAATTTATAAATAGAATTTCTTTTTGGAAACTTTTGAGAAACCACATCGAACCACATCGTTTACGGACTATTACACACATCGTTTACTTATGTGTACAGTGACGAGCAAAAATTACTGCAACATATATATATTTATGTTTCGGAGCAGAATTCAAATGAAATGGAATCTATGATTCTTTTTTTAAAGCTGCTTATCTCCGTCACTTGATAAAAAATCTCAATTTCTCGCTTCACAAAAAGGAGTGGCGGTGGGTGAAAGTCTGAAAAGTCATCGAAAAATCAACAACAACAAACTTAAAAAAAGGAAAAACAATTTCCTTGAAATTAAAATTATATCAAACTAGAATTACATCTGTATATAAGTTTACAAATCTCCCATGTCCGGAGATGCGAGATCTAACAGATATAAAATAAGATACTTCTTGTTTAAAAGTGGTTCAGTCATAGTGTAAACATGAAGGCTTGGAAGGTCAGGTATTGTATCTAGCTCGAATGGCACAGTGTCCGTTACCATTTCCTGACCAGAGTGTCTGTCCAAAGTCTACCATACAGAAGTACATATACAGAAATCCGATGGCCGCGATTTTTTTGCAAACCAATATTTTCATATTTTATTAATTTTTTGTCGCTTTGGACAAAAATACGCGATATCTCGCGAAAAGGACCAGATACGATTTTGAACTCCTCTTAGTTGAGTAGCGGGGATGATTCTGAACAAAGCCTCATTAGCCATTTTTGGCGTCAATCTAGGTCAACTATACATCGCTTAAGGCCGACTGTTCTTGTTAAAATAATATATATGTAGATGTCCTAAACAATGATATGGCTATTGAATATACATATATGGGATGCATTATATACTCGAAGGATAATTGCAGAACCATCCATGTCGTTCATGAAGCATCTAATTTTCTTCGATGCTTCGGCCAGCGAACTTAGTTGTTTCTCAAAGTTTAGTACAAATTGTACTCTTATCTTTCGTGAGGGATAATTTTGCAGCCGAATTCGTCAAAAAATATGTATTATTTTAATTTTCGTGAAAATTATTAAATTGTTATTAATTCTTAAATTATTTCCCTTTGTATGTTCGAGGACAAAATGTCACAATACTCAACAAGCTCAAGTTCTGACTTTTGGTCCACTTAACCACTTTTTAATCAAATTTTGTCGAATAATCTATTATTCGGTCCAGGGAAATGCCGTGATACAACCAAGTGGCTAGATTTCGCAACGACAGATCATGGTCTCTGGTGGGATTTGATTTCCCCGCCCACTACGCTCATAACGGAGCTTGCTACCAAATCACCTAAGTTTTAATGAATGTTATTGAAGTTTATTGAATGTTAGAGGGTTGTAGCGCCGGAGTTTGATTGCTTTAGTTTTGACCCCCAGTGTACAAACATATGTGTGGTCCACATCATTTTACCACAGTTTGTGAGATGAACAGAATATGTTGATGTTGATTTAGGGAAAAGACAATTTTAATTAAAAAACTTTTTCTATCAAAATCAATTAAGAAACTTTTTGTTGTCAAACGCTTTCAAGTTTATTTGAATGGTCATTTTAAAGGCGCAGAATGGGAATTGATCTAGAACTGGGACACAGTGTCATACACCAGATAATACTAAAGATTGGCTATTATCTGGGATGACATCTGTTTTTAATTTCAATCCAATAATTGAGAATTAAATATGTACTCGCGCAAAAAGACATTATGCAATTGATTCTCTTTTCACTTTAAATATAAAACTGTGATCTTTCTTTAATGATAATTTTTTTTACTAACAAACGAGCCGAGCCGAGACGATATAGGCGTTTAATGTATTACACCGACAATGATCACATATCTATATAGTCCGATGGACGCGTTTAAACCAATTTCGACTCAGTCCACTTACATACAAATCTCCTTTTCGATTTTAAGGCGAGGTACTTATAATTAGATTCTCGTTGTCTTCCCTTAATTACTGGTATTCATGCTCGACACATACAATGTATTTGCGAACAAGGTTTAGGTTTAGGTTAATAGTGGCAGCAACAGGGTGATCACTTAGACTATTTAGTCCATTGTTGGTGCCTTTTAACATCAGTTAATCCTGCTAACTCCCCATAGATATGAGAGCTTAGGGTAGCACAGATATTCTATTGATCGTCCTATCTGCTTCTGGAAAAGTCATTTCGGAAGACATTCAATCTATATCCGTGAGGTCCAACAAGGCATTTCCGCGTCGTGACCGACACGATAAGTTAGACGTCCGGTTTCGATAACGGCAGCAGGGCGTTGGTGCATTTTGTAGTTTAGGCAGGGCCACATTATCCTGGAATGTATGCAGTTCCAGACTAGTGACCCCCTGACATTTGTTTCCGTCAGGGCACTATCTCTCCAGAAGAGCATACAGGTCGCTAGATGCGTGTCCTCATATTCCAGTTCCCCTGGAGCGTGAAGGTAGTTTCTAGTCTTGCAAATTCATCTGCTTTGCAGTTTCCTGGTACGTCCCTGTGGCCCGGCCCTAATTTCAAGTGAATATTGAACTATTCTATCATCTCGTTAAGAGATCTGCGACAGTCGAGGGCAGTTTTTGAATTCAGGAATATAGGTTACAGGGAATTAATAGCAGCCTGACTATCAGAGAAAATATTAATACCGACTTTGGTCAGAATATTAATTTTCAGCTATACACTACTCTTTACTAGCTAAGATTTCTGCCCGGTAAACACTACAGTGAAAAAAGACCTCTCTATGGAAGTTATCGAATCTCCTGTGTCTTGGGATACGACTATTCCATTCTGATCTATTAGGTAGGAGTGAGAAACTTCTTGTCAAAAAGTGTTTTTTTAGTCAAATTGTAATCACAATGTCCGGAACGTCAGGCATTGTGTCACTCAGGCATTATGACACTATGTCCGTAGCCATTTCCTGACCATAGTGACAGTTCACAGTACATGCGACACTTTGAATTTATATAATGTCTAGCGGTATTAAGGGTACTTATTTAGTGCCTCTTTTGGTGTCTTTCTCAGCGCACCAGTAATACATACGAGGTCTGTTCGATAGAAAAGGCAAATTTTAAAATTTCTCGGGCTACGTGCATTCGATTAGCGTTTGTTTTTATGTTGGCACAATTGTCTCGAGGCATAATTACGGTATTCTTTCCGCCAAAAAATTACAACATGCGACGGTTTTTTTGTTCAAAATTCAGCAATTTAAGAACGAACTTCTCTGCCACACGCTTCATGTCCATAATTAACGAAAAAAATGTTGGCATGAGCCAAGCAATATGTCGACATACTCTGCAACTCCTGTAATAGTGATTCGACAATTCTCCATAGCAATTTTCTTTACTTTCTCAACATTTTCATCGGTTTTTGATGTGATGGATCTTCCAGGACTAGCGTCATCATTCTCGACCTTCTTTGGAAAGTTTGTATCACTTGTAAACATTTTTCTGACTAAGAGCACAATCACCATATGCCACTCTCAACATTTCAAAAGCTCTTGAGCATTTGATTCCATTTTTTACACAAAATTTTATGCAAATTCTTTGATCCATTTTTTCCAACACATAAAAGCGCCGAACAACAGTTATGTTTCTCACAAACAAACATATGTTCGAGACAGGTGTGCCAACATAAACAAAAAAGCTAATAAAGGGTTTTCCAACAAGAGGTGTTATTTTGGTATTCAAAGAAAAATGAGATAAATGATCGGATGTTTATTACATAATAAAGAGGAAGGTATGCCGTTAATAATGAAAAACCACACCCTAAAAAATGGCTTCTGTAGTATATTTTCAGGAAACATATGATATTTGGGAAAAAATACTTTTTTCCTATAGGTAGGAAAACAAATTCTGTAGCCGATTTAAATATTTGCCCGTTTTTAATGATAATTTGCACCAAAACTCTGAAAAAAATAACATTGATAAGCGAGATATTCAAACTTTTTTTCCGGTAAAATATTTGTACCAAATTATAATTTATTTAAATTTTGATCCCAAACATATTATGTTTCCTGTTTTTTTCTCCGTGCAGACTCTCTATTACACAGATGTTCCGTCGTGACTTTGTTTACATTTGCGTGAGTTACGAACGAATAGAAATGATTTTCAAATGCAAAAAATATAGTTTTCTGGAGTATTTTTTTGAACTTTTTTGGTACATAACGATCGATATTAATATTCTAAATGTGATAATAACAAAAAAAAATCGGAAATCGGCCTTGAAATACGCAAAAAAAATCACTCGCTGAAATTTCTATTCGTTCTTCACTGATAGACTACTCGCTACTTGACGGAACTTCTTTATAACTTTATTTTCTTTGTGAAATACAACATCAGCCAAATGGCCACCACGACCACGCTTACAGGACCATATACTTTTCATGAAATTTTCCATAACCAAATCGCAAAATGGCTGCCCTATGTCCTTGATAGCCTCACGAATTCTATCTATGAGGTCTTGAATCGACGCTGGGCTGTTGGCGTAGACCTTATCTTTCACGTGGCCCAAAGGAAGAAGTCGCAAAGTGTTAAATCACAAGATCTCGGTGGCCAATTGTGATCACCTCTTTGAGAGATAACACGGTCCGGAAACTTTTCCCGTAACAGAGCAATGGTTTCGTTGCTTGTGTGGCACGTAGCGCCACTCCGACCATAAAAAATCATTAATCATCTCTTGATAGCGCAATCCATTCACCGTAACTGTTGATCCAACCTCATTTTCGAAAAAGTAAGGTCCAAAGACCCCGCCGGACCATAAACCGCACCAAACAGTCACAAGTTGAGGCTGGAGAGGCTTCTCAACAATAACTCTTGGGTTTTCCGAGCCCCAGATGCGACAATTTTGCTTGTTGACGTAGCCACCGATGTGGAAATGTTCCTCATCAGTCAAGATGATTTGTCGAATTTTAATAATTTCAATGCGTTGTTGAATCGTGTATCGTTCCATTTTTAGTTGGCGTAGTTTCTACTTGTCAAATGTCAAAGAATAAAAGCTTCAAAAGTGACAGCTACCGAAATACCGGGTGATTCAAAATAACACCTCTTGTTGGAAAACGCTGTAGAATGCACGTAGCCCCAGAAATTTCAAAATTCACCTTGTCATTTGCTGAATCTTGTTTAGTATCGCGCAGAATGTGGATTTCACCGGATAAGAGTGCCGTACAGCATTATCGCTCTGACTACTGCCGTATACAGCCAATAAACTATACGCGGGTTCAGACCCCATCGTTTTTCTTTTGTCATTTTAAATGTATATAGCGCTAGCCCAGCCTTATTGGCTCTTTCCAAAATGTTGGGTTTATGTGCAAAATGGTAAAATAAGATCTCGCTATAATTTTTTTACGGGCATTTGAAATTTTTAAAAATTAAAACAAAAATAGTTTTTCGGTTTTTCGAAATTTGTAACTGCTCTCGAACGGCTGAACTGATTGTTGCAAAGTTTACTTTTTTAACATTTACGAATATTTAAGAGAATATATAAAAAAAAATTACGAATGTTTTTTTTTTAATGCTTTCTCTTCGGTTTTTTTCGAATATTCATCCCACTCTCACATATCCAAAACAGTAATAATATTTTGTGAGCCTCAATATTTGTAATGTTATGGACGAACTACTTAGATTGGTCGGGCAATTTCGGGCATTTCTTCCGTTTCTTCACATATCGATACCTCTATGTATTCTAAACTATGCTAAGTGCAAAAAGGTAGTTTTTCAGGAGAGATGATCAAAGTTTGATGAATTTTTAAATTTGTGTGGAATTCCTTTATAATGCAAATCGAATGACCTGTACTGTTTTGTGAATAACTTTTGATTGAGATGACGTATAAACACCAAATTTTGACTGAATAAATTTGGAATATTTAGAAATCAAAAATGCAATCTCCCTAAAAACATGCTAAGTCGATTTAGCATGTTTAAGAATGGAGGTACCCATATGATTTTTAAAATCCCCTTGTATGAAATTTTACAAGCAGTGTTTTGCAGATACAGACGAAAATTGCCTGACCAATCTTAGTATTTCGTCCTTAACTTTTACAACATGTAGATTTCTCTAAACCAGGGAGCAATTATGTCAGCCACTGTCTGTAGCTTCGCCGACTGGTCCTGACGACATAAAGGGTTTAAAGCTTTTGATGGCCCAAAGATTCGGTTATAATCTCTCTGGCGACCCCTGATGGCTGCACCTCAATGTAATCCCCAATTGAAGTATTCAATGCCTCTTCTGAATTGCCTAGGATATGTATATCTAAGAGCAATGCCGTATACAACCAATAAATTATACGTGCACTGAAAAAAAATTTGTCATAAAATTAAAGAAATGCTCCAAAGACGTCCTTAGTCTTCAAAATAAGTACATTTTGTACTTAAAATTAAGAAAATTTACTTAATTTTAAGTAAATTACTTAATATTATTGAAATTATCTATATTTTAAGTACAAAATGTACTTATTTTAAAAACTAATGACGTCTTTGGAGCATTTCTTTAATTTTATGACATTTTTTTTCAGTGTGGGTCCGGAACCACGTATACAGCGCTACTACCTATCCTATCCTGCTTGCTGCTGAATGTTGTATTTGAAGTTGAATTGTTTTGTTGATTTTCTTGTTTTTTGTTTTATTCGATCTATTTGTTCTATACATATTTTGTTTTTACACTTAGTTAGGCACAAGATAGATTTTGTTGTCTTCAGAATATGAAATTAAAACATTTAAATAGCTATTTCTCCAATTTCATTCCCATTTTTGTTTTGTTTCTATATTTGCAGATTATTAACTAAACCCCTCGGAATAATGACGAATTTCATTCGCACATAATAAAAAAGGTAAGTAAGTACTAATCGAAACAAATCCGCAAAATCGATTTGTCCATTGGTGGCTTCTCATTCACCTGGAAGCAAAATGTATACGCGGCGGGGGCGCACATCGACCAAAATAATCTGCAACGCCCACCGCTGCGTCACATGACTGCATCAAAAATAGCTGCACTCAAAGACAAAAATGCCCAGACTTTTTGCACTTCCTCGGCCTTCGTTCCGCTTTCGTCTCAGTTTCCATTCATCTCGGTTTGTGCCGTGTCTATTTCACTGTTAAATTCTTAAAATATTTTCCCCATTTAGATTTCATTGATGGTCTTGGAAAAAATGTGCAGCAATTATTCTCGACTTTTGTTTTCTTTTCTTTTGTTGGCGCATTTCTTGTGAATGCGTTTTTACTTCGTTGACGCCACTCCAATCGTTGGCCGACGCATCCGCGTGGTTTTTCTTTCGCACCTCTCTGCCTCTGCCCCAATGGTGGCGAGCGGGATGGTCATTTCGTTGGTTGGGAGGGTTGGGTACACTTCTTCATTGAACAGCATTTGTTTGTTTATTTCACTGGGCACTATTATTCACACCATTCACGAGTCGTCTGGGTGAGTGGACGAGGCCGGTCGGCGGTGGCTAATGGTGGGCCCACCACCATCCATCCGTCCCCATTCAAACATGATGATTACGTTTACGAGTATTTTCGAATTTTCAATTTGCGATTCGCTGAGTTGATTTTCCGCCCTCCTTGTCCAAGCACCTCCATGCGAATTGTTTATTTTTAACACCACTTGTGAATTCTGCCTAAAAATACGAACAGATGAGAATAATATTTCTTTCAAAGTTTTTGACGTTATTGTTGTTGTTGCTTGACCATTGCTTGTTGTTTTTGGTTGTTTTTGCCATTTGTGAAAATCAAAAAATTTCAATTTTGTTTTTATATTTTTCAATCTTGTGTTGTTTAAAAATACACTTTCGTATTTGTGTACCTTGCCGTACGTTTTAAAAATAGTTTTCATACATTTTGCACTCTACTGAATTATGAGAAGCATAAGAGGTTTGTTTTTCGAAGGTTAAGATTGGCAATACAAGTAAAATGGGTATTGCAAAGAGTTGCGTTACGTCGGACAATGACACACATCGAACGGTTTTGCAACTTTTAACAAAATCGACATTTTCATATGATTTGTGAAAAATTGTCAAAGTTTTTGACGTGCGTCATATCGGTTTATAAAACTATGTGTTCTTTCATCTGAGATGTACGATATGTTCAGCAACTTTGTACCAATATTTTTATGGAAAATATTAAACTCTACTTTTTGGCTCTACTTTAACAAATCGTAAAAAAACTCCCCGAATATGGGGAGGGCGGGTTTGAAAAGTTCTACAAAAATATTGCCCATACAAACGCATTTAAAGTTTGGAGTAACAAAGGGGCCTAAAATTATACACTTTTCCGTATTCAATTTTTATACCTGACAACACACTGTGGTACAGGGTACTATGATTTTGTGCATTTGTTTGTAACGCTTAAGAGATAGATAGACCCATAGTTTTAGAGTCGATTTAGCTATGTCCATCGGTCTGTCCATGTATTCTTGTTAGCAAGTCGTAAATATAAAGCAATCTTTGCGCAAATATATGCAGAGGCATTTCTTAGACTAGGGACGGTCCCTATTGTAAATGGGACATATCGGTCCATGTTGTGATATATCCCCGATGTCACTTCTTGACACTCTAGAGAACATATGGGCATTTCCGCAGAATTGTCAACCAGGGCCGAAAAATAAAATATTGATAACCTTCGTATTTTACTGTGAATAAATATAAAAAAACGAATAAACAATCTCTAAATTTTTAAAATACAATTGTTTCATAGCATATCTCAGTTTTTTAATGAGGAAATTGGCCTAAAAACTGAACAAATTGATTTCTTTTTCCTTTTAAATTACTTTTAAAGACATTTTTATATTTAATTATTTTACATGCAAAACATATATTATGTTTGCGCTATTTCTACAAAATCTCTCTATTACATCAATTAAGAAGAGGAAAATACAAGAAAAAAAGAAAACATAGAGCTACCAATATGCTATGGAATCACCCAAAAAACGGCGGGAAAATTTGTGTTTTCTATATTTTTTGTACATAAAAGCGTACGAACGTAAGTTCGCGACCCGCTAAAATGGCCATATTTTCAATTAATCTGACTGAAATTTAAGAATTTATAATTTATATTGAACCTAAACGTCCCTAGTAAAAATAGGTTACATCGGTTCATGTTCACAAAAATGAATGAATGAATGTTCACGACATTATGTCAGAACAAATTGTATATGAGATGTCATCGAACTTTATTCGTTTCATTTGAAAGACCTATTGATGTCATAATGTGTGGATGATAAATAACATCATGTAAATGACCTCAATGTTGTTCGAGGGTAAAATCGCTCGACATCGGTGTCCAGGTAACATTAACTCTACGTGAGATGATCATGCTCCCAAAACGCTCATGTAACGGGTGATCCAAGTAGAGATACTTTTTTCAATAGCCTTTTTTGCACTTCGCTCAACTTATGGTCAACATAATCGGCCTACTGAGCGTACTATTCGCAACACCATCACCTATCTTGAGACCCAGCATTCATTATTGGATAATATTCGACCGAATAGACCACGTCCAGCATGCAGTGAAGAAAATGTAGCAGCCGTTGCTGAAAGTGTACACATAGACCGTGGAGAGTCGATTCGCCGCCGTTCGCAGCAACTCGGACTGACGTTTGGAACGACTTGGCGCATTTTACGTCGAGATCTTAAATTGAAAGCATACAAAATACAGCTTGTGCAAGAACTGAAGCCGCCCGACCTTCCCAAGCGACATCGCTTCGCTCTATGGGCTCTTGAAAAGTTTCAAGATGATCCGACGTTTTCGAGCCAAATTTTGTTCAGCGATGAGGCCCATTTCTGGCTCAATGCGTATGTAAACAAGCAAAATAGCCGCATTTGGGACGAAGAGCAACCTGAAGAGATTCAAGAGCTGCCACTTCATCCAGAAAAAACAACGGTTTGGTGTGGTTTGTGGGCCTGTGGAATCATCGGTCCATATTTCTTCAAAAATGTTGCCGGTGAGAACGTAACCGTCAATGGCGACCGTTATCGTGCCATGATAACCGACTACTATTTGATGCCTGAAATTGAAGCTCGTGATCTCGGCGACATTTGGTTTTAAGAAGACGGCGCGGCGCCACTTCCCACACATCGCATCAATCAATGGATTTATTGAGAGAACACTGAGAGATAATTTCACGTTTTGGGCCGGTCGATTGGCCACCATGATCGTGTGATATCACACCGTTAGACTTTTTCCTGTGGGGATATGTAAAGTCTAAAGTTTATGCGGACAAACCCGCTTCGATTCAGGCCTTGGAGCAAAACATCACGCGTGTCATTCGCCAGTTAGCATTTGAAATGCTCGAACGAGTCATCGAAAATTGGACTCAACGGATGGACCATCTGAGACGTAGCCGCGGTCAACATTTGATAGACATAATCTTCAAAAAATAAATGCCAAAGAATGTTCTTTCAAAGGATAATAAAAATTCCCCATTCAATTTTCTGTGTTTTTTTCTTTAAAAAAGTAGGGAACCTCGAAGTGGATCACCCCTGTTGAAACCACATGTCGTTGGTTCCTTATCTAATTTAAGCCAACCTGTATCGCTCGTCGTTGACGGCGATGGCTTGGTCGACGTCACCGCAGAATCCACACCAAACAGTGACTTTTGCATTGGCCGCTCTTAGATTTCATATGGATTGGTATCGTCCCAGATTCGACAATTTTGTTTGTTGATGTATCCATTCATTACGGAATGTGTCTCATCGCTGAAGATAGCGAAGTACGTGGAACGCTGCCCAACGGAACACGCATTTTTAGGGTTTTTTGAACGCTAATCCGTCCCATATGTAGCTTCAACAATATGGCCTCTATCAACTGTCATTGTTCGAAGGCCCATTTTGAAAGATCATATATTTTGTATCTGTTTACTTCATAAATGTCCAAGTAGATTGCACATTAGCAAAAATTATAGCATCTAACTATAGGGTGATGACTTGTGAGCCTCTTTGTATATTCAACAAAGACTTATTTTACGAGAGCAGTTTGATAAGTCCGCTCGATATAACCCAATTTTTGTCACTATCAACAATGTTGCTGGAATTATAGTAGAAGTAATTTTGGAGGAACAAATGTGTTGTAGGCCTTGCGCATCTACAATGTATACTGAGGATTATAATATTTCCAATTACTATTATTTGCTTATTGCAATGGATCTACCGAAATTTATTACGCGAAAAATGTGAATTTGTCAAGCCACCTGGAAGAAGGAAGATTTATTTTCTCTGTGTTAGTTTGATGCAACCAACGTTCAGATGTTCGAACGTTCGGACGACATACTGTCTGCTTTCAACGACATCGTTATAGGTATTCATCCAATGAATGAGATAAGACAATGGACGATCGCCCCATCTGGTATTTGTCAGCGTAGTAAAACAAAACATTTCCATTTGACATTTCTCCGACTCGTAAAATGTTTCCATTGTTAAGTGTCTATGGTGTCGCTCAGCATCGCCTGAAAAGATTTCGCACGCTTGCATTTTGTTCATTATCGTATGTACATAATTTTTAAAATTTTCTCAATTCAATTCTTTCTGTCTATTTTAAAGTGTTTGCTCATTATTCACTTTTACGTCGACCGTACACGACGTGACATATACGATAGACAGTAGCCCAAAATATAACGAAAATTTTAAATTTTCATTTAAATTGCGAAATCCAATCTATCTAATAATGCAGTTCTATGAAAATAATGAAGTTAGATCCCTTCTATTGCGACAAACATCTATATACATATACATTAGGGCGGGTCAGAAAAAAATATCGCGGTTGTCCGCATCTCAAATGAAAGCTTGTTTTGTATAGTGAATATCCTCAAAATATTTCGCCTATATCTTAAACCGCCAGAGAGCTAGAGCGATATTACATAAACTCTTAAATTCATGTTTTCCTTGAAAATATCGGACATCTTGAAATAAAATGCTACGTGTTTCATATGTACACACTCAGAAAAATGGCAATCGTTTATGTGAGTAAAATCGATATCTCAGTTTAGTTCAAGATTTTTACTCATGTTTAGTTAAATTTCCCTCAAATCTGGGAAATGTTACTTTCAATGAGTAAATTGAACTAAATTCAAAGATATAGCAAATTGGTTACATACTCGGAAATGGGATATGATTTTACTTACTTAAAATTCCATCGACCAAGTAAAAATTTCCTACTATTTGGTAAATTTTGACTTTTACCGAGGAAGGATTCCCTAGCGTCGAAGAAACATTTTAGGAAATTTTAACTATAAATATCCGAATTTCCTTAGTTCTAGTTCATGTTTTTCTGAAATTTATAATACGGTTTTCAAATAATCCTTGAATATTCGTTAAGCAAAAAATTCCCGTTCGTTTCAAGAGATTCTTTCCTTAACTGCTCAAATATCATTTCAAACAGAAGTTAAGTAATTTAACTTCGCAGCAAATATATAGGATTATATGTGAAATACTTAAGACATAAGATTGCGACATTGAATGAGAATTCTGTTTGTTTCAGGTTTTTTGAATTTGTTTCAAATACATTGGAACAAAATATTTATTGGAAAATTCCCGAAAATATTTTGCTGAATTATATTAGTAGTAATGAACTAAATTTTAGTTTACTTCTACAAGTTGGAAGTACAAAAATTACTCATTTATAGTTAAACGTTTCTTACATTTTAGTTTAATTTTCGTATATTCAACTAAAATTGAACTTGATTTGAGGAATTATTTTACTTCCATTTAGTAAAAATGTAACATAATCTTAGTAAAAAAATTACTTGATTTTAGTTAAAATTTTCTTAATTTTTAGTAAAAATTTCCTGATTTCAAGTAAAAATGTACCTGATTTTAGTGAAAATTTAACTAGATTTTTTCCAAATTTCATGTAAATTTTTACTTAAACTGAGTTAATTTGATATATTTAATATGAGTTCAATTGAACTAGATATAAAGGAATATTTACTAAATTCATGTTAGTATTAACTAAAACTAAGTTCAAAACATTTGCTAATATTAAGGACAAATGTGAACTTGATTTGGGGAAAAATTGCTTTAGCGCCATATGAAGTTTAATTTTCCTGAAGTTTAGTTCATTTTAACTTATCTTTCGGTTCATTTTTTCTGAGTGCAGCTGGAAATCGCTATTCTGCGTAAAACAGTACCAATATTGTGGTCCTCGCTCTGATAGAACCGAAGTTAATCACGATTTGAGAGCGTAATTGTGCAAGACAGTAGCTGTGGTAAGTTCGATACAGTCCAATGTCTTTGAAGTATCTACTGTTCTGCGCAAAATAGGAGTATTCGTACAGCCATTTCTGGTACCCCTCGCACAAATTGACAGATTCATTCAAACTCAATATGATCCTAACTTCTGCAGCAATCATCTCTCTGTTTTCATGTTTTGCACAACATTTTCAATGACTATAGACTGAACAAAACGTTTCAACTTTCTGATATGAACCCAAAGTACCATATCCCATATTATGTATATACAAAACTAGTCCTCCGATTTTCTTACTTCTTTAATGTTTGTCTTAATTTAGATTTATAAACAAGTTCCATCCCACTAATAGGCCACAAAGCTCCTAATGATCCTAAAAAAACATGGGTTTGTGAAAATAAGTTTTAATTTCGGGCAAAAAAAAATTCAGAAAAAATATTTTTTATTTTTTTTTATTTTTTAAAAAGAGATTGAAGAAAAATCTTTCGAAAGCACTTTGGGCAAAATTTTTTAGATACAATAGGTAACAAGTCCTATTAATTTTATAAAATCGTTTGTTTGTATGTTGCCGCATCACTTCTAAAAGGCTGGACCGATTTTCTTGAAACTTGTTGAGCAGATAGACCAATACTCGGTTTTTAAAATAGGCTACTTCGATTTTTGATTTTCCACCAAGTGATTTGCGACCACTTGACCGCTGTTACCTGTTAGAGCTAGAAAGCTGAAATTTTGCATACACACGACTAATATATGAGCGAAAAATAATTTGCAATTCCCAGATTGTGGTCAGTGTAGCAGTGACCAAAAACAATTTTCATTATTTGAAAAAGTTCCATAAGAGCTAATAATCTAAAAATGTATATGTGTATTCTGACCTCAAAGGAGATGCGAAAACAACTATTTGATGTCCAGTCTGCTGTCAAACTGGAGAAGAAACCGCGTCTTAAAATTTCTAAAGCCTTTTCAAAATATATCGCTCACCACATACTGTAGTAATAAATCTAACGTTGTCAATTCGGTCAATTCTCAGACTGTAGTCAGTTTAGCACTGATCAAAGCTATTTTCATTCTTTCTGCACTGTTAAAGTCCCTTATGAGCTATGATCCTACTAACTATACTGATCTCCAACGGATGCTCGAGTACTGTATAAACTAGGGAATATTCATATAGTCGGTTTTTGACCAGTTTTCCAGTGACCAAAGCAATTCTCATTTTTTAGCATTTCAAAATTCTTTAAGAGTTTTTATGATTCTTCCAATACTTTAAAAATGCCATAAAGAGCTATGGAGCTATATGTGCATATGCCGATCCTTAAGGGAATGAGTCAAACGACTTGAGGTCAAGAAGGAAACAAAAACCGCGACCAAAATTTTTATAAATTCTTTTTGAAATATATAGCCCACCAGTTACAGCTGTAATATATTTCAGAAAAATTTAGCTAATTTTTTGTGTGGTCAATATGTATGCACAAGATTAGGTTTTGAATTGTGTGATATCATTTCTATTATCATGACTAAACAGATTTTATTGAAATTTGGAAAATACATAACATATTAAGAATTTGTTTCTCCGCCACGTTTTTGGTGATCTCTTGACCATTAAACCAATGTAACAGTTTTAATCTGAAAGTTTTCACACATGCAATAAAGGACGTGGCTTGAAAATGCTATTCACAAAACTTGAACTGTGGTCAGTGCAGTAGTGACCAACACAATTTTCAATCTTTCAAAAATCACTTAGAAACTAAGTATCTATAAATTAATGTGTATATTCTGACCTTCAAGGAGATGCGAAATCATCATATTTTAAGTCCAGCCAAATATACTATAACAACTAAACCGAATAAATCGTAACATGGAACATAGATAACATTGTATGAAATGTGCAATAGTATACCATTTGAACTCTGTGGTGTATTATGGTGAAAGTTTGCACTCGTATAGTTAAGTGTGTCTGGAACAACACCCAACTCAGGTTAACGAAATTTTAACCAAAATAATTATTCTTTCTGAAATTTTAAGTGTCGATTAAGAGCTAAAATCCTATATGGTGTTCTCGTTAGGAAACATTCACACAAATTGGTGGTGAATGCAGTCGCGATCAAAAATAATTTAGTACCGTTTGAGTTTTTGAGTATTATTTTAAGGTGTTTGACAGACTTCCAAGTAGACTACTGTTGAATATTAAACCAATTTTTTATGATCGTCGTGTGGCCAAACAGACAAAGCTACTTAGTGGGGACATAAATACTGCTACAAACATTTTATGCTATAACATAAAAAGCAATAAATCCTTTTGGACCAAATTTATTGTATTTATTTATTGACATATATTGTATACAAAAAACAAGCACTCATTTGAAATGTCCGCATTTGGCCTTCATACATGCCTTAAGTCGCACTTACCAATCATCCATAGCCGCACGCACCTCGTTCCTTTGGAAAAGTGGCCACAGCACGAATCACAGCAATCTTAAGAGAATCGATGTTGGGGTATCCTTTGTGGGAGACCTTGTCCTGTAAAACTGTACAAATTGTTTTAAAGCCATGTCTGGGTCATTTTAGCCTTATTTTCCGGCGCAGAATCCTACTTGGAAGTCCATGCCTGGTTTTGGATTAGGGAATGGTTAAGAGGTTTCACAACAGCTTCCAAAACTGTTTCTTGGAAAATTTTGGCCAATGTTTTGACCTCTTTTTCACAGAAATGCAAGTCAGTGACCCCATCAGTGACACCCTGTCAAACCACGATTGAAGCTGTTTGATGGACCTTTTCGACCCGTGAAATCACTTGAGATGTTTCCTTAGACGACCGTGCAGACACAATATCACTTCGTTTGTTGGCTTTTTCTTGCAGGGTAAAATTTGTTTCATATGTAAACAAGATTTGTTTTGTGCAAGTAATCAGCGTGCTACACCAAAAAGCGTTTGCATATTTCTTTCCTATTTTTTTATAAAGCTGAAGTCAAAAAATGCCCATTGCGGCCTTTGAAAGCCCGAAGTCTCAAGTCTTTTTTGATAATTCGACTCATGGACTTTTGTGTAGTATTCATTCATATTACAGGCCATGATTTTCTGTTTTCGGAGCGGAATTCGCAGAATTCTTGGTTTGATGACCTGCGGCATTCGAACAGTAATAGGGCGTCCCGACCGGTGGCGGTGTTTTGACATCTCCAGTCTCCTCAAACAGTTTTATGCACCGGTAGATGAACATGAGACTAATCCCAAGCGGGTAGAGCGTTTTGAAAATTTCGTTTTTGCATTCGATATTTAAAAAGCTCTATAACAGCGATACGGTTCTCATTATCTGACAACTCCATGGCGAAAACTGAAGCAATTTTTTATGTCATGTTCAAATCCACTATTGTAATGGGTGTGTTAAATTTTGTAACAATATTAAGTCCCTACTAAGTATATATATATATATCTTAAATTATTTCGCAAAAAAAAATTTCGCAATCGGGTATTTGCAAGTAAAAAATTAAAATCTAAGAAATCGAAAAAACAATATAATACTTATAATACATAATTGCTCCGGAGATAGCGAAATGTCCTGGCTTCGAATCAGGTCTAGGTTAGGGTGGCAGCCGTATTTTTTTTATAAAAGCTCACATACACCAGTTTAGGTCCCTAGTGTTACCACGGGCTGAAATGTCCCTCATCAAAACCAACCTGTTTGATAGACAAATTTGTCGATAGTACGAATATCGGTACTGGAAAGATCTGTTAGGCTGCCTGGAAAGGCCGACCCCAGTATGTCCAGTCGTTGTTTACTCAGAGCGGGGCAGTCGCATAGCAAGTGCTCAATGCTCTCCACTTCTTCCTCATCTCCACAACTTCTGCAGAAGTCATTAGAGTTAATACCCAATCTTTTATTGCCGCTTTGGTTGCAACTTCTCTCGCCACAATATTAATCGGCAGAATATGGAGTAGGGCTTGTAGAGACTCGGTCGCTGTAGTCCGCTTATGCTCAGGCAGGCTGTTCTCTGAACCTTTGTTAGTAGGTTGGTGATGGTTAGTTTGTCAGTTGCCGTCCACCATACCACAATGCCGTATAGCAGTATAGGACGAACTACAGCTATATATATCCAGTGGACGATTTTAGGAGACAGGCCCCACCGCGACCCTACTGCCTTTTTGCAGGTATATAAGGCGACGTTGGCCTTCCTTACACGTTCCAATACGTTAAGTCTAAATAACAGCTTTCTATCTAGAATTATTCCTAAAAATTTTGCACTTTCAGAAAAGACTAGATCTGTTCCATTTATCTGAGGTGGAGGGTCCAAAGAGAACCAATTCTGTCTTGTTTGGGTTCGAATTTGCCACTCACTGCGATTGCCACATCGTGCTCATATGCCACGACCTTGCAGCCACAACGTTCTAGATCTAGCATAATTTCATTCGCCGCTAGGTTCCAAATCAGTGAAAACAGTACTCCTCCTTGTGGGATCCCTCTGTTTACAAACCTTGTTAGAGTTGTGGACCCAAGACATGCGTCTTCTGTTGAGCAGACTTTGAATTAGTCTAATCAAACTAGAGTTAATTTTAGATGTGACAGTGCCGCAATTACTGCATCCGAGTGAATGTTGTTAAAAGCCCCCTCTATGTCAAGAAATGCCACCATGGTGAATTCCTTGAAATGCAGGGACTATTCGATAGTGCTCACAAGTTCGTGCAGGGCTGATTCTGTAGACTTCCCCTTATTGTAAGCATGTTGGTTCACCGACAGGAGCTTTGTATCCAGGTTTCCCTAATGAAATAATCTGAAAGTCTTTCCAGACCTTTCAATAGGAAGGAGGATAGGCTAATTGGTCTGAAGTCTTTTGGCCTAGTGTGTGATATCTTCCCCGCTTTAGATATGAATACCTCTTTGGTATCCCTCCATCGATTCGGGATGTTTGAAAGCCTGATACAGCCTACATAAATTTTCTCCAGCCAGGGGATAATGTACTTCATCATTTTCTGCATTTCTGCTGGAGTGATGCCGTCTGGTCCAGGTGACTTGAAGGGCTCAAAGCTATAAATAGCCCAGCTTATTCTGGATCTCTCAGTCAACAAGCTAGCGACGCTCGCAGTCCACTCGCTCTCTTGTTGGTCCTGCTGATCCTCTGGTTCTGTTAGAGAGTTCCCCGGGAAATGTGTGTCGAGCAGTACATTGAGCGACTGCTCGCTGTTTTTGGTCCAATTATTTGCCTCATCCTGCAAGTAACCCACTGCACAGGGTGAAGCTGATAGTATTTTCCTCAGCCTTCCGGCGTCGGAAACCTTTTCCACTGCGAACCAGATCACTAATGTACGTAATACAAATGAAAAACAACAAATGTGATAATTGATGTGGTAGAAACGTGTCAACAGTAGCTATAGCGTATAGAGCTTATCATTCGCATGGAATAATCAGAGCAAAATAGATCTGAGGAGCGATACTACGCCGCAGAGAAATTGCGATAATCAAGTTGTTAATCAGGCCAACATTTTGTAGATACTGCTTAAAAAACACTGCATGAACAATTTCAAAACCTATAGATTCTATAATAGTTATGGCCTAGGCAAGTATTTCAAAATGTATATGCGCACAAAAATCCGAGAAACACTGTTGTGGACTTGAGAGAGATCTACAATAATGTTTCGACGATTTATGTGATTAAAACAGAGGATACGTATTCGAAGTATTTTTATAATACGCTCATTTAGTAAAAATGCGTCACATCTCAAAATATATTTTTTTTTGTTTTCATACCAAATTTTCCTACATTTCAATATCTACAAACTAATCCGTGATTGGGCCGATTCCAGAGGAAAATTTAAAAAAGTATTTTTTGCGATTTTGTCAATTTTCCACATTTTTGTCCCAAAACTTTTTTTGGTATGTTTTTTTGTTTGCCCAAACGATCGGTCTTGTATTAAATGAGGCCATTCCGAAGGAAATCGCTGCATAATTTAAAATGTTGTAGCTAATTAAGTAGGTCTACAAACGTAGAATATTCGGTTTAGTTGTGTACCCGTACAAGTTAAAATAACTTAGGTATTTTATTTTGATAACATGCAGTGGTGGTAGAGTTGGTAGATTTGCAAAATTAGCTACAGCTTTTTAAATTCATTCATGGCCCATCAGACTTTACGATAAAATAAAAAATATATTATTTGTGAAATTTGCGATGTCTTTTATAAGATTTTAATTAAAAAAATTATAAAAATTTTCTCAACAAACGTGATTTTTTTCAACTACCTTGTGAAATATCTTTTAAACCGAAGATGTGATAGTTAAGGATTCTTTAAAGCTTTCCTGGACCAATTAGGATAAATGGTTCTCGAGTTATGCTAAATATGTTGTACTTACCTCAACCTAATAGCTAAACAAGTCCCATCCCACTAATAGACCAAAATTCGTTTTAAAGAAATAGGAATCGAAAAACAGGTGCATATTTTCCATTTGTTTTTGCATAATTGCATATTTGTAATATGCAAAATATGCAAAAAAAATTGCTATACATGAATCAAAAATGCAAAATTTTAGAAGGATATGTCAATACTAATTAAAAAATCATGACACAAAAATGGATGGTTTCAAAAATAATCCAAAAAAGGCCTAAATATATGGAAAGTATGCGTTAATTCCAAAGGAAACCGACCCACTCTGAATATTTATGAATTTAGATTTGGATGAAATTTTGTACGCGTATACTACAAGACAACACGGAATTTTAACCAAATTCAATGCATTTATTTTGTGGGGTGCCAAAATGACCAATTTGGCACCCCACAAATTTAAAAAATTTTTGTAAATTTTGTTTTTACAAATTTAGCTATTTTGAAGTCGATATAACTTTTTAACGGAATATCAGATTTGAATGATATACAGTATATACTAGTAATAAAATATTGGTCCCTTTATACTATAAAGCGTCTGTAAATCATGGAGGCGGCAATGTAATGGTCTGTGGATGCTTTTCCGGTAACGTGGTTGGACCCCCCTATACAATAAACGGAATTACACAGTACAGATTTATGTACTGCGAAATCTTGGAGAATGCCATGTTGCCCTATGCTGAGAGGAATGTTGCTCTATGACGGCAATTTTAACACGACAACCACTCGAATAATACCGCGAAATGATTCAATAATTGAGTTAGAAAGACAGGGGTTAACGTTATGGAGTGGCCAGCTCAACCGTAGACTTGAATCCCATTGAAAATCTTTGGGAAATTGTCAACAAAGAGATAAATCGAGAAAGCGTAGGTGGAGATAAGATTGGTACTCCATAGATACAAATATAACAAGCAATCTTATTGATTCCATGCAAGAAGCAACGCCGTTCTTGATAATAAATGTTTTCCACAAAATCTTAGCAGAAATGAATAGTCCAATAGGTTTTGTCGTGCGAATTTTCGACCTTTTTGTTTTTTGTGAAATACAATTTTAATTTCAAATAATTTACGCAGTCAAATTGCCATTTTTTGTAAATTGATGCAATTTATTAGATAATAGGTACAATTTTTGGATATCATTGATAGATTTCTGATTTTGCCGATTGAACAGAAGTATGAAGTTAGTATTGTCCGATTCTGTAAGTACCATTTGAAAGATTTTAACATCCTCTCTATGAATTATAAATTAAGTAACCATTTTTTGTGTATTAAGGACATCAAAAGGACGAAAATGTCCTTAATCCTTGGTTATCCTGAAAAGCGGATCACAAATATGTGGAAGTAATGACCCACACTATTAAAAAAATTTAATGAAAATTGGAGGCAGCGGGCGAGGTCAAAGTTCTAAAATGGATTTTCCCTTTGTAATGGTTTATTGAAGCTAATGTTAATGCCACAAAGCATGAGAAATTAAAAATAGAAAATATAATTTCCTGAAGCTTTTTCCGCGTACTTTTCAAAAAAATGATAATTTTATCTAAAACAATTTATTTCGTTCACTTTTCACGGAAAAAAATCTAAATTGTGATATCTAAGAATCGATCTAGTTTTTTTTCCTTAAATTTTTTATAAAAAATTGTTCATATGTAATCTACCGATGGTGTAGATTTTGGAGTGGTTCAGAAGTTACATTATAATAACTGAAAATCTTCACATACTACATACTAGGGAAACATTTTCTGAGAATTTAAGGAAGTTCTAGTTTTGAAGTTCTCTTGAGAAAGAACCACCCATATACGTAGGAAATTTTAAGTCATTCTGTCAATCCTTTTCATAGTTATCATTAGCACCATTCATTCGAACGGGCGGACATTGATTAATTCATTTTTTTTTAGCCCAGGGAGACCAATGCTGAAATTTTTAATTTTTTTTTTTTTTGAAAAATATGGGTAATTTTGAAAAATACAAAAAAAAAATAAGATAAGTTTTTCAGGATAATCAAGGTTTAATGCACAAAAATGTTTTACTTATATCATTCAAATCTGATATTCCGTTCAAAAGTTATGTAGACTTCAAGATAGCTAAATTTGTTTAAAAATTAGGACCAACTTTGGCACCCTATAAAATCTAAACCAGTATGAAATTGGTCAAACAGTAAACGACCTCAATTCCGCATTGTCTTATATACGCGTGCAATTGCATACAAATCTACATATCGCTCACTCACTTCAAGAGTGACATAAGTCAAAATTGAAAATTGCCAAGATGTGTAACTTTAAGTCCGTATAAAAAGATAAGTAACATGAAATAAGATGTTTCAATACGCTTGAATAATCCGAAATATGGTTGTTTAGTTATAGACCAAATTTCGCTGAGATTAATTTATGCAAAATTCGGATTTTTGTAAGGCAACCTCAAAAATTTTAAATTTTGAATTATGACACTCTTGAAGTGAGTGAACGATATGTAAATATTCAGAGTGGGTCGGTTTCATTTCGAATTACCATATGCTTTACATATTTATTATTCATTTATTTATATGAATTACAATACAAAGTAAATTTATGTTCTAATTTTAAGGTCCAGGGAAAGGCCTGGTTACAAAGACCATACGGCTAAATGTTTGCAGCGACGAACCAGAGCCTCTGGTGGGAATTGATCGACCCCCAAACTCATAGGCGAGTACGCTACCAACTCGCCTAGTGGGGCGCTCATGCTTTAAATATATTTAGGCTATTTTCTGGGATGATTTTTGATTTTGTAAATAGTGTTGATATAATATAGCGCCAAAAAAATTTTTTTTTTGCATATATTTTGCATATTTTTGATTATTTAAGTTTGAGTGATTAAACGTCTAGATAAAAATTTTGGTACAAATCGGATGAAAATTGAAAGATATGCAAAAATCCGAGGTATAGTCATATCTACTATCCAATAGGAATAAACATGATGCAAGTTACATCTCGATCAGAAGACATCGGTTTTAAAAATTCACTCATTTGCCATGAAATCTCCATATATATTGGGGGCTATATCTTAATCTGAATCGAAATTGACCAATTTCAATAGGGTTCTTCCCAGGGATTATACAGTCCTTATTGTCAAATCTCAGCAAGTTCGGAGCTAAATTTCAAAATGTACTTAACGAACAACTTTAGATGGACAAACGGACGGTTAGACATGGTTAAATCAACTCTGTGATTCTAAGTCGATCGGTATACTTCAAGGTGGTTCTAGCTGTAGAATTGCTAGGTGTTACAAACATCTTCCACCTAAAACCTAACCTATGTTAATCATAAAACGAATATACAAACTGTGTCGGCAAAATTCACTTTAAATACATATGTATCATCGATGAAAACAACTTACTCCGCATAATTTCGGCCCGCTAAATAGAATGGCATTAGCCGTTATCTCCTGTGACGTCGCGTTTTCGAGATATTTAGCCACAATTTTTGCTGGGTAAACTAAATTCAGACACAATTTTAGTATGTAAGGCTTCGAAATAGATCTTCCATGTCAAAGAACGAAATAAAAGAGACACTTCTAGAAGAATTTCTCCTAAAACACCCCCGCTCATCCCCTTACCACTTAAATTCCCCTCTAAAAATAATAATATGTCATTAGTCGTAGAAATTTATGGAATTTTTAATGATGTAGTCGACAAAAAAATCCTTGTAAAAAAATAGATCATTCTTTTTGGAGAGTGATTATCAGGGGTTTATTAAGGATACATTTTGGTACTACAATCAACATTACATCTACTTCTATACCTCAACATATGAGTAAATACTTTCAATACGACCCTCAAAAAATCCCTTTGTATTTTGTACATTGTACGTAGTTGAATTTCAACAAAATGTAGTTGAATTTGAAAAATAAATATGTTGTTCTCGTTCAAGGCGGCAATTGTTGCTGGGTTATCAGCATAAATCAGTAACGTAGCCACCTTACACTTTTCTGGATGTAATGGGATCTTAAGGGTCTGTTGTGGATTGGTCTTATTCCATATAAGACAAATTCGTTCACGGGGCAAAATCACCTTTTTTGATATGTTTGAATCGAAAGAAAATATATTTGGAACACAAATTTTTAAATATTATATATTTCTGAGCAAATAAATTTTATTTGAAAATCAATAAAATGTATTTGGAACGCATATATTAATATATTACAACAAAATTTATTTGCAAACTAAATTTCTCAAATAAAATATGTGTTTAAATACAAATAAAATTATTGTTTAGAAATTTTTCCAAATATATTTTATTTAAAAAAATTTTCAAAACATTTACTGACTTTTTCGAAATTCAGTTTTAATTTTTCCTTGTTTTCGAATTAGACCTCCCAGTCATGATACCATATTAACTTCCGTTTTAAATCAACCATTTAAATTTTCTGAGTATTCCAAGCCATCATTAGTTGTCAATCCTCTAAGTAATTTATTTTAATCCAAGATTATACGATTTCAATTATTATTATTTTACGAACATTTAACATTTCTAAAAAATTAACTTTGAATTACTGAAAAATTTAACACAATTTATGTATTTTCCGAATACTTAAATGCAAATAAATATTTGTTTCGGAAATAATAGTCCCAAATAATAACATATTGGGTTGCAAACAAAGATTTGTTTAGAACGACATCTTCCCAAATATATAATTTTTGTATATTCCAAATACTATATGTTTAGAGTGTACCCTAAATATATATATGTTTCAAGCCGAATATGTTTGGGACAATATACTACAGAAGCGATTTTTTTTCAGCGTGTTTCTTAACAAACCCGCTTCAAAGTAAATTTGGTTGCGTTTTTCAATCGTGAATCCGTATGACAGCTAACCCTTTTTTATTAAAAGAAGTATTGCTTTGCAAATATACGCTTTTGTGCCATGTACAAAACTTACTTGTTTTAAAGTTTATGAACGTCTTAGGGGACAAATTTTTCCTGTGTACAAACTGTTATTTAAATCGAAACAAAACGAACGAACATTGTGCGAATTCCCATGGCATTGTAAAGTTCTACATTGAATAATTGAATGCGACTTCCCATTTTTGTTTTGGGCCACTGTACTCGCTCTTGTGCACGCTGAAAAAAAATCGCTTCTGTAGTATATTGTCCCAAACATATTCGGCTTGAAACATATATATATTTAGGGTACACTCTAAACATATAGTATTTGGTATATAGAAAAATTATATACTTGGGAAGATGTTGTTCTAAACAAATCTTTGTTTACATCCCAATATGTTATTATTTGGGACTATTATTTCCGAAACAAATATTTATTTGCATTTAAGTATTCGGAAAATACATAAATTGTGTTAAATTTTTCAGTAATTCAAAGTTAATTTTTTAGAAATGTTAAATGTTCGTAAAATAATAATAATTGAAATCGTATAATTTTGGATTAAAATAAATTACTTAGAGGATTGACAACTAATGATGGCTTGGAATACTCAGAAAATTTAAATGATTGATTTAAAACGAAAGTTAATATGGTATCATAACTGGGAGATATAATTCGAAAACAAGGAAAAATTAAAACTGAATTTCGAAAAAGTCAGTAAATGTTTTGAAAATGTTTTTAAATAAAATATATTTGGAAAAATTCCTAAACAATAATTTTATTTGTATTTAAACACATATTTTATTTGAGAAATTTAGTTTGCAAATAAATTTTGTTGTAATATATTAATATATGCGTTCCAAATACATTTTATGGATTTTCAAATAAAATTTATTTGGTCAGAAATATATAATATTTAAAAATTTGTGTTCCAAATATATTTTCTTTCGATTCAAACATATCAAAAATGGTGATTTTGCCCCGTGTGTGCTTAAATAAACTTAGTCGGGGTGCAAAATATGGTCCTATTCCTTCCGCCAGGCGTTTTTTGTTGACCAACTCGTGATGAGCGTTTAAAAATAAATTGTATCGCGCCAACGATTCAACTTTTTTTCAAATATATGTATTTTTATTATCGTTATTGTGGTTAACTTGTTATTTACGTGTAATTATTTTGCTGCTTTACTCGTATTATTAATTTGTTTATTATTTCCTCGGACAACAAGAACAAGACGAAGACGGAGAGAATAGAACACGATTAAGAGGAAACAATCTACAGAATAAAGCAGCAACGAAACATTTAATGTCGTTTCGTTTCGTTTAATTTATTATTAAATATTTTTAAATAATTTGTTTGAAATCCACTGCAGCCGTAGTGGACTTAGTAGATTTCTTCATATGTACCCGTACCCGTACGTCTGTACGGTTTGACAGAGTGTGTGTATGTGTGGCGTCTGTGTGCATTTCGTGCGGATCTGTTTTTATTTCTTCCCATTCCGGTAAATTGTGAATCATTAAACATTAGAGCGCAATTTAATTAAGCATTTTTTCCTCTCGCCATGTGTGTGTGTGTATGTGTATGTGTGAATATGAATGAATGTGCAATGACAGTGATGGGCATAAAAATGCACAAAACAAAAATGTCATAGCAACAAAAGAGGCTCCCCATAATTTGGTTAATTTTTGAGCGACTATTAGAGTTTTTCCCGGGTAAAAGCAGAGTACGGAAAAAACACTAAGGAACGGTTCGTTAGCGTTCTGTAAGTTTCATTCGCCCCGAGCAGTACACTAACACAACCATTACAAAAGAACAGAATACACTAAAATAATGAAATATTTATGTTCCCACACGCTACCACTACGATAACGTACGGTTCTTCGAACACGGCTACGATAACGTTACCACTACGTCGTCATATTTCAGATATTTTTTTCAACTGGATTTTTTTTTAATTTATCATTTCATATCATAGATCAATTTTACAGCTACTAATGCCAGAAATAATATAAAATTTTGCAAATGCTGCAATGAGTCTCAAAATAGAAAACGATTTTTAAGTTTCGTAGATGGTTCAGCAAGAACACACAAAAAATTGAATCAAGCTGTTGGGTACGATTTAACCAAAAAAGTTGTAAAATTGAATAATATACAAAATTGTTGGTATAACTACTTTGTTGGTTAAATCGTACCCAACAACCTTGAGCTCTTGATTCAATAGCGCTGTTGTTTTTTAAAGATTAAAGTCGTTGCTTCAAGTACAAAAAGTTGTTGAAATGACGATTTCGTTCTATAAATAAGAATTAAAGATGTTGAAATGAAGATTCCATCCTTAAATTAAGAATTCAACAGTTGCGGCAAATACTTTTTGTTAAAATATTTCAAGTGCTAAAAGTACTTGTTTTTTTTCTGTGTGTATTTATGTCAATTCTTTATATAAACTTATTGCGGATTTTTTGTTGAAAAATAAGATGAAAAATATTCCAAGAGCCAAAGAAGTCTTATAATGGTGAAAATGTTTTTTTTATTCCTCGGAGAACATAGGGCATCAACAATACATTTATATAGTGATCGATTATGCGCAACTGATTTAATGTAGTCCCAAGATTTGTCTACTTTTGACAAATCTTTTAGCACCGTTCTTCCCCATGTCACCTCTATATGACAATAAGCCCATCACAGAAAGAAAAGGTTAATAAAAATACATAAAATGTAGATTCAAACAAAGATCGAATAAAAACAACATCATTTTAAATATTTATCCAAATACTGTTTAAGGTTTGCAAGTTGCAATAAGGCTTCCACTAAGCTCTTCTGGCTGTAAATGGCATGATTGAGATGCGTCGAATTAAAACATGACTAAGATCTACAATGAACCAAGATCCATTTTGCAATTTGGTCATCTTAAATATCGAAAACGAAGTAGTAAAATTGTTAGTGATACTATTATTTTTTAAGGAGTAGATAATAAATTTTTTATTCCTATTATATTTTATTTCATTCTGCTATTTTTTATGTTCATTATAAAATATTGAATTCCTCTTTAATTATTTAATGGAATTTTATTAATTATTTTTTTCTTTAAACATTTATAGTTTAAAAAAAGGACCGAATTCTAGGTTGAAATAAATGTTATTTCAATAAGAATTAATTTTCTTCTGGAAGGATATAGCCCTCCCCAGAAGAAATCCATTGATACGCCAATGTACGTCGAAGGGTTAGTGTTCCTTCGAACAGAACACTAACGGAATACACTACGTTTAGCGTTATGTTCTTTTTTATATTCGACACCACAAGTCGCAAATATGAAGCAATCTTAATGAAAATGGTGTCAGAGGCATTTCTTTACCTAGGGGGGATCCCTGTTTAAAATGGGCATATCGCTCCATAATTTAATATTGCCCCCATACAAAAGTCCCTTCCGATAAAATATATTAACGCTCTAGAGGACGAATTTGTTAACCAATCATTTGTACTTTGTATTACAAAAGGAACGATAGAATGTAACACAAAGTACGCATACATCTTTAAATTTGAGCATGATCGGTTAAAAAATGCGACCTTATCGAAAGGGATCTTTGTATGGGGCTATATCAAAATATGAACCGATATGCCTCATTTTCACTAGGCACGATTGAATGTAATACAAAGTACATGTATTTAAATTTCAGCATGATCACAGCGTACATATCCCTCTAGAGCGTAAATATGTCTTATCGAAAGGGACCTTTATATTGGGGCTATATCAAATTATGGATCGATATGACCCATTTTAAATAGTGATCGTCCCTAGTCTGTACGCATTTTCATTAATATTGGTTCATATTTGCGACCTGTGATGTCGAATATAAAAAAGAACAGAACGCTAAACGTTGTGTATTCTGTTAGTGTTCTGTACGAAAGAACAGTGGGTAAAAGTCATAATTTTCAATCCTACATTCCCAGGAAATTTGTGCGGGAATTCCCGGTATTTTTTCATATGCATAAATAATAAGGTTGTAACATTTCTGTGGTATTCTGATAAAATAGCTATTTTTATTTTAACATTCTGGCTCGTATTGTAATTCGCAAACAATACTTTTTTTATTTTGCAAACAAATAAAGTAGAAAAAGGTATTTCTGCAATATTAACGTACTTTTGGTAAATACTAATAAGTATCCAAATTCTGGAGACGTCAGTCGTATCTAAAAGTGCATGTATCCTATGGCCGAAGATATTCTGAAAGCTACTATAAATAAATCAAACATAAGTACTGCAACCTATCCCAAATCTGTTATTCGTAGCCACTTAAAAAGGATTAACACATTTTGAAGTGTCTAAAAATTTCACGATTTTAAAATGTTTTAAAATTAATTATTTGTCTAAGAAAAGTGCAAAAAAGTGATAGTACTGAAATCACATTTTCTCAACAACAAATTATTTCAGTTGTATTTATGTCATCTTAGGTATATTACACAGTGCGACAGTCCAAAAATCGCGATAGTAATTTTCTTGTATGTCTTGGCGAGTAAAACAACGTTTGTTCTGTGAAATTTGCCGGATAACCCCTAAATCCGGATTTACGGGTAAAAAACCAATTTTCTTGCCTTTTTTCACATCAACGCCTATAACTTTGTGATTAACCTATTTTCATTATCTAAACAAATTTGGAAAGAAGAGACTTAGCCCTTTCGAACGTCGATATTCCCGACTGTCTTGCAAATTTGTATATGTTATAAGCATCTAAAATCTGAAAAATTTGGGAAAATATCTGCAAAGTTGTATTTTGGAATACATAACTTCCAAAATACACCAAAGGTGTATCGTGGACGGAATTTGCAAATGAAGGCTCGTTTGTTACTTTTACTTTTAAGTACATATATTAATGTCGGTTAATTTAAAGTTTTAAAATGCATTAGTTGCATATGCAACTTTGTTTTCGCATCATGCAAACCAACTCAAAATTCTGAGAAAAATATAGTCATGTAGTCCAAATTGTCCTAAACTGACCCTGAAAATTTCAAGATGGTGTTCCGCCTTGTTCTTTTTTAAAACAATATTTACTAAAAAATGCCAATGATGTTCCTTTATAAACTAAGAAAAATATTGAAATCACAAATAAACAGAATCATTCCTATAAAAAACTATTTTGATTTCGGACATTTTTAAGTAAAAATGTTCTTATACAGAAACAGAAGACAACACCAGATTCAAATTTGCTGGATCAGCTCAGATTAAATAGGACTACATGACTATACATGTTTCATATATCTATGAAGGTGTTTTTGTGGTCCAGTGTGCAAATTTAAAAGAACAAAATGCATAATGATAAATGCGAAAAATGCCGTCAAGTCCTTTAAGAAGAGCTCTAATTCGTATACAACCACAAACAGGTTTTTAAAATGTGACAAATGCAATATTGACATTTCACAATTTTTTTAATAAATATTTTTTTAAAAAAGGACGGGGCTGAACACCTTCTTAAAATTGTTTGCGTTCGTTTAGAATATACGGGTCTGCATAGCTATCAGCCTGTTTCTGTAACTTAAAATGTTGTCTTCGTTCGCCTGCCAGATGACAAACAGCTGATTTGGGTTTCACTAACTACCATCCCAACGACAAGTCACACGATAATGAACTCGTACGAAAATGTATCATTTCAGTGTAAATTTTGGTTTCTCTATCTCTCTCTGCTGTCATCTGGGCGAACACAAATGTCATATCGAGTCACTTTATTTTATTTGTCGACTGATAGGAACAATGGCAAAAAAACGTTATTAAAAGCAAAAAATAAGTGGATAATAATATAATTATGGTAAAAACAATTAAATAGTAATAAAATTGTATACATATGTTTACATATTTAAGCATAAAGAAGTCAACATTGGCAGCTCGCTAAGATGGAAAAAATCATCAGTGCACAATGAGAGAGACGTGAAAGAAATGAGAGTGTTAGATCAGTTCAGCTGACCCACCCAGGGTTGATTTTTGGCCACCGCTGGTATAAAGGATACGAAGGTGTATTTTCTAAGGTCGACCATACAAAAATGTGTGCTTTTTTAAACCGGAAGTTGTGAAATTATTGATCTGGCAAAAACATTATTTTCCAATTAGTAAATTGCTAACGTCGTTGACGTAAGGCCAGGCGAACGAACGAACCTTAGAGAAACCTAATTCCAGACGAAAGTGAGTGACTGCTTTTCGTTCGCAGAGACTTTCGTTAGAAATACAGAAACAGGCCGTATATAATAATAACATAATAACATCTCAAAAACTTTTTTTCGCCAACAAAAAGATTTTTTATTTTGAGCACAGAATTGATATGTAAACTTATTTTGAAATCGGGAATGGTAACCTATAAAAGGGGTTCCATTTGACATGGAATAAACGATATATAGTATTTTTTTGTAAGGAAAAAAAGCAACATGTCTCTTAAAAATCCTTGCAATTGACGTGAGTTATTAATGTTTCTGAAACTATGTAAAAGTGTACATAAATAGTAGTTTTGACCATTCAACTCAAAAATGTTTGGCTTGAGTGTTTTCAGACTATTTTTCTCAGGAAACAGCCGCATTAATTACGGGAGTTGATCTTGAATAAAAAAATCGGAGAATATGCAAATAAAACAGCAAGTCTGTACCAAAAAGAAGTATCCTTGGAGGCCAATGTCCTCCACAGTGCATAAGGTATTATTTCACGGAGAGATAATTACACTGTGCTAGAAATGGACACTTTAAAAATGTAACAGAAATGAGACCCTATGGATATTTCGGTATTGCTGAATCCAGTGGTGCAAGCCGTTTTTCTAGGTTAGCTCTTGTTTTCGCGATATTGGACCACAAAATTTGGTTACCTTTGAAACTTCCATTGACACTAACCGAAAAATAATTTACAAAAGTCCAAAAATTTTAGTAGAAATATTTCAGAAAAATTCACAAACTATGAACTAAATCGAAATCTGCTTAATTCTCATAAAAAAGTTGAGAAAGGACTTATAGTATTTTTTCGCGAGGAATATTTTTTCAACGATGCCAACTAAAAATGTAGAAAAATAATATTTTATTTCATTTTTTCAGGGGTAAGGGGCAAAAGAGCTTCATCAACATTGCGAAGATAGTTATATTGATGAAATATTCACATTGAGCGATTGTACTTTCAGTCATTGTTTATACATTAAGAAATATACTTTATTATTATTTTAATATCGAAAAAATACACACACGCAGAATTTCTCCTGCAAAATGCTAAAGGCGATGATTGACCTCTTAACTAGAACTCTTAAAATCTGTTGATTACTTTTGTCCACTACTGTCCATTTATTAAATTCTCTAAATGAAAAAGCTATTAAAACGACGATGTCGTTAATTTTGGGCGTTAGACGAGTGGGGGATAATGCAGTCGTATTTGGAAACTTGATTTGGTCTTTGTGTTGATATTTGCTCTAAGCATAGTTTGAATGTTGTGTGTCTGTTGGTGTTTTAGATAATTTGTATTTTTATTTTGTAGTCGGATTTGAGAAGACGAGATCAACTCTGCGAAACGCAAGACGCCCGCGATAATTACGATCGCGACGCTGTGCGCGTGAAACTGTGTAATTTTCAAGGACAAAGTCCTACATACATATATTTTGCGCATCTAATCTAATTTTAATTTGTTTGTTTACAAAATGCACATAACAACGTAGGACAATTAATTACAATTAATAAATAGACAAAATGAAAGGGAAACAGAATAGGCATACATTTATTTTAAATTGTATATTAGTGAAATATCTTCTTCGTGAATTGTTGTGATCACATGCACTTTTGCTGAAAATAGTATATTTTAAAGCAATTTGGAAAAAATGTCAAAATTAAACACCCTACAACTCGGACAGTCCTTAACCGATCTCGTTGAAATTTTGTGTCATAACTACTATCCAAACGGATAGTAGTTTCTTTTCTCACTTGGCATGAAATCGCTCATATATATAAAATATTTAATTTCGATAATTACAAATATTATTACCAAATCCTAGACTACCTCAGACCTCTTAATGTTATAAAAAATATGTGTTAACAAAGATGACCCAATAAAATAAATCGCCTTAATATAAATTATTTTGTTTAAATAAACACAATTGTTTTTGTTTATTTACCCGTATATAAAAAAGTCACATAGCGTGCGTCACAAATGGTTAACGGCTTTTTATAAAAAACGGCACTTTTTTGCAGCAAATAAGTTTGTTTTAGAATTCTCTTTTCATCTATTCTTCAGGTGTTATTTTTGTGTGCTATATTATGCAAAATTTGGCAAAAATTGTAGTGTGCTTCCGCATAGCCATCGTTGGACATACATCAGAAGGGAAAATTTTTAACCCCGGCCAAAACCGGTCACGCAGACACAGTTTGGTCCGTAGCCCCCTTTGGAGATATCGATAACTGGAAAATCGTCTTCAAAGATAACATACAGACTGAATGGTCTATTGACTCAGAATCACTAGCAGATTCGAATTATTTAGGGATAAATCGAATCTGCTAGTGATTCCTTATTGTTCAACAAGTCTTTATTCAATTTAGCTGAGAAAAAATGTATGAATCTAAGCGACAAAAAACCAAAAAGTTTGAAAGTATCATTTTAATTAGGGTAACAACTTTGATTAAAATTTGATAATTATCAATGAAAGAAAAATCAATGATCAAATGAAAGAAAAATAGTTAAGTACCTTTTTACGCTTTTTGCTGGAATTTTACGCCTTTTACGCTTTTAAAAGTTTTCATTACGCTTTTGCTTCGCAAATAGTTGGCATCACTGCTTAAATCCCTACACTGTCGTTTTAGTCGACTAGGTCGATTAATCGGACCTAAAAGTCGACTTTTTCATAGTTGATTATAACAACATTAGGTGAGTTTTTTTCTTTGAAATGTGTAAAATTATGCAATTGTAGTAATTCATTGCAATTTATCCATTTCCAAGCAGATTAATAATTTTAAATACATTCTGTATAATACTTTTGTTTTGTAACGCCTCAAAATATTGGGGCGTTACAAAACAAAAGTTTGGTCTTGAAAGACCAAAAAATGTTTTCATTTTTATCCGAAAACGCGTACGAATGTATCGATCATCACGCAGGATTTGCCCATACATCATTTCAAAGTTTTCTTAAAATAACAGAAATGGAAATATGTCAAAATGTTATATGTCAATTTGCACGAAATGAGCGAAATGTTTTAGCCGTAGAGGTATAGCATTATAGCTATGCCATAACTTTTAAAAAATTGACATTTTATACATTTTCCAATTTTAATTTTCATTGTGCGTGCGTCCGTCCGTACGACAAAAAGGTTGGTCTGCTTGGAATCTAGTAATGGAATGAATACTTACTCACACTCTCTCACGCTTGTCACTCGACAAAAGCATTCCGATTTTTATTTAAAATAAGAAATAATTTGAAACAAAGCAAAAACTTAAGCACGTTTGTACTTGAACTTGAATTTCGTTTCAAACGTACAAAAAACATACGCTTTGTATCCACAGATGAATGGATTTAATACGTATGTACGAGTATGTATAAATGCTCGTATCTAACTGTATCTGTGTTTGAATATGTTCTCTTACACATGTAGATGTAAACATGTGTTGCTTTCCACCGATTTCCTACCACAACCAAAAAAAATTAAACACTAACGCAATCGCTAACGAATGGATAAATGCCATCAGTTTTTCTGTTGGGTTAGGTTAGTGGATGGGTCGTGGAGACGAAAACGAGAATGACTTCAAGACATTTCATTGCGATTCTGTGTCCCCAAATTTGTAAATGTTAAATAATATTTGTCGTCGTATTTAAAAGAAATTTTGAAAGCAATAATATTAGTACAGTTCATTGAAAAAGTTATTGCAAAACTTAATTATACCCTCACTTTAGTGTGACGAGGGTATGTATCATTTGCTACGGAAAAAAGTGTAACACATCGAAGGAGGGACCTAAGACCCCAAGTATGTTCGGAGGAAATCCGTTTTGGGTCATTTTAAGTCTAATGAGCAATGTTCGTCCGTCCGTCTGTCTGTCTGCTGGCTGGTGCGCACGATAACTCTCGAAAGGAGTAACCGATTGACTTCAAATTTGGTATGTGGTAATATTTGTTTCTATCTCCGGCTAAGTTCGAAGATGGGCCATATTGGTCCACTCCTTCTAGATCCTCCCCACAAAGGGATAAATGTTGTGAAATATTGATTCTTTAATAACTGCTCTACTACTTATTCGAATCTTCTGAAATTCCACACATAGTATTAGCTTATTAGTCGCTATCAACTCGAGAAAAATGGACGAAGTTGTCACGTCCCTTTTGGTACCTCCCACTCAAATACACCGTTTTGCACCAAAAGTTAACAGCTTATAACATTAATAACAGTGTATAAAAATACTTTAAATTGTGTACAGTATTATGCTTTTATATTGCCTACAGTCCAGGGGAAAATGGGCGTTATCGCCACGCCCCTTTTTGTACCTTCCACACAAAATGCCCAAATCATACCACAATTTAATATCTCATAACGTTTATACCATTGCACAAAAATGCTTATAATTCGGCACAGTGCAATGAATTTAAAGTATCTAATGTTCAGCGAAAAATAGGTGTATTTGATTGACAGAATAATTCGAGTAATATTCAATATTACTTTACTCACAAAGTGAGGGTATACCTTAGTCGGTTTACCAGACTGAAACTTTCTTACTTGGTTTTTAAATTTTGTTCGATAATATTGTTAAAAATATACTTATGAGGATAATTGATAGTTTTAGCATCCAATATTAATATTATACATTGAAAGAATAGAGGTCAAAAGCAGCAATGTAATTGTTACATTATCGCGCTTACAATTACACTGTCAAACAAATTAGGACTTTTTGATTGGAACAGAATAGCGACCATATAATTAAACTAAGTAAAAAATGATGTAAGTTAATATCTGAGAGATATTTTATTGTCAGAGTTATATAGTGGAATTTATGAGGATCATTTTTGTGGAAGATCTTAACCCTCTATCTCCCCTCTTAATGGGTCAATTTGGCCATTTTTTTTTTTCGAAAAAATCTAAAAAGTCATTTTAAAAAAGGACATTTAAAATATTCTACGAAAATTTTAGCCGTAAAATTTCAATGGGGGTCGTCAAAGACACCAAAGTTGTAAATATAGCTCTTTACGCTTTATTAGCAAAATTACACGCCAACTTGCAGCAGATCTTGCACAAAAATGATCCTCATAAAATTCTACTATATAACTCTGACAATAAGAAATGTCTCAGACATTAACTCAAAGCATTTTTTTTTCATTCAGTAAAATGCCTCTTTTTTTCGTAGAATATTTTAATCCTTACATGCCCTTTTTGAAAGGACTCTTTCAGATTTTTTCGAAAAAGGGCCAATTTGTCCCATTAAGAGCGGAGCTAGAGGGTTAAGATCTTGCACAAAAATGTTCCTCATCAAATTCCACTACATAACTCTGACAATAAGAAATTTCTCAGACCTTAACTTACCCCCCTGCTCCGTATTCCGAATGTGGGTTGAATCGGAATTTTCCGCTCCAAATCGAGTTTCTAGATTTGTTGCTTCGGACCCAAATATGTTTCCAATGTATCAAATATGTTCGAATGGGAAAATAAAGACAATTTGCGTTTACGGAGAATCTTCAAAAGTCCTCAAGCAGAAATTATGGACAAGTTTATGAACTAGAAATTCGGATTCAATCCGCTCTCGGAATACAGAACATGGTCGTTACATCATTTTTGCATTTAGTAGACCAAAACCAAAAAATTAAAACTTTGACCCACTTAAAAATAAAACCTGGTCTGAGTTTGGACCACAAGTTTATTCCACAAAAATGATCTACTCAATATGCCCTTTCAAAATTTAAGGGTCGTTATTCTGTTCCAAAAATGCTGTTGGACAGTGTTATTGACTAGTTTTAGCTTCTCTAGTTTAATTAAGGGAAAAATTTATGATATATGCATCAGTTACAAGCAATAACTTAAGTCATTGCATTGACACGAATTAGTTAAATAACAAGTAAGAAAGTTTCAGTCGGGTAAACCGACTAAGGTATACCCTCACTTTGTGAGTAATGTAATATATAACATTACACCAAAAAATCTGTCAATTTGTGTGGGAGGTACCAGAAGGGGTTTTCCAAATACACATATTTTTCGGTAAACAGTACATTCTTAAATACATTGCATTGTGCTGAACTATAAGCGTTTATGTGCACTGGTATATTAAAGTTACGAGCTATGTAATTTTGGTATGATTTGGACATTTTGTGTGGGAGGTACAAAAAGGGGCGGGGTGATAACGCCCACTTTTTACTGGACTATAGGCACTATAACAGCATTACACTGTACAAAATTTCAAGTACTTGTATGCACTGGTATTAAAGTTACAAGCGGTTTACTTTTGGTACGAAACGGTCCATTTGTGTGGGAGGTACCAAAAGGGGCTGTACAATAATGCCCATTTTTTACCGGACTATAGGCGCTACAAAAACATTATACGGTGGAAAATTTCAAGCATTTTTATGCACTTGTATTAAAGTTATAAGCAGTTAAATTTTGATGCAAAATAGTCCATTTGTGTGGGAGGTACCAAAAGGGGCATGCCAACTTCACCCATTTTTCTCGAGTTAATAGCGACTAATATACTAATATTATGTGCAGAATTTCAAAAGATTCGAAAAAGTAGTATAGAAGTTATTAAAGAATCAATATTTCACTAAATTTTAACCCTTTGTGTGGGAGGTACCAGAAGGAGTAGACCAATATGGCCCATTTTCGAACTCATCCGGAGATAGATCAAAATATTACCACATACCAAATTTGAAGTCAATCGGTTACTCCTTTCGAGAGTTATCGTGCGCACCAGCCAGCAGACACACAGACAGACAGACAGACGGACGGACATTGCTCATTCGACTTAAAATGACCCAAAACGGATTTCCTCCGAACATACTTAGGGTCTTAGATCACATGTGTTACACTTTTTTCCGTAGCAAATGATATATACCCTCGTCACACTAAAGTGAGGGTATAATAAAGGTTTTGTTAATATGTTATTATCATTTATTTAAAAAACGTATTGTAATATTTTACTATAATGAATGGATCATAGCATTAATGTAACATAATTTGTAGCTGTTTCAATGCGTTAGTGTTCATGTTTCATTGCTTGGCTATTTTTATAATTCATATTTGTATGTGTGTATTTTTAATAGGTAGAAAGTTTTGTTTATTAGGAACGTAAATGATATCAGTTAAAACGAATTCAATGAATTTAAAATCCACCTACGCATGCGCCAATCGTTGTACCGAAAGACATAGTTTCGCTGTCAATTCATAATTTTTTTTATAAATTTTATGTAAAATTAATCGAAAAATGTGCTTCATCAATCAGAGCTAAGCATGACACTATATGTTTACCTCCAAATTTCTGCATTGATTTGTCATGTACAACTAATTTGAGGAATTTCAGTAATAGAATAATTTTTTTTTTTAAATGACTAATTGAAGTACATACAAATTATTGCTTGATGTCTGATTAAAGCAAACCTCGCACCTGACTCACTCAGAATCCTTGATATTTAGTCGGAATAAGAGTTTTTAATGTACGTATTTAACAAACACAAAATATGTTTACGACAATGCCATTGATTTCAAGCCAAAGACAATACCAATTAAATATTGTCAATGATTTGAACCGGAATATTCGTCTGACTCAAGACCATCCTGCTTCTTTCTATACAATGATAGAAAGCAAGAATCTTTGCATGGCTAAATGTGTTGCAAGTATTTCATTGAGTGTCCACAAATTATATCGAGATTTCTAGGGCGTGACCTTACCCCCACCTTCAGTAATATACATGGCTGGTAGTTAGAGACTATAAGGGGATGACTCACACAGCCGAATGAGAATTATAACCAAAAACAAAAAAGGGCCAATCATCGATAAACGTTGCTTTGGTCCATTCGGATGCGTCAGCGCACTTTATTTTGTTTTTCACGCAAAATTTGAATCAGAAAAAAATTTGATCCATTTTCTGAAATAGATTGATTTATATCTACAAAAACGTAATCTACATTAAATTGTAAGAAAATTCTCCGAAGAAACCCTGGGTCTAAAATCAAAACCTAATCCTCGCCTCTCGATTTGAAAAGTATTTTCCTCTTCTTTCGCTTAAATTATTTTCTTTTTTTGAAATGTATTATGTTTTATTATACACTCACTTTAGTGATACGAGGGTATATATCATTTGCTACGGGCCAAAAGTGTAACGCATCGAAGGAGTGACATAAGATTTTAAGTATGTTTGGCGGATATCCGTTTTAAGTCGAATGAGCAATGTCCGTCCGTCTGTCTGCTATTTGGTGCGCACGATAGCTCTCGAAAGAAGTAACCGATTGACTTCAAATTTGGTATGGTATTTTTTTCTATCTCCGGCTAAGTTCGAAGATGGGTCATATTGGCCCACCCCTTCTAGTACCTCCCCCACAAAGTGTTAATATTAAGTGAATTATTGATTATTTAATAACTTCTATACTACTTATTTGAATACTTTGGAATTCTACACATAATATTATTTTATTAGTCACTATCACCTAAAGAAAAATGGGCGAAGTTACCTCGCCCCTTTTGGTACCTTCCACACAAATGGACCGTTTTGCTCCAAAAGTAAACAGCTTATAACTTAAATAGCTATGCACAAAAAGACTTGAAATTTTGTACAGTGTAATGGTTTCATAGTACCTACAATCCAGTGCAAAATGGGCGAAGTTGCCACACCCCTTTTGGTACCTCCCACACAAAATGGACAAATCATTTTATCATTTTTTACTTGGGTGAATATTTTTTTTAGTGAAAAAAATTTTGAGTGTAGAAAATATATAAAGTGCAAAAGAACTACCTTATTCAGAAAATTAAATTTCTTGTTGGAAAAAGCTATTTTTCTAACATTTATTTTTTTTGACAAGTCGAGAGGCGCGGATTAGGATTTTAGATACATGGTTTCTTCGGAGAATTTTCTTAGAATTTTATGTAGTTTAAGTTTTTGCTATACGATTTAAAAAAATCAACCCGCCCTAATGTATATATTTCAAGCAGAATATGTTTGCGACAATATACTACAGAAGCGATTTTTTGCGTGAAGGAACCTTAAAGCCACAAAGTGTATTTGTACAAAATAAATGTTAGTTTTTGTTTTAATGTTTAATTTAATGATTATAATTTTTATCTATGTACCAGGTCTGTACAAAGGTGAATTTTGAATTTCTCAGGCTACGTGCATTCGATTTGCGTTTTTCTTTATGTTGACACATTTGTCTCGTAAATATATTCTTAGTTGAGTTTGTTAGTGTTTAGTTTAGTTTGTTTCTGAGATGCATAACAGTTAGACGTGTTTTGCTTATTCGGCGATTCGGTTTTTATCTCCTCACAAAAACCCTGGTCAAGCCAACATGTTGGTGAACTTTATGGAATGCTACCAATACATTCTTTGTGGGTAGAATTAGAGGAAGCACTGAATAGTGCCAGACTTTCTTTCAAACTCCTTCCGTATAGAAAAAAAGTAGGCTGGGAAGCCAAACTTGAAGAAAAAGAAGGTGGTGGAGATACAACCACTGATCTTAAAGAAACTACGGGCAGATGTTGTGGATTTTACAGGAGTGTACACGGGATTACTAATGGAAAAGGCTTTGATGAATCTGAGGTTGAACAAAGCACAAGTAACCGGACAGGCGGTCATTGCTCAAATTATTTTAAATATCCTAAAAAGGACTTTGGATCTCAGGCTAATCTCGTTGTGTTACAATTTTGGCCTGTAGCAAATGGTAGCAAAAATGTCCCCTCCTCCACTAAAGTGGGGGTATAAATAACTCACAGCTTGATTGTCTACAAACAACTTATAGTATAGACGAGAATCATATTAATGATCCAGGAAATTTCCATAAGGTCTCCAATTTTGACGATCTCACAAACTACTGACAATCCCAAAATGAAGCTTTTGGGCATATACACTGAAAAAAAAAATAGTAATAAAACTAATGATGACACATTCTTGTATTAAGTATGCTACCTCGGCATCAATTCAATGGCAATTTTCAATAAAATAATGAAAATTTACACGTTTTTTACGAAATTTTCCTTAATATAAAGTTTTTTGAATTTGAATTAATGACTATCTAATCATTAGTTTTGTATACGCGCTTCTTTAAATGTACGCATTTAAATTAAAGAAAAAAATCATTATTTTTGTGCCAATCCGCATTATTTTAAGTAATATTTCAATACTTTTAAGGATTTTCTACATTAACACTATGACGTAGACATGTCATAGTTTTAATGCCGAATCGGACTTAATTAACAGTATGAGATATTTGAGTAATAAATTTAAGGCTATGCTCCCCTTAAAGGAAAGGCTGTCTTGGTAATAAATTTTATGACTATTGTCATTATTTTTAAGAATACATACGAGAGAATTTTACAATCTCTCCCTCCCTCTCTCGCTCGGAGAATCAGTTTTGTTTGGTAATGTGTGAATCAGTTATGGAATGCTAGAAGAGAAAATAGAAAACAGTTCTGTTCGTCAAATCGTCAGTTATTTACAAGCGATGGAAGGAAACGGTTGTCTGTTTTCGGGACGCGGATTGTGAAAAAATTTGATTGCTGTGAATATGTAAGTATACGTATGCATACATACGTGCATATTGCACCGAAAATAATTTTAATATGGGCTGTTAACAGTTATTTTTGCTAAAGCATAGAAACAACAACAAATGAAACCGTCGTGTACATGTGTGTATGCATGTGGTTATGCCGTCGGCGTCACCATCGATCTCTGTGATAAGGGAGTGCGTGTGTCATAGTTATTTTTGCTGTATGTTATTTATGGCGATGTATGTACATGCGTTTTTAAAGGAGATCTTGTTTGTAAGTCCTGTGAAGAGATTTGTGCCATATGGATGATAAAAATGTGAGTAATAGATTTTGTAATACTGAAAGAGACAATGGGAAAATGTTTAGGTACGTGAAAAATAATATTATTATCCTGAAATAAACATCTTATTGGCAATTACAAAATTAACAAAACACATTTTAATTGAAAGTATTTATTTATTAAAAATACCAGCGCATAATGCAGAAATGTAAAATTATTTGTGGCAATATAGAAATTTATTATTAATAATATGTTATACACATAACTATCTTTTTTAATTTTTTTAGTAAAACAATTTTAGAGTGGGTCTTTTGTGAGAAGAGTGGCAAATTTTACAAAATATTTCAACGTAAGTATTATATATGAACGGCTGAAATATTTCTCTTAGTTTTCAGCGTTTTCCAATTGTGATATGATAAAATTTATTTGCATTTTTTTTGTTTGTAGATAATTTTATTTGATTTATTTTCAGAAAAAATTTAATTATTTTAATTTTAGATCACGCAATATTTGAAGGTAAATGTGATGGATATATGAAAAATGCAGTGCTGAATGCCATTTATAAATTACAACAAATAAGTGAGATTTGGAAACAATATTTGTAAGTATTATGTATTTCTGAACAAATATATTTTGTTTGAAAATCAAGAACGCATATATTACGGTATTAGAACGAAATATATTTGCGAACTGACGTTCAAATATAAAATACGTGTTTTCACACAAACAAAGTTATTGTTAAAAAGTTTTCCAAATATAATTTATTTAAAAAGATGTTTTCCTTTTTTGATTTTTAGTTTAAATTTTTCCTTGATTTCGTGTTCATAACTGCTTCATAAGTACTTCATAATTAAACCTGCTGTTAGATTAGGCCCGTTTGGTCTAATTTTTGTATCGTTTCCTACTGTAATATATGTATGTATAAATATTGCCTTATAATTTGGTCCAAGGGATATTTTTGTTTTAATAAAATCAAAATAATAAGCGTTTTTGCTCAAAAATAATTGTAAATAAGCTGCTTTCTTTTCACGAAGTATTGAATAAAAATAAGTATAAAATATTGTCTTCCATATTCATTTTATTTGAAAAATGTTATGTTGACCAAATGGACTCTTAATCTAGGATTCGTACAGATTTGCTAATCTAACACCAGGGTTAAGAATGTCATAAGCAGCATTAGCTTTTGTTTTATAGACGTAATTTTTAATAAGTTTTTGTAGTTTTGTTTGCTAACAAAACTTAAGATTTTAAAATCTGTCACGATTGATTTTTTTGAGAAAATTATTTTTGATAACTCAATTTATATGAAAAATGTCACTTTCGCCACTTTCAAAACAATCAGTTTCTATTATTAATAATATCTTAGATAAATATTTTTTTTAACTTTTAGTACAGCAAATGGATCTATTATGAGAATTTGTGTCGTAGAAGAGTGACTAAATATTTCAGTGTAAGTAAGTATATTCCAAAGATTTTAATATATCTCTTATCTTTGAACATTTTGTGACAGTAATATGATAAAATTTATTGTAGTACTTTATCGTACATAAATAATTCTGTTTGATTTCTATTCAAATTATTTTTATTTCAGTTCGCGCAATTGAACTTTATTTGGATATATGAAAAATGCAGTGGGGAATTAAAAATTTACAAATTGCAGGAAATGAGTGAGCATACAAACTATGTATATGATATAATAATATAATATTTGTTTTATATAATTTCTATTTAAATTCCAGCCAAATTCTGGGTTAAAAATCATTAAGGTCGGTTCCGATAAAAATTGTTCTTGGACAACAAATAGAGAAACGAATCCCGCTATAGAATCGATACATAACAATACAATATTCGAATAAAAGTCAAACTTCATAGTGTGTTGGCCGATTTGTCTTTATACAATTACATATTGTTTTAAATTATAAAATGTTCAAGGTTATCCGTAATATGCATTATATTTTTTTTGTATTTTCCAATATAAAATATAACAAATAATTTTCTATGAATATTAAATGATTTCAAAGATTTCATTTAAACGAGTAACATTATAATCAATATAATGTAACGAATTTTCCATACATATTTAAAAAACTGTATTTAAATTCATGCATGCCTTAAATTAATTACCAGTATATTCTTATATCAAGGACAAACATTTTAAATTTTATTACGATAATGTTTTAAATTATATGATATCTTACTAAAAATAAGCACGCGCCATACTTAAATTTACGCAAAAATGTGCTTATTTTAAGACCAAACATAATTAGTTTTATTACCCAAAATTCTTAATTCTATGAAATGCATCCTCAAAACAAGTACTATTCACGTCTTTAAATTAACTATAAAACCTTCTTATTTTTATAGCGATTGTCTTTGGCTCGAAATCATTGCCGAAATCTTAAACTTTACGACAAATTCATTGATTTTCAGTACGCTTTTTTTTTAGTGTAGGTCACAATATATGTCATCATTATGTACCCATTTTGTCGATTTCAAAATACTACTTTCTGGAAAAAATTCTGTATTAATATTTTTAAAATATAAATTTGTGTCGCAACTTCCAAGTATCAATCACAATGATATGTCTTCACAAATCTAGATCAATACAAAATATTTAAATATCTCTCATAAAACTAAAATTGTGAGTATTCGAATGCAAATATTTTTCGATATTTTTTCTCGTTTTATAATATTTAAATCTACATATCTCCTATTATTTTAAAGATTTTTCAACTTGTTATACTCGATATTAGGGCAACATTGTTAACATTTCCATCAAGTTTCGTGAAAATCGGAGACCTTAAAGAAATTTCCTTGATCACTTTGCATGATTTCCCTATTTATAAAGAATTTTTTATGTCTGAACCCGGCGGTACATGACCATAATATGGTTGTGACCTGCTCATAATATAGTTACGTCGAAACCGTAATATGTGTCCATGACAATATAGAATTCTCCGAAATTCGGTTCCAGCGACCATTAAGTTTACATTTGTTGTTTTGTGACCATAATATAGTCTCCTTGCAACCATATTATTCGAATTAATACTTTAACAATCCATATATTGTTCCGGCAATTAATGGTATGTATGAAGAAGTGACCATATTGTGAGATTTTTATGATCACAATATTCTTATAATTATAATTATTATTGCAAGAAACAAATTATGGCTACGACTGTAGAGATACTTTTTTCAAATAGCATTTTTTTTGACAGATCACGTGTGAGTCGTGTCATGCTGTCATGTTATTTTTGTTAAGTATTGTTTGGCATTTCATCATGGAAAGACTTACGCGAACAACGTTTACAAATCGTTCAACTTTATTACGAAAATTCACGTTCTGTGAGGAACGTGTTTCGTGCACGCGCTCAACATAATCGAGTCATCGAAAATTGGACTCAACGGATGGACCATCTGAGACGTAGCCGCGGCCAATATTTGATAGACATAATCTTCAAAAAAAAAAATGCCAAAGAGTGTGCTTTAAATGACAATAAACATTCCCCATTCAATTTTCTGTGTTTTCTTTCTTTAAAAAAGTAGGGAACCTCGAAATGGATCACCCTATATATATAACTAGCTGGACCCGATCCCGCCCATTTTTGGACCAATCACATAGACAATCACCAGATAGATACATATGCAGAAAATTGCAGCACTCTCGCTAACAAATTGTGCAAGATTTCTGAATGTTAAGATTTAGTTAATATGGGCGGGGCCACGAGCATTGGTCCGATCCTGCCCATTTTTGGGCCAATCACATAAACTGCCACTAAATGCATACAGAAAAATGACAGTACTCTAGCTAAAATGTTTTCTCAATATCAAAACTTGGATCATATGGGCGGGTCCACGCCCTATTTTCACCACGTTTAACCGCCTATACGGAAAAGACAAACAAACAAATAAACAACGCCACATACAAACATACACACATTCATTTTTATGTAACTGGTTTTCCATTAAGGACATAACATTAACGTTGCCAGAGCCCAATCGGAGAATTTTCGGCGTTTCAAATTTCGTCGCTTCGAGCGGTACGGCGTCTCTTTACTCTTTATTTATGTACCTCTACGAAGGTGAAAGATTGAATAGTGAAGAAAATGTGAAGCTACTTTTTGTTAAATATGACATGGCTCTACTAAACTTTGAATATATTTTTTTTGAAAAATTAATTAAAACTATTAATTCACGTTAGAATCGAATTTCTATGATGAGATGAGCCCATTTAACCATGTCCGCCTGTTCATAATAACAGGTGGCGCAAAAGTAACCTTTCGATGTTTTTTGTGCCAAAGTCACCGACCGACTATTGGTCAAATAAATAGTCAGCAATATTCCGCGTTCTGGAACAGTGTAGCGTAACATTGTTTATTAACGTGTATTTCGCATGTGTTTACTACACAAATGTCAAAACAGAACTGACATTAGGGGCCAATCGCAAAATTTATAGAATTTTCTGATAGGAGGATTACTTTTGCGCCACCTGTTATAATAAACTCCGCCAGACTTTAGCCATTCCTTAATGGTTTTTCAAATATGTTTGTTTTTGTTATAGGATTAATTAAATATTTAATAAATCAACTGCAATACATTCGAGTATATTGAACTTAAAAGACAGTATGTAGGAATTAATCTTAATAAATGTTTCGCTTCCGTAAATCAGTTTTTGATATTCGCTTCGTATTCGCAAAATGTTATTCGTTATCGCAAAAATATATTTTTATATATTCGCATTCACTATCACTTTCGCATTCGCAAGAAAAATATTTCAATATTCGCATTCGCTTTTGCCAAAAGCACTTTCGTTACATCCCTGGCGCAATGTAGGGAGGTTTCTACCTGAGGGAGTGTCTGCTATCGGGAACATTCGCTGTACTTTGGAAATTAGAAAATTATTTTTTGTATTCATTTTGAGGGACTACATTGATAAGATATTACAGTAGGGCGGGTTGATTTGTATGGATGAACAAAAATTTAAAATCGTATAGCAATTTACATTAAATTCTAAGAAAATTCTCCGAAGAAACCATGGGTCTAAAGTCAAAACATAATCCGCGCTTCTCGGCTTGAAAATTTTTTCCTCTTCTTTCGCTTAAATTATTTTCTTTTTTGAAATATATTATGTTTTATTATACCCTCACTTATGCAATACAGGTTTTGTCTTGAGACTAATCAAAATATTCAATTATCAAAAAAGCAGTTGAACCCCAATTTGCATCTCCTCTGATTTGCGTTCTATATAAAAAATAGTTAGAACACGTTTCACGTTTTTATTTGCATTATAAAATAAGAATTGTTTATCGAAAAAAAGAAGGTTATTTTATAAATAGTGACAACAATTTTTTGAGTGCATTTTTTTTTTTGTATTTCCAATCTTTTTTATTAAATTATGATAGAAAATTTTTTTATCTATGTTCCTTATAAAAAACAATCTTTTTTACTTGGGCGAATATTTTTTTTTAATGAAAAAAAATTTTGAGTGTAGAAAAGATATAAAGTGCAAAAGAACCACCTTACTAAACAATATAATTCAGAAAATTCGTTTTCTTTTTGGAAAATGCTATTTTTTCTAACATTTATTTTTTTTTGGCAAAGGCGAGTATATAAATTTTCAAGTCGAGAGGCTCGGATTAGGATTTTATTTTAGATACATGATTTCTTCGGAGAATTTTCTTAGAATTTCATGTAGTTTACGTTTTTGTTATACGATTTAAAAAAAATAATCAGCCCGCCCTATATTACAGCCAACGATATTTTATTTTAATTTTTAAGAAATGAAATTACTTTAAATTTATTGCGAACGGAATTTTTCGTCCCACCATACACGCTAAAAAAACCGTATCTGTATTATATTTTCCGAAACATATTCGGCTTGAAACATATATATGTTTAGGGTACACTCTAAACATGTAATACGTGGTACTCACGTTATTAAATATTTGTGAAGATGTTTTTCTAAACAAATCATTGTTTACATCCCATTATGTTTTTATTTGTAACTTTTATTTCCGAAACAAATATTATTTTGCATTTAAGAATTCAGAAAATACGTTAATTGTGTCAAATATTTTACTAACTCAAAGTAAACTTTTTAGAAATTTTAAATGTTCGTAAAAGTAATTAATAATAATAATTCAAATCGCTTAATCTTGGATCAACTTAGGAAAAATTAAAACTGAAATCCAAAAAAGTTAGCAAAAGTTTTGAAAATTCTTTTTAAATAAAATATATTTGGAGAAATTCTTAAACAAAAATTTTGTTTGTATTTAAACACACAGTTTATTTGAGAATTTTAGTTTTCAAATATATTTCGTTGCAATTTATTAATATATGCCTTCCAAATATTTTTTTTATTTTCAAATAAAATTTCTTTGCTCAGAAATATATAATATTTAAAAATTTGTGTTACAAATATATTTTCTTTCGATTAAAGAGGCAATTTTGCCCCGTATATGTACGAGGTTTTTAATTGTATTGTATAGCCAATATATGTATAGAACATACATATATCTGTGGTGTCAAACGATAATCGCCTAAGTCGACTTAAGAAATATGTACTCTATATTTACGTGAAATCTCATGTCTCTTACGTTGTTTTTTAAAAAGATATTAACAAAAACATATTGACCTAATTCTAAATGAAGTTCCATTGCAAAAAATTAAAAAGTGTTTTTTTTTTCGAAAATCGATTTAAGAAAGATTTGAGTTATGTATGTTGCCATATCGACTTACAATACTTTATGCGAGTATTTACTTGAAATCCACATTTCTCTAACAACGTTTTTTAAAAAGATTAATAAAAACACATTTACCTTAGTAGTAGGGTAAAAATAAAACAAGTTTGTCAACATTTTTTGGAAGGTCCAGATTTTTTTGAAATTTGTTAATAATCTGGTTGAGAATTTGAAAAAAATAAAACAATTTGAACCGTTTAGCAAAATTTTGATTTTTTCGCGAGATATGACCTATTACATTTTTCCGAGTGTGTGTAGAAAACTGCAATTTTCTCTAGATATATTGAACGGATTCGACTGAAATTTTTGCAGTTAGGTCCGAAACATTTCCTAAAATCTAAATATATCATGAACTTTAATTTCCAACTGACCATATGAAAAATATTGCAACATATTTTTTTGCATATGCGAATAATTTTACTTTCTGGAGCATTGATTTGAAATATTTTATATTTAGAATGCGTCCTATTTTGACGTTATGTTTCGGACCTAAATGCAAAAATTTCAGTCGAATCCGTTCAATATATCCAGAGAAAATTGCAGTTTTCTAAACACACTCGGAAAAATGTAATAGGTCATATCTCGCGAAAAAATCAAAATTTTGCTAAACGGTTCAAATTGTTTTATTTTTTTCAAATTCTAAACCAGATTATTAAAAAATTTAAAAAAAAATCTTGACCTTCCAAAAAATGTTGACACACTTGTTTTATTTTTACCCAGTAATGAGTTAGGCGGTTCTTGCTTCTGGCCATAGACATAATTCTATATCCAACTATGATTATCGTAGTTAAGGGCAAGTCATTGATTAGGCTTTCACTCTACATTATTTACACATTTTATCCAACCTCTACCGCGATTACTAACCAAGTCGCAGACTGAATTCTAAGGTGCGCGGTAGCGTAGTGTATCGTTTCGTCGACCTTGGTCAATTGCAACTTATCGCATAATTGACTACTTGGACGACGACGACAGCGGATACTTGTTTTCTTCTTTTTTTCTCGTTCTCAGATCGTCAATAGAATGGTGATACTCTCTGCCATACGAGTTCGATAGCACTCCACCACATTACGAGTATCATAGAATAAGTAAGTTTAAGAGAGCGTGCGTGCGTGTGTGAGGTAAGTTGAGAGAGATTGCTGTTGTTGGACAGAAGCCGAAGCTTTTTTTGTTGGTAAGACAGACGATGATGGTCTTCCGTCTGTCTGTCTCATTAAGCACATTTTAGTTCTGTCTGAGCATTTGCTGGTGCCATATCTTTGCTCCGGGGTGGATCGCGCGCGCTTTTGTCGTGTGACTTATACGTATCTGGTGTGTGCGTAAGCGAGTGTGTGTCTCACACTCTCTCGATCTGTATATTTGCGGTTAAAAACTACACCGGACGGACGGACTCGAATCGGATCGACTGTGGATAAATGACAAATCAAATGAAAATAGAAGTGTTAAACGGGAGATTAAAATCACATCAAACGGAAATTGTGGTGTCAACTTAAATCCGGTCGGTCAGTCGTTTGTGTTAACATAAATACATATCTGTGAGTGGCGACCTGCAAATCGTCTCCTATGTCCCTCTGATTTAGTCGATGTGTGCCTTCACAAAAATTTAAGCTGAAAATTGTTCACATAAATACGAAGATAATGAACAATTTCGATAACGTTTATTATTGTATAATTAATATAAAATAAAACAAAACGACGATGCAAATGCGAAGAAATTATGTTTGATTAATACCGAAACAAAGAAAAAGTGTCAGTCACTCATAATTCCGCACAACAAAAAACCATCTTAATTTCATCTCAGAAAAACCACTGCACCAATTGTTGTTGTCTACTTTAGATCGATCAGACAACAAACAACACACCACAAACATCAGCAGCAGCAACAGTTGCAGTAGCAGTAGCAGCGACACAACAACAACTGCAGCAACAGAAATAAAAGTGAAATGCTTGTAAGTCAATTGAAGTCGATGTGGTGGTTCAGTGTCTGTCTACTCTTGTTTTGTTACCCTTCATTCACCCTAAACATGAAATGTACCGTACATTGGATTTGTCATCGCATTTGCTGCAACTCCTTCTTCTAATGCCGACCGATTAGAGCTTATTTGACTCATTCGACAAAAATATAAATGTGAGGGGGCGCCGCTATTAGCAGAGTGGATTTTCAAGAACATTAGGCTGTACCGGAAAGAAGCTCACAGATTTTAAATGAGGGTCTCTCATCTCTTAATACTGCTTTACGAGATAATTTTTATACTTTTGTTTTCATTGTACATATGTACTAGGGTAATCAAAAACCGCACCGGTTAACCGATTAATCGGTTTCTCTTTAAAAACCGCCTATCGGTTTCCGGTTTTTCTGCTTTTCGAATAACTCGAACCGTCGGTTTTTTCAACTCGGTTTATTCGACTTTTCGGTTTTTTGAACCATTATAAACTGATAAAGAAAATATTATTTTTGAAACAGGAACCTACCTAAAATTTTGAAAACATCAACATAAAATCCGTTGACATCATTTGTGCATATCCATCGATTTCAAAATGCAGTTTTATATGTATTTATACTGTTTACATTGCTAACTTCTCTATTGACTTCGTCTGCATATTTTATCAAGGGTCTTATTGCGGTATAGAAATTAATTAACAATCCATTCTAATTGAAATGTAGGTATAAATAAAAATACATATGTTCAGTTTCACATTTCGACAAGTTTTCATCTCTATAGTATGCTCAAGGCAGAATCCGCTATTTCTGATAATATATGTATATAATCGGTTTGCCATTTATATGATGCTAAAAGCTAAGATTTTCCGGATCTTCACTATTAGTCAAGTTTTATAAAAATCATAATCAATTTTTTTTGAAAGAAATCTCTTTAAAAATTGAACATAAATATTACAAATATTGCAGAGATTATAATATTATATCATAAAAGAAATTGGAACAATTACCTATTATAAATAAAAATATGAAGTGTTTAACTTAAAATTTTCAAATAAATCTTAATTTAATTGGAATATGGTTACATATTGAATTTGCACTACGCTTATTTTACGTCATCTAACAAAATATTGAGCATTATTTATGCATTTTTATTAAAAAGGAAAAACCGAAAACAACCGGTTCACCGGTTTTTTATTTTCGGTTAAACCGAAAACCGGTTTTAGAGTTAACTTAATTTTCGAAGAAACCGAAAACCGTATTTTCAAAATAACCGGTTTTTTAATCACCCTAATAGGTACCTATTTCGATTCGTTCACGATGACCTTTTTAGAAAATGATCATGAACATTTTTGATTATAAAAAAACATTTTCCTACATGAAGGGAATTTGTTGCATATCGTTTAAAATTGTTTATTTAAAAGTACCGCACCTCAAGATAATGAAACGTTTCCAAAACCATAGCACTGTAATATAATTTTATTTTCATTGAAAAGGTGAGTTTTCCATACAGCCTAATGTACAGTTTTGTATTCTCTGGAATACCTATCAACTAAAGGAAATGTAGACCTCTATAATAAATTCAATGGAAACAAAAGCTTTTTTTAATTTCTAAAGAACGACCTATTTTAGCAATTTGCAACGATCAGGATGAAAGTAAGAAACACTTCGGTTTATTTGTTTTAATGTTTTGAATTTTTTACAAACTTTTGGAATAATTTAAATAGTCCATAATATTGTTCTTTTTAAACCTTTTTTTATTATCAGTGTTTTTTGACAATATACATATGTATGTACATATGTCATAAAATAATATGCGACAGGGTAATGGATAAATAACCCAAGTAAAATTACTTACATTATTATCTTTTATTCTACTTACATATATTACTATCGAAATATAAATTTATTGGAGTAAAAACATTAACAGATTGGTTTTGTAGTACATTCTCCCAAACAAATTCTGCTTGAAACATTAATTATCAACATATGTTTAGGGAGCACTTTAAATATAAATTTTGTGACATATACAACAAATAATTATGTTAAAAATGAAGGGATAAATATTGCACAATGGGTCACTTCGGTGTTATCTGTGTTTTTGAATTACTTAAATCGCAATAAGCGGCAAAGTGATCAAGATATTTGTAAAATTCGCATTTGACTGAAATTTAAAATGTATGTGTGCTTTGTCTTGAAAATAGTTTGTATATATGATTCTACCCGGTAGATGGCGCTGTAGTGGACCTATGTTCAATATGTATATACTTTTTATGAGCATTTTTCTGAAACTCGTAATGTTTATATTTTTAATTGAAATATCAAACCAATACATCAGAAACAGGACGGGCAAGACAACGTCTGGTGGGATCAGCTAGTAGGTCTATATAATAGAAAACAAAAAAAAATATTTTGATGGAATTAGAGATGTCAAACGGGATTGGTTTTCAAAAATCCCGGGATTCGGGATTTTTAAATTGCAAATCCCGGGATCCCGTGATTTTTTCGGGATCCCGAAATTTTTCGATATCCCGGGATTTTGGTGATAAATCGGAATTTTTCCTTCTTAATAATATGATATTTCGAAATGGAGTACAAACATTTTACTTAATTTTTAATTTTATTTGAGTAAGGATAAAAATAGCTAAAGCATAAATAATAAATTAAAATACTAACTTTTTTAAAATATTTCACACCATCTTAGCTATGGAATAATTTGGTCCAACTTCAGTTCGTCGTCTGAATTATTATAGACGTTATAATTTTCTATCATTAAACCGCGAAAAATATTTTTTTCTATTGAGAAATCAGTTTGACTAATTCCGTTTTTATGAGAACCAAATCGATGTTTTGATCCAAATCAGATTTTATATTAGGATTTTTTTTATAAATTTGATATAATAGAATACAATGTTCTTCGTTTTGTGGGACACAAATTCCATTTGTGCTTTTGTTTTAAGTTTACATGTTTATAAATAAAGTTATGATATATATTTTAATTCTTCTCAAAATTTCTAATTTTTTCATTGGATTTTGTCAATGTTTTTTGATGTTAACAATTTGCTTCATTAGTTTACATTTTCGACAGAGTGTATCTACCTTTCACTTAATATTTTATACATGACAGCTTCATATATTATTATTAAAATATCCCGGGATTCATTTTAAGAAATCCCGGAATTCGGGATTTTTCGGGATCGGTATTTCCCGGGGTTTTCGGGATCGGGATTTCCCGTTTGACATCACTAATGGTAATAAACAGTTTTACAATAAGCATCCACAAGAGTCACCTTAAATATAAAACAATCTCCAGCAATTATTTTAAAATTCTAATCTTGGCCCACTTATCCAATCGTAATGATAAATTTTCCACCAGGCCGGAAGGGCGAACTTAATTCGGACTGTACTGACTTGACTTAACTTTGGTTTTCTTGTTTTCTTCTTATCTCCGTTCGTTTATAATAAATATTTATTGAGTGCACCTCTATGTTAAATGCACTTGCACCGATTTTAGTGTAATTGTTGTTATTGTTGGCTGGTTGGTTTGGCTTAGTTGGGTTCATGTTTCCTCCGTAAAAAATGAAGAAAAAAACAGTCCAGACCGACAAAAACGGAGGCACTGTGACAAAGATGAAGACAGTCGAAAGCGCAACAAAAACCCCCCGAGTGGAGTGATAAACGACTGTGTCTGGGACGGTGACGACAGCCTTACTTTGGGGAATGCAGACGCTGAGACTGACGACGGTGTTGTTCATCATGATCGTGCATCTCCATTTCCATTTCCTGCATGAATGGCAGAGCCCATAGTAGATCTCTGCGACTGCACAGTGGGCAATATTATGTTGAGAGCTCTTGTATGTATTAGAAAAATGTTATATAATAAAATACGTACTCGTATGTAGTAAATTGTAGAGCCAGTGTGAATTTACGTGATGATTTGGCATCAGTGACAGAATGATAATAGAACATATTTGAGATACGCCGCCAAAATATTATGGATCTCTTACCATCCTTCCCTTTACCATCTTTGCTTCGGGAGTTGTATCAGTTGCAGTGTTTTAAAACCAGTGTACAAGTTTACAAGTCGGTGTAGCTTTACATACGACTCGAATCCTACATTTTGTATTGGTCTTCTTGCGTTATATCGTTTTAAAGTTTTAGAATTTCCAATAAATATTTCTCGCATTATCTTCTGTTACGTGATTCATTAGTGATAAAGCGAAGCATAGCTCAAACTCCGATTTATGTGTCAAAAGAAGTGCAACAAATTCATTCTATAGTCATCCTTAAACTGAAGACATAATTTTTACGTATTACTTATTTGTTATACGCTCGTCCATATAATTTATACCACTGCGCACTCCGAACCATTTAGGCAATAATCCGCAGATGTTTTCATCTTATTTTAGAATATATTAGAAAAAAATGTGTAAAGTGATAAACAATTGACTGAACAAGATAGTAATTGATTTAAATCACAGCATCCGGTAGTTGCGATAAGACCGCTTGGAAATGTTAATGTACGAAATTTTTGAACGTTCACAAAATTTGTTCTTTCACACAAATCCTTTCTAATGTATATGCAGTATAATCTCGATATAACGACCTACGTATATATTGTAAGCCCTCATCGTTAAATCGAAAATATAGTTATATCGAATCTATTTCTTTCCGACTTAGAACTGCAGACATTTTACACAATATATTTGATAGTCTACCTTATACAAACTAGATTTTATTTTATTACTGTTAGTCTCTGTCTTTGTTAGATAAATTGTAACAATGAGTCATTTGTTGTTTTTTAACACAAAATGACCCATTGTGCAAACATTCCAAGCCTGTTATATAGTAGCCATGTTTTCACACGAAGTGACTACCAGATCAAGTTGTATTGTAAAGGATTTTGGTTCATACGTTAGTATCAGTACCTTCAATATAACATAACCGGTGGTGTTCGATTTCAACGAGATTTTAAGAATAGTATTCCAATGGAATTGTGTTAAAGAAACAGTTTATAAGGGGATGTGGGGGTAGGGGGGGTCTGTTGTACCTCTTTTATTTTCTTTTAGCCACAAAATGAAATTTGAAACCTGAAGGAAGTTATTCCAGTCTTTGAAACGTACACCAAATGTATATCGATTCAAACAGTGCGTAAATTATTTAAGTAGTAGTTTCTCACATTGCTAAATATTTTGTCATGGTAAGGTGCTCATATAATTATAATCAATGTTGCAATTGTATTAAGTTTACAGAAGTCACTATGCTTACAATACCGGTCGTGATTTCGTCCACTTTATTATTGTACATATACATATAACGGGTTTTTCAATAGGGATGATATGATTTTGAAGTGACGTTTCGGTCATTTGTAATATGTCATGATCTGTCATTTGTTTTTCATTGTATTCAGTAGTGTTTACAATTTCATCAGGGAGAGATATGCGCAAGAACAGCGTCTACAAATTGTTCAGTTTTATTTTATTTATAAATCCAAAAAAAAAACACTCCAGTCAACCTACGACCTTGACACCCATGAGCAATATCTTAGCTCTCGTTAAGAGCTATCTTTTTTGGCTGCGATTGTGGATACGTGCCACACAGCAAATGAGACAATTGAATTGTTGCGAGAAAAGTTTGGAGATTCGATTATTTCAAGAAATTGTGATATTGAATGGCCTCCAAGAAGTTGTGATTTAACACCATTCGACTATTTCTAGTGGGGTTATTTGAAGTCATTGGTCTTTCGAAATAAACCAGACTCTCCTCAAGCTTTACAAGTCAATATTGAACGTGCCATTCATGATATACGACTTGATTTAGTGGACAAAGTGCTCGAAAATTGGGTTCATCGAATTCGTTTCTGCAGAATAGGTCGTGGAGCCCATTTGAATGACGTTTTATTTAGAACATAATTGTATCTATTATACTTCACATTAAATAAACAAATTTTTAATTTCCTTAACAATAAGTGTGTTTTTTCAAAGAAATCATATCACTCTGATTGGAAAACCCTTTATATGGGCAATTCCTGCGTTGCGGACGGCAGGAATTTCATTAGTTTTTTTCCCCATAACGTCCTTGATATTGATCTTATAATACTATTGTTATTATCTAATTTGTTAAGTATATCGAGCTTAATAAAACCTAATTTATAGAATTTTGAAAACTTTAGTTTGCATAAAAATGGACGATTCTTGGGGTATATTGGGTGATTTAATATTTTAACGAAACTTCTTATAAAAGTTGGTTAAATTTTAAGGGCCGATGTTGATTTTGAATAAAACTCAAATTATTTAGGAAATTATTGTCATTTCTTTTTATTATGATAATATTGGTATGGTTCAATTATGTACAGGGTTACCATAAACATTTTTCGGATAGGAGGACATTTGTGTCAGAAAAGGAGGACATTTGTGATATTTACAAGAGCCCTTGGAACCTTCGGAGGACATTTTTTTTTGAGTAAAAATAGTAGTAATTGGGAAAAATATACATTTTGTCAACAATTAAAAAAAAGGGTCATAGTCCTAAATTTTTACATATAGTATATATTTTTTTTTAAATTTTGCAAATGTAACAAAAGGAGTAGGCCGACCGCGCAAGAGAAGAGTTATAATTAGAATGTTGGTTCGTATATATGTATTTTATGTACTCGCCTTACGAAGATCAATTTTCTTAATTTTTTGGGGTGTACAGGGTTGCCCATATTCGACGGACCCATCTGGCAACGCCATAACTTTTGACAGAGATGTCAGATCGCTTAATGACATACCGCGTTTGAAGCGTCAGTCCAAGCAGATTTTTACCATGGAACAATACACGCCACGCGAGCGCTCTGAAATAGTTGAAATTTACATTCAACAGAAGAAGTCAATTGTGAAAACTCAAAAAAAAACTCAAAAAACTGTCCGATGAAGCCCATTTCACATTGAATGGGACCGTAAATAAGCAAAATTGCCGTATTTACGCCACTGAAAATCCTCAGGAGATTCAAGAATTGCCTCTTCATGACGAAAAAGTCACAGTTTGGTGCGGCGTTAGTGCGAAAACGGTCATTGGGCCGTTTTTCTTCCAAAACGAAAATGGCCATGCTGTTACCATCAACCAGGAGCGTTATCGCGACATGATGACCAATTTTGTGATGCCAATTATTCGTCGAAAGCGTATGAGGCAGTTCTGGTTTCAACAAGACGGCGCTCCACCGCACACAAGTCGCATAACAATCGATTTTCTGAAGAATTTGTTTCCGGGCCGTTTGATGTCGAAAAGTGGTGATTTGGACTGGCCACCGCGTTCGCCCGATTAGACGCCGCCTGACTTCTTCTTGTGGGGATATTTGAACTCAAAGGTTTACGTTAACAAGCCAAGGACCGTAGAAGAGCTCAAGGACAACATTCGTGAAGAAATAGCCGCTATTCCGGCCGAAATGTTGGCGAAAACGATGGAAAATGCTGCATAAAGGGCACAATACGCCATCAACGCCAGAGGCGGCCATTTGAGAGATATCATATTCAAAAATTGATGTAAACAAATCTACTTGGAACAAATTAAATGATTAAGATTGCCAACCGCCAAATTTTTATTTTTTTCTTTGATTTTTTTTAAAAAACTGCACTTTAAAAAGGAGTTATTCAATTTTTTCAAATAACATGTAAAATTATAAATCAATTACAATTGTAAAACATTCTCACAAAATACTAAGATTATATTTATATTGTTATGTAATTTAGAATCTATTGTAAAATGTAATCATTTGTACCACTAGCACTACTATTGATAAGAATTATATTCTCATTGTGCTAGACTATGTCGATTAAATAAATAAAATAAATAAATAAAAACATGGGTCCGTCGAATATGGGCAACCCTGTATTTACATTTTATGCTGTTTTCTTGATTGGGGTGTAATTTCCATGGGGTCCAACTTCCGGCCGCCGACAAATACTTATAAAATTCTACAGAGGAGTACTGCCCTCCTAAGAAAGAAAGTCACATTTCCATTTTAGTAGTTTTGAGATATTTAGCTTTTACGTTTTTTAAACTTTCAAGCCTTTTACTATTAGGTTTAGGTTAGCAACCTAAATTGGTCTATGTGAGCTGGTAAAACCGGCTGCCACTAAAACATACGACTGAAGAAACCAAATAACGTAACAGCTAAATATCTCAAAACTAATAAAATGGAGTTGTGTCTTACTTTCTTAGGAGGCCAGTCTGTTTTTTAAAATAAAATTTAGGGCAAATTACAGTTTTTGTAGAATCATTTGTAGACGGTTCCTTTCATATGTCAATTGAGCGTTAATCACTGCTGTTTGTGCTGGTATAGCCAAAAAAACTAACAAATATTCAGTGGTTGAAAGTATGCTTCAGCTTGAGGTTCATTATTGTTGAAAAGGTCCACCCAAAACCACGATTGTTGGAACTATAAAAATAGATTTGAAGCAGTAACAGAGGAGGACAAATCCCACATTTTTCAAAAAGGAGGGAGGACAGTGGTGAAAAAGGATTTTTATAACCTACACCCAAGGGTATTAATAGTTTTTGTACCGATCGAATTGGGATCACTTCCTGAGTCGAATTAACCGTTTCCGTCTATCCGTCTGTGGATGTATCGTTGTAATCAAAGTTTTGGTCGTATTTGAGGTCCGACCGTGATGAAATTTAGCAGAATGCTCATTATGGGCCCCATATATTTTACCTCCGATTTGGCATCTAAGCGCTATATACATAAATCAAATTTTACATCGGATCATTACCAAATTTGGCATAAAGGAGTTCATTGGTTCAGGGATGAACACTTTCAAATTTGAAAGAAATCGGTTCAGATTTATATGAAGCCCCTGTATATACTTTCCTTCCGATTTGGTATCAAAGTGCCAGAGAAGCTTTATTTTACATCCGCTCATTAGAAAATTTGGCAGATAGGTGTTTCTTGACGCAGAAATAACGATATTTTAGTTTGATAAAAATCTGTTGAGATTTATATAGCCCCCATATATGTTTTCGTTTCAAGTTGGTATCAAAGTGCTGTAGAAGGTTTATTTAATATTTATAAAATTTGGCAGAGTGTAGTTTAAATGTCGACCACATATCGCTCACTCACTTCAAGAGTGACATAATTCAAAATTGAAAAATTTTGAGGTTGCCTTACAAAAATCCGAATTTTGCAAATGTTCATAAATTGATCTTGGCAATTTTCAATTTTGAGTTATGTCACTCTTGAAGTGAGTGAGCGATATGTAAAATATATATCTCAATGTTGTGAATTTGATTCATTCTACTATGAAAATGGTTTAGGCTATCATATAGACGACCACGCCTAACTTTATCCTTTCCTTACTGGTTTTTATTATAAATATTTAATGTTAATGTATTTCCTTTGTTTTGAGTCGTCCACATTTCCAAAATAAATTTAAACAATTAAAAGCGTTAAGTTCGACCATGCCGAATCTTATATGCCATCCACCATGGATCTCACGTGAATAGTTACGGGTACTAATAAACTCATTATACCAAATTTCAGCCCAATTCGTTGATTTCGTCGGTTTTTGTGGAGTTAAGAAGTCAAATCTAGAGGGACCTTTGTATGGGGGCTATATCAAAACATGGACCTATAACTACCGTTGCTCTTGTGAAGGATACCGGGTATAAATAAACCCCAGTTACCAACTTTCAGCCGGATCAGTTGACATTTGTGGTCTCTATGACGTTAAGAAGTCAAATCGGGGAGATGCCATATATAGGGGCTATATCCAAAATTGGACCGATATTACCCATTTTTATTTCCAACATGGGACGGACATGGCTAACTAGTCTTAGAATTTTACGACGAATAATAATATATACATATATACTTTTTGGGGTCTTAGATCAATATTTAGTGGTGTTACAAACGGATGGTGGGTGGTGGAGGGTATAAAAAAAGATGTTAGTGCATATTTCTATGCACTAACACTTAACTTAACCGACACAAATACATCGCTACAGCTTGCTACAATGACAGCGAAAAAAACTTAAGCCACAAAAATCGCACTTATTTGTACGAAAAGACTAATGCAACGATTAACACTAAGTAATTACTCAAAAAAAAGCTTAACATGAAAAGTTCATGCTAATACCTGAACTGAGTACAGAGAAAACTAAAAAAACCTTCTCCTGAAAAATTTTCTTTTGTCGGTTAAGTTTTATTGACGGTTAGGGCTCGATATGTCTTTGAATGTCAATATTATACAATATTTATAAATAGAGAAAGATCGACAAGGTCTAAAGCAATAATTTGATGCCCAGATTGTTCAATTTTTTATTTTCATAATGGGTAAATGAGCACAGAAACATTGAGTACATGCTAAAAAAATACACAAGAAAGAGTTGCAAAATTGTAAGGCATTTTTTGAGTAGCCCAGCGGAATGCCCATATAGTTTTCTTCAGTATATGTATGAATCAAAATCCTCATTAATATTTGACTCACAGATTTATTGGAATTTCTTGGAATCCCTGCTTGTGTTCTTTTTTGTTATTTGAAATATAAGTTCCGTTTGATTTAAAAATATTTCTTGAATGATCGGCAATCAACTGAAATGGAGTGCACATATGTACGTATATTAGGGGTATGAAAAAAAGCTTTACACCATACTATATATATATTTTATTTCACAAATAAATAGATTCCTAAGGAATCACATTTTAGGAATATCCAGAATTTCCAAAGAAACATTTTTATTTAAATTCAATGGTTGGTTGTCATTATAAACAGCTGTTGTATCACAAAAGCAGTATATTTGTCTCTTTTTTGGTGGGTATATTCTATTGCATGTGAGAAGTGTCATATACTAATGGTGATTTCGTTCCTGGAAAATAGTGTCACCACATCATGTTGCGACATTTTAAAAATTCCCCCTGCACCCTCTGCTAATTTCACATTTTGAATCGAACAAAAATCGTGCGGTCAGTAAAAACCCATACCTACATTATTGCGCAGCCATTTGGTAGTGCATTAAGAATGACGCTTTCATTTAGGTTTGGTTCTGAAGTGAGTGTGGAAAATGCGATATTTTCGCATTTGCGGAGTGCAATTATTTTACAAACGAAATCAAAATCCGTTCATACGGCAGCACTTTTTTACAAACGAACTTAAAAATGCGGATTCAGTGTAAAATGTAGAAAAATGTTTACATTTTTTGCACAAACGAAATCATCATAAGATTATCTAACAGTTGTGTGATAGAATTCTATTACTAGAATTCTGCCGCATTGGACATAGTTCAAATCAGGGATGTAACGAATATTCACATTCGCATATGCGAGCGCGGATTATTCGCACCATTTTAACATTCGCAAAAACCATCTTTGGATTATTCGCATTCGGTTTCGCCAAAATATATTTCAGTATTCGCTTCCATTTGTTAAAGGTGTTAAATCTCCTTTACTCTTCATCACACAATTTGAAGATGTTAATACCAATGAAAACCACTGCCACTTCTCTTCAAAACAGTTGAAGAAATATGTATGTTTGTCTTTGTGGTAACAGGAGGTAAAACTATGGAAAACATTCTTAATATTTGAATATCCTGGCAAAATATCAATTCAGTTCCTTAAATTTGTTGGTACTAAAGGGTCAAACTATTATTCGCATTCGCAAGAAATATATTTCAATATTCGCTTTCGCTAAATTCACTTTCGTTACATCCCTAGTTCAAATTACATAAAAGGTCTCAACAAGTATTTCCTCTAAACGTAGAAAGGTACACCCACCTGCGATATAACGATTGGGTTACTTGACACATGCAACTTTAAACAATAAAAAAAACACATACCTAATGTACGTGCATATGTATGGATATGTGTATATGTACATACGCGTACATCTTTATGAATGTACGTGCTGTACGATTTACTCTGGGAAGAGGACGCATTCAGTTCTTCGGTGCAACACATGACTGCGCGTATCATCATCACAATCATCATCGCCGCCTTTGTCTTTTTCACTGATGGACGGACTAAAGTGCAACAACTGATCTCACAAATGAAAACTGGGTTAGATTAGCCTCTGTACACATTTTCTTTCTCACTCGCTGTCTTATGTCCACTTCTTATACTACTGAGTCGTGGATGTATTCTGTGTTTCTGATATGATTTGCTATTCTACACTATCTTTTATACATTAGTATCCTTATAAATGAAATTGATTCAAAGATAGTTGGCATCAATTTGAAGTACATTTGGCATTAATTTAATATTTTATTTTCCGTGAATTGAAGAAAATAATGCCTTGTTTTCATGAAAAATTTAATTCCATAAGGAAAATATACCATAAATTAATCAAATTATTTTTTGAATTAATGAAGATATCAATTGAAGATATTCTTTTCAGAATAATCAAGGATTAAGGACATTTGCGACCTTATAGACAAAAATTAAAAAAATTAAAGAGAATGTTAAATTATTTCAAATGGTACTTTCAAATACTAAATTTGTAAAAAAAGAACATGTTTTAGGTGACCAACTTGGGCACCATATAAAATCTTAACCGTTATGAATTTGAACAATGGGTAAAAGGTAATAAGTCTGCATGGTATTCTAGTATACGCGTGTAAAATTTCATTGGAACCGAAAGGGTCAAATATTTAAATTGTAATTTTTGGGTCGTTTTATTTACCCAATGCAAACTTTGCCAAAAAACATGCAAATTCACGTTAACCTGAAAACATACTTCCATTTTATGTAACGCCCGCAACGTTACTTTCGCCGCGAATATTGCATTAGTCAAAAATATTTAGGTAAATATTTAAATTGAATTTCAAAGGACTCTGAAATAATTGTTGCTGAAGGTTATATTATAATATTGCATTCAGAACGCCAACGCGATTAACATTAGTAAAACAAAATGCGTACGAATGTAACGTCCGCAACCCAGGATTTATGTTGAATTAAAAGTAAACCAACGTTTGCCATAAATATTCAACTATGTATTTGGTGTACTAAATATCTAAATGTTCGATTATTTAATTGACTTTAAATCAGACCACTTTTTCTGTGTGTGTAAAAACATAGCTAAGAAATCGAATTTACAAAGCCCGCGAAATTTGAAAGATCACTTTCTTCTGAACAAAACCGCAAACATCGACACCGAAATGCAGCGCCTCTCTTAGTCGGTAATAACCATAAATAACTGACTTGGAAAGGTTACTTTTCGCGTTGTTGCCTTCTAACGCCAGACAAGAAGTAAAGCATGCGAGAGATTTGAGGTGCGGCACATTGTCCGTACGTCGGTACGTTCGACCGCCTGTTTTTCGGTCCATCTGTCCAAACCGGCAATCACTGCACTGCACTGCTCTGCACTACATGCAAGTGGGGTGACATACGATGTATGGTCGGGAATGGATTTATGTTCGTTTTTAGACCAAAAAATACTGTCTCTGCATGCCAAGATTTTAGTTTTCTCGTCTTTTTTTTTTGTTTTTCTTCAATTTGGCCGGAGGAGTAAAAGTGACAGTGACAGTGGTAGTGATAGTGAGAGCAAAAGAAAGTGGCAATTGTGCGTTAATTAAACAAACATTGTCCGACGAGTGTACGTCGTAACATCGACTGTTAAATTAACATAAACATTTATGTTTTGCAATTGCACCAATTAACATTTCTTTGCTCTACTCGTTGCCTGTCTGTCTGTTTGTTTGTCTATTTGTATGTTTATTTGTTCGCTTTTCAAACACGTTTCTTTCTGACAATTAAAGCGAAATTGTCTTTTTTGTTTGTCCACAAGAAATTTGTTAAAATTATATGTAACAGTCATTTGTTGCGTTGATTGATGTAAATAATTTGAAATTGTTTCCATAATACCCATGATGCAGTTTGTGTCATATGCATAACCATCAAAATTGTTGGTCACTATTGTTAGTTAAATCATGTTTCATAATCGTAGAAAAAACATTTTGGAGTTTTTTTTCCATGTTTATACCCTCCACCATAGGATGGGGGGTATATTCATTTTGTCACTCCGTTTGTAACACCTCTAAATATTCTAAGACGATTTAGCCATGTCCGTCTGTCCGTCCGTCTGTGGTAATCACGCTACAGTCCGCAATAATAGAGCTAGGTTGATCAAATTTGGTACAAATACTTCTTATAGTTGCAGGATGTTTGGGATTGCAAATGGGCTATATCGGTCCATCTTTAGATATAGCTCCCATAGCATCTAACTTGTTCCTACTGTCCTCATCTACTATATTTTTTGTGTTTTTCGGTGTTATTTTCTTTAGGTTTGAGTTATTTTGTGAGGTCACATGCTATCCATGGTGGAGGGTATATAAGATTCGGCATGGCCGAACTTAACGCTTTTACTTGTTTTTTCTTATTTGGAAAATATTATTAACCTGCATTTTATTCTAAGACGGTACAGCTTTCAAAGTCGTATCGTTTCAGGAGTTGGGTTTAACGAGAGGAGACGTTTTTACGTCCCATGTTCATGGACATATACCTACCTATATGTCCACGGATATATACTTATCATATACATATATTTTTTAACCCTCAAGAATTATAGAAAATCGAAAACTGAGGCGAAGTATCGGGATCTCGCATGAAGAGATTAATCAATGAGCGATTAGAAAAAGATGTTGAAAGGAACCTTAATGGTGATTTCGATTCTGGAAAAATGTTGTCCCGTCGACGTGAATTTTTAAAAATATATTTGCACTTTTTATGTGGAACTGATGTAGTCACTCGAATAAAACTTAATTCATATATCAAAATTTCAAAATGTTGTATACAAGTTCAGTTTTCATGAAAAGGACAGTTTTCATGTTGCACTTTTTTGCAAAAAATAAATCGCCATAAGTTTATTGCACATCAACATCTACTATATATACATATGAGCGAGCTACTTACTGCTCGACGCACTGAGAAAAGCTTGTGCTAGGTCCTCGTATATGAAAACCTACAGAGGAAGTAAAATATTATTATTTAAAATTTTGTAAAATATATTTATTTTCAAAAGAAAGCGATAATTTACACTACAAAATATGATTATTAAATATTTTAAGTAATATTAATTAATAGAAGCATCCTATAAACTGATTTATTTAGTATTCATATTAAAAAAATACTCTTAACAATTGGAGCATGCAATGTAATATTTTTTTAGAAAATAGTGTAGTTCCGGCGATTTTTTAAGCACTTTTATAAGCGCTTATATACATTGTGCTATAAGGTCTATAGTGCTACCACGGGGCCAGTTGCCCCACATCGGAACCAACCTGTTTGATACACGAAGTTATCAATAATACAAATATCGGTACCGACAAGATCTGCCAGCCTTTCGACATATTTTGTCCAGATTTGTCGATTTCTGTCCATCTCTCATTGGAGTGCCTGACTGCATCTTGCCTAAGCCATAGCTTGCATGTGGGCAGTGGCGCACCAATATATGCAAATTCTTCATTTGCATAATTTCGAATAATTTCGACCCCCTAAGTAGAATAAAAGTAACCGTTAGTCCTGTGACATATCGTTTTCGAGATTACCCACAAAGTTTGCTGGGTATGCAAAGAGGTTAGTAAATTCATACACATTTTTAGTATAGAAGCCTTCGGAATAATGGTTCCATGTCAACGAACAAAATAAAGGAGACCCTTCAAGAAGTATTTCTCCTAAAATACCCGACACCCGCGCTCGCCCCATACCCCTGAAGATCTCCCACCAAAGTCGGAGAAATCTATGTATTTTTTAGGTGATGATTCTTTGTAAGAAATTACTCTAGTTCCACACTATACACTTATGGCAACGATATATTATATGTATCGATACGATAATGTTTCAGCGTCCGATGTCCCTAATTGTTCCTTCACTGGCGGTTATTTGGTTGTGTTATGGTGTCAACAATATATGTTTGTTCATAGGTTGATTAACACAATGATGTAATTTCTCCTCCATCTAGATCACAGATCTCTGATGGATACAACGAAGAGCTGCAAATTGAAACCCTCAACGATGTCAAACAATAAACATCTGAAGACACACAACTGCCCAACAAAGTTAGAGTGAACGATATTTAAATAGCTTTGGATGGCGTTTTCGAATCGAAAGACATTTGATGATCTCGATGAGCTATTCCAAGTCGCAGCCGCTTGTAGCAATTGCTCTGCCAAGTTTATTATGAATGTTCGTACATCATGATTGATAGATCACTTCAAACGACAGGGAACATTTGAGAATTATTCTTCAAAGGTTTCCTCACTTTGACGGCGCCGCTTTGTTTCATGAACAATTCTCTATCTATGCCTGCATCAGTGTAGAGTGGTAGAAAGGCGTCAATCGGTCTTACAGTGATGAAGAAAATTGTGTTACATAGTCCTTTTTCTCAGATCATTATTATATTAATGATAAATGCCAATAATAAAGTGAGCGTGGAAATTCCTCTAAGCCTACAAAATAGTTCGTAATTGTCTGCATATTACAGAAGGTTATTGCAAATCGGCATTTCTCCCCTATAACCAAAAATGCCAAAAAAAATGCTGATCTATCTACAAAATAAAAATTTTGTAAGTATTATTCCCCTCCACTCATTCCACAAAGGGGTGTGATGTACAAAATAATCGAAACGAAGACAAATTTAAAAATAATTGAAATAGGCAGGCAATACATCACCAGTGGGTCTGTGGGTCTGGCTGATATAGGCCTCTTGAATGTGCTGTTCGAATGAATTCTCACTTAATATTGTTTCCCATTTATTTGGTTATTGCTGATTAGTCAATTATTGGTATAATTCGGTATTTTTATATTTAGATATTTATACATAGTTCTCGGATTAAACATTATTTGTTGGCTAACAGCCAACCAGTTGACTTACTTAGTTATTTTGTCCTCCTGTCCTATTTATTTTAGGGAGAGATCTCTGGTTTAGTTTTATATTATTTTTATTTATTTATATAATGCCTAATAGTCAATTTTGTAGATATATTTGGCGCAAATTCTATAGAAATGATGCGCACGAATTAAGGGAATGCAATAATTTGTATTGTAGTTTGATAGCGAGAAATAAATGTACGTCAGCATCAAATGTAGTGTCGCGGTGCGATGGAACCTCAGCAGTTGGTAATCTGACAAAAATCATCGCCAATATTGAAGAAAAAACCAACCGCGTCATTGACGTCGCATATCAAGATGCACACACACACTGAGGAACATAAGTATTGATACAGTCAATCAAATTTACTTTTATAGAATTCAATGGGAAATTAAAACGAAGGAATTATTTGCACACATGGATTAGATACGGATATTTTAGGCCCTCCCATCAAACCTTTCCTTAAAAAGATCAGAAGCTAATCTTATCGATGATAGGGTCTGTGAAATCTACTGGCTCCCGCGCCCTAAACGAAGGAACACCGAGCATAGTACTAAGCCGCCGCCGAAATTTTTTTAAACACAGCCGCCGTCATTTACATTTTGGATAAGCAAATAACCATAAAGCGGATACATGGAAAGTGCTTTTCGATTTGATTCGTTTTATTGTCACAAGAGGTCGCCAAACATATATAAAAGAGAAGAATTTTTATAATAATAACAAAAATAAAGGAAATAATATGATTATATCTTTATTATTAGTTTATGTACACAGAGAGAGAACAGTTTTTGGAATAAACATCCAAAAAGGATTAAAAAAATGGATCCTGGCAAATCTTCTTATTTTAAAACACTGCATTAAAGTTATGAGTTGTCGAAAAAACTATGTGAAACTACAGAAGATTTGGATAGTTTGTAAGAAGTTATTATATATAATTTGATTCAATATGTTATCAAATTATGACATTTTATGAGGGGATATTTGAGATTACGCCATTTTTTTTTTGTGGAGAGCGATATAATTCGCAACACTTGACATTTGAATATAATGACCAAGTTTGGCATTAGACTTGAGATATTGTTAAGAATTATATCTGTTTTGTTGGCACGAAATCCACAAAAAAATATAAAATAATCGCATTACATTTTGTTGTTCCATTTTTTGAAAGACGTGATACAATACGTCTCTATCGGGCTTATACTTCAAAAATATGGTCCAAATACAGGGTTTTCCAATAAGACTGATATGAGTTCTTTGAAAAAAACCACACTTATTGTTAAGGAAATTCAAAAGTTTTTTATTTAATGTGAAGTACAATCGATACAATTAAATTCTAAATAAAACGTCATTCAACTTCTTCTGCAGGAACGAATTCGATGAACCCAATTTTCGAGCACTTTTTCCACTAAATCAAGTCGTATGTATGTCATGAATGGCACGTTCAATATTGACTTGTACAGCTTGAAGAGAGTCTGGTTAATTTCAAAAGGCCAATGACTTCAAATAACGCCACAAGAAATAGTCTAATGGTGTTAAATCACAACTTCATGGAGGCCATTCAATATTACAATTTCTTGAAATAATCGAATCTCCAAACGTTTTTCGCAACAATTCAATTGTTTCATTTGCTGTGTGGCACGTAGCCACAATCGGTCAATGGCAAAGAGATAGCTCTTAACGAGAGTTAAAGTATTATTCATATGTGTCAAGGTCGTAGGTAGAAAGGAAAGTGGATTTTTGGATTTTTAAAAAAATGGACTAAGCATCATTTTCAAATGTGAACGGAAAGTTTGTTTTTGCTCTAGCTCCTTAACGGTACGTCGGATCGGGAATCGGTCAATGGCGTAGGTCGACTAAAAAAAATTTTTTTTTGAAAAATGAAACACGAAAATTTGCGATTGGAGAACGATTATTTTGATAATAAAACTAAATAATTTAAACGCTGTTCTTGCTTATATCTCTCCATGATGAAATGGAAACACTACCGAATACAATGAAAAACAAATGACAGATCATGACATATTACAAATGGCCAAAACGTCACTTCCAAATCATATCATCCCTATTGGAAAACCCGTTACTTAAGTGTTCTTCACTAAAGATTTGAATTTTAGAAAATAATTTAAAAAAATGTACCTTAAAGCATTTTTGGTTTTGGTTTCGTAAAATAGTATGCCTCAAAGAAAGATTTGAGGTCTCGGACAAATTTTTTTTGTTTCATAGTGTTACATTAATTTGAAATGTAAAAAATTTGAATGGAATTGAAAAAAGCGTTGAGTCGCAATTGCAATCATATTTAAAATGATATACATTTGACAGATGTTTGTCTTATGTTTACTGGGTAAATTTTGTAATACAGTCAGAATTTATTCGGTTTACTTCTGTTTCAGTTACTTTCTGTCTATTGCAAAAATGTAATAGAAACAAATACAAAAATTGGTAGAGTTTTAATTGCTTGGTAGAATTGACTGCAGGTTCGATAGACACCACTCTATCATCTTCAGAATTCAGTAGCAATAGTGTATGTCTTTGACTTAAATCAGCGGAAATACTTATGGAAGTAGTAAATTGAATGTAACAAGAACCCGTATTTTGCCGAACTAAGTCAACCTACTAAAACTCTCATACCAATACATTTTTGTTTTTTGCTTGGGTTCGCTTCACACAGACCAACAATAAACTACAACAACACATTTTGTAATACTTTTTTCCAATCTGGTAACGCTGTTCCCAAAAGAGTTGCTGCGTTGGGAAATATCGACTTTGTCCTTTTGTTATCAATGTAGCATATTGTTCACTTGTCAACTAAAATGCGGCAATTTTGAGCATCATTCGATGATAAGTAATTTTAAAATGTTTACATGTTTTTCGCATTTGACAAATGAAAATAATTACTAAAACCAATATGAGGAGTATAGAAGATAAGTTAGAAATTTATACAAATTTGTTGAACCAAAACAATATAATATTCTATTTATACATTAGGCTGATCCTAAACATGTCTGATTACGGAAAAATATATATTTTTGCGAGGACACCTTTTATCCCTGCCATCCACTCATGTTTCGATTTATAACGTATTTCTGCATTTTTTATTTTTTTTTTTCAGGCGACAAGTCTGTCATGTCTAAGATTTTAAAATTGTTGACCAAATTAAAAACAATCGTATGCATCACTATTTTTGAATTATTTTGCAATGTTCTGGCATCTCCCTCACAAACTACCACATTTCGTGTTATTTTTATCTGAAAATAGAGGTAAATTTTAGACGGTTTACTCGATTGAAATTTTCATCATTATATAACTTTCAAATATGTATATCGTTACCTTGATATAGAAAGATCCCAACCCACTTTTCTAAAAAACTATTGTAAAAACTAAATAAATAAACAGTATCCAAACGCTAAATATGTGTCGCTTTTTTTATTTATAAACTTTGAAAAGATTTTGAAAACTTCAATCACAAGTTTTTTCGTCAATATTTTGTGTTAAAAAACCAAACTAATTTTTTGTAATAAAACTCAAAAAGCCCAATATAATTTTAGGTGTTAAAAAGCAAAATATATAAAAATACCAAAACGCTAAATCTTTGTTTTCCGTCAATATTTTACACGTTTTTCCGTCAATAACGAGTGCCAATAACTTAAATAGCCATATATCATTTAAATTGTTAAATTGAAAATAAATAAAAAAATGTATCGCAAAATCTGTGTTTTTATTAATATTCGGCTTTGAAAAGTTTTTTTTTGCCAAATCAGCTATTAAATTGTTCATTCTGTTTTTCATTCTCATGAAAACCCATGTTTTCCTTGGTTTGGCCCTTCTTTATATACAAATAGGGATACGTAATTTTAGGCAAGAAATCGTTTTGCCTTTTTGGAATACATCGTCATTTAGGAATGAATATCGAATTTCTGTACTTTAATCAATTGATTAGCTTAAAAAGTTAAACAATTAATAAAAGTACTGTGACTAAACCTGCATCTGTCATTGTACGAAGCTACAAAATTGCATACATGTCAGTGGGCAACACTCTGCGGGTTGGTCATCCGTTTGTCTGCAGTGCTTCAGCAACACGTACACTCGAAAGAAATCCCTCGTCCCTAGACGACGCCTCATGTTTTGCATTTTCAGTTCAAGATGTTTTCTGTTGTTGATTCATTGAATTTCTGTTCGGTTCTTCCTTCATTCAGTAGCTTATTTAAATACCGCACACGTTTACATGAACCAAATAAACAGAACTCAAAAACTGCGCCGGTATTCTGTTTTATCTACGCGAATGTACGGCAAATTCTGGATAGCCCGCGCGGATTAGTAGTACTTCCATTTGACTATTTGTGATTGTCTAACTTTACAATATTTATGGCCGGTTCTTCCCCAGAAAGATGAGCGAAAGTGGGCAAGGCGATAGCAATAACAAAAATGCTTAGAGAATACACAAAGTGTCATATGGTCGACGACAATATTGCCAACAACTACGACCTGTAGGCCGATAGAAGGCTATCAAGAATGGATTTGGAATTATTCCCCAACTTTTTCTCCCAGTGCAAGCAGTCGCGTATGGTTGTTGTCATCGACGACCAGAGAGACGAAATATTCTCATGCCGCTTCTGAGTGTGGCCGGCCAGTGGTGAGTAGTACGCGCCGTCAAATGGCAAATACTCCCACTATCGATGTGCCAAATATGTCAGAAGCAACACAAACAGGTATTTTTAAACGACAACATTAAATAACAGTTTCTTGCTGTGCATATGTATGTTGGTGTCGGTGTCGTTGTCGGTGTAAACAAAATTTCTTAATGACACTGGCCGACAATAAAAATCATTTCATTTCAATTTTTTTTTGTCCCAAAGATGTCTAGTCTATGAAGATCAATCTATCGAATAAAGAGTAAAAAAGCGAATTATCCCAATCTTCACTAAATAAATAGAGCGTCAAATATAAAACCCAATACTTATGTATTTTACTGGAAAAGAAGTTGCACTTCAAACCCAACATTTTGAAAAAAGCAAAGGCTGTGTTAGCGCTATATACCTGTAAAAGGCCAATAGGTAAACATTATGGGGTGAACACGCGTATAGTTTTTTTGTTGTATACGGCAGTAGTCAGGTGGACAGCTCTGGAGAAATTCTCCCTCTGCCCGGTACTAAACAAGGTTCAGCGAATGGCTGCTATATGGATCACTGGTGCGCAGAAAACGACACCAACTGAGGCACTAAATGTTGTACTACATTTAATGCCGCTAGACATTATATCAGTGCAATATGCCACATGTACTGCGATTAGACTTAAGGAACTGTTACTATGGTCAGGAAATGGCTACGGACATAGTGTCATTCTAGACAGAATGCCTGACCTTGTGGGCACTGTTGATCGTGTGATACAGAACTTATGCAATGACTGAACCACTCTTTGGCAAGATATATCTCACTCTTATACCTGTTAGGTCAGAATGGAATGGTCGTATCCCAGGAAATGGGAGGTAGCGGAATGGCTGAAAATTAATGATCTGACCAAAGTCGGTATAATTATTTTCTCTAATAGTCAGGTTGCTATCAAGATTCTGGAAACTATAGGGTGATTAAAGTAGAGATACTTTTTTCAATAGCCTTTTTTTGACAGAGCACGTGTGAGTCGTGTCATGCTGTCATGTTATTTTTGTTAAGTATTGTTTGGCATTTCATCATGGAAATACTTACGCCTGAACAACGTTTACAAATTATTCAGTTTTATTATCAAAATAATCGTTCGCCAATTGCGCTAAGTCCATTTTTTTTAAATCCAAAAAAAACACTTTCCAGTCGACCCAAGACCTTGACACCCATGAGCAGTATTTTAGCTCTCGTTAAGAGCTATATTTTTGCCATTGACCGATTCCCGACCCGACGTACCGGAATCATCGGTCCATATTTATTCAAAAATGATGCCGGTGAGAACGTAACCGTCAATGGCCACCGTTATCGTGCCATAATAACCGACTATTTGATGCCTGAAATTGAAGCTCGTGATCTCGACGACATTTGGTTCCAACAAGACGGCGCCACTTCCCACACATCGCATCAATCAGTGGATTTATTGAGAGAACACTTCGGTGAGCAGATAATTTCACGTGTAATATCACACCGTTAGACTTTTTCCTGTAGGGATATGTAAAGTCTAAAGTTTATGCGGACAAACCCGCTTCGATTCAGGTCTTGGAGCAAAACATCACGCGTGTCATTCACCAGTTACCAGTCGAAATGCTCGAACGAGTCATCGAAAATTGGACACAACGAAATGGACGAATCTTCAAAAAAGAAATGCCAAACAATGTTCTTTCAAATGATAATAAACATTCCCCATTCAATTTTAATTTTCTTTAAAAAGTAGGGAACCTCGAAATGGATCACGCTATATATTCCTGATTTCAGAAACTGCCCTCAAGTGGCACAGAACTCTCAACGAGGTGGCTGAACTGTTCAATATTCACCTGATGTGGGTGCCGGGCCACAGGAACTGCAAGACAGATTAGCTTGCAAGACTAGAAACTACCTTACACGCTTCAGGGGACTGGAACATGTTGGCATGTCTCTAGCGAACTTCAAGCACTTCTTGAGAGAAAGTGCACTTACGGCAACAAATGGCTGGTAACAGACGTTTAAACTATGTTCAACTTAAATTCTACAAATTCGCCCTTATTATGTTTAATATACAAAACGACAGACCAAATCCGATCCGTAATGTACATACATACATACATATATACATAAGTTCATATGTAAATGGTTAGAATAATAGATGTGATTTGTGACGAATAGTCTCACATGTCTTGGTCACACTGTTAAATGCTGTCACTAAGTATTTAGTAACTAATTTGCCATTTCCATGCTCTGTGAACGTTATCGAGTTCTATGTGAAATTTGAGTTGATTTGGACAGACAAAATGACAAACACGTTCGACACGGACGACGTGAATTGGTTGCCCTCACTCCATACTCTGCGTTGAACTTGAGAACCTACGCACAGAACCTTCGCGAAAACAACGGCGATAATAATGCTGTGAACTGAAAATTATCGCTTTGTGGAAATAGTGTCAAGGAAATTTTCAATTTATTTCCAAACGTCCAAAACGAAAAACCCACCACCCAACCAACCCAGTCCAACTCAACTCACAATGAAGTTGAATTCCCCCTCTCTATTTAAATGGGCGCAAATCGCGTGTGTTGCACGCCACACACTAATCACCGCCAACTGAATGTGACGGCAATTGTTGTTGGATTTGTTTGCGATTCGATATTACGAATCCATTCGCAAATCGCCACAAATTGTAACCATATTTTATGCAATTACAGATCTTAATAGACTCCCAATTACACGGACAGATGCATGTCGAGTGCCTATCTAGCTATGTATGTAGATGTCCACATAAATACCAGTCTGATATCAGTCACCGACTGTGGGAACATCGCTACTAAGAATCTCTTCACGCAATTGTCCACTCACAAACACACACTCTGTCGACAAGTAGATACGAGTATTATATAGTTTTTCGGTTCCTACTGGCAAAAACATGTGGGACAATGTGGAGGAGACATTGGCTGACTAATGCCAACTTATGGACGGGCAATCTATTTCAGATGAGAGGAGTAACTATACAACACGAGGGACACACATGGTTTGACAACAATGCCACCGACTACCACACGGGGCTACGATCACTTTCCATGTTTTGGACAACAACAAAAAACATTTGTTTATCTTCACACCGATTATTTCGCACTCTCTCTCTCTCTCTTTGCATAAAAAGTGTTTGTTTATCTTTGCTTCAGTGATGCCAACTTCTTACTTGCAGCCTAGTTCTTTTCAATTTTTATACCCTCCACTCCGATTGTAACACTTCAAAATATTGATCAGAGACCCCATAAAGTCTACATATTTTTAATCGTCGTAAAAATCTAAGACGATTTACCCATGTCCGTCTCTTGTATTGACGATATAATCTTCAATAATTGAGCTAGATGGCTGAAATTTGGTATAGATACTTCTTATAGCTGCAGGTAACTTAGAATTGAAAATGGGCAATATCGGTTCATTTTTTGATATAGCCCCCATATGTAGCATCTCCCCGATTTGACTTCTTAACGTCATAGGGACTACACATTTTAACTGATCGGGCTAAAAATTGGTAAGGGTTTATTTATAACCGTAATCTTTCATAACGGTAGTCGTAGGATTTAGTCCCCACACAAAGGTCCCTCCAGAATTGGGCTGAAATTTGGTAATATGAGTTTGTTTCTAACCAAAGCAATTCACATGCGATCAATGGTGGAGGGTGTATAAGATTCGGCATGCTTCACTAGTTTTTTATTCATTCACTCACCCTCATTAAAATTGTTTATCGTATTCATTCTCTTATAAAAGAGCAATGTCAATTTGTCCCTTCCATTTTTATTTCATTCAACTTGTCCTACCCCGACTCCTAGAAAATATGAAACTTTTGCCTTAACTGAATTTATTTTTAGTAAGGAACTCCTACTATAATTCATTTTTATACCCTCCACCATAGGATGGGGAGTACATTCATTTTGTCACTCCGTTTGTAACACCTCTAAATATTGATCTGAGACCCAAAAAGGGTATGTATCGTCTTAAAATTCTAGACGATTTAGCCATGTTGTAATCACGTTACAATTTATAATACTTGAGCTAGGTGGCTGAAATTTGATATAGATACTTCTTATAGCTGCAGGTAAATTGAGATTGAAAATGGGCAATATCGGTCCATATTTTGATATATCACCCATATAGATCATCGGTCCGATTTGACTTCTTAATGCCATAGAGACCACAAATTACAACTGATCGGGCTTGGGTTTATTTATACCCGGAAACGCTTACTTCTTTGTGCTGTGTTGTCAATTGGCGTCCTATCGAAACGGTTACATTTTGCTCTTTGATTAATTTTGACTCTGAAGTAAATTTTGACTGTTGACTCCCTGTATTTCGTTACATTTTTCTCATAATATATAGAAAATGAACATAGTATAGAAATATAAATTGTTTTTATGTTATTACATAATGTTCAAAAATCGTTGATTTAGACCATACATTGCCATTATATTATTAGAATTCTTCAAAATGAAAATAAATTGTCCATTCTGGCAACACTGCCTCATCGAATATTAATAAGACCACCGAAAGAAGGCGAAAAAATGCAGCTTAAACCCGGTTTCCTGAATGGAAGTCCGTAACAATTTTCTTACACGCTTTAGAATTTAGTTCATTTGGACTTTTTTTCGATAAATTTCTACGCGTTTTCAAATTTATTAATAACCGACCACACTGTTTTCCTTGATTTTTAATTGTTTTTTGTTTCTCTCTCTCGTTGGCTGAGATTTACTTTGTTTGTGGGCGGTTTGTTTTTGGTGTTGTTGGCCGACATTGAACTCGAACTGTCAAAGATTGGACACGGATCTGTTTGGTGTTTTTGGGCCATGTCCGTATGCACACTGGCGAAGGAAACCATTAAAGAAAAATAGCCAATGAATAAAATCACGCGACCATTCCATAGTTTGTAATTCGCCCGTTACGATTCACTAAATGGATTATGGCAGATATACATATGTAACGTGTGAACGACTTCCCATTGCACAGTGGTATCTATGACTTTTAATTTGTTAAATGGAATATTTCTATGCACTTACCAATGTATATATGGGCATTTTTTCCCAGGCAACACTAAAAAATGTCTTATCTATATTTTTGAAACTTTTTCTTGAGTATTTCTTTTAGCACTTTAATCACATATCCTGCACCACGTTTACGCATCATTTGAATAACAAACTTTTTCAATCTTGGCTTCAAATGATGGGATTAGACTTTGTACATCTTTCTTGGTAAACAGTTAGAGAAATATTGTAGGATATTGCCACTAAAAAAAATATATTTTAATATCACCTTTTCTATATACATTTTGTGCTGTCCGAAACGTGCCGTCCGGAATTTAACAAAAATCTAAATATGGGCATTTCATAGAAAGTTCAACCGAGACCGAAAATTAAAATGTTAATAAACAAATTATATAAAAAATTACAGTATAAATAATCACATAAAATGTTTTATTTTGATTTTCAAAGCGTGTCGCGTTCGGAATCGTGAGTGTACACATAAAGAAAAATGTCATACTAAATTCAAGTAAAAAAATCTTATTTTAAGCCGAATTCGTAGTTACAAATTTACGTTCGTACTAAGCTTTGCTTAAAACAATTAGAAAACTGCTTTCATTGAAAAAATCAAGGCTTACAATAAGTATATAATACTTGAAATCAAGTAAGCATTTTTAAAAAGGGAAATTAAGCCTAAGAAGTAAGAAAAAGTAAGCCTACTTTAATCTCTGAGAGGTAGAACAATTATAGAGCATAATAAAATTACCCTCTCAAACACTCTCATTTAAGTGGTTGATTTTGGCTGAAGCAACACACGCAAATAAATAGACCAGATGTATAAGTACAAGGTGGCGCAAAAGTAACCTTTCGATGTTTTTTGGCTGTAATTTAAAAAAAAATTAAAAACTTTGATTCTTCTTGTGGATTATTTTTATTTGGTCTTTTAATTTTTTTTACATCAAGTCGAGAATATGATGTCATGTAAATGGCCGCCGCCACAGTTGATTGTCATTTGAGCCCTTTTTATGGCATTTTCCATCACTTTGGCCAAAACTTCCGGCGATAGGTCCTCACATTCTTGACGGATATTGTCTTTAAGAGCTGCAAGAGTCTGAGGCTTGTTGACATAAACCCGCGACTTCAAAAAGCCCCACAAAAAGAAGTCTGGAGCGGTCAAATCAGGCGATCTTGCTGGCCAGTGCAAATCGCCAAAACGGGAGATTAGGCGCCCGGGAAATGTGTGCCGTTGCACTGTCCTGTTGGAACCACATGTTTTCCAATCCCAATTCATAGAGTTGCGGCAAAAAGAACTCGTTGATCATTGCTCTGTAGCGCTCACCATTCACAGTAACCGTTTGGCCCGCGACGTCTTCGAAGAAAAAAGGTCCGATGACTCCTCCAGCGAAAACAGCACACCATACAGTGACTTTGAGCGGGTGTAATGGCTCTTCGTGGGTTACACCCGGATTTTTAGTGCCCCAGAAGCGTAAATTTTGCTTATTTACGTACCCGCTAAGATGGAAATAGGCCTCATCACTCATGATTATTGGTCCGACCGATTATTGGTCAAATAAATAGTCAGCAATATTCCGCGTTCTGGAGCAGTGTAGCGTAACATTGTTTATTAACGTGTATTTCGCATGTGTTTACTACACAAATGTCAAAACAGAACTGACATTAGGGGCCAATCGCAAAATTTATAGCATTTTCTGATAGGAGGATTACTTTTGTGCCACCTTGTATAAGTATAATCATTTGTGCGCAACGATATTCAGTTGGTTTACTGTACAAGCAGTGTTTGTAAATTCATTACTTGGCGAGATTTTTTCTATTTAAGATGACAGAAGTTGTTAATAATTCTTGTTCGTTTATTTTGACATCCACTTTTTGCATTATTTTCAATATGGAGGCAAAAATGGTACAATATAAATGATATATATGTATAAAGCGAACGAAAGCACAATAAATCAAGTATGATCGGCTTAAATCAAGTACTGATTAGGATTGAAGTATTGATTGGCTGTTTATTAGGTTTTAAAAAAGCTATAGCAACGTTCTACCTAATTTCATAACGATGTTAGTCTTTCCATGATGAAATGCCAAACAATACATATCAAAAATAACATGACAGCATGACACGACTCACACGTGATCTGTAAAAAAAAAGCTATTGAAAAAATTATCTATACTTGGATCACCCTTTATAAATCTGTATCGATTTTCTTCAAACTTGTCAAAGTTCGTTTCTGTAGCAAGAAACTTCACTGCCAAAATGTAGTTATGACTGTTAAATATAGTTTTTATAGCACTTGGATACGAAATCGGACGTAATATTTAGGTAGTGCTATATTTAAATCTGAGCCGAATGAAACTCCTCTCTGCTAAAGTTCATGATCATCCAATGTTAAATAAAGTATATGTGGCACATTGATTCCAAATCGGAAGGAACGTATATATGGTGGCTATATCTACTTTAGAACCGATTCCGTTCAAAATTTACAATGTTCATTCCTGGTTCACTAAACTCTTTTGTGCCAAATCTAGTAATGATCAGATGTAAAGTACTAGTTCTATCGCGCTCAAATGTCAAATATATTGGAGCTATATCTAAGTCGGAACCTGTTTTCATCAATTTCAATACGGTTCGACCTCGATGCGGAAAAATTTTCCGTGCCAAAATTCATCAGGATTCTGTCCAGAATTGCGGCATGTACTTTGATTACAAAGTTTACATGGACCGCGGACGGACAGACTTCGAATCAGCAGGTGATTCTGAGTCTATCCGTACACTTTAAGGATGTTCTAGCTCTGGGTCTATTATTTTAATGCGTTACAAACATATGGACCAAAACACAATTGTAATAACCTCATTAAAAGAGCAATCAGAACCGGAAAATAAAAAACATTCCTTAAGAAAACGAAACCAAATTAAAAAAATCTAATTAAAATTGTTATTTAAATATAAATAACAATAACAATTTATGCATATGTTTTTCGTAAAATCAAAAATGGAAGATTTCAAACGATTTTGGTAGAAATTTCAGACAATTTTGGTAGAAAAAATATAGTGACAACACAGATTGTGGGGCATATCGATCCACGTTTAGATATACCCCACCTATAAAGTCTCCTCTGATGCCACTTCTTATAGCTCCAGACGTTCAGATGTTATCCTGATATTATTCTGTAGTTTGATTAATTGATTTTTTTCTATGTAGGCAGGACGAAGCGACTTATTACGGCGACATGCGACGCAAGCTTGTTGACAAAGAGTGTATTTATAAACAAGCAAAGTCTCACAAAATGAAAATGTATACGTCAAATTGAGTGAATCAATATGAAAAGCAAATTATGTAAATTGGATGTGAGTGAATGAATGCAAATTATAAAATTCAACAATGGAAAGAAGTCAAAAAAGTCGCAGGGCAACGTCGCATCGTGTAAAACTGATCTGATACATACATAAATGTTTATTAAGACATTTACATATACATATTTACCTTTTTTCCATTTTATCCTTTCAGATACAATACTTCATAATCATAGCACCATTTTCATTAAGAAAGGACACCCCAAGACACACGCATCGGCAGTAGAATTAGGGTAATATTGGAAACTTGGTGAGATCCCCACCACCAACTAATACTTGACAGCTGACTTGATTGACCTGGGCAGAGCGCATTAAACCAAAGCCGAACAGATACATAACCCTTACAAAATGGTGGATTACTATAAAGTTTTAGATGTAGCGCGTTCAGCGTCAGATGGTGAAATAAAAAAGGCGTAAGCAAATCTTGTTGTATATTGGAATTCATTTGTTCAATTGCCTCTCGTTCTTGCCTCGCAGTTACAGAAAATTAGCATTAAAGTGGCATCCAGATAAAAATCCAGATAACCTTGACGAAGCCAATAAACGTTTTCGGGAATTATCGGAAGCCTACGAAGTTTTATCAGACGGTAAGTTTAACTATCTGGCAAATAATTTGCTCCTTCCTACATTCCAAATACAGATAATACCCCCGACCTTTTGGAGAATACCCAACATAACCCACATACATATGTATACTGATATTCTTCTATTTTTCAATATGTGGACGAAACTGCTCTTGTGATCGGAGTGCAGAACGTAAACGAAAAATATACGACACCCGCTCGACCTTGCACAAGAGCAGCTACAGCAATTCTTCATCGTACACATCAGGTGGCAGTTATGGCGGTTCGAATGGCTATCGTTACCGGACAACTGGTGCCAAAGACTACGACGATTATATACCCAGTTATGGTTATGGTTCGTCAAAGCGTGGTAATCGCTATCAAGGTTTCACTTTTAGGAATCTCTTTGAGTCCACACCATTCCACAAATTGTTCGGTAAACAAGCTAAGCTCGCTGCAATTCCTATAGAACCACCTAATAATTAAAACAATTTTTAGATGACCCTACTTGTTCCTACTAAATGCTATTAGAGGCCAAAAGAAACAGCGAATATATTGCCACAGACACTCGCTCCAACTGATGACGATGACTGCATCGTTGTCTGTTTGAGTTCTGGGGACTGTGCACGTGTGTGGCAATTGATGTACAGTATTTTAGAAAAAAACTTTTGCTTTTGGAAATAACTTGAAGTTTCATCAATTGGTTGTACAGAGAATAGTAAGAACAAAAATTATCGCATACGAAGTTATTCCTTCCGACCAAAATGTCAAAATCCATCAGTTACGAAGGAATAGGAATAGGAATTGTTACACGCGAAAAAACAGAATTCCGCGAACATAGCTTGAACTTTTTTGCACTTGTTGATTAATATAAATTTTTTAAATGTGACAATTATAAAAAATTCGGTTAAATCGGTCGCAAAAAACCTCACTCGCAGAAATCAAATTCCTATTCGTTCGTAACTGTCACATACTCGGTATGGGAAGGAATGTGCTTAAATTCTATAGTTTTTGCATTAGAATTCTTGAACATAATATTTTCTTTTCGAGTTGATGATAGTGAAAAATAAATAATATAAAATGTATCTTTGTAGATTTCTTGCCTAGAATTGTATTAACTGAAAGAATAATGCTATCAGATATTCCTATAAAATACAAAATAAAACAAAATTTGAAATTAGAAAGACCTGTTTTCGGTAAAAAGTTTTCTTGCGTCTACGTCAACTCTTCCAAATAAACTTTCTTAATTATTACCGGAGTTCTGAATACGTTCGGATCACTTCTGTGGTTTTTATGGTACACAGAAAAAAATAATAAACTGTATTCAATTATGACATTTGTAAAGTCAGTTTAAAATGTGATTTCAATAACACAAAATTTCAGTTCAAACTGACCTGTTAACAAAATTATATTATTTATCAATGCAGTTGAAAACCTTATTCATTTGAAAATTTGGTTAGGTTATGTTAGGTTAGGTTTAATAGAGGAGACGTTTAAAACGTCTCATGTCCATGGACATACACTTAAGCCAGTGGTTCGGCTGTTGTGCGCTCCTTATTTATGATTTTCATACAAATTTGGTTAAAAAATTGATTGACTCAAATAAACAATTAATTAAAAAAATTATCCGCACATTTTCGGATACACAAGAACTCGTTTTGACGAAGAGTTCTACCACTGCACTGGAGGAAGATAATTAATTACTAAAAAAAACCACAGTTTCTCGATATAAAAATAATCGCAATATTATTCTTAATAATTCATCAAATTAGCAAATGATAATTATTACCAATATTGAAATGATTTCCTTTACACCAATTGAAATTAACTAACAGAGTAGAATTATTTCCCGCAAAAGATTCGGTTTGAAAGCACTGTGCACTGTCTGTTGTCTTACTGGCCCACTGTTGAATTGCTGCGCTACTGTTCCGTTTAGTTTCGTGTTCAATTTCATTGCTGTTGTTGCTATTGTTGCCGTTGTTAATGATAATGATGTGTTTTCTAATTCGTTATTGAGTATCGAGAGTCTAACAAAAACAATCACTGCATTGGAATAACATTGCCAAATCTTGGACATGATGAAACATCAACAGCAATCTCGAGATTGTTAAAATATCATGCATTGCCACAACTCACACTCGTTCGAATTTATATTTTTGTTGTTGTTATTATTATTTATTTACATTTCCTACTAATTCCGCTACCAATTATCGGCTTTTGCATCCATGTGTCAGTAAATACTTAAAAACAATAATAAAGGCTTTCCTTTTAAGTTTATTTTCGATTAACATTTGTTTTTTTATATTTAGAAAGTTTTACATTTACCACTTAAACTAATTGCAATTTACCCCATCAAATTTAGGTTGCAAATTGCATTGCGTTTTTAAATCGAAAGATAAGATATGAATTTTAATACTAACTAGAAAAAACTGTTGAAAGTTTTAATAATAACCTTGACCAATTAATCATTCTCCACAAACATAAATGTCAAAAGAAAAGGTAAAATTCTCCCCGCTATTACGCAACATCCAATATTCAGATACCACAAAGTGCGTAACCCAGTTCTGTAAACCAATCGAGCAACATTGCGGAGTTGCAAGAATCTGAAGAGAGAAGTGGCAGCCCTAGATCTGTCAAAAGCGGTCGACACAGTAGACCATTCCCTGCTGATTTCCGACATAATGAACTCCACCCTTCCAAATGATGTCAAACGTTGTCTCTCCAACTATCTTAATTGTAGACAGGCCTTCGTTGAATTCCGAGGTCATAAGTCGCAAGAAGTGTGTGTCACAAGGCTGCCAAGATTCCTGACCCTCTCAGTGACATTTCGGTGGTGTCGTGTGCAGATGATTGTTCCATTAATTCATCTGGCGTAAATATAGACGCCATAAGACGTCATGCGTATCCCCAATGTGCAAAATCTGAATATTCTCTGGTAGGTCTTCGACATCCTTCTTCTCTTTTCTGCGCACACATCCTCATCAACATGGAATCCAGGAACAAGGTCCTAAAAGTGCTAGCTGACTCCTTCTGAGGCAAAGATAAGGAGACTCTGGTAGCGACTTATATGTCAATTTCTCTCTCTCTCCTTAACTATGCAGCTCCAGTGTGGACCTCCTTTCTGAGGGACATTCAATGGAGAAACCTTCAAACGTCCCAAAACAATGCACTGCGAAACCCGTTGTGTCCAAATGACGAATGTGGTTCACCTTCACGAGGAGACCAGGATACTGCATTGTCAGATTATGTTGTCTGATAACACTGTGCTCGAAATTGACACATTAAAAATGTAACAGAAAGGAGACCCTATGGATATATCTATTTCGATCTTGCTGAATCCAATGGAGCTAGCCGTTTTTCTAGGTTAGCTCTTGTTTTCGCGATATTCGACCGCAAAGTTTGCAAAAAAATCAGAGAGGTTAGTTATCTCGGAGGTGATTTTGAAGTGGAAGACTTCCAAAAATGCGCTTCGGTCCAAAGAACGAAATAAAGGGAACCCTTCGAGAATTATATCTCTCAAAATGGTCAACCACGCTTCTCAACCCTTTACCCTCGAAAGAGTGCAATCAAATCTTACCATATGTCAAAAGCCATACAAAATGTCGACATTTTTAGTTTGTGTCTTTGAGAAAAATGTACCTCGCGAAAAATTACTATGAGTCTCCTTTTAACATATTTATGAAAAATTAACAGGTTTCACAATTTAGCACGTTTTGTTGGTTACCTTTGAAATTTCCATTAAAACTAACCAAAAAATAATTTACAAAAATGTAAGTCAAAAAAAATTATTTCAAATATTTTCAGCTTTGAGCCGAAAAATACACAAATTATGTAAAAACTCGAAATTTGCTTAATTCTCGTAAAAAAGTTGAGAAAAGACATAGTATTTCTTCGCGAGGAATATTTTTCTCAACGATGCCTACTAAAAATGTCGACGATATGTATGATTTTTAACTTATGATAAGATTTTATTTCACTTTTTCAGGGGTAAGAAGCGTGGACGACTGTTTTGAGATAAATAATGGTCCAAATGTTCCCTTTATTTCGATCTTTGGACTGAAGCGTATATTTTCGGTCTTTCACTTCAAAATAACCAAAGAGATAAGTCACCTCTCTGATTTCCCAACAAACTTTGTGAGCGAATATCACGAAAACAAGAGCTAACTTAGAAAAACGGCTAATGCCAGTGGATTCAGCATGGCCGAAATAGGTCTATCCATAGGGTCTCCTTTCTGTTACATTTTTGGACTAGCACATTGTAATTAACACATTATGTTGTCTGACTGATAGATCCTGCATGCATGTCACCAGTCTAGTCATCCAAACCATCACATTTTGATGCAGTATCCACTTCCTCGACAAATCCGGACGGACTGCAGTGGGTATCGCGATGACATCCAAGATGTCAACCGATTGTCTAAGCGAATGTCCTGAAAACATAAATTGCTATAGATTCAATAGTCCTAAATGAACACCCTCCTGCGATATCGGACACTGAGCGACAACTCCCGAGGCAAACGAGATGTTACGATCAGTTACGATCCGGTTGAAGCGGTATCCTCAACTGCTACCGAGAGCGTATTGTCCAAGGAACTGCAAATCGTTTCCCATATTACCAACAAAGCCCTCATGGCTTTATGCATTTATTCCCTTACCCAAATAAGCCCACAAATTTGCGTTCCATATATTTATGGCTAAGGCCCACTAAGGTGACACAATTTCTCCAGCTTCCAACTCCAAACTCAAAAATTATTTAATTCTATATTTTCAGGAAAGAACTATCGCCCACAGCTCATCTTTTACAGTAGCAACGTCTGGCTATATTTTATAAAATAACTATAACTTCCACAAGTTCGATCCAATTTTTATTTTTGAAAGTTTCTTTATTGACATCAATCCTTAAAATTTAAAGTGAATTAATTAGCTATATAAGGCTCTACAATGTACATTATCACGCCACTTTTTATAGTAAATAACTTTTATACCATTATACTGAAATACTTTTATTTTTTTACAGTATTTGGCTTTCACAATGCCTACAGTTCAGTGAAAAGTGGCGCATTTGCCACACCTCTTTTGGTACCATTTTTATACCCTCCACCATAGGATGGGGTTATATTCATTTTGTCACTCCGTTTGTAACACCTCTAAATATTGATCTGAGACCCCATAAAGTATATATATTCTTAATCGTCGTAAAATTCTAAGACGATTTAGCCATGTCCGTCTGTCCGTCCCTGTGTCCGTCTGTGGTAATCACGCTACAGTCCGCAATAATAGAGCTAGGTTGATCAAACTTGGTACAAATACTTCTTATAGTTGCAGGTTGTTTGGGATTGCAAATGGGCGATATCGGTCCATATTTAGATATAGCTCCCATTATAACAGCTAACTTGTTGTGATTCCTACTGTTCTCATCTACTATATTTTTTGTGTTTTCGGTGTTATTTTCTTTAGGTTTGAGTTATTTTGTGAGGTCACCTGCTATCCATGGTGGAGGGTATATATGATTCGGCATGGCCGAACTTAACGCTTTTACTTGTTTCATTTCACAAAGGTACCAAATCCAAGCAAAATTGAATAGTTCATAACTTTATTGTTAGACACAGTGCAATGTTTTTGTAAAGTACCAGGTCCCTTCTGGTATCCCCACATAAATTGACAAAATCATATGATCAATCTATCACCTATATGTCTTTGTATAGGGTGGGCCATTTAAAATTTAAAATTTGTATTGACTATAAAAAAGGACTCATATTTTTTTCAAATTTCTGGTTATATTGTATAGGTTGAACTTTGTCATTTTAATAATGGAACACAATATCATTCATATGATTACCACGACTGGCTCGGCAGTACCTCATCCGATAAACGCAATTTTTCATTACATTTTCGATTGTTTCGGTAGAATCTCTTCAATGGCTACTTCGATTTCATTTTTCAACGCTTCAATTGTCTCTGTCTCCAAATACTAAAGTCTCTGACCATGAATAGAAAATATTTGTAATTAAATATGTTGTTTAGACTGGGATGTTTGCTTCAATATGCTATGTTAAGTAGTAATTTTTTATTACAACCTTGTCAAAAACACTATTAAACGTCTAAGTACATAAATTAGTAGCTGAGTTTACCGATTTTATTAACATTATTATGCTATCCACATTTGTATAAGATAAACCGACAGTTGATCTGGGCAAAGCATTTTTATGTACGAAACAATTACCTACATACATATTTAATGCTTCTTCTTCTAAAACTGAATTATTGTCTGCTGAATCGATATTTTATTTGTGCTCAGAAAGTGCACTTTTTGGATAGAACATTAGGGTTACAAAGTTACGGCAAAAATGAGAGTCAATGATTAGCTGCAAACATTTATGTTAAAATTCTGAAATGTCGCGAATAACACGAACCATTGTGACCTGACAAGTAACAATCGAGAGGTGTCATATCGTACGACCATGGAGGCCAATGAAAGGTCCATTTCTCTAAATCAAATTATCTCCAAATTTTGATTTCAACAACACTATGCACAATTTTTTATTTGTGTCCGGGACCTAAAAGCTTTTTTTGTATAGATTGAGGCAAACTATTTTATGAAACCAAAACTAAATTTTTTTAAAAATGTTTTTTCTAGAATTGCAATTTTCATTGAAGATACCTTTAGTATTTGAACCATATTTTTTAAGTAAAAGCTCTATAAAGCCGAGATACCATTTAAATTAAAGGAAATTGTGAGCGCTAAAAATGCTGAAACCATTACTTTCATGTAGAAACCTTAGTTACTGTAGTTAAAACAATTAGAAAAAAAGTTTTTTTCTCAAAAACATCGTTTTTTGCTGTTCCATTTTTTGAAAGCTAGCATCCTAACGAAGAAAACAGTTCCTATTTGAAATAGGGAAATTCGAAAAAATAATTTTTCATATTTTTTATTTTGGCAATTTTGTTTGGGAGGTACTAAAAGGGGTGTGGCAATATCGCCCATTTTTTATTATACTATGGGTGCTATAAAAACATTACACTGTACAAATTTCAAGTATTTCTATGGACTTGAATCAAAGTTATAAGCCGTTAACTTTTAGTGCAAAATGGTCCATTTGCATGCATAGTCCATCTTTGACCTTAGCCTGAGATACAAAAAAATCTTGACATATACCAAATTTAAAGTCAATCCCTTTGGATCAATTGTGACTCCCTTCTGTTCGGTCTATTGTTGTTGTATGGTCTACGGATGGGGGAAAATGAAAACGGATGATAAAAGTCAAATAGGACATGTGATGTAGGAGAGGTTAAAAAGAAGAGAATAGGAAAGGATATGATCGATAGCATCGAATGCTCACACACACAGACTGACTACGATCCTGATTATCGTTTCTTGATAATCACGTTCACTCTGCGTGTGTGTGCACCGATGCACGCACGCGTTCGGAGCATCAATGCCAGTCAGAATGCATTTTTGCTAATGCAAAAGGAAACTCGGATGGCTACCCACGTACGCATGCTTGTATCCAGGTTACCTTGATCGGAAAGATGGTGTGGTTGTACGGTGAAAGTGAAAGAAGAAGAGAAGAGTAGAATGGTAGAAGAAACTAGTTACGTTTATTAAATTTCAAAATAAACTATCCGGTCCCAGCAGACGTTTTTCTGTCCGTCCTTTTTGTGGTGTATGTATTGGTTTTATATTCCACGATATTTTATTAAAAAATTTTATCATTCTGAGTTTTAGGAAAAAATCAACAGAAAAATGTATATTGGACGTAGGTCAAATTATTTTCAAGACAAACAACATATCGTCATCAGAAACGAAAAAGGGCCTATCATCATGTTTGAAAATTTTACAGGAGAAAATCACACACGCATGATTTATAACTTGTTTGTGAAAAGTTGAGTGCAATAGGATTTTTTTAACTATGAAAAAAGAAATTTTTTGTTGTTAGGCCGTTTTGAATTTCGTTAATAAATTTGGCATTTTTAATATTACGCCGCTAAAAATTTGTCAGGATGTGTATTTTGATACAGTGTACCGAAATCCATCAAAAACTGAATTTTCATTTCTCTTGTTGTTAAGCCCTTTTTCGTTTCTGATGACGATATACATTTTCAATGCTGGTCAAATCGCTCTAAAAATTCGAATTTTGCAAATAACTTGACCACTCCACCATTTATCGCGGTTAAAGTCATTCTAAAACACCCCTAGCTGAACACATTGTGCAAATTTAAGCCCATTCGATCTTATGGTTTCGGAGATCATGTATACAAAAAAACTTACAAAGCATTTTATATATGTGAACCATACTTCTTTAAAATGAAGTTTAAGGAACTTTTGTAAAATGTAACTTCAGCTGTATTTGTGTCGACCAATAGGTTAGATTAGGTTAGGTTAAGGATGGGCGGGAAACAACCATTGCTGGCGTACACCACTTCACTCGTTCGTCCTGAGAAGATGAGTAAAAGAAGAGGGAGAGGTCGAAGAAGATGAAGGAGGTAATGATTATACAGGGTGGTGGAATATTGCTACATTAAGAAACTCAAATAACTTTCAGTGTATGCAATTCAGTTTTCTTTTATTCATGTTAAAGCTCATTAAATTTTGTTTGTTTATGTTGCCGTTTAAATCGAAATGGGCCTCGTCAGACATGAAAAGACAGTTCAACATGTTTCGGTCCTCTTCCACCATTTGAAGCATCTTCTGGCAAAATTCCAAGCGAATCGGGAAGTCTGCTGAGTTCACTTTGTTGGCCATTTGAATTTTATATGTGAATAACTCCAAATCTTTGTGCATAATTGACTGCAATGACTGTTTGCTTATACCCATTTGAGCAGATAAGGTTCTTGTCGAAGCTCTTGGATTGTTTTGTATGGCATCAGATACAGCAGCGATTGTTTCCTCCGTCCGAACTGAAGGGATTCGATGGTAAGGTCTTCTGTTGACTGTCCCATGCTCGGAAAAATTGTTAACAAGTCTCTTTATGGCCTGCTCGGAGGATTGCCGCCAAACGTGCCCCTATACTCTCTTTGAACCGAAACTACGGACTTCAGTGCGTAATAGCGGCGGACAATCCAAATTCTTGTTTCAGTGTCCCAGTTATCAATTTTTGTTAAATCTAAAAATCAATCTGCAAAATAAAAAAAAATATCCAGATTCATTAAATAGAAAAAAATTTATTAAATTTTTTTTTTGGTAGCAGCTTTCATCAGCCACCCTGTAGCTAAGAGAGAGAGGAGACGGTACCAAAACCCTTGCCATTGGATGATAGAGATTCCAGATTTTGTATCGTGTACAGTAGTTGGCAGAATCACTCTGTCGACCAATGCTTTACATGCGATATGGATATATATTTCTACCTCTAATTATTTCACAAAATTCAATTCTGAGTACTCATTTTTAGTGTGTACTACATACGCTTAACTTAACCTAAACTATGTTTAAGTAACAAATATATACAAAGGATAATGCTTGTTGGTATCTTAATTTACATATTTGTCAACTTCATATTAAATCAAAAACTAATGGCGATTTCGTGCAGAATTTTCATTGCCCTTTTCCTGAAAACTGCAGTTTTCTAACATATTTTGGAAATTTGAAAATTGGAGTTAAGTTAAATTCGAGGGACTACATTATTTCGACCTAAAAGAAGCAAATATTTTCTAGTACTTCACGTTGTGAATTTTTTTGACAACACAATTATAATCTGTTTATTAAACCTATATAACCTTGGAAGAATATTGTGTAATATTTCATGAAGAAGTACTATAAAAAGGCAATGGCAGCAATTATTCGAAGCGTCTCGCATCTCATAACTTGGTGCTATATCATCTGTATTAAAAAATCAAAATTGTTTAGTTAGATAATAGCTTTTCCCAAATAACGTTGGGAGGTGTTTTTCGAAATTTAATTTCTTCACTTTTTGGGAACACTTTGAAGCGAATAGCGCGATTTTAGTGGGAAAAAGTAAGTAAGAAAAGTGTTGAAAAAAAAGTTTTGTGGGGAACCGACTTTAAAAACGTGATTTGAATTTTCTAATGCCCTGAATCATGTATGAGGCGCGGTTATCTTCGTTAATTTTGTTCCGATTCATCTCAAATTCTTACACAATATTCTTGAAAGAAAATTCAGAAAATCGAAAAATGATAGAAAAACGTTTAAGAACTACACCCCCTATTTTTCCTACATTTTGAAATAAAATAATAAATAGATTGATCTGATTAACTATTCCGTATTTCTATCTCAGAGTGAAATGGTCTTTAATTCATGAAATCATTTTTTTATGTTTAGGAGTTAACTAATTGCTCTAGCAGAAAAATCTGTTGCTATAGCAAAGTATATTGCTGCGTCTACTAATATATTTCTTTAAGTGTACATGTACATCCATATGCTATGTTCTCACAATTTCGGATAACTCGTCACAAGAAATGAAAGAATGATGAAGTATTTTTATTGTCAGTGAAATATCTCGTAACTGCTATGCCGTCCGTCATCCCAATAATAGCGCTAGAAATCACTCTGGCCTTTGTCTAATACCAACTAACAAATAAATAACATATCGATTGTTGAAAGTTGAGATTTGAATTTCGTTCGTTCGTTACTAAAAAATTAACAAAAATAATGTAGAGGAATTGTTATTAATGTTGATTTGCTGTTATTGTTTTTTTATTTTTCAGAGAAAAAACGTCGAGTATATGATCAGTATGGCAAAGAAGGCTTGTTGGGTGACCGAGGACATCATCGTTCATCTAGATACCATGCGCACGATTTCGATGAGTTCGATATAATGGGAGGAAATCCATTTGTCTTCCGACCTCCCGAAGAAGTATTCCGAGAATTTTTCGGAGGCAATTCCCCATTTGCCGAGTTATTCAGAGGTAAGTAGAGGGATTAACACCGCCCCCTTTAGGAATATGAAAATAATAACATATGTTGTATTCTGTGCCCCACAGATGTTCACAGTTATCAACAACCTGGTAGTCGGCGCACCAATGGCGGCAGTAGTCGTTCTAATCATCATGAAGGAAATACAAAATTAACTTCATCTTTCGGTAACCCCATGCTCAATTATTCAATGATGGACTTCTTAATGCCTTCCAATGGATTCAACTCGTTCTCCAGCTTTAGCAGTATGTCTAATGGTGGCGGAGGCCGCACTACTGGTGCTGGCACAAACGGTGCTGTCAAGCGAACTTCAACCTCGACAACATTTGTCAATGGCAAAAAGTTAATGACCAAAAGGTTTGTACATATATGTTTACAACCAACCAAAAAACCGTTCATGCATTCCTTCAATTCAATTTCATATTTGCATTCAGCATATACATATCGATACCTGCATTCTAAAACATGATAAGTCGACTTAGCATAGTTTTAGGGAGATTGCATTTTTAATTTCTAGATATTCCAAATTAAATTCAGTCAAAATTTGGTGTTTATCCGTCAACCCAATCAAAAGTTATTCACAAAAACAGTATAGGCCATTCGATTTCCATTACAATGGAATTCCACACAAATTTAAAAAATTCATCGAACTTTGATCGCCTCTTCTGAAAAGCTACCTTTTTGCATTTAGCATAGTTTAGAATGTAGGTATCGATAGTAGGCCGGGTCAAAAATTATCGCGGTTGTTCGCGTCTCAAATGAAAGCTTGTTTTATTTAGTGAATATCATAGGCTATATCTTAAGCCGCCATTGGGCTAGAGCAATATTACATAACCCTAAAATTTATGTTTTCTTGCAAGTTTAGGGCATCTTGGAATAACTCACGACATTCTTCATATATATATACATAGCTAGAACTCGCTATTCTGTTTAAAATAGTATTAATATTGTGTCACTCGCTCTGATATAACCGAATTTATACACGATTAAAGACCGTAATTTTACGAAATTTTTAATTTTTTATAAAGGAACTTTATATATACTGTCGCCGCCAGTCGTAGCGAACGGACGTGTTATCGCAGAGCGGATAGTTTTTAACCTATTACGCAATACCTATTCACCTACCTACTACGCAACCACGTGGTTTGTTGTTTTAAGAGTGTAGGTTGAATTGGATGCATCGATCTCTGGATAGAAATTTCTGAGCTTAGTCTGGAAGGCCTATATGGACGTATCTATTACGGGCTAATACTTGCTATGGGGGTGTCTCCCCCAATCATTTTATGATTAAACCAAAAAAGACGAAGGAGATTACGGCGCAGGGGAGGGAAAACCCAGTGCCGGCGACAAGCGTTGATTCACTCACGAGTCATGTGTCGTCGTTATCGAACAATCGTGAGCATGCAACTTTGGTGCCTTGGATCCAGTAGTCGAAAATGAAACAAGATCACATCCAGCCGCAGGCAAAACACAAGATAAGAGAGATGAAGCAGAACCCAGCTGGGGCTCTAAGCAACCCCAACCTTTAAAAACCAGTGGGGACTCTGACTCTGAATCATCAAAAATAAACAATATAACTATTGTTGCTAATTCAAAGAAACTTACAGGGGCACAAAGATGGAAACTGAATAAGTTGAACCGACAGAACCTATTACGGGATGAACCTGACAATTCTACCTCCAACACATACATGGAGGCCGCTAAAAGGGTCAGGTCACCCGAAGAACATAGCGCTGTGAAAGTGACTAAGAAGAAAAAAGGGCTCGCCGTCTTCCAGTAATTCGGAGAAGCCTAACGTAACCACACAAAAGGCGGTCTCTAGTCTGGGTCCTTCGATCGTGGGCGGTAAAGTTGACCCAGTAACGCAGGTCAAGTCAACCAAATCATCCGTTAAGGATAAGGCTTTAAACAAAAAGACTCTTCAGTCACTGAAAATCAATTGGCCACAAAGAAGGGTAATAAGCCACCATCTTATTCTAATATAGCTAAACAACATTTTCGAGACGATCTATGCTGTGCCGTAATTGATAACAGTTGTGCATCTGGCAGAATCCCCGAAGATCAAAAGAGTAACTTCGAAGATTTGGTCTATACGAGGGTAGCGGAGTACGTCCTCGAATCTAAGGATGAACCACCAATCGAAGTAATGAGTTGTAAGTTTGAGAGGGGTGTTTTGATGCAAGACCAGCATCACAACGCTGCGCTGGTGTCCTCGTAAAACTTGTGGATAGCTTCCCCTCACCTTGGGACGGCGCAAAGCTAAAATTGGTAAGGAAAAGCGACATTCCTGAACTCATAAAAACGACCCTATATGTTAAGGGATGTCCCAGTAAGTTCTCATCAGAGTATATACTCGACGTCATTGGCAAACAGAATTCAAAACTTTCCGTGAGAAATTGGGAAGTCTTCTATAGGAAGGATGATACTGAGGGTACTCTCCTCGTGTTGGGCATAGACCCAGAATCCAAGAACAATCTTGTCATGGCGAAGGGTATGGCTATTTCTTGATCTGGACAGTCTTTTTCAAATTTGGAAAGGTCCCGATTGGCAGGTCAGATGAATCGAGTCCAAATATACTGTCTGAAAAGGCAAACACCCTTATAGAATTTTTGAATACAAATGACCTCATAACTCTTAACATAGGAAACACTGCAACCTTTGTTAACAAAATTAGGGAAGGTATTAGTTATAACGATATGTTCAGAAAATCTTATTGGTGAGATGCATGAGTGGAGTGTTTCGGATGAACACTCCTATTCGGACCACCGTTATATAAGGTCCTAAATATAAATGTGTACTTTAGTACGAGATCAGTAAAACTTTTTATAATAAAATACGTAAGAGTTAAAAATGTAATCTTCGATTTTTTGAAAGAAATATATCAATTATTTCATCGATTTTGACTTCATCATTGTATATAGACATCAAAGCCAGATAAGATAGCCTTTCTCCTTCCATTCTGTTCCGGAGATAAGTTTTTATTCTTCTTAACGTCGAGAAACTTCGCTCAGCAGATGCCGTTGTCACAGGTATTGTGGCCAGTATCTGCAAAAGGGTAAAAACGCTTGGGAACATGTCCTCATCACAAACTGAAATAGCATCGAATGCATCCTCTGGATACGTCCCTGATTACGGATATAACAGCTAAAGAAGCGATAAAAAGTTTCTCTCCCTTTAAGGCTGCGGGACCGGATGGAATATTTCCAGCACTTCTGCAGAATGAGGTGGATCTGGTATCAACTCATCTGGCTGAAGTGTTCACTGCATGCCTAACCAAGGGTGGTCTTCATTCCAAAGCCAAGACGAGTTATACGACCTCAAAGGCTTATCGACCCATTAGCCTAACTTCTTTCCTGTTAAAAACAATGGAGCGAATAATTGATAACATGGTCAAAAGTAAAATAGCGGATGACAGGCTAAAATTCAAACAACACGCCTATGTCAAAAGAAGATCAGTGGAAACAGCTCTGCATGAGGTAGTGCACCAATTAGAAGAGTCCTTCAGTAAAGAAATGTATACACTTGCTATTTGTTTAGACATCGAGGACGCATTTAACAATGTACAGACCGATACACTTATCCAGTCCTTAGACGAGTTTCAGGTTGACCGCGCGCTGAAAAACTGGATCAACAATATGCTAAGGAATAGGTGGATTAATTGTGGGTCATATGACGTAAAAATTAGAGACAAGGTAAATCGTTGTATACCTCAGGGGGCATTTTATCGCCTCTTCTATGGGTTACGACGATACACAGTCTCCTAAAAGCCCTCACCAATGAAGGACTTAAACCAGTCTGTTATGCAGACGACGTTGTAATACTTCTAAGGGGCTTTCATCCAAATCTATTATGCAGAAGAGCTGAAGAGGCACTTAACATAGCATATAACTGGGGACAACCAAAGGTATTAAATGTTAACCCAGACAAAACAGAAATATATCTATTTACAAGGAAAACGAAGATCCCACGTTTTACCCGGCCTCGATTCCTGAATAAGACAATTGCTATAACTAAAAAGGTAAAAACTTGGGAGTAATCTTGGATCAGAAACTTTACTGGAAAGATCATCTTGAAGAAAGAGTTACAAAGGCTCACAGATGTTGGTCGTTGTGCAGAAGAGCTATAGGTTTAAAATGGGGACTACGTCCAAATATGACTCACTGGCTTTACATGAGCGTGATTAGACCAATAATCACCTACGCCTGTGTAGTGTGGTAGACATCAATGGACAAGAAGTGCAACGTAATACCTTTGCAAAAAATTCAACGTATGTGCTGTCTAGGCATAAGCGGGGCATTTAGAACCGCACCAAGAAAAGCGTTGGAGACTATACTGCACATCCAACCAATAGACATCCGTATAAAGTATGCGGTAGCCCTTACAGCAAGACGTCTACAAGTGATGGGTGAATGGATAAATCGAGACCACAAGTCGTACCATCAGAAGATTTTAGAATATCTAGTTGGTCACATTCAAACGCCAGAAATCTCCGACAGCATTCCTGAAGTGCGGCTTACAGCTACCTGTGAATCGTTTGTGCCATACATACGCTCCTGGAAAATGGAACTTTGGCTCATGTGCCAGTGGGAACCAGCTGCTACACGGATGGGTCCAAGCGAGGAGGAAGGACGGGTCTGGGACTTTTTATTGATGAACCAGAAGTCGAACTTCACTTTCGTCTCCCTGACCATAACACGGTATTTCAAGCAGAATTGCGAGCAATCACGGAGTGTGTGAACTGGCTCAGTAATACCACAAAGCCTAAATATGCCAACTTCTTCACAGATAGCCAAAAGGCGATTAAAGCAATAACATCGAAAAGGGGCAGATCCAGAACTGTGTTGGACTGTGAAAGAACGATAAATGATAACTCAGCCAATGGTCAATTGCGTATTTGCTGGGTACCAGGACACAACGAAGTGATTGGAAATGAACGGGCAAACAACCAGCTTGACTTCAAAGGGCAGAGAATTTCGAGTAATGAACTTGGAAATTTGGAAACCTTTCGAAGCCACGAAGAATGAGTTAAGGCACTGTGTGGAATAGCGCAACAGTAGGAGCAACTGTAAAGATACTGTGGGGTGACCCAAATGAAAAGAAAACAAGAAGTTTTCTGAAACTAAACAAAATCGATATTAGTAAGATTATGAGTGTTCTGACGGGACACTCAAGCTTACAAGCGCATCTTCATCGCATAGGACTAGCAGGAAACGACGAATGCAGGGCATGCTGGGAAAACATTGAAACGATGGAAAATTTTCTGTGTCACTGCCCGGTTTTTACACATGCAAGATCCCAACATTTCGGGTCCGACTTATTACCAGACTTGACTCATCTCAGAGGATATGACTGGAAGATACTGACGTCTAAACGTCTCCTCTCTTCAACCTAACCTAACCTAACTTTATTTAAGAACAGAATATCTTTTATATTTTTGATTCTTGGATAAGTATATTTGTACATTACAAAGCTGTTCACTATGCAAGTATCCAAAAAAGTATATATGGTCATGGGATTGTAGACATCCCTATTACACATTTTGAAATATAATTGCTTAAGCGTAACTTCCACACGTAAGATTTTCCTACAACATGTGTGATCCATGGATTTATCCACAGTGTAACGCGAACCTTGCATAAGTCAGATGTATCCTACAACATGTGTGATCCATTGATTTATCCACAGTGTAAGGACCTGCATGATGTGCGAACATCATTGAGTAAAGATGCATAAAAGTGAAAATGGAAAGAGATCGGCAATTTTGGTTGGATTTTTTTGAATTATACAAAAGTAAGCCAGAATTATGGAAAATTAAAAGTGAAGACTTTAAGAATCGTTACGATTTCATTTGGTTTAAATTTAGAAAAATTGGGAAAAAAAAATTGAGGGCGAACACAACATTTGGGAGAACATGATGTTGTACAACAAATCCACAGTGTAAGCGGGTCTTTAGAGCATCTCCACAATCCCCAGACCACAGTTACTGCAAAATGCAAAATTAAGCCTTCAAATCGTCAATAACATCGGTTCTATCACAGCGAGAATCACAATATTGGTACTGTTTTAAGCAGCATAGCGATTTCTAGCTGTACATACGAAAAATGTCGCTTTTTAGTCTAGACTAAACAAAACAAGCTTTCATTTTAGATGCGGACAACCGCGACATTTTTCTTTTGACCCGCCCTAATGTACAAACATTATGTCAAGAAAGTGCTTTTACATCGCCAAAGAATACCTTCTAAAACACCTTTAAAAAACAATATTTTGTATTATTTTTAAAGTGATTTTCTTTTTATATTTGTAAAAAATTTCATTATTATTCTGTCAATAAGTTACCCAAAAACAACAACAATTAATTTCCTCACAAAAGTTGGTGCCAAGAAAGTCTTCAACACTTTTTTGACGAGCCCATGCTCCGATGGGGGGTACATTTATGAAAAATTTTTGATCTTACTCTGTTGTCTAAATTGTCGACTACAAAACTACAACTTAAAAATTCAAATAAAATAAAAATAAATGAAAGTTTATTACCGCGAAAAAATCGAATGTCAAAACACTTTCTTTACATAACGTATATGTGTATACAAAATTTGTAATTATGAGTTAGTATTTCAAATAATAAATAATTTCATATTTTTTTCAGGGTCTATGAAAATGGCAAGGAAACCGTACTTTCATACGAAAATGATGTTCTCAAATCAAAGACTGTGAACGGAGTTGCGCAGAAACTCTCTTCAATAACAAACTAAATGCAACACCACACACACACACATACAACAAGCAAACAACATTAAAAGTCATTTCTCATAGATACAAACTGAAGGCCAACCAACAAGAAGCCAATCTAATGTACACCACTTCCTCCTCCCATCCTCAAAAGGAAACAACAGCAACAAACAACAAATCACATGCAAAAAAACAGAACTCCTCAAAAAGAACACACACACACAAAATTTTTGTTATAAATATTTTCTTTTTCTTTATTTCATTTTCTATGATTTACTTATGGTATTTTGATTTACGTATTTTTCTTAAATAAATTAATAATGATTTAGTATTTAGTTAAAATGAAGTTCGAACTGAAGCGGAGAACAACTCGTAACGATTGTGTGTGTTGGATGCCAGTCAGGGCGTCTTCGCCGCCATCTCGACCATTGTTCTCAACTGCCGGAGCAGCAGTTCATAACAGAAAGATGGAGGAAACAAAACAAAATAAATCTCCCCTCGTAATATGTAATGTAAATTATATGCAAAATCTAAATTTATGATTTGATTTTGTTTTTTCCTTTCGTTTTTTTATAAGTTTAGTTTATAACTACAAATCTAAGATGTTCTCTAGTTTAATTATAATTTTTGCTTAAATAATAATGAATAATAAATAATAGCATTACAACAACGTGAAAAAACACAAATAATCAACAAATACAAAAAGAAACAAGTTAAAGAATGCCAACCTCTTAAAACAAACAAGAAAACGAAAATTAATTTTAAAATACAAAAAAAAGAAAAAAAAAAAACAAAATAAAACTGAAATTACTTACAAAATAATATAATGCGACATATTCATTCTTCAATTGTTTCGGGTAAGAGAGAGAGTGGAAAGAGTTCAAAAGGGATTGAATGCACTATACTCGTGCAGAAACTCCATAGGTAAGAGCTGGGGGCTCAAGCCAAGTACCATCCACTGGATGTATACAGCTATATGTAGTGCGTCCTAGACACCTATGGTTCAGTGGTATGGTGGAAGGCGGCAGAAGTTAAATAACAGCTTAAAAAGTTAGAGAAAGTACCAAGAACGGCATCATTATTTATATCCGGTGCGAGAAAGAGCACACCGCAGGCGGCCCTCGACATGGTACTGAACCTACAACCTGTAGGTCTTTTTGTAAGTGCAGTGCTACAAAAGGCGCTATCAGACTCCGAGAAGCTCGTGTGTGGCGTAACGCGGATTGGGTGGCGTGAGCGAATCTTTTGGCATAAATACGTCCTACAAGTGAATAAAAACATGGGCAAGATGATTACATAACAGTCTTATGTTGGCAGTCAGGCTGCTCTGAAGGCACTGAGCCAGCCATTATTAAGTCAAAGATGGTTAATGAGTGCCGTTTGGAACTGCAGCAATTGGCATACATAATCAGTCTGTGCTGGGTCCCCGGACACTGCACTATAGGAAATTTGACTACTTTTTTAGCCAAAATTCAAATTTTTTTTCTTTAATATGAAAGGAAATTAACAATGTAAACATCTCTTTTAGAATTTTTGGCAACATTGATTTACCGCTTCTTTATTAGCTGTTTTGTGTGGGATTTCTAAATGAGTTATCAAATAACAATTAAGTACAGTGAATTTTATGGTAATTTCAAATTAAATTTTTCATGATAATGATTTACAGTTCTTAAAAAACAAAAAATGGAAAATAATGTCAAAGGTGAGTACTTTATTAGTATATAGTGATATTTTCGCGAACTCGTACATTAGATCGGTTAAATTGGTAAAATTGAAGCGGCCTTAAGATGAGCTAATGGAATTATGAATTGGAATTTTATTTACACTTACACAAAAATGCTAGCACTTGCTATATATAACACCATAACAGCTCCATAGGACAGTCATTCACCTTCCAATTCTAATATATTTCAGCTGCGGATCTGTGCAAACTTTTTTAAAAAATGAATTTTTGCAGGTGTCAAATTTAGTACTAATAAAATTTAAATAAGTGTTAGTGCTGGTTTCATGAATGTATAGGTAACAGGTTTGATTATTCTTATTGCGTAATATTTTTACTAAAAGAAATAACATTACATTTATTTAAATAGAGTAAATATCCAGTGATGCCAACTTTATCCGAAGCAAAAGCGTAATGAAAATTTGAAAAAGCGTAAAAAGGCGTAAATTACAGACAAACAAGTAAGAAATTTTCAGTAGGGTAAACCGACTAAGGTATACCCTCACTTTGTGAGTGAGGGTATACCTTTGAATATTACACAAATTATTCTGTCAATTTTTGTGGGAAGTACCAGAAGGGGTTTAAGACATACACCTATATTTCGCTGAACAGTAGATACTTTAAATACATTGCACTGTGCCGAATTGTAACCGTTTATATGGACTGGTATATTAACGTTGAGATATTAAATTGTGGTATAATTTGGCCATTTTGTGTGGGAGGTACTAAAAGGGGCGTGGTGATCATTTTTCACTGGACTATAGGCATTATAAAAGCGTTACACTGTACAAAATTTCAAGTATTTTTATACACTGGTATTAATGTTATAAGCTGTTAACTTTTGGTGCAAAATGGTGCATTTGTGTGGGAGGTACCAAAAGGGGCGCGGAAATAACGCCCATTTTTCACTGGACAGTAGGCACTATAAAAGCATTACACTGCACAAAATTTCAAGTATTTCTAAACACTGGTATTAATGTTATAAGCTTTTAACTTTTAGTGCAAAATGGTGCATTTGTGTTCGTATTTTCCTCGAGTTGATAGCGACTAACAAACTAATACTATGTGTGGAATTTCAGAAGATTCGAATAGGTATAATAGCAGTTATGAAAGAATCAATATTTCACAACATTTTAACCCTTTGTGGGGGAGGTACCAGAAGGAGTGGACCAATATGGCCCATCTTCGAACTTAGCCGGAGATAGAAACAAATATTACCACATACGAAAAGTCAATCGGTTACTCCTTTCGAGAGTTATCGTGCGCACCAGCCAGCAGACAGACAGACGGACGGACATTGCTCATTCGACTTAAAATGACCCAAAACGGATTTCCGCCGAACATACTTGGGGTCTTAGGTCACTCCTTCGATGTGTTACACTTTTTTCCGTAGCAAATGATATATACCCTCGTCACACTAAAGTGAGGGTATAAAAAGCGTAAAAAAGCACTAAACTATAATATTGCTTTAGTCAGGAGGGGACGACAACATTATATCCGCCCCCATCAGAGCAGAATAAAAAGAAATATGTTTTGTCAAATTTTTATCAAAGTTGTTTTCTTAATGAGAATAATACGTCCAAAAATTTTTATTTTATGGCACTTAGATTCAAAATCAGGATATAGAAATATACAGGCGACATACCTAAATCTGAACCTATTTTCGTCAAATTTTTCAAAGTTCGTTTTTATTTCAAGAAACTGTTATCTATTAAAAATTATTAAGATGTGTTGAGGAATGCGGATTTTAAAGCGTCTACATTCAACATTGTGAAATATATATGTTATGGAGTCTATATCTAATTTTCAATTTTCTTTAAATTAGATAAGGTCCATTTGTGGTTGAAGGAACCGATATATACTAAATTGTATGTAGATATGATGAGAAACGGGTATTTGATGGCGCTTAGGCCCAAAATTGGTATACATATCAGTGGCGTATAAGATGCCAAATCTTGATGTACATACATATGGTGTAGCAAAATAGTCTAATTTCATTATGTTACCAGATTTGTTCTGACAAAAGCACTGATAAAGCACTAACGAAAAATGTGAAAAGCGCATAGTTAGTGCTTTCTTCATTTGGCACTAACTGAACACTTTTCGCGTATTGAGTGGTCTGAAAAGCACTAAATCTGGTGCGAAAGCACTAAGTTGGCATCCCTGTAAATATCTCATTTTTTAATGCATTGTTATAAAGAAGCATTAATTATAAAGAAGTTTCTTTCAGATACTAAAGAATCAAATCTCGGCAGAATTTGTTTCATTCCTCTATTTGAACGAGCAAATGTTATGAGATTAAACAGGTATTCAGGCTCATTTGTACACTGAAAAAATGCTTCATAGCATCAATATACGCGTTTCATTAATTATTTTACATTGATGCAATGAAAATGTTCACTGATGCAATGAAAATGTTCATTGATGCAATGAAAATCCGAAGCATTTTTCTGTAAAGCATTTTTCTAATTTATGACGTGTCATTGATGGAATGGAACAGTTTACATTGATGGTATGAAGTTTACATTTTATAAAAAAAAGGAAAACTAAGATAAAATTAACAAAAAATTCATTAATGATGTAAAGAATTTAAAATTAATAAAACAAAATAATACTTCAAAAACAGATTTACTATTTTTTATGTGGTTTTTATTGTCAAAAAAAGGTTTATGAAACTGTTTCCTTATATTAATGCAACATTTCATAGAAGTGTAAAAGTTTCATTGCTGCAATGAAGAATTTAAAATTAATAAAACAAAATAATACTTCAAAAACAGATTTACTATTTTTTATGCGGTTTTAATTGTCAAAAAAGGTCTATGAAACTGTTTCCTTATATTAATGTAACATTTCATAGAAGTGTAAAAGTTTCATTGCTGCAATGAAGTGGTACGGTGAAGAATACAAACAAGGAAATTAGCTTCATATTGATGTTCTATATATATTATAAAAATGGGAAAATTAAGAAACATTTTATATTTAGGAGTATGTAGTGGAGTTAAGATCAATTTAACAACAATACTTTATTGAGTAATTTATTCAAAAAGAGGTCTATGAAACTGATGCATTAAATTAATGTAACAATTCATAGATAGAAATGTAAAGTTTCATTGCAGCAATGAATTGAAGCAGTGAGTAATTCACAAAGTGTTTGTCACATTATATACATATGTGGGAAATCACTGTACACAATTCACTGTACATAATAGAATTATAAATTAGTTTAGTAGGCTTAGATTTATGAAAATAGTTTTAAGTTTGTCAAATGAAAATTGAAAAATAAATATGAGAATATTTTAGTCTTTTGAAATTATCGGTTGTGTTTTATATTCGCTCGCCGATAAATTGGTGACCCCGACGCTAAAATAATTTCTGCAAGCAAATTTGTTTTTCTACACAAACAATGCAGAACGAAACTGGAGAAGCAGCTGGAACTTCTGGACGAAATGGTGCAATATCTGTTCCAGTGCCATCACACGCAATGAAAATTCCTCGATTTTGGAAGGAGAATCCATCTCTTTGGTTCGTGCAGGTGGAAGCTCAATTTGTTTTATATAGCATTGATTCTGAGCAGACGAAGTTCCACATAATCATCGCGGAATTAGATACAGAGTTGCTGACAAATGTAAGTGACATCGTTTTGAAGCCTCCGGCAGATGTGTATATCCAGTTGAAGAAACGTCTCATCGAACATTTTTCCATATCGGAGGAAAAGCGTATTAAGCAACTCCTCAGTAATCTGGAAATTGGAGACAAAAAGCCAACCATATTGCTCCGGGAAATGCGAAGTCTTGCAAACGGAGGTGTCACAGATGATTTTTTGCGCACAATGTGGATGCAACGGCTGCCGACACATACCCAAGCTATTTTATCGACATCATCGGAATCCCTTGATAATCTAGCGAAGATGGCAGATAAAATCGCGGACATATCTCCATCAATTTCCGTTTCAAGCGTGAATAACCCTACATTTGATTTCTCGGAAATGCTAAGACAAATTGAAACATTGACTGCGGCTGTTCATCAATTGCAAAACAGATATTCCAGAAGCCGATCAAGGAGCAGAAGACGTGACAATTCCCAATCTGGTTTATGCTATTACCACCGACGTTTTGGAGACAACGCTAATAAATGCCGACAGCCATGTGTTTTCCAAAGTTCACAGAAATTGGGAAACCACCAAGCCGGTCACTAGAAGCGAATAGTGACTGGATTCAACCAGCAAATCGCCTATTTGTATACGATAAATTGGTAAGAAAACTTTTCTTAGTCGACACGGGAGCCGACATCTCCGTGTTACCCATGAATCACTTGAATAATGGCAGCTCTCGGCCCGAAAAGTATATTCTGTTTGCTGCTAATGGAACCTCAATAAATACGTACGGCGACGTACTTTTATCCCCAACACTCGGACTTAGACGATCATTTCCATGGAAATTTGTATACGCAGACGTCTCGCATCCAATTATTGGTGCCGATTTTTTGAAGCACTATGGATTACTAGTAGATATGAAACAAGGCAAACTCGTGGACTCTGAAACAGGAATTGACATCAAAGGAAAAGTGAAGACGATTTCGGACTATTTGGAAATTAAAACATTGGTAAATAGCTCAAAATATCATGAATTACTTTCTCGATTTCCAGATATTACAAATATATCGCGAAGTATAAAACGAGCTAAACATGGCGTTCAACATGTCATCGAAACCAAGGGTGCTCCTGTCTCAGCAAGACCCCGCAGACTACCCCCGGATAAACTTAATATTGCTAAACAAGAATTCCAGTTCATGATTGACCAAGGCCTCTGTCGACCATCAAAAAGTTGTTGGGCAAGTCCTCTGCATTTGGTTCCCAAAAAGAATGGTCAGTGGCGAGCACGTGGTGACTACCGTCTTCTGAATGCTCAAACGGTTCAAGATAAGTATCCACTACCTCACATCCACGACTTTTCGCATGGTCTAAAAGGAAAATCAGTTTTTTCAACGATTGACCTAGTACGAGCCTATAATCAAATACCAGTCGCTCCCGAGGATGTGCCGAAAACCGCAATCATAACTCCGTTTGGACTCTTTGAGTTTGAATATATGACATTCGGATTATGTAATGCAGGACAAACATTTCAACGATTTATGCACGAAGTTTTACATGGTCTAGATTTTTGTTTCCCATATCTTGACGACATTTTGGTAGCTTCGGAAAATGAACAACAACATTTACATCATTTGGAAACACTATTCAATCGACTTCAAGATTACGGCTTAATAGTCAACGTGGCAAAATGTAATTTTGGTAAAAGTTCAGTGTCATTCCTCGGACATCTCGTGCAGAAAGATGGTATTCTTCCTCTCCAGGAGAAAGTTGCAGCGATTACGGATTACCCTCAGCCAAAAACGGTGAAAGAACTCCGAAGATTTGTAGCTATGGTGAATTTCTACCGAAGGTTTATTCCCAGAGCAGCAGCCACGCAAATACCACTCATAGCATACCAGATAGGAAATAAGAAAAATGATAAGACTCCGATTGTCTGGACTGAAGACACGAAATCAGCCTTCGAGAAATGTAAGTCTGACATTGCTAATGCTACAATTTTAGCTCATCCCTGCGACAGTGAGCCAGTTTGTGTGATGGTCGACGCTTCTGATGTTGCAATTGGTGGGGTGCTCCAACAACGAACAGCAGACGGTTGGATGCCTTTAAGTTTTTATTCAAAGAAACTTTCGGATACGCAGAAGAAATATAGCACATATGATCGCGAACTGCTTGCAACATATTCTGTCGTCAAATACTACCGCCACATGCTTGAGGGACGCAAATTTATTATTTTCACCGACCACAAACCGCTGACTTTTGCTTTCAAGCAAAACTACGATAAGGCTACACCAAGACAGTTTCGTCAGCTTGATTTTTTGTCACAATTTTCTACTGACATTCGTCACATCAGTGGAGCTGATAATGTTGTTGCAGACGCAATGTCGAGGATCTCTACAATAGCAACTCCGACAGCAATTGATTACGATAATTTGGCCGAGTCACAAAAATCTGATGAGGAATTAAAAACCTTTATAGAAAATCCTGGATCATCCGCAATGGTGTTGAAGTTAATCCAGATATCTCCAGATTCTCAGCCTATTTACTGTGACATTTCAACAGATAATGCTCGTCCTTATGTGTCTTCAAACTTTCGAAAAAGCATATTCGACACTCTCCATAATTTGTCACACGGTGGTGTTAGTGCTTCAACGAAACTAATACAAAAACGTTTCGTGTGGCCTAACATGAAAAAGGACATAAAACTATGGACGCAACAGTGTTTAATGTGCCAGCGATCAAAGATACACATTCACACTCGCAGTGACATTGGCTCCTATCCATTAACACCAGAACGTTTTAATCACGTGAATATCGATATTGTTGGTCCACTGCCTTCATGTAAAGGATATAGCTATCTGCTAACCTGCATCGACCGATTCACAAGATGGCCAGAGGCGATACCTATTGAAGATATTCGAGCGTCTACTGTTGCCGAGGCATTCTACCGCGGTTGGATTTCACGTTTTGGAGTTCCCGCCAGAATATCTACAGACCAAGGGCGGCAATTTGAGTCCCAACTTTTTAAAGAACTGACCAACATTCTCGGAGCCGTACGCATAAGAACCACAGCATATCATCCATGCGCTAATGGCATGATAGAACGATGGCATCGTTCTTTAAAAACTGCAATAATGTGCCACAATTCTGCAAATTGGATGGATGTTTTACCAACAGTAATGCTAGGACTAAGAGCAAGCATCCGTGAAGATAGCAATACATCTCCATTTGAACTTACATACGGAACATCGGTTAAACTACCGGGAGACATGCTCGCTGAATCAGAAAATTTAGCACCGACCGAGGATTTCGTAATATCTCTCAAAGCAAAAATGAATGCACTGAAACCTGTTCCAGCAGCTCACAAGACAAATCGATCTGTTTTCGTGTCAAGTCAACTTGAAAACTGCACTCACGTTTTTGTTCGTCGTGATGCAGTAAAGAAATCCTTACAACCACCATACGATGGACCCTTTCGTGTACTTCGTCGATCTGATAAACTCTTTACGTTAGACATTAATGGGAAAGAAAAAGTAACCTCTATCGATCGTGTAAAACCTGCCTTTATGTTTAACACTGATATCACGGAAGATCCCAGAATTGTAATAGTTCCTGCAAACAGACCTGCCTATCAGCATCAACCCAGCAAAATTCCACGAAGAAGTACTCGCATACGAACTCGTACTGTTCGATTTCAATAGAGATCCTGATATACCAGTATCTCTAGGGGGAGTATATGTGGGAAATCACTGTACACAATTCACTGTACATAATAGAATTATAAATTAGTTTAGTAGGCTTAGATTTATGAAAATAGTTTTAAGTTTGTCAAATGAAAATTGAAAAATAAATATGAGAATATTTTAGTCTTTTGAAATTATCGGTTGTGTTTTATATTCGCTCGCCGATACATACATATCGTCATCAGAAACGAAAAAGTGCCTATCATCATATTTGACAATTTTACAGGAGAAGCAAAAAACTGAATAAAATGAAAAGTGCTGCCGTTAGAAAAACGTGGGTTTCAGGATAATATCTAGACATAATGATGCATATATAAAATCACACAAACTTGATTTATAAATTGTGAAAATTTCACGATATAGGATTTTTAACTATGAAAAAAGAAATAATTTGTTATTAGGCCCTTTTAAATTACGTTTATAAATTCGCCAGGATGTGTATTTTGATGCAGTGTATCGAAATCCATCAAAAACTGAATTTCCATTTTTCATGTTGTTACGCCATTTTTCGTCGAAGACGATATATCTTCACAAATGTGTATGTGTGTTAATAAATGTAATATCTTGATGTGTGAATCAGAGTCGTACAAGCTCTTCTTCTCAATGAAAACGTGAGAGCGGCGTAGTTTTCTTGCATTTGTCTGAGTGGAGAGAGAGGCGGAATTCTATGAATCCACACCGCACAGTGGCATTAACGTTAAATGAAGGTGTTTTGTTGGTAATAATATGATTCACTAATAATATATTTCATGGTGTTCATATTATTAGATGTATTATCAATTAACATGACATTTTGACAATAATTTCATGCTTTATAAATAATAATTATTTAATTATTATTTAAAATAATAAAAATGCAACAGATTTAAAATATTAAATCTATATATTACATAAAAAAATTTTATTTTCAGCATACGTAAACTAAATTTCTGTTTTAGAAATATAAATTACCGGCAGAAACAAATGAGTATTATATGAAAAAGACAGTCGGTAAGTGATATTAAGAACGCAAAATGATACCACTTTCGGTGTACATTAATTTAAAGTTGTCAAAAAATGTCATATTTTTATCAAATTTTATTTGATCCATTGTGTTTACGTTTACGAATTTGTAAACTACTATATCCTATGATATACTACTACATATCCGCCCATGTAATGGCAATCGCATTTCGCCTAAAATTGGCGATTGTGATTTCAAGTCGCAAAATGCATGCTCTGAATTCTTTTTTGCCACAACAATTTGGATTTATTAAAATCAAATTATTAATTACAGTGATAAATAACTACATCCATGTGTGCATTTTATTAAAATTTTATTTCGAAGACCATTAAAATTGAAGGGGAAATTTTTGCGTTTTGCGATTCGAACTCACGCGATTGTCATCACATGGGCGATCGTTTTTGAATCGATTATTGTCATGAAATCTATTTAAACACTTAAAATATTATAATTTTCTTAAAACAAATGACAATTATACGTAGATGTTGTGGAAGTACATACAAAGACACGTCAAGCTCTAAAAGGCATGTTCAAAAAAACATGCAGACGGTCAGAAGTTGGAAAATATATGTTAAATGCCACAACAAGAAACAATTCTCAAGAACCATATCCAAAGTCAGCGGTGGAACCCTCCAAAAACACTAGGTAAGTACTTTCTACCAAGTTATGTCCTAAACATATTTTCATTCACTAGTATTTATAATTTTATTACTTGTTTAGAAATTGGAGAAAATGCGAAAATGTTCGTACATTCCTTTGATACTTCTAATACATCGGATCTTTGGTTATTAGCCACAACTAACTGTGAGCGTACAGAGAGATATGGTGTAATTAAATTTCAGGCAGTATTTGAAAAGTGGAATAATTTTTGCAGTTTTAATACCAAAATTCACTGATTTACAGTATCGAATGCTTTGCTGTCCTCCAGATGCTGACGAATACTTTCAACGACATCGATCAGAACTGTTGTGCAGCTTCGTTTCCTCCGAAAACCAGATTGTCTGTCCGATAGGAGCTTATGCTGGTACAGATAGTCACTAATTTGGTCGATCATTATACGTCCCAGTGCTTTGGATATGTACGACAGAATGGCAATGGGACGATACTCTTTCTGCTAGTTTCCATTCTCTAGGAAAAACTGACTTCACGGCTAGTGAAAACAGATTCCAAATGCTGTTGCTTCTTTAACTTCAACGCATTTTTCAAGTTTTATAGTGATGATTTCTGAGGTTTTCATTTATGTAAAATGGTTTGTCAGAGTCAAACCCTCCATGTTTCAGTGTTGGGTCAGATTTATTTGATTTACGGAACATTGCTACATTTTTTAGGACAACATTTTTGTCGTACGGTGTAGCCAGATTTGCCAATATATGTAGTTGGATCATTGGTACCTCCATTTAAGCGATTGCTGTTAATCCAAATGGATTTAACTGTAGGAGTATTCATCGCAAATATTGTCAAATATTTGGAAAAAATCTTCTCCATTTATTAAAGGCACTCCGCTTATACGAAGATCACATGCAACCTGTAAGTTATTATATTTACGTTGATTTGCCCTGATATCTAATATATCAGTTTTAATTTGTTGAACTTGACCATATCGCCCTTTAGGTTTAGGTTATGGTGGCAGCCGTATTTTTTTTATAAGCTCACATAGACCAGTTTAGGTGCCTAGTGTTACCACGGGCTGAAATGCCCCTCGTCGAAACCAAACTGTTTGATATACAAATTTATCGATTGTACGAATATCGGTACTGGAAAGATCTGTTAGGCTGCCTAGAAAGGCCGACCCCAGTATGTATGTGCAGTCGTCGTTTACTCAGAGCGGGGCAGTCGCATAGCAAGTGCTCAATGCTCTCCACTTCTTCCTCATCTCCACAGTTTCGGCAGAAGTCATTGGAGTCAAAACCCAATCTTTTGGCGTGTTCGCCGATCAAGCAGTGTCCCGTCAGAACTGATACTAACGTAGACAATCTTTGCCTTTCTAGTGCGAGGAGATATTTTGATCTTCTCAGGTCATACCTTGGCCAGATTTTTCTAGCTACCCTGCAGGTGCCGCTTTCTGTCCATCTTTCGTTGGACTGCCGGATTGCCTCTTGCCTAATCCAATGTTTGCACTTGGATAGTGGCGCACCACTAATTTGTAATGTCGTCCCTTTCCTAGCAATTTCATTGGCTTTGCAGATCCCCGGGATATCCCTATGCCCAGGCACCCATGTGAGGCGTATATTAAACTGCTCAGCCATTTCGTTAAGAGATCTGCGGCAGTCGAGGGCTGTTTGTGAATTTAGAGATGTTGCCTCCAGAGAATTGATGGCAGCCTGACTGTCCGAGGAGAGAGGCCCACCGCGAACCTACAGCCTTTTTGCAGGAATATAAGGCGACGTTGGCCTTCTAAAAAACAGTTTTCTATCTAGAATTATTCCTAAAAATTTTGCACGTTCAGAAAAGACTAGATCTGTTCCATTTATCCGAGTTGGAGGGTCCACATGTGGGACATCATCCTAGTAAAGAGAACCAATTCTGTCTTGCTTTGGTTTACGCCCAAACCGCTGCTTCTGGCCCATCTAGCCAATTTGTTCAGAGCGACCTGTAGGATGTCTCTGAGGACGTTTACGAATTTGCCACTCACTGCGATTGCCACGTCGTCCGCGTATGCCCAGGGTTACCATACGTCCTCCTTTCGGAGGACATGTCCTCATTTTTCAACATTGTCCTCCCTCCATTTTGAAAAATATGTGATTTGTCCTCCTTTTGTTACTGCTTCAAATCGATTTTTATAGTTCCACCAATCGTGGTTTTGGGTGGACTTTTTCAACAATAATGAACCTCAAGCTGAAATATACTTTCAAACACTGAATATTTGTTAGTTTTTTGGCTATACCAGCACAAACAGCAGTGATTAACGTTCAATTGAAATATGAGAGGAACCGTCTACAAATGATTCCACAAAAACTGTGATTTGCACTACGTTTTATTTCAAGAACTAGACTGCCCTCCTAAAAAAGAAAGTCACATCTCCATTTTAGTAGTTTTGAGATATTTAGCGTTTACGTTTTTTAACTTTCGCGCCTTCAGTTATATGTTGTAGTGGCAGCCGGTTTTATCAGCTCACATAGACCAATTTAGGTAAAAGCTAAATAAGTGACTTTCTTTATTAGGAAGGCAGTACTCCTCTGCAGAATTTTATAAGTATTTGTCGGCGGCCGGAAGTTGGATCCCAAGGAAATGCACACTAATTGAAAATGTAATTGGGCGCCAAATTTGAGGCCTATTTTCGTTACATAAAGTGCTTTAGGAAATTACACCCCAATCAAGAAAAAATCATAAAATGCAAATACACCCCAAAAAACTAAGAAAATTTATCTTCGTAAGGGGTACTCCCCTCCCCATAAAATACACATATACGAACCCACATTCTAATTATAACTCTTTTCTTGCGCGGTCGGCCTACCCCTTTTTTATATTTGCAAAATTTATTGTTAAAATTCACAATATATACAGGGTGACGCAGAATGAGCTATATGTTTTAAATTCTTTACGACTTTTTTAATTATTATTCTTTCTTTGTTTTTTTCAGCATTTTGTGAAGAAGACTTGGGGAATTAATTATGTATCGAACATCGTTCAAAAATAATTGAATTTTTCCTAAATTTTGCGAAAAGTTATGGAAAAAATACTAAAAAGACCACGTAAGTGCGAAGCAGAAAATTGACATCACTTACAGGATATAATTTTTCAAAACAATTTGCAAAAAAATTCCCCAATAATATACTGTATTTAAAAAAAAATTATAATAATCGCATAAATAAAAATGTTATAAACCAGCTCATTCTGCGCTACCCTGTACTTTATGTAAAAATTTATGATTATGGCCCTTTTAAAAAAAAATAATTGTTTATTTTTTCCAATTACTCCTATTTTTTACTTAAAAAAAAAGTCCTCCGAAAGTTCCAAGGGCTCTTGTAAATATCACAAGTGTCCTCCTTTTCTGACACAAATGTCCTCCTATCCGAAAAATGTTTATGGTAACCCTGCGTATGCCACGACCATGCAGCCACAACGTTCTAGATCTAGCAGGACTTGATTCACAACTAGATTCCAAATTAGTGGAGACAGTGCTCCTCCTTGTACCGGTCCCTCTGTTTAGAAACCTTGTTAGAGTTGTGGACCCAAGACATACTGTTATTTGTCTTTTGTTGAGTAGACATTGAATAAGTCTAATCAAACTAGAGTTAACTTTTAGATGCGACAGTGCCGCAATTACTGCATCTGAGTGAATGTTGTTAAAAGCCCCTTCTATCAAGAAATGCCAAATTCTGCAGGAATGCGAAGCCTCCAACATTAGGAAGGCTAATTGGGAAAAAATTTAAGCACACATTCAACAGTTCTCTTCCAAAAAGTTCTAAAATGAAAATGCAAACTATCCGGGATATAGAAGAAGCGGTGGAAAGTCACTGCAACTCTTAACGACTCGTTGCAAGACGAATGTCCCAAACAAAAGCCAAGGGGCATACAACGACCGCAATGGTGGCCGTCTCAATTAGTTATGCTGAGGAATTGCTGTAGGAAGCTATTCAATAGGGCAAGGGCCACCTGAGCCCCACAGGACTGGGACACATACGAGGAAGAACTCAAATGGTACAAAAACAACAGTGGATAAATCATGGATAGATTTCTGTAGTGGCGTAGAATCTCTCCCGCTATGGAATCTCTCCATGAACAATATTTTACTTTCTCTGGAGATGATGGTTGTCAGAGTTGTTGCCTCTGCAGATGATGTGGCAATAGCTGTTAGAGGGAAGTTTCTGGATACTCTCAGAGACATCTTAAGCAGACCCTTCATACAACCGCAAGATGGGCTCCCGGTAATGACATTGGTGTTAACCCGACACAATTTCCAAATGTAGTTCAGCAAAATTCAATTTAAATTCAGAATTCGTCAATTAAAATTCAGAAATTCTGTTTGAAATTCAGAAGTCGTCATTTGAAATTCAGTTTTTACATTTTCACAACTCGTCAATTGAAATTCCATTTGAAATTCAGAAGTCGTCATTAGAAATTCAGATTTTACATTTGAAATTCAGAACCATGATTCAATTATACAAGGTTGTGTTACTTGCAGGTGGTCTATCTATTTTTTTCATGTTGATAGTAGTTGAAGTGTCATTTTAATGTTTGAATTTCAAAATTTATTTACCTTTTGTTTCTGACAAAAAAAAAAATAGTTTCAAGTTAAAATTTATTATTTATTGAAAAAGTGAAAAGCAGACTTCGTTAAAATGGAAATACGCGAGATCTCTGGAACCTACTACGAAGGAAGCGAAATGCTAGCGGTAGTTTTACCATCTAGGAATGATCCAAAGTTTTAATTAAACTGCTTTAGACCTATCATACGATGCTACCAAATCGTAGGCTGAAAGGTATCAGCGTAGTAAAACGGCTGAAATTACCCTCTCTTTCAGATGGATGTTGTTTATTGGAAAAGTAATCTAAAAGGCAGAATATGAAGATTTATGTGGGTGGTTCGATAGTTTTAGTGCCTAGCAGACAAGAGCGGGAATACCTAATCTTATTTATAAAGTTCTAAAACGAATTTCCGGAAAAATATTAGGGTCTTGATCACTCATTCGAAGTGTGATGTGATACAAACGATGCTTTTGAAATGGATACTACATATCAGGCGGCCAGACAGCAGATGGATCCGTGGAGAGACTAAAGTTAAAACAACGGAACCCTTTTATATATATATTAGAAATACGAATTAGTGTAAAAAATGCAATTACTTTTGTGTTTATTTTGAAACAAACGTTAGACATTTCAACATTTTGTTTACATTTTTGTTTTTGGCATTGACATTTCAACTACAAATCCAACAACAAAACTCCTTGTGGTTGTTGTTGAATTTTTGTTGTTGTGCTAGTAACACAACCTTGTATAATTGAATCATGTTCAGAACTCATCAATTAAAATTCAGAATATCCATTTGTAACTCAGAATTCGTCATTTGAAATTCAGAACTCGACACTTGAAATTCAGAAATCGACATTTGAAATTCAGAATTTTTCATTTGAAATTCAGAACTTTTTATTTGAAATTCAGAAACTATTAATTGAAATTCAGAATTTCTATTTGAAAACAAGAAAATATATTTTTTTAATTACAGATAAACAAAATATACAACGTTCGAAAGGTCTAATTCTCTTCTTTCCAAATTCTTTTAGAGATTGGAGATCTGTTAATAATTAACAAAGTTATAGGCGTTCAAGTGAAAAGGCAAGAAAATCGTTTTTTACCCGTAAATCCGGATTTTGGGGGTGTCCGGCAAATTTCGTAGAACAAACGTTGTTCTACTCGCCAAGACCAACAAGAAAAATAGTATCGCGGTTTTGTTTTTTGGACTGTCGCACTGTGTAATTTGTAGCCATTAGATTATTAAACAAGTAAGAAAGTTTCAGTCGGGTAAACCGACTAAGGTATACCCTCACTTTGTGAGTAATGTAATATATAACATTACACCAATAAATCTGTCAATTTGTGTGGGAGGTACCAGAAGGGGTTTTCCAAATACACATATTTTTCGGTAAACAGTACATTCTTAAATACATTGCATTGTGCTGAACTATAAGCGTTTGTGTGCACTGGTATATTAAAGTTACGAGCTATGTAATTTTGGTATGATTTGGTCATTTTGTGTGGGAAGTACAAAAAGGGGCGGGGTGATAACGCCCACTTTTTACAGGACTATAGGCACTACAACAGCATTACACTGTACAAAATTTCAAGTATTTGTATGCACTGGTATTAAAGTTACAAGCCGTTTACTTTGGTACGAAACGGGCCATTTGTGTGGGCGGTACCAAAAGGGGCTGTACAATGATGCCCATTTTTTACCGGACTATAGGCGCTACAAAAACTTTATACTGTAGAAAATTTCAAGCATTTTTATGCACTTGTATTAAAGTTATAAGCAGTTAAATTTTGATGCAAAATGGTCCATTTGTGTGGGAGGTACCAAAAGGGGCATGCCAACTTCACCCATTTTTCTCGAGTTAATAGCGACTAATATACTAATATTATGTGCAGAATTTCAAAAGATTCGAATAAGTAGTATAGAAGTTATTAAAGAATCAATATTTCACTATATTTTAACCCTTTGTGTGGGAGGTACCAGAAGGAGTAGACCAATATGGCCCATCTTCGAACTCATCCGGAGATAGATCAAAATATTACCACATACCAAATTTGAAGTCAATCGGTTACTCCTTTCGAGAGTTATCGTGCGCACCAGCCAGCAGACACACAGACAGACAGACAGACAGACAGACAGACGGACGGACATTGCTCATTCGACTTAAAATGACCCAAAACGGATTTCCTCCGAACATACTTAGGGTCTTAGATCACTCCTTCGATGTGTTACACTTTTTTCCGTAGCAAATGATATATACCCTCGTCACACTAAAGTGAGGGTATAAAAATAACCATAAATGATTACTCAATTGCGTATTTGCTGGGTACCTGGACACAACGGAGTGATTGAAAATGAACGGGCAAACAGCTTGGCTTCAAAGGGCAGATAACTTCGAGTAATAAACTTGGAAAATTGGAAACCTTTCGAAGCCACGAAAAATGAGTTGAAGCACTGGGCAGTGATGGCTCACCAAACTGTGTGGGATAGCGCAACAGTAGGAGCAACTGCAAAGATACTGTTGGGTGACCCAAATGAAAAGAAAACAAAAAGTCTTCTAAACTAAACAAGATCGATATTAGTAAGATGATGAGTGTTCTAACGGGACACTCAAGCTTACAAGCACATCTTCATCGCATAGGACTAGCAGGAAACGACGAATGCAGAGAAAACCTTGAAACGATGGAACATTTTCTGTGTCACTGCCCGGCTTTCACACATGCAAGATCCCATTTCTGGTCCGACATATTGCCAGACATGACTCATCTCAGGATATGACTGGTAGATACTGAGACAATTCGTGTCTTGTACCGATTTTCTGTAACTCGTGAGGTATAAAAAGATCATAAATAAGGAGCGCACAACAGGCCGAACCACTGGCTTAAGTGTATGTCCATGGACATGAGACGTTTAAATGTCTCCTCTCTTCAACCTAATCTTATTAATAGAACAATAAAAATAACTAATTTTGCAAAATTATTTGCAAAAACCAGCGATGGCTTGATATTTAAAAAACAAAACTCGTTAAACAGTAGCAAGAGTCGAATGATAAGAAAGTACTTGTTACGAGTAAACTATACTTTGAGATGAACAATTTTAAAATCACAGCAACCTAGATTTCTCTTTTTGATGTAGAAAAATTCAATAATTTTTTTAGTATGTATTCCAGGAGGGTCTTGTAAACTTTTAAAAGAAAATTTTAGGAACTGTTAGCAAAATGTACTACTTTTCTGATGGTGCATGCGCACAAAACAGGAACAAGTTTTTAAATTTGACGTTCCATATCGATGATTTCGGAATTCCAGCGGAATGACATTTTTCGCGACGTCTCATGGCAAAGGACCCTGTGATGGATTGGGACCAGTCTCATAAGTCCTATCAATAGCGCCGAAAAAAATTTTTACATAGGTAGAAAAAACGTAAACAATTTTCACTCAGAGTTGTTACTACCAAACAATACGAAAATAGGACAAATCATCTAAAGGAACGCTTTAATAAATCAAAAGTAATTTCTGGAACTTAAAAAAAAATTAGAGTTCACACAACATCAACTTCCGAACAATACTGTACTAAGACGGTGTACAATGATTAATAGTTTTTACTCATTTTATTCTTTTTTGTTGTAAATAGTATACTTGATTCGAATCTTTCTCATACATTTTTATACCCTCCACCATAGGATGGGGGTATATTCATTTTGTCACTCCGTTTGTAACACCTCTAAATATTGATCAGACACCCCATAAAGTATATATATTCTTAACCGTCGTAAAATTCTAAGACGATTTAGCCATGCCCGTCCGTCCCTCCGTCTGTGGTAATCACGCTACAGTCCGCAATAATAAAGCTAGGTTGATCAAATTTGGTACAAATACTTCTTATAGTTGCAGGTTGTTTGGGATTGCAAATGGGCGATATCGGTCCATATTTAGATATAGCTCCCGTATAAATATATCATCTAACTTGTAGTTATTCCTACTGTTCTCATCTACTATATGTTTCCTACTGTTCTCATCTACTATATTTTTATACCCTACACCACACTGTGGTACAGGGTATTATGACTTTGTGCATTTGTTTGTAACACCCAAAAGGAGAAGAGATAGACCCATTGTTTATTATACCGATCGACTTGTAATCACTTTCTGAGTCGATTTAGCTATGTCCGTCTGTCTGTCCGCCTGTCTGTCTGTCTGCCTGTAGACGTATTCTTGTAATCAAAGTACAGGTCGCAATTATGGTCCGATCTCAACGAAACTTTGCACATATCTTTTTTTAGGCCCAAGGACGATCCCTATTGAATTTGGTTAAAATCAGTTCAGATTTACATATAGCTCCCATATATATGTACCTCCGATTTGGCATATATGCACTGTATAAGCAACATTTTGTAAACGATTTGTACAAAAATTGACAGAGTAGTCTCGTGATACACTTAGATACAATACAAAATTTGGGGGAAATCGGTTCAGATTTAGATATAGCCCCCATATATATGTTAGCACCGATTTGACATTCAAGCGCTGTAGAGACTGTATTTTATATCCGATCAGTACGAAATTCGACAGAAAGATGTTTCTATTTTACATGAATGAGTATTCAGGGAAAATCGATTCAGATTTATATATAAGCTCCATATATATGTTCCTCCTGATTTGGTTACAAAGCGCTATAGAAGTTGTACTTTACTTCCGATCATTACAAAATTCTCCAGAAAGATGTTTCTCAATTTAGGAACGAATATTGCTTAATTTAGCGATTATCTGTTCAGAATTAGATATATCCGCATATATATGTTCTTACCCATTTACAAATTATTTCAAATTATTATCGCAATAACCCTCGCATTGTTAGGGAGGTGTAGGGTATTATATAGTCGGCCCCGCCCGACTTTCTGCCTTTCCTTACTGGTTTTGTGTGTTTTCGGTGTTATTTTCTTTAGGTTTGAGTTATTTTGTAGGTTTGAGTTTTCATGCTATCCATGGTGGAGGGTATATAAGATTCGGCATGGCCGAACTTAACGCTTTTACTTGTTTTCTTTAGGTTTGAGTTATTTTGTGAGGTCACATGCTATCCATGGTGGAGGGTATATAAGATTCGGCATGGTCGAACTTAACACTTTTACTTGTTTTTACATTAGTTTACTGATTATTAATAATTGTCATTCTTTTCTTAAATGTTTTATTGTTCTTACAGTTTTAATAAACTAATGAATAAAAATTTTCATTCTGTTAATTAGTTAAAGCACATTCACATACATACATAATTTCACATTAAAATGTTCTGAAAATCTAATTTCTGAGTTTCAAATGAAGAATTCCGAATTTCAAATGACGAATTCTGAATTTCAAATGAAAAATTCTCAATTTCAAATGTCGAGTTCTGAATTTCAACTGGAAATTCAGAAAACGAATTCTGAAAATTAAATGAAAAATCCAAATTTCAAGTGACGAGTTCTGAATTTCTGAATTTCAATTGTTATTTTCTGAACTACATTTGGAAATGGTGTAGTTCTTTTCACCAGGAAAAATAAGGTACCACGAGTTACACCTGTCTCCTTGGGGGTATTGAAATTCCCTTCTCTGTACGGCATTGTCGTCTGGTGGACAGCTCCACAGAAATCCACCTTCTGTGCGTTACTAAACAAGGTTCAGCGAATGGCTGCTATATGTATCACTGGTGCGCTGAGAACGACACCAACTGCGGCACTAAATGTTATACTACATTTAATGCCGCTTATAGCATTGTTATATGCCACATGTACTGCGATTAGACTCAGGGAACTGTGACTATGGTCAGGAAATGGCTACGGACATAGTGTTATTCTAGACAGAATGCCAGACCTTCCGGCAACTGTTGATTACACTTTGACTTAACTACTCTTTGACAAGAAGTATCTCACTCTTATACCTGATAGATCAGAATGGAATCGTCGTATCCCAAGACAGAGGAGAGACAGAATCATGTACTGACCAAAGTCTGTATAAATATTTTCTCTGATAGTCAGGCTGCTATCAATCCCTGGAAACTATATTCCTGAGATAAAAACTGTCCCCGACTGTCGCAGATCTCTTAACGAGATGACTGAACAGTTCAATATTCACCTGATATGGGCATACCAGGGAACTGCAAGGCAGATGAACTTGCAAGACTAGAAACTACCCTACACGCTTCAGGCGACCTGAAACACGTGGGCATGCATGCCTCTAGCTCCTCTTGAGAGATAGGGCACTTACGGCAACAAATGACAGGTGGTCACTAGTCAGGTCTGCATACATTCCAGGCTGATGTGGCCCAGCCTAGACCCAAAATAATAAAGGGTGGTTAAGTTGTAAGGGCCGATGTTGAATGAGAACCACATTTGAACTGTTTATTTTGAAAGTGGCGTAAACGCCATTCTGCTTTACTCGATTCATCATAAGAAAAAGGGGTTTAGTAAAACTAGAATGCGAAAATTTGCACTTAATTTCGAGACATTGAAGTCTTGAGATTAAGTTATTGTAGTTAATACAGGGTCTCCCATATTCGACGGACCCATCTGGCAACGCCATAACTTTTGACAGAGATGTCAGATCGCTTAATGACATACCGCGTTTGAAGCGTCAGTCCAAGCAGATTTTTACCATGGAACAATACACGCCACGCGAGCGCTCTGAAATAGTTGAAATTTACATTCAACAGAAGAAGTCAAGTCAACGTGCTTTTAAAATATTAAAAAATGTGAGAAGTGCGCCTTCTAAGAACACCATTAAGCGTTTATACGAAAAATTTTCGACTGGTGAGGCTCTTTCTAATCCGAAGAGGCCAAATAAAAGTCGACCAAGGCGATCGGCCGAGAATATCGCTGCCGTACGAGCCAGTGTTGAGAGGTCCCCAAGAACATCCCAAAAACGCCGTTCTCAGCAGTTGGGCATGGCTCGGTCCACTTTACAACGGATTATTCGCGTTGATTTGCATTTGTTCCCGTACAAAATTCAATTGACGCAAAGATTGTTGCCTGCGGACAAGCCTCGTCGATTGGAATGGGCCCAACGAGTCCGTGGGTCCGTCGAATATGGGCAACCCTGTATATATATAATATATATTAGAACCGCACCAACAAGAGCGTTGGAGACTATACTGCACATCCAACCAATAGATATCCGTATAAAGTATGAGGCAGCCCTCACAGCAAGACGTCTACAAGTGATGGGTGAATGGATAAATCGAGACCACAAGTCGTACCATCAGAAGATATTACAATCACTGGTCGGTCATATTCAAACAACGGAAATCTCCGACCGCATTCCTGAAGTGCGGCTTACAGCTACCTGTGAATCGTTCGTGACAGACAGACGCTCCTGGAACACTTGCTCAGGCGCCAGTGGGAACCAGCTGCTACACTGATGGGTCCAGGCTAGGAGGAAGGACGGGTCTGGGACTTTTTATTGATGAACCAGAAGTCGAACTTTACTTCCGCCTCCCAGACCATAACACAGTATTTCAAGCAGAAGTTCGAGCAATCACGGAGTGTGTTAACTGGCTCAGTAATACCACAAAGCCTAAATATGCCAACATATTCACAGATAGCCAAATGGCGATCAAAGCAATAACATCGGAAAAGGTCAAATCCAGAACCGTGTTAGACTGTAAAAGAACGATAAATAATTACTCAGTCCATGGTCAACTGCGTATTTTCTGGGTACCGGGACACAACGGAGTGATTGGAAATGAACGAGCAAACAGCTTGGCTTCAAAGGGCAGAGAACTTCGAGTAATAAACTTGGAAAATTGGAAACCTTTCGAAGCCACGAAGGATGAGTTGAAGCATTGGGCAGTGATGGCTCACAAAACTGTGTGGAATAGAGCAACTGCAAAGATACTGTGGGGTGACCCAAATGAGAAGAAAACCAGTAGTTTTCTGAAACTAAACAAGATCGAGATTAGTAAGATGATAAGTGTTCTAACGGGACACTCAAGCTTACAGGCACATCTTCATCGCATAGGACTAGCAGAAAACGACGAGTGCAGGGCATGCAAGGAAAACATCGAAACGATAGAACATTTTCTGTGTCACTGCCCAGCTTTCACACATGCAAGATCCCGATATTTCGTTTCCGACATATTGCCAGACTTGACTCATCTCAGAGGATATGACTGGAAGATACTGAGAAAATACGTGTCTAGCACCGATTTTCTGTAATCCGTGGGGTATGAAAATCATAAATAAGGAGCGCACAACAGGCCGAACCACTGGCTTAAGTGTATGTCCATGGACATGAGACGTTTTAAACGTCTCCTCTATTCAACCTAACCTAACCTAACCTAATATATATCTATTATTCACATAGCCTTTTAACGATGCTACTCTTGGTTCAAAAACAGATTGGCGTTTACGCCACTTTCAAAATAAACAGTTCATTTAAATGTCAAGTTTTTTTCTGCATTTCATTTGACATTTCTCAATTTCAGACTAACTCAATTTTAACCATGGAAAGATACACAATCGAGCAACGCGTTAAAGTTTTTTAAGCCTTTTACGAAAATGGGCGTTCAAATCAAAATGCATTTCTTGCACTGCGTGATGTTTTTTTGATCAGCATAATCGACCAAATGTGTCCACAATCGGGAGAATTGTGCGCAAATTTCAGCAAACCGGGTCTGTAGGAGATGTGAAAACACTATGCATGCTCGCCCAGTTCGTTTGATGCGGCTTATGGGCTCGCGACGTCATCGGGCCATACTTCGAAATGAGGCCGGCCAGGCAGTTACTGTGAATGGTGTTCGCTATCGTGAGATGATAACGAACTTTTTAAGCCCCGAATTGGAAGATATGGATGTGGACAATATGTGGTTTCAACAGGACGGGCAACAAATTCAATGGCCGTGTTATCTCACGTCGTGGCGATGTCAATTGGCCGCCAAGATCATGTGATTTGACACCGTTGGACTTCTTTCTTTGGGGTTATTTGAAAGAAAAGGTGTACGTCGATAAGCCAGCAACAATTCAAGAGCTAAAGGATGAGCTAATTCGGGACATTAACGGCATAGAACCTCAATTATGCCTAGGCGTTTGGACCATCGGATGGAGGAGTGCCGCCAATATCGCGGCGGCCATTTGGCCGATATTTTGTTCCATACATAATTGAACTTGGTATGGTTCAATTATCATAATAAAAAGAAATGACAATAATTTGTATTTTATTCAAAATCAACATTGAACTTGGTATGGTTCAATTATCATAATAAAAAGAAATTACAATAATTTGTGTTTCATTTAAAATCAAAATCGGCTCTTAAAATTTAAACACCCTTTAGTAACAAAACAATAGTACACCTTCTGTGTCTGTGCCCCGCTCTCTAGAATGCCGCATACAATAATTAATTTACATATATAGTACATTTTATAATGAAAAAAAATTAAACCATTCTCTTAAAAATCCGTTACGAATGTGTTTATATACCGATTTAGTTTTAATAAAACTTTAATAACTCCGTCAATTGCAAACGGATTTTTAAGAGACTGGTTGCATTTTTTTCCTTATAAAATATCCTATATATGTATATCAATTTATTGTACGGTTATCTCACAATATAATTGGTAAAAACATTGTCTAAACAGAAAATGACGGAAAAAATTAAAAAATATTTTGTAGGGCAAATAAACCTATATTCCTACACGCTGAAAAAAATCGCTTCTGTAGTATATTGTCCCAAACATATTCGGCTTGAAACATATATATGTTTAGGGTAGACTCTAAGCATGTAATATTTGGTACACACAAAAATTGTGTATTTGGGAAGATGTTGTTCTAAACAAATATTTGTTTACATCCCAATGTAACTGCTAATTGCGAAACAAATATTAATTTGCATTTAAGTATTCATAAAATACATAAATGGTGTAAAATTTTTCAGTAATTCAAAGTTAAATTTTTAGAAATTTTTAATGTTCGTAAAAAAATTATAATTAAAATCATATAATCTTGGATCAATATAAAGTACTTAGAGGATTGACAACTAATGATGGCTTGGAATACTCAGAAATTTGAAATGATTGATTTAAAACAGAAGGTAATGCTGCATATGGTATCATAACTGGGAGGTACAATTCGAAACGCAAGAAAAATTGAAACTGAAATTTGAAAAACTCAGCAAAAGTTTTGGAAATCTTTTTTAAATAAAATATATTAGGAAAAATTCCTAAATAATAAATTTGTTTGTATTAAAACACATATTTTATTTGAGAAATTTAGTTTGCAAATATAATTTGTTGGAATATATTAATGATTTTCAAATAAAATTTATTTGCTAAGAAATATATAATATTTAAAAATTTGTGTTCCAAATATATTTTCTTTCGATTCAAACATATCAAAAAAGGCGATTTTGACCCGTGTACAGCTTCAAACAAACAAAATATACATCGTTCGAAAGGTCTAATTCTCTTCTTTCTAAATTATTTTAGAGATTGGAAATCGGGTAATAATTAATTTATAGGCGTTCAAGTAATTGTATTAACGTATTAATTGTACGGTTATCTCACAATATAATTGGTAAAAACATTGTCTAAACAGAAAATGACGGACAAAAATTAAAAAAATGTGTTTGTAGGGCAAATAAACCTATATTCCTACACGCTGAAAAAAATCGCTTCTGTAGTATATTGTCCCAAACATATTCGGCTTGAAACATATATATGTTTAGGGTAGACTCTAAGCATGTAATATTTGGTACACACAAAAATTGTGTATTTGGGAAGATGTTGTTCTAAACAAATATTTGTTTACATCCCAATGTAACTGCTAATTGCGAAACAAATATTAATTTGCATTTAAGTATTCATAAAATACATAAATGGTGTAAAATTTTTCAGTAATTCAAAGTTAAATTTTTAGAAATTTTTAATGTTCGTAAAAAAATTATAATTAAAATCATATAATCTTGGATCAATATAAAGTACTTAGAGGATTGACAACTAATGATGGCTTGGAATACTCAGAAATTTGAAATGATTGATTTAAAACAGAAGGTAATGCTGCATATGGTATCATAACTGGGAGGTACAATTCGAAACGCAAGAAAAATTGAAACTGAAATTTGAAAAACTCAGCAAAAGTTTTGGAAATCTTTTTTAAATAAAATATATTTGGAAAAATTCCTAAATAATAAATTTGTTTGTATTAAAACACATATTTTATTTGAGAAATTTAGTTTGCAAATATAATTTGTTGGAATATATTAATGATTTTCAAATAAAATTTATTTGCTAAGAAATATATAATATTTAAAAATTTGTGTTCCAAATATATTTTCTTTCGATTCAAACATATCAAAAAAGGCGATTTTGCCCCGTGTACAGCTTCAAACAAACAAAATATACATCGTTCGAAAGGTCTAATTCTCTTCTTTCTAAATTATTTTAGAGATTGGAAATCGGGTAATAATTAATTTATAGGCGTTCAAGTGAAAAAGGGCAGGAATATCGGTTTTTTACCCGTAAATCCGGATTTTGGGGGTGTCCGGCAAATTTCATAGAACAAACGTTGTTCTACTCGCCAAGGCCCACAAGAAAAATGGTATCGCGATTTTTGGTTTTTGGCCTGTCGCACTGTGTTATTCAAAGACAAAACTAAATGGGTCTACCATGTGTGTTTTTGAGTAAAAAAATTACTTCCGAAAAATAATATTTAACTTTAATTGATACTCCGAACAAAAATGTTGGACACATATTTAACTAATATCAACGTTTATGTATTTAAATATTATATTTATTGTATTAATTGAAATAATATATTATATTGAAAAATAACGTTCGTGTGTCGCTGTAGTCACGGGTAACACCGCCATCACCGTCACTCTTTTGTGAACGTTTGGAAATCAATATTTATTTCATAAATCAAGCGTTTCCAGGAAATTTCTGACATTCTCCACTTTAATTATTCTTTTACAAAACTTCACTTCACTAATCCACACTTCAAAAGAACTGTCAGACATATTTGATGAATATTTTTCAAATAATTGTTTACAACTTTCTTCATTTAGTATTGTCATTTTAGATGGAAAAAGACATTGGGAATTTTACAGAATTCCAAGGTGTTTCAAAAAGCGATCTTCGGGATGAGCAATGAATAAATCTAGATATGGAATATAATATATTATAATATTCTTCAATATTTGTTGCATAAACATTGCACCGATGACTTTGTCGGGCCGAAAAGGTTTCTGTATTTGTTTCTTGTTCTTCACAAAATATTTTAACAGACGAAAAAATCGCACTAAAATTGTGAGTACAATTTTCGCGAATGTCCATCAATTCCTTTTTCGTATTTTCAGCCAGATGGACGGCTTCAGCTAAATCTTTATTTTCACTTTGAAGAACGCGATATTATGATATACCAAGCAGTGAACTGAATGAACTACATGGACCGAAACTTGAAAATCCAACATTTTATAGCCATCAACAACTGAAATACAGAAGGTGTAGTTTTCTGATCAGACCAGGTGGAGTAAATGCATTCCAAAGCTTCGATAACGGTGAAGTAGGTGAAGATATATATCAACAGACTCATGCTGTTCTACCCATCTTGTTGCGCAATACCGCTTTAATTTTTGTTTTTTATCATCACGGAGATTCCTGTTATTAGAAATTGCTTCTTGAAGAGCTTGCATGTGTAATTTACAACCAATTTGAAGCTGTGATCTGCACAATGTGAATATAGTGCTAAGCAGTACTTTTCTTGGATATATATTTGCGCCCGATGAAATTATCCGTTCATTGCTCTTGCGCCGTCATAGCAACGTAACGTTTCGAAGAAATTTAGAATAACTTTAGCCAAACCTTTTCCATCCAACTGTTTTGTTGGGTCTCAAAAAATCTTCCCAAATTGTATATCGCCCATCGTTTTCATTAAGGTAAACTTAGGCACTTGCTTTGAAAAAAATTCCGAGTGTGAATCTGGACTTACTCAACCCCTGAAATATCAGCGAATATGACGAAATAGCGTACACCATGATGGTGATAGCTTTGGAATTATTAATTCTCTCAATAAGCTGTCGGTGTATAAGAGTTTGACAAATACTTATAATTTCATTTTGAACACGATTGCTTATATACATTGCTTTTCGCGGTGAATTAGGTAGGTAGGTAGGTTAGGGTGGCAACCGTATTTTTTTTTATACAAGCTCACATAGACCAGTTTAGGTCCCTAGTGTTACCACGGGCTGAAATGCCCCTCATCGAAACCAACCTGTTTGATATACAAATTTATCGATAGTACGAATATCGGTACTGGAAAGATCTGTTAGGCTGCCTAGAAAGGCCAACCCCAGTATGTATGTGCAGTCGTCGTTTACTCACAGCGGGGCAGTCGCATAGTAAGTGCTCAATGCTCTCCACTTCTTCCTCATCTCCACAGCTTCTGCAGATGTCATTAGAGTTAATACCCAATCTTTTGGCGTGTTCGCCGAAGCTTGCACGTGGATAGTGGCGCACCAATTATGCAAATTCTTCGAGAATTTGTAATGCCGTCCCTTTGCTAGCAAGTTCATCGGCTTTGCAGTTCCCCGGGATATCCCTATGACCAGGCACCCATATGAGGTGTATATTAAACTGTTCAGCCATCTCGTTAAGAGATCTGCCTCCAGAGAATTAATGGCAGCCTGGCTGTCCGAGTAAATGACAACGCCAGTGTTGGTTACTACGTTGCGACTCAGCCACTTGGCTACTTGGCCATTATTTCGGCTTGATAGACACTGAAGTCTGTGATCTATATCCAAACTAAGCTCTGCACAGTGTACTCCGAAGCCAACCTTTTCATCATGCTTCGAACCATCCGTGTAAAAGTGGAGATGGTTTCCATTACCGGGTATTCTTCCTACCCATTAATCTTTGGCGGGAATCATAGTATTGTAATTTCTCTCGAAGGTGTATGTACACAGTTGGTATATAGTCCACTCGGTCGGTTACCATAGCACTACACTTTGATATCCTCATGTGACCGTAGTTCTTGTACCTCCACATTGATAGGCAGTTTAATCTTATTGCCGCTTTGGTTGCATCTTCTCTCGCCACAATATTAATCGGCAGTATATGGAGTAGGGCTTGTAGAGACTCGGTCGCTGTAGTCCTTAAGGCTCCGCTTATGCTCAGGCAGGCTGTTCTCTGAACCTTAGTAGGTTGGTGATGGTTAGTTTGCCAGTTGCCGTCCACCAGACCACAATGCCGTATAGCAGTATAGGACGAACTACTGCTATATATGTATATCCAGTGGACGATTTTAGGAGAGAGGCCCCACCGCGACACTACAGCCTTTTTGGAGGAATATAAGGCGACGTTGGCCTTCCTTACACGTTCCAATACGTTAGGTCTAAATAACAGTTTTCTATCTAGAATTATTCCTATCAATTTTGTACGTTGAGAAAAGACTAGATCTGTTCCATTTATCCGGGGTGGAGGATCCACATGTGAGACATTATTCATCCTAGTAAAGAGAACCAATTCTGTCTTGTTTGGGATTACGCCCAAACCGCTGTTTCTAGCCAATTTTTTCACAGCCACCTGTAGAATGTCTCGGAGGACGTTTTCGAATTTGCCACGACCTTGCAGCCACAACGTTCTAGATCTAGCAGGATTTCATTCACCGCCAGGTTCCAAATTAGTGGAGACAGTACTCCTCCTTGTGGGGTCCCTCTGTTTACAAACCTTGTTAGAGTTGTGGACCCAAGACATGCTGTTATGCGTCTTCTTTTGAGCAGACTTTGAATTAGTCTAATTAAACTAGAGCTAACTTTTAGATGTGACAGTGCCGCAATTACTGCATCTGAAGAAATGCCACCATGGTGAATTCCTTGAAATGAAATGGGAAGTCCCCTTATTGTAAGCATGTTGGTTCACCGACAGGAGTTTTGTATCCAGGTTTTCCCTAATGAAATAATCTAAGTTTTTCCAGACCTTTCAATAGGAAGGAGGATAGGCTAATTGGTCTGAAGTCTTTTGGCCTAGTGTGTGATATCTTCCCCGTTAGGTATGAATACCACTTTGGTATCCCTCCATCGGTTCCTGATACAGCCTACATACATTTTATCCAGCCAGGGGATAATGTACTTCAAAATTTTCTGCTGGAGTGATGCCGTCTGGTCCAGGTGACTTGAAGGGCTCAAAGCTGTTATAGCCCAGCTTATTCTGGATCTCTCAGTCAACAAGCTAGCAACGTTCGCAGTCCACTCGCATTCTTGTTGGTCTTTTTGATCATCGTGTTCTGTTGGTGACTTCCCCGGGAAATGTGTGTCGAGCTGTATATTCAGCGACTGCTCGCTGTTTTTTGTCCAGTTATTTGCCTCATCCTGCAAGTAACCCACTGTACAGGGTGAAGTTGTTAGTATTTTCTTCATCCTTGCGGCGTCGGTATACCAAGAGCGTCTTTGCGCCTTTCTAAGCTCATTCTTATAGATCTTGAGTTGCTCTTTATAGGCAAACATTAAAACAAACATTAGCGACCCCAGTAGATTTAGCCTTGTTGAATAGCTTTTTGTCGGTCTTTTTCGTAGCCGTTAGCTCAGAAGTCAACCATTGAGGTTTAGTATTACCCTTGTACCTTGTTTTTGGACAGGCTTCTTCAAGGGAACTATTGAATGATATGGTGATATGCTCGAAGATTATCCAGACCGGCTTTGTGATTCGGTTCGTACAGAAGTTTGGAGTTGAGGACTCTGTTGAAATTCTTCTCATACAGGTGCCACTTAGTCTTTCTCACATTTCTGTGGACGGCAGGTTCAGGTGCTTTTTCAGCGAGTTTGAACTCAATATGGTGATCTGAGAATGAGTGGTCGTCCAGTACATTCCACCCAATAATTTTGTCTCACAGCCGGTCAGTAGCAAACGTTACGTCTAGTACTTCTTGTCTGTCATTAATTGTAAAGGTCGTTTTATTACCTATGTTACAAATACTTAGGTTGGTAGTTAGAATAAAATCAAGAAGCGAATAACCCCTATTGTTTATATCCGTACTACCCCAGATAGTATGATGAGCGTTCGTGTCTGCGCCAATAATCAGCTCGACCTCGTCAGACGTTGCTTCTACTACTACTTCCCTGAATAGAGCAGTCGGTACTACAGCTTCATAAGTAACTGGAGACTACCCAATAAATGCGATTACCGATCTCCAGACTAGCAGATGTTTGGTCTTTACCACTTAAATTAGCCCATCCCCAAAAATTCAATGTACTTTGTACTAAAATTCATTTTATTTCTACAAAATGTACGTTGTCAAATTATCAAATATATCTGATTCAAAATCTTCCATCTCATCTACATCATCTAATTTTTTTGTACATGTTTTTGGTATTAAAAGTTTGATCATTTCTGCCAATGGACTAAATAATTGATAACACACGGATTTTTTTTTAAAGTACATCAAAGTGTTAATACTAGTGATTCCAGTTCTTACCAGCTCTACCAGTTTGGACCAGCAGAATCCTGTTACAAGTAAACTTTACTCCAAAATTAGCTTAAATTGTTCGTAATGTCGGCTCGGAAGAATTCTTTCCGTTTTATTACCGCATTTGGTTTCAATTAAGATTTATAAATATTTATAGAAATACGTATTGGCAATTACTACAGGTTGTCTATTTCAGTCGTACTCTAATACACTGCGAGTCAAGCTACTTTTTGTAGGAACTTTTGACACAATTTTTACGAACACATTTTCTTAAAAAAATAGATTTAACAGAAAATACATATTTTAACATAAATAAAGACATGTAATTATAAAAAATTGCAATCCCCGCCAAATCCCCCGGATCCCCAAACCAAAAAATATATCCCCATTCGCGAAGAAAAAATCCCAAAATTGGGGACAAATCCCCTAAACTGGCAGCGCTGGGAGTGCCTTCGCAGTTGGCCACAAGCAGATTCTCGGTGAATTTGTCAAGTGGCTTTTCAAATTTGAATCCGTAATCGTCCGATACCTTAGCAAGGCTCTAAAATTGCCATCATTTTGAATAGTTCATTTGAATCGATTGTGGCTGTATTACAACTTCCTCTTAGTGCTACGCCTTGTCGACCATAAATGACGACTGTTTGAACCAGAGTTCGGAAAAAAACACTAAGGAACGGTTTCTTAGCGTTCTGTACCGTTCCTTCGTCGCGAACGGAACAGTGTCGCAACCCTTACAAGAGAACAGAATACATTAAACATTTTTTTAGTGTTACTGTTCGCGAACGGTACCACTACGATAACGTACCGTTCTTATAACACGACGAACGGTATCACTGCGATAACGTACGTCATAGAACTGTATCACTACGTCGTAGTGATACTGTTCTTTTGAACAGAACGCTAACAGGATCACTACGTTTAGCGTTCCGTTCTTTTTTCTATTCGACACCACAGGTCGCAAATATGAAGCAATCTTAATGAAAATTGGTACAGAGTTATTTCTTAACCCAGGGACGATCCCCATTTAAAATGGGGCATATCGGCCCATACTTTGATATAGCCCCCATACGAAGGTCCCTTTCGATAAGACATATTTACGCTCTAGAGAGCGCATTTTTTAACCGATCATGCCGAAATTTCAATATATGTTCATTCTACTGCATTCAATCAAGCCTAGTGAAAATGATGCATATCGATCCATTTTTTCATACAGCCCCAATACAAAGCTCCCTTTCGACAAGACATATTTACGTTATAAAGGATGAATTTTTTATCCGATCATGCCGAAATTTAAATATGTATGCTTTCTATTGCATATAAATTGGTACCTGGTGATAAGAGTTTTGCTGTCTCGTGCAGCGGAGGGTGAGGAGAGCAGCAGATACACAGCTTTGAAAAGCAAGTAGTGAATAAAATGCTTATTCGATTGGGCACCGGCATCTTCGTGGAAATTACTTTACCAGGCGAAATGCAAGAGTTGCTTCATATCGTGTATGCTATTCGTTTAGGAACTGACACAGCGTTGGGTGATCTCTTGCATGTAGTTAGCATGGTGTTTTGTGGTAATTTTAACCCTAGAACACTAAACCTCTTTTTTTACACTTTAATACTAAACCTCGCCTGTGAGGCTACCTTTTCAAAAAGAACAAAATTTTCCTAGTTTAAATTTTTTTTTTTTTTTTAAGACTTTTTTTATGGAGAATACACTTATTTATTTAGAAATCAAAAGGGAACTCATTTATTTTTTTATACATTTCATAAAGAAAATTACATTAAAATGCACAACTTTTTTTTGTTTGTTTTTAAAAAGAGATTATTTAAAAAAAATAAATAAAAATAAATATTTCAGTTCATAAACTTAAATTTATCAAATTCTTATACGTATTTGTACTTACTTCCATTAAAAAAAACAAAAAAATTATATAATGTATATTTTACCTTGTACATAAAAATTAAATCAGGTATTTTTTTTTATATCACATTCATAACAATTCGGTGATCTATGCTCTAGGCAATATGCTTTATTGCATTTAGCGCAATAATATTTGGGAATCGGGAACACACATCTCAAAAAATTAAATAAAAACGGACTAAATCTTAATTATATACTTACAATTGGACCAAGAATTTAAACAAGAATTCGCAAAAATATTTACCTTTAATACTAAACCTCGCCTCACAGGCGACAAGCATATGTATATATCAGTAACTAAAAGACACAGAGCTATGAGCGTCCACTCACATACTCATACAGCAGTCGACTGAGTTGACACGAAACCACGTGTTGATTTTTGCAACCGATCGTAAGATATCGTGTCAACAAAAAAAAGAGTCGCCTCACAGACCGGGTTTAGTGTTCTAGGGTTAACCATAATAGGCATGTAATAGGCGTTACAAGCTAGCAATTTTAGTTTAGCACTTTGCAACGAAAACTACTGACTTACACTAACTGGCGCATAAGCAGTAAGTGGCGGATTTCCACTATCTGGTAACAATGGAGTCTGTTTAAATTTTTTGCAAATATTAAAATAATTTTCCATTTTTGTTCTTCTTCCCGTTAATTCACAATAATTGACAACAATCTCTCCAAAAATGAGATGCCATACTGCGAAATATAGGATGCCCAATCTGGCAATACCATACTCGATTAAGACAAGAACACAATCACCAGACGTTCCAGTACGTATAATACGTACTGGAACGTGTAAAAAAGGCCAACATGGCCCTATATACCTGCAGGAAGGCTGTAGGGTCGCGGTGGGGCCTCTCCTAAAATTGTCCATTGGATATATATAGCAGTGGTTCGTCCAATACTGTTATACAGCATTGTGGTATGGAGGACGGCAACTGACAAACTAACCATCACAAACCTGCTATCAAGGGTTCAGAGAACTGCCTGCCTGTGCATAAGCGGAGCGTTAAGGACTAAAGCGACTGAGTCTCTACAAGCCCTTCTCCATATACTGCCTATTAATGATGTGGCGAGATAAGTTGCAACCAAAGCGGCACTAAGATTAAACTGCCTATCAATGTGGAGATAAAAGAACTACGGTCACATGAGGATATCACACTGTAGTGCTATGGTAACCGACCGAGTGGACTATATATCAACGGTGCGCACCTTTGAGAGGAACTACATCACTATGATACCAGCCAGGGATGAATTGGATGGCAGAATACCCGGAAATAGAAACCATCTCCACTTCTATACGGATGGTTCGAAGCTTGATGAAAAGGTTGGCTTCAGAGTACACTGTGAAGAACTTAATTTGGATGTAGCTCACAGACTACCAGATATCTGCAGTGTCTATCAAGCCGAAATAATGGCAATATGGGAAGTCGCCAAGTGGCTGAGTCGGAACATAGTAACCAACACTGGGTTGTCATTTACTCGGACAGCCAGGCTGCCATCAATTCTCTGGAGGCCACAACCCTAAATTCACAAATAGACCTCGACTGCCGCAGATCTCCTAACGAGATGGCTGATCAGTTTAATATACACCTCATATGGGTGCCTGGGCATAGGGATATCCCGGGAAACTGCCAAGCCGATGAACTTGCTAGGAAAGGGACGACTTTACAAATTCTCGAAGAATTTGCATACATTGGTGGTCCACTATACACGTGCAAGCTTTGGCTTAGGAAAGAGGCAATCAGGTAGTCCAACGAAATATAGACACAAATCGGCACATGTAGGGTAGCTAGACAAATCTGGCCAAGGTATGACCTGAGAAGGTCAAAATATCTCCTCGCACTAGAAAGGAAAATATTATCTACGTTAGTATCAGTTCTGACGGGACACTGCCTGATCGGCGAACACGCCAGAAGTTTGGGTATTAATTCCAATGACTTCTGCAGAAGCTGTGGAGATGAGGAAGAAGTGGAGAGCATTGAGCACTTGCTATGCGACTGTCCCACTTTGAGAAACGACGACTGGACTTGGATCGGCCTTTCTAGGCAGCCTAACAGATCTTTCCGGTACCAATATTCGTGCTATGGATACATTTGTATATCAAACAGGTTGGTTTCGATGAAGGGCATTTGATCCCGTGGTACCACTAGGGACCTAAGTACCAGTACCACTAGGGCCTAAATAATGCTTAAAAGTGCGTAGCTCCCCATACAAATTAATCACCTATGGTGTAACTAAAACACGCCTAATGTAACTTACAAACACGCAAAAATATGTAATGTTAAAAATATGATAAAAAATATAATTACTATTTAATTTCACGTTTTATTTTTTTTTTAAACACTGCAACCACAAATAAATGTTTGCCAAAAAATCCTCCATTAAACAAATGAAGTTGTTGAATTTTGGCAACTGGCGACGCAATTAAACGTTAGTTGCAATCCATAATCGAACTATTGGTCATCGATACAGTTGACGTTTCTTGCAGTAATCCTTCTTTAATTCCATTAGCCGTCTTATCGTTTCTTTGTCGGAAGGATCCTTATTTTCGAACCGATATTGTTGACGGCGGTAGCTGAAACAGCTGTTTCTGATTTCTATGCTGCCATATTTTGAATGGTGTTTTTCGGTTTTGATTTTCTTTCGGTTTCATGAAAACGTACAAGAGCTGTAGAAGCAAAAGTAAAACAATACGATTTTGAAAAACGAAAACGAACCAATTTCGTACAAAACCTGTGACATGCCTGTATATTTCCTATTCTCATATGAGTTTCTTAAGTTTGTCCAAGCCACCCTATAAGAGTAGACGTATTATGCTGATGGTGATCTGCCCTCTAATTTTATTCTGTCTAGGATTTGAATTCAATGTACCATATAGACCTTCCAGATATTATCAATTAGTACATATCGATTTTCAACATACAAATTATGCTTCGGCAGAGCCCATTCGTAGAAAGTGCATGGATTTTAACATTTTATATGATGTTATTGACATTGATGTAGAAATTGATGCATTTAGATCTAGAATAATCTTTTTTTAAATGTGTAAGTAGACGGCTGTTGCAATTTTTCTGTACCTGGTATTTCCACCCTCTTCTATTAACCCGCTATGGTCCGTATCATGGTGTGTACGCAATCTCTACGTCATGGGGATGTGGCCCCCTCGACCGGAAGGGGCGGGTAAGAGTGGATGCGTTGGGACCGTTCGAAAAAAAAGCCTTAGTTGTACTAGGTACCCAGTTTGTCTCAACTCACTTATACGAAAACAAAATATACTTATGTGTTTTTGCCGCTGATCAACACCCTCATCCGCTTAGAGACTGACAAATACATTCTGAAGTTAATTTTCGATGCTGACTGGTCATCTACGCATATTGACAAAACTTGGTCAAACTATTCAGTGCATTAATCAAATCTTTAATTTGTATACCCTCCACCATTGGATGAGGGTATACTAATGTTGTCATTCCATTTTCAACACCTTGAAATATTGATCGGACCCTATAAAGTTATATATATTCTTGATCGTCGGAAAATTCGAAGACGATTTTGCTATGTTCGTCTATCTGTCTGTTGAAATAACTCTACAGTCCGTAATAATATATTTATTATACATAGTTGCAGAGTGATGTTTTGGTATAGCTCCACTATAGCACTCAAATATGTTTCTTTGAGCACATTGCAGTTTGAATTATATTTTGACAATAATTCACCACTTCAAAAATTGATCAAATCGGTACATATTTTGTTATAGATCCCATATAAATGTCGCTATAAAATATGCTTATTTAAACCATAAATAATACCAGTACAACGAAAACTGACAATATCGGCACATGTTTTGATATAGTCGTCATATAGAGGATATTTTCCAATCGAATTGTATAAAATTTAGCATTTTGTGTTTTATTTATACTAATATTCTGCACAACGGAAATATACCACATCGGTTTATGTTTTGATATACGCCCATGTGATGACAATCGCGTGGGTTGAAATTGCAAAATGCCAAATTCGTTCCTTAAATGTTTATGGTCTGTGAAATTTAATAATAACACTGAGATGAGACCAATTGCAAATGAAAGTTGCCATTATCCATAACAAAACCTTCAAGGGATTTTTTCTGGTCAGTGCGAGATTTTTTTTATTTGGAACGCTGTCTAACAAGAAAAGCTCATTGAAAATTTGATAAAATAATGCTTATTTTTTATTATCATGAAATGTTGTGGCATCTTACTGTTTTTGGGGTCGCCTGATGGCGCTGTCATACAAATGGTGCTATTTCTTGTCGATTTTCAAAATCACCAACTTCAAATGCGTGTAAAAAAATCGCGCGCTGAACTGAAAAACACCATTTGAGGTTTTGTTATGGATAATGTCCACTTTCATTTCCAATAGGTTTCATCCATTCCCATTTTGGTTGTTGCACTGTGTAATGAAATGCATACGTGGATGTTGTTATTATTCTCCATAATTAATAATTTGAATCTAATACATAAATGTTTTGTTACAAAAAAATTCAGCGTATCGATTTTGCGTTTTGAAAACGAAATCGCCAATTTTACGCGAAACGCGATTGCCATCACATGGCCGATAGTTCCCATATACATAGTTATATTTGTTTAATAGATACCACATCTATCTACAGTAGATGCCATATTCAGAGCAGATGATGTCTTAGCTGCAATCACCAAGGCAAAGCCATCCAAGGCTATCGGCCCAGATGGAATTTCGATGATGATGCTGAAACACCTAGGTGAAGCAGGAGTTGAGTACCTAACAAAAACCCTCAATCTGTCCATCGCTACTCTAACCATACCGGATACCTGGAAACTTGGCAGAGTGGTCCCAGTTCTCAAGCCTGGGAAATCGGCGGACCAGGGAGAGTCATACCGACCTATATCCCTCTTATCCCCGGTTGCAAAGACAATTGAGGCACTCCTCCTGCCTAGCTTGAGCAGTCACCTCCACGCAGCAGAACATCAACACGGATTCCGTAAGATGCACAGCACCACCACAGCACTTACAGCCGTAACCACCCACATAAGCCACGGTCTTAATGGGAAAAGACCCTGCGAACGCACAGTTCTCGTGGCTCTCGACCTGTCCAAAGCTTTTGACACGGTCGACCACACCATTCTCTTTGAGGACATACTACAGTCCTCCCTCCCCAACAGGGAAAAGAGATGGGTGATAAATTACATGTGCGGTAGGAAATCATTTGTAGAGTTTAGGAATAAGCGATCCAAGCCTCGTAGGATTAAACAAGGTGTACCACAGGGTGGAGTTCTGTCCCCGCTCTTGTTTAACTCCTACCTGTCCAAACTCCCTCCTCCCCCCCAAGGAGTTGAGGTAATTTCATATGCAGATGATTGCTCGTTACTGGCCAGGGGCCACGGAATTGATAGCCTCTGCGAGAAGTTAAACGCCTATATCGCTGATCTCGTGACATTCTTCAGCTCGAGGAATTTAAAATTTTCCCCAACAAAATCTTCAGCAACGCTCTTCACCACATGGACCAAAGAAGTCTCCCTTGAGCTACCCATAAAAGTCGATGACGTTCAAATTCCGACAGTCAGTCACCCAAAAATCCTGGGTGTAACCCTGGATAGCTTGTTCTCGTCCTCGGCGTATACCACTGCAATCTGAAACAAAGTACGTTCTCGGAACAAAGTCCTCAAGTCGCTAGCCGGCAGCACTTGGGGAATGGACAAAGAGACACTGACAACAACGTACAAAGCGATTGGCCGCCCAGTGGCAAATTATGCAGCGCCTGTGTGGACAGCCAGCGTCAGCAAGACACAATGGGAAAGTCTCCAAACCTGCCAGAATGCAGCCCTTAGGACAATCACAGGCTGCCTTCAAATGTCCTCGATACACCACCTTCACGAGGAGACAAGGATGCTCCCAGTCAAAGATCACTGTGAGCTCATTACCAAACAGTTCCTCCTGGGATGCCATCGGAGGGGTCATCCAAATCAACGCTTAGTTGATCTGGAACCCCCCGAGGCATGTCAGGAGAACTATATGGGACTATGAAGACGAAGTCCGTCAATATCTCCCGGACGCAGGACTGGAACAAATTCACATCGATACGGTTGAAAATGTGACGCACAACTATAGATGTAACATCGTCCTTGGAGGACGTCCCCCACCCATTGCAGACAATGAACGCAGCTTGCCAAGGAATACCAGAGTCACCCTGGCACAGCTGAGATCAGGATGGTGCAGTAGACTCAACTCGTACCTATCGAGACTGAACGAAACCATCACTGATCTTTGCCCAGCATGCAATACTGGGCCGCATGACACACAACACTTGTTTAACTGTCCAACTAAACCCACTCACCTGACTCCTGTTTCACTTTGGTCCGAGCCCTTGGCTGCGGCCCGTTTCCTGGAACTGGATGTTGATGAGTCAGCTGAAGAAGATTAAACCACTAACTAACTAAATTCTATACTTGCAGGAGCAACAGTGGCTACAACAACAACAACAGGGCGGCCGATGAAAGCTGCTACCAAAAAAAAATTTAATAAAATTTTTTCTATTTAATGAATCTGGTTAATTTTTTTTTATTTTGCAGATTGATTTTTAGATTTAACAAAAATGGATAACTGGAACACTGAAACAAGAATTTAGATTGTCCGCCGCTATTACGCACTGAAGTCCGTAGTTTCGGTTCAAAGAGATTATAGGGGCACGTTTGGCGGCAATCCTCCGAGCAGATGGACCATAAAGAGACTTGTTAACAATTTTTCCGAGCATGGGACAGTCAACAGAAGACCTTACCATCGAAACCCTTCAGTTCGGACGGAGGAAACAATCGCTGCTGTAGCTGATGACATACAAAACAATCCAAGAGTCTCGGCAGCATTCATTGCAGTCAATTATGCACAAAGATTTGGAGTTATTCCCATATAAAAATCAAATGGCCAACAAAGTGAACTCAGCAGTCTTCCCGATTCGCTTGGAATTTTGCCAGAAGATGCTTCAATTGGTGGAAGAGGACGGAGACATGTTGAACTGTCTTTTCATGTCTGACGAGGCCCCCCAGGTCGCCTGACCTTACTGCACCTGACTTTTTCTTGTGGGGTTATTGCAAACAGGAAGTCTACAAAGCAAAACCAACAAATTTGAATGAACTAAAGCAATCCATTCGAGAAACAATTGCGGCTATTCCCGTCTCAACTCTCCAAGCAGTAATGAACAACTTTTTGGTAAGATGCCGCATATGAATTATTTTTAAAACTAATTAAGCTATATTTAATAAAATTTAATGAGCTTTAACATGAATAAAAGAAAACTGAATTCCATACACTGAAAAAAAAGTTGTTTGAGTTTCTTAACGTAGCAATATTCATCAGCCACCCTGTATATATATAAAAATGGATGTGTGTATGTTACGTATGGACTCCAAAACGGCTGGACCAATTTTGATGAAATTTTCAGGGAATCTTCAGATAAGCCTAGTGGGCTATATAATTTCTTGATTGAGGTGGCGTGGCTCCGCCCATATAAGCCAATTTGGAGTTATCATTTTTTGAGTGATTCCTACTGTCCCTATTGAGACTGGACCGTGATCCCAGATGGGCCACTAATCCTGGGCTTTCTGGGGTCCATCTGGAAGTAGCTGGGAGTTTATGTGATTGGTCCAAAAATGGGCGGGATCCAACCAATGTGCGTGGCCCCGCCCATATAAGCCAAAAATTCTCAATTACACACCATGATCCGAATCATGGCGGGTTAATAGTAAAGGGTGGAATAGAATTGAATGCAATCTATGGTGAAGGGTATACAATAGGCCGGGTCGATTTGTGGGGAGGCAAAAAAAGTCGCATTGCTCAGTGAAAATCGAAACTTTGCCGAAGGAACCATACCTCTAAAACGAATTCTGATGTCCCGGAATTTGGGTTGAACTTTTGGGTAGGGGCAAATTTTGAAAAATCCCACTTTGACCCATTTAGAGTGCTGCAATCGAGTCCAAATGTATGACCGACCCCCACTAACTTTGGAGGCCCGACCCACCCATGCCAGTGGGTCCATTTGGACTCGATTGGAGCACTCTAAATGGGACAAAGTGGGATTTTTTCCGGGACATCAGAATTCGTTTTAGAGGTATGGTTCCTTCGGCAAAGTTTCTTATTTTGATCCCTAGAATACGATTTTCAGTGAGCACTTCACTGAGTGCGGGTCGGTCATACATTTGGACTCGAGTGGAGCACTCTAAATGGATCAAAGTGGGATTTTTTCCGGGACATCAGAATTCGTTTTAGAGGTATGGTTCCTTCGGCAAAGTTTCTTATTTTGATCCCTAGAATACGATTTTCACTGAGCAATTGGCGATTTTTAAATCGACCCGCCCTAGTATACAAGATTCGGGCCGGCCTGACTTGTTTGTTGTTGTAGTAGAAGTTTGTTGTAAAAAACGTCTCCGACAATATTTCAAATGAATTAGAAATGTCATACGTTCATAGAAAATGTCACAAGGTATGCAAACAATTATCTAATGCTACATCGAAAAGCCAATTTTTAAATTGAATCCAAAATCCAAGAAGTGAGCATTTTTTGGGATTTTGAGATTCTTAGCCTGCTTGAAACTTTCCCATGATTAAGTGGCATACAATAGATAATAACCCAAAATAACTTGCGTACAGACATATGTACATACATGTTCACATAAATAATTGATCGGCGTCGTAGTCGTATGGAGAGATAAGATTTATTTTGATTTTATTCAAATATTTCTCTTAGTTTTGACACAGTAATTCAAACGTGCTACATTCATTATTTTATTATAAGGGAATATCGAAATGTCTCATTTTGTTGTTTTTGAAATCGATTGGTATTAAAAAAGTAGGTATGTCTTTGAAAACAGTTTGTGCTTGTGACCGATTGTCACATACTACTGACGTTTTGAGTAAGGATTATTATGATGATTTGAAGCCAAATAGGTGACAGGTTCCTACACCTCCAAGTAAATGTAGTCCACCACACGCCCGGCTGTCCATTGCATCCTATTTTAATATCATTTATTTAGCGCAAATTAGAAGAGGCGAATTCAACAAGATGCCACACTACACTTTCCGGGTGCATACCACCTTCTTTGCAGCGTTCAGTCAGTAATGAAATTAAGGAAATAAATACATGTGTACGAGTTTCTGTATAAAAAACTATACAAAAATATTGCTAAACATTTAAAACTAAAAATATCCACACACGGCGGTCCGCACACCTTCCCCAAATAATTAAGCTTGAGGGAGGAGGAGAAACAACAATTGAGATGAGTAGTCCTTCGTGTGAGGTGTGTGCGATGTTGTCTTAACATAATGATTAAACAAATAAATAAATAAATTGTCATATAAAACTAACTAAAAAATAGAATAACAAAAAATATTGTCATTTAATAAATGGTGGTTCAACAACAAAAATAAATAGGTATGTATTTTTGTCTTAGAGTACTCTATTAGCAAAGTTGTAATGGCAATTGGACTGAAGAAGGTAGCAGCAATAGCAGCATCTTGATGAGAGCCTCAGTATTGCGTTCAATGTGGTTGTGAAGAGGCCATCGTCACCTGGAATGGCCGTGCCCGGCTGCATGGCCCTTTCCCTGCTTGTTGTGTGGCTGCTGGGCCACTTGCGAAGCATTGGAATGACTAGTTGAGTTGCCTGCGGCAGCTGTCGACGACGACGATGTCGATGGAATGTGATTGTGTTCAAAGCGTTCACGATCCCGTTGTGATTGATGTTGATGATGGTGGTGATTGTGATGGCGTCTGCCACCCCTGAAATGGCGCCTGCCATGATGGTAATTATTATTAGTCGGATCGTCACGTTGAGTTTGCTGTACCACAGGGGCGAAGTTTGTCTTAATGTTCGATCCATTGGCATCCTTTAAATAGAGAAAAGTAAGCGAAAATCACATAATTACATACACATATGATAAGCATAAAAAGGAGAAGTGAATTAAATGCTTGGGCAGATATTCTGTTGATTGCCCCTTTTTAGATTGAAAATTAACATAATAATTGTTGTATTATTTGTTGCCACGCCCCTTCCAGTACCTCTCACACAAATGGTAACAATTGTGTGAAACTTTTTGTACAAACTGGTCACTTTGTGTGGGAGGTACCAAAAGGGGTGTGACATTTTCGCCCGCTTTTTGTTCAGCTTCTAGAGGCGGTAAAATGATTACTCACCCCTATCGGGAATAAATGTTCCCTCAAAATGTGTTCACTTTCCGCCAAATTCCAATCGGCAATTTTGTTCCCTGAATAATTCCCTTGTTCGAAAAAATTCCCCCTATCGTGTGTGGAATTTTTTCCCTTTTCACTTCGATTTGTTCACTTTATTTTTGCTAGTGAACAGAACGGACTCATCGTGAAAGTGTTTATTTTTGTCTTCAAATATTGGATAAAACTAAAAAAATATTTATTTTACAGGAGTGGATCAGTTAGAAAATAACAAAGTGATCTATTTTTAAGAACTCCATTTGTCCGTTCTATACTGTTTCGACATTTACCATGGACATAATTAAATTTCTGTTTGACAGAGCCAGCTGCACAGTTCTTTATGGAACTAACAGTCAGGGCTCCAGTGGGTATCCGCCATGGTCTACAAATGTTGGTATGATAAAGGGTCCGCCAAATAACTTTTTTTTTGAAAATGCTTTAAAAAAAACTACTGAATATTTTCTCAAATTTCTTTTTTTATTTGAAAGTACAATCCTTCCGGTTAATAATGGAAAATAATTTCATTCAAATGGCTGCGTCGGCTGGCCATGCAGTAGCCTACACGATCGGTCCAATTTTTAAGCACATTATCGATTGTGTGCAGCTGTATTTCACCAATGGCTTCACGAATATTGTCCTTTAAAGCGTCAATTGTCTCTGGCTTGTCGGCGTAACACTTATCTTTGAGGGCACCCCACAAATTAAAGGCCAACGGTGTCAAATCGCAGCTCCGAGGTGGCCAAACGACATCAGCTCTGCGGCTGATAATGCGATCTTCAAAAACAGGGCGCAAAACATCGAGTGTAGCTTCGGCTGTGTGGCACGTAGCGCCGTCCTGTTGAAACCAAATGTTGCCAATATCCTCCTCTTCAATTTTTGTGAACAAAAACGCCCGATATCGATCGCCATTGACTGTAACGGCCACACCTTGCTTATTTTCGAAGAAAAGTGGCCCAATTATGGCTCTGGGCCAAAATCCGCACCAAACAGGGACTCGTTTTGGGTGTATCGGCTTTTCAATGTATGCCTGCGGGTTTTCTGTGCCCCAAATGCGACAATTTTGCTTGTTTACATACCCGCCAAGATCAAAATGAGCTTCATCTGAAAAGATGATTTTGTTTGGCAAAATCTGCATCTTTTGTAAGTCGATCGCAGGCCCAGTTAGCGAGCGTTGTTCAAGCGTATACACAACCATATTCGTTCAGCGGAAGGATAAAACTAATTATCTCTCATATCAGACATGAGCTAAGTGTTACCATTCACGAAATAAGCACTAGTTGAAAAAAAACGTTAGATGGCGGTGATAAGATTTTCACGTTTCAATACATCCAAGGACACCGGGTTTTCCAAATTTAGTGCATAAATCTTGTGCTATAACATTCCCTTCCTCTTGAGTTCGATAAGTTATCCACTTGCGACAAATTCTCGATTCTAATGGAATCAAAACACGGGAGAGTACTTCGCTGACTGTGCCGTGCCGACTTCAGGATCTCTGTAAAATCCTTTCTGATACCCATCATCTGCAAAGAACTGTAGACAGGCACTCAGTTTTATAATTGGAGTAATCGCAAATGATTTTTTTGTAGTACAGGGTATGTAAAAACCACCTTGTTTACCCTGTAATGTTGAACAAATCTAAAAAAACAATTTTGATAAAAAAACGTAGGACAATTACTGCACATCAGGCAACTCCAAAGGATTTGATGCATCTCTCAAACTTCACCGCTCGTTGTTCTATACACCCTTCTCGTTCCTCTAATAGAAGAATAATTCTAATTCTTTTTTTAAACATTTAAATAATATTTTAACCTTAACTTTGAAAAACAAAATGCTTTTCAACTCTTCTTCTTGGTGTTTACGCTCACTGTGCACTGATAATTTATTAATTTTGAACAGCTGTTCGTTTTCGATACATCATACAGATTAAAAGTGAACAAACTGTTCCCTAATATTCACGATAGCATATTCCACTTCCCGTGAAGTGAAGAAATCTAGGGAACAAATATTCCACTTATAATTCCCGATAGGGGTGACTATGTATGCAATTTTTCAGGATACTCATCAGTAGTATAGATGTTGTAAGAGCTTTAACATGTCACAAAATGTTAACCATTTGTGGAGGAGGAACCACAAGGAGTAGGCCGATATGGTTGACCATCAAACATAAACTGGGTTTGAATAAAATGTTATAACGAATGAAATTTTTAGTCATTAGGTTACTCCTTTTCATAGTTATCGTTAGCACCATTCAGTCAAACTGACAGACGGACGGAAACTAACTAATTCATATTTTGTTTAACCCATGGAGACCCACGCTGAAACATTTTGTGGTAAAATATGTGGGAAATTTTTATAAATTAAAATTAATAACTTAATTTATAATTCTTAGAGAGGATGTTAAATTCTTTCATATGGTACTTACATATATCATTCAAATCTGATATTCCGTTCAAAATTAATTTAACCTTTAACTCTACCAATTTTTGTATTTGTTTCTATTACTTTTTTGCAATAGACAGAAAGTAACTGAAACATATGGTCTCAAACCGAATCAATTCTGACTGAATAACAAAAACACAGGCCAACAATAAATAACAACAACACAAACACATGAGGTACGATGACGTCGGCATTTTCCGTTGACAAAACTACATTTGTTTTCGTGGTTCGCGATGCGAACCCAAGCAAAAAACAAACATGTATTGGTATGGGAGTTTTAGTATGTTGACATAGTTCGGCAAAATACAGGTTTGATTAGTAATTCTTGTTAAATTCAATTAACTGCTTCCATATGTATTTCAGCTGATTTAAGTTAAAGACATACATTATTGCTATTGAATTCTGAAGGTGATAGATTGGTGTCCATCGAAACTGCAGTCAATTCTACCAAGCAATTAAAACTCTCTACCAATTTTTGTATTTGTTTCTATTACTTTTTTGCAATAGACAGAAAGTAACTTAAACATATGGTCTCGAACCGAATAAATTCTGACTGAATAATTTTAAGAAATATTTGGAAGCAAGGGGAATCCAGTACCAGTATACAGTTTTTTATTGTCCGCAGCAGAAAGGGGTTGCGGAAAGAAATAATAGATATCTCGTTGAAATGGCAAGATGTTTGCTTGCGGAAGCGAAATTGTCGAATATGTTCTGGAGAGAAGTGATCATGACATCAAATTATTTGCAGAATCGGACACACTCAATATCGATCGGAACTACCCCTTATCAGCTTTGGGAGGAAAGGATACCCATTACAAGCCATTTGCAAATATTCGGTTCGAAAGCTCACGTACTTGTAACGAAAGAAAAACGTCGAAAGTTAGACGACAAAACCGACATTTTAACGTTCATGGTTTATGATGAACATTCAAGAGGGTACAGATTTGTGAACCAGTGACAAGGAAGTGAACATCAGCAGAGATGCGAAATGTATCTCAAATCAACCCGGAAGAATACGGTTACAATGTTGTAGCTGATGGATTTGTTGAACCGAAAACGTACAATGAAGCTCTGAAATAGGGACAGCGTACTGAATGGAATAAAGGCATGAAAGTTAGAGTGCAATACAAGGACGTGATTGTGTCAGCAGATGACGTCTAGTCAATGACAAATTGGGAGCACTAAATCATAATATACTTTATTTGTATAACAATCACGTTTACATAAAACGCGGCCGAACGAATTCAAAAACTAAACCATGGCTTAATTCTGGTACCAAGTTGTTAATACAACAGCGTGACACGGCATACAATAAATGGAAAAGATACAGAACTTTAGAAAAACACTTAATATACAAATCATTGAGAATGACTGTAGCAAGCAAAGTACTTCATGACAAAAAACCAAATTATAATAATAAATGCAATCGTGCAATAAGTGGCCAACAAACATGGAAAGAAATAAAAAATATTGTTATTTTGGATTCAAATAGTTCCACTGCAACAATCGATGTAAATGATCTCAATTCAAAGTTTGTGAACATCGATACGATTGATGTAGAGCCCCAGTCATATACAGGTCCTTGCGTTACCACAATAAAGGAAAATGAGTTCGCCTTCCGCACTATCTCTCAAAGAGAAGTCCTTGAAAGCATAACTTCCATAAAGTCAATTAGACATGACGATATCAATCCGAAATTCATCAAACTCATTCTGTCTTTTGTTTTGCCGCATATAACGTATGTATTCAACGCAGCAATAACTACGAGCTCTTTCGCATCCGAATGAAAAATCGCCAAAGTTATTCCTATACCGAAGACTGGTAATGAACTCAGACCCATTGCAATACTGCCCTACTTGTCCAAAGCCTTTGAAAGATTTGTTCATATTCAAATTCAATATAATATGAAACAAAATAACCTTCTTTCCCCAAGACAGTCGGGCTTCAGGCCTAAACACAGTTGCATAACCGCGCTAACTGATGTAGTAGAGAACATTCGGGCTGGACTGGACTTAAATGAGATCGCATTCCTTATACTACTCGATCATTATAAAGTCTTCGATTCAGTTCATCACTCACTACTCTGCCAAAAACTTTCTCGCAATTTCAATTTCTCCACCACTGCTGTAAAACTTATGTCATCATATCTTTCACACAGAGTACAATACACAGTTAATGGCGACCGACAATCCTGTATACTGCCACTAACACGGGGTGTTCCGCAAGGTTCTATACTGGGTCCTCTATTGTATTCCATATACTCGAGCGACCTTCCAAGCCAATTACGTTTTGCACAGATACAAATGTATGCTGATGACGAACAATTTTATTTTACCTGTCACACCAACCTTCTTAACATCTGCACAACAAAACTAAATGAAGATTTAAAAAGAATTTCAAAATGGGCCACGGATAATGCCTTACGACTTAATCATAATAAGTCAAGAGACCTCATGATTCGTAATCGAAATATAAACATAACGGACGAAGTTCCAATTCGCATAGACAGCATTCCCATTGAAATAGTTGCAAAGCTAAAAATCTTGGCATTATTTCTAACAAATCGTTAACCTGGTCTGACCACATAAACGCAACTTGTGGAAAAATATATAGCATGCTCAGAAATGTATGGATCACCCAACCCTTCACCCCGGTTTTATTATTATTTATTACTTTCAATTATTTTCTAATATTTACATTTTACAAATCTATTTATTTTCTATTCCTTCGTTACCCTCTTGTTTGTTTACCATTCCCGTCATATGTACACACATACATATGTGTATGTATGTGCGTAGTAGGGATGTAACGAAAGTGACTTTAGCGAAAGCGAATATTGAAATATATTTCTTGCGAATGCGAATGCGAAAGCGAATAGTGAAATATGGATTTTTTCGAAAGAGAATGCGAATAATAGTTTGACCTTTTAGTACCAACAAAATTAAGGAACTAAATTGATACTTTTCTAGGATATTCAAGTATTAAGAATGTTTTCCATATTTTTACCTCCTGTTACCACAAGGAAAAGCATATTTTTCAACTGTTTTGAAGAGAAGTGGTTTTCATTGGTATTAATCAAAGTCAGTCAATTATAAAGAGTAGCTGAGAGTGACGAACGAATAGGAATTTGATTGCAACGAGTATGGGTTTTCTCGTATTTTCAGTCGATTTTCCAGATTTTTTTTAATTATCACGATTAGAAAATAAATATCAATCGAAACGTGCAAAAAAGTTCAAAGTTTTTTGCGTTTGAAAAACATTTCTATTCGTTCGTAACTCGAGAAAATGTAAACACACACGCGATGGTACATCTTCTATATTCATTGACTTTGGTATTAATATCTTCAAAATGTGTGAAGCGAATAAGAAGATATAACACTTTTAACAAATGGAAGCGAATACTGAAATATATTTTTGTGAAAGCGAATAATCCAAAGATGGTTTTTGCGAAAGCGAATGTTAAAAATGATGCGAATAAGGCAAAATCTAAGTTCAGTTCGAATGTGAATACGGAGTAAACAAATTGTTTTTAAGCGAAACGCCATCGAATTAGCGAAATATTAAATAAATACTTAACTAAATGAAAATAGATTCAAAGTGTTTTTTGATATAAAGGCAGCTAGGAAAATTTGTTTGATTCGAAATCAACATTCTTAAAAACAATTTAATTTAACCATTTTGCGTTTTTTAATAATAAACTTTAATAAAAGTTAAACGCGGCTTCGGCAAGTAATTTTTCTTCGTGTTAAACGAAACCACTCGTGCCGAAAATCGACGGTTTTCAATAAAAAATTAAATAACTCGTGTTTCCCATCTAGACAAAATAATATCGGAAACAGATTTTAATTGCGACAAGTGCGATTTAAAAGACACCGAGCGTATGGTGCAATGTGATTCTTGTGACAAGTGGTTCAATTTCGAGTGTGGTAAGGTGGACAGTAAAGTATCCATCGTCAGCTGGAGTTGCTCGTGCTGTGGTGAACAACCCGTGGCCCGAAGTGACGAGTTGAATGCAGCACAACAGATGCCCCGTTAACAACACTGCTGATTTCTCCGCTTTGCTCAACAATGGAGGCCTGTAATATGGTGGCTCTTTTACGTAACTACATCTGGCAACATACGAGTAGTTGCGTACATACGTGTTTCTAGTGGCTCTCACAATAATTCTATTAAAAAATGTATTTCTTTGGGATTAACCCTGTTAAAGCATATAAAGCGATTTGGACGCTATTAACAAGTGATTTGGTTATAATTCTGTGTTAAAGTTCATTGCTAAAGTGTAACTTTTTACAAACAAATAATCAAATTAAAAATCATAGTGCTTGCTGTGTTGGTTGTTCATAAATAAACAAAGGAAATTTACAAAAACAAATATTCGTGCATGTCTCTCACTCCCTCCGTTGAGAGGCGGTTAAGTCTTAATGGGAGAAATGCGTACATTTCTGTGACAACTACAGAAAATAACGCAACAACAAAGCCCAGAAGAGACGACAGCCTCTTTTTAACCGCCAAAAGCCAAACAGTGCGCGCTCTTTCTCACCGCAGTTGTCAAGTAGTGAAACAAATCAAACAGAAATGCTAACAAATCCAATGAAAAATAACGTAGTGCCTAAAAAATTCAAACTGGTATAGTTTTAGTGCGAAACGAAAGGCAAGTGCAAGGTCTCCTCATAAGGAACCAGATCCCAAGGGAATGAATGCGGTAAGTTCGAACCGATTTGACCTCCTCAGCTCCGAGGAAAATAATGAAGAAACAAATGAAACTATAAGAGAACCCAAACCAACTCTGCTTTTCTTGCGGGAACAAACAACTAACACTTTGGTAAATAAGCTGTCCCAGCTACTGTGCAAAGATAACTTCTATGTTGCTTCACTTCGTAGAGGCAATGTATACGAAACAAAAATTCAGACATACACCGAAGTATTTTATAGAAACGTGGTTGGGTTGCTCGATCTAGAGAAAAAATAATTACTACACTTACCAGCATAAAAGTTCGAAAGGTCTTGTGGTAGTAATTAAGGGTATTAAAACAAACAATGTTAATAAAACTCCAATATATGCAAGCTATATTTCCATATGCCTTTCTCCTACGGAAAATGCTAGTTCTAGCGACCCAAACGTACACGTTACCCCCTCAATTTCCCCTCGAAAATTCAATAGAAAAATTAATAGAAACTATGAATTCATTCATGTTGAATATGAAAAGCATGATGCAAGAAATGATGAGAAATCAAAGTATGCTTATGCTACTCGTGTTAACTTAAAAATAAATCCACTGAGAATTTGTTATTGGAATGCAAACGGCCTGAGCCAACTCAGAAATGAGGTAGAACATTTTCTCCGAAACCACTGTATAAATATTTTATTAGTCTCTGAAACACATTTTTCAACCAGAAATTGTATTAGGATACGTGGTTATTCCACATACGATACTAAACACCCTAGCGGGAGAGCCTGTGGTGGTACAGCTCTTATTGTCTAAAATAAAATCAAACATTATCCTATGCCCGAATATAGGACTGAGCATATACAAGCAACTTCTATCGCTATCACAGGCACAAATCTGATGATATTGTCGATATATTGCCCATCTAGGCACAATATTAACAAAGATCAATTCGTGGAGTTCTTCTCCACTCTTGGCACAAAGGTAGCAGGTGACTACAATGCCAAACACACATTTTGGGGCTCTCGCCTCACTACTCCAAAAGGTAGACAACTCTTAAAAGCCATAACATCTGCTAAACTAGATGTAGCTTCGAGCGGTTACCCAACATATTGGCCCTCAGATCTGAATAAAATGCCAGACCTTATTGACTTCGCTATAATAAAAAATATAAGTCGTAAACAAATATCTCTTTGTCCATTACTTGATCTATCATCGGATCATTCGCCTACCATTTTGACACTGCTTTACAGCAATCATGAAAATGGGTGTGACAATTTGCCCAATAAAATCCGTTAGCTCCCACCTATCCGATGGTGTATCGTTACGTACAACGGATGAAATTGAAGCCGCCTATTCACGGACGTTGTAAACAGTGCGTAAAAGTGGCTACTCGAAAAAGCGCATTTAAAAGAGAACTCAAATAACCTAACAGGCATCCAAGCGTTAATCAATGCAAAAAGAAGCGTTAGAAGAGAGTGGCAACAACATCGCTCCCCAGCACTGAGAAAAAACTACAAAATTGCCAGAAGAGATTGAAATTGAAATCAGCCGAGGAAAGTGATCTAAAAAATATATTTGCAATCTCTGGATCCACCTGCACGTGGTGTACCCCGCCGATAACTAACGAGGCTCTGACGACCGGCCTTTGGCGATTCGGAACTTGGAATGTACGATCGCTCTTGGAACCGGCCAAATTGGCCCATCTCTGCAAAGAGATGGCAACTTACAAACTGCTTTTTATGGGTCTGAGTGAAACCAGATGGCCAGACGCATACACCCTTATTTACTCAGGCAAACCGCCAAGCCAGCCCCGATTAAGTGCGGTTGCATTTCTTCTCAGATAGAATTATAACGGCTAGATTTAGAACGAAAGCCAGAAACATGACGTGTGTGCAATGTTACGCACCAACCGAAACATCAGATCCGGCAATGAAGGACGACTTTTACAGCAGTCTATCAACTGTGATGTCCGGTATAAATCGTGGAGATATTGTGCTAGTAATGGGCGACTTCAACGCGCAATTAGGCCCAAACAACATGGATAGCACCATGGGTAACCATGCACTAGGACGAATGTCCGAAAATGGCGAATTATTCACGGAGATGTGTACATCCCACAATCTCGTGATAGGAGGAACACTTTTCCCTCACAAAACAGTTCACAAGGTCACGTGGGTATCTCCCGACCACAGAACTCAAAATCAAGTTGATCATATCGCCATCAGCAAAACCTGGCGTAACTGTTTGTTAGATGTCCGGAATAAAAGAGGCGCCAATTGCAATAGTGATCACCATCTAATTATTGGCACAATTAGGCTAAAAGTGGCTGCAATAAAAAAAACAAAACCAGCTGCAAAGAAGATTTGACACCGACAAATTTCGCAATCCTGCACGCCGCACAGAATACATCAACGCCATCCAAGCATCTTTAGAACCACATCGCAACCAGTCAAGAGCAGACTGGCTCTTGACTGGTTCAAAGCCAACTTTGTGAACGCTGCGGAACGTAGTATCGGATACAGAAACCCCGAACGCAAGGAATGGATCTCAGATGATACATGGGACTTTATATCAACAAGGAAGAAATGCAATGCGGACCTGAACAAGTCAAACACTCGCAGCGAGATAAAGCGTGCGCAGGACGTATACAGCCGCATGGACAAATATGTTAAGCGAAGCGCCAGGCAAGACAAACGGCGATGGGTCGAAGAACTTGCTAAAGAAGTCCAGGCAGCCTCAGAGTCCCACAGAAGCCGCGATCTGTACAAGATCACAAAGCAGCTAGGCAGGAGAAGATTTGCATCATCCAAACCTCTGAAAGACAGCAACGGAGGATTAATAACGTCAAAAAGTGGACAACTAGAAGTGTGGACGGATCACTACACGAACATGTTAAATCCCATTTCAACACAAAGCGCACCAATATACCAGTGCCTCCAACACACTGAAAGGCAGGACATAGCTACCGAAAACCCCACTCTATTCGAAATTGAAAATGCGATTAAAAGCCTCAAGAACAACAAAGCTCCTGGAACCGACAACATATCGCCTGAGCTCCTTAAAGCAGATCATACCGTAAGAGCTCAACTCATACGGCCGATCATAGATGAATTTTGGGTCACTGGTGATCTTAGCGACGAACTGAGAGAAGGACTCATAATCAAGATTCCAAAAAAAGGAGACCTGACTGAGTGCAAGAACTGGAGAGGCATAACTCTCTTTAGCATGGTGAATAAGGTCATTCCGAACATATTAAACAAGCGACTGGCAGCTGCTCTTGCAAACGACATTCGTATTGAACAAGCTGGCTTTCGTCCTCACAAATCTGGAATGACCACATCAATAGTCTACGCATAATCACAGAACAATCAGTGGAATGGAGATCACCATTATATCTGGTATTCGTAGACTTTGAAAAGGCGTTCGACACTCTAAACCATTGTGCCATATGGAACGCACTTCGCTGCAAGGGTATACCAAGACAACTTATAACAAGCGAAGATATAACAAGCGATCCCATTAATGTTAACGTTGGAGTTCGCCAGGGATGTCCACTATCGCCCTTACTTTTCAACGTGGTCATTGACACCATCATGGCAAAAACAACATCAACAGCAAGAGGTATAATTTGGGGTTTAAACGGCCGTCTCGAAGATCTGGACTACGCGGACGACATCTGCTTGCTGGCGCACAAATTCGATGACATGCAGTCGAAATTGGCAGAAATGGAAACCGAAGCCGCACTATATGGTCTTAAGATAAACATACCCAAGACCAAGGCCATGAGAATCAACACGGCAAATTCAAACAACTTCACACTTCAACAGCAGAAAATTGAAGACGTCCAATCATTTTGCTATCTGGGGAGCATTATTACAGCAGACGGAGGCTCCAAAGAGGACGTTGCGAACCGCACCAACAAAGCCCGACAAGCCTATGGCCAACTACAACCAGTATGGAACTCCCAGCAAATCTCACGGCGCACCAAACTAAACATTTTCAACAGCTGTGTGAAGTCAGTTGCCTTGTACGGATGCGAATCATGGAACGCAGCTCGTTGCGACGTCAGAGCAATCCAGGTTTTTGTGAACCGCTGCCTTCGACGAATCCTAAAAATTTTCTGGCCAATCGCCATTAGCAATGCTCAACTCTGGGCACAAACGAGGCAGACCCCAATTGAAATCGAAATTCGAAGACGGAAATGGAGGTGGTTCGGTCATGCTTTGCGCAGACCACAATCTGACATAACCAGGACTGCAATCGACTGGAATCCCCAAGGCAGTCGAAGGAAGGGACGCCCAAGCCACACTTAGCGCCGGCAGTTGGATATAGAAGTTGCAAAAATAAATAGATCGTGGAACGAGGTGAAGCCGTTTGCAGCAGACAAAAAAGAATGGAATGCAATCGTTGAGGCCCTATGCTCCTTATAGGAACAAAAGGAATTTATATATATATATATGGATCCAACCCAGAAAACAGATTATAGTCTCTGGAAGGCCACAAAAAATATGCGAGGCCCTGTTGCGCATGAATCCCCAATTCGCCTTGAAAATGGGAACTGGGCAAAAAGCTCGGAAGAGAAAGTAAATGCATTCGGAAACTACCTCGAGTCCGTTTTTACACCCAACAGTGATACATCTGAAATCTATCCGCCCGTGATAGATATAATCGCCCAATCTATCCGCCCGTGATAGATGATATAATTCCTCGCCCAATTTATCCGCCCGGGATAAATGATTTAATTCCTCGGCCAATCTATCAGCCCGTGATAGAACGTAAGAAATCGCCCGGAGGAGATGGTATAACAGCGAAAATGATTAAGGAACATCCCTTTTCAGCCTTGAAAATTGTGTTATTTTTATTCAATGCAATTCTCCGTGTAGGTTACTTCCCCCTATCTTGGAAGAGGTCAGAAATCGTGATGATACCGAAACCAGGCAAAGATCCAACTCAAGTAAAATCCTATCGCCCTATAATCGGTACTTTCAAAAATGTTCGAGTCCATTCTCATGAAGACAATCACACCTCATATAATTTCATTTCATTTCAGTTATTAAATTACGTAATATGAAAAGCCTATGAGGCCAATTGAGTTATATTACATATTGTGTACAAAGCATTTCTGTAGAATTATAGCAATAATTTAAAACATATTATAAATAAAATATAAATCTATAAAACTTATTAAAATTATATTAAATTAAAATATAATCACAAGCCCTATCAGCAGGTAGCTTCTTAGAATTGATTACTTATATCAAAATAATAATCGCACTTAGTAATAAATCAAATATGGCGAAGACTACAGAAAATAAAAAATAAATTATATAATTATGATAGACGATTATACATACAACCCATATAGGCATCCTCTATATATCATTAGCATTATTTCAGATAATGAAACCAAAGAGAAGCAAAATCATTAAAAATTTGCTAAGTCACATTCAGAAATTCACCGAGGAATCATAGCACCACAACATTAGACTTTAATACAAAGATGCAGATATACAAATATAAACTAATGGTCAGCAAGAAGAAATTCAGTACATTTTGATTTAAAATGTTGTGGACTAAAGGAAAAGGTACGCAAATCTAACGGAAGACGAATTCCATATCCTAGCCACACGAACAACAAATTAACGCTCACGTATAGATGACGATATTTGGGGCAATATAACCTGAAGATTTCTGGTAGATCTGGAAAAAGTAAATGTACTACGCAAAAGTGGTGGGTTGCCAGACATAATCAGTTTATAAAACAAATAAAGGACTCTAACATTAACAAAAACATCAAAAGGAGCTCCTACAAATTGTAAGGAATAACTCGATACATGATCATACTTCCGGAGACCATATACGAATCAAAGAATCATATTAAAAACTCTTGATATTTTTCCAAAATTACGCAGATTTGTAGCAGAATATACCTCAATCCCATACATGACATGTGACATCGACAAAGAAAACGCTAAGCGTTTTTTAACATGAAGAGGTAGCCACATGTTAACACTGTACAACTGACACAAACAGATCAACACTTTTTTAAAAACTGTATCAAAGTGTCCCGCAAAATCATGCCTACTATCTATAACAACACCAAGACATTTCAACTCCTCAACAAATACAACCAACTCGCCATTCATGCGAATTGTAGGACTTTGGTCAGATTTACCAAAAAGCAGAACTTGAATTTTAGCAGTGTTAACAACAAGATTATTTCCCAGAAGCCACACATTTATTTCATGTACAATAATATTACCCCTAATTTCCAATTCAGAGTGTGTTCTACCTTAAATAAATAAATGTATATCATCTGCGTACAGAAAGAATTTACAGTCATCAACACTAATACCATTGACAATGTCATTAATATACATAATGAAGAATAATGGACCAAGAATTGAGCCTTGGGGGACCCCACTTACAATATTTCGAAGATCAGATAATACTCCATTTACAGATACACATTGGGAACGACTACTCAAATACGATCTAATCAAATTACACGCCGACATCGAAAATTAAAAATTATTACGGATTTTAGACAAAAGTTTATTGTGATCTACTTTATCAAAAGCTTTCGATAGATCTAGAACAACAAGAACACCCACAAATCCTTCATCTAAAGCACACCCAATTGTATCAGTTAAACTGAGTAAATGGGTAGTAGTACTAAATCCATGCCTAAAACCGTATTGGCAATCATTAAACAAGTGTCTTTGAGTAATAAAATCCACGATGGACTTAATAATAATATTCTCTACTACCTTAGATAATGCAGGTAATATCGTGATAGGCCGCAAATTTTCAACTTCAAAAGAACCTTTTACTTTGGAAACTCTTACAATTTGGTTTTAGAAAAAGTCATAATACTATAGGACAGGTACACCGTATCGTAACCTGCATCAAAAGAACTTTTGAGAATAAAGAATACTGTTCGGCGTTATCCATAGATATTTCCCAAGCATTTGACAAAGTCTGGCACGAAGGACTTTTGTACAAAATATGCGACCTTCTCCCGCATAAACTGTTCAGGAGTTATTCGACTAACCGATCTTTTCAAGTTAAATAAAATGACATTTTTCTAGCCCTAGGTTAGGTTAGGTTGAAGAGAGGAGACGTTTAAACGTCTCATGTCCATGGACATACACTTAAGCCAGTGGTTCGGCCTGTTGTGCGCTCCTTATTTATGATCTTTTTATACCTCACGAGTTACAGAAAATCGGTACTAGACACGAATTTTCCCAGTATCTTCCAGTCATATTCTCTGAGATGAGTCAAGTCTGGTAATATGTCGGACTCGAAATGTTCGGATCTTGCATGTGTGAAAGCCGGGCAGTGACACAGAAAATGTTCCATCGTTTCGATGTTTTCTCTGCATGCCCTGCATTCGTCGTTTCCTGCTAGTCCTATGCGATGAAGATGTGCTTGTAAACTTGAGTGTCCCGTTAGAACACTCATCATCTTACTAATATCGATCTTGTTAATTTCAGAAGACTTCTTGTTTTCTTTTCATTTGGGTCACCCCACAGTATCTTTGCAGTTGCTCCTACTGTTGCGCTATTCCACACAGTTTTGTGAGCCATCACTGCCCAGTGCTTCAACTCGTTTTTCGTGGCTTCGAAAGGTTTCCAATTTTCCAAGTTTATTACTCGAAGTTCTTTGCCCTTTGAAGCCAAGCTGTTTGCCCGTTCATTTCCAATCACTCCGTTGTGTCCTGGTACCCAGCAAATACGCAATTTACCATGGGCTGAGTAATCATTTATCGTTCTTTTACAGTCCAAAACAGTTCTGGATCTGACCCTTTCCGATGTTATTGCTTTAACCGCCATTTGGCTATCTGTGAAGATGTTGGCATATTTAGGCTTTGTCGTGTTACTGAGCCAGTTCACACACTCCGTGATTGCTCGAACTTCTGCTTGAAATACCGTGTTATGGCCAGGGAGGCGGAAGTGAAGTTCGACTTCTGGATCATCAATAAAAAGTCCCAGACCCGTCCTTCCTCCTCGCTTGGACCCATCCGTGTAGCAGCTGGTTCCCCCTGGCACATAGGCCAAAGTTCCATTTTCCCAGGAGCGTCTGTCTGGCACAAACGTATCACAGGTAGCTGTAAGCCGCACTACAGGAATGCGGTCGGAGATTTCTGGCGTTTGAATGTGACCAACTAGATATTCTAAAATCTTCTGATGGTACGACTTGTGGTCTCGATTTATCCATTCTCCCATCACTTGTAGACGTCTTGCTGTGAGGGCTGCCTCATACTTTATACGGATGTCTATTGGTTGGATGTGCAGTATAGTCTCCAACGCTTTTGTTGGTGCAGTTCTAAATGCCCCGCTTATGCCTAGACAGCACACACGTTGAATTTTTTGCAAAGGTATTACGTTGCACTTCTTCTCCATTGATGTCCACCACACTACACAGGCGTAGGTGATTATTGGTCTAATCACGCTCATGTAAAGCCAGTGAGTCATATTTGGACGTAGTCCCCATTTTAAACCTATAGCTCTTCTGCACAACGACCAACATCTGTGGGCCTTTGTAACTCTTTCTTCAAGATGATCTTTCCAGTACAGTTTCTGATCCAAGATTACTCCTAAGTATTTTACCTTTTTAGTTATAGCAATTGTCTTATTCAGGAATCGAGGCCGGGTAAAACGTGGGATCTTCGTTTTCCTTGTAAATAGACATATTTCTGTTTTGTTTGGGTTAACATTTAATCCCCTTGGTTGTGCCCAGTTATATGCTATGTTAAGTGCCTCTTCAGCTCTTCTGCATAATAGATGTGGATGAAAGCCCCTTAGAAGTATTACAACGTCGTCTGCATAACAGACCTTCATTGGTGAGGGCTTTTAGGAGACTGTGTATCGTCGTAACCCATAGAAGAGGCGATAAAATGCCCCCCTGAGGTATACCACGATTTTCCTTGTCTCTAATTTTTACGTCATATGACCCACAAATAATCCACCTATTCCTTAGCATATTGTTGATCCAGTTTTTCAGCGCCCGGTCGACCTGAAACTCGTCTAAGTACTGGATAAGTGTATCGGTCTGTACATTGTTAAATGCGCCCTCAATGTCTATGCAAACAGCAAGTGTATACATTTCTTTACTGAAGGACTCTTCTATGTGGTGCACTACCTCATGCAGAGCTGTTTCCACTGATCTTCCTTTGACATAGGCGTGTTGTTTGAATTTTAGCCTGTCATCCGCTATTTTACTTTTGACCATGTTATCAATTATTCGCTCCATTGTTTTTAACAGGAAAGATGTTAGGCTAATGGGTCGATAAGCATTTGGGGTCGTATAACTCGCCTTGCCAGGCTTTGGTATAAACACCACCCTTGATTCCTGCCAGTTTTTTGGGGTATACGATTGGGTTAGGCATGCAGTGAACACTCCAGTTGATACCAGATCCACCTCATTCTGCAGAAGTGCTGGAAATATTCCATCCGCTCCCGCAGCCTTAAAGGGAGAGAAAATTTGTATCGCTTCTTTAACCATACCATCTGTTATATCCGTAATAGGTACTTGATGCAATACATTTTCGTTCTGTAACTGTTCCTCTGTTGGTCCAGCATTACCAGTCAGAAAATGAGTTTTCATCAAGAGCCTTACGGTATCCTCTATAGTTTCCATCCTTTTAACCGTTTCATCCACCAGTGTTTCGGTTTGGACATGAGTTTTTGAGAGGAACTTTTTCATTTTAGACATGCTGTTAACGCTGTTTACCTGTTCACAGAAAAGCCTCCAGGAGTTACGTTTCGCCGATCTAATGATTTTATTGTATTCTTTGAGTCTTCTGTGGTAGTCGTCCCAATATACTGATTGTTTTTTTACGTCGAGCTCTGTTGTAAAGTCTGCGGACATCTTTGCCAATCGAGCGAATTTGTCCTGTCATCCAGGGTTTCTCAAAGGCAGATTTCCTTTCTCGAAGTGGGCAACTATCTTCGAATGATTTTACAAGAGCCTCGGTAATCTTCTTAACATTGATATCAATGTCTTCTGCACATAGATAATCGCGTGTAGGCTGCCCCAATCGATTTCTAAGTAGATTTCCGAATTTAGTCCAGTCGTTCTTAGCCTTATTACGGAAACTTATGGGGTTTGGCGGTGGCCGTGCAATTTTAAACCTTATATAACGGTGGTCTGAATAGGAGTGTTCATCTAGCCCTAAGATAATAAATGCCGGTGTCCCACAGGGGAGCATTCTTGGCCCTATACTGTACGTTATTTTTACGGCATTTTTACCAACTTTACGCACACGTTACTGCTTTCGTCAGTACTCTAAAATCCCTTCAGTTGCGTCCGATCAACTGCAGTCGCATGTCCGAATCCTAGAATAATGGTTATAAAAATAGAGAATAATGGTGAATGCCTCAAAGTGTACTCATGTTACTTTTACCCTACGAAGGGATACAAGTCCTCCAAGTTCTATTTTCAATTCACAGATTCCCCAAAAGGATCATGTAAATATCCATTTAGATCGGCGTTTGACGTGGTCGCGCCACATAGACTCAAAACTAATCAACTTCAGTGGCGTATCAGCCAAAGATCTGCCCTAGATCAAGAGTATAAAGCTCTTTTATACAAAACGGTATTGAAGCCCATTTGGACATATGGTATCCAGCTCTGGGGTACAGCGTGCGCTTCCAATGTATGCAAATTACAAAGAAGAAAATCGTGTATCATTTTCTTCATTTAATTACAGGTGCACCATGGTATATAAGAAACGCTAACATACATAAGGATCTCAAGAAGCCAAAAGTAAAAGAGGAAATTGAAATATATTGCCGGTGTTACGTGGGCAAACTATTGAATCGTCCAAACATCCTGGCTCGAGAACTACTAACCGCCTTAGAAGGAGAGATACGCTGGACTTGACTTAAATTAAAACTAATCAAAAACGAAATTATGAATTCTTAAATTTGAAATGTTAACCTTTTGTTAAAGTAAAAAGTCAATCACAAAGTCATAAGACTAAAAGCATGCATCATTTTTTCGTTCGCAGTCCTTAAGTGCGGGGTGTCCGGCAAATTTCAAAAACAGATTCTCGTTTTGCTCGACAAGACCTACATACAAAATAGTATCGCGTCCTAGGATTTTTGGACTGCCGCACAGTGTAATTATTTTTGTGTTATTTGGAGAGATAAAATGTCGTTGTGTAAAACAATAAAAATATCAGTTCAGTTCAATACGTATTGGTCAACACATGTATGTTAGTGGAAAAAGTTATTGGGACATTCATGTCATTCGTCTATCATTCATGTTGGGTAATCCGCACGAACAATAGAAAGCTTTATATATTTAACGGCCCATATTGATATCACACAAATGGCCAGAATTGTATTCTACTGCTGTGATACTTAACATTAGCACCATGTACGAGTAATGGATCATATACATAGTTCTTAAATAGTTCCTTAAACACAACAAAACTTATGTAGCTTTCTCCAAATTGGGTACTTCGCAATGATTTTGCTACACATCCAAAGTATTGGTTTTAATCAGAGTTTATAGAGTTGTTTGAATACACATCATACCTTCTGTTGTTGTTCCGTCAAGGACCCAGTTTCAGGTGTAGCGGAACCACTGCTGCTACCGCAGCCCCCAGTGATGTCTACGTTAATATTGCTGCAGCTACTCTCGGAGTTTTCGGCGTTTGTAGCTTCTTCTTGCTTACGCTGTAAGCGACGACGCATTTCTTGTTCAGTCTCTATGGATATGATAGCACCTCCTTCTGCCTCTGAATCGATTATCGCACCGCGACTCTTTTGATGTAAAAACAATGAAGACATTCGATGTTGAAGTTCACGCAGCTCTGCTGAAGGTTGGAAGTCTGGGGCATTTTCCAGCTCGGAAGGTGGCATAGCGCATCGCAAGCTATCGCTCTCGTCCGTAATATTCTCCCGGCAGACGGGGCAATGTGCCTGAAAAGGTTTAGCAGTCTTCTGCTGCCAAGCTGGAAGTTTGTTATACTCTTCTTGGTAATTGCGGCGTAAAGCGTTTAAATGACGACCCAGGCAGTAGCTGTGCAAGTAGTGGAAGCATTCCGTCCGCGTGAACTCATCGCCATCGCAAAATCCATAGAGGCAAACAACGCACTGGCCGCTAGGCAAGTTGCTGCCAGTCAAATGTTCACGGACCACCTCGATTAAATCAAACACCACTGGAAATCCCACGGAGTCCCTTAACTTACTCTCAATGGCAGCATTTATGGCCGTCAAACGCGAATCATCCAGACCTCGTGGACGGACGAGCTTATACTCAGGACTTACATCGGGATAACCAGGCGTTGGCAGCACTTGCAAGGTAACACACACATAAGTCTGGTCTGTATCCTCACCAACCACGGGAAGAACAGTGGTTTCAATCAATTTCGGAATGCTAACAAAGGGATTACGAAGAATTGTTCATTAAATGACATTATTTATATTGAAAAATTGAATATGAGATTTGCTCGCTTACCCTTCTTCGTTTCTTTCGATATTTACGTCCTCCATCATAATCGCCTCTAAAGACTCCACTTCGTCGAATAGTCTACGTTAAATAAATTGAAAAAGAGCGGCTTCCTGTATTCTCAGCTAAGGTATTGCATTTTCACGACTTACGCATCCATTTTCTGTTATTTTTTGAGAATCTTTTGTCCTATTGATTTCTTTTCATTCCAAGCTGCATCAAAAATCGATTTTAACAGCTCCTTCCCCCTTTTTGCAATGGTTTTGACAACCGAAACAAACTTTTTTGTTCCTTTTCAATTTGACAGTTCGTCAGCAGGGATGGAAAACCGGTACAATGTGAACAAATATATCCCCTACCAAATTTGCTTCGTCTGGTTGTTTCATCTGTCAAATGTATGTCGCAATATCTATATGCGGCAACGCAATTCATGTGATTTTCGAAAACTTATTTCAACATAAATTATAAAAATATTAAGAGTAAAGTAACATCCCGCGTCTCGAGTAACTTGTAGCGTTGAACGACCTTGACTTCTTTACCTTGTGAATGGTACTGGAAGCTGAAAGTCGACTTTCGACCTTTTCATCAACCAATTGGACATAAAAATCGACTTTTCATAGTCGATTAAAATAACACTAAGCCAGTAAAGCACAATGACAATTGAATACTATAGACGTCGCATGGTATTTACAGACTTCATCCGCCAGGTGTCGTCCGAGCAACCGTTATCTCATTCTCAAATTCCTCTCTCAATTATTTCTCTGTCAAAACATGCAGACTTTTTTGTACTCTCAAATAATTTCTGAGAAGGGAGTGAGTTGTTCAGTTTGTTTTGTTATTGAATGTTTTGAAGTTTGAATATAATAAAATTATGGAGAAAATCTTTCTCTCTTTGCAGAGTAAATAAAAGTATCTATCCTCTCTTTGCAGAAAGCTCTCTTTACAGTTTAGCCAGACAAAGCGCCATCTTCAATATGCAGACATACTAAACGAATTGTCAAACTCCATGCGACGTCTATAGTATTCAATTGTCATTGTAAAGCATGCTGATTTTCTTTGAAATGTGTAAAATTTTAGTATATTTGAATGCGAACAAAACCGAATTTATTCAATTTAAATTTTTTCAAACATGCTAATAATTTTAAATAAATGCTTCTTAAGTTAATAATTTGGATGTATAACCAAAGATATGAATACTAAGGTACAACAATAAATTGTTCACAATTTCACGTTGTCGTGGCACGTTGTTAAAAATGGAAATTAGATGTCGATAGGCAATGTGTCTGTGTCTCCCTGTTAACCAAAGTTGCCGCTGAACAATTTTATATTTCACGCCCAAAATGATCTCGGAAACTGCCCAAATTAATTGGAACATTTTATGTAAAATAAAACTGCATTTAAATGATTTTCTGAACCTACACTCAAAGAATTTTGTGAGTATCATTAGCAAAAATGTTTGTTGTTTCAACAGTCTGTGTCTGCTGAAAAAGGGAAAGCAGACTTCGTCTGTTATTTTAGCAATCCTATGGTTGTTATTTTAGCACATAAATTTGCCTGCTACTGTAGCAAACTAGAACAGTCGTTTTAGCAAACAATTTTGCTATTATTTAACAGAAAAAAGCGGTTGGGAGAACAAACTATTTTTGTTATTCTAGCATACGTCTCTTTCTTTTTTATTTTAATAAAAGAAATACAAATTTTATATTTTCCTGATATTTGAGAAGAGTATATCAACCAGGACTCCAACCTGAATTTATTCAGCCCATGTATTGGTAAGCGTTTCGAACTGTGAAATCTGTATGTATGCTTGATCTAAAAATATAAATGAAAAATAAATCATTTAATAAAATTGAATAGCAATAGGAGTATCTACAAACAATACTTACCGGTCACTGGCATTAACAATTATCTTCTTTTTGTCCGAAGGATAAATATAAAGAACATAAATCGTACGACATCGACGCGAACTCTGTCAATATTGGCCAATGTGTTGGGTTTACCCTATAGACACGGTATCTAATTGTACATGTCCAGAGCCATATCATTGGGCAAAATGATCTTATCCATGGATTACATCCAAATTAGACTAAATTATCCTGAGTTTTTTGGAGCCAAAAGGTTGCTTCGTGATTCGGATATTAGCGACCATCGTTGGAACATATAGAGTAAATAATCAATGTTGCCATTTCGGTAAACAAATCACAAAAAGGAAACAAATACTTACGAGTTGTTGCAGGTATTATCATTAGGGTCACACTTCCAAGAGGTGTATGCGATTTGGAAAAGTAGACAAGGAAATAAATGGCTAGTCCATCCATGACACAAGTTATCTGAATTTATACATAGTAGTTGCTACGAAATTTCAGATCATCTTTTATACCCGTATTTTAATAGGACACTGCTTGGTGAGAATCTTGAAAACAAACAGAAATAAGTCTTATAATCATAGTACATTTAATTTTCAATTTGCGTACGCTTACCTGTTGCGTCTTGATTAATTGATAACATGGTCCTTTATGTGCGCTTGATCAAAAAATATAAATCATTTAGAAAATTAAATAGCAATAGGAGCATCCACACACAATACTTACCGGTCACTTGCATTAATAACTACCTTCTTTTTGTCCGAATGATAACAATAAAGAACATACATCGTACGACCTTTGGTTATATTTGATGTTCTCCAAGACCGTATGATGATCAGTGACTCCTACGCGTTAGCCAATTGGGTTCACCCTATATATACGGTAATTGTACATGTCCAGAGTCATAGCATTGGGCAAAATTATCTTATCGATGGATTTCATCCCAATTAGACAAAATTATACCGAGTTTTTTGGAGCCAAACGGTTACTTCGCTATGCTGATATTAGCAACCATCGTTGAAGCATATGGTGTAAAAAATTAATGTTGCCATTTCTGGTGATACAGGTTTAATTAATGAAATAAGAAAACAAATCACAAAACAATTACTTACGTTGTTGCAGATATTTTCGTTAGGACCACATTTCTAAGAGGTCTATGAGATTTGGAAAAGTAGACACGGAAAGAAATTGCCAGTCCATTACTATAACAAGTTCTTTGTATGGACAGCATACATTTAGTTTACTTTTGTAGCCTTATTAAAGTAGAGGGTTTTAATAGGACACTGCTTGCTGAGAATCATGAAAACAACCAGAAATAAGACTTACACAATCATAGTGAAACTTGCAATTTGTGTACGCTTACCTGTTGCAACTTGATTAATTGATCCTCCAAAGCATACGCAATTTCGCCTTTTTTTTCTTTAGCCATTTGTAAATGTTGTCGAAGCTGTCCCGGAACCGTTTTACTTATTAAAATCATTTGCATTATCTTCGTTTTTCATTGCCAAAATGTTTACTTTACTCCGCCCGCGGAATGCTTTTGTAATGCGAATTAACAAACAGAACGAAAATTTCAATTCAATTTGTTCGGCGTAAAATATTTTGCTCTTCAAAGGGTGTTACTTAAATAGCCGGCGTCGGCGCACGATGTCTGTCAAAGAGGGCAACTCTTGAATGCAAGTGAAAGCATATTACGTCTGTCAATATTTTTTGATATGCGAAATAAACATTTTATATGAGATTTTGTCATCTGCACAAATATGAAAAAACTCTCGCACTCGATTGAACGTTTTGTTTTTCATTCGCAGTTTGAAACAACAACAATACACACAGGAATAGCCGTGGAAACCGTATACAAATCGTCTTTGCACAGGATGGTACAATCTTGCGAAATTTTCTCTTAATACTCACCCTAAGCCTTTAGGAATTATCTCGTTTTTTTTTACTTTTTTTGCATACACAATAATTAGTCCTAGATCACACGATGCAATTTCTTCTAAGCGGAAAGTGCTCTCTGTATCTCTCTTACAAACTTCGACACTTGCTTGAAATAAAATTGCCATGTGTGAATCAGACTTTATAAACATTTTTACAAATCGCACATAAAATATTAATGTTTAGCTTTGGTTTCATTAAAATATAAAAAATTAGAAACTAAAATCTAAACACAATAGATTAATTTTAATTGTATGTCCGGAACTAAGATTTTGAAATCGTCAAATCAAATTTTAAAATCCAATGAAAAAATAAAAATATTGAGAACCGTAACTCGGAAAATAGATATCGCCGAATAATTATTTAATTTTGTTTAAATATACTTTTCTCATCACACGAATGACCTTAACCTTTTTGATTTTCAATGGTAGTTGAACTTTATCATGTAAATTATTGCAACTTTTGTCTTATTTTCACATATTTTGATTAACAGCAAAAATTTTCAGCAAACTGCAAATTTTTCAGCAGTGCGTTTGCTAATGCAAAACTGCAAACTTTTTGCTATTACAGCAGAAAATGTGCTGTATTAGCAGAAAAAATGTCTGCTAAAAATTAGCAGACGATGTTTGTTATTAACAGCAAACAATTTTTTTTGGGTGTAATAATTTCTTAATTATATTTCAGTGAAGTATTTTTAATTTTTGTGATAAAATTATCTATTTCAGAAATTTCAACGTAACTAAAAATCTAATATGTCCAAGGAAGCAGAGGAAACGGACGGCAAAAAAACTCGCCAGCCAGCGATTAGATAACCCAAGTTGTCAATAAGGAAGTAGATAACCAAACATACAAAGGAATCAAATACGAAATTGGGTGCCTCCTAATGTGTATTTAACCCAACTGGTCGTCTAAGGAGTAGCAAATATTCAAAAATATTTAATTTTGTACTATGCCAGCGCGCCAGAGATTCTTCTTAGAATATTTACATTTTTGAGATTTGCGTTGTTGTGATTGTTTGGATTTATCTAATTGTATATTTAACACTATGATGGCTATTATTCACAAAAATGAAATCAAAACACTGAAATAATATAGGATTGTTTTAATATTATTGCTACTGCTCCCAATGAGCAGTGGACCACCACCATTTGAAAAATGTAATAATTTTCAAATAAAACGTATTTTGTCAAACACACATAATACTTAAAACATTCCATACATAACAAAAACATCGATTTTCCTAAAAAAACATTATTTTTATATAAACAAACTTTTTTCATTTTACATATGCACTTACATTTCATTATCTCCAGTAAAATGTTTAACATTGATAATCGGCAACACCAAATATTTGATTTCATGTGTAATGGCTATATATATATATAGATTTTTCGTCCGAACGAAACGTCAAAATCTATCAGTTACGAACGAATAGGAATTGTCACACGCGAAAAAACGGTGTTCCGCGAACATAGTTTGCATTTTTTTGTACTAATCGATTAATATTAATATTTTAATTGTGACAATTACAAAAAATTCGGGAAAATCGGTCCGAAACCCGCGGAGAACCCCGCTCTTTGAAGCCCTACTCGTTGAAATTTCTATTCGTTCGTAACTGACAACTTACTCGCTCCGGGATGACATATATTAATATTTATATTTTTGGGCTACCCTGTTGTTTATTTTCGCTATGTCCCCATTTACATGGTACTTTTTTTTAAGTAACTTATCGGCTTATTCTCTTTTGAAAAAGTATTTACGTTCACACGCGTACTTTTTTTTCAATACTTAACTTATTTTCATTTGTTTTGTTTCGGCTTTTCCTGTGTGAATTGTTGTTGTTTCCAAGTGCGAACGAAAAACACAAAACGATGAGTACGATAAGTACGAGTACGGCATACTTTTTTTCCCCCCGTTTCCGACTGCCTCTCTCGCCCACAAAACGCCGATAAGTATGCTTAATACTTTAAAAAAAAGTATCATGTAAATGCAGACTATCTGCAAACTAGTTGCAAGCTGCAGAACGCCATCTATGAACTAGTTGTGAATGGATACCTTTGCATCTTAAGCTGAGTATAGACGATCGCCAGATCGGCAAACGTTATCAACCCTGTTAAAGTGCTGCAAATATACGGACAATGATAGATTGTTAGGCAAAGGTGAATTGACAGTTCAGACAATTGCAAGAAAACATTACAATTTCATATATTTACAATATATTTTGTAAATATTTATATGCAGGATTGACAACAAAAATATTTTATAGATAGTGTTGCAAATAAAATGTTTTTCTGACAATGGCGCCGTTGTCACATGCATAAAATTCGCACATATAACAATCTGCAAATTATCTCGCAATGACTTTTCTGCTACGTTGCAAAACAAAAATTGTATGTTCACACGATTGTAAATTCACAGGGTTGCATTTTTCGCCATTTTTCTGGCAATGTTGTCCGATCTGCAAATCGTCTGTACTTACCTTTAGTATTCATATCTTTGGTATAACATTGTGAAATAATACGAGTACTATCCGACTGGGATAAAATCTTAAATTGGTTTTATTCAGTGCGATTTATTAAAATATATATTACTAGCTGATACGGTGCGCTTCGCTGCCCTCAAAGTGCGTTTCAGTGAAATAGAACCATATGATATGTTGACAATCTTGATATTACGGCAGTGTTTTCGGGTCATCCATATTGCACTTAAATGCACAAATTTTGTGTAGTGCAATACCCGTCAAATTACCTTGGGAGGCTACGTCGCTCATTCTCTGTTGGGGCATATCTACAATCTGTAGAATTTTGTTGAGTCACGTGCTATCTTTGAAGGCACCTGAATACTGATAACACTTGGTCAAGCGTCAATCTGGATATAATGGTCTCGTTTTCAGCAAACGTGTCATATGCACAGATTCTTTCACTGATCACCTTTTTAATCAGATTCCGTAGAGTGCTATCAACAGCATCCACTAGGCATGTTTTCGTTACAAGCTAGCAATTTTAGTTTAGCACTTTGCAACGAAAACAACTGACTTCCACTAACTGACACATAAGCAATAAGTGTCGGATTTTCACTATCTGGTAGCAATGGTGTCATGAGTTGCGAAGAAAGAACAGTGCAAAACAGACAAAAAAAATCGTGAAAAGTATTTATAAAACATATATTTACTATTCTATGTTCAATTGTTTACACTCTTTTTGCAAATATTAAAATAATTTCCTATTTTTGTTCTTCTTCTTCCCGTTAATTCACAATAATTGATAAAATGTCTCCAAAATCTGACAGCATCATACTCAATCTGACAGCATCATACTCGATTAAGACAGGAACACAAGCACCAAACTTCATCGGGAACTAATAGTGCTTAAAATTACTTAGCTCCCCATACAAATTAAGCACTTATGGTGTAACGAAAACACGCCTACTATTAACTTCAAGACGATGAGTGCAACGCCTCTTTATATTTCGTTTTGAGTACTTTGCCCATCGACACTATTGTCATGCAAATTTTCAAAATTGTCCTGCAATGATATTGGAAATTTTTCAAATTCACATCTCGGGTTGCATGGGCGGCGCCACGCCCTTTTCACTCTTTTGCAAAGATATCGCCGCAATACTATTTCAAATATTGCGTTCTACATTTTTTATTTATATGGGGGTGTCATGCCAACTGTTTCCATCGTTCCTGTTTGTAGCTCCATCACCCCTACTGGTACTAAGGCCAGACAGCCAAACTTCGAAACCATGGCTGATATAGTGATCTAAATATTGTTGTGTAAGAGTTCCCACTGTTTTTGGTTCAATCATTGGTTGTGGTTCGAAGGTTACACACCCATTTTTACAGGCTAGCTGCAATAGTGCAGGAAATATTATATATTCAGATGTCATGTTTTACATTTCAGGTTGTGTGGGCGGTGCCACGCCCACTGTTACTACCACGCCAGTTTCTTGCTCCAGCACTCGATCTAGTTCAACATACCAAATTTCGCGAATTTTGGTCTAATAGCAATTAAAATATTGCACTTCTGAATTTCTGGTAGTGAGGGTGGTACCACGCCTACTGTCACAATTACACCGGTTTTTGGCTCCAACACGCGTTCTGCTACCAAGGCACAAATACTAAATATTGCCGATATTACTGCAATAGTACTCAAAATATAGTATTTGTAAATTTCAGGTTGTGTGGGCGGTGCCACACCCACTATAACTGTCACACCAGTTTATCGTTCCATCACGCATACTGTTACCAATGTCACATCTACCAAATTTGGAGACTTACCACAATAATACTCGTAATATAGAATTTTTAAATTTCAGGTTGGGTGGGCGATGTCACGCCAACTAACACTATCACCCTAGTTTTCAGCTACATAACGCGTTCTGGCACCAAGGTCACACATACCCAATTTAGAGAATTTTGCTGCCATAGTATTCGAAATATTTCATATTTGAATTTTAGGTTGTATTGGCGGTATTGTTTTTGGCTCCATGATATGTACTGGTACCAAGGTCACACATATCGAATTTCGAGTATTTTGAACCAATAGTACCCAAGATATTCCACTTTTAAATTTTACCTTGTATGGGCGCCTCTTTGTCCAATCAAAACCGAATATAGCTACGAACCTTCCACACACCAAAAGATATCACAATCGTCCTGTAGCCCGTGAAGATAACTCTGCATTTATTTCAAAGTCATATTTTTCTTTTGTTTTCAATAGATCTATTATCTCTTTCCAGTACGTAGATAAAGGAGCTCTGCTATTGGGAGGAGAATTGTAGGAATTGACACATTCCATTCTTTTGCCCAAGATATGTTCAATTCTATCACCCTCTCTGCAAGAATACGTGGTAACCTTTGATGGCTGAGCTGTAGTATTCTATTAATATAACAAAAATGTGTTTTTAGAGTGGAGCAAAATAAGGAACTCAATACGGTTTCAAGGTCCAGCATATAGTTCCGTGTGTTGTTAGGCAGATATAACATTTTTTTAATAAAAAAGTGAAATAATTTCTCGACGTCCTCATATATTTTATATCCCCAGACTTGAGCTGCATAAAACATTATAGATTTTGAACATGAGTCAAAAATTTTAAGTTTATCTGTTTTTGATCTTTTAGGGTGGTTTTATATATTTTGACCAAGTGGAATTTATTGAGATTTTAGAGGCGGTGAGTTTATTTTGCAAATGTTTTCTGAAAGATAGGTTGTACGTTATTTCGACTCCAAGATAAGTATAGCTATTCACAATTTCGATATTTTGATTTTCGTACTGCCATTTCAAACTGTCAGCCACTCTTGGGCCTTTCGGAAGATCAATACTTTTGATTTGGAGAGATTTACTTTTAGACTCTATGTCAAACAATATTCTTGGAGAGCATTTATCATTTCTTGTAAACCTTCTGCTGTGTCCGATAGAATGACGATGTCGTCCGCCTAAAGAAGAACTTTTATGTTAGTATCCGCTACATTTACACCACCTGGTAAAACATGAGGCAGGTCGTTTATATATAGAGAAAACAGTAATGGACTTAGTGTATAACCTTGTTTCACTCCTGTTTCTACTGAAAAGTATTCTGAAAACGTATTTCCGTCCCATATTTTGATCCTATTATTTTCATACAATGCTTTTAAGACTGTCACAATTTTTGTGGATAGACCAAGACTTGATAGTTTATAGAATAAGCTATTTCTGGGAATCAGATCAAAGGCAGATGAAAAGTCGACAAAAAATGCATAAGTATCTTTGTTTTTCAAAAGATTTAGAGTTACAGTATTTAACAAATTGAATATATTATCAATCGTTGAGCACTCTTTTCTAAAACCTGCTTGGCCAGCCAGTATCTCTTGTAGGAAGTGATGAGGGGCATATTTGTAGAACTCGTAAGGGATTCCATCCAGTCCTGGGGATTTATTGGTTTCCACTCCTTAATTACACCATATAGTTCACATAATTCAAAAGGAGAATCAAGGAATGGATCAACATAGTGAGGCAAACACCAGCTTATGGCTTGCTGCTCATTTCGATTCAGTAATAACGAACTAAAATGTAGCATGAAATGTAGCATGATTTCCTGTGGGTTTGTGAGCACGGTTCTTTAAGGAATTCGACAAGCTCCACCAATCTTTGCTACTCGATACCCTATCTAATTTTTTAAGATTGTTATTATAGTACTAGCGGACCCGGCGAACTTCGCCTCGCCCCAATTTAACGCCTTCAGATAAACTCCAGAGTGATAATAAAACACAGATAGTTAAAATTTTAATGCGATTTGTTTAAAAGGAATCGAAATCAGTAGATAGCGATGTGATAAACAACAAACAACGAAGACAGAAGACAGGCAACGTACAGATGACCGTGCGAAAAACAGGGAAATTCGAGATTAATTCCTCAGACTTCCTACGATTTGTCTTGAGATTTATTGATTGTCATCGTAAAAGCCAATCGTACAGGGAACTGAATCCGCTTGAATTGGAATGAAAGATCAGTTGGAATAATCGGAATTCGTGGGATAAGGACTTCCTCTCCTTTGAATTTTCCCTTGATGATCGTCGCCTGAATCACATTGTCCATCAGTTTCATAATGGACAACCGCGAACTATGCACAATTTCGGATGATTCAGATTCCGCAACATGATTATGATCGATTCCACCTTCAGCTGTAAATTATGCGGCGGAGCTCCTGGCACATCAAGCGAGTTCGATTTTACTTTGAATAATAAAATTCATGCTATCGACGTCCTTATTCTTCGCTGCTAATATTGCCCGTTCACTAATCTAATCGAGATTTGGAAACACTTTGGTGATGAGTTCCTCGTTCGACGATGTGAACTCGCAAAAATTTGCCGGGAACAATATCAATGCAGTGGAAACATCAACAGTAATTTGGCCATTGCCAAGCGCCAACAGTTGTTTCGAGAATTCAAGAGCCGATGAGTCGTTCTGCAACGCGACTCTCATGTTCGTGGTCAATTTCAACTTCTTGACATGCCGCCACAAAAACCACGATTTCAGGCATGCATTAATTTCATCGGCAGTAGATTTCGGGATGACGGGAAGCGTTTGACGAAAATCTCCGGAGAACAATATCATAGACTCACCAAATTGTCTCAAATCACGTCGTAAAACCTTCATCGTTCGGTCAACTGCCTCCAGAGCTCGTTTATGCGCCATCGTGCATTCATCCGAAATTATGATTTTGCAGTGCCCGCAATCCAATAAGATAACCTTACCTCTTATACTCAAACTTATTATCTGAAACAATTTTCGAACTGATAAATATCGCGTTGAATTTTAATTGATCGTAATGCTTGTACCGTTTGTCGATGTGATACGCGAAATCAGTGTAACAATACGCAAAACTCGAATGAATTGCAGCAAGAAAAATAGCACATACTCGTACATATGTTTAATAGAAAACTTTTTTGTTTAATAGAAAATTAATAAAAAAAATTGGATTCAAAAAGAGAGTAGTAGAACAGTAGGAATCTCGCAAGAAATAGCAATTTTCGATTTTCCCAATTTTCCGACTTTTTTCCAAAATTTTCTTGTGTATTCTTCTTATTTGGCCGGAGACCTGTCCGAATTGGTGCTAATCACCGAAATCGGTCCAGGCGTTCTCGAGTTGTAAGCGTAGTAACTAACATCACTTTCTTTTATATATATAGATTGTAATTTCTTTTCTTTGCATAGTTTTTGAAGTTTGATTCTCGATGAATAATATCGTTTTCTATTGGTAACGGTATGTAATCTCTTATAAGTTTTTAGATTTTTGCGGATAACTGATCGTAAGCGGAACCATGTCCAACCAAACCATGGTTGTTTGGGCTCAAAGAATTTTTTATTTGTGTTCTTAATTTGCGTCTGTCTAATTTTATCCGCAATACCATTAACCATATCTTCTACCGACATGTTTGAATTGTAGATTTGACTTTCTGTATGTTCGCTCAGATTCAGTCTGTATTGCGTTATGTACCTATTGTTCCAATAAAGTCTTGTTACAGTATTTTTGCTAGTTACATTGCTTGTGCATTTCGGAATTTTAAGTTCAAGACATAACGGCATGTGGTCGGAAAACGGTTTGGAAGATATTTTGAAGCTGTCAATATATTGTAAGAAGTTAGCCGAGCAGATGCAATAATCGATGACAGAGCTTCCCATTACGCCACAAAAACTGTATTCCCCATCCACATCACCTAAAGTTGTCCCATTCACAACAATGCCACATATGTTTTCGACGATATTCAAATGTTGCCTCCCTTGTGTATTTGTATTTTTATCTTTAGATCGTCTAAATAAGCTAATATGAGGCAAGCCTCTTATAAGGTTCTCATCTAGATCCTGTTGTTCACCTATTCTTGCATTTAGATCTCCCATTATGCAGAAGTTGTTTGGATTGAGATCATCTAAGAAGAATCCAAACTTTTCTGCATCGTTCTTCCAGTTTGTGCTGTTTAAATAGGTTGGAATGAAATAGAATAAAAACCCATCAATATTAACAGATAGTACTGTGTAGGTATGAGTATCGATGAAACTTAGTTTGTATTTTTTCTTTATATCTCTTTTGTAACCAAACAACAATCTCCACTTGCACGACCCGATCTATGTACTTTAGTTGCATTATTCCAGTGTAAATAGTAATTTTGAAAAAACGAAGAAAAATAAGTTTGTATATTGACTTCTGCATGGGTTTCAAATATAAAGAAAATATCACAATTGTTTACATATGTTACGAAGTTTCCAAAATTTAAAGAATTGTTCAGGTTTGAAACATTATTCGCTATTATATGGCACGAATCGAATTGTTATTGTACAGATAAGGATGTAACATTGGTGTTTGTATTATTATTTTCATTTCAACAAATATATTTCCATTTTGAGCGCCTTACAATGCACAACAGCGACCGTGGAGCGTTCCTTTAGTACACTTCGTAGAGTCAAAACGTGGCTAAGGAGCACAATAGGAGAGGAAAGGCTTTCCGGACTATGCCTCATGATCGTGCACAGAAAATTAATCAACGAGAACCGTAAGATGATTGATAAGCTATTGAGATATTAAGTATTAAAATACAATATAACATTAAGAGAAAAGACATTACTAATAAAATTTACCAATAATAATCATTTTTAAATTAAACAATAAAACAAATTTATAAAAAAAACAGTATTAAAACTTTGATATCTAAGAATATAATAAAATATAATAATGCAATAAAGAACTTTAAACAATAACTGTAAAACATTTGATCAAGAACTATTGCAAAATTTTATATAACTCCGTTTTAAATTTGATTGCATTGCTGATCAATTGAATATTGTGTGGAAGTGAATTCCAGACACGCACTGCATTTATAAAGAATTGCCATACATATACCAGAGTCCTATGTAACAAGGGTACAAGTTTCTTTCCCCGATTGGACATTGTGAATGAAAGCTTTTCGTACAAGTAAGGAGGATTGCGTGTATATATAATTTTATGCAGAAAGATATGAGCTCTACTAGACAAAAGTTTTTCGGAAGTGATACCATAGAGAGATTTTGAAAAAAGTAAAACTGAATCATATCTCCTCAAACCATAAATATATCGCACAATGTTGTTATAAAGACTGTTTAATTTGCGTTTGCTAACTGTATCACAATTGGCAAATAGTTCACAACCATAAATCAAACCTGGTATTAAATAAGATTTGGCTAGAAGTAGTCTAATTTTAAGAGGAGTGTAACATTGGGTTGCCCAAAGTGAACGGAGTTTTCCATATGTTTGACCTAAAACAGTGTTTACATGATTAGACCAGGTGCTATTGAAAACAATTCCAAGATTTTTAGCAAACGGTACAATTTCAATGACTTGACCATCAACTAAGATATTGTCATTACCTATATTACGAGCATTTCTCTTTTGAATTAATAAGCACTTGAATTTTTTGGGTTTAGACAGAGACTATTAGCTGAAGCCCATGTAAATATGTTTTCCAAGTCATGATTCAATTTGCCAGTAACTTCCTTTATTTCCCCTACTGGACAACTAATATAAAGTTGTACATCATCAGCGTACATGTGTATTTTACAATGAGACAGGTGCCCCGGTAGATCATTAGAGTAAATACTAAATAGAAGTGGACCTAAAATTGAACCTTGAGGTACTCCCTTGGATACACAAAGAGTGCTTGATGTGTGTAAACGTGTAAAAACGGACTGAGTGCGATTTGATAAATACGACATTATTAAACGAGTAGACGAGCAATGTAAATTAAAGAAATTAAATAACTTGAAACCTAGAACCGAGTGATCCACAGTGTCGAAGGCCTTTGAATGATCGAGAAGCACTAAGAATGTTATCATGTCGTTATCTAAACTACATCTTATATTCTCCGAAACATCCAACAAGGCACTAATACAGCCATGATTTTTTCGAAAACCAGATTGGTGGGGACATAGTAAGTTGTTGGCGTGTAGGTATGAATATATTTGAGCAAGTAATATTTTCTCAAATATTTTAGAAAGAAAACACAGAATTGATATTGGTCGATATTCATTGCCATTTTTAGGAAGAGGAATGATTTTTGAATGTTTCCATGCAGAAGGAAAGGTGCTAGTGGTTATGATAGTATTAAAGAAATATGTGATATAAATATGTGATATAATTGTAAAATTTGCAGAAAATCCGAGGCGTTTATTATTATCGTAGCATAAAAAAACAATGTTTTCTCTTTTTAAATAAGCAAGGTGTTTTTACTTTAAACGGGTATAACTTTTTTCACTAACTCTAATCTAGATAACTAACATGACATTTTGTTTACTAAATATTATTAGGTTTTAAAAACCGTTAAGAATTTTGAACTAGCAAAACCCGTTTTGGAGTTGTGTGACGTTGTGTTTATGTTGACTATGCGGCTTTTTAAAGTTAATCCTACAATGTACTTGGGCTTTTAATTTGAAGCAATTTTAAAAACAAATGATTTAAAAATTAATACTTTTGCTACTAATTACATGATTTCTTAATTTAAAATAAAATTTTTTCAATAAAATATACCTTTTTCGGTTTATCTTTATTTAATATATTTTCAAAACAATGAGCATTCATTTTTCATTATGTACTTTAAGGTTTACATTTTTGTGTTAAAAATAATATAATATAAATAATATAAACAAGAACTTCGGCCCCCTAATTTAGATCCTGGCTACGCTCTTGTGAAATTTGTGACTTAATTTTTATTCAGTATAATAAGTATTGGGATACGCAAACAATGTATGTTTGTTCTTTAAGAAACTATAAACTTAAAATAATTTCCACATTTTAATCTCGGAAGGGCAGACGTTTGGAATCTATTGCAGGATGTACAACAAAGTGTCAATATCCAGACGTTTTGGCTGATACCAGATGTTTTTTCTGATATAGTATTGAGTGGAATTGATGATGGAGTGCATATACATACAATACTGCCCGATAGAGCTTTCCAACGATTTTACTTTTTTGCAATACATTTTTTAAAAGGATTGTCTCTTCAGAGCATGTTCTTACCAATGGGTGGCGAGAGGCATAAGCTGAATGTGGCGAAACGTGTAACACATATCACCCATAAAGGCAGAACAAGAAAAATAGAGCTGGGAATGCATAAAATGGAAGAGGCCCGGCCTCTCGCGCAATGGAGTTTGCTCAAAATGCCGACAACAAGATCCTTTATGGCAGATTGGGCCTCCTGATGACGTAGAAGAGTTTGGTTTGAGAACTACTCATCATGTTAAAACCAATTTTCAGGTCGTATTTATTTTCTATTTGGGAAATAAGTTTTTCATGTTTTATTATTAATATATAGATACTAGCGGACCCGGCGAACTTCGCCTCGCCCCAATTTAACGCCTTCAGATAAACTCCAGAGTGATAATAAAACACAGATAGTTAAAATTTTAATGCGATTTGTTTAAAAGGAATCGAAATCAGTAGAGATAAATCGAATCAGATGATAAACAACAAACAACGAAGACAGAAGACAGGCAACGTACAGATGACCGTGCGAAAAACAGGGAAATTCGAGATTAATTCCACAGACTTCCTACGATTGGTTTTGAGATTTATTGATTGTCATCGCAAAAGCCAATCGTACAGGGAACTGAATCCGCTTGAATTGGAATGAAAGATCAGTTGGAATAATCGGAATTCGTGGGATAAGGACTTCCTCTCCTTTGAATTTTCCCTTGATGATCGTCGCCTGAATCACATTGTCCATCAGTTTCATAATGGACAACCGCGAACTATGCACAATTTCGGATGATTCAGATTCCGCAACATGATTATGATCGATTCCACCTTCAGCTGTAAATTATGCGGCGGAGCTCCTGGCACATCAAGCGAGTTCGATTTTACTTTGAATAATAAAATTCATGCTATCGACGTCCTTATTCTTCGCTGCTAATATTGCCCATTCACTAATCTAATCGAGATTTGGAAACACTTTGGTGATGAGTTCCTCGTTCGACGATGTGAACTCGCAAAAATTTGCCAGGAACAATATCAATGCAGTGGAAACATCAATAGTAATTTGGCCATTGCCAAGCGCCAACAGTTGTTTCGAGAATTCAAGAGCCGATGAGTCGTTCTGCAACGCGAGTCTCTTGTTCGTGGTCAATTTCAACTTCTTCAAAAATTTGCCGGGAACAATATCAATGCAGTGGAAACATCAATAGTAATTTGGCCATTGCCAAGCGCCAACAGTTGTTTCGAGAATTCAAGAGCCGATGAGTCGTTCTGCAACGCGACTCTCATGTTCGTGGTCAATTTCAACTTCATCAAAAATTTGCCGGGAACAATATCAATGCAGTGGAAACATCAATAGTAATTTGGCCATAGCCAAGCGCCAACAGTTGTTTCGAGAATTCAAGAGCCGATGAGTCGTTCTGCAACGCGACTCTCATGTTCGTGGTCAATTTCAACTTCTTGACATAACTTCTTGACATGCAGCCACAAAGACCACTATTTCAGGCATGCATTAATTTCATCGGCAGTAGATTTCGGGATGACGGGAAGCGTTTGACGAAAATCTCCGGAGAGCAATATCAGACTCACCAAATTGTCTCAAATCACGTCGTAAATCCTTCATCGTTCGGTCAATTGCCTCCAGAGCTCGTTTATGCGCCATCGTGCATTCATCCGAAATTATGATTTTGCAATGCCCGCAATCCAATAAGATAACCTTACCTCTTATACTCAAACTTATTATCTGAAAAAATGTTCGAATTGATAAATATCGTGAATTTTAATTGATCGTAATGCTTGTACCGTTTGCCGATGTGATACGCGAAATCAGTGTAACAATACGCAAAACTCGAATGAATTGCACCAAGAAAAATAGCACATACTCGTACATATGTTTAATAGAAAACTATTTTGTTTAATAGAAAATTAATAAAAAAATTTGGATTGAAAAAGAGAGCAGTAGATAGGAACAGTAGGAATCTCGCAAGAAATAGCAGTAGATAGGAACAGTAGGAATCTCGCAAGAAATAGCAATTTTCTATTTTCCCAATATTCCGACTTTTCCGGAGGGTTTTCCCAAAATTTTGTTTCGTAAGAACCTTCTCCAGGCAAATACGAACAACTGAAAAAAAATTGAGCCAAATCGCTCCAGCCGTTCTGACGTGATGCCATTACACAGATGGACCGTTTCATTTTTATATATATAGATATGAACCATTTATTAAAAAATATGATGAACGAATAATGTAAAATGAATTAAGCATATTATATTTGTTTTGTTATATTTAATAGCAACGTTTGTCGTTGATGTCAAGCTAGATCTGACGAATTGTCCGTCATTTATTCAGCTCTATCAAAATGGGTGTTCTCTTCAGGTGATCCGCCTAGTTTACCATTTGCTGATGAATAGTTACGTCTACAAACAAAATCGTCAACTTTGAGACGATTTCAATCCATATGAGTTCTAAGAACGTCCAATGCATACCGAAAAAGTTGCAGTTTGATGTGGATTTTGGGCTGACGTCGTCATCAGTCCATATTTGTTTGAAAGTCCCCATTTACATGGTACTTTTTTTTAAGTAACTTATCGACTTATTCTCTTTTGAAAAAGTATTTACGTTCACACACGTACTTTTTTTCAATACTTATACTTATTTTCATTTGTTCTGTTTCGGCTTTTCCTGTGTGAATTGTTGTTGTTTCCAAGTGCGAACGAAAAACACAAAACGATGAGTACGATAAGTACGAGTACGGCATACTTTTTTCCCCCCGTTTCCGACTGCCTCTCTCGCCCACAAAACGCCGATACTTAATACTTAAAAAAAAGTATCATGTAAATGCAGACTTACCAAATTCTTTTGAGCTGAATTGGATGATATGAACACCAACATGTGGTTTCAACAGGAAGGCGCTACGGCCACACAACTAATGGTCATCTCACGAGGAGGTGATGTGAAATGTCCACCGAGATGGTGCAATGCGACCCAATTAAAATTGTAGTGTGGAATTTTCTTAAGTGGCATGTCTTTGAGAATATTCTAAAAGCCACAGCAGCCATCAAAGCCAACAGAACCCTTGATATCGGTAAAACTCAGCTTGTTTCATGCGCCAAAGTAATGGAAAGTTGGATGAAGCCGTTGCGGACATTTCTACGAAATATTCCATTTATAGTGACATCAATAGGTCTTTTAAATGAAATAAAGTTATGTGATATCACATATCACTTTGCTTTTATATATATAGGAAATGTTAAATTAAATGTACATAATTTTTAATTTGCGTTTGTACACTACTTTAAAAAGGGCTCACAACAACAGAAAAATGTAAACAAACAATCAAATGTCATCTATGAGTTTGACAGTTCATTGCCAGATCGGACAATATTATCAGAAAATGGCGGAAAATGCAACCCTGTGAACGTACAACATAAATTTTTTTCTTGCAACGTTGGCTGAAATGTCATTGTGAGATGATTTGCAGATTGTTAGATGTGCGAAGTTTATGCAAGTGACAACGACGCCATTGTTAGAAAAACATTTTATTGGCAACACTGTCTATACAATATTTTTATTGGCAATCCTGCATATAAATATTTACAAAATATATTGTTAATAAAAATGAAGAAGCAGCAACAAGAGGCCCTAAGATGGGAGACAACAAAGTCAGTTTCCAAACAGAAAGAATTGAAGGGGACAATTTTACTGCAACCCTGTTAGATAGTCTTGAGAGAACATGACCTCCGTCATATCCAGGAAAAAGACCTGTATGGTGGACCAAAGACCTTCGTAAGTCAAGGCAGACTACCAGGAAATTGTACAACAAAGCCAATAGAACAAAAGCAAGTACTGATTGGGATCACTATAAGGAAGCTTTTAACATGTACAAGAGCGAGGTCAAACGGGCGAAACGCGTCTGTGAAATCATAGAAGATTTAAACGAGTCCTCCAGATTCCGAAGATTGCTATCAAAAGACTCCCTAGTCGCTTGGAAGTATCAACAAGAAAGATGGAAGCTGGACTGAGTCTAGCTCTGATACCCTGGACCTCCTGGCTACTACACACTTCACCGGGTGTTCGAACTTGGTCCGGGATACATGTCCAAATAACGGTACAGAACACAGAGAATCATAGTGCAAAGACCGCGCTCTTTCGATTGTCAAAAGTATAGTAACCAAGGAGAAAATACTGTTGGCCATTAATTCCTTCGAACCCTTCAATTCGACTGGACCAGATGGCATATCACCGGCCATGCTACAAAACGCTCACCTTGATAAATCGATGAAAACTCGGGCAAGATGATCACATAACAGTCTATGTTGATAGTCAGGCTGCTCTGAAGTCAACCACTATTAAGTCAAAGGTGGTTAATGAGTGCCGTTTGGAACTACAGCAATTGGCAGACATAATCAGACTGTGCTGGGCCCCCCTACACTGTGCTATCGCAGGGAACGAGAAGGCTGACGAACTCGCCTGAAATGGATTAGCGATGGACGCTGCAAGGGTTGAGCCATCACTATATCCCCCCTTATGCGAATTTTTCAGTAACATAGAGGGTTTCTACCAAGACCTGGCAAACCAGAAATGGACGTGCAGATCTGACTGTAAAATCACTAAATCTCTATGGTCAGACATATCGAAATCTAGGACCAAAGATATTCTGCCCCTTACAAAGAGGGGCATTCGTATAATTATAGGCACGCTGACTGGCCACTGTGACGTCATGTTAAAGATGTTGATGTTAACGATCAAAGTGGCAGAGTGATTCTGCCTACTCTGTAAGGATGAGGACGAACTGGAAACAATCGAACACCTTCTCTGTCAATGTCCTATGTTCTCCGAGTGAAGTGGTGCACGCCAGCAATGGTTGTGTGCCGTGCGTCCTTAACCTAACCTAACGAAATTGTAAATTGTTCACCTTTGCCTTACAATCTGTCATTGTCCGACATTTGCAGCACTTTAACAGGGTTTATAATGTTGTCCGATCTGGCAATCGTGTTTACTTAGCTTTAGTCCTTTACACGAGGCAATTTTTTCCAAGCAAATGTTAAAGTCATGGTATAATCAAAAGGTAGTCTACAGCAATCAGATTTTAAAATTTTTTCTCGAGGGTGTTTTTGGTTGTCAAATACATCGTTGACATTTGCTATGATTACATTTTGTTTGCTTAAAACTAAAAATATCGTTATCAAAAATCAGATTTGAAAATATTAATTAAAGATAAGGCTTTTTTATTTAAAGTATTGCGAAATAAAAAGTAAATTGCGAAAGTGCCGGTTATGTGGTATGGTGGTTGGTGCACCAAAGCGTCCATTTTTGCGGATTTGTGGAATGTATTTTAAGAGTGGGGACCGAATATATTGTGACCACTTCCTGCCCAGCGACATCGTAAAAGGGCCTAAAAAGTCGACACGTTTGCAAAGGCAGAGCCCTTTGTCGTTATAGAGCCTAGCGAAGTGCAATTCCCAGTGTTGGTATAAATATTTCTAATAACTATTATAAATCCTAATGTTTTTGTTTGACCCAATTTACACGGTGCAACAAGAGCACATCCAGCCGCAGGCAAAACAAATGATAAGACAGATGAAGCAGAACCCAGCCGGGGCTTTAAGCAACCCCAGCCTTTAAAAGCCAGTGGGGACTCTGAATCATCAAATGAAAACAATATCACTATTGTTGCTAACTCAAAGAGACTGTCAGGGGCACAAAGAAGGACACTGAATAAGTTGAACCGACAGAACCTATTACGGGATGAACCTGACAATTCTACCTCCCATACAAACATGGAGGCCGCTAAAAGAGTCAACCACACAAAAGGAGGTCTCTAGTCTGGGTCCTTCGATTGTGGGCGGTAAAGTTGACCCAGTAACGCAGGTCAAGTCAACCAAATCATCCGTTAAGGAAAAGACTCTACAGACACGGAAAAATCAATTGGCCATAAAGAAGGGTAAGAAGCCAGCGTCTTATTCTAGTATAGCTAAACAAAATTTTCGAGACGATCTATGCTACGCCATAATTGATAGCAGTAGTGCATCTGGCAGAATCCCCGAAGACCAAAAGAGTAACTTCGAAGATTTGGTCTATACGAGGGTAGCGGAATACGTCCTCGAATCTAAGGATGAACCACCAGTCGAAGTAATGAGTTGCAAGTTTAAGAGGGGTGTTTTGATGCTAAGGCTGGCATCACAACGCTGCGCGGGTGTCCTCGTAAAACTTGTGGATAGCTTCCCCTTGGGACGGCGCAAAGCTAAAATTGGTAAGGAAAAGCGACATTCCTGAACTCATAAAAACGACCCTATATGTTAAGGGATGTCCCAGTAAATTGGAAAGGTCCCGATTGGCAGGACAGATGAATCGAGTCCAAATATACTGTCTGAAGAGGCAAACACTGGTGTTGAACGGATGGAGACAAGTGAGACACTGCCAAAAACTGATTTGGAAGTAGTCAATAACACCACCAGTTCACCAATAGTACCGCCACTTTTGCAGGAAGTTCCCAGCAAAGGTGGTGATCAAAATAAAAAGAGCCACAAAACGATCCAAAACAATGAGGGAGCGACAAAAAATAACACCGCCTCCCAAAATTGTCGACTGGAAGATGGTGTAATAGGTAGTGAACGAAAGGAGGAGAATGACCCACTACCAAATAATGAGGGGGTGCCACCAGATAGGATAGACTCCCAAAAGAAACATTTACTGGAAGGACAATGATTGAGGTCATCCAGATAAATCTCCACCGGAGCGAGACAGCATCCAACGCTCTGATGGACATCATAAATAAAGGCAGGGTTCATATTGCTTTGATCCAGGAACCATGGACAACTAGCAACAAGGTTACTGGATTAAACCATGTGAACTATAACCTTTTCTACGCTAACACAGGTACTCGTCCAATGACTTGTATTCTGTGCCATAAAAACTTATGTTTTATTTTCTCTCCAGAGTTGTCAACATCGGAAGCAACGGTGCTGACTTAAGGTAATGGAAATATGTACCTGGCGTCAATATATCTGCCATTCGATGCGCCGACATTGCCACCTACGTCGGAATTACAACGTCTGGTGAGGGAATCCAAACACACAAGTAATGAGTTATTAGCTGGATGTGACGCCAACTCCCATCATATCGCTTGGGGTAGTACTAACACCAATAAAAGGGGACACGCCCTTATCGAATTTTTGAATACAAATGACCTCATAACTCTTAACATAGGAAACACTGCAACCTTTGTTAACAAAATTAGGGAAGAAGTATTAGATATAACGATATGTTCAGAAAATCGTATTGATGAGATTCATGAGTGGAGGGTTTCGGATGAACACTCCTATTCAGACCACCGTTATATAAGGTTTAAAATTGCACGGCCACCGCCAAACCCCATAAGTTTCCGTAATAAGGCTAAGACCGACTGGACTAAATTCGGAAATCTACTTAGAAATCGGCAGAAGACATTGATATCAATGTGAAGAAGATTACCGAGGCTCTTGTAAAATCATTCGAAGATAGTTGCCCACTTCGAGAAAGGAAATCTGCCTTCCAGAAACCCTGGATGACACTCGATTGACAAAGATGTACGCAGACTTTACAACAGAGCTCGACGTCAAAAACAATCAGTATATTGGGACGACTACCACAGAAGATTCAAAGAATACAATAAAACCGTTAGATCGGCGAAACGTAACTCCTGGAGGATTTTCTGTGAACAGGTAGACAGCGTTAACAGTATGTCTAAAATGAAAAAGTTCCTCTCAAAAACTCATGTCCAAACCGAAACACTGGTGGATGAAACGGGTAAAAGGATGGAAACTATAGAGGATACCGTAAGGCTCTTGATGAAAACTCATTTTCCGACTGGTAATGCTGAACCAACAGAGGAACAGTTACAGAATGAAAATGTATTGCATCAAGTACCTATTACGGATATAACAGATGGTATGGTTAAGGAAGCGATAAAAAGTTTATCTCCCTTTAAGGCTGCGGGACCGGATGGAATATTTCCAGCACTTCTGCAGAATGAGGTGGGTCTGGTATCAACTCATCTGGCTGGAGTGTTCACTGCTTGCCTAACCCATTCGTATACCCCAAAAAAACTGGCAAGGCGAGTTATACGACCCCAAAGGCTTATCGACCCATTAGCCTTACTTCTTTCCTGTTAAAAACAATGGAGCGAATAATTGATAACATGGTCTAAGGTAAAATAGCGGATGACAGGCTAAAATTCAAACAACACGCCTATGTCAAAGGAAGATCAGTGGAAGCAGCCCTGCATGAGGTAGTGCACCACATAGAAGAGTCCTTCAGTAAAGAAATGTATACACTCGCTGTTTGCATAGACATTGAGGGCGCATTTAACAATGTACAGACCGATACACTTATCCAGTCCTTAGACGAGTTTCAGGTTGACCGGGCGCTGAATAACTGGATCAACAATATGCTAAGGAATAGGTGGATTATTTGTGGGTCATATGTCTCTAAAAATTAGAGACAAGGCAAATCGTGGTATACCTCAGGGGGCATTTTATCGCCTCTTTTATGGGTTACGACGATACACAGTCTCCTAAAAGCCCTCACCAATGAAGGACTTAAACCAGTCTGTTATGCAGACGACGTTGTACGAGTAATACTTCTAAGGGGCTTTCATCCAAATCTATTATGCAGAAGAGCTGAAGAGGCACTTAACATAGCATATAACTGGGCACAACCAAGGGGATTAAATGTTAATCAATGGACAAGAAGTGCAACGTAATACCTTTGCAAAATATTCAACGTATGTGCTGTCCAGGCATAAGCGGGGCATTTAGAACTGCACCAACAACAGCGTTGGAGACTATACTGCACATCCAACCAATAGACATCCGTATAAAGTATGAGGCAGCCCTCACAGCAAGACGTCTACAAGTGATGGGTGAATGGATAAATCGAGACCACAAGTCGTACCATCAGAAGATTTTAGAATATCTAGTAGCCGCATTCCTGAAGTGCGGCTTACAGCTACCTGTGATACGTTTGTGCCAGACAGACGCTCCTGGGAAAATGGATCTTTGGCCCCTGTGCCAGTGGAAACCAGCTGCTACACGGATGGGTCCAAGCGAGGAGGAAGGACGGGTCTGGGACTTTTTATTGATGAACCAGAAGTCGAACTTCACTTCCGCCTCACTGACCATAACACGGTATTTCAAGTAGAAGTTCGAGCAATCACGGAGTCTGCGAATTGGCTCAGTAACACGACAAAGCCTAAATATGCACAACATCTTCACAGATAGCCAAATGGCGATTAAAGCAATAACATCGGAAAGGGTCAAATCCAGAACTGTGTTGGACTGTAAAAGAACGATAAATGATTACTCAGCCCATGGTCAATTGCGTATTTGCTGGGTACCAGGACACAACGGAGTGATTGGAAATGAACGGGCAAACAGCTTGGCTTCAAGGGCAGAGAACTTCGAGTAATAAACTTGGAAAATTGGAAACCTTTCGAAGCCACGAAGGATGAGTTGAAGCACTTTGCAGAGATGGCTCACAAAACTGTGTGGAATAGCGCAACAGTAGGAGCAACTGCAAAGATACTGTGGGGTGACCCAAATGAAAAGAAAACAAGAAGTCTTCTGAAACTAAACAAGATCGATATTAGTAAGACGATGAGTGTTCTAACGGGACACTCAAGCTTACAAGCACATCTTCATCGCATAGGACTAGCAGGAAACGACGAATGCAGGGCATGCAGAGAAAACATCGAAACGATGGAACATTTTCTGTGTCACTGCCCGGCTTTCACACATGCATGATCCCAACATTTCGGGTCCGACATATTACCAGACTTGACTCATCTCAGAGAATATGACTGGAAGATACTGAGAAAATTCGTGTCTAGTACCGATTTTCTGTAACTCGTGAGTATAAGAAGATCATAAATAAGGAGCGCACAACAGGCCGAACCACTGGCTTAAGTGTATGTCCATGGACATGAGACGTTTAAACGTCTCCTCTCTTCAACCTAACCTAACCTAAGAAGACATTCCTTCCTGTAGCGAGTAATTGTCAGTTACGAACGAATAGGAATTTGATTCCAACGAGTGAGGTTTTTCGCGGATTTTCAGACCGTTTTTCCCGAATTTTTTGTAATTGTCACAATTAAAAAATTAATATTAATCGATAAGTGCAAAAAAAGTTCAATCAATGTTCACGGAATAGTGTTTTTTCGCGTGTTACAATTCATTCCTATTCGTTCGTAACTGATAGATTTTGACGTTTCGGCCTGAAGGAATGTCTTCTTATATTCTATTTGTCTTTGACTTTGTCTGCCCCGGAAACTTCTCTCCTCTTTCGTCTACAAATTCGTGTCGCAAGCCTCATGTCGCAGGGACAAGTTGCACCGTGTAAATTGGGTCTTTTATTTTAGATGTCTTCCAAAAACTGATTTTGAATATGAATTTGTGGAGGAAATGGATATTTCGTTAGGGTTAGTCGAGTAGAAATATGAAGCTAATCAGAAGATTAACTACTTTTTTTCCATCATTTTTGCAGAGAATCTTTACCAGATTTGCCTCAAGTAGAAATACAAACCCAACCGGAGTAAGTATTCATACTTCAATGTAATATCACTCGGCATACATATCGTTTACAAAATTGATATATTTTGCATTCAAATGCACAAGAGTTATGGATAAATTGAAGTATTGGTCACAAGCAGGGTTACCATACGTCCTCCTTTCGGAGGACATGTCCTCCTTTTTGACCATTGTCATCCCTCCGTTTTAAAAAATGTGGGATTTGTCCTCCTCTTCACCCAGGAAAATAATTGGTTGGAATTCGATTGTAACAATCAAAGAATAGTACTAGCAACAAAAAGTATGTTGCCTACACCGTCTGTCGGTTATATTTAAAAATAATTAGTTGAAACAACAATAATAACATGGATACGATCAAATGAAAATGCTTGCAACTAAATCGATGGTTGTATCAATCGAATTGTTGTTTTCATTGACACTCGGTTAGTTGTGGTAACCAATTTTAAATTTTCATTATAGTACTATATGATCGATTTTTAGTTGTGACAACCAATGTTTTATTCTTGACAACAGAAATTGTATCAATAGACCAAAGATTATTATCGGAACGAATAATTGGTTACTACAACAGAAAAAATATTAATAAATAATCGTTTATTGGTTATCCCAATCATTTCCCAAGTTTAGAATAATTAAATGTATTTTGGGAAATGCCGAAAGATAGGTTGCTTTTTTTTTGCTGATACATGACAAACAAAAAAAAAATTACTCGACATAAAAAATCTTCAACATTTTGTTCGTGAATGGTATAGGTAATCAAAAATATTCTCGTGTGGAATGCAGAATATGTTGTGCAAAATGTTTTACATACATAAATAAAAAGTTAAAGCTACAATAAAGAAATTGAAAGAACAGGGTTACGCGATATTTGCATACAAGTTTTGTGTTTTTTTTCGTATACTAAAATGAGTGTCAAATATTTCCACATCTCATAATAGTGATTAATTTGTAATATGGGATTTTTAATTTTGTTATTAATTGTTTGGTTTTTTGTTCAATAAATAAAATAAAAATTAATGAAAACTGTTTTTAATTAATTGTCGGTAATATGTGACTGACAAATTGTCAGAACAACCAATTTTTTAAAACAGTTGGTTGTGGCAACTACAGCAGATAATTTAAGCCACCATTTTCGTAGTTGGCGCAACCAAATATGATTGTTGTCAACATGAAAGCAGAAGTATACCACAACCTAAATATTGGTTGTCCTGATGGAATCACATGATAGTAGACAGAACAACAAAATTCGTTTGGCAAATAATTCGGTTGAGGCAACCAAACTGTATTCTGTGTGTTGTTACTGCTTCAAATGTATTTTCATAGTTCCACCAATCGTTGTTTTTGGTGTACTTTTTCACCAATAATGAACACAAAATCTAAATTTGCATTAAATTTTATTTTAAGAACTACCCTGCCCTCCTAGTTTTGAGATATTTTGCTTTAACGTTTTTTAACTTTTGCTCCTTCATGTTTAGGTTAGGGTGGCAGCCGGTTTTACCAGATCAAATAGACCAATTTAGGTCCCTAACCTAAAACATTAGTATCTCAAAACTACAAACGTGGAGATGTGACGTTCTTTCTTAAGAGGGCAGTACTCCTCTGTAGAATGTTATAAGTATTTGTCATCAAAGCAGATATCTTCCTCAGCTAACAAACGTATACTGAATTATTAAATTGATCTCACCAGTGAATATTATCACATACTTTTAAATTAATACGAGTATGCGAGTATGTTTTAGTACGAATGTTGTGTTTTGTTTTTTTCATTCTAAGAGTTCTATTTATTACATTTGCTAAATTTATTGTTAAAATTTGCAATATATACTACATGTATATCTTTAGGACTATGACCATTTTTTAAAAACAACTAATTGTTGATCAAACAAAATGTTGTTTTTAGATTTAGATTTATTTACTTGTTATACCAGGCACAACAGGATTATATCTTATAAGTGTTAGTGCTGGTTTCATGGATGTATAGGTAACATGTTTGATAATTCTTATTACTATTTTTACTAAAAGTAAATGAGCTATTTAATCTATTTATTTAAATAGATTAAATAGCTCATTTTTGAATGTACTGGCATTGCCTATGCATTGTATGTTGTGGGGGATGTTATTCCAAAGACGTATACAGGGTATAAATAAGTTTCTTTCAGATACTACAGAATCATATCTCGGTAGACTTAGTTTCATTCCTCTATTTGAACGAGCAAATGTTATGCGGCTAAACCCAGCAAAAAATAAAAGAAGTACTTCCAAAAGAATAACATTATAAGTACTTCCAAATCATAAGTATGAACTTTTTTTCGACATTTAGTGAAGTTCTTCTAAATAACTAACCAAAATGTAATTTCGGAATATAAATTATTAACCCTAGAGTGCACAATTTCAAAACGATTGGATGTAAAATAAAGCTTCTGAAGAGATAAAAGTCCAGATCGGAAGGAACATATATATGAGGGCTATGAAATATATGTAAAATACTGCTTCTATAGTGCTAAAGGGAAGAAATATATATTTATATGGCGGCTATATCAGAAATTAGTGAATGATTCTGGAAGCTAGTCGACTTCATCAACCAAATTTCGATTCAGTCGACTAGGTCGATTAATCGGACCTAAAAGTCGACTTTTTCATAGTCGATTAAAATAACATAAAGTCATTTCAAAGTACTGATTTTCTTCGAAATATGTTAAATTGTGGAATTGTAGTACATTGGATTGCGATAAAAACTGAATTTATTAATAACTTTCCAAAATGTTGATATATCGTCATCAGAAATGCCCAAGAGCGTAACCCTCAAAATATGAAAATTCATTTTTCGTCCAAAAATCATGATTTTATTGCAGAAAAAAAGACGTAACATCAAGTGCTCGTTTTTGATAAAGCACAAAAGGCGTAACCCACATTGTATTAAACAAAACGTACTGTATTCATCTATTTAACCTTCGAAGTTGTTCTCTTGTTGCTGTTTTGATTTTTGTCAATCGTGTTTAACAGCTATTTTAGATGCAAAATTCTATTCTGTATTTAAATTTGGCCTTTATCTGAATGGTATCCACTTTTTTTATTAAATTTCGCAGTGTGCATGATTCTATAAACTAATCTTTGCCAAATTTAATAATGATCTGAAGTAAAACATGAAAACACATTTGTCCAACCTTGCTAGTGGATTCTCGCATTAAAAAATTCTTTGTGCAAACTATAGTACATTTGACTAAAATATGACTTCTATTTAGCTTAGATGCCAAATCGGAAGGAACACATCCATGCGACTATGTGGGGCTATATGTAAATTTGAACCGATATTGTTCACACAGATATTAACTGTTAAAATAAGATACTCTTTACCAAATTTCATGAATATCGAAAGGAAATTATATCTTCTATAGAGGGAATAAGCTAAATCGAAGGAACATTCATATATGTTAAGATGTCTGGTTCTAAACTGATATTCAAAAAGTTGAGAGATTTTTTATCGTTCGCCGTAGACGAAAGAAAATATGTTACAGAAACAGGCCCAATATCTATATACGGATTGTCTTTCAATTTTTATACGAATTGTCTTGTCTCAAAATAAAGATGTGTGCAAAATTTCTTTGAGATCCGACTATATTTGTGACCAGCACATTGATTACAAGAATGCATGCCCAGACTGACATAGCTAAATCGGTTCAGAAAGTGATTCTAAGTCGATCGGTATAATAAACGATGGTTCTATATATCTCTTCTCATTTTGGGTGTTAGAAACAAATGCATAAAATTATAATAAATTGTACCACAGTGTGATGTAGGTTATAATTAAATAATTTTAAAAGAAATTATGGTAATTAAATATACCCTACCATACTTTTTGTACCACACTGTGGTACTTTACTACTCTCTGAACCGGGCCTACGGAAAATACATAGCGCCTCAAAAATGTGCTATGTATTACAGTGTAAAATAAAAATACTTTTTTATTGGTGAGAATGTTGATCATTTGCGAAAATGTTACTAGAAGTTACACTATGGAGTCATGCGTTCACACTTTTCAAGAGCCAGCTACATCATACAGATTACAAACATCTTCAAATGTCCTAAACTTACTTACATATATATGATCGTTTATCTCTTTGGCCAATAGTATATTATTTATACGTTCCCTTCCCTATGTCAACATTTGTATTCCTTTTAAATTATGAGATCTCTGGACCCAAAGATGTTAATAAGAACGACATACATTCATCAAATAAATACAACACCAAAAAAGCAAATCTTACAGTGCTTTAAAAGGAGTTGCGCAAAAGTGGTGACAAAGAAGTACTTCCCCGGCGCGACAACCCCTTGTTAAATTCATTGGTGAAAATCCAAATTAGAACAACTTCCGGATCATAAGTTGGGGATTTTTATAGCTTCTTTGGATGCTCTTTTTTTGCTGGGAACAGGTATTCATGCTCCTTTGTATAGATGATCTTGTGTAGAAGAGTCAAACATTTGACACTTAACAGATTATTAAAGGATATATTAAAAAATTTATTCGAGAATTCTGATATATGTTCAGAGCGTTTCTTTATTTGTATGTATTTGGCTATATCATTATAGGCTACATTTTTCTTTTATCTTCAGCAGAACAGTTTGCAAAGACTTCGCATCCGTAAAGAAGATTAGGTATCAGATAAGATTTTGCTAACAGAATTTTTATCTAGAACGGTGTAGAATGTCGGACTGCCCATATATGTATTTCTTAACCTACTATGAACCTTACCGACAGAGCAGTTTATATGGTTTGTCCAAGTAAGTGCAGAATTAAACATTAGACCCAAATTACATGCAATACCCACACTGTCTATAATAGCGTTTCCAATTTTCACAGTATGCGGCTCAATGATGGCTGTTGCTCTTTTGTGTATGTATTGTTATTAATTTTGTCTTAGAGGGATTAAGACATAATCCATTTATTTGGGCCTAGTTATATATAAGATTCAGGATTCAAGGTCATTTCGTTTGCTACACGTGAACTTGGAAAACAGTAAGGGTCCAAGGATTGATCCTTGTGGAACGCCCTTTGATACTTCTAATATATCGTATCTTTGGTTATTAGCCACAACTAACTGTGAGCATTCAGAGAGATATGATGCAATTAAATTGCAGGCAGTGATCCAGAAGAATTAGGAAGGAGACACTTTTGTCCTCCAGATGTTGACGAATACTTTTAACGACATCTATCAGAACCAGTGTTCAGAAAAAAACAGTACGTTATAGGAACGGTTCCTTCAGAGAACACTAACGTTATTTATTTTTTAGTGTTACTGTTCGCGAACGGTACCACTATGATAACGTACCGTTCTTAGAACACGACGAACGGTATCACTACGATAACGTACGGTTCATATTTCTTTCTATTACACAGTACAAATATTTACATTTCGACATGATCGTTTAAAAAATGCGCTTTCTAGAGTTATCGAAAGAGACCATCATATGGGGGCTATACCAAAGTATGTACCGATGTGCCCCATTTTCACTAGACATGATTAAATGCAATAGTAAGCACACATATTTACATTTCGGCATGATCGGATAAAAAATTCGTCCTCTATAACGTAAATATGTCTTGTCGAAAGGGAGCTTTGTATTGGAACTGTATCAAAAAATGGAGCGATATGCATCATTTTCAATAGGCATGATTGAATGCAATAGAATGAATATATATTCAAATTTCGGCATGATCGGTTAATAAATGCGCTCTCTAGTGCGGAAATATGTCTTATCGAAAGGGACCTTCGTATGGGGGCTATATTAAAGTATGGACCGATATGCCCCATTTTAAATAGGGATCGTCCCTGGGTTAAGAACTAACTCTGTACCAATTTTCATTAAGATTGCTTCATATTTGCGGCCACCTGTCATAACGCCCAAATTTTTTTGGGCCTTATGACGTCTCTAAGTGCGGTCATAACACCCAATTTTGTTTTGGGCCTTATGACCTCTCTAGGTGCGGACACAAGGCCCACAAAAGAAGGGACATAACGCCCAATTTTTTTTGGGCTTTATGACCGCGCCTGATGCGGTAATAACGCCCAAATATTATTTTGTAATAGAAAAATTTACGCGCACATTGGGACACAAAGGGATAAATATGGCACCAAAGCCAAGTCCAAATGGCAAGAGCTTGAATCGTCTAATTCGGCTTTAGTGTAGTCATTGGAACGTAGACTAGACACAAGGAGTTTTTTAAGGCAAAAATGGTGGAAAAATGATAAATATTGTGCAGTTGGATATGGTACAGTGGGGCAAAAAGTGCTAAATATGGTACAGTGGGGGAAAAAAATTTAAATTTGTGCAGTGGGTCAAAAATGGACAACGTTTACTTTCAACAAGATGGCGCTACGTGCCACGCAAGCAACGAAACCATTGCTCTGTTACGGGAAAACTTTCCGGACCGTGTTATCTCTCGAAGAGGTGATCACAATTGGCCACCGAGATCTTGTGATTTAACACCTTGGGGCCACGTGAAAGATAAGGTCTACGCCAACAGCCCAGCGTCGATTCAAGACCTCAAAGATAGAATTCGTGAGGCTATCGAGGACATAGGGCAGCCACTTTGCGATTTGGTTATGGAAAATTTCATGAAAAGGATATGATCCTGTAAGCGTGGTCGTGGTGGCGATTTGGCTTGTTGTTTTTCATTATTAACGGCATACCTTCCTCTTTATTGTGAAATAAACATCCGATCATTTATATCAAAAAAATGGAATGTTTTTTTTGAATACCAAAATAACACCTCTTGTTGGAAAACCCTTTATTGTGCAGTTGGAAAAAACTGTGTTTAATATGGTACAGTGGGGCAAAAGTGTTAAATATGGTACAGTGGGGGAAAAATTAAATTTGTGCAGTGGGTCAAAAATGTGTTAAATATGGCACAGTGGGGTAAAAAGGGTTAAATATGGTACCGTAGTGCAAAAATAGTAAAATATGGTACGAATTGGCAAAAAGGGTTAAATATGGTAGAGTAGGGCTAAGGGTGCGAATTTAGCTTTTGGAATATACAGTATGTTTTTCTCTTAATACATACTTATTGTGTACAGTTGTGGTTTAATGGCATTTAGAGGCACATTACGGAAAAGGTATAAATACTGTAATCTTCAGATTATCCTAGCGGGTGACATAGGCTATATTAGTTTTTGATTGAGGAGGCGTGGCCCCGCCCAAATAAGCCAATTTGGAGTTACATATTATTTTCTTAGTCACCGTCACGATAGTGACCGGTGAGTCATCCGTGAGGACGGCTATGTTAATTGTTGTTGTGTATTGTTCATTATTTTGTATAGTTGTTCGTCTATCTACAACAATTTGAACATAGGCCACCAGTCCCGGACCTTTTTGGAGGACCAATTGGTAGGAGCTTCGGCTACGAAGTCCGACCGGAGATTATAATCTGGTACCACGGGAGCCAGGAGCCCCTGGAACTTCGGTTCCAGCCTGTCTGTTGGTGTGGCCCCTTGGGGAGCATTTCGTGGTGGCTGTGGTTTAGACCCAAATCGCGGGGAGAGCGCAAGCTCGATGTGGAGTTGCATTTCAACCGGGTGCCATGACCCGTAGAATAGAAGGAGTTTTAGATAGACTCCGCCCTTAACCAAAGGGGACGACATGCCAAAAACATGAAGTCGAATTGGTACTCATACACTTGTGTGTGGGGGCGTTGGTAGACGCATTGTATTTCACCCTGTGTTAAGAGCACAGTGCGGTAAGGCCATTGCGTCGGGTACGCACTCTAAACACTCGACTCCTATTGTCCTTACCTACGAATGAATTTTCGAGAGTCCTACTGTCGTTATCTGATGATTGGGACTGGACCGTGATCCCGTTTCGACCGCAATCGGTCCAAAAATGGGCAACGAGTGGGCTGGGTCCAGCAAGTACTCCATAACTTTTTGCAATAATGAACAAACATTTCGGGAAAACGAAATATTAAGGGACATATTGCACTTACGTCTCTTGGTGAAAAATTTTTTTGGCATTGTGTCTGATACTTCTAAAATCATTTACCGTTTTTTGAGAAAACGGTAATATATACAAGGTGGCGCAAAAGTAACCTTTCGATGTTTTTTGGCTGTAATTTAAAAAAAAATGCAAAACTTTGATTCTTCTTGTGGATTATTTTTATTTGGTCTTTTAATTTTTTTACATCAAGTCGAGAATATGATGTCATGTGAATGGCCGCCACCACAGTTGATTGTCATTTGAGCCCTTTTTATGGCATTTTCCATCACTTTGGCCAAAACTTCCGGCGATAGGTCCTCACATTCTTGACGGATATTGTCTTTAAGAGCTGCAAGAGTCTGAGGCTTGTTGACATAAACCCGCGACTTCAAAAAGCCCCACAAAAAGAAGTCTGGAGCGGTCAAATCAGGCGATCTTGCTGGCCAGTGCAAATCGCCAAAACGGGAGATTAGGCGCCCGGGAAATGCATCCTTCAGCATATCGGTTGTGGCACGTGCAGTGTGTGCCGTTGCACCGTCCTGTTGGAACCACATGGTTTCCAATCCCAATTCATCAAGTTGCGGCAAAAAGAACTCGTTGATCATTGCTCTGTAGCGCTCACCATTCACATTGACCGTTTGGCCCGCGACGTCTTCGAAGAAAAAAAGTCCGATGACTCCTCCAGCGAAAACAGCACACCATACAGTGATGGCTCTTCGTGGGTTACACGCGGATTTTCAGTGCCCCAGAAGCGTAAATTTTGCTTATTTACGTAACCGCTAAGATGGAAATGGGCCTCATCACTCATGATTATTTTTGATGAAAAATCATCTTCCTCTTGGTGGTGATTAAGGATGGCTTGAGCGTATGTTAGACGCGATTGGCAGTCAGCAGCTAACAGCTGATGCACCGTCTGGACTTTGTACGGAAACATCTTCAAATCTTGTACCAAAATTCGCTGTAGAGACCGTCGACTGATACCCATTTGCGTGGCACGTCGTCTGGTCGATGTCGACGGCGCTTCCATGACATCCTCGGCTACAGCAGCAATATTCTCTGCAGAACGGCTACTCCGGGGTCTGCCACGCCTGGCAGCATCTCGTGTTGTGCCAGTCTCTTCGAGGCGAGCGGCTAAACGTCGCAGTGTTTCACCAGTAGGCGTTGGACGGCCAGGAAATCTGCGACGAAATTCACGTTGTGCCAAAGTCACCGACCGATTATTGGTCAAATAAATAGTCAGCAATATTCCGCGTTCTGGAGCAGTGTAGCGTAACATTGTTTATTAACGTGTATTTCGCATGTGTTTACTACACAAATGTCAAAACAGAACTGACATTAGGGGCCAATCGCAAAATTTATAGCATTTTCTGATAGGAGGATTACTTTTGCGCCACCTTGTATAAAGATAAACACATATTTTATTTGAGGAAATTCGTTTGCAAATATATTTTGTTGTAATATATTAATATATGCGTTCCAAATAAATTTTATTGATTTTCAAATAAAATGTATTTGCTCAGAAATATATAATATTTAAAAATTTATGTTCCAAATATAACGGGTCCGCCATTTAACGTTTTTTTCAACTAGTGCTTATTTCGTGAATGGTAACACTTAGCTCATGTCTGATTTGACAGATAATTAGTTTTATCCTTCCGCTGAACGAATATGGTTGTGTATACGCTTGAACAACGCTGGGAGCGATCGACTTACAGATTATGCCGATTTTGCCAAAAAAAACTCATCTTTTCAGATGAAGCTCATTTTGATCTTGGCGGGTATGTAAACAAGCAAAATTGTCGCATTTGGGGCACAGAAAACCCGCACGCATACATTGAAAAGCCTATACACCCAAAACGAGTCACTGTTTGGTGCGGATTTTGGTCCAGAGGCATAATTGGGTCATTTTTCTTCGAAAATGAGCAAGTGGCCGTTACAGTCAATGGTTGTGCCCAGTTATATGCTATGTTAAGTGCCTCTTCAGCTCTTCTGCATAATAGGTTTGGATATATGCCACTTAGAAGTATTATAACGTTGTTTGCATAACAGACTGGTTTAAGTCCTTCATTGGTGAGGGCTTTAAGGAGACTGCGTATCGTCGTAACTCATAGGAGAGGACATAAAATGTCCCCTGAGGAATACCACGATTACTTTGTCTCTAAGTTTTACGTCATATGACCCACAAATAATCCACCTATGTATTCCTTAGTATATTGTTGATCCAGTTTAGCGTCCTGTCAACCTGAAACTCGTCTATGGACTGGATAAGTGTATCGGTTTGATCGTTGTTAAAATCACCTTCAATATCTATACAAACGGCAAGTGTGCACAGGACTGTTCTTTGTGGTGCACTACCTCATGTAGAGCTGTTTCCAATGATTTTCCTTTAACATATGCGTGTTGTTTGAATTTTAGCTTGTCATCTGCTTTCTAACTTTTGACAATGTTGTCAATTATTCGCTCCATTGTTTTTAACAGGAGGGTCAGAATATTTAATATCGAGTTAATTTTTTGCTAAAATGTTTATAAACAGTTATAAATATGTAAAATAAGATCTCGCTTTAACATTTTTTTTAATTTTTTTGTTAAAAAATATGTATGGGCATTTTATGTTTTGAAAAATGAAAAAATAGTTTTTGGGTTTCACGAAATTTGTAATTGCTCTTGAACGGCTGAACCGATTTTTGAAATTTGACACGCAATCTTTCGTAAAGAAATTTTTTTCGAAAAAATTCCAAAAAAAATTTACATATATTTTAAAAACAAAACTTTTTAAAATTGCGCCCCCATCGATTTTTTTTTTTCAAATTTACGCAGAATATGCGTAGACTCTCACAAATCCAATACGGAAACTGGGTTTTTGGAGGCTCAAGGCCCAACTATAATATGCATAAGCTAGCTTAAGCAACTGTGCGAATGCATGAAATCGTATGTGCCAAACTATAATGTACTTAAGTAAACTTTTCGTTAAGTTCTCTCAGCTCTCTCTCAGTTCCCATTTGCTTAAGCAGGGTGCGAAACTGAACGCACTTTCCGTACGGAATTGCTTATGCATATTATAGTTGGGCCTTAAATATTTGTAAAAGTTATGGACGATTTGATTGTATTATCCGATCGTTTCGACATTTTGTTCTTATTGTATTCTGCCAAAGAATGAAATCATTTGTCTACTTTTCTGATCCCACAAAGTACATAATATTACTTTAAATTTCTTATGAAGTGAAGGTCGTTCATTCCATGTCAAACCAAACACCTTTTTTGGATCACCAAAAAAGGTGTTTGGTTTGGTTTCAAAATAAATTGGCATATCGAATCTCTGCTCAAAACAAAACATTTTATAGTCCAGATTTTATTAGCATATATATACTTTATGGGGTCTTAGATCAATATTTAGAGGTGTTACAAACGGAGTGACAAAATGAATATACCCCCAATCCTATGGTGGAGGTTATAAAAATCTGTACAAAGTCTGGAAGGCCTACATCGTAGTACCTATAACGGGCTACTACAGCAAAAAAATAAATAAATACCTTAACGGGGATGCCTTTGTGTTCCGATGGAGCGGGGTTCCCCAATCGTCCTACGGTCCGTCCGTTGGTCTTGGCCAAAGCCGACCACACCAAAAATTGTTAAAATGTCCCCCCAGTACTCACAACAGGTGGTACGGTGAGGGGAAAACGTCATGTCCGACCGTCAAAACGGAAGCACACTGAGCACCGGATAGCGCTCAGAGTTTTGACGAAGTTGGAGGCTGTTGAGGTTTCGGCTCTTACCGAAAAACAAAAAGAGTCACTTACCTGGGCTAAAGACGTCATAGATGCTTCTAAGGCCAATGAGCCGGCTGAAAGAGCCACAAATTCAGCTGTGTTAACGGCTAATAAAACCTAAACCTAATGTCACCTTCAACAGGACACTTACCAAGCCCTTCAATGAAGTGGCTGACCAAGGAGAGTCTAGTGATGGCCGTTATAGACAGAAGTAGTGAGGATGGATCCATACTCAAGGACAAATGGAACCATGTGCAATCAGCCATTATGGCTCATTACCTCGATGTCCGTAGAGAAATGCCGGGCAAACCACCAATCTGCAACGATGCAGGATTGCATCAGGGGAGAGTAAAGCTCTTATATGCTATAATGCTGCTCTGAGTCGATCGGGTGAGGTGTGGCCGGGTGCCCAGTTGGATGTTGTCGAAAAAACAACATCCTTAGTCACCCTAGAGCCATCACCTGGGTTACACAAGAGCCCTCCAACCCAGCTGACATATTAGAAATAATAAAAGATTCCAATCCTGGTCTGCCGGCCCATAATTCGAGAATTAGCAAGGTGAGTGAGGCGGATGGTAAAAAGCTGCATGTCAATTTGATCCTTAACGCTGAATCCACCTCCCATATACAACGTGCAAGTGCAACCCTACAATATGGCTCCGAGACTATAGTCTTGAATGTATACAAGCAGGATACAGCTCCCACTGCGGAAGGTGAGTCGTCCACCGTGGTTGATACTTGGCTTTCGGGAAGTGCGGAGGTACCCACGCCCATTATTTCTGGTGACTCCAACTCTAACAGAAGATCTGTAACGTCCTTCTATGAGGACGAAAGCTCTACTTCTGACACAGAGGGGCTGAGGGGAGCCTCCGGACTCTTTGACGCCTCTGGCGGGGACACGCTTCTCGATGATCCGGACGAAGAGTTCGATAACACCCTTGTCGTCGTGGATGTTAATCTGTCAATTACCAATGATAGAAAGATTTCTACAGATTAACCTCCATCACGCTAAAGCAGCCTCAGCGGCTCTATTGCTGCGCCTGTCCACAGGTGCAATAGACATCGTCCTGATACAGGAACCCTACGCAGTGGGAGGAAGGGTGTGCGGTATTAGGACACCCAACTTAAAACTGCTTGTGGCCAACTGTGAAGGCACTCCAAGAACCTGCATTTTGGCCAGGAAAGATCTAGTATCTTTCTCCTGGCTAATTTAGGTGGTAAAGACCAAACATCTGCTAGTCTGGAGATCGGTAATCGCATATATTGGGTGGTCTCCAGTTACTTGCCTTATGAAGCTGTAGTACCAACTGCTCTATTCAGGGAAGTACAGCGAGCAGTCGCTGAATGTACTGCTCGACACACATTTCCCGGGGAACTCACCAACAGAACCCGAAGATCAGCAAGACCAACAAGAATGCGAGTGGACTGCGAGCGTTGCTGGCTTGTCGACTGAGAGATCCAGAATAAGCTGGGCTATTAACAGCTTTGAGCCCTTCAAGTCACCTGGACCAGACGGCATCACTCCAGCAGAAATGCAGAAAATGTTAATGTACATTATCCCCTGAGAAAATTTATGTAGGCTGTATCAGGCTTTCATACATCCCGAATCGATATAGGGATACCAAAGTGGTATTCATACTTAAAGCGGGGATGTTATCACACACTAGGCCAAATGACTTCAGACCAATTAGCCTATCCTCCTATCTATTGAAAGGTCTGGAAGGACTTTTAGATTATCTTAACTTATGGAATAGCAATTTATTGGAAACACAAAACAAATATTACATTCTAAATATCACGAGGCATATGGAGATACTTAACGATGTACCGTTTATGCATCAGCAGCGATAGGCTTCTCAACGCCATTCTTGCATGCCGGAACACCTTTCATGCCTGTGGAGCCGAACCCGCCCTCACCACGATCCGTCTCATCCAGTTTATCCATTTGTTCCAGTTCTGGGTAGAATATTTGTTCGCAAATTAACTGAGCTATGCGATCTCCTCGCTTAACTTCGAAATCTTGTTCGGAATGATTGAAAAGCACTACGCCGAGGTTACCACGATAATCTTCTTCCACTACGCCAGCTCCAACATCAATGAAATTTTTAAGGGCTAAACCAGAACGTGGAGCAACACGTCCATAAGAACCATTCGGCACCTGAATCTGCAAGTCGGTTTTCACCAAAGCTTTGCCACGAGCCGGTACAATTATATCGTATGCATATTAGATTATTTCATTATGGAAAACTTGGATACAAAACTCCTGTCGGGGAACCAACATGCTTACAATAAGGGGAAGTCTACAGAATCAGCCCTGCTCGAACAGCCTCCAACTTCTTTTGACGAAGTTGGAGGCTGTTGAGGTTTCGGCTCTTACCGGAAAACAAAAAGAGTCACTTACCTGGGCTAAAGGCGCCATAGATGCTTCTAAGGCTGAAAGAGCCACAAATTCACAAATTCTAATGTCACCATCAACAGGACACCAAGCCCTTCAATGAAGTTTCGAAGGAGAGTCTAGTGATGGCTGTTATAGATAGAAGTAGTGAGGATGGATCCATCCTCAAGGACAAATGGAGCCATGTGCAATCTGCCATTATGGCTCATTACCTCGATGTCCGAAGAGAAATGCCGGGCAAACCACCAATCTGCAACGATGCAGGATGGCATCAGGGGAGTGTAAAGCTCTTATATTTCGGTGATGCCAGATCAGTAGATCTGTATAAGGCTGCTCTGAATCGAGCGGGTGAGGTGTGGCCGCATGCCCAGTTGGATGTTGTGGAAAAAAACAACATCCCTAGTCATCCTAGCGCCATCACCTGGGTTATAGAAGAGCCCTGCAGCTTGGATGACATATTAGAGATAATAAAAGATTCCAATCCTGGTCTGCCGACCCATAATTGGAGAAGTAGCACGGTGGGTGAGGCGGATGGTAAAATGCGACAGGTCAATTTGATCCTTAACGCTGAGTCCACCTCCCATATACAAAGTGCAAGTGCAACCCTGCAATATGGTTTCGAGACTATAGTCCTGAAGGTATACAAGCAGGATATAGCTCCCACTGCGGAAGGCGAGACGTCGACCGTGGTTGATACAAGGCTTTCTGGAAGTGCGGAGGTCCCACGACCATTATTTCTGGTGACTCTAACTCTAACAGAAGATCTGTAACGTCATTCTCTGAGGATGAAAACACTACTACAATTACTGAGGGGCTGAGGGAAGTCTCCGGACTCTTTGACGCATCTGGCGGGGACATGCTCCCCGATGATACGGACGAAGAATTCGATAACACCATTATCGGGGTGGATGTCAATCTGTCAATTACCAATGATGGTAAGAATTCTACAGATAAACCTCCATCACGCTAAAGCAGCCTCAGCGGCTCTATTGCTGCGCCTGTCCACAGGTGCAGTAGACATCGTCCTGATCTAGGAGCCCTATGTAGTAGGAGGACGGGTGTGCGATATCAAGACACCAAACTTTAAACTACTTGTGACCAACTGTGAACCTGTGAACCACTCCAAGAACCTGCATTTTGGCCAGAAAAGATCTAAGTATTTTTCTCCTGACTAATTTAAGTGGTAAAGACCAAACAGGTACTAGGCTGGAGATTGGTAATCGCATATACTGGGTGGTCTCCAGTTACTTTCCTTATGAAGCTGCAATACCGACAGCTCTTTTCAGGGAAGTAGTAGAAGAAGCAACGTCTGACGAGTAGTACGGATATATACAATAGGGGTCATTCGCTTCTTGACTTTATTCTAACTACCAACCTAACTATTTGTAACATTGGCAATAAACCGTCCTTTACAAGTAAAGACAGACAAGAAGTACGTAACGTTTGCTACTGACCGGGTGTCAGACAAAATTATTGGGTGGAATGTACTGGACGACCACCCATTCTCAGATCACCATTATATAGAGTTCAAACTCGCCGAAAAAGCGCCCAAAACCTGCTATCCACAGAAATGTGAGGAAGACAAAGTGGCACCTGTATGAGAAGAATTTAAAAAGGTCCTCAACTCTAAATCGAATGACACAGCCGGTCTGGATAATATGGTCGAGCATATCACCACATCATTCAATAGTTCCCTTGAAGAAGCCTGTCAAAAAACAAGGTACAAGTGTCAACTAAACCTCAATGGTGGACTTCTGAGCTAACGGCAAGGAAAAAGGCCTGCAAACAAGCTATTCAACAAGGCGAAATCTACTGGAGCCTTTAATGATTGGAATGCATATAAAGGGCAACTCAAGATATATAAGAAGGAGCTTAGGAAGCCGCAAAGACGCTCTTGGTATTCCTTCTGTGGCGATATGGAAAAGGTCGCCGACGCCGCAAGGCTGAGGACAAAAAACTGCGAGCAATCGCTAAGTGTACTGCTTAACACACATTTCCCGGGGAACTCATCAACAGAGCCCGAGGATCAACAGGACCAACAAGAGTGCGAGTGGACTGCGAGCGTCGCTAGCTTGTTGACTGAGAGATCTAGAATAAGCTGGGCTATAAACAGCTTTCAGCCCTTCAATTCACCTGGACCAGACGGCATCACTCCAGCAGAAATGCAGAAAATGTTAAAGTACATTATCCCCTGGCTGCAGAAAATGTATGTAGGCTGTATTAGGCTTTCATACATCCCGAATCGATGGAGGGATACCAAAGTGGTCTTCATACCCAAATGCGGTAATCGCGGCATTGTCACATCTAAAGGTGAACTCTAGCTTGATTAGACTAATTCAAAGACTACTCAACAGAAGACGCATAACAGCATGTCTAGGGTCCACAACTCTAACACGGTTTGTAAACAGGGGGACCCCACAAGGAGGAGTACTGTCTCCACTAATTTGAAACCTAGCGGTAAATGAAATCCTGCTAGATCTATAACGTTGTGGCTGCAAGGTCGTGGCATATGCGGACGACCTGGCAATCGCAGTGAGTGGCAAATTCGAAAACATCCTCCGAGATATTCTACAGATGGCTCTGAACAAGTTGGCTAGATGGGCCAGAAGCAGCGGTAGGATGAATAATGTCCCTCATGTGGACCCTCCTCCTCGGATAAATGGAACAGAGCTAGTCTTTTCTGAAAGTGCAAAATTTTTAGGAACAATTTTGGATAGGAAACTTTCATTCAGACTAAACGTACTGGAACGTGTAAAAAGGCCAACGTCGCCCTATATTCCTGCAGGAAGGCTGTAGGGTCGCGGTGGGGCCTCTCTCCTAAAATTGTCCATTGGATATATATAGCAGTGGTTCGTCCAATACTGTAATACGGCATTGTGGTATGGTGGACGGCAACTGACAAACTAACCATCACAAATCTGCTATCAAGGGTTCAGAGAACTGCCTGCTTGTGCATAAGCGGAGCGTTAAGGACTACAGCGACTGAGTCCCTACAAGCCCTTCTCCATATACTGCCGATTAATGTTATGGCGAGAGAAGTTGCAACCAAAGCGGCACTAAGATTAAACTGCCTATCAATGTGGAGGTACAAGAACTACGGTCAAATGAGGATATCAAAGTGTAGTGCTATGGTAACCGACCGAGTGGACTATATATCAACGGTGCGCACCTTTGAGAAGAACTACATCACTATGATACCAGCCAGGGATGAATGGGATGGCAGAATACCCGGAAATAGAAACCATCTCCACTTCTATACGGATGGTTCGAAGCTTGATGAAAAGGTTGGCTTCGGAGTACACTTTAAAGAACTTAATTTGGATACAGCTCACAGACTACCAGATACCTGCAGTGTCTATCAAGCCATAATAATTGCCATATGGGAAGTCGCCAAGCGGCTGAGTCGGAACATAGTAACCAACACTGGCGTTGTCATTTACTCGGACAGCGAGGCTGCCATCAATTCTCTGGAGGCCACATCCCTAAATTCACAAATAGCCCTCGACTGCCGCAGATCTCTTAACGAGATGGCTGAGCAGTTTAATATACACCTCATATGGGTGCCTGGGCATATGGATATCCTGGGGAACTGCAAAGCCGATGAACTTGCTAGGAAATGGACGACATTACAAATTCTCGAAGAATTTGCATATATTGGTGCGCCACTATCCACGTACAAGCTTTGGCTTAGGCAATCAGGCAGTCCAACGAAAGATGGACACAAATCAACACCTGTAGGGTAGCTAGACAAATCTGGCCAAGGTATGACCTGAGAAGGTCAAAATATCTCCTTGCACTAGATACGAAAAGATTGTCTACGTTAGTATCAGTTCTGACGGGACACTGCCTGATCGGCGAACACGCCAGAAGATTGGGTATTAACTCCAATGACTTCTGCAGAAACTGTGGAGATGAGGAAGAAGTGGAGAGCATTGAGCACTTGCTATGCGGCTGTCCCGCTTTGAGTAAACGACGACTGGACCTACTGGGGTCGGCCCTTCTACGCAGCCTAACAGATCTTTCCATATTCGTGCTATCGATACATTTATATATCAAACAGGTTGGTTTCGACGAAGGGCAATTTAGCCCGTGGTACCATTAGGGACCAAAACTGGTCTATGTGAGCTGAAGAAAAACAAATGTGTCATGAGTGCATCTATTCAAACTATTTAAATAAGAAATATTTAATCTATAAATACTTAAGTGTACAACATTGTCAATTGTTATATTTTCTATTTATCAGGCATGTCACAGGTTTTGTACGAAATTGGTTCGTTTTCGTTTTTTAAAATCGTATCGTTTTACTTTTGTTTCCACAGCTCTTGTACGTTTTCATGAAACCGAAAGAAAATGAAAATCGAAAAACACTATCAAAAATATGGCAGGACTATCAAATATGGCATAATTGAACATTAAAATAAAAACGTACATTTCATTGATCGAATCATCTTTTTTGTTGTTTTTTTTTAATTCAGGGTTGCATTTTCACTTATTTTTTTATTTTTTTCTGTTTTATGGTTGCATTAGGTCATGTATCACTTCGAAGACCAAAAGTATTAACATTTTCGTACGAAAAGTATTTTAATTTGAAAAGTATTTAATGGAGTAGTCATCAGTCGGAGTAGTCTTCTAAGCTGCTATTATTTATTATGCATTTTGTAATTTATTTTAAATTGGCCTATTAGGCTTTACATCACAAGTAATGATGAAATAAATGAAATGAAATATTTTTTTTTGCTTGAAATTAATTCAAATATTATTCATACTTAATGATTCTAACTAGGATACTCTCCGGCTTCAAGACCATTTTGTTTCTATATTATTATAGATAAAGTATTTTATACATAGCGGTGTATAAATATGTATTAAAAATTGGCAGCACACATACTGGATCATGATTTCTGAGCCGTGACACTCGTTATCAACAGTTCTGCTGCGGTTGTATGGGAGATACGGAGCTCTATAAGGTTGATGTCTACACACAAGCGAATGAGAAATCTTTGTGAAACCACACTTCTCCAAAATCTTCCAATCTTAATTTTTTTTGTCGATTTTTTCAAATGTTATCGTCCGATAACTCGGTAACTAAGCAAGTTCTCGATAAATCGCCCGTTAATATTTCTTCTTAGTTTGAGGTGTTCTATCCAAATATGTCATAAGATCAAGGATCCTCGGATATAATACTCCTCCGTCATTACCCTGGAGGATATATTTTAAAAATTTCGCATAACTCGGAAAAAAGGAAAAAATTGATGTGTACCGTCGATAATAGTGTTGCTATTCTTAAATGGATTAAATCTACCTATCCGAAATACTGAATTAAACAAAAAACTTCAATGCCACAAAATGATGTCGAAATTGGCCCGTAATGTCAAATTGCATTATAAGAATCTACATAATCGATTCAATAGCTGGTAAAAATTTGGTTTAACAAATACTCCTATTTTTCCCTAATACTATATATATTTTTCAAATATATTGCACTGTACCGAATTGTAAGCGTTTATGTGAACTGGTAAATTAAAGTTATGATATATTCAATGTTGGTATGATTTGGCCATTTTGTGTTGGAGGTATCAAAAGGAGCGTGATACCGCCCATTTTCCAAAGGGCTATAAGTTCTTTAAAAATGTTATTGGTACTCACGCTATAAGCTCTTAACTTTTTGTATAAAATTGTACATTTGTGTGAGAGGTACAAAAAGGGGCGTGGCAATAACCACCGTTTTTCACAGGACTGTAGGCACTACAAAAGCATAACACTGCACAAAATGTCAAGTATATTTATGCACTGGTATTCAAGTTATAAGCTGTTAACTTGTAGTGCAAAATAGTACATTTGTGTGGGAAGTACCAAAAGGCGCGTGTCAACTACGCTCAATTTTCACTGGACTATAGGTACTATAAAAGTATTACACTGTACAAAATTTCAAGTATTTGGATGAAGTGATATTATAGTTATAAGCAGTAAACTTTTGGTGCAAAATGGTACATTTGTGTGGGAGGTACCAAAAGGGGTGCGGCAACTTCGCCCATATCTCGAGGTGATAGTGACTAATATACTAATATTATGTGTTGAGTTTCAGAAGATTCGAATAAGTAATACAGAAGTTATTTAAGAATCAATATTTCACTAAAAGTTAACCCTTTGTGGGGGAGGTACTAGAAGGAGTGGACCAAAATAGCCCATCTTCAAACTCATCCGGAGATAGATAAAAATATTACCGCATACCAAATTTGAAGTCAATCGGTTCCTCCTTTCGAGAGTTATCGTGCGCACCAGCCAGCAGACAGACAGACGGACGGACATTACTCATTCGACTTAAAATTACCCAAAACGAATATCCGCCGAACATACTTGGGGTCTTAGGTCACTCATTCGATGTGTTACACTTTTTTCCGTAGCAAATGATATATACCCTCGTATCACTAAAGTGAGGGTATAATTATACACTATTCTTTTATTGAGGGGACGATTAGACATTACACATTTTATTATTGATGTTGTAAAATAAATACATTTTAAATTAAAAAATTAGTTCAAAAAATTTTCTATAACTGTAAATGAACAGGATGTTTGTACACTTCGGTATCTTTTATGCGAATTTGAATTGTTGTTGTGTTTTAGATATTTTTTTGTAGTTTTGGTAAAGTTTTGAAATGAAATATAGAAAAATTCGTTCTTATAACGATGAGAACTGTCTTTTTTTGTTATAATAATATACATATGTGTTATTCGCTTGATGCCATAATATTGAGATTTTCACATTTTTCTAAAGTGATTTCGCGACCTTTTTAAGAAGGTGTTTATTTTGGAATAAAATATATAAAAAATGTAAAAATTCTTTACAAATTTTTGGAGCAAAAATGTCGAAGTAGTTTTAATCTAAATTATTATAAAGACTTAAACTCCGTTCCTTTTACGGTTTTACATATCAGGAACACACCGAAACATTTTTTATAAAATAATCATTTAAACTGTATTCTACTTTTTAAGAACATTGTAAATGATTTATTTTAAGGTTAAATAAATCATTTATCATTTATATTATAAGTAGGTTGTAAAAATTAAATATATTTTTTAATATATTTAATTTTTTTGCCAATGAATTATAATTTTTTATAATGACACTTCAATGAAAATTTTAACATTTTTGTATTATGTTTCGACAAAAAATAATAATTCAGTGATGACAAATAGCAAGAAGGCAGCGGAAATGGATAGGCCATACGATACGAAAACCAGCGGACCATATCACCAGAACGGCACTGGAATGGAAGCCTCAAGAAACTAAATAAACTAACTAAATAATTAGAATAGTCTTGTATAAGCCCAATGTTCCAAAGCGAAATAAATAAAGAAAAAAAAGACTACAAACTATGTCCAAACCTGTCTGTCCATCGTAAGCAATAAAAACTGCAAATTGATGATATCGTATTACGATATATGTATATATGTATTACGATATATGTAAACAAATGAGGTTGAATTTTAGATAATTATTTAAATTATTTTGCAAAAAACGCCTATATTGAAAGTTCATATTTATGCGAAGTGGACCAATTCTCACAGAAAGGCTGATCATTTTCGGCGAATATATTTAGATTTGCTTGCGGTAAAAACCGAGTTTAAGAAAGATACAACCGCGAAAAAAGCTAATGAAAAAAGCTGCTGATCTTTTAACTAGCAACAAAGCCGACATTTTTGTAAGAGCAGCATCAATATCGGCTCAAACTTTTGTTAATCCATTGAATATTTATTTAATTCTGTCAGAAACTTAACAAAACATTTTAAATTTTTAAGAATTTTGGCCAAAAAATGTTCTGTTTGGCACCACTGTGCACAGTGCGCTGTATGGTATAACAATAAAACGCAACCAATACATTATACTTTCAAAAAGTTAAACTTGACAAGATACTGCAACATACTGCAAATTTATGAATTCTACAGAGAGGTACCTCTTACAATAATACTGGGCCTGGCATTGAGTGTAAATGAGTGAAGAAATTTAACAAAAGAATTGTAATTTTTATTTAAAAACAAACGTTTTATGTTGTCTATCGATGTCTTTTGAGAACTTTCACCAATGGTCTGAGGTCTGTCGAAAATCGCGACCTAAGAATGTAAAGGTGCTAAGTCCACTTTTTGCCTAAATGTATTTTTTGAAGCGGAACGCAAGATAAGTTGAAAATACATCGATTTAGAAACAAAAAGCCAACAAAAAAGTATGCTTTGTCATTCTTAGTCCATATAGCATCGATGGCTAATATCCAAAAGGTGCTATATTAAGATTTTCGAAAATGAGATTTTGATGGCAAATGCTTTTGCTTCACATGATTGACATAAATTGTAAATTTTAGATTGAAAAAATATCCTAACACGCCTTTTTAACGTTTTTCTTTTTTTGCTATGTTGTTTTAAGTAATCGAAGAAAAATCAGGCTATACAATCATTGTTTATTTGATTTCCAAATTGCTTACAATTTAAAAACCGCCAATTTCAATAATTTTTCGATGTAGTATGAACTTTTCCTGTAGATTTTGACCCGCTAATTACAATTCTGTATTCAAAATGTTTGCAAAATACACACATTTAGAGAAAACCGCAGAAGAAAATTTAAAATTTGATGTACTTTGAAAGCCCGTTAACACTCATAAACCTTCTAAAGCGAAGTTTAAGATGCCTACATAAAGTATATTGCAAAATAGTTGAAAGCAATGACATCTTTATAGCGAAAATTTGATGCTTTTGACTGCAGAATCCTAAAATATGTAACATTACCTGAAATGCGCTATAAAACGGGAAAATTAATTCATTTTTAAAATATTTAAATCGAAAACTTAGAGTAATATTTTTATTATGTATTGCGAGTTTTATTCAAAACGCTATAACGTAGAATGCATTTTCAATGCACATATGAGAAAAACAAATTTATGTGCGATATCTACAAAACGTCTAAACTATTTGCATTGAAATAGGTATCGCAGAAATCACCATGTCCAAACTACATTGAAAAATTTTCAAAAAATATTGCAGAAAGTCGAGAAATGCAATTTTTAAAAATAGCGTGAAGTGTATAACGCAGAAAAGGTAGAAAACACTTTGTTCAAGTTACATTAAAATATTTGCAAAACACCGCGAAACGCATTTTTGTAAAAGAAAATGATGTGAGTAACGCAGAAATCAATATGTATAATATTTGCAAAAGTCTCGAAATGCTATTTCTTTAAAAGCACATGATGGACGTGTTTATCACATAGCGGATAGTTACCAGTACCTATTACGCAATAGCAAAAATCTGTACAAAGTCTGTAAGGCCTACATCGTAGTACCTATTACGGTCTAATACAGACAAAATTAAAAAATAAATTCTCTTGACGGGGATGCCTTCGTGTTCCGATGGAGCGCGGTTCCCCAATCATCCGACTGTCCGTCCGTTGGTCTTGGCCAAAGCCGACCACACCAAAAATGGTGAAAATCTCCCCCAAGTACTCACAACAGGTGGTGCGGTGAGGGGAAAACGTCATGTCCGACCGTCAAAACGGAAGCACAATGAGCATCGTGTAGCGCTCAGAGTTTTGACGAAGATAGAGGCTGTTGAGGTTTCGGCTCTTACCGAAAAACAAAAAGAGTCACTTACCTGGGCTAAAGGCGTCATAGATGCTTCTAAGGCCAATGAGTCGGCCGAAAGAGCCACAAATTCAGCTGTGTTAACGGCTAATAAAGTAAAACGAATCAGATCACCTGATGAACCCCTGCTTTCGAAAAAGGCAAGAGGCCCTAATGTCACCATCAACAGGACACTCACCAAGCCCTTCAATGAAGTGGCGAAGGAGAGTCTAGTGATGGCTGTTATAGACAGAAGTAGTGAGGATGGATCCATCCTCAAGGACAAATGGAGTCATGTACAATCAGCCATTATGGCTCATTACCTCGATGTCCGTAGAGAAATGCCGGGCAAACCACCAATCTGCAACGATGCAGGATGGCATCAGGGGAGAGTGAAGCTCTTATATTTCGGTGATGCCAGATCAGTAGACCTGTATATGGCTGCTCTGAGTCGAGCGGGTGAGGTGTGGCCGGGTGCCCAGTTGGATGTTGTCGAAAAAAACAACATCCCTAGTCACCCTAGAGCCATCACCTGGGTTACAGAAGAGCCCTCAAACCCGGCGGACATCTTGGAAATAATAAAAGATTCCAATCCTGGTCTGTCGGCCCATAATTGGAGAATCAGCAACCCTACAATATGGCTTCGAGACTATAGTCTTGAAGATATACAAGCAGGATATAGCTCCCACTGCAGAAGGTGAGTCGTCCACCGTGGCACTTTCTGGAAGTGCGGAGGTACCCACGCCTATTATTTCTGGTGACTCCAACTCTAACAGAAGATCTGTAACGTCCTTCTCTGAGGACAAAAGCTCTACTTCGGACACAGAGAGGCTGAGGGGAGTCTCTGGACTCTTTGACGCATCTGGCGGTGACATGCTTCTCGACGATACGGGCGAAGAGTTCGATAACACCCTTGTCGGGGTGGATGGTAATCTGTCAATTACCAATGATGGTAAGAATTCTACAGATTAACCTCCATCACGCTAAAGCAGCCTCAGCGGCTCTATTGCTGCGCCTGTCCACAGGCGCAGTAGACATCCTGATACAGGAGCCCTACGTAGTGGGAGGAAGGGTGTGTGGTATTAGGACACCCAACTTTAAACTGCTTGTGGCCAACTGTGAATGCACTCCAAGAACCTGCATTTTGGCCAGGAAAGATCTAAATATCTGTCTCCTGATTAATTTAAGTGGTAAAGTCCAAACAGCTGCTAGCCTGGAGATCGGTAATCGCATATATTGGGTGGTCTCCAGCTACTTGCCTTATGAATCTGTAGTACCGACTGCTCTATTCAGGGAAGTAGTAGAAGAAGCAACGTCTGACCAGCTCGAGCTGATTATTGGCGCAGACACGAACGCTCATCATACTATCTGGGGTAGTACGGATATAAACAATAGGGGTGATTCGCTTCTTGACTTTATTCTAACTACCAACCTTAGTATTTGTAACATAGGTAATAAACCGACCTTCACAATTAAAGACAGACAAGAAGTACTCGACGTAACGTTTGCTACTGACCGGCTGTCAGACAAAATTATTGGGTGGAATGTACTGGACGACCACTCATTCTCAGATCACCATTATATTGAGTTCAAACTCGCGGAAAAAGCGCCTAAACCCGCCGTCCACAGAAATGTAAGGAAGACAAAGTGGCATCTGTATGAGAAGAATTTCAAGAAAGTACTCAACTCTAAACTTCTGTACGAACCGAATGACGGTCTGGATAATCTGGTCGATCATATCACCATATCATTCAATAGATCCCTTGAAGAAGCCTGTCCAAAAACAAGGTACAAGGGTAAAACTAAACCCCAATGGTGGACTTCTGAGCTAACGGCTATGAAAAAGACCTGCAACAAGCTATTCAATAAGGCTAAATGTACTGGGGTCGCTAATGATTGGGATGCTTATAAAGAGCAACTCAAGATCTATAAGAAGGAGCTTAGAAAGGCGCAAAGGCGCTCTTGGTATACATTCTGTGGTGAAGTGGAAAAGGTCTCCGACGCCGCTAGGCTGAGGAAGATATTATCTGCTTCACCCTGTACAGTGGGATATTTACAGGATGAGGCAAATAACTGGACCAAAAACAGCGAGCAGTCGCTCAATGTACTGCTCGACACACATTTCCCGGGGAACTCTGTAACAGAACCCGAGGATCAGCAGGACCAACAAGAGTGCGAATGGACTGCGAGCGTCGCTAGCTTCTTGACTGAGAGATCCAGAATAAGCTGGGCTATTAACAGCTTTGAGCCCTTCAAGTCACCTGGACCAGATGGCATCACTCCAGCAGAAATGCAGAAAATGTTAAAGTACATTATCCCCTGGCTGGAGAAAATTTATGTAGGCTGTATCAGGCTTTCATACGTCCCGAATCGATGGAGGGATACCAAAGTGGTATTCATACCTAAAGCGGGAAAGATATCACACACTAGGCCAAAAGACTTCAGACCAATTAGCCTATCCTCCTTCCTATTGAAAGGTCTGGAAAGACTTTTAGATCATTTCATTAGGGAAAACCTGGATACAAAACTCCTGTCGGGGAACCAACATGCGTACAATAAGGGCAAGTCTACAGAATCAGCCCTGCACGAACTTGTGAGCACTCTCGAATCGTCCCTGCATTTCAAGGAATTCACCATGGTGGCATTTCTTGACATAGAAGGGGCTTTTAACAACATTCACTCAGATGCGGTAATTGCGGCACTCTCACTTTTAAAAGTTAACACTAGTTTGATTAGACTAATTCAAAGTCTGCTCACCAGAAGATGCATAACAGCATGTCTAGGGTCCACAACTCTAACAAGGTATGTAAACAGAGGGACCCCGCAAGGAGGAGTACTGTCTCCACTAATTTGGAACCTAGCGGTGAATGAAATCCTGCTAGATCTAGAACGTTGTGGCTGCAAGGTCGTGGCATATGCGGACGACGTGGCAATCGCAGTGAACGTCCTCAGAGACATCCTACAGGTGGCTCTGAACAAGTTGGCTAGATGGGCCAGAAGCAGCGGTTTGGGCGTTAACCCCAACAAGACCGAATTGGTTCTCTTTACTAGGATGAATAATGTCCCACATGTGGACCCTCCACCTCGGATAAATGGAACAGATCTAGTCTTTTCTGAAAGTGCAACATTTTTAGGAATAATTCTAGATAGGAAAATGTTATTTAGACTTAACGTATTGGAACGTGTAAGGAAGGCCAACGTCGCCTTATATTCCTGCAAAAAGGCTGTAGGGTCGCGGTGGGGACTCTCTCCTAAAATCGTCCACTGGATATATATAGCAGTAGTTCGTCCAATACTGTTATACGGTATTGTGGTATGGTGGACGGCAACTGACAAACTAACCATTACCAACTTACTAACAAAGGTTCAGAGAACTGCCTGCCTGAGCATAAGCGGAGCCTTAAGGACTACAGCGACCGAGTATCTACATGCCCTACTCCATATACTGCCGATTAATATTGTGGCGAGAGAAGTTGCAACCAAAGCGGCAATAAGATTAAACTGCCTATCAATGTGGAGGTACAAGAACTATGGTCACATGAGGATATCAAAGTGTAGTGCTATGGTAACCGACCGAGTGGACTATATACCAACTGTGTACACCTTCGAGAGAAATTACATCACTATGATTCCCGCCAGAGATGAATGGGTCGGCAGAATACCAGGTAATAGAGACCATCTCCACTTTTACACGGATGGTTCGAAGCTTGATGAAAAGGTTGGTTTCGGAGTACACTGTGAAGAACTTAGTCTGGATATAGCTCACAGACTACCAGATACCTGCAGTGTCTATCAAGCTGAAATAATGGCAATATGGGAAGTCGCCAAGTGGCTGAGTCGCAACATAGTAACCAACACTGGCGTTGTCATTTACTCGGACAGCCAGGCTGCCATCAATTCTCTGGAGGCAACATCCCTAAATTCACAAACAGCCCTCGACTGCCGCAGATCTCTTAACGAGATGGCTGAGCAGTTTAATATACACCTCATATGGGTGCCTGGGCATAGGGATATCCCGGGGAACTGCAAAGCCGATGAACTTGCTAGGAAAGGGACGACATTACAAATTCTCGAAGAATTTGCATATATTGGTGCGCCACTATCCACGTGCAAGCTTTGGCTTAGGCAAGAGGCAATCAGGCAGTCCAACGAAAGATGGACAGAAATCGGCACCTGCAGGGTAGCTAGACAAATCTGGCCAAGGTATGTCCTGAGAAGGTCAAAATATCTCCTCGCACTAGAGAGGAAACGATTGTCTACGTTAGTACAGGTTCTGACGGGACACTGCTTGATCGGCGAACACGCCAAAAGATTGGGTATTGACTCCAATGACTTCTGCCGAAGCTGTGGAGATGAGGAAGAAGTGGAGAGCATTGAGCACTTGCTTTGCGACTGTCCCGCTTTGAGTAAACGACGACTGGACATGCTGGGGTCGGCCTTTTTAGGCAGCCTAACAGATCTTTCCAGTACTGATATTCGTACTATCGATAAATTTATATATCAAACAGGTTGGTTTCGATGAGGGGCATTTCAGCCCGTGGTAACACTAGGGACCTAAACTGGTCTATGTGAGCTTGTAAAAAAATACGGCTGCCACCCTAACCTAAACCTAAAAACACATGATGTGTGCAACGCAGAAAAGATAGAAAACTATATGTCTAAATAACTTTAAAATATTGCAACAAATCGCGAAATTAATTTTTTTTCGAACAACAACCTCTGCACCACGGTCAGCTTCTGATTTCTATGAGTAAATGGAAGCATCATAACATAAACTATATAAACATAACTATATAGCATTACGTGTACTATTTGCAAATATACAAAAATCGTTGATACCGTCGTAAAAAGTTTTATTCTTCACATTATATCTAGGAACACTCGGGTTCTTTTCAACGTATGTAAGAATCGCGACAAAATCTTATTTCATTTGGCTACCCACACTTCGTATTGCAAAATTTCTGCGAATATAGCCCTACCAATAGCCATTTATTTACTACTTATCCATAGTCATTTGGCGTTTAGTTTCAAAATATCTTTTAATTTGAATTGTGTTCAACATTTTTTATTTTCAACAAAAGCTGCTATACCTACAAACTCCACAAAACATAGACTATTTCCGATGGAAAATTAGGGCTATATTTCAGAACTTCGCGTACATTTTAGTATATTCATTTTTTTTTTGTTTGAAGCACATAGTAGCAATGGCGGCCGGAACTTGGACCCCAAGAAAATGCACCCCAAATTGAAAATGAAAGTGCGCCCCAAATTTTGGGCCTATTTTCGTTACAAAAACTGATTTAGGAAATTACACCCCAATCAATCATGAAATGACAATAAACCCCAAAAAAACGAACAAATTTTCTCTTCCTAAATCTGGGGAGTACGCATTAATACACGTATACAAACATATTTTCTAATTATAAATCTATTCCTGTGCGGTCGGCCTACGGCCTGCGGCCTTTGTTTAAGACTTTCTCCTATGGACATGACCCAAAGTTGGCAACGTGGAGCAAATCTTTTATGCGTAGCCTCTCCTGTTTCTAAATTAATAGATGAAAATAAGGCCCAAAAAGCAGACAAGAAATGAAAGTAAACCCCAAAAAGCAGTCAAAAAATGAAATTAAGCCCCAAATAAAATTGTTGTTGTTTGATATGTTATTTTTTGGAGCCCATATTCATAAAAATAGTGGGGTGTATTTTCCTGGGGCCCAATTTCATTCCGCCAGTAGCAATATGTAGAACATATCTTAGAACAAGAGTTCGGTGAAGCTCAAATAATGTGACAATAAAACGGTTTTTTTGCTCTCCTGAAAAATTGGGTTTTTTAATATAGCCACAAATGGATATAAGCCATCGATATGTAAAACACACGTAAACGTTCTAGGTCCAGTAATTTTTTATTAACGATTCAATTGATCAAATATATGTGATTAACTTTGGAGATTTACTTACTAATATTTATTGAACCGTATTTAGAACAACACAACATATTAATGCCTTTTTTTAGCATTATTTATAAAGAATAATTATTTTTAATCGACTCAATATTTCGAAACCAAAGGTGAAAAGGTAACATATTACAATTATTGTTTTGATGCAGAGCGAAAAAGGTGTTTAAAATACAAAAATGTACCATTAATTTATTTCACTCGTTTATATTAGGTGTGTTTTCTTGATCGTGGATATGAAAACCTATAAGAATTCAAATTCGACAGCACTGTTCCTCGAGCAAAATTTGAGTCACACTATATAGTTTTACGTATCCAGGCTTGTGGGAAAACACCTAATATAAATGATAAAATAAAGTAACTGTGAATTTCCTAATTATATTATATTATTAACTTTCTTTAATTATACCCCAAAAATAAAATGAAATACACCCCAAAAATTTTCATACATCTATTAATATTTCACGGTGAAATAAATCCCAAATTCATTCATTTTTACTTGGGTTTTATTTCGTTCTTGCAAAACACGCAAAAAAGGTCAAAAAAATAATGCCCACAAAAAAAGACAGTATTAATATTTAAACAAAAAAATAGATTTTGTACGCCACTTTTTGAATTGGAATTATGAAACGTAGCAGAAAATCATAAATCATCAAAGCCAAATTTAAAAAAAAATGGTTAACATTTAAATATATCTCTCTATATCCGAATATTCCGAATTTATAAGAGCTACAGAATACACATTTTCTAACCGATCTTTATGAAACTTGAACGAGAGTAGTTGTTTGATCTAAAAACGAACTCTGGGAGTTATAAAGTAATCATTTCAGATTTAGAGCAATTATGTATATATATGCTTGTTCTGTCCTGACAAGGTGGTGAAGGGCATAATATAATAAGCACCGCCTTTCTGGTTTTTCAAACCAGTCTGTTTTTTGTTGTAGGATTAAATAAATATTTTATATTCAATAAATCAACTGCAATACATATATGAGCATTTCAACAGATAGGTCCACCACGATCAAAAAATTAAAAGTTGCCAAAAATATCTTTCTGGATTGTATCTTCCGATTGTAAAAAATACTTTAATCTTATTAAATAAAGAAGGCCAAAAAATATCTTATTTACCACTATGATCAAACGGACTGAAAATTTGAGGTAATGCGTGTTTTTTTCTCTAATAATAATCCAAATTATATTAAAAGAAATCAAACAATTCCGGAGAAATTTGCAGATTTTTGCGTTTTTGTAAACAAAGAAAAAACTGACTTCTATTTCTGTCGCACCCTATTTAATTGTTAATATTTTAGGACTATGTCAATTGTTTTCTTATCTTTTGCAACATATAGACGTCTAATAGAAATGCATTTTTGTCTAATAGAGATGCATTTTTGCTCTTGCGAACATTTTTTATTTTTTTTATTTTAGACATGGTGTTAACGCTTTCTACCTGCTCACAGAAAAGCCTCCAGGAACAACGTTTCGCCAGTCTAATGATTTTATTGTATTCTTTGAGTCTTCTGTGGTAGTCGTCCCAATATAGTGATAGCTTTTTACGTCGAGCTCTGTTGTAAAAGTCTGCGGACATACTTGCCAATCGAGCGAATTTGCCCTGTCTCCAGGGTTTCTCATAGGCAGATTTCCTTTCTCGAAGCGGGCAACTATCTTTGAATGATTTTACAAGAGCCTCCGCAATTCTCCTCACATTGATATCAATGTCTTCTGTACAAAACAAAAATATAATTATTTTACTTCAAGATCGATTAGGTAGATTAAAGGACAAGCCACCTATTCCTTTCTCCAATTTTTTTTGTTTCATCCACTAAATTAAATTTCACCGAATTTTTTTAAAGCTTCCACAACACACAATTTTACAACCATATAATGAGCGAACATGTGAATTGGTTTACATATTGATTTAAAGTGTTGCCATATAGATTTCAAAATGTTTCTTATTGATTCAATATTTTGCAATGTAAATTTCAACTTAATTAATAAATTAATGAAAAAAAATGTTAAAATAATACGTTTCAACTTTAAAACAATGTTGATGCAATGTATCCCACTAAATTAATAGAAACTACATTAATTCAAAGTTTTTTTGGTATTTCAATATAATTTTTCTATTAAATTGAAAATTATTGAATTAATATGAAGCTTTCTTATTTTTAAGTTGCAGTTTTTCCCTCATTGTAATAAGACTAACATGTGATATATATATACAATTGGGAGTTATTTAATTTTTTTGGGAAATTATTTCATTGGCGCTACTTCATTTTTTCTTGGACTTATTTCACTTTCATTTTGGGGAGTTATTTAATTTTTTTGGGTTTAATTTAACTTTTTGTTTAGAGACTTCATTTTTTTTTTTGGAAATCAGTGGGAATTTTTTTATTGGGGTTTATTTCATAGAGCCATACCCTCATTATAGTGAAGTGTAACATATCGAACGAGGGACCTGAGAGCCTAAATTCGGCGGAAGCCATTTAGGAGCAATTTCCGTCCGACTCTCTGGCTGTTGCGTACGATAACTGTCAAAAGGAGTAACAGATTGTGTTAAAATTTGGTATGTGGTAATGTTTTTTCGCCCATTTTGCTACCTCCAATACAAAGGGGGCAATTTCGTACAAAAAGTTAACTGCTTATAGCTTTAATACCAGTGCATAAATTATGTGCACTATTATGTATTTGTAAAAAATTCATTATTGCCACTCATCTTTTGGTACCTCCAACACAAAATGGCCTAATCATGCCAAAATTTAATGGTTACAATTCGGAACAGTGAAATGTCTTTGTTCAGCGCAAAATAAGCGTATTCGTCAAGTCACTTCTGGTACCTCCCAAACATACTTCCCATAACTTCTACAGCTATCGTCTAAATGTTTTAATATTCTGTGTTTTTGTCTACATTTCCCATAACTATAGACTGAGAAAGAACCCATTTTATTCAACGTTCTGGCATCTACCGCACGATCTACCATATTACATTACTCACAAGGTGAGGATAATTTTTTGGCAGCTCAGCTATTTTCGTGTTTTCATCTTTAAACATTGTTCTTCATCTTTAAACATTGAATTATATATATCGAATCAAATACAAATTTCATACATTTCTCTAAATTCCATGTTTTTTTAAATCAAATCCGAAAGCTCTTAGAAGTGGGTAATTCTTTGGCAGCTCAGCTATTTCGTGTTTTAATTTTTAAACATTGTTTTTCATCTTTAAACATTTCTATAAATTGCATGTGTTTTTTTAATCAAATCCGAAAGCTCTTAGAAAATCACTCTTCCTATACTTTAATCGGGTTAACCGACTGAAATTTTCTACTTTTTTATGTTGAAAGTACATCTTTATATATTTATAAATTGTAAGAAAAACTAAACGAAAATAATATAAAAAATAAAGTTTTTTTCTTATAAAAAAAAAAACATCTTTGGAAAAGCGCAAGTCCACACAGATAAATGTAAAAGCCAAAATGTCACAAGTCCCGAAAAACGCTCCCAAAAGGGAATCAAGCATTTTTTCATATTATTTTGCATTTAAAGTTTTTTATTTAAAGTTTTAAAATATTATTTGGATGAACATGTATAGAAAATATTTTATCTCTCCTAAATATTAGACTTAGCGCCTTTACACTCTAAGTCGCGAAATGATTGCAAAAAATATGTGTGTATTTTTGTGTATCTATGTATTTATAGGAATACTTATGAAACTGATGGATAATATGAAGTTTCCTCTAGATACTCAGAGAGAGAAAGATACCACTTAGAGATTTGGTTTAATTATGTCCAATCCTTAATATAAGTACCTTGCGTATATCCTTTTTGTAATCACGAAGAGTATTTATCCCCTCACCTCTCTTAGTGATGGTAACAGGTGGCGCAAAAGTAATCCTCCTATCAGAAAATGCTATAAATTTTGCGATTGGCCCCTAATGTCAGTTCTGTTTTGACATTTGTGTAGTAAACACATGCGAAATACACGTTAATAAACAATGTTACGCTACACTGCTCCAGAACGCGGAATATTGCTGACTATTTATTTGACCAATAATCGGTCGGTGACTTTGGCACAGATTTCCTGGCCGTCCAACGCCTACTGGTGAAACACTGCGACGTTTAGCCGCTCGCCTCGAAGAGACTGGCACAACACGAGATGCTGCCAGGCGTGGCAGACCCCGGAGTAGCCGTTCTGCAGAGAATATTGCTGCTGTAGCCGAGGATGTCATGGAAGCGCCGTCGACATCGACCAGACGACGTGCCTCGCAAATGGATATCAGTCGACGGTCTCTACAGCGAATTTTTGTACAAGATTTGAAGATGTTTCCGTACAAAGTCCAGACGGTGCATCAGCTGTTAGCTGCTGACCGCCAATCGCGTCTAACATAACATCGAAAGGTTACTTTTGCGCCACCTGTTATATATCATTTGCTACGAGCCAAAAGTGTAACACATCGAAGGAGTGACCTAAGACCCCAAGTATGTTCGGCGGATATCCGTTTTAGGACACGGATACTCTCGAAAGGAGTAAGGGATTGACTTCAAATTTGGTATGTGATAATATTTTTTTCTATCTGAGGCTAAGTTCGAAGATGGGCCATATTGGTCCACTTCTTCTAGTACCTCCCTCACAAAGGGTTAACATTTAATGAACTACTGATTCTCTAATATCATCTATACTACTTATCAGAATCTTCTTTAATTCCACACATAGTAATGGTTTATCTGTCGCTATCAGCCTGGGAAAAATGGGCGAAATTGACACGCCCCTTTTGGTACCTCCCACACAAATTGTCTATTTTGCACCAAAATTTAAACAGTTAACTGCTAATAACTTTAATACCAGTACATACAAATACTTGACATTTTGTACCGCGTAATATTTTTATAGTACCTACAGTCCAGTGATAGGAGGGCTCTGGGCTCTTCCTTTTTGGTACCTCCTACACAAATGTACTATTTTTAAGCAACAGTTAACGGCTTATAACTTTAATACCAGTGTATACTTTAAAGTTATTAAATGCATTTTAATTGATAATAATTTAATGAAAACAAAATAAAATAAATTAATTTTTTTAGGGACTGGAGGTAAGGGGATTCTTAAGTCGGTTTTCCCGACTGAACTTTCTTACTTGTTACTTGTAGGGAAAAGGATATATTTTCCTCAAATCTTTAGAACAAGGACAGTGTGTTCTCTTTGTGTGAAGGTTCGTGAGATAAACAAAAGGTGAACATGAAATTTTAAATTTAAATAAATATCCTGTGTAAACCCCTTCAATGCATTAGCTAAATAGACAACACTTTGTATGGCCGATACTGTGGATATCGGAGTCATTCATTCACTCTTCGAAATTCCGAACAGTAGTCATTTAGATGTCGAATCAGATAAAATTCACTGATGCAAACGAATTGATTGCGTCACTCTGAATTTGTAGTCACAATCAAACAAAGATAGTCATTCGTTCACTCGTTCGTACAAATGTGTGTCCGTCGTCTTCGTTCGGTTCAAGAAGGAGGGATGGATGGATGTTATCGCAAAACGAATGAGCGTTTTCGTGAGTGTTCCTCTTCTCCACGTGTTTGTTGTGCACATTTTGCTTTGTCCTGGTTATCCTTTGGCCATGTGTTCCATCCATGTGGTGTTGTGTTGTGTTCAGTTGTATTGTGCGGAAAAGCTTTCTTCATTTGTTCTTTCCGTTCTTCGCCCTTCTGCGCGACTGAGCGCACACTCACACAATTCGGCTTTTTCTCTTATTCGGCGTCGTCGGTGTGCTCTCCAATGCAGAACTGTTCCTACACATACATGCAAAAGTTCCGTGTAAGCACTGCTCTCGTACAGACGTTTACAAGCACAACTACCACAAAAAGTTCACCCTTCACGGCATGTGAACCGTATGACCAATTTTCACCACACAATTTCATTCAGTTTATAACGGAAAGTTCTAAGCGCCGGTAGTCAGCGAAAAGAACACGCAGTGGATAAAATTGTGAATTTGTTTCAAAACTTAAAAGTGAAGAAAAAAACACACATACATACATAATTAAAAACCAAAGCATATTTATACCAAATTATATCCGTTTATAGTCTATATATTTACCGTGCTGTATCGTACCGTATCGTGTAAAGCAGGCTAACCCAACCAAGTGTCTTTGCTTAAGTTGAACTTATTGTGGAGCAGTGAAAACTTAGAGGAAAACTGAAAACTACCCGACAAAACGACGAACGGGGTTTGACACCGACCCCTACTACATGCGAAGAGGAAAACCTACCCTCACGACGGGAAAACGGAAAACTTCCATTATTGAGTGTATGTGTTCGTGTGTGTGAATATAAAATGAAAATTCTTTAAAGGATTATTTCACAAAAGGTTTTCTTGACTGAAATATCCAACTGAAAAATTCAACTCAAGTACACCTCCCGCTGGAAAATGAATAGGAAAATGAAAAAAGCGAAATGTTTAATAAAAAATTCATATGAATAATGTACACATTTTAAATATTTACGAGTGTTCTTTCTCACTCTCTCTCATCTCTGTATTGCAAAATATATATTAAAATGCTTTTCAAAAATTATGTGATTTCCAGCCGCAATAAACGCAAAAACCTATTCACGACCATACATATGTATGTATTACCCATGTATGTATGTCCGTGTGTGTGTGTGTTTGTACGTACATTCAACCAAACGCAGTGTCTGCGGAAAATCGCAGAAATATTCGCGGCGAACGTCAATCATTAAAAATGATGAAAAGAAATTCGCAACTAACGTGAATTAATAATGATCGTAAATGGCAAATTCATATTTTTATTTGATTTTACATATGTACATATATGTATGTACATACATACATTCGTACGTATTTATGCATGTAGGGATTTGTTGCTGTTGTTGTAGTTTAACAATCATTTATTTATGCATGTAGAAGAATCGCCCATTCATTTGACACGGGACCAACCGACGTAATAAAACGAATGGCGTTTGACAGTGCAAAAAAAATCATAAATAAATTAACAATAACAACAACGAAAAAAGAGAAGTATTAGTGCCGTCGCGTTTTGCACGGCTACAATGTGCATTTTGTTCTTGTTCTAGCGCTTGCTTCGTTCAACTCGATATTGCACTTGAATTTGAAACATTTGTTTATTTATTACAAAAATAGAAAAAATAAACATTTTATAAAGAGATATACAAATGCAAAACGAGAAGAGAAACAAAGCACAACAAAAAAGCATTTCCTAAAAATCGCCAATTGCACACTCTCAGATCAAATTCGATGAAAGGCATTCATCGAAGGTTTTTGGTAATTTCGTTGAGTGAGAGAGAGGGATGCCCCAAGAGAAAGGTCGTTCGTTTTTGGTCGGTTCACACAAATCCAAAGCATTCAAAAACAATGTTTGTGTAAACTTTACAAAGTTACGAAAGCATACGTACCTACTTACACTAGGTGGGCTCTCTTAGTCAAGGACAGTGTAAACATTTTGTTGTTTTTACTATCAAAACATGTTTTTTGTATGTACACATATCTACATATATATTTTTTCAGAAAATAATTTTGGGTTAGAATGGATGGTATTTTTTAAATATATACAATGTTCATATTAAGTATTAAAAAAATAAGGCCCACCTTAAGGCACTCTTCGCTATCTCTGCACAAAAAGAGTACACATGCCAATACAAACAAAAACATGCAAATACATAGTGCAATTACGTATGGCCATTCGGAGAAATGCCATCCTTATTGCTCATGCACGTCAAAGAGACGTAGAGAGATAATTTTTGTGAAAAAGATATCATCATCACAGAAGGGGGCACTACTTGTCACTGGTAATCTATGATTTTGACACTCACATGAATCTTCGCTCTCCTCTTTGTGCTGCTCTCTGTTAAGGCCAAACAAGTCGTCAAATGTAATGTGACTGCGAAAAATATTCTTACCTTTTTTGCTCAGCCGTGACATTTGTTAGTAATGCGGCGATCACAACTTTGTAAATTGTAATCAAATTCCGGTTCAAGAACTAGAGAAACGTGATTTTGCGAGAATTACTGTATTTTGTACTATCTTTTAAACTGGGATTGTCGCGGTAGAGACCAAAGTCGAATGCCTCTGAATTACATACTCGTCGTACGTACTATATTCGATTTTAACGGGTTTTCCAATAGGGATGATATGATTTTGAAGTGACGTTTCGGCCATTTGTAATATGTCATGATCTGTCATTAGTTTTTCATTGTATTCAGTAGTGTTTACAATTTCATCATGGAGAGATATATGCAAGAACAACGTTTACAAATTATTCAGTTTTATTATCAAAAATTATTCTCCAATTGTAACTTTTCGTGCGCTTAGTCCATTTTTTTAAATAAAATAAAACACTTTCCCGTAGACCTTCGACCTTGTCACCCATGAGCAATATTCTTCTTTTTGTCATTGACCGATTCCCGATCCGACGTACCGTTAAGGGGCTAGAGCAAAAATTAACTTTCCGTTCACATTTGAAAATGATGCTAAGTCCATTTTTTTAAATCCAAAAAAACACTTTTTAGTCGTCCTACGACCTTGACAACCATGAGTAATATTTTGCCATTGACCGATTGTGGCTACGAGCCACACAGCAAATGAAACAATTGAAGTTGTGATTTAACTCCATTATACTATTTCTTGTGGGGTCATTTGAAGTCATTGGTCTTTCGAAATAAACCAGACTCTCTTCAAGCTTTATAAGTTAATATTGAACGTGCCATTCATGACATACGACTTCATTTAGTGGAAAAAGTGATCGAAAATTGGGTTCTTCGAATTCGTTCCTGCAGAAGAAGTCCTGGAGGCCATTTGAATGGCGTTTTATTTAGAACTTAATTGTATCGATTGTACTTCACATTAAATTAAAAACTTTTGAATGTCCTTAACAGTAAGTGTGTTTTTTTTCAAAGAAATCATATCACTCTTATTGGAAAACCCTGTACATTTTAATTTAGCAGACATTTGAAATTAATTCTGTTATGATATCCTCAGTGGATAAACAAATAGCAGCCAAAACTGTCTTAAATATTCACGCGCCGCCTGAGAAATATAATAAATATAAATTGACTTTTTTAAATCTTTTTTTCGCCAGGAAAGAACAAAAGATAGAAATTATTCAAGATAGAGAATTTTCAATTTCGAAGGTGAACCGTATTGTTCCATTCTTTTGAATACCTCCCCCGCAAAGGGTTACAATTTAGTTAAATATTGCTTCTTTAATAGCATCTAAACTACTTTTCGAAATCTTCCGCAATTCAACACATAGTATTAGTCTAGTAGTTACTATTCCCTTTGAGAAAAATGGGTAAAGTTGCCACGTCCATTTTATACCCCCCACACAAATGGAACGGAAAAAGTTAGCGGCTTATAACTTGTTAAAATGTTGTTCAGTGTGTTCTTTTATAGTACTACAGTTCATTGGAAAATGGCGTTATTGCCATGCCAAAATGACCAACACAAAATGACCAGAATAAAAAAATGTGAAACATGTTCTTTGCATTTTCCGTACTTTTACAAAAGTGGTCATAACTTATACATTTATCAGTAAATTTTTTCAAGTTGGCATTGTTTTCTTCGTTAGGATGCTAGCTTAATTTGTTATGGGTTTTTCGAGTCAGCAAAAAACTTTTTTCTGTTTCTGTTAGTAACGACTGTTACTAATCTACTGTTCAACGTGAAAGGAATAATTCCAACATTTGTAGGAATTATAATGTCCTTAAATTTTGTAAATTGAATAATATTCTTTTATTCGAACTGTATCGTTATTTAAACAATTTGTCTACATAATTTGATTACTTATTTTCGAAATTTTGATCGGAATAAGTCGTACCCGTATTAATTGAAATTCGGAAATTTAGGCTTTTTGGGGTTCATTGGCACAAAATTTAAAGGAGGGACTGTGAGACATGCAGTTGTGTAATAAAGCTGATGCTTTTGTGTAGCACATAATTTTCAGGAGAAAAACAATCAAATATTTTTACATATTACATATGTAATAAAGCTGATGCTTTTGTGTAGCACATAATTTTCAGGAGAAAAACAATCAAATAATTTTACAAAATAAAAAAATTTTAAGCAACATCAATAACATATTTCGATGTAGTTTATTGGCCTGTAATTAAATTTTTTGAGCAACAACCGGCAAAAGAGTGAAATGTAAACTCCGCCAATGCATGTGGAAAGTTAACTCCATCCGAGCTAATGTAGTACATTACGTTAATGCTTAAAACTAACAAAATCTTTATGAAACCTACAAATGAGTGTTAAACAATCAATTTTCTTTTTGATAAAAAAAGATGGCTTGTTCAGATCTCCAGGATGTGTGTATCATGACGTAAAAGATATATGTATTTTTTTGAGCCTAAATTTCCAACAACAAGTTTTTAGTGTGCTGTTATTGAGAATTTATGAACGTAACAATTTTCGGAAACTATGCGCAGATTTCAACAGAAAAAGTGTAAATATCTTAAGTTTACCGGAGTTCGTGTTTAATGTTTTTGAACAACAAGTTTTAAGTATTAATTTATACCATACACGGGTGAAAATCGTCATCTTTGATATGTTTGAATTGAAAGAAAATATATATGAAAACGATTTTTTTTAAATATTATGTATTTGTTAACAACTAAATTTTATTTGGAAATCAAGAAATTTTGTTTGGAACGCATATATTAACATATTAGAATATAATATATTCGCAAATTGACTTTCACAAATAAAATATGTGTTTACACACAAACAAGGTTATTGTTTAAGAAGTTTTCCAAAAATATTTTATTTTAAAAAGATCTAAACTTTGCCGACTTTTTCGAATTTTAGTTAGTTTTTCTTAGTTTTCGTGTTAAACTTTATAGCTACAAATTTATTTTAATTTAAAAATATTCCATTTCATCACTTTTTGTCAATCCATCAATGCAATTTATATTTACGAAAGATAATACGATTTAAGTTTTAATTAAATTTTACAAACATATACAATTTATAAAAAAATTGTTCTTTGAACATCAGAAAAACAGAAAACTTGTCTTTAAATTAGGGAATTGATACATTGCCAAAATACCTAAATACAAATTAATCTTTGTTTCGGAAATTCTAGTTCCAATTAAACAATATTAGAACAATATCCTCCCAAACACATAATATTTGTGTGTGTCAAATATTATATATTTGTAGGGTACCGTAAACATATGTATATTTCAAGCCGAATATGTTTGGGACAATATACTACAGAAACGAATGAGCTTGTATGAAAAAAATACTTCTGTAGTATATGTATTTGCTGGAAACAAATTATGTTTGCGAAAATCAACTCTTTTTCTACAGGGTGCCCAAAATTACCGAAGGGGTTTGAGTTTTTTAAGACATAATTAGGAATGTTTTCTCCTGTATACTCGTATATACAGTGTGGCTCAAAATGACCGAAGGGGTTTTAAATCCGTATAATTTTTTTATTTCTTTTCAGTATTTTATAAAAAAAGCTTGAGGAATTTAAAATGGAACATTCACAATTGAATAACATGACCAAAAAATATTTTCCATTAATATACTGTATTTAAAAAATTATAATTACGCCTTCAAGAAAAAGTTATAATGAACTCAAAGCACTTCGGTTATTTTGGGCCACCCTGTATAAGTCAGTAAACAAATCCTGTAACTCAATTAAGTATTTCCCCGATAATCTGCACAGCAACTCCGGAAAAATATAATATTGATAAATGAGATATTCGAACTTTTTTCCATTTGTAAATATAAAATATTTGTTTCCCGTTTTTTTCTCCGTGTGTATTTTCGAAATTTCGATTTAGGAGTCACGAGTAAACCAAAACAAATTTAAAGCGAAAACTTAATTATGTTACAGAATGTTTTCCGACTTATGAAAAAAAGTTAATTTTCAAAAAATATACTAAAGAAGCGATTTGTTTTCTTGGGGTAAATTTTACGTTGCAGCAGTGAAAATCTAAACATCTTATAGTGTTTTTTTTGTGCCAAAAAAATGCTTTATTTGTTCTGCCTTTCGCCTCAAAAATGCCTTTTTGTTTCGTTTGTGCAAAAATACAGCTCTGCAAAAGGGTTTCATTTTCTTTTGCAAAAAATTTTTCACTTGCACTGTGCAAAAATGCAACATTTCAGCCTCCCTACTAAAAGAAAGTTTTTCAGCGTCGAGCGAACAGCCTGAATACCCGCGTGTGTACGTGCGTGGTGTCAACGTATTTTTATACCCTACACCACACTGTGGTACAGGGTATTATAAGTTTGTTTCACGGCAGATGTTTGTAACATCTGAATATAACACAGCTAGACCCCACCTTAAATTATACCGATCGACTCAGAATCACTAGCTGAGTCGATTTAACCATGTTTCGCATGTATTTCGCAGCTGTAAATATCCCTATTGAATTTGGTTGAAATCGGTTCAGATTTATATATACATATATACCGATTTATCTCATATATATCTTTCTTCCGATTTGACCCTTTAGTCCTATAGAAGCTGTATTTTACATCCAATCGTTTTGAAATTTAGAATGGTAGAGTTTCTTGATCCATAAACCAACATTGCCGAATTTGAAGAAAATCGGTTAAGATTTAGCTATAGCTCCCATATTTTCGTCCGTTTTTGCTCTTTAGTCCTGTAGAAGCTGTATTTTACATCCAATCGTTTTTATACCCTACACCACACTGTGGTACAGAAAACAATTGTTCCAACTTAATACGACATTTTTATTATACCCTATACCACACTGTGGTACAGGGTATTATATAAGTATAAAATGTCCCAAAAGTAAATTTATGTAAACAATTTATACATGAATTACAAAATTTATATTTCAGAGTTATTCAATATTACGAGAGTGGTGTAGGGTATTATATAGTCGGCCCCGCCCGACTTTAGCCTTTCCTTACTGGTTTCTTATAAAGTTTGGACATATGCTTTATTTAGGTGGCGCAGTGGCGTATTCTTTCCCTCCAGCTAAAATCATTTCTAGTTGCGTATTGAACCAGTCATAAGCTAGTTGCAATGTGACCTATGCAAACCCATTCGCATCGCTGCCAGCAAAACGATTATCTAAGCTGCTTAACAGTACTTGTTTGGTACCTACATGGTGGTTGCAGATCGACTCGTTCATCTCTCTGCCGTCAGCAGCTGAGAAATAAGCAAAAACGAGTGAACTGCTTTACGAGCAAGTACTTGTTTCGTGGTGGCAGAGTAAATGTTTCTCTCTCCCACCACCATTCTCTTGTACTCTCTTATTCTCAAATATAGTAATAACTGAACTAGATATTAACTAGTACTGAATTGTAAACAAATGAACTAGTTGGGTGCCTATGACAAGCCAATGTTAAAATCGATAGTTCGTTATATGAAAAAAGGACAGATATGTTACTAGTTTGAAGTAAAAAGCAACTAGTATATTTCTATATACAAACTAGTCATTTTGGCTGCAGGGTTGTTTTAGTTTTTTTTGGGACACACTGCCATAAACAGCTTCCGCTAATATTTTCATTTCATTTTTATTTATTTTATAATATTTACACTTCATTTCAACTTTGTAATACTATTTAAGAGTTTAAGACTTATCTCTTCTTCTACTTTGTAATTAATAATGATTTACAAAATTGATTAGTTAATACTAATAATATAATATATACAAGGGGAGGAAAAAATTTACAAAAAACCTATATGAATATTAATTTTGTTATGATAAAAACTTAACACTACTTACAGACTAACTATGAATTAGCTATATCATTAATATAAGTAAAACTTCCGCAAATATTATTATTAAAAATATGTCAAAAATTATGATAATATCTTCTTAATTGTATTTTTTTGCAATGACATATTTCCGTTAATATAAATTTTTTGAAATACATATTTACGGGAACATTTTTTCTCTAGTAAAATTTTTCATTTTGTGTTGTCACCCTTTGGAGGAACAGGTGCGATATGCGTTCCAAATAAATTTTATTGATTTTCAAATAAAACGTATTTGCTCAGAAATATATAATATTTAAAAATTTGACTTCCAAATATATTTTCTTTCGATTCAAACATATCAAAAAGGGCGATTTTGCCCCGTGTTGAAGTGTACTTTTTTATGCGTGTTGCAAACAACGTCTGTATTTCATCACACCTTCTATATTATTTCATTTCAATAGTGAATATCTTTACCTGAAATTCAAAATGATGAAACAAAAAAAATCAAATCGATAATATGATTGATTTTGATGCAGAAGACTAAACTACACATTCTCGCAACACTTTACAGAGCAATATAAAAAATGTGAGATATTTATGTGTGAAATTCAAAAACAACAAAAAATTAAAAAAACATAATGCGAAAAAATCCTATAATTTATGTTTTTTTTAGAATTTACGTTATTACGTATTTGCAATAGCATATTTAGTTGATTGTGACTTGGTCTTAAACTACAATTTTAAAAACATGACAATATGCGATTCGTCATTCTGAATTTCAAGTGACGATCTTTTAAAATTGTGTGTGTGTGTTTACAAATGTAGTACCCAGGAATTCACATTTGCGCCATTGGTTATGGCATTGACGACAACTTACAACAATGTGAGTGAATTTTCCATATTGCGAATGCAAATAAGGTTAAAAGTGAATTGCTTTTACGTATCACAATGAATTTCCAAAAATACATTTCGACCCGTTTTTTATATTAATCCCAAATATGTTAAAAATTAAAAATGTGTCAAACTGTAAATGTATTATATTATATTTGGCACATACAAATATTATATATTTCGTCCTAAATTTTTTTATTTGGGACTATTATTTACGAAACAAATATTTATTTGCCTTTACGTATTCAGAAAATATATCAATAGCATAAGACAAGATTTATGCTTTTCAGTAATTTAACGTTAACTTTTTCAGAAATTTTAAATGTTTGTAAAATTCCTTTATAATTGAAATGATACATTGCTCGATGGGTTGACTACAAATGACGACTTGGAATAAATATAAATTAAAAATTACTGATTTAAAGAAAAAGTTATTTATAAGTATGTCATTTTAAAATGTAAGTTTTAAAATTAAATCAATGAAAAATTAAAAATTAAATTCGAAAATTTCAAATTTGTTTGAGGAAATTGCTAAACAATAACTTTATGTGTATATAAACACATATGTATATTATTTAGCGAAAATTAGTTTGCAAATATATTTTGTTGTAATATATTAATATATGCGTCCCAAATAAATTTTATTTATTTTCAAATAAATTTTATTTGCTCAGAAATATACAATATTTAAAAATTTGTGTTCCAAAGCCGATTTTGCACCGTGTAGGTATCAACATTTGTATGCCACAATAATACGAAAATAATACCACTTTTGCAATAACAAGTCCCAGATCCATCCCCGGGGATGATCGATTATTTACGGTATGATCTCAGTAAGCAAAAACGTTGGTGAAATTTAATAATTTATTTCGCATTTCGGAGCAGTTCTCAAATGTTAAGTGTGGAATTCAACGTGAAACCACTATTGAGGATTATAGCATACTCAGCAAAAAAAACATCACCCTCTATAGTGGAGATCGACATGACATTAACGGTTGCTCAAATGTATTCTCAATTTTAAAAATGCTCTATACTCAATTACAATCGTACGATTCTCAAATAGAGATGTACTGAAAGTAAATGGTGTTTTTAAGAGCTTGAGATTGAGATTTCATACCAAATATTGTTGGTATTAAATTTTCTATTACAATCTGGTAGATAATTTCATGGCATTTATTTTCTGGCATATGTCTGCCGCATCTACCAATTATATGGTCCATTCGATCAGTCAAATTTTTGACTACTTTTCCAATAAATCTGGCCGTATGGTTTGTTGGCATAAAACAATGACTTAACATAGCCCCATAAAAAGAAATCCAGAGGCGTTAAATCGCCCGAACGAGGGGGCCGATTTTGAAATAAATCGATTGTTATGCGCGTTATATGGCAAGTTGCGCTGCCTTGTTGGAGTCGTTGAGTTTAACCTGATTATTTTTTTGAAACAAAAAATCAGTCAGCATCATTCATCTCCTTACTCATTTTGAAAGATATAACGACCGATGATCCAGCCAGCGTGTTAAGCGCACCAAACAGTCAATTTTAATGGATGGACCATTAGGTGATTCGTTAGCGGCTTGAGGATTGTTTTCGCTCCAAATACGGCAATTTTGCTTATTGACGTAGCCATTTAACCAGAAATGAGCTTCATCACTAAACACAATATCCTTGATTTGATCTTCGCGAACAGATTAATTTCTTTCAAAAGTAAATTTCAACAATTTGGTAGCGTAGTTCTAGCGTTAAACGATTTGTGATGACTTTCCAAAACTTACTGAACAGAAATGTCAACACGATTTGACATTATCAGCTGTCAAACCATAGTCATCGATAACGAAGGTTCTCATAAAGCTAAAAAACACGTGTTATATATGACTTTCTGCATGCATATTATTGCAAATAAGTATTTTTAAACGCGGAACGTTTTATTTTTCGTGAATGTATATGGCACTTCACTCAAAGTTTTTATGTTTTCATATATTTTTTTTCTACTTTATTCCACACTCTAATGAAAATAATAGTCATGAACATAATTGTAAACCTAAAGACAAAGAGAGTAAGAAGACATTCCTTCCGGAATGAAAAGTCACACGCGAAAAAATTGTTTTCCGCAAACATAATTTGAACATTTTTTGCACTTATCGATTAATATTAATTTGTAATTTTAACAATTTCAAAAAATTCGGGTAAATCGGTCTGAAAATACCCGAACAACGCCACTCGTTGGAATTCCTATTCGTTCGTCACTGCCAGTTTCGCGTTGCCGGACGGAATATCTTCGTAGTATATAATTTTTGTGAAAACCAGTAAGGAAAGGAAAGCACGCTACAGGCCGTAATAATAGAGCTGGATTAATTAAATTTGGTAGAAATTATTATGAAATGATTATTATTAAATATGTGTACTTTGTATTACATTCAATCGTCATTTCGATAAAGTCCCTTTCGATAAGATATTTTTACTTTCTAGAGGGCGCATTTTTTAACCGATCATGCTGAAATTTAAATACATGTACTATAAATTATTCGCAACGAAAATTTATATATTGGTTTCTGTTTCAAAATAGAGCTCTCATACAGAGGTGGCTCTTACGATAGCGACCAAACTTGGTATGGTAGATGAAGAGGTGTTACAGATGTTAAGTTTTATATTTGCCAATTTTGAGACCCTCTAGCTCCGCTCCTGTCTGACATAGGGGGCCCAAATATAAAACTTAACTTCTGTAACATCTCTTCATATACCATGCCAAGTTTGGTCGCAATCGGTTGTTTGGTTAAGAAATGGTCGAATTATTTCCCCTTTTTGAATTCGTACCACTGTGCAGAGTTTTGCAAAAACAGGCGAAAATTGTCAGACTAGTCTTGGTATTTCGTCCATAACTTTTAAAAATATTGAGTCTCCCAAAAATATTTAGGTTAGGGTGGCAGCCGTATTTTTTATACAAGCTCACATAGACCAGTTTAGGTCCCTAGTGTTACCACGGGCTGAAATGCCCATCATCGAAACCAACCTGTTTGATATACAAATTTATCGATAGTACGAATATCGGCACTGGAAAGATCTGTTAGGCTGCCTAGAAATGCCGACCAAAGTATGTCCAGTCGTTGTTTACTCAGAGCGGGGCAGTCGCATAGCAAGTGCTCAATGCTCTCCACTTCTTTCTCATCTCCACAGCTTCTGCAGAAGTCATTAGAGTCAATACCCAATCTTTTGGCGTGTTTGCCGATCCAGCAGTGTCCCGTCAGAACTGATACTAACGTAGACAATCTTTGCCTCTCTAGTGCGAGGAGATATTTTGATCTTCTCAGGTCATACCTTGGCCAGATTTGTCTAGCTACTCTGCAGGTGCCGTTCAAGTTCATCGGCTTGGCGGTTCCCCGGGATGTCCCTATGCCCAGGCATGTATATTAAACTGCTCAGCCATCTCGTTAAGAGATCTGCGGCAGTCGAGGGCGAAAATGGCGCATTGTGTCCTCTTTAAAATAAAGTAAACATTGCATAAATCGGTTCAGCCGTTCGAGAGCTATTACAAACATCGTAAAACACAAACACTAATTTTTTTAATTTTTTCAAAAATTAAAACGGCAAAATTTTTTTTTTAAAAAAAATTATAGCGTGATCTCATATTACCTATTTGTAACTGCTTATAAACATTTTATAATATAATCGCATTCATTTAGTGCAATTGGTTTAATCTTCCAATTAACTTTGTGGTGAATAAATTAATTTTATTCAAATTGAAGTATCTGTACGGAGACTTTTTTGAGTCAGTGTTCATAGTTGAACTACATCGTCGTATCCACCATTCACTGAAACATCTGTCACATGCATAAGTTGAACATTGTTCAGCGTTCGGTTGTACCGGTTGACACACACCATAATTCGCTCGTTATTGTCTGAAAACCTTAAAAAGGACATTAACTATGCATTTCTATTTACAGTAAAGGATATAAATAATTTTCGTTTGTCATGGCAACGGCAATAAATATTATGCCTCTTTCGGGAAAACTCGATGAAAATACAAGAAATCTGCATAATATATGAGATCGCATTTGATTCGATTGAAAGTTACAATGAAAGCGAAATAATATCCTTTTGCAATTTTGTATACCAGTAAAAGTGCAATAGGAATACGCTGGGGTCTGAATCCGCGTAATGTCTATTGGTTGTATACGGCAGTAGTCACAAAGATATTGATGTACGGCATTGTCGTCTGGTGGACAGCTCATTCTAGACACAATGTTGATTACACTATGACTGAACATCTTATTGACAAGAAGTATCTAATTATTATACCTAATAGATCTGAATGGAATGGACGTATCCCAGATGTAGGAGATTTGTTAACTTATATACAGGGGGTTCCCAACTCAACAACTAAGTGAGCTTTGTTGTCATTTCTTAGGAACTTGACCTATCAATTGCAAAATGCTACCCAGATGAACTTCCAAGATCAGGAATTACCTTTCACGCTCCATGGGGAACTGGAATATGAAGGCATGCCTTTAGCGACTTGCAAGCTCTTCTTGAGAGATAGTGCCCTTAGTGCAACAAATGACAGGTGGTGACTAGTCAGGAACTGTATACATTCCACGCTTATGTGGCACTGTCTAAACTCAAACCGCACCAACGCACTGTCGTAGTCATCCAGACCGGACTTCTTACTTATCATGTCTGACAGCCTTATTGTACGGCACGCATAGGTATTAACGGTCTTGCATAATAACTATTAACGGTCTTTTGCAGATGCTGTGGATACGAAGAGAATGCGGAATAAATAGAACACCTTCTGTATCTGTTCACCGTTCTCTCTAGAAAGCGCCATACTACCTTGGGCTAATGTTAAAATCTACTACATTTTTGAGAATTTTAAAGCAATCAAATTGGTTGATCGTGAGGGGATAGGAATAACTTATCTTTTCCCTTATGTAAAATCTAGCCCGATTCCGACTTCAGAGTCGATTTTTAAAACAGCCACTCCCTCTCAGACAACTATTATTCTTTAAGATTTTAAAAATTCTTTTACAACATTTTGGTTTTAACTAGGTATATAACGAATGTGGCTTTAGCGAAAGCGAATATTGAAATATGTTTCTTGCGAATGTGGATGCGAAAGCGAATAGTGAAATATGTATTTTTGCGAAAGCGAAAAATACCTTTTGGGATACGAAGCGAAAATTCACAAATTGATATACGAATGCGAACAATTTAGATTCATTCCAACATTCTGTCTTTTAAATTCAATGTATGTATTGTAGTTGGATAAATCCAAAGCAAATGTATTAAAAAACACACATTTTAAAAATTACCGTTAAAAATGTAATAAAATTTTGCACGATAAGTCATCTAAATTCATTGTAGTTTTTGTGGTACAGAGAATTTAGTGCTCTTCTTATAGCTCTTCTTGGTCCATACATGTGGAAATTGTTAATAACACAAATATAACGCCACCTACTCAAATTGATAATAAAAATACAATGTGTAAGAAAAACATCATTCAGTCAAGCAGTTTAGAAGTTACCCTTAGACTCTTGAATCTAAAATTCATTGTATTTAAAAATATTCAATAATAATTATAATATTGACTCAATAAAATTGGTAATCTTTAGGGTCCATCTAGAATCCATTTCGAGTTTTTCATGGTGAGTTCATAACAGTTTGATAATAGCTTTAGTACCAACAAAATTATGGACCAGGATATTCAAGTATTAAGGATGTTTTCTATATGTTGACCTCCTGTTACCACAAGGACAAACATATTTTATTCAACTGTTTTGAAGAGAAGTAGCAAAGATTTTCATTGGTATTAATTACTTAAAAATATGTGAAGCGGTTAAGAAGATATGACAATTTTAACAAATGGAAGCGAATGCTGAAATATTTTTTGCGAAAGCGAATGTTAAAAATGATGCGAATAATTCGCTTTCGCATATGCGAATGCGAATATTCGTTGCATCCCTGGTTTTAACACTACGATTCCACTAGATATATTCTACTTCAAACTCTAGGAACGCTGTAAAAAAAATTAGTAATTAGTACATAGACCTAGGAGAGGATTTTGAAATTGTAAAGGGAGCAAGGATGCCAATAACTTATTAATTTATCGATAGATTTTCAAATAGGACTACATAAAGCTGGAAAGTGTTAGTTGTTTTTGGATTTTTGTGCTCTTATTTCCTTTAGCAATTCAATAATTTGGCAGAATGAAAATTTTGTTCATTATATTTTTAGATATGTATATCTGAAAAATATTTATTTATTTATATGAATTATAATACAAAGGAAATTTATATTCTTATTTTACGGTCCAGGGAGAAGCCGGGTGACAAAGACGATGTTGCTTGGTAATTTTTGTTGCGACAGACCAGAGCCACTGTTGGGAATCGAACCCACGACCCCCAAACTCATAGGCGAGCTCGCTGCCAACTCACCTACTGGGGCGCCCATCTGAAAAATATATTATTCGATGTCTTATGTCTCTGATACAAAAACAAGTAACATTTATAATTTTATGAATAATACAAAAAATTCTACAAACTTTGACGTTAAAATTGATTATCCGATTTTGTTACATTTCGAATGGCCACCTAATTAGAATAAATAGCATGTTCATATATCAAGGACTTTTTGTCCTTTAGTTAAATGGATCTAGGTTAGGTTAGGTTGAATAGAGGAGACGTTTAAACGTCTCATGTCCATGGACATACAATTTAGCCAGTGGTTCGGCCTGTTGTGCGCTCCCTATTTATGATCTTTTTATATCTCACGAGTAACCGAAAATCGGTACTAGACACGAATTTTCTCAGCATCTCCCAGTCATATCCTCTGAGATGAGACAAGTCTGGCAATATGTCGGACCCGAAATATCGGGATCTTGATTGTGTGAAAGCTGGGCAATGACACAGAAAATATTTCATACTTTCGATGTTTTCCCTGCATGCCCTGCACTCGTCGTTTTCTGTTAGTCCTATGCGATGAAGATGTGCTTGTAAGCTTGAGTGTCCCGTTAGAACACTCAACATCTTACTAATCTCGATCTTGTTTAGTTTCAGAAAACTACTTGTTTTCTTCGCATTTGGGTTACCCCACAGCATCTTTGCCGCTGCTCCTACAGCTGCGCTATTCCACACAGTTTTGTGAGCCATCACTGCCCAGTGCATCAACTCATCCTTCGTGGCTTCGAAAGGTTTCCAATTTTCTAAGTTCTCTGCCCTTAAAGCCAAGCTGTTAGCCCGTTTATTTCCAACTACTCCGTTGTGTCCTGGTACCCAGAATACACGAAGTTGACCATGGGCTGAGTAATTTTTTTAATTTTAATTTTAAAATATAATTCAGTAATCAGTATGATTCTGGAGTCGAAAAGTTTGCTCGACTTCACACTCCGACTCGAGGCAATGACACCGACTATACAGCCCCGTCGTTCTAACTCAGCCAAAAACACATGCGCGGATAATTGCTTTATTCATTTCATCCTTTTTATTAAAAAGAGACATTTTTTGCAAAATACAAACTTTTCAGCAGTTTGTATACTATTGAAAAACTGCAATCATTTCGCTATTACAACAGAAATTTTACTGTAACAGCAGACAAAACACTACAAACTTTTTTTGGGTGAAATTTCGAGTACATATTTTTTGAAAATAAAGCTAAGCCGACTTAAGAAACTTTTAAAATAATAACTATATTGACATATGACATATGTACATACATATGTAAGTTTATCGTCTCACTGAATCTGTTTCTCTTGTTTTGTAATTATATTTTCTACAAAAAGTTTTGAGCAAATATTTTGACTTACTTTCCTCATAAAGGACAGACGAACGAAAGTCTTTGGAAAGATATTTTTGGATGAGACAACACATTCATGTACATACATAAATACATATTTGTATATACGTATGCCTGGGGTCTACGCTGACGTCATATCTGAACATTTTGATGTAGTGAAATGCACCGCCATCAGTGTTTGCAAATTTATTGTTAGTTACATCTGTTTACATTTCAGCAGCTGATGTGCTTTCAGACCCATTGAGGAATTTCGTAACGTGTTCTCTCCTGTGCCCCAGCATCCATAGAGCGGTGATGGAAACAGAAACAAAGCAGAAAGGAAAAGCGAACTTTACGGACTCGGCTCGGCTCTCCACTCCACACTGCGAGTAGAAGATGACTCGTTTTATTTTGTACCATTTGTGGGTGTGTGTGGGGGTGGCAACAGTCATCCTGCTGCTGCTGGTGGAGGCGGAGAGGTGTTGCAGATGTTTTGGGGGATGATGGTGATCCTGCGTACTTTGTTGAACTTACGATACGAGTGGTAGTGATGCTACTCTTTCCATATTGCAGTGAGGCTGGCAATGGCATTGGGCTTTTCCCACATTCCCCATTGCTCTGTGTTCTGCTCCATGCTCACACACTTGGCAAGACAACAAGCACAAGCGTGCACAGACCTGTCTGTCCGTCTGCAGTTTCCCACTGCATGACGTTTCTAAATTTGCGATGGCCTTATATTCACACTCGCATTCACTTTCTCTTCGCCTCGTAACTTCAGCTCATTTCCCTTCGTTTATTTTTTGGCAAAAAATCAATTTTCTTTGTGTGGCGTTGGTGAGTAGTTTGTTTTTCGGCTTTTCGTGCAATTTTACCAGAAAAATGTTCGAAATTTATTAGAAAAACAACAAATGTGAAAATTACAATATTTCGTTGGCGTCTCTCTTGTTCACGTTTGTTACAATCATTTGCGACAGTCGATAGATAGTGGTGTAGAGCACGGAGGTACAGAGGACAGAGGTGGAGTAGTAGTCGGTAGCATTGAACAAGTTCGTGAAGATGAAATGGATTTTTTGACAAATGGCAAATAGTTTTGCTAAATATGGCATGATTTCTAACGGAGGGAAAATTGTGATGATTATGTACCACAGTGGAGAAAAAAAGTGTTCGGTCATTTGGGTGTTGTAATTTTAAAACAAAAACAAGTAAAAACGGCGTTAATTTTGGCCAGACCGAATTTTGTATACCCTCCGCCACAGGATAATAACAAAAATTTAATTGATTAAATTCAAATAAGGAATTATCTTTGCAAGGAAGCTATATATAAAAACAGAAACACTTCTTAGTGAATGGATTTGGGTAAAATAAATCTATTGAAAAGTATGCTGTTATCGCATCAAGGAGAAACTTTTGTAGAAACAGGTAAAATACACCCAAATTTAAAAATTTTAGCTCAATCGATGGAAAGTAGTGGTTTTTATTAAAGCATCAAAATGTCAACTCGGGTGAGTTGTTTATATGGGGGGCTATTTCAAACTATCAAAGATAGGTTTACCAAATGGTCGGGATTCGTCGATTTTCCCGACTTTTCGCGTATTTCCAGACTCACGATTATTGAAGTAATTTGGGGGGGGGGAAATCCGGACTTTGAAAATGAATGCGCAGTAACAAAATAATAAAGAAAGTACAACAAATATGCTATTCTCGTATCGTCATCAGAGACGAGAAAGGGCCTATCATCATATTTAAAATTTTACAGGAGAAGCAAAAAACCGAATAAGATGAAAAATTTGTCGTTAGAAAACGGGATTTTCAGGATAATACCTAAACATAATGACGCATATTACATATATATATTCACACAAACATAATTTATAAATGGTTGGTTAAAATTGCGTGAAATAGTAATTTTTATCTATGAAAAAAGAAATATTTTGTTATTTGACCGTTTTGAATTTCGTTAATAAATTCGCCATTTTTGATAGTAGGTCGCTAAAAATTTGTCAGGATGTGTATTTTGATGCAGTGTACCGAAATCCATCAAAAACTGAATTTCCGTTTTTCTTGTTGTTGCGCCCTTTTTCGTTTCTGATGACGATATGTACAAGGTATGTTAAAAAAATATCGCGAATTTTGTATTTTTTCAAAAAGTATTTATTTATTCATGAATGTCTATTTTGTCCCCTTCAAAGTAATTCCCCTCGGATATAATACACTTCTGCCAAAAGTTTTTTCCAATCCTCGAAGCACTTCAAATAATCATTTTTTGTGATCTTGTTCAGCTCTTCCTTCGATGACGTCTTTATCTCCTCAATCGTGGCGTAGCGTCCGTCGTCCTTTCGTGGTCCTTTTCAGTTTTGGGAACAAAAAATAGTCACAGGGGGCTAGGTCAGGGGAATACGGTGGCTGCGGCAACATTACTGTGTTGTTTTTGGCCAATTATTCGCGCACAAGCAACGATGTGTGTGCATGGGCGTTATCATGGTGCAAAAGCCAGTTTTTGTTCTTCCACAAATCCAGGCGTTTTTGGCGGATTGCTTCGCGCAATTTGCGCATAACTTGCAGGTAATATTCTTTATTGACCGTACTACCCTGTGGCAAGAACTCATAATGCACCACGCCCCTGTAATCAAAGAAAACTGTGAGCAAAACCATAACGTTCGACCGAACTTGGCACGTCCGGCAAGCTGTTCGTCCTTCGCATCTTCTCGGTCCTCTAAGAACATTTTGTACCACCGATAAACGTTGCGTTGGTCCAAGGTAGCTTTACCATATGCCACAGTCAACTTTCGAAATGCGTCAGCGCACTTTATTTTGTTTTTCACACAAAATTTTATGCAGATTCTTTGATCCATTTTCTGAAATACTAGATACAAATCGAAGACAAGTTAAAACACATCGAAGCACAACAGCTGTCAAAAATTAACTAAACATTCAAAATGGCCGACCTTGTCAGCATATGTAAGGGAAATGAGTACGCTACAAAAATATCAAAAATCAAATACACGTAGCCCGCGGTAATTAAAATTTTTTTTGAACATACCTACATAGTACATGTTATGTACATTTGTAATTTTTCCATCACTGGTGTTTATATCATTCCCAATCACTAGAAATTGTTTAACATCTTTCGAGAAATGCCAATTTTGAACGAATTGCAGAATATAATCTAAAGCAATAGCTATTAAGTTGGGAGACATTTTTAGAAAGTGGTAGAAATTCCAAAAGTTTCACAAATTTCAGATGCAGTAGACAATGACATGTTGTATAGCAACTACTGCAATCTTCGAGCTGTTTGTGAATTGCCCAAGGATATTATTTAATATTTTTTTATATTTTAATTAATGGACTTATAATAGTTATAAATACACTTCAAAGCGAGCAAATCCAAGGATATATCAGAAGACAAAATACGGTTACTTTTTTGACCAAATAAGATAAAGGCAATCACTTAAATTTGTTAAAATTGATCTAATTTATGTTCTAAACCGATAATCTGAAAAATTATTTATGATGTTAAACAATTTATATACGAAGTATAGAAACCGAATATCTTTTGATCTTATAAAGGCTGACCTAATCATAAGGTTATTAAAAACTGACGAGGGAGTAAACCGAGTGAGTTTCGTGAAGAATAACACAAATTATTTGTGGCAAATATAATAATGACCTATAGTGTATATGGTTGTTTCCCAAGTAACGGTCGTTACCGATTTTCGGAGTTTTTTTACATAAAATTCCAACCTAAGCAAATATGCCACGAGGATTGCTTTATTTTGGACTTACGATAGTTCAAGCATCGGTAGAAACCGAAAGAATTCATAAAAAATGTAATTTCAATAATTTTTTGGACCATTAAATTATAAATGTGCTGATTTCAAATTCCGGAAACAAACATCATGTATTGTAAAATTTTGCACTGGATGTGTCAAGTATATATATGTATATTAGGCCGTGTCGATTTGTGGTGAGGCAAAAAAAGTCGCCATTGCTCAGTGAAAATCGTATTCTAGGGATCAAAATAAGAAACTTTGCCGAAGGAACCATACCTCTAAAACGAATTCTGATGTCCCGGAAAAAATCCCACTTTGACCCATTTATTTTTTCAATTTAACTTTTGACCCCCTTCGTGGAAGTAGAATTCCACCGAATTTTTACCAGCTATAGAACCGATTACGTAGATTCTTATAATGCAATAATAAAATAATAGTGTATATGCGCTATTGTTTTATTGAGGGGACGATATATACCCTCGTTCACAATAGTGGGGATAAAAAACCGGATTATGTTAAAATTCCCTTATTTCTACAAAAATTTTGCGATTTCTTCTTTGGTAGCGAATTGTATGTACGTAACACACAACGATGTCTATCGAAAAGAGAGGAAACGAATTCCTTTGTCATCAAATCCAAAATAGATTCCTCAGTATGCGCCTGTTTGGCGTCTACGTAAATGTCCTTGAATTTAATGTTGATCCTAGTGTAGATTAAGAAGAAGAATTTCCGACGAGTGCCTTTTTCCCGTTGTGATATCCTTTATTTTTAGCGTAATAATGCGTCGTACTGTTAACAAGGATTAGAAGGTATTAACAGCAACAAAGAGGATGTGAACACTTTCTACAATTTGTGTTGTAAATACAATCTTGATAAAACTATTTTTACACTACTTCTCGTATGTAGAATGAAATCGGCACATTTCTGTTATCTAATAAGACTGTGAGTGTGTTTTTAACTATAAACAATTCCAATGGACGAAGCAAAGCTACACTGAAAAGAAAATATTTATCACAATATTTTGAGAAAATTTGGATAGTCGTTGACGACATTCAACGGCTGGGTAGCGATGCGACGACGGTTTTTTTTGTCAAAATCACACTAAACACACCTGCACATATCTAACCTTTATATCTGTCAAAACCTGTCAACATTACCGTCAACAATGTTGATGACATAACAAATTTCAAAAACTGAATGTAAAAAATAGAGAAATTGTAAAATATCGCATACGTTTTGAACCGACCTATATATTGTCATCAGAAATGAAAAAGGGTCAATAAACAAAAAAAATCCAAATTTGAGCTATCAAAAATGGCGAATATATTTACTTAAATAATTAAAAAGGGCCTTACAACAAATTATTTTTTTTCGTAGTTAAAAGTCCCGATTTCAAATAATGTGCAAAAATAAATTTTAATTAAATATATACATTATTATATTTGGGCATTATCCTGAAAACACTGTTTTCTAACGACAAAATTTGTCACTTCATTTAGCTTTATGCTTCTCCTGAAAATTTTTCAAGAAAGTTGATTGGCCCTTTTTCATTTCTTATGACGATTTGTGCCTCTTATGACCGCCTCATGTTAAATTCATTGTATTTTTCTGGGTCTCCGTCTAGATGGTACTAAAAACCGGACACAATCTAAAATGAGTTGCATATTTACACAGATCACATCTCGTAAACATCATATGCTCTTAGGTGTCTAATCCAAGAACTTTGCATTACATCTTCAACCTCTTAACTGTAGTTACCTTTCTTTACGTAACTTATTTGTATTTGCCTTTCTTACTTCTGCAAAACTTATAATAATAATCTTTATTCCACAAATACACAGCTACACTTATACAATAGAAAGTAACCGACTGAAGGAGAATTACGATTTGAATTACATTTTTGTGTGCTTCGTATTTGGCACAATCTGCAAAATACATTGAACGATGGACTTGGACTACATACACATAAACCCTACACACACACATACACACACAGACAAATAAGTTACGACGTTATGGTTTTTATTGCGACGTAGTAAAAGTTCTCCTGTCGAGAGTCCTTTTTGTTTTGGCTAAATGTATATGGATTGTTTTGTTTTGTTTTGGCTTTGTACCTACGAAAACGAGTATCATCCGAAAAATCCTATATCCTACACACGCACACACATTCATTCAAACATTCATCAATACATGCCCATTTGGCCAATTGCCCTTCGGAGACAATACACTGAAAATGTAAATGCAATCAATCAGTAGTAGGGTGATCAAAAAGCCGTTTAATTTGAAAATGCGGTTTCCAGTTTTTTCGAAAATTAAACTTTTTTTGAAACCGGTTTCAATAAAAATGCATAAAATAACATTGATTTCTTGAAAAAAATGTGTAAAATAAGCGTGAAATTTCAATTATTAAAGCAGAAAAATAAGTGTTACGTCCAACTTACCTCTTGCGTTTACAGAAGGCAATTCTGTTTCGGTAATTGCTGTTTAATTAATATTAATTTGCCGACAATGCTCTTGTCTTCAATAAAACTCAAACCAGTAAGGAAAGACTAAAGTAGGGCGAAGCCGACTGTATAATATCCTACAACATTGTTTGCCAACAAATTCACGGAGAACAATTATTACTACCAACAGTTGCTGGTTAAATAGTGTACATTTCTATATCAAAACATGGACCGATGTGTCCCATTTTCAATAGGGATGGTCTCTAGTCTAACAAATGCCTCTGTACAATTTTCGTAAAGATTGCTTCATATTTACGACCTGCACTTTTATAACAAGAATACACGGACAGAGAGACGGACCGGCAACCAGACGGACGGACAGACAGACAGACTGACAAGACTAAATCGGCTCAGAAAGTAGTTCCATGTCGATCGGTAAAATAAACTATGGGTCTATCACTTTGTTTTTAAGAGATATAAACCAATGCACAAAGTCATAATACCATGTAACACAGTGTGGTGTCGGTTATGAACAACAAATGACTAATTAGGTATAACGAAATGTCAAAATAGTCTACAGCAAACTCCAATTTGAAAAGTGTGAATGAACAGCACAAAACTGATTGCCAGTACGACCAACTTCTTTTCCTTTCTCTCCTGTGATCACCGAATTTATGCAAATAAAGTTGCCCGGTGTGAATCGGGACATTGTTTTTGTTAAATTTCAACAATGATTTGAACAATTTATAAGTAATATTTTCAAAGTTTTTGTATAATTTTTGTAATAATTTAAAAATGGAAATATCACAGAAACTATTTAATGTCAAGGGGGCAAATTGCATATTTTGATATGTTTGAACCGGAAGAAAATATACGCGTATTTGGAACACACAAATATTAGGCATGTTTTAGTTTAGCTCTTTGCAACGAAAACAACTGACGTCCACTAACTGCCACGTAAGCAATTTTCACTATCTGGTAGCAATGGTGTCATGAGTTGCGAAGAAAGAACGGTGCGAAACAGACAAAAAATTCGTGAAAAGTGTTAATAAAACATATATTTACTATTCTATTGTCAATTGTATACTCTCTTTTTGCAAATATTAAAATAATTTCCCATTTTTGTTCTTCTTCTTCCCGTTAATTCACAATAATTGATAACAATCTCTCCAAAAATGGGATGCCATATTGCTAAATATAGGGTGCCCAATCAGGCAACATCATACTCGATTAAGACAGGAACACAAGCACCAAACTTCATCGGGAACTAATAGTGCTTAAAATGCTTAGCTCCCCATATAAATTAAGCACTTATGGTATAACGAAAACACGCCTATTATATATTTATGAGCAAATAGATTTTATTTGAAAATCAATAATAGGCATGTTTTCGTTACAAGCTAGCACTTTTAGTTTAGCACTTTGCAACGAAAACAACTGACTTCCACTAACTGGCACATAAGCAATAAGTGGCGGATTTTCACTATCTGGTAGCAATGGTGTCATGAGTTGCGAAGAAAGAACAGTGCGAAACAGACAAAAAATTTGTGAAAAGTATTTATAAAACATATATTTACTGTTCTATGTTCAATTGTTTACACTCTTTTTGCAAATATTAAAATAATTTCCCATTTTTGTTCTTTTTTTAGATTTTGATTTAGATTTATTAATTTGTTATACCAGGCACAACAAGATTATATCTTATAAGTGTTAGTGCTGGTTTCACGAATGTATAGGTAACAGGTTTGATAATTCTTATAACTATTTTTACTAAAAGAAATAACATTACATTTATTTAAATAGATTAAATAGCTCATTTTTAAATGTATTTGCATTGCTTATGCATTGTATGTTGTGCGGGAGGTTGTTCCAGAGACGTATACAGGGTATAAAGTAGTTTCTTTCAGATACTACAGAATCATATCTCGGTAGAATTAGTTTCATTCCTCTATTTGAACGAGCAAATGTTATGCGACTAAACAGATATTCAGGCTCCTTTGTATATACGATCTTGTGTAGAAGAATCAAACATTTGACACTTAACAGATTATTAAAGGATATATTGAAAATTTTATTCGAGAATTCTGATATATGTTCAGACCGTTTTTTGTTAAAAATGTATCTGGCTATATCATTATAGGCTACATTTAATTTTCTTTTATCTTCAGCAGAACAGTTTGCAAAGACTTCGCATCCGTACAGAAGAGTAGGTATCAGATACGATTTTGCTAACAGCATTTTTATCTGGAACGGTGTAGAATGTCGGACTGCCCATAGATTTCTTAACATACTATGAACCTTACCGACAGAGCAGTTTATATGGTTTGTCCAAGTAAGTGCAGAATTAAACATTAGACCTAAATTACATGCAGTAACCACACTGTCTATAATAGCGTTTCCAATTTTCACAGTATGGGGCTCAATGATGGCTGTTGCTCTTTTTTGTATTGTTATTAATTTTGTTTTTGAGGGATTAAGACATAATCCATTTATTTGGGCCCAGTTATATATCAGATGCAGGTCTCTGTTAATATTCCATACGCAGTATTCAAGGTCAGTTCGTTTGCTACACGTGTAAAGCTGCACGTCATCTGCATACATTTGAATTTGGCAAGTTACAGGTACATCAGGCAGATCATTTATATATATGGAAAACAGTAAGGGTCCAAGGATTGATCCTTGTGGAACGCCCTTTGATACTTCTAATATATCGGATCTTTTTTATTAGCTACAACTAACTGTGAGCGTACAGAGAGATATGATGAAATTAAATTGCAGGCAGTATTTGAAAAGTGGAATAATTTTTGCAGTTTTAGTTCCAAAATTCGGTGATTTACAGTATCGAATGCTTTGCTGTGATCCAGAAGAATTAGGAAGGAGACACTTTTGTCCTCCAGATGCTGACGAATACTTTCAACGACATCGATCAGAACTGTTGTGCAGCTTCGTTTCCTCCGAAAACCAGATTGTCTGTCCGATAATAGCTTATGCATGTACAGATAGTCGCTAATTTGGTCGACCATTATGCGTTCCAGTGCTTTCGATATGTACGACAGAATGACAATGGGACGATACTCTTTGTTTTGTTTGGGCACAGGGATAACTTTTGCTAGTTTCCATTCTCTAGGAAAAACTGACTTAGTCAGTATGTTATTGAACAAGTACGTCAGATATGGCAACAATTTCTGTATTATCATTTTGAGAAATCTAGGACATATTTCATTAGTTCCAGCAGCATTTGATTTTATGGTAAGAAAGCTATGAAGAACTTCTGCTTCATTTACTCCGCGGAATGAAAACCCATTTTCTACAGGGACAGAACACAGATTTTCATAGACATGTACAGAGGGTTGTATGGTAGTAAATTGGACGAAGCTCTCATTTAATTTGTCTATATCAGATTTGGTGAGTTTAGATTCTTTGTTTTTATCTCCAATACCTATTTTGCGAATCTCTTTCCACCTCATTCTACTGTCAACAGCATTCTTAAACTTTCCACGATAGTGTGAAAATTTTGCAGCATTAATTGCATTTGTAACAGTTCTTCTAGCAGATCTAAAACACTCATGAAGTTCTGGAGTTTTGAATCGCTTCCAACGCTTGTACGCAAGATTTCGTTCATCAATTAGACATTTAATATGAGTCTTAAACCAAGGGGGCTGTTTGCTTCTAATGATGATTGTTTTTTCTGGGACACAGTTATTGAATAAGTAGTTTATTCGATTTTGGATAAATTGTAGTTGATCATCAACTGATTCTAAACAATATAATTGCTCCCATAATGTTTCTTCAAGTAATTGATTTAACAACATAAAATTTGTATTCTTGAAATCACGATATGTTATACTCTGTTCACCTGAATCTATGCTGGAATCGTATGTTATGTAAATGAGATCATGTTTAGAGAACCCTGAGGCAGAAAGCTGATCATACAGTAAGATTTTTGATTTGCGACTCACAAAGAAAATGTCAAGCAAGCTTGAAGAGGTATTGGTCAAGTGTGTAGGAACAGTGATGTTCGATGGGAATAGACCGATAGTTTCCATTTCGATTGAAAGACTACAATCCTTTAAAAGGTTGCAATTAAAATCACCAGCTATGATAATATCTGTGAATTCGAGGGAGAGTATTCTGATGTTATTTATAAGGGAATCAAAGTTAGTGTTGTTGTTTGGTCTATAGACACATCCAAGTAAGATTGGATTTCTATTTGTTTTTATTTCAACCATAATGTATTCGATAGGATTCCCTATGTCAGACTTGGCTTTTATTGTAAAAGGTATGCCTGTTTTTAGATAAATAACAACGCCACCGCCGTTAATTCACAATAATTGATCAAATCTCTCCAAAAATGGGATGCCATATTGCTAAATATAGGGTGCCCAATCTGGCAACATCATACTCGATTAAGACATGAACACAAGCACCAAACTTCATCGGGAACTAATAGTGCTTAAAAGTGCTTAGCTCCCCATACAAATTAAGCACTTATGGTGTAACGAAAACACGCCTAATATGGTCTTGGAACGTATATGTTAATATATTAGAACAAAATATATTTGCAAAATAATTTTCTCAAATAAAATTTATTTTAAAATAAAATTATTGTTTCTGAATATCTCCAAATGTATTTTATTTAAATATATATACATACGTATCAAGCAGAATTTGTTTGGGACAATATACTACGGAAGCGTTTTGGTCGGTAAGTTAGTATAGTCAATACCAACAAATTCACCAAAGATGATCGGTGGCAGTACAATTTTTTTCAAAATTTCAAACGGCTATAAAATTTTCAAAAATGATAATAACAAGAACTTATTTTACCAATTATCAACTGTTTAGCCGAAAATGAACTTTATAGTGCGATATTAAATATTCTGACCCATAGACAAGTGTTGTCAGACAGACATCATTCAAAATAGGCAAAGACTCATAGGTGACACCTGGGCCACCCTGACGATATCGCGCCCTCGAGTTATACAGGACCATCTTAATCATCAGGCTCATTCTGGTAGTCATCATCAACTTCAACTTCGCTAGCGACAGTGATGCATTTCCGTTGATTTCTCGACGCACCCTCGATGTCCTCTATGACGACATATGTCCCTCCAGTGCCAGGCATGGCACTTGCAATCAGAACTAGATCGCCCTAATGACCTAAAAAATGTGCCTCATCCTTTAAGATAACATTGGGTTAAATTGTAGTTTTTTTTGTGCCTATTGGCCGAAAATACGGCTCAAATTATGACAATTAGACTTTAATATCTTTAATATCTGCCAAAGCTGGTTTTATAAGGTCTAAGTCCAAGAAATTTAAGTAAATCTTTACTTAAAGTGAATGGACACCTCTGCAAATGAGGCGCGCGATGACGAATCAACTCATTTGGGTCCCTCTTAATTCTACGCTTTACAATACAATTTAGAGTTGTATGTGGTACGAAAACGATCCACGGTTAGTGGAATTTTTCGTTCGTTTGGACGATTATGTCGACCGTAAAATCGACATAGCACACGGTAACATTACCGAACTGAAACTTGATTATCGGAAAATTTCACAATTCGAAAGCGTTGTTTCGTCTTTAGTCTATTTATGACGAAAAGGCAAACCAAACTGTTAAAATTGATAATATCGTTGCAGATCTAACCAATTTGTGACCGATTAATCGGTACCACAAAATGACACCTCTCAAAAACTTCTGTTAAAACATTGTATCTACAGAATGAAATATGTAATGACAAATTTGCTTTGATGCAATGATATGGTTTAATATTTCTTGTATGAGTATCCGATTGAGGGGATGGTTTTAGGTCCTGGCCAACTGGATACAGTCATTTCTCATATACACGGAGAATATTCGTCGAATATCGTCGATGGCATTCAACGAGGGAAGAGGAAGACGACGCGTCGTACATTATACGATGTAGAACTGGTGAGCAGATGACTAGTTCAGATGTTCGGCTACGTTCTTGATGGAGGATATATGCGTATCCGTACAAGTAACTACACAATGTTATTCACTTTGCATACATACCTACATACGTATATTCACGTGAATACGTACGTACATTGGTATATACATACATATGTTTGTGAATGCTTTTAATTAATTTGAATAGGGTACGAGTATACGCAGTTTTTCATATTCTTAGGCCGATCCAAAAAAACAAACAAAACGCGAAAAATCTAGATGCGGAAAGGTTGAGTGACTGGGGCAAGGCGAAATACGAGTAAATGCGATGATGGAAGGAAGGAAATATCATAACAAACTCGTCTGCTCCTTCAACCATCCGCAACACGGCGAGCTGTTTTACTCAGCACTACCGCGCCACGTCCGAATGATTGAACGACTATGAAAGACTGACGGCTGGTAGTTGGAGGAGATGGTTTTGTTGGTCTTCTTCGAGGGGCCGGCGGATTTCTATTTATTTTTTATTGGATATTTTTGGTATTTCTGTGTGCGATATAAAAAAATAACGAAAACCGATTAGATTTTAAATTATTTGCAATTACTCAAAAGTGTTTGTTTACATTTTGGAAGTGTTTCATTTTCATTTACTCTTTTGAATTTAGAAATGTATTTCATTTATTTCCCAAATATTTATGAAAATCATTTTCATTAATACGTACATACCTTCATACATATGTACATGCATGCATAACTATATATAGATGAGTAAGTTCACGTTCACGTAAATACGTATGTATATTTTACGTATGCGTATAAAATACTAATGTGCAGACAATAAAAGTTTAAACGAGGGCAGATTCATAATGCAAATATTTATTAGAAAGACTTCACAAAAAGGTGCCGATGTTAAAATTTTATTATGGAAATTTGGTTTGTTTTATAAATATTACCGAAAAACATTTCGTTTCTGCGATTCTAAAAATCGGGGTATCTCCAACGAGTTTTTGGCACCAAAGGGTATTCAAAATATGTATTCACTTTTTCATGTTTTTAGTGCAATTTTTGTCTGAAATGAAAAATTGCCTCATTCAAGGCCGTGAATTTTGTATTTATTTGTTGTTCCCAAATAGCGTTGCCATAATAATGATTCTAACGCATTATTTCAATCTCAAAAGTTGAAATTTTCAAAAAGTTGGACATTTTTCTATTTTTGCTATATTTTTTTCTATTTATTAAAAAATGTATAAACAAGTAAGAATGTTCAGTCGGGTAAACCGACTTATGAATCCCCTCACCTTGAGTCCCAAAACAATATTCGTAAATTTATTTTTTTTTTAAATTAATTATTATCAATTTAACTACATTTAATAACATTAAAGTATGCACTGGTATTAAAGTTAAAAGCTGTTTACTTTTGGTACAAAATGGTTCATTTGTGTGAGAGGTACCAAAAGGTGCGTCACAATAACGGCCACTTTTCTCTGGACTCTAGGTACTATAAAACCATTACACTGTACAAAATATCAAGTATTAATATGCACTGGTACTAAGGTTATAAGCTGTTAACTCTTGGTACAAAAAGGTCCATTTGTGTGGGGGGTACCAAAAGGTGCGTGCCAATAACGCCAATTTTTCTCTGGACTCTAGTAACTATAAAAGCATTACACTGTACAAAATTTCAAGTATTTGTATGCACTGGTAATAAAGTTATAAGCTATTAACTTTTGGTACAAAATTGTCCATGTGTGTGGGAGGTACCAAAAGGGGCGTGGCTTCGACCCTTCGCCTGTTTTTATCGAGGTTATAGTGACTAATAAACTAATGTGTTGAATTTCAGAGGATTTAAATAAGTAGTATATAAGTTATTAAATAATCAATATTTCACTAAATGTTAACCTTTGTGGGGGAGGTACTAGAAGGAGTGGAGCAATATGGCCCATCTTCGAACTTAGCCGGAGATAGAAGAAAATATTACCACATACCAAATTTGAAGTCAATCGGTTAATCCTTTCGAGAGTTATCGTGCGCACCAGCCAGCAGACAGACATACAGACGGACGGACATTGCTCATTCGACTTAAAATGACCCCAGACGGATATCCGCCGAACATACTTAGGGTCTTAGGTAATTCCTTCGATGTGTTACACTCTTGGTTCGTAGCAAATGATATATACCCTCCTCTCTAAGGTGAGGGGATAAAAATTGCACTGAAAACAGGAAAAAAGACCTTCATTCATATTGGACGTGTCCGAGACCTAAAACTTCTTTTGTATAGATTGAGGTATAATATTTTATGAAATCAAAACAAGATTTTTATACCCTCCACCATAGTTTGCAACACTTTGAAACATTGATCTGCGACCCCATAATGTATATATATTCTTTATCGTCTTAAAATTCTAAGACGATTTAGCCACGTCCGTCTGTGTGTCTGTTGAAATCACGCTACAGCCCGCAATAATAGAGCTAGGTTGATCAAACTTGGTAGAAATATTTCTTATATTTGCAGGTCATTTGGGATTGCAAATGGGCCATATCGGTCAATGTTTTGATATAGCTCCGCTATATAGGTCACTCCAAAATACTGTTTTTGAGCCATAGGTACGACATTTCTAAAGCAATTTAGCTGAAACTTTACAGTTTGTATTCTATTTTGACAATAATTCATCGCAGCAAAAATTTTGCAAATCTGTTATAGAGGTCGCTCCAAAATACGCTTATTTAAGCCATTAATACCACAATTTCTAAAGATTTTAGCTGAATCTTTGCAGTTTTTATTTTATTTAGACAATATTCATTACAGTAACAATTTTTGAAATCAGTTCATATTTTTTTGTTATAGTCCACCTATAGATATTGCTCCCAAAAAAGCATGTTTAAGCCATAAGCACCACATTTTCTAAGCAATTATGCTGAAACTTTGCAGTCTGTATTCTATTTTTGGCAAAAATTAATCTCAATAAAATTTATATGAATCAGTTTGTATTTTATTGTAGTCCCCGTATAGAGATTGTTATCAGATATGCTTATTTAAGCCATAAATACCACATTTTTTAGATGAAGAGTTTGGCTAAAGAATTTGAGGCATATAATTTGGCTAAAAATTGCAGCGTTCGTTTATTTAATTATTTTCTTAAACAGAAAGGATCGTTCCATTATTTGCTCCATATACAACGATTTTTCCAGTAATAGAATTAAATGCAATCCATGGTGGAGGGTATATAAGATTCGGCATGTCCGAATTTAACGCTTTTACTTGTTTTTATGGTAAAGTCTTTTAATTGTATTTTCATTTGTTTTTATTTCGATCTTTAACTCGTCACTAGGATATTATCTTGGCTTTAGACAATCTTTGCCTCAATTATGTACTAAGAAAGCAAAGTTAACTAAAAACAAGTAAGAAAGTTTCAGTCGGGTAAACCGACTAAGGTATACCCTCACTTTGTGAGTAATGTAATATTGAATATTACACAAATTATTCTGTCAATTTTTGTGGGAGGTACCAGAAGGGGTTTAAGAAATACACCTATATTTCGCTGAACAGTAGATACTTTAAATACATTGCACTGTGCCGAATTGTAACCGTTTATATGGACTGGTATATTAACGTTGAGATATTAAATTGTGGTATAATTTGGCCATTTTGTGTGGGAGGTACAAAAAGGGCGTGGTGATAACGTTCATTTTTCACTGGACTATAGGCATTATAAAAGCATTACACTGTACAAAATTTCAATTAATTGCATACACTGATATTAATGTTATAAACTGTTAACTTTTGGTGCAAATGGTACCTTTGTGGGAGAGGTACCAAAAGGGGCGCGGCAATAACGCCCATTTTTCACTGGACCGTAGGCACTATAAAAGCATTACACTGTACAAAATTTCAAGTATTTCTAAACACTGGTATTAATGTTATAAGCTTTTAACTTTTAGTGCAAAATGTTGCATTTGTGTGGGAGGTACCAAAAGGGGCGTGGCAATTTCGCCCATTTTCCTCGAGTTGATAGCGACTAACAAACTAATACTATGTGTGGAATTTCAGAAGATTCGAATACGTATAATAGCAGTTATTAAAGAATCAATATTTCACAACATTTTAACCCTTTGTGGGGGAGGTACCAGAAGGAGTAGACCAATATGGCCCATCTTCGAACTTAGCCGGAGATAGAAAAAAATATTACCACATACGAAATTTGAAGTCAATCGGTTACTCCTTTCGAGAGTTATCGTGCGCACCAGCCAGCAGACAGACAGACAGACAGACAGACGGACGGACATTGCTCATTCGACTTAAAATGACCCAAAACGGGTTTCCGCCGAACATACTTGAGGTCTTAGGTCACTCCTTCGATGTGTTACACTTTTTTCCGTAGCAAATGATATATACCCTCGTCACACTAAAGTGAGGGTATAAAAATGTTTAAATTTTTATAAAATTTAAATTTTCTTGAATGGTACGTTTACACACGGCTTTATAAAGCTTATACTCTTAAGCTTATAATTGATAAAGCCGAAATACAATTCAAGTTACTATACTATAAAAACATTACACTGTACAAAATGTCAAGATTTGTATGTGCAGGAATCGTAGTTATAAGCCTTTAACTTTTTCTGCAAAATGGTCCCTTTGCCCATTTTTTACAGCATTTTATGTACTGCAAAGGGATTACACTCCACAAAATGTCAAATATTTGTACGAACTGTAATAAAAGTTATAAGCCTTTAAATTTTTGTGTGAAATGATTCATTTGTATGGGAGGTACCAAAAGGGGCGTGGCAACTTTGCCCATTTTCTCAAGATTATAGGGACCAAGAGTCTAATACTATGTGTGGAATTGTGAAAGATTCTGGGTAGTAGTATAGAAGTTATGAGATAATCAATATTTCACTAAATTTTGATTCGTCGTGGGGGAGGTACTTGATGGAGTGGACCAAATTAAAACCGCTAAGAAAAAATTCGTTTCTACGAAACAAAATATTAGAATACGTATTAGAATATGTAAAATACAGATTTTTGGTTTAGGTTAGGGTGACAGTCGTATTTTTTACCAGCTCCCATAGACCAGTTTAGGTCCCTACACACAAAGAAAAAATTCGTTACTCCCAAACGAAAAATTAGACAAACGAATTTCGTTTGTGGTGCATGTTTGCAAACGATTTATGTTTATCCCAAAACCCAAAGAAACGTTTATAGCAAACGGTTAGTGCACTTATCGTGAATGATTTATATTTATTACAAACCCTGTGAAACGTTTGGTGCAAACGGTTATTGTATTTGTCACAAGCAATGCCTGTTTATCCCAAACCCTGTAAAACGTAGGTTGCAAACGGTCATTGCGTTTGTCACAAGCAATGTCAGTTTAACAATAAATGAGAAAACGATTGTCGCAAAAGAATATTTTGATTGATATATGATATTTAATATGTTTTATAAAATTGTGTTTATAATCAATAATGTCAAAATTTTTAGTAAAATGTACCCGGGAGCTCACCCAAAAACACCTCTGCTATTATTTGACTTCTATCTTCTAATTGAGTTGTAGGCAAACTGTAAATAAGAAAGCATGTATGTTAGAACATATTAAAAATGTAGTAGTCCATTGTATGGATCAAAGCGAGATGTTATCTTACCATATATCAAACTTTTTAGTCAAAAGTGAATTTTATAGGTCAATATTCTGACCCAAATGCTGACAATACAAAAGTTTCCACGTCCATGAATAGAATACGTCAGAAAATAACATGAAAAACTTCGGTTGAAAAATCGTGTTGCATAGTGTCATTAAAAAACAAAGTTAACTGTTTAGTGTTTAAAATATCCGCATACAAACACATGAGGTACGATGACGTCGGCATTAGCCGTTGACAAAACTACATTTGTTTTCGTGCAAGCAAAAAACAAAAATGTATTGGTATGAGAGTTTTAGTATGTTGACTTAGTTCGGTAAAATACGGGTTTGGTTAGCAGTTCTTGTTAAATTCAATTTTCTGCTTCCTCAAGTATTTCAGCTGATTTAAGTTAAAGACATACACTATTGCTACTGAATTCTGAAGATGATAGAGTGGTGTCTATCGAAACTGCAGTCAATTCTACCAAGCAATTAAAACTCTCTACCAATTTTTGTATTTGTTTCTATTACTTTCTTGGAATAGACAGAAAGTAAATGGAACATATGGTCTCAAACCAAATAAATTCTGACTGAATAACAAAAGCACAGACCAACAATAAATAACAACAATATCCGCAGTTTTCTGAAGTATCCAGTTGTATTGTGCCTGAATAAATTTATTTCACAATTACCATTAGCAGCTTCAGTACCTAAACGTGTGATGATTGATTGTTAATGATTTTAATTTGCTTATTCGCAATTTAAGGCGTGTGGAAAAATAACCAGTTAGTCGTTAACAAAAGCAATAGATGGTCTCAGTTTCTGTTAAAATCGATTGTTTTTGTTATTCCGGCTTTCCACAAAATATTCAATATTTTCATGCAGTGCTCGATCCATTTTTTTGCTATTAACTATCTGGTTATTTTCCCACATGTCTTCACTTCATTTACCATTTACCTATAACATTAAATTGGAGTCCGCAGTTTATATCGCACCTCCGATAATTTAGATTCTTTGGTTTAATTAATTCTTTGAATGAAATAATTTTGAGTTCACCGATAAAAATATTTGTAATTTTGCCACACACGCGCACAAATACCGAACACCACAAGCGCCAGTACAAAGCCTGCAAGCAACTCGGTAGTCGACTACGAAAATAACGCACTTCTAGTTAACTTTTATGACCTAACTATAAGCTAACTACAATGTAATGCATATTCGGTGCAATGAGTTTGTTTTTTGGAATATTTTGTTTTTTTTTTTCTGGTTAAGGGGAATTTAACTGTTAACAGTTAATTGTTTGTTTCTTTTGTTTTGCTATTTGCAATTTTGTTTTACATATTTGTCATTTTTGTGTGGATTGTTAAGTGAAAAGCTGTGCTTAGTCTCGTGAGTGCAGTTAAGTGTGTGTAAAGTGTTCAATTTAATTAAAATAAAATCTTAGGGCCTTATTCATAAAAAGTTATGGAAGGTTTAAAATACACTTTAACGTTGAAAATCAGTTCAATAAACCTGTCATTACTTTTTACTAATAAGGCCCTTAGATATTAAAAAAGCTACCCTTAAATACTGTGACTGCAATTTAAGATTAAATTATTTCATCCAAATATATCACAATGAAAAATATAATTAATTTATAGCTAGCTATAAGTTAGATAACTTTTAGCTAACTTCAAAGCTACTAACTTTAAGTTAGTTGAAAAGACCATTCCGTCAAAAATGATGCTAACGTAGACAATCTTTTCCTCTCTAGTGCGGGGACATATTTTGACCTTCTCAGGTAATACCTTGACCAATTTTGTCTAGCTACCCTACAGGTGCCGATTTCTGTCCATCTTTCGTTGGACTGCCTGATTGCCTAGAGTTGGAGAGTTTGAGTCACCGGAAATAATGGGCGTGGGTACCTCCGCACATCCAGAAAGCCGTGTATCAACCACGGTGGACGACTCACCTTCCGCAGTGGGAGCTATATCCTGCTTATATACCTTCAAGACTATAGTCTCGCAGCCATATTGTAGGGTTGCACTTGCACGTTGTATATGGGAGGTGGATTCAGCGTTAAGGATCAAATTGACCTGCCGCTTCTTACCATCTGCCTTACCCACCTTGTTGATTCTCCAATTATGGGCGGGCAAACCAGGATTGGAATCTTTTATTATTTCTAATATGTCAGCAGGGTTGGAGTGCTCTACTGATCTGGCATCACCGAAATATAAGAGCTTTACTCTCCCCTGATGCCATCCTGCATCGTTGCAGATTGGTGGTTTGCCCGGCATTTCTCTACGGACATCGAGGTAATGAGCCATAATGGCTGATTGCACATGGCTCCATTTGTCCTTGAGGATGGATCCATCCTCACTACATCTGTCTATAACGGCCATCACTAGACTCTCCTTCGCCACTTCATTGAAGGGCTTGGTGAGTGTCCTGTTGATGGTGACATTAAGGCCTCTTGCCTTTTTCGAAGGCAGGGTTCATCAGCTGATCTGATTCTTTTGACTTTAGTAGCCGTTAACACAGCTGAATTTGTGGCTCTTTCAGCCAGCTGATTGGCCTTAGAAGCATCTATGACGCCTTTAGCCCAGGTAAGTGACTCTTTTTGTTTTTCGGTAAGAGCCGAAACCTCAACAGCCTCCAACTTCGTCAAAACTCTGAGCGCTATCCGGTGCTCATTGTGCTTCCGTTTTGACGGTCGGACATGACGTTTTCCCCTCACCGTACCGCCTGTTGTGTGTACTGGGGGGAAATGTTCATCATGTTTGGTGTGGTCGGCTTTGGCCAAGACCAACGGACGGACAATAGGACGATTGGGGAACCCCGCTCCATCGGAACGCGAAGGCATCACCGTCAACGAATTTATTAATTTTTTGTCTGTATTAGCCCGTAATAGGTACTACGATGTAGGCGTTCCAGACTTTGTACAGATTTTTTTTGCAATTGCGTAATAGATACTGCGTAATAGATTTTAACTATCCGCTTTGTGCTAAACATGTCCGTTCACTACGACTGATCAGCAACGAATTGCGGAATTACTTCACATGTTTATTTAAAAAATCGTTTTCGTTTATTTCGGAATTAAGAATCACAACGCTTTTTTCCTGGTAGCATCATAAATATCTGACTGGTAATTTATAGTGACATGGATCTGAATAATAAAAGTTAAAAGAGAAAATTTTTGAAAATCGCCTGGAAATGTGTCTTCTTGAATATATTTAAACCGAATCGGGAAGTATCGTTGTATTGAGGATATATAAAAATATTGACCGATTTTGAATGGTTTAGGATACAATTCTTAAAATACAATCATTAAATATTCATCCATATTGGTTGTACAGGGTGGAGCGCGGGAATTTTCTTTTTTGCACTGCAGGCTAAGGCAAATAAGCTAAATAACGCGCTCCACCCTATACAACTAGTCTTCTAGAATGTGATGAAGTCGAATCAAAAGGCACCGTTATATGGGAGTAGTATGAAAACATGGACCGATTTGGTGCAGTTTTTCAGGAATGGTTAAAAGACCAAAACTACAAAATTTCGGTCGCACCACTTGTCTTCTAGGACGTGAAGAAGTCAAATCGGAAGGTACAATTATATGGGGGATATGTCCAAACATGCACCGATTTTGCCCATTTTTTCCAGGAATATTTAGGGACATAATAAAATATAAACTGACTGTCGGACGGACAGACAACCTTTTCTTTCAATGTAGTGGTTATACACCACTTGGTTCATAATTTCAAATTGCATGTGGCGACCACAGATCGCATTACTATTACTGAATAACATCGGTTGTAAAAAATCCCAAACAAAAGGAACAACAAAATGTTGGAGAACCTCCGTAATAAAACCTCATTAACATCAGATGTTTACTTCGGCGCCACATCGGCAGAAGTTTCTACCCTCCTATCGTCATCAATGTGCGTTAAGTCGTTTCCTATTTACGTCTTACGTAAAGGGTCCGTCCCACCAGCCATTGATGCGGTTGTGTAATCGGAATAAATGTCTGCAAACACAAATTAAATGAATGGAAAACAGTTTGTTCGTCGTTCTGTACAATGAAGAAGGTGGATGAGGAGGAGTAGGTGGCAGGAGGAGACAAAAATAACATTGAAATGACTGGAGGTATGTGGATTCTTTGCTGAATAGGAAAACGTGGTGGTGTGTGGCTACGGCTACAAATACATACGAGTACACTCGTCTGTACAGAAATCTGTTCAAATAAAATCACGTAAAAACATGCACTCGAACAAATCGCATGAAGCATTAGCCCTGCATACCTTTGATCGTAGTATAGAGTAGGATCGATTTCAACGGTGTCCAATTTTCTCGAAATGTTCCCGCACATGAGCCATAAAGTGGGAGTCGAGTCTAATGAGTCGAGACAACTCATTAGACTAATTTAAACAAACGTAAAGTGTGGAAGGGACAAATTGTGCCACAATGTCGTCAAGGGGCGAAACCTAAAATAACTTGGGGCCTACTCACGGCATCCGTTTCTTCTTCTTCGGATCACGGGAATAAATCGACAATTTTGATTTTTTGTTATAATTTTGTGTGGAATGACAATGTCAAATAGTGGAGAAGATGGCAAATATAAACAAGTTATGAACGGGGGAACGAACGACTTAAATAAATAAGAACAAATTTAATTTCACTGAAGTATTAAATAGATCCAATGATATTCCGTTTTCCTCATCGTCGGATTCATAGTAGGAATAAAAAGCAGCGCCTATTCGAAAAGAAATAAGAAACAAAAATAATCCTTTATCATTGTCTGAAGTCGTGTAAATTCTTTGAAAAATGTAAATTATGATTAAAAAGTAGGTTAGGTTGAGAAGAGGAGGCGGCCAAATTCCGCCTCTTGTCCTTAGACATACACATAAGCCAGTATTCGGCCTGTTGTACGTGATCTATTGTTCGCGAACGCTGGGCACTGGCAGAGGAAATGCTCCAACGTTTCGTCATCCTCCCCGCATGCCCTGCATACTCTGTCATCTACAATTCCTATTCTATGTAGATTTGTCTTGTAAGCATGTGTGTCCGTAAGGACACCTATGATCTTACTGGTTTCTACCTAGCTCAATCCCAGCAAGGGTTGGTCTTGTCCTCGTTTGGGTCACTCCACGAGACTTTCGTTGTTTTCCCAACGTTTTCACTATTCCATAGCGTGGCATGGGCGTTCTTTGCCCATATTTTTAGTTCAGAACGCGTAACTCCGAAGGGTTTTGCGTTCTCTAGAGTTGTTGTTTGCAAGTCTCTGGCTCTAGATGCCAAGGCATTTGCACCCATATGATGCATATAGTGCCGTGTTCGGAGTAGGCGTTAATCGCCATTTTTTTTTGGATTAAGGCCCCATTTTGAGTCAACATAGTGCCCAGCATATGTGAGCTTTGTTTGCTCGTTCTTTTATGTGTCCTGTGCATGATCACACCTAAGTATTTAACACTGTTGGATACTGGATTGGATTGACCAATCTTCGTTTTACGTATGTAAGTTAAAAAGTAAGTTTTGCAGATTTAAAAGGCGTTTAAACTTTCAAAAGAATCATTTAACTATGTTTTATTTGAAATGTACCACCCGACTTCCAAGCAAGTGTCAAAGTTGCATTTGTGGATAATTTTTAAGGAGGTTTTCGCCAATGCTCGGTCATTGAATTAGAATTTATTTCCCATTATATTATTTCTAAAATAAAAGCACCGTATTCCACTCAAAAGCAACAAAAAAGTAGTTTTCGACGACAGTTTTGTTGTCAAGAAATTTCTCGCAAATTTTTACTCGATAACGGTTACAGTGATCCAAAACATAAAGGCTAGAATCGAAACTTGTCGATAACGGATGACGTGATTAGGCACCTGTTTATTTAGCTTGTTTTTAAAGTAATTTAAGATACTATAGGGCTTATACACTCCGCCAACACAAATCCTAACTAATTTGAATAACTGATATCTTTAAAAACATTGATGACATTTCTACACTATTGGATAGACTATTTTGATACTTCCACATAAAGGTAGACAAATTCATACGAAAACCAGTAAGGAACGGCTAAAGTCGGGCGTGGCCGACTATATAATACCCTACACCACTCTCGTAATATTGAATAACTCTGATATATAAATTTTGTAGTTCATGTATAAATTGTTTACATAAATTTACTTTTGGGACATTTTATACTTAAATAATACCCTGTACCACAGTGTGGTGTGGAATATAAAAACGATTGGATCTAAAGAGCCAAATCGGATGAAACATAAATATGGGAACTATAGCTAAATCTTAACCGATTTTCTTCAAATTCGGCTATGTTGGTTCATGGATCAAGAAACTCTACCATTCTAACGATTGGATGTAACATATAGCTTCTATAGAACTAAAGGGACAAATCGGACGAAACATATATATGGAAGCTATAGCTAAATCTTAACCGATTTTCTTCAAATTCGGTAGTGTTGGTTCATGGATCAAGAAACTCTACCATTCTAAATTTCCAAATGATTGGATGTGAAATGCAGCTTCTTCAGGACAAAAGAGCAAAATCGGACGAAACATATATATGGGAGCTGTAGCTAAATCTTAACAGATTTTCTTCAAATTCGGCAATGTTGGTTCATGGATCAAAAAACTCTACCATTCTAAATTTCAAAACGATTGGATGTAAAATACAGCTTTTATAGGACTAAAGGGCCAAATCAGACGAAACATATATATGGGAGCTATAGCTAAATTTTAACCGATTTTCTTCAAATTCGGTAGTGTTGGTTCATGGATCAAGAAACTCTACCATTCTAAATTTCAAAATGATTGGATGTAAAATACAGCTTCTACAGGACTAAAGAGCAAAATCGGACGAAACATATATATGGGAGCTATAGCTAAATCTTAACCGATTTTCTACAAATTCGGCAATGTTGGTTCATGGATCAAGAAACTCTACCATTCTAAATTTCAAAACGATTGGATGTAAAATATAGCTTATATAGAACTTAAGGGCCAAATCGGACGAAACATATATATGGGAGCTATAGCTAAATTTTAACCGATTTTCTTCAAATTCGGTAGTGTTGGTTCATGGATCAAGAAACTTTACCATTCTAAATTTCAAAGCGATTGGATGTAAAATACAGCTTTTATAGGACTAAAGGGCCAAATCGGACGAAACATATATATGAGAGCTATAGCTAAATCTTAACCGATTTTCTTCAAATTCGGTAGTGTTGGTTCATGGATCAAGAAACTCTACCATTCTAAATTTCAAAACGATTGGATGTAAAATACAGCTTCTATAGGACTAAAGGGCCAAATCGGACGAAACATATATATGGGAGCTATAGCTAAATCTTAACCGATTTTCTTCAAATTCGGCAATGTTGGTTCATGGAACAAGAAACTCTGCCATTCTAAATTTCAAAACGATTGGATGTAAAATACAACTTCTATAGGACTAAAGGGCCAAATCGGACGAAAGATATATATGGGAGCTATATCTAAATCTGAACCGATTTCAACCAAATTCAATAGCGATCTTAACAGCTGCGAAATACTATAAACTGCAAAATTTCAGAACGATCGGAGTGAAATTGCGACCTGTAGTCGACGAACAACTTTACATGGACAGACGGACGGACGGACGGACGGACGGACAGACATAGTTAAATCGACTCAGCTAGTGATTCTGAGTCGATCGGTATACTTTAAGGTGGGTCTAGCTTTGTTATTTTCAGGTGTTACAAACATCTGCCGTGAAACAAACTTATAATACCCTGTACCACAGTGTGGTGTAGGGTATAACAATTCCGCCAATAATTTCTGAATAAATCTATTTATTATAGGTACATATTATTTTCTTTCTTTTTAGTATTCCAACTTATGATATGAATAATTTCCACCTAGAAACGCAGAAATTGTTCATTACTCGACCTCCGGGCCCTAATATAGATATGAACCTTACTCTGGGCTGGAAAATGTTGTGCTTATATGACCTATATCGGACTAGTCGTTTTGAAGATCATCAAACAAAAAATATAAATGTGGTATATACAATTACATATTTAGTATTTTGTACCAGAACGGGAATTCCGTCCTTTAAATTGTTGGGTGTAAAGAAAGCAAACAGAGATCACTATCTTTCAATGAGAATGTTTTTATGGTGATAAATGTACTATAAAATTTAAATATGTATTTTGGTCTTACTGGAATTTGAACCTTGATCTCTTACAACCAAAAAAACAAAACAGCGCAATATCGCACCTTAAATCGATTGAAAACAAGTTTTGTCAAAATAATTAAGAAAAAAACATTTCTTTTTTTTGCACACAATTTAAGGATTTGCCAGTGCAAAATTTAACTCAATGAAGTCATTGCAACAGTAGTCTAATGGCGAATTCGTTTCTGCCAAAAAGTGCAACACTTGTATTGCCCTTTTCCCGTAAACTGCACAATTGTATCACTTTTTTGAAATTTGGAAATTTTAGTTGTGCTAAATTCGAGTAACTTAATTACCAAATGTCAAAAAAGTAACACAAAAGTGCAGTTTTCGGAAAAAGGGGAATGAAAATGTTGCACCTTTTTGCAGAAACGAATATTGAATTTAAAAAGATTGAGATTAAATTGCAATAGAAGTCATGGTGAAATGTTTTTTTACATGATGAGGGAGCGGTGGGGAATCCGGTAGGTTTTGTCAAGTACACTTATGGTTATTTCGTTTTTGAAAAAAATGTTGCCCCGTCGACACGAAATTCTGAAAAATATTCGCTCTTTTTAAGTAGAACTGATGTAGTCCCTCAAATTAAACTTAGCTTCTATTTAAAAATTCCAAAATGTGGAATAAAAGTTCAGTATTCGGGAAAAGTGCAACGAAAATGTTGCACGTTTTGTTGTTTTTCAATTCCGATTTTGGTAGTTTTTCGTTAAGAGTTTGTCATTATTAGTACTTTACGAGGGGGGTTGTTATTTATATTTCGGGTCCAGTAAAAAAATTGTTTTGAAATTGGAAAGGGTTTTATAGTTTTTCAAAAATATTCTCCGTGAAGATCCATATACATGTGCATGCGCTCAAACCAATTTTCGAAGCACTTTTTCCACTCTGATTGACACACCTCCTCGGGCGTCGAATAAAGTTGACCACGCAGATTTTTCTTGATGTGAGGGAATAATAAGAATTCATTAGGTGCAAAATCAGGACTGTACGGCAGATGATTCATCAATTCGACATCTTGAGTGCTCAAATAGCCCATTGCTTTAATTAATATGTGAGAGCTCGCCTTGTCGTGATGCAAAATGAGCCGTCTTCCCTCATTGTTTATATATCAAACAAAAAAAAAAAACGCGATCATTTGCTTCGATGTGCTTCTTCCACGAACAACTTTTGTTGGATTTGGCTCTTGAAAGACCCGTATGGTCGATTCCTGTTTTGTTTTGCATATATACATGATTCGTGACCTGTGACGATCTTATACACTGCATTTGAGCTACCGCGGTTGTATTTTTTCAACATTTCTTTGCTCCAATTAACAAGAAGTCTTGTTTTATCAGTTCATGCACAACATCGATGGTTTATGGCAAAACGATCGAATTTGGTCGACCTTCACGAAATACATCCTAAAGGCAATGGCGTCCGAGACTGAACTTTTGGTATCAGCGATTTGCAGTGGTTTTAGATGGTGCTTCATCACCAAAAGTCGAAACAAGTTGATTGAGACACTCTTGTCTCGATAATCCACGCCGAAAACGGGTCAATACCATTATTTTATCGAGATGAATATTTCAACTCACTTAAACAAAACAATTCGCGCTCAATGACAGAGCCTTCTGAGTGAAGTTATGTTAAAAAATATGAAACTTTCCAATGGAAGTTCCAGTTTTCATCTGGCAACACTAGTATTGCTAGGACCGAAATTTAAAATTTACATAAGCATGTACTTTTAAGGCGGAGGTTTAACTTGTTTCCGAGACCCAAAAACTGTTTTTGTATAGATTAAGGCATACTATTCTATGAAACCAAAACAAAAATTGTTCACTTAATTTTGACCTTTTGTGGCGGATGTACTTGAAGGAGTGGGCCAACATGTTCCATCCTTGACCTTACAGATATAGAAAACATATTAACAAATTTGAAGTCAATCGGATGCTCCTATCGAATGTTATCATGCGCACAAGCCAGACAGACAGATGGACGGACGGACATTGCTAAATTAATTAAAATGGCCCAAAATGGGTCTCTTAGGTCACCGCTTCGATGTGTTACACATTTAACCCCTCGATCACAATGGTAGGGGTATAAGAAAATTATTTTGTTGAAATTCTCTTACTTTTACCAAATGGAGTATAATTTCTACGTTTATCCATGGTTTTTTATACCCCCCACCATATGATGGGGGGTATTTCCAGTTTGTCACTACGTTTGTAACACCACTAAATATTGATCTGAGACCCCATAAAGTATACGAGTATATATTATTAATCGTCGTAAAATTCTAAGACGATTTATCTGTTTTAATCACGCTATTATACTTGAGATAGGTGGCTGAAATTTGGTATATATACTTCTTATATCTGCAGGTATGTTGGGATTGAAAATGGGCAATATCGGTTCATTTTTGGATATAGCCATATATATCATCTCCCCGATTTGACTTCGTAACATCTTAGAGACCACAAATGTCAACTGATCGGGCTAAAAATTGCTAACTGGGGTTTAATTATACCCGGAATCCTTCACACGAACAACGGTAGTCATAGGTTCATGTTTTGATATAGCCCCCAAACAAAGGTCTCTCTAGATTTGACTTCGTAACGCCACAAAAACTTCAAATTTCAACGAATTGAGCTGAAATTTGGTATAATGACTTTATTAGTACCCGTAACCATTCACATGCGATCCATGGTGGAGGGTATATAAGATTCGGCATGGCCGAACTTAATCCGTCTTTACTTGTTTGAATAGGCCTCATTATTTCCTTTAATTAAGATGGCATGCCGGCTTAATTATAAGTATAGTCCAAATACATACTGAAAGCATCTTCCAAGAAAATCGGAATTAAAAAAAGAAATTACCATACAATTTGTTTTTAATATTTTTTCGGTTTTAGGACATCATATTACACTAGAAAATGTTATGTACAACCCTTCAGCAACAATTTTGTTGCATAGTGTAATTAAAAATTGAACTTAAAAAATTTGAAATACCCGGTTTCAATGGAGAAGACCTAATCAAGGTCGTGATTCTGAGGATATTTTTTTAATGATTTTAATTTAAAATGCAATTTATGTTTATCTTTTACCATTCTAAGTTGGCTTTACATTTATATAGAAAACTAATAACTTATTCCATTTTTGTTTTTGATATTTAATCAAATATACCGAGCCCTAACCGCCACAAAAACTTAAGCGATAAAATTATCGATTTTCGTTTTTCGCTGAAAATGAATTAAGAAACATAATTCCCATCACCTGAAAAATTTCGCAGCTGACAAATGTACCGTTACGATGAAAAAGTAAAAAAAAAAAATAAAAATAACTACATACAGAAAACAGTTTGGTTGCCTCAGCCGAATTATTTGCCAACCGAATTTTGGTAGTTCTGTCTACTATCATGCGATTCCATCAGGACAATCAACATTTTGGTTGTGGTATACGTCTGCTTCCATGTTGACAACAATCATATTTGGTTGCGCCAACTACGAAAATAGTATCTAAACTTATCTTTTGTATATTGCCACAACCAACTGTTTTTAAAAATTGGTTGTTCTGACAATTTGTCAGTCATATACTACCTACAATTAATTAAAAACAGTTTTCATTAATTTTTATTTTATTTATTGAACAAAACACCAAACAATTCATAACAAAATTAAAAAGTGATGGGAAAATTTGACACACCTTTTAGTACACGAGAGAACAAAGCATAACAATACTTTTATGCAAATATCGCTTAACCTTGTGCTTTCAATTTCATGATTGTTGCTGTAATTTTTTATTTATGTAAAACATTTTGCACAACACATTCAAATTATATTTGACCACGCATACCGTTCTTGAACAAAATGTTGAAGATTTATTTATGTCAAATAATTTTATTTTTTTGTTTGTCATGTATCTACAAAAGAACAGCAACCATGCTTTCGGTTGTATTTCCAAAAAATTGTTGGGATAACCATAAAACGATTTTTTATTGATATTTTCTGTTATAGTAACCAATTATTCGTTGCAATAATAATTTTTGTCGATTGATAAAATTTCTGTTGTCAAGAATAAAACATTCGTTGCCACAACCAAATATCGATCATATGGTAATATAATTAAAATTTAAAGGTAGTTACCACAACTTACCAAGTGTCAATGAAAAAAACAATCTTAAATCGATTGAAACAACCATCGTTTTAGTTGCCATTATTTTCATTTGATCGTATCCATGTCATAATTGTTGTTTTAACCATTTACATATATGTAAATACAACAGGCACACGGTGTTTGCAATTGTTACTATCGAATTCCAACCAATTATTTTCCTTGGTGTATGTTTTTGTTGATTATGAAAAATTTCGTCGAGTTTGACCAGATTTGCAATACACATGTTAGTGATTTGTCCAATAAGAAACAAATGCAAATCATTTTTGGCAGCTTTTTACTAAATGTGATTTTAGTGTAATAATATGTATACGTTACACCACACCAGGTCTGTGGAGTCGGAGTATGGGAAATTTGCCCGGAGTCGAAAAATTATGGTCGACTCCGAGATGGATTGTGCAAAATGTTCCATTTATGTGATAGAACCTTTGTACTCAAAAATGTTTGGATAAACAATTTTGATACAAAAGAAGGATAAAATATTCGAAGCTTTTTTAACCTTTTTTGTATGCCACAAATATCTAAAAAGTTAACCAAACTATCGAGTTTTTTATGTAAAACAGTTGTAGGAAAGCACTGATTATATTTAGCTAACAAAATAAGTATTTTTGCAAGACTATACGATATTATTAAGCGAGTCCAAAACAATTAAGGAAAGGTCGGGCGAAGCCAACTATATGATACCGTACAACACCTTGTTAGAGCCGAATAAGCTCAGATATAGTAAATATAAATATGAGATTATTACCTTATAAATCTAAATCTAAACAGCATTTTCTATTAAAACATTTATATATGGGGGCAATTTCGACCTAAAACGATTTTGACCAATTCCAATAGGTTTAATCCCTGGTGTGAAAGAGTCCTTATTGCCAAATTTTTGCAGGATCGTAGTGAAATTTCGACCTGTACTTAACGAAGAACTTAAGATGGACAGACGAACAGCTAGTGATTCTGAGTAGAACGGTATATTTTAAGGTGGGTCATGTTGAATGCATTGTCATATTAGTTGCAGCTTACAAGTAAAGCATCAATAAATAAATAATACAATTGTATTTAATTACTGGTATTGAATACCAATTCTTTCTGTTTTTTAACAAAGCTATATCTTATTTTCAAAAACATGAACTTACTTCTAAGTAGAAATATAATTTCAGAAATTTATGTTATTTAACTGCCGGAGTCGGCGCTGGAGTCGGAGTCGAATGATTTTAAAATTCGACTCCGGCAGTCGGAGTCGAGTAGTTTTGGCTCGACTCCGCAGCCCTGCACCACACTGCACCAGGGTATTATGAGCTTCTGCATCTGTTTGTAACATCCAAGAGGAGAGAGATAGACCCATTGTTTATTATACCGATCGACTTGGAATCACTTCCTGACCCTGCTTGTCGTATATAAGATTGATAACAATCTGTTGAGATTTATATAGACCCCATATACTCGTATGTATTCGTTCCAAGTTAATATCAAAGTGCTATAGAAGCTTTATTTTACATCCGATCGTTATGAAATTTGATAGTTTAGATATCGACTACATGTAAAATATATCTCTCAATGTTGTGAATTTGATTCATAGTGTACTTATTCAGCTAAGAAAGTGCTGTAGGGTATCATATAGTCGACTCCATCCGACTTTAGCCTTTCTTTACTTGTTTTTAATATATATTTAATGTTAATGAATTTCCTTTGCTTTGAGGTGTCCATATTTCCAAAATAAATTTAAAAATAAGTAAAAACGTGAAGTTCGGCCGTGCCGAATCTTATACATATACCCTCCACCATGGATTGCATTCAATTTTGATTACTGGAAAAATCTTTGGATATGGAGCAAATCATGAAACGATCCTTTTCATCCCCTCACCTTAGAGAGGAGGGTATATGTATATCATTTGCTACGAACCGAAAGTGTAACACATCGAAGGAGTGACCTAAGACCGTAAGTATGGTCGGAGGATATCCGTTTTGGGTCATTTTAAGTCGAATGAGCAATGTCCGTCCGTCTGTCTGTCTGCTGGCTGGTGCGCACGAAAACTCTCGAAAGGAGTAGCCAATTGACTTCAAATTTGGTATGTGGTAGTATTTTCTTCTATCTCCGGCTATGTTCGAAGATGGGCCATAATGGTCCACTCCTTCTAGTACCTCCCCCACAAATGGGGTTTGGGGGTATATTCATTTTGTCACTCCGTTTGTAACACCTTTAAATATTGATCTGAGACCCCATAAAGTATATATATTCTGAATCGTCTTAAAATTCCAAGACGATTTATCCATGTCCGTCTGTCCATCCGTCCGTCCGGCTGTCCGTCCGTCCGTCTGTTGTAATCACGCTACAGTCTATAATACTTGAGCTAGGTTGCTGAAATTTGGTATATATACTTCTTATAGCTACTGTTCTCATCTACTATATTTTTTTGTGTTTTTCGCTGTTATTTTCTTTAGGTTTGAGTTATTTTGTAAGGTCACATGCTATCCATGGTGGAGGGTATATAAGATTCGTCATGGCCGAACTTAACGCTTTTACTTGTGTAACTTAACCGACACAAATATAATACATTTTGTCGCATACGTCTTTTTTTGGCGGTTTGGGCTCGATGTGGCGGATTTCATGTCAAGTGAGTGAATTTTTAATGTCGATGTCTTCTGATTGGGATGAAACTTGCAACAAGTTCAGTCCTATTTGGTACTAGTCATGACACAAAATGTACAAGGAGATCGTTTAAGGACAGTCCGAGTTGATGGTTTTGATATTTGTGTCAAACAGCCCTTTTTTCCCAGCCATATAACTAATTACCTATAGAATTGTATTTTTTTGTGAACTTGACCTTTTTTAGAAAACGTTGTCCAAAAAGTTTTTAGTAGTTTTTTCTTCAATCATTTAAAAATAAAAAAAAATTAAAAACAAAACAAAACCAGTAAGGAAAGGCTAAAGTCGGGCGGGGCCGACTATATAATACCCTACAGCACTCTCGTAATATTGAATAACTTTGATATATAAATTTTGTAATTCATGTATAAATTGTTTACATAAATTTACTTTTGGGACATTTTATACTTAAATAATACCCTGTACTACAGTGTGGTGTAGGGTATAAAAACGATTGGATCTAAAGGGCCAAATCGGACGAAACATATATATGGGAGCTATAGCTAAATCTTAACCGATTTTCTTCAAATTCCGTAGTGTTGGTTCATGTATCAAGAAACTCTACCATTCTAAATTTCAAAACGATTGGATGTAAAATACAGCTTTTATAGGACTAAAGGGCCAAATCGGACGAAACATATATATGGGAGCTATACCTAAATCTTAACCGATTTTCTTCAAATTCGGCAGTGTTGGTTCATGGATCAAGAAATTCTACCATTCTAAATTTCAAAATGATTGGATGTAAAATACAGCTTCTATAGGACTAAAGGGCCAAATCGGACGAAACATATATATTGGAGCTATAGCTAAATCTTAACCGATTTTCTTCAAATTCGGCAATGTTGGTTCATGGATCAAGAAACTCTACCATTCTAAATTTCAAAACGATTGGATGTAAAATACAGCTTCTATAGGACTAAAGGGCCAAATCGGACGAAAGATATAAATGGGAGCTATATCTAAATCTGAACCGATTTCAACCAAATTCAATAGCGATCTTAACAGCCGCGAAATACTCTAAACTGCAAAATTTCAGAACGATCGGAGTGAAATTGCGACCTGTAGTCGACGAACAACTTTACATGGACAGACGGACGGACATCGTTAAATCGACTCAGCTAGTGATTCTGAGTCGATCGGTATACTTTAAGGTGGGTCTAGCTGTGTTATTTTCAGGTGTTACAAACATCTGCCGTGAAACAAACTTATAATACCCTGTACCACAGTGTGGTTTAGGGTATAAAAATGCTTGTGTTTTTTTTTGTGAATTAGACCTTTTTTGTTAGGTTAGGTTAGGTTGAATAGAGGAGACGTTTAAAGGTCTCATGTCCATGGACAGACGATTAAAGGCCCAACTATAATATGCATAAGCAATTCCGTACGGAATGTGCGTTAAGTTTCGCACCCTGCTTAAGCAAATGGGAACTGAGAGAACTTAACGAAAAGTTTACTTAAGTACATTATAGTTTGGCGCATACGATTTCATGCATTCGCACAGTTGCTTAAGCTAGCTTATGCATATTATAGTTGGGCCTTAAGCCTTAAAAACTTTGTTAAAAACTATATATTTTTTAATTTTTATGCTCAAGCGAAAGCATAGATCATTTCCTCGAAAAATTCTCATTTACTGCATTTTTATAATTTTATAGTAAAGTCTGATCGATCATGAATAAAATTACAGCATTCCGAAGAGAATCGATGCATAATTTGAAAAAAGTTTTGAATTGAAAAAAAACTATGTAAAAACACTCAACAAAATTTCCTAAATGTAATAGGTAATTAGTTATATGTCTGGGAAAAGCCTGTTTGACAAAAACTCAAAATTCAAAAACCTCCAAATCGGACAGTCTTTAACCGATCTCGTTGAAATATAGGACTAAACTTAATGCAAGTTTAATCCCGATCAAAATCAAAATATTCAGTTTCTCGCCCGCCATATAGAGGCGGTAAAATGATAAGTAGTATAGAAGTTATATGAGCTTTAACAAGTTACAAAATTTTAACCATTTGTGGGGGAAGTACCACAAGGAGTAGGCCGATATGGTTGTCCATTAAACATAAACTATTTTTGAACAAATATAAGTTATTTAGACTTCAAAAAGTCTAAATTTGTAAAAAAAAATGTTGTAGGTGACAAACTTGGGCACCCTATAAAATCATAACCGTTATGAATTTGGACAATCGGTAAAAGGTAGTAAGTCTGCTTGGTCTTCTAGTATATGCGTGTAAAATTTCATTAAAATCAAATATTAAAATTGTAATTTTTGGGGCGTTTTATTTTGGAATTACCCATTTGGAAAGCTTTTGGACTAAAATAAGCTCCGTCAGTTAATAATTATGTGGCATTGTGAATATCAGGCGTGCTTTCGTGACAAGTTAATCGCTTAATTAGCATCGGGGCCTAAGCGAATTTAAGTGATACTAGTTTCAGATAGAGTTTCCCGCTTGCGTTCATGTCCAAATCGAGTTCGATGTAGCCAGTGTAAAATTCTACATTTTTGGAGAGTTGTTTGCTTCTAAAGATAAAAGCAGAACAAAAAGAAATAATTATGTTGTGAAATGAAAAAGGAGTGTAAAATATTGACCCTAAAGAGGTAAATTTTAGTTTTTGATATATTTTAATTTTACTCTAAAATAAATATAGCCAAAAATCTTCAGCTACCCCCAACATATATAAAGACTACACAGTATTGGATTTAATCGTCTATAATCGCTTTACCAAGAGTAGGAACATTTCGATTTATTAATCGTTGACGTCAAGATAAGCACTTTCATTTCATACCAAGGATCCTATAGACTTGAAGTAGTGAATGGTACTGGAAGCTGAAAGTCGACATTCGAATTTTTCATCAACCAAACCAGTCGACTAGGTCGATTCATCGGACGTTTAAGTCGACTTTTTCATAGTCGATTAAAATAAAATTAAACCAGTTTGAAGTATGCTGATTTTCTTTGAAATATGTTAAATTGTGGAATCGTAGTAGTAGTAAAACTTAATTTATCCTTTTCCATATTCCCATCATATTTTGTGACCTATAGAATTATAGACAAATGCAAATATGAAAGACGTGGCGAAACTGAAATGAAGTACTACTCAAGTGATAAATTTAAATCTACCTTAAAATTATTTAAAAAATGTACCCATTTTTTTTGGTTGTGATAATCGAAATAATCGTTTTTTAGCCTCATAATCGATCGTCGACTAAAGTCGATTTCGACTTACCATTCTCTAACTTGAAGAACGATGAACTTTATTTTAAGATAGATGATAAAACGAGTCTCTAGAAAAGAGTTAACGATTGTGCAGTAGTGAAAATGAACTGGTAACCAGTTTTAGAGCTCAATTACAAAAAATCAACAAGAGGTAAAGTGTTTGCTTAGTTTACACAGAAAGAAATATTCAAACATATGAAAAATGGCGATTTCCCCGTGTATTTCTACTATTTTAGTAAAGAATTTTATTTTCGACCGTTCCTGTCAGTTACATTAATTTACATGTTTATATTTTATTCAGTACTCTTTCAGGAGGTGCGAGTCCTTCATGTTAGTACTTATATAGAACGAGTGATTTTTTAAGAGCTTTCGGATTTGATTTAAAAAAAACACTTGATGTGAGAGAAATTTATGAAATCTTTATTTGAGTCGATAGACGGGTCTATATTTTTAAAGATGATTTCATGTAAATGTTGACCGAGGCTGCGCCCCAAATGGTTCATACGCTGTGTCCAATTTTGGCATACTCTCTCCAACATTTCGATTGGTATCTCGCGAATAAATTCGTAAATATTGGCTTTTAGTGCGTCAACCGTTACGTGCTTGTCCGTATATATATGAGCCTTAACATAGCCCCACAAAAAATAAACTAAAGGTGTTAAATTGTACGATCTAAGCGGCCAATTGACGAGCCCCAAACGTGAAATAAACGGTTCACCGAACGTAAAATTCAATAAAAATAAATAAAATTCAAATATCTGCAAGCATTGTTCGTTTGTAAGTTGATTCATGATTAAATTTTAGACCAAACTGAACATGTTTGACAGTAACATATTACACAAAAAGAACTGTGCTGCAAAAAAACAGTGTTGCCAAAAAATCACCCATTACATACTTTTATATACATAGGTTTGCATAGGAGCGCATAATTTTAAATAATAATATATTTATTATTTATTTTAAAAACGATTTTATTGTTTATTTTAAAAACGACTGTATTAATTAACAAAAATGTATGCTCACTTGTCCAATAAATAAAAAAACAACAACTAAAGATCAAATAAATGACGAATTTAGATAATTTTTTTTTATTACATACAAAAAGGTATTCGAATAACGAATAATATATAACACATGTTGATTGTTTACATATCACTAGAGAATTTTGTTCAATTTGCATTTCTTGTGTTGTGGATTTGCAACAATAAAAGTTTTTGGTCTTTTATGAAACAATATAGAAAAAAAGGATGCGCAAATTAATTTATTATTACCGATTTACAATATGGGAAAAAGAAGAATGCAAAAATGCATTTTATATACCAATGGACGCAGAATCATGCACAGAGTCGATTTAGCCATGTCCGTCCGTCTGTGACAATCAAAGTACTGCTCGAAAAAAGGAACCAATCCTTACGAAATTTTTGGGATAAGGAGCAGCTTATGTTGCACAATGCCTTTAACTCTTCCTGGGAAAAATGCGTCAAATCGGTCCACGTTTTGACATACCACCCATTGAATGGTACATTCCGTTTTGACATAAACACGTTCTAGAAGGCACAGTTACGCATTTTATTCTTTTTTTTCTAATTTTAACCTAAACCATTTCTAGAAAATATGTTCAAAAACAGTCTTATAAACTACAAAAACTTCTCTTGAAGGTTTTATAACACAGCTTCTCAAATGTGGAGGCTTTTCGGTACTCCCGGAGACCCGATTAGAGTTGAAAAATGCAAAACTTCTATAAAATCGGGGAATTAAGTTTTCGGCATTTGTGTGTGGGAATGTCTGCCTAATATGTAGGCGCAGGGCCTTGGTGGAGCCACAGAGTCAATACGGAGAAGAAGCCCGGTTCTATAAGTAATCTTAGTCGAAATTAACAAGAACCATTTACACAGTACATATGTATATCGATTGTATTTTACAAAATCCTCATGTGCGAAGCTTAGGTAATAAGAATTTGCTTACCTGACCATTATTTACTTTATATACATACAATGTACCTTACACTCGTATTCCAAATTTGGAACACAAAACTACGTCAGCACTGACGAGCCTCCATATATAGGTAGACGCATATACTTGTACGAGTATATACTCGTATAAGTACATATAAATAGTATGTACGAGTATACATATAGAAATGTCGCTGAACTTGTTAACACGACAGTTTGAACGCATATTGTTTACGTTAGAGATGGTCGTTTAATTTAGGGGAAATTAAAAAAGTTATTTATAAAACACAATAACTCAAGGAAAGCGTTAACATTTTCTTTACTGTATTCTGAAAACATTCATACAAGTTTTTGGGGCAAACCAGAAATCAGAAACTGTTTTGCAAATGTTTCGACTATACGAGAAAAAAGTTTTATACAAGATGTAAAACTGCGTTGATTGCCATAAAATTACTTTAACTTTACACTATTGTTGAACTGATGTGAACGATTTGAGTTCTAAATAGGTACTAATTTTATTTACAATAATTATAATTAGATCTAGCCGACTTTATACAATTAAATTCAGAGAACTGAACAGCTATTATTACACTACGAGTATATTAAATTTTCTGCAACAGGGAAGGATTTTTAAACCCCCAAACAAAAATATGTACACGGAAACAAAACCAAAATTTGTTTAGGTTTTGAGATACAAGCCAAATCGTCTTTTTTGATATGTTTGAATTGAAAGAAAATATTTATTGATTTATTAGAAATATATTTTATGAAGTGAATTTACAAAATATAGTAAAAAAGGTGACTAGGACAATTTGCATCTGCTGTAGATAAAAATGATAGTTAAACAATAAACTAAAATATTATAGCAGAAAAGAAAGGTGTACAAGAATTGGAACCGTACAATGATTTCAGCAAAAAATCTGATGTAAACATATATTGCTCCGAGGAATGATATATACACGCTAAAAAAAACCGGTCCGTAGTATATTGTCCCAAAAATGCTTGAAACATAGATACTTTAAATACATTGCACTTTGCCGAATTATAAGCGTTTATGTGCACTGGTATATTATGAGATATTATATTTTGGTATGATTTGGCCATTTTATGTGGGAGATACAAAAAGGGGCGTGGTGATAACGCCCATTTTTCACAGGGCTATAGGCACTTCAAAAGCGTTATAATGTTGTTGTATTTGCATGCAGTGGTACTCACACTACAAAAGCATTACACTGTACAATATTTCAAGTATTTTGATACACTAGTATAAATGTTATAAGATGTTAAAGATTCGAAAATGTAGTATAGAAGTAGTTATAGAATCAATATTTCACTACATTTTGTGGGGGAGGTACTAGAAGCAGTGGACCAATATAGCCCATCTTCGAACTTAGCCGAAGATAGAAAAAAACATTCCCACATACCACATTTGAAGTCTATTGGCTACTTCTTTCGAGAGTTATTGTGCGCAACAGCCAGCAGACAGATAGAGAGACAGACGGACGGACGGACATTGTTCATTCGACTTAAAATGACCCAAAACGGATATCCGCCGAACATACTTAGGGTCTCCTTCGATGTGTTACACTTTTGGTCCGTACCAAATACACCCTCGTATCACTAAAGGGGTAAAAAAGAGGTAAAAGAAGAGATTTGATAAAAAGAAGATTAGTGCGAATGATAGGTTACTAATCTAAACTTCTGCCACATTGTGAATCCGTAAATAAAAATGATTTTTAGGAAGCAAAGAAATATCCTCCTATAGGCTGGAGTATTGACATCCAGAGAGAATGTGACCAACAACAAGTAAGAAAGTTTCAGTCGGGTAAACCGACTAAGGTATACCCTCACTTTGTGAGTAATGTAATATGGAATATTAAACGAATTATTCTGTCAATTTGTATGGGAGGTACCAGCATGTTTTTAACAAATACACCTATTTTTCGCTGAATAGTAGATTCTTTAAATACATTACACTGCGCCGAATTATAAACGTTTTTTGCACTGGTATATTAACGTTATGAAATATTAAATTTTGGTATGATTTGGCCATTTTGTGTGGGAGGTACAAAAAGGGGCGTGGTGATAACGGCCATTTTTTACAGGGCTATAGGGACTTCAAAAGCGTTACACTGTGCAAAATGTTGTTGCATTTTCGTGCATTGGTAAGTACTCATGCTGTGAGCTCTTAACTTTTTGTGCAAAATGGTACCTTTGTGTGGGAGGTACAAAAAGGGGCGTGGAAATAGCGTCCATTTTTCACAGTGCAAAAGACACTATAAAAGCATAACACTGTAAAAAAATTCAAGTATTTTTATGCACTGGTATTAATGTTATAAGCTGTTATCTTTTGGTGCAAAATGCTACCTTTGTGTAAGAGGTACCAAAAGGGGCGTGAATATGACACCCATTTTTCACTGGACTGTAGGCACTATGAAAGCATTACACTGTACAAAATTTCAGGTATTTTTATGCACTGGTATTAATGTTATAAGCTGTTAACTTTTGGTGCAAAATGGTGCATTTGTGTGGGAGGTACCAAAAGGGGCGTAACAACATGGCCCATTTTTCTCGAGTTGATAGCGACTAATAAACTAATGCTATGTGTGCAATTTCAGAAGATTCGAATAAGTAGTATAGCAGTTATTAAAGATTCAATATTTCACAACATTTTAACACTTTGTGGGGGAGGTACTAGAAGGAGTGGACCAATATGGCCCATCTTCGAACTTAGCCGGAGATAGAAAAAAATATTACCACGTACCAAATTTAAATTAATCAATCGGTTACTCCGTTCGAGAGTTATCGTGCGCACCAGCCAGCAGACACACAGACAGACAGATAGACAGACAGACAGACAGACGGACGGACATTGCTCATTCGTCTTAAAATGAACCAAAACGAATATCCGCCGAACATACTTAGGGTCTTAGATCACTCCTTCGATGTGTTACACTTTTTTTCGTAGCAAATGTATTTTTCTTGCCAGCCTCAGGGTTAACAAGGCTCGTTTCACATTATTACGATGGGACTAATCATATCAAGTGTAGTTTCTGCAATGTCACTCTTTTTATACCCTCACTTTAGTGTGACCCTCGTTACACTAAAGTGATATACCCTCGTCACACTAAAGTGAGGGTATAAAAAGAGTGACATTGCAGAAACTACACTTTATATGATTAGTCCCATCGTAGTAATGTGAAACGAGCCTTGTTAACCCTGAGGCTGGCAAGAAAAATACTGTCCGATCTGCTAAGAGAGGGGCAGTATTTGAGACGAGATATTGCAAAGTTAACTCTTTTAGGGAAAGTTTTTGATCGGTCCATGTTGTCAATATCCTTAATGATATGCCCTCTCATGTGGACCAAAAAAGGGTGATGTTAGAGGATCTCGGTATGGAAGCCACAGGGAAACGTGCTTGGAACCATGCTATTTAGACTATATATAAATGATGTAGCTAATCGTAACATACATGGCAAATTGCTGATGTATGCTGATGAAATAAGCCTGTTTTACCCTTACAATCACGATGCAATACTAAAGGCTATAATAGAGCATGATGCCGATATTATTCTTTAATATGTAAGTACAAACAACATGGTTCTGAACGTGAAAAAGTAGTGCCTTCAATGTACTGATTGGTGGGAAAAATGTGTACGAGGGCCATACACTGCAGTATTTATGTCCCCATATGCAGGCAAATTTGGCATGGAACACACACATCCAACATATTAAGCTTAAAGTAGCTCCTGCGGTTGGAATTCTTCAGAAATTTAAACACAAATTTGATGAGAAACGGAACTTATAATTTATAACACCCTTATCAACAGCAACTTCAATTATTTTCCTGTAGCACACAGATATAAGAAAAGTACAGAGCTTCGAAGCTTACAAAGAATTCACAACAGAGCACTGAAAATTATCCATATTATCTCGTCTTCATGTATAAAACACTGAATCATATTCGCCATCATGTGATTGCATTTTCGAGAAACCAGTTCCCATTCAATAACTGGAAGAATTCCAATCTTATGGTGAAGTCGTTCGTGCAAAAAAATTTAAAATTGTTTCTACATTTTACATTGAAACCGCATTTTTAAGTTCGTTTGTAAAAATTATGCAGCCGTATGAATGGGTTTTGATTTCGTTTGTAAAATTATTACACTCCGCAAATGCGAAAATATCGCATTTTCCACACTCAGCCCAGTTCACGGTGTGTAGTGTTGCACCATCAAAAAAACAGACTTCAGAACCAAAGCTAAATGAATCAAATAAGAAATCAAACATGAACTCTATTGAAAATATTGTTGTATTCAATACTTCGGTTTACTTTTTTTTTAGATAATTTGGTATTATTGCCAACTCACCCCAATAATGTCCAAGTGGCGCTGGGATACTTATTTACTTGCTAATTAATAATCAATTGAAATAAATGAATAATTATAAAAAACGCTTACCACGAATGGCCTTAATGACACAAAGATTTTTCGTGCTATATAAGGGTTGTCTCTTGGTGGTCTGAGGCGAATGTAAGAGCAGCAGTTACACCTGCTATTTCAGCCGAGAAAATGCCTGAGTGATAGGTTAACTTATATTGGAAAACATAACACTTCTTAACCACAGAAAAGGATTTTCGAATACCATCAAAAGAGCAGTCTGTGAAAAGATTCAGATCCGATCGGATGATATCTGCAAGTGGATGGTATGAACGCATACCTGATTCGCAGAGTCCCTTTTTTAAATGCTCTAACTGACATCCAGGAGAAGGTCGGGTCCTCTAGAAGAGGGTTTAGGTGGAATTTTGATACTATATTCATCTAGGATATGTACTCGTAGTATATTATTAATAGAAAAAGGTTTGGTCTGGTCGCCGAATTCAATTCGGTATCAGAGATGATGTCTCCCCTTAGCGAGATAGTTCCAAAGAACGTCCTCAAGGTGGTGACATAACGTTTAACCTGCGCAGCCTTCCTATTTACGTTTTCGGAAATAGGCAAAAGAGAAATATAAGTCAAAATAAAATAATGTCAATGAAAGCCTTGCTTGGGATGTAGTGATTTCTGGATGCCTTAATCGGGAAGTGATCGCCGGCATCGGGTAACTCCAGACAAGTTGCGTGATCGGAGTCGCACATGGTGACGTCTAACGTTTGTAAGGGTGTGATGGGTATTACATCGTGTAGCAGAACCAGAACATTGCGGAGAAGTAGACTACGGTTGTTCGCAAAAGCATCCCACTACGCGAAGTGTATGAGGACCCCCAAAGGGTGTTATGGACATTGAAGTCGCCTTGAAGAATATGATGTCCTTCAGAATAATTATTGATACGAGCGATGAGTCCAAGCGAATGTCACATTCTTTATATATATATTCGTAATATGAATGCGAGTTCCATGATCAAGGTTACTGTCTGGAAAGGATTTTGCTCGAGTTACTTTCTTACAAAAATAACTATGCCCATTTTGGAGTAAGAATAGTCTTTAAAATATTGAAAAACCTGATATTGCGGTAAATTCAGTAATCTGAGTTTCCTTAAGTACAACAATGCTTATATAAAGACACAAGAATCTGCAGTGCGTATAAGTGTATTATTTATTATTATATTACACATTTTGTTTTTGTACTCAGGCTCAAGATCGTTATTGTTGTTTTCAGTATATGAAAACAACTTTGTAAAAAATTAAAGAAGAAGTAAGTGACATGTATTGGCGGCGGTTGTAATGGTTGGATAGACAGATCTGTTTCGGGAGTCACCAAACTCCCATTATCAATATTCTTATTACAACGATTACTTCAGTCGAAATTATTAAATATATACGCACAGCCAAGTACCATTAAATGAGAACTGTTTGCTAAAAGCGCATATCTTCAAAAATTATTATATTATATATTATTTTACATAAGTAAAAGATAATAAAATGAGAGCGGAAAGGGGGCTGAAAACGAGTTTAAGATTTAGATAAAAATTTAGGAGTAGTCTTCCTGAAGGTGTCAGCAGTATTTAGAACATTTAAATTAGGAAATTTCTTATATGCCTTACTACATGGAGACATAGCATCGTCCATGTCACTGTTATCGGGTTATGCGCATAAATGATTGGATGGAGAATTAGAGTTGGTGTATCAGAATTAGAGTTGGTGGTTGGTCAGATTTGGATATCAGAAGGGGAGTTGATTGTAGAAACTTCTTTAAATGTGTCGGTTGTGTTGATGAGAAGCGAATTATTACTCATGGATTGTTTATGGAGATTTGAAGGAGTCGAGTTGTTAAGAGGTATGATGTTCTGTTGAAAATTGTTCGATGTAAGACAATTGCTTACGGTGGTAGAAGTTGATTGAGTGATATTGTTGTTTGAATTTTGTGGTTTCGATGGTTTGACTGAATGAATCGAAGGCTGAGTAGTAGGTGGATATTTCTCGGAACTGTTATTGTTGTTATATAACGTTTTTGCATATGACAGTTTAGGTGTGTGCGCTTCTATGAGGTGAGAAGATGGGTCATTGTTGAAAATTCACCACGTTTCACGAGCTGTATATCATTAGTTGAGCTTGATTTTATTCACGGATTTGTGATCCAGATAACAGCCCGCTTGCTGTGATTTTCCGTGTGGCCTAATCGTTGACACTTCTTACATCTGAGGGGGGTTTGTAATATGTTCATTTACAAAAACGGTTCGTCATCCAGCTTTAAGTTGCTCGGGGGGATAAATATCATCGAAAGTTACCTTTTGTAACAACAATAGCACACAATATTAAATTATTTAAATGAAAATTGAGGGCAGGAGGCGAGGCCCAAGTTTAGAAAAATTGATCTTTCCCTCTGCGATAGTGTTTTTCAATTTAATTTTATTTCTACACCCTATACGAAATTGAGAATAGAAACTATCGTTTCCTAAAGCATTCTCTGTGTACTTTTCATAAAAATTCTTATTTTATCTCAAACAATTTTGCACGCTTACTTTGCGCGAAGGCACATTGATTTATATATCTATACCTCAGAATCGATCTAATTTATTAATTAATTTAATTTTTTGTGAAAAATGGTCCATATGTATATAATGATTAAAAATCGTCTTCAAATAACAAAGAAAAAATATTTTAAAAAAGGTGAACAAAGTAAGAAAAATGTTAACTAATAAAAATAATTTTCTTTTTGATATTTTGTGACGATTTTTAGAAATTATATAAAAATTCGGGCAAATCCGAAAAACTGTATATAAAAAATGTAAGAAAAATTACAGGCGTGTAATGGAATCATTATTTTGTGAACATTCTAATGATCTCACTATTGAAATGACACGTTCAGGCGGAAATATACATTATAGCATTATAAAATATACATTATTGCATTATAAAAAAATTCAGCAGAATATTGTCGTTTTAACGTGTTGAAATTGTTGTGTAACGTCCGCAACAGACTTCGTGGATGAACCGTGAAGTGTTTTATTCTAATAAGAGCTATTTTAATATCCTTAAATATTCCTCTTTCTTTAATGTATTTCGATTTTTCGGATTACTATGCAAACTTAGCTAAAAACATGCAAATTCAGGATAACCTGAAAACCTACTTCCATGTTTAACGTCCGCAACGGAACTTTTGCCGCGAATATCGCATTCATCAAAAGTATTTAGGTAGATATTTAAATGTAATTTTAAAGAACTCTGAAATAATTGTTTTTGCTGAAGGTTATATGAAAATATTGCATTCAGAACGCCAGATGGATGAACATTAGAAAAACAAAATTCGTACGAATGTAACGTCCGCAACCCAGGATTTACCCATATGTAACTCCAGACCCAAGATGTTATTATAATACATATACATAATACCTTCATTTTATTGCACATGACATTTTTAAATTCTCAATATTCGATTTGCATAATAAAGAAATTCCATAAAAATGTATACATTTCATACATTTTTTATTGTCTCTCCTGAAATACTACCTCTTTCGAATTATACCTTACAGTTAATCACCATGGATTACCTTCAATTCTGCAGCCGGAAAAATCTTTGAGGTGGAAAAGAAGCAAATAATGGAAATCTTTTCGTTGTAGTAAATTCCTTTATACTCGTAAATACAACGAAAGCTATCGGGTATGTTCTTGGAGGCATCTCACGTGATATGTCTCCAGATAGAGGTGTTCTACAAGTCGCTATCACGTCTGAAAACCGTATGGCTTGGCAGGCAAATCACATGTTTCGCATTATTTTAGCAGAAGTTCGAAGTTCTGCAGCTTTGGGGAAAATGAGTTCAGGTTTGAATATACGGTATATATACGATATACCTATTTCTCATTTTATTTCTGATCAGTAAGCATCTGACTGAGAGGAAAGCATCCTGAATCTTGAATTTGAAGGATATCCGTTCATATGTATATATAGCCTCCATGGAAGACCTATACAAGCTCATTTTACATCCCACTATTATGAAATTGTATAGAAAGAACTTCAGAAATCTTTAAACGAACAATACTAAATTTCAAGTAGATCGGTTCTGACTTAGCTAAAGCCGGACTATTTTCCTTCCAATTTGGCATTTAAATTGTAAAGAGACTGTATTTTACATTCTACCATTCTAACGAAATGTGGTTGACGCTCTTTTCTCGAACATAGAACGAACACTGCCGAAAATCTGTACAGGGGCCAAATGATGGCATTTGATATCTGGTACTTTATGGTCGAAATGTGGTACAGGGTGTTATGACTTAGTGCATTTGTTTGTAATGCCTCAGAAACAAAGAGATAGACCTATTGTCTATTATACCGATCGACAATGAATCACTTTTTGAGTAGATTTAGCCATATCCGTCTGTCTGTCGGTTCATATATTATTGTGATCAAAGGGCAGGTCGCAAATTTGAAGCGGTTTTTACGAAAATTGGTAAAGAGGTATTTCTTAGACTACGGACGACCCCTATTGAAAATGGGGAATTTCGGTTCATGCTTTTATGTAGCCCCATATAAGGTTCTCCACCGATTACCCACTTGACGCCCGAGAATTTAAGAATTTATGCTTTATTTTGGACCTAATCTTCCTTAGTAAAAGTAGAGCACATCGGTCCATGTTTTGGTATAACCGCCATATAAAGGTCCCCACCGATGTCACTTCTTGAAACTCTAGAAAACACATAGTTCAATTGATCCGGCTGCAATTTAAGAATTTATACTTTATATTGCACTTAATCGTTCTTATTGGAAATGGCGAATATCGCTCCATATTTTGATATTGCTCCCATATAAAGGGCCCTTACGATTAGAATTCTTGGCGTTCTAGGGGACGCCTTTCTTAAACCGTCTTGCGGAAATTTAAACCTTTCTACTTTATATTGAATTAAATCTTTTCTATTGAAAATAGAGTATATCGGTCCATGTTTTGATAAGTTAAGTATTTACCATATGTGCCTGGAAATTAGAAATGTTTTCTGTTTAACCTGCAACTGTAAATAGTAATAATGGTTATCCGTGCATTTTTTTTGGCAAACAATGGTATATCATATTTTGCTATTAAATAATATTTATAGCCACAGTATATACTTATACATACATCCACAATACAATATTTCTTCTTATTCTGTTTAATGGGATGATATGGGGTATCGTATAGTCGGCTTCTCCCGAATTTATCCGTTCCTTTCTGTTTTATAATTACTTATATTTTTCCGCTAAGAAATAATCGTTTAATTGTTTTTTTTAGATGTTTTTCAATATAAATAAATACGTGCTAATACCTAATCAAATTAAATTTGAATCAAGTGAAGTTGAAATTTGACCAAATCAGACTACTGTGGTTCTCTATGACCATTATCACATTTAAATTGATTTTTAAGCCACGTAGTTCTAAATCAATAATATTATATTCAAAAATATCAACAACGTCGGAAGTTACCTCTTCTACTTATAGGGATATTGACGTGTATCATTGAAAAGGGGAGGTGGGGTACTGAAGTAGCAGTTTTCGGGCTTGCAACGAGGGAGACACGCACAACCTTGAACAAACTGTCAGTGGGTTAAAATACTCGTAACAGACTGCCGCCTGTTTGCTCTTCGTCGTCTATGTCGATGTTTTGTGAAAGGATATTTTTGAAACTTGCTGACATCATTCCAAACCGACGGGCTTTCATTACAAAACAGACAAACAATCGGTGTACATTTCACTGATTACCCCAAACGGTGTCCCACACCAACCGACTGCGTCACACCACATGGTACCAGTGATTCCATTAAGGATCTGCGAAAAGTTGTACATAAAATTAAAGGCCACGCTTCTTGTCAGGCATAGGATTGTTTGGCCCCATTGTTCTTACTCACACCCACCAATTTGCACAATTTGTATACGGCAGGGTGTGAGTGGAAGAGGGCGACGAGACGTAATTGAGAGTGAAGGACACAATGCACAAATCGGTGTGTAAAGAGTTTGTATTTGTATTGTAGGGAGTATCGAAATGTTTAACTGGCAGTGGCATTGCAACTTTCTCATATCATCAAGGGACTAAAATATATGTAGTTTTGTTTTATGATACGTACTAATGCACAATGCGTTTAAACCAGTACGCATTACCGAAATAATTGCATAGCGTTACATTTTCAGTAAGGCATGTATCAGATTTTGCATTTAGTGAATAGGAAATATTTATTTTTGTATTATCCCGAACTTTCGCAATATTTTTCAAACCTAAATGGCGGATCTTATATAAATACATATATATGTACGGATTTTTCGTAAATTATGATTATGAAGGAGAATAGTAAAGGGTGGTTAAATTTTAACGGCCGATGTTGATTTTGAATAAGACACAAATTATTTAGGAAATTATTGTAATTTCTTTTTATTTTGATAATATTGGTATGGTTCAATTATGTATGGAACAAAATATCGGCCAAATGGCCGCCGCGACCTCTGGGGCACACCTCCATCCGATGGTCCTAATTTTCCTTTACCTTTTTTTCCATAACAAAGATAAACAATTAAAAAATTGCGTTTATTGTGTAGGTAATGGAAGTGAAGTTCCTTAGTTTTTTATTCGAATTTTATTCCTAAATAAATGTGTACTTTAGTACGAGATCAGTAAAACTTTTTATAATAAAATACGTAAGAGTTAAAAATGTAATCTTCGATTTTTTGAAAGAAATATATCAATTATTTCATCGATTTTGACTTCATCTTTGTATGTATAGACATCAAAGCCAGATAAGATAGCCTTTCTCCTTCCATTCTGTTCCGGAGATAAGTTTTTATTCTTCTTAACGTCGAGAAACTTCGCTCAGCAGATGCCGTTGTCACTGGTATTGTGGCCAGTATCTGCAATAGGGTAAAAACGCTTGGGAACATGTCCTCATCACAAACTGAAATAGCATCTAATGCATTTGATGGCTTATCATTCTTCTGCTTCCAATAATCAATCCATATACTTATTTCAGCTAAAACAGATTTTGCTGAATTTTTTAAATCGTTTTTGTAAAAAAGTGTGACTTCTTCGAAATCTTCCTTTATTAGATTTACAACTCGTATCGGAACGATATTAAACAGACTTGTAATTATAGCTTCATGTTCGGAAAATCCATTATTTAAATGTGATATTACTTCGTCCAGATATGGTATGGAATAATAGCCCTATACTTTTGAGTGCCTACTCTTCAAGGTAGTGCAGCTTCTATTCCAAAACTGCTTGCAAGTTGTGTGGATTCTTCAAACAGTTTATCAAACTCCGCATCTGAATTTCTACACGGGGCAAAATCGCCTTTTTTGATATGTTTGAATCGATAGTAAATATATTTATAACACAAATTTTTAAATATTATATATTTCTGAGAAAATAAATTGTATTTGAAAATCAATAAAATGCATTTGAAACGCATATATTAATATATTAGATCAAAATATATTTGCAAACTAAGTTTCTCAAATAAAAAATGTGTTTAAATACAAATAAAGTTATTGTTTAGGAATTTATCCAAATATATTTTATTTAAAAAAGATTTTCAAGACTTTTGCTTACTTTGTAGAATTTCAGTTTAAAATTTTCCTTAGTTTCGATAAGCAGCATTAACTTCTGTTTAAATCAATAATTTCAAATTTCTGAGTCATCATTTCTTGTCAATCCTCCCAAGTAATTTATTTTGATCCAAGATTTGAATTGGTAAAGAAATTTAACACAATTAACGTATTCTTATTAATTGCATTCTTAAGTGCAAATAAATATTTGTTTCGGAAATAATAGTCCCAAATAAAAACATATTGGGATGTAAACAAAGATTTGTTTAGAATAACATTTTCCCAAATATATACTTTTTGTGTGTGTACCCAATATTATATGTTTAGAGTGTACTCTAAACATATATATGTTTCAAGCCGAATATGTTTGGGACAATATACTACAGAAGCGATTTTTTTTCAGCGTGTACGCATGTCACTTAATTTAGTCGTTGCCAATTTTATGATTTCGTAAGCCTTTATTATATCTATGTGGGTTAATCGTTTGCAAATACCGTGATAAGTTCTGTGTAATGGCCAAAACCGTACTACTTATTACCACACCCAATATAAAGTCAAATTTACATACACGGTTGTGGAAACTCATTCTATCACTGCAACCTACATGTTAAAAAGGTAGATAGATAAGAAATCATAAATGTAATTTTAACTTAATTTTCGCCATATCTGGTTATCATAAATTTAAAGTCAACCAATATTACACCGGTCGACAAAAACAACATTTTTTCTTGGGTTTCTGTTTTAATGCATAGATTCTGATTCTAGACGTCAAAAAACGTCAAAATCTCCAATCTTAGCTTTTAAAGTTTGTTTTTGTAAATTTTACATCGATAAGAAAGTTTTAAAGTTAAAACCTTACTAAATTAGCTATAACTTTTTAAATTATGCATCGATTTCGGAATGGGCTCGTTTAATTCATGACCGGAAAGAGATTTGTTCATTTTTAGATTGTTTTATGGGAGTTTTATTTTAAAAATATTAAAATTTTATCAAAAAATCACATTTTTTTGCAATATTTTGTAATACTCGTATATCGTCGAAACCGCTGAACGGATGGAAAATGATATTATATGAAGTTGAAGGCTACTTAATAGTTAATTCTTTAAAACTTTCCTCAACCAAATCGGATAAATGGTTCTCGAGTTATGCCACTATGTATATGTGGTTCAACCACTAATTTCTTTCCATATCACAGCTTATCGCGAGAATTTAAAGAGACAACCCTTTAGGCTAAGAAAAAAGAGAGGTTGAACCACATATTATGGCATAACTAGAGAACCATTCATCCGAATTGGTTCAGGTAAGCTTTACAAACTTCAGAATTAAGTAGCCTTCAACTTTGCACAATACAATTTTCCACCCGTTCAGCGGTTTCGACGATATCTTACAAAGTATTGCAAAAAATCATATTTTTTGAGAAAATTTTAATAATTTTTAAATAAAAGCCTCATAAAAACATCTAGAAACGCATAATTGTCATATTTTTGTGATTTTATCGTAAACTCTGAAAGGTTATGAATAGATTGAGACCATTCCGAAGAAAACCATGCACTTTTCTTATTTTTAGTTGTTATTACTTTTACTGTTACCATTGGATAGCGCCCCCCTCCCCCCTCTGGATACGTCCCTGGTGTTTTCACATCTCCTTCAGATCCGATTTGCTGAAATTTGCGCACAATTCTCCCGATTGTGGACAAATTTGGTCGATTATGCTGATCAAAAAAAAAAACATCATAATATCTCGTGACACTATGTTGCATAGGGCTTGAAAACTTAATCGTGTATAGTACGTTATAAATTATATAACGTACATAGGTTCAATTAAAACAAGTAAAGACGGGTTAAGTTCGACCATGTCGTATATTATATACCCTCCACCAGGATCGAATTTGAATGGTTTCGGGTACAAATTAACTCATTATACCAAATTTCAGCCCAATTCGTTGAAGTTTTTGTGGCGTTACGCAGTCAAATCTAGAGGGACCTTTGTATGGGGGCTATATCAAAACATGGACCTATGACTACCGTTGTTCGTGTGAACGATTCCACGAATAAATGAACCCTAGTTTCCAATTTTCAGCCCGATCAGTTGACATTTGAGGTCTCTATGGCGTTAAGATGCCAAATCGGACAGATGCTATATATGGGGGCTATTTCAAAATATGGACCTATATTGCCCAATTGCAATCCCAAGTTACCTGCAGCTATAAGAAGAATATGTACCAAATATCAGTCATCTAGCCCAAATATTGTACACTGTAGCGTGATTACAACAGACGGACATGGCTATATCGTCCTAGAATTTTACGACGATTAAGAATGTAGGTAGTTTATGAGGTACGTACATTCTAGGTCGGTTTCCAAATTTCTTACTTGATCGACTCACTAAAGAGGGAAAAGTTTCGCATACATATCTACCAAAATGTGCAAAATATGCTAAATGTTTGTTGAAACGGATTTTGTTTTAAATGGTAAACGAATTCCATAAATACTGTCCAACGCAATGAAATTTGTAATACGTTAGGTTAAGAGTGGCAGCCTGTATAACAGAGTCGCTTAGACTATAGTCCATTGTATTATAACAGGGACCTAAGGGAAACATAAGTTATCACTCGCTCCTCCCGTTTAACTAGTTTGATTGCTTTAAAAAGGTCAGAAGTTGGCGGATTCCAACATGATCCAAGTTAGCAAACTTCCCAAAGAAGTTAGGGACTAAGGTTGCATGTCTCCTTCTATAGAGAAGACGGGGTACAGGCACAGAAGGTGTTCTATTGATTCTTCCTCATCTTCTGTAAAAGTCATTATGCAGGACCTTCAATCTATCTGTGGTAACCCATGACAGATATGCATATGTGTTGAATACTAAAACAAAATGTATAGAAATGCAACACTCCATACGACGAGATAATTCATTGGAGGTCCATATTTGATTGCGATTCTATTATACCAAAGTTATCTCAAAATGGTACATTTTCAATAATACTTTGCGGAACTATCGCAATAGATATATTTAACCTACAACTTATGTGGGTTACTATGATAAATGTTCTTTTGAGCACAATTGGCTGTATTAAAAAAACTGATTTTTCAATACAAAAACGGTTTAGAAACTTCTATAAGTATTTATAATAAGATCCAATACATTTGCTACAAATTTCATCAACGCTTGATTTTTGAATTAATTTTACTGCCAATAAGTGCTTCAGGCCAAATGCAGTACATCAAGATCAATACAACATTTGAGGGAGTGCACAGCGCCGAAACAGATTGAGTGTCTGCGGACTAGCCCGAGGGGTACATTAACTCTAAAAACTAACATAGTCGTACACTTTTTGGGTATTGGTATAACAGCGTGATTTTTGTTATTTCTTAATGGAATACATGACAGAGTTTACGAAACAAACAGCTGCACATTCGTAATTACAATATCCAATCAATATGCAACAGATTTATTCGCAAAAGCTTATGGGGTGTACTTGATAGGTCTTTGATTTGACGTACGAGTATAAAACTATTATTTCGATTTTTCTTCCAGTGTCATCGAATTCGAACAAATCTCTGCATTGCGGACAACTGTGGAAAGCGAACAAAAAACTCCCACTCTCACTGATTTCTTCAACTGTTGATGGCTGCTACTAAAATAATTGATGCGCCTCGCAATGGCCACGAAATGGCACCCTTGAATACGAGGGCCCGCGGTGACGGCTCACATGGAGTTACGATTGTCTTGACGGCGCCTCAGAGGAATTCCTTGAGTTCGGTGGAGATCCCCGGTGAACCAGAGCGGGCAGCATGGTCTGGCAAAATGCAATTCTTCCTCAGTATTATTGGCTACTCGGTGGGCCTGGGAAATATCTGGCGGTTTCCCTATCTATGCCAACAAAACGGTGGAGGTAAGTTACTTTTTACTATGACGCCGGACTAATGCCGCAGATTTAAAACCAATCAAATGCTCGTTGCAGCAATAAGTCTTTATATGTCTTTAATGTTTTGATTTATTGAAGACCAACAAAAGTTCGTTGGCAACCTGTGTAGCTTTAGATATTTTTAATTTCCAATTTTGGGTGTTTTTTTGCACTCCTCTACCCTACAAAATGTTGTATACTTATCACCCGCCTAATTTGCCAATATACATATATTCCATGTGCGGCGACATAGGCTTTTTAGTTGCCCCCCTCTGCCTCAACAACGTATCTTCTAACGTGCACAAGCAGTCATTAATTATTTACTTGGGTTTATTCCATACTCAGTGAGGGTTCTGTATTTTATATTTACTCTTTGTATTTGTTGTTGTAGGGTCTGAATTGGAAACGCATCGAATGACGGTGACAAAAAGCTAAAAAAAACCAGCAGAGCTAAGCAATTTACAATAGGCAGAATCGTACATACTTAGACATATGCATGTGTACAGTGAAATGAAAAAGGTTTAGAGCAGTGAAAAAATATGTTCTCTTATCCAATAATTAAATCCCCTAGTATTAAGTAAATCATCCTCATTTTTAGTTTGATGTTTGATTGTTTTAAATATTAGCACAGCTTTTGATAATTCTTTGGTGTAGCAACAAATGAGTGCTCTTTGTCAAATTTTTATTCGCCGATTTGTGAAACTTAACCCCAGGTCTTCAAGAACAAATGCCTGAGGTGCATCCAACAAATCTTTTGGCCAGTATACATCAGAAATGAGGAATTACTACATAAATGTAATATGTAACCCACAATAGCGACAAAGCTAAACATTTCTTCCAATGGAACCCAGATGATAGCAGAAACATAGGTCACCCACGCATAACATGGAACAGGTTAGTAGATGTAGGACTGTCAGCCCCAGACAAAAAGTTTTACCAACTACAGAACTGGATTTAAGAATTTTCTAAAGTCTTTGCAAGCTTTGAATTCGTAATATCTTAATCCAAATTGTACAAATGTAACAGTCTATTTAGGTTATCTGTTGTTGCTATATGCTTCACATGGAGAACGACGCTCTTAAGTATTAGGTATAAATAAAAAATACCTAAGAATTCCTGAAACTGTTTTTGTTATGACCAAAGATTTCCCAGCTCAAACGAAAGTTCAGAATAAAAATAGTAAGGAATGACAAAAGTCCGGCGGAGCCGACTACACATCTTGATAGAGCAGAATAAGCACGCATATACTTGATATAAATGTGAAAGGATTACCTTGAAACTTGAACTATCAGCCAATGGATCAATAAATCAGTTTTTTTAAATTGCACGAAAATCGTTTAGAAAATGTAGCTTTGCCAATCCTTACGTGCATAACCGGAATTGTTATATCTAAATCTAAATCTTAAAAGGGGTCTGTAAAATACAGCTTACACAGCCCTTAAAAGCCAAATCGGAAGGAGTATATATATGGGGACTATATCTAAATCTAATTCGATTTCCAGAAAATGTAGTAGACTTCATAAATGGCTGAAGAGCCATGCCTCTGACAATTTCTAACTCGATCTAATGTAAAATACAGCATCATAGCACTTTGATGTCATATCGGAAGGAACCACGTATATGATAGTGGCTATATCTAAATCCGAACCGATTTCCACCACAAATAGTAGTCTTTATTAATAGACGAGCTGGTGTAAAATACACCTTCTATATCCCTTAGACGTCAAATCGGATGGGACATATATATGGGCCCTGCGCCAATATTAATGGGTAGCTAAATCAACTCAGAAAGTGATTCCAAGTCCTTCTCTTCTCCTTCATAATGCATAAACTCATAATACCCTGTAGGGTATAAATATCATTTAGTGGACTAATATTGTTTACATTGAAAAGACAATTTTAATATTTCTGTTTACATTTTCGATTAAATTAGGTCTTCCCCAAAGGTCAGGCACTGGCTTTAGTCTTTCATGTGAAAAACTGTCAGCGGAACTCGCGCCTAATATTTATTCTGGAAATACTTAACAAATCACATGACGTACCTACATATTATTCCTCGAAATTAAATTATTACTCTTCGGCGCTTTTTTTAAAAAAATATTGAGTATGCCAAAATTTTTGTATCCACTATATTAGCGTGCATACAATTATCACTATGTACACACACACAGTAGGGGTATTTTTATTTCGTTACTCCTCTGGTGTACTATCTCTTGTTTATGTCTGTAAGTTGATCACATACATTAGAGTGGTTTCAATTTAGGGAACGAAAAATAGTTACATATGTAGAAACTGGAAGGTGATCCTAACAATTTGTTTTATAAGCTTAATATCTTTCCTTCCTGAGGAGCTAGGAGTGAACTATTTGTGTACGCAAATCCCTTAAAGTACGTGTTTAAACATATATCACTATTTAATGCTTGTATTCATTCTATCTTATATCACAATCCCAATGTCGCAAGAAAAATGTTTCACATTTATGGGCACAATTTTTCTGTGAACAGGTGATTTGTCATCAAAAGAGTGTGCCTCAAAATGCATCATCTATGGAACCAACTTCCCCAATATATCTTCAATCCTCCACTTAAAAATGTCTATAAGTTCTCCTTAATTTTTTTTAAATTTACGGTTTTTGTGATATAACTCACTTGATTGGAACCACATGTCCTCCAAGTCCATATCATCCAATTGGGGCCAAAAATATTCGGTTATCGTTGAACGGTAGCGATTCCCATTCACACTGACTCCGAATTTCGGTAGTAAATTTTAATAATTTCGACTCGTTGTTGGCTCGTATATCTTTCCATCATGAAATGGCAAACCTTACTGAAGAGAAATGTCAAAAGAGCGGCAAAAAATATGGCGTCGTTTGCTGTCCCTGTCGGTCTACTTTTGTAGCGTCCCTGTTGAAAAAAATATATATAAATGGGCATTTCCCTAGGCTACGCAAAAAAATGCCTTAAAATTTTGCAACTCTTTCTTGAGTATTTTTTTAGCAATGTACTCAAAGTATCTGCGCCATATTTACGCATTATGTAAATAAAAAAATTTTACAATCTTGGCATGAAATTTCCCTTAGACCTTGTCGATCTTCGTACGTAAAAAAATTTGATAAATATTGTATAATATTGACATTAATAGACATATTTTAATAACACTTTTTCTGTCCGGAACTCAACAAAAATCTAAATATCTCGAAAATTTTGAATTTTTAGAGTAAATGGTAAACAAATACTTAAGAAACATTACCTCTAGTATATGCAAGCACACACTAAAAAAAGCGTACTGAAAATCAATGAATTTTTCGTAAAGTTTAAGATTTCGGCAATGATTTCGAGCCAAAACAATCGCACATAAAGCACATTTGTGCGTATGGCGCGTGCTTATTTTTAGTAAAATATCATATAATTTAAAACATTATCGTAATAAAATTTAAAATGTTTGTCCTTGATATAAGAATATACTGGTAATTATTTAAATACAGTTTTTTTAAATATGTATGGAAAATTCGTTACATTATATTGATTATAATGTTACTCTTTTAAATGAATCATTTTCTTTGAAATCATTTACTATTCATAGAAAATTCAAAAACACAACACTTTATCTTTCTAAATAAATATTTTATTTGTTATATTTTATATTGGAAAATACAAAAAAAATTAATACATATTAAGGATAACCTTGAACATTTTATAATTTAAAACAATATGTAATTGTATAAAGACAAATCGGCCAACACACTATGAAGTTTGACTTTTATTCGAATATTGTATTGTTATGTATCGATTCTATAGCGGGATTCGTTTATCTATTTGTTGTCCATGAACAATTTTTATCGGAACCGACCTTAATGATGTTTAACCTAGAATTTGGCTGGAATTTAAATAGAAACTATATAAAACAAATATTATATTATTATATCATATAGTTTGGATGCTCACTCATTTCCTGCAATTTGTAAATTTTTAATTCCCCACTGCATTTTTCATATATCCAAATAAAGTTCAATTGCGCGAACTAAAATAAAAATAATTTGAATAGAAATCAAACAGAATGATTTATATACGATAAAGTATTAAAATAAATTTTATCATATAACTGTCACAAAATGTTGAAAGATATTAAAATCTTTGGAATATACTTACTTACACTGAAATATTTAGTCACTCTTCTACGACACAAATTCTCATAATAGATCCATACAAAATTTGCTGTACTAAAAGTGAAAAAAAATATTTATGTAAGATATTATTAATAATAGAAACTGATTGTTTTGAAAGTGGCGAAAGTGACATTTTTCATATCAATCGTGACTTAGATTTTAAAATCTTAAGTTTTGTTAACAAACAAAACTACAAAAACTTATTAAAAAATACTTCTGTAAAACAAAAGCTAATGCTGCTTATGACATTCTTAAAACTGGTGTTAGATTAGCAAATCTGTACGAATCCTAGATTAAGAGGCCTAATCTAACAGCAGGTTTAATTATGAAGTACTTATGAAGCAATTATGAACACGAAATCAAGGAAAAATTTACAGCCTGTTTCTGTAACTTAAAATTTTGCTTTCGTTCGCTTGCCAGACGACAAACAGCTGATTTGGGTTTCACTAACTACCATCACAACTGCAAGTCGCACGATAATGAACTCGTACGAAAACGTAATCATTTCAGTGTAAATTTTGGTTTCTCTATCTCTCTTTGCTGTCATCTGGGCGAACACAAGTGTCAGATCGAGTCACTTTATTTTATTTGTCGACTGATAGGAACAATGCAATAAAAACGTTAATAAAACCAAAAAAAAAGTAGATATAAATATAATTATGGTAAAAACAATTAAAAAATAATAAAATTGTATACATATGTTTACATTTTTAAGCATAAAGAAGTCAACATTGGCAGCTCGCTAAGATGGAAAAATTCATCAGTGCACAATGAGAGAGACGTGAGGGAGAGAGAGAGAAAGAAATGAGTGTTGGATCAGCTCAGCTGAACCACCCAGGGTTGATTTTTGGCCACCACTAGAGTAAAGGATACAGAGTTGTATTTTCTAAGGTCGACCATACAAAAACGTGTGCTTTTTTAGACTGGAAGTTGTGAAATTATTGACCTGGCAATTACATTATTTGCCAATTGGTAAATTGTTAACGTCATTGACGTAAAGCCAGGCGAACGAACGAACGAACCTTAGAGAAACCAAATTCCAGACGAAAGTGAGTGATTGGTTTTCGTTCGCAGAGACTTTCGTTAGAAATACAGAAACAGGCCGTTAAACTAAAATAAAAAAAAAGGAAAAAAACTTTTTAAATAAATTATATTTGGAAAACTTTTCGTCAGTTCGCAAATATATTTTGTTCTAATACATTAATATATGCGTTCCAAATTAAATTTCTTGATTTTCAAATAGAATATATTTGTTCAGAAATACATAATACTTATATTATTTCCAAATCTATTTCCTTTCAATTCAAACATTCCCATGTAGGTGTATGCTCACTTACTTTTGGCAAGTTATAAATGGCATTCAGCACTGCATTTTTCATATATCCATCACACTTATCTTCAAATATTGCGTGATCTAAAATTAAAATAATTAAATTTTTTCTGAAAATAAATCAAATAAAATTATATATAAACAAAAAAAATGCAAATAAATTTTATCATATCAAAATTGGAAAACGCTGAAAACTAAGAGAAATATTTCAACCGTTCATATATTACGTTGAAATATTTTGTAAAATTTGCCACTCTTCTCACAAAAGACCCATTCTAAAATTGTTTTACTAAAAAAATTAAAAAAGATAGTTATATGTATAACATATTATTAATAATAAATTTCTATATTGCCACAAATAATTTTACATTTCTGCATTATGCGCTGGTATTTTTAATAAATAAATACTTTCAATTAAAATGTGTTTTGTTAATTTTGTAATTGCCAATAAGATGTTTATTTCAGGATAATAATATTATTTTTCACGTACCTAAACTAAAATTGTTCCCATTGTCTCTTTTAGTATAACCAAATCTATTACTCACATTTTTGTCATCCATTTGGCACAAATCTCTTCACAGGACTTACAAACAAGATCTCCTTCAAAAACGCATGTACATCGCCATAAATAACATACAGCAAAAATAACTATGACACACGCACTCCCTTATCACAGAGATCGATGGTGACGCCGACGGCATAACCACATGCATACTAAACCTCTGCATCAAGACATTCATTTCTTCGTCTACAGTAGTGTACACTACTTCACTGCACACTGAAACATTGTATATTTTACTCGATTGACACCACCATAGAATGATCGGAAAAAAAAAACAACAAACACTTCACACTGTTTGATGTTCACAATCTAGTCGTGTACTCTGCTCGTTCGGTTGTTGTATTCTTTATACTCGTTTCAATTCGTCAAACGATGAGTATAATGAAGCGAGTACAGTGCTGTTTTCTATTTCTTCAGTATGTACACTAGTGTATTTACCCCTCAAAATCAATAAATGTCTAAGGTGGTCCGCCGCTCTTTGTTGCGTCTCTCTTTGCAATGACAATGAGTACAGTAGTGCAGTGTACACTGAAATCGAGTATTTCAGTTTTTGTGTACAGTACTTGAATGAGTATACTTCTTCATTGTCGTGTTACTTATTTGTTTTGAAACCTGTTTGGCGGTTACTGTTCTCTTCACTCATTCATTTGTTTTGTCAAAATAGAGTGTGTGGCAGTAAGTATTTGATAAACAACTGAATGTCTTGAAAGGCCATTCAAGACATTCATTGCAGAGGTTTAATGCATACACACATGTACACGACGGTTTCATTTGTTGTTGTTGCTATGCTTTAGCAAAAATAACTATTAACAGCCCATATTAAAATTATTTTCGGTGCAATATGCACGTATGTATGCACGTATACTTACATATTCACAGCAATCAAATTTTTTCACAATCCGCGTCCTGAAAAGAGACAGCCGTTTCCTTCCATCGCTTGTAAATAACTGACGATTTAAAAGAAAACGAACAACAGAACTGTTCTCTATTTTCTCTTCTAGCATCCCGTAACAATTATTGATTCACACATTACCAAACAAAACTGATTCTCCGAGCGAGAGAGGGAGGGAGAGATTGTATAATTCTCTCGTATGTATTCTTAAAAATAATGACAATAGTCATAACATTTATTACCAAGACAGCCTTTCCTTTAAGGGGAGCATAGCCCTAAATTTATTACTCAAATATCTCATACTGATAATTAAGTCCGATTCGGCATTAAAACTATGACATGTATACGTCGTAGTGTTAATGTAGAAAATCCTTAAAAGTATTGAAATCTTACTTAAAATAGTGCGGATTGTCACAAAAATAATGATTTTTTTCTTTAATTTAAATGCGTACATTTAAAGAAGCGCGTATACAAAACTAATGATTAGATAGACAATAATTCAAATTCAAAAAACTTTATATTAAGGAAAATTTCGTAAAAACGTGTACATTTTCATTATTTTAATGAAAATTGTCATTGAATTGTTGCCGAGGTAGCATTCTTAATATAAGAATGTGTCATCATTAGTTTTATTACTATTTTTTTTTCAGTGCAAAGTTAGGTATTATTTATACGAGGAGTTTCGTTGAAATTTATAAATCACTCCATATACCTAAGAATCGTGTTTTTTTTCGTGCCGTCCGTCACGCCGTCCATTTGTCGATTTTTATGCGAACTAAAAATGTTTTCAAAATTCTATAAATTCAGTGCTATTAAGCTCGATAGACTCTACAAATTAGCTAATAACAATAATATTCCTAAGATAAATATCAAGGAAGTTATGGGGAAAAAACCTATGAAATTCCTGCCGTCCGCAACGCCTGAAATGCTCAAATATATATACTCGTATATCGTTACTACCAGAAAACTATAGTTCTGAAACAATGGTTGCTGTGACCATATTCAAACCAGGGAAAGTGGCTTTAGCGAAAGCAAATATTGAAATATATTTTTTGCGAATGCGAATAATATTTATTAGGTTTTTGCGAATGCGAATAGTGAAATATGCATTTTTGCGAAAGCGAATCCGGATGCGAAAGCGAATAATAATTTTTTGTTTTTGCAATTACGAAGTGAATATTCAAAAAATGATTTACGGAGGCGAACAACTTAGATTGATTCCAACATTCTATTAAGTCTTTTAAATTCAATTTATGTATTGCAGTTGGGTAATTCTGAAGCAAATGTTTCAAAAAAAACACACATTTTGCACCGTTTGAATATTTTGGCGTTTTTAGTTTTTCAGAATTCAGTTTTGTGGCACAGAGACTGTAGAGCTCTTCTTCGTCAACACCGCGAAAATGAGTCATTTTTGTCCATAAATTGTTAATAACCCGAATATAGCGACACCTGTCAGATAGGTTTTGGTTAAGGTTAGGGCACCCATATGAGGTGTATATTAAACTGCTCAGCCATCTCGTTAAGAGATCTGCGGCAGTCGAGGGCTGTTTGTGAATTTAGGGATGTTGCCTCCAGAGAATTGATGGCAGCCTGGCTGTCCGAGTAAATGACAACGCCAGTGTTGGTTACTATGTTGCGACTCAGCCACTTGGCGACTTCCCATATTGCCGTTATTTCGGCTTGATAGACACTGCAGGTATCTGGTAGTCTGTGAGCTATATCCGAACTATGTTCTTCACAGTGTACTCCGAAGCCAACCTTTCCATCGAGCTTCGAACCATCCGTGTAAAAGTGGAGATGGTTGCTATTACCAGGTATTCTCCCAACCCATTCATCTCTGGCGGGAATCATAGTGATGTAATTTCTCTCGAAGGTGCACACAGTTGGTATATAGTCCACTCGGTCGGTTACCAGAGCACTACACTTTGATATCTACATGTGACCATAGTTCTTGTACCTCCACATTGATAGGCGGTTTAGTCTTATTACCGCTTTGGTTGCAATTTCTCTCGCCACAATATTAGTCGGCAGTATAAGGAGTAAGGCTTGTAGAGACTCGGTCGCTGTAGTCCTTAAGGCTCCGCTTATGCTCAGACATGCGGTTCTCTGAACCTTTGATAGTAGGTTGGTGATAGTTAGTTTGTCAGTTGCCGTCCACCATACCACAATGCCGTATAACAGTATTGGACGAACTACTGCTATATTTATCCAGTGGACGATTTTAGGAGAGAGGCCCCACCGCGACCCTACAGCCTTTTTGCAGGAATATACGGCGACGTTGGCCTTCCTTACACGTTCCAATACGTTAAGTCTAAATAACAGTTTTCTATCTAGAATTATTCCTACAAATTTTGCACTTTCAGAAAAGATTAGATCTGTTCCATTTATCCGAGTAGGGTCCACATGTGGGACTTTATTCATCCTAGAGAACCAATTCTGCCAATTATGTGTTTGGGTTTACGCCCAAACCGCAGCTTCTGGCCCATCTAGCCAATTTGTTCAGAGCCACATGTAGGATGTCTCTGAAGACGTTTACGAATTTGCCACTCACTGCGATTGCCACGTCGTCCACATATGCCACGACCTTGCAGCTACAGCGTTCTAGATCTAGCAGGATTTCATTCACCGCTAGGTTCCAAACTAGTGGAGACAGTACTCCTCTTTGTGGGGTCCCTCTGTTTACAAACCTTCTTAGAGTTGTGGACCCAAGACATGCTGTCATGCGTCTTCTGTTGAATAGACTTTGAATTAGTCTAATCAAACTAGAGTTAACTTTTAGATATGACAGTGCCGCAATTACTGCATCTGAGTGAATGTTGTTAAAAGCCCCTTCTATGCCAAGAAATGCCACCATGGTGAATTCCATGAAATGCAGGGACGATTCGATAGTGCTCACAAGTTGTAAGCGTGTTGGTTCACTGACAGGAGTTTTGTATCCAGGTTTTCCCTAATGAAATAATCTAAAAGTCTTTCCAGACCTTTCAATAGAAAGGAGGATAGGCTAATTGGTCTGAAGTCTTTCGGCCTAGTGTGTGATATCTTCCCCGCTTTAGGTATGAATACCACTTTGGTATCCCTCCATCGATTCGGGATGTATGAAAGCCTACATAAATTTTCTCCAGCCAGGGGATAATGTACTTTAACATTTTCTGAATTTCTACTGGAGTGATTCCGTCTGGTCCAGGTGACTTGAAGGGCTCGAAGCTGTTAATAACCCAGCTTATTCTGGAGCTCTCAGTCAACAAGCTAGCAACGCTCGCAGTCCACTCGTATTCTTGTTGGTCTTGCTGATCATCGGGTTCTGTTGGTGAGTTCCCCGGGAAATGATTGTCGAGCAGTACATTCCTGTTTTTTGTCCAGTTATTTGCCTCATCCTGCAAGTAACCCACTGTACAGGTTGAAGCTGATAGTATTTTCCTCAGGCTTGCGGCGTCGGAGACCTTTTCCACTTCGCCACAGAAGGTATACCAAGAGCGTCTTTGCGCCTTCCTAAGCTCCTTCTTACAGATCTTGAGTTGCTCTTAAGAGGCATCCCACACATTAGCGACCCCAGTAGATTTAGCCATGCTGAATAGCTTCTTGCAGGTCTTTTTCAACTTGGTAATAAAAATATAGGCCCTTATTCATAAAAATTTAATGAAGGTTTGAAGAACGCTTTAACACTGCTAATCATAATGCCGTAATGTTTAAGAATAAGATCAATCGGTCAAGCAGCTTGGAAGTTACCCTATTCCAAGTAATGAATCAAAAATTCTTTGTATATAAAAATATACAAGAACAATACTTATATTTACTCGAAAAAATTGGTATATCCTACCTACGAAATACTAAATTGATACTTGCCAGGATATTCATGTATTAAGGAAGTTTTCTATATTATGACCTTCTGTTACCACATGAAAAAACATATTTTATTAAACTGTTCTGAAGAGAAGTAGCAGAGGTTTTTATTGGTATTAATATCTTCAACATATGTTAAACGGTTAGAAAGATATAACAAATTTAACAATTGTTAATTTTGATAAAAATCCTCATGATATGTAATTTTGGAGCTCTGTACCACGAAAACTACAACCAATTTTGAAAAACTAAAATATCCATACACACCAGGAGAGTTATTGTTGCTAAATTTTTGTTAAAATTAAAGTGGACGCATACAGTTTTTTTTGAGTGAGAAGCGGATACTGAAAAATATTTTTGCGAAATCGAATGCGAATATTACGAAGTTGGTTTGTGCGAATGCGAATATTCCAAAGTCTGTTTTTGCGAATGCGAATGTTGAACATGAAGCAAATAATTCGATTTCGCATATGCGAATGCGAATATTCGTTACATCCCTGATTCAAACTTTTATTTTGTATAGTTCGTGTTTAACGTGTTTTTGCGAATTTTGTTGTACATCATTATAATCCTTTTTATAACCTATGCCACTGTTGTACAGGGTATTATAAGATAGTTTCGTGTAAGATGTTTCTAACACCTAAAAATATTGAAGTATACCTTTTAGTATAGCGATCGAATCTAGCTGATTTGGATATAGCCCCCATATATCGACCATACTTGGCCTAAGGTATTCTCAGTCATGAATAGTGTGTTCTAAAGTGATCTTCTTAAATTTTATTTTTTATTTCCAACCTAACTTTCGCTTAATTGTTAATATTATTCAAATCAGCTCATCGAAATTATGTGATGCTAGTTGGTTTCATTCATATTTATTTTTATCTTTTTTCTTTATACAAAATCCTTCGTCCGGTTGTTTGTAACGCATGATGACCGGAACAATTAAAGCGAATGAGCTAAAAATTGCACAAGAAGGGCAGTTCGAGGTGTAGTTTGTGTTTTAAAATTATTTTAACTGCGTTGGAATTATTTACTATATAGTAAAGTATTTTGCAAAATTCGCATTTCCAGAACAAGCTGACTGAAATGTAAAATGTACCCGTGTGGTACGTTCTGAAAATAATTTGAAAGTCCGATTCTACCTGGTAAATAGATCTGGAGTGGACTTATATCAATTCTTATTGTATTTTTTTCCCGAAACTCGGAATGTATGAATTTGTTAATGAAATTTCAATAAATATCAACCAATACACCTGAAACAGGATGAAAATTCATTTCATTCCAAAGTACCCGTATGCTTAGATTTAGCGTGTTTTTAGGTTTAGTTAGGATGGGAACCGAGTTTTCCAGCTCGAAATCAAACAAAGTTATCAATAGTACGAATGGTGGTACCGTAAAGATCTGTTAAACGTTGCAGAGTATATCCAGACGTCGTTTACTCAATGCGGGACAGTAGCAAACCAGGTGCTGAATGCTCTCAACTCCTTCCTCATCTTCCGATCAGGCAGTATCCCGTCACAACTGACACTAACGTAGACAGTCTTTTATTTTAGTGCGAGGAGATATTTAGACCTTCTCTGGTCATATTTTGGCCAGATTTGTCTAGCTAACCTACAAGTGCCGATTTCAGCCCATCTTTCGTTGGAATGCCAGATTTCCTCTTGCCTAAGCCAAATCTATTCTCTGATAGTCAGGCTGATATCAAATCCCTGGACTTTATATTCCTGAATTCAAAAACAGCCCTTGATTGTCGCAGATCTCACCTGATATGGGTGCACGGTGTGATTTTTTGTAATTTTAGGATGCCAAAATTAATAAATTTCGAAAGGGAAGTGCTATAATGACAAAAGTTGGTACGAATACTTCGGAGGGTCATATTATATATAAAATAAAAATGGGCGTTGTCCGGCCGCTTTTACGTATACCTCCATTCGACAGTAAAATGTTGTATGAGAAACCTGTCTACGAGTATATTGATAATGATACATTATTATAGTTTAATATTTGAACATCCTAGATGTTATTCATGAGGACAAAAATGTCCAAATAAATATTGAGAATTGATAAGGGTTAAAAACGGACCCTTACTACTACTTGGCACTCGTAGGACATAGAAATGTTCTTCATTTTGTTTTGAAGAAATTGTATACATATATGTTATTTGTTGATTAAAACCAATAGTGGACGTCACCCGCATATTTTAACCCACATAATTCCCCCCAACATATGTTTGAACATTCCCGAAGGGATTACAATTTCCATATTACAGAAATTTAAGCCAAGACATACGAGGTATGTTCAAAAATATCGCGAATTTTGCATTTTTTTAAAAAGTATTAATTTATTCATGAATATCTATTTTGTCCCCTTCAAAGTAATTCCCCTCGGATATAATACACTTCTGTCATTTTTTGTGATTTTATTCAGCTCCTCCTTTGATGCCGTCTTTATCTCCTCAATCGTGGCGTAGCGTCGTCCTTTCATGGGCCTTTTCAGTTTTGGGAACAAAAAATAGTCACAGGGGGCTAGGTCAGGGAAATACGGTGGCTGCGGCACTACTACTGTGTTGTTTTTGGCCAAATAATCGCGCACAAGCAACGATGTGTGTGCAGGGGCGTTGTCATGGTGCAAAAGCCAGTTTTTGTTCTTCCACAAATCTGGGCGTTTTTGGCGGATTGCTTTGCGCAATTTGCGCATGACTTGCAGGTAATATTCTTTATTGACCGTACTACTCTATGGCAACAAGAAAAAAACGGGCGTCCGGCACGCTGTTCGTCCTTCGCATCTTCTCGGCCCTATAAGAACATTTTGTACCACCGCTAAACGTTGCTTTGGTCCAAGGTAGCTTCACCATATGCCACAGTCAACATTGTTTTTCACACAAAATTTGATGCAGATTCTTTGATCCATTTTCTGAAATAGATAAAAATCGAAGACAAGTTAAAACACATCCAAGCACAACAGCTGTCAAAAATTAACTAAACATTCAAAATGGCCGACCTTGTCAGCATAAGTAAGGGACATTAGTACCAAAACATAACGCTACAAAAATATCAAAAATCAAATACACGTAGCCCGCGGAAATAAATTTAATTAATTCACCACTGAGAAAAATAACCTTTCTGATTTCCCGAAATAAGTTTACTGATATGATCTCCTTTGTGTGATATAAATCAGAACCGATGTGGTCCTGAGATGCAAAAATTCATAATTATCTGTTAGGCATAATTTTCCTAGGCAAGCATAATTTTTTTTTGTGTCCGAGACCTATGAGGGCAACAAATGTTGGGAACATCTGTTTCACGTAGAAATAGCGGTTAAGTCGTTAAAACAATTAGAATAAAAATTGCGCTTGAAAACCCATAAATAATAAAAAAAATCGTCAAAATTTTTTTGTTCCATTTTTTTAAAGCTGCCATTTGAAAATAATGGTACAGGTCTCAATTATGGTCCGATCTCAACGAAACTTTCTTTAGGCCCAAGGACGATCCCTATTGAATTTGATTAAAATCGGTTCAGATTTACATATAGCTCCCATATATATGTACCTCCGATTTGATATGTGACCGCTGTAGAAACTGTATTTTTTATCCGATCAGTACGATATTTGGCAGAAAGAGGATTCATATTACATGAACACTGCTAAATTCGGCGAAAATCGATTCAAATTTAGATATAGCCCCCATATATATGTTCCCCGATTTCGTATCAAAGCGCTATAGAAGTTGTACTTCACTTTCGATCATTGCAACATTTGGCAGAAAGAAGATTCTTATTTCAATATTCTGCGCATTTTAAGATTATCGTGTCAGATCTAGTTTATTATTTACATTTTCAACTCCTCTTTGGAATAAGCCTTGATGAGGAGGTAGAGCTAAGTACATACATAGTTAACTGAAACGAAACAAATATTCCAAATTATTATCGCAATGCCCATCGCATTGTTAGGGAGGTGTAGGGTACTGACTTTCTGTCTTTCCTTACTGTTTTTACTATTTTTTTCGTTGTAAGGACACCATATTCCCTTAAAAATATTATAATTGCTGTAGTACCGAAATTTGATGTTATACGTTAAGTATTGGAAATGACATTTTCGCTTCATTTGAGTTTTTTTAGATAAAATAAGAGAACAGTTTGCTTTTGGTTCATTCTGTCCATCCACCAGTAATATGATTTTACATTTATAATCAAGAATTGTTGGTTACAACTACAAGATAGATCTAGCGAAATCTAAAAAAAATCGGTTAGCAAAATTATTTTCCGAGTGCATGTATACAATATTTATTCTAAATGTTCTTGAAGATGCCGAAAAGTCAAATCGGGTGAAAGCTTCGTATGGGTGCGCAATCGGTTTTTAGAAATTAATATTGAATGCCTAAAAAAGGGAAAGTAAATGAAGAAAAATAAAAACTGCAAAATTTCAGCATAGTTTTGAATTCTTTTTAAATAAAATATATTTGGAGAAATTTCAAAACAATAATTTTATCCCCTCACCTCACAGGGGGGAGGGTATATATCACTTGCTATACTCACTATGTATGTTCGGCGGAAATCCGTTTTAGGACATTTTAAGTAATTTGAGCAATGTCCGTCCGTCCGTCTGTCTGTCCCTTTGTCTGTCTTGCTGGATCGCGCGATAACTCCCGAAGAAAGTAACGGATTGGCTTCAAATTTATTACGTGATAATATTTTTTTCTATCTCAGGCTAAGTTCGAAGATTGGTCTTATTGGTCCACTCCTTCTAGTACCTCCCTCACTAAGGGTTAAAATGTAGTTAAATATCGATTCACTAATAACTTCTATACTACTTATCCGAATCACAATCTGTAATTCCTCACATAGTAATAGGTTATCCGTCGCTATCACCTTGAGAAAAATGTGCCGCTACCCCTTTTTTTCACTAAAGTTAACCCTTTGTGGGGGAGGTACTAGAAGGCGTGGACCAATATGGCCCATCCTCGTACTTAGCCGGAGATAGAGAAAAATATTACCGCATACCAAATTTGAAGTCAATCGGTTACTCCTTTCGAGAGCTATCGTGCGCACCAGCCAGTAGACGGACAAAACGAATTATCGCCGAACATACTTAGGGTCCTAGGTCACTCCTTCGATGTGTTACACTTTTGGCTCGTAGCAAATGATATATAGCCTCCTCTCTAAGGTGAGGGGTTTATCCCGGTTCATAAAAGCCTACACTTGGTCAGTAAAAGCAGCAGATGTTAAGCGAATAGAAGCATTTTAAATTTGAATAAATCGGCGAATTCTTAAAATACCATGGAGAGCCTATGTATCCAAAAACGAAATTTTAAGAAAAATGAACAATAACAGAGTTCTGCTCAGCCACATAAAACATAGAAAAACTTCATATCTCGCATATAATGCGAAATCCCAAATACCGAATACTGCAGACAATTCTCTAAGCCAATATATGTAGATGTCATGGCTTCTATATATTCAAAACTGGACAGAATTCCGAAATGCGGATAATCTTATAAGTGATGCTTAATGCGGATAATCTTATAAGTAAGAAACTGAGACTTATTTTCTTATTTTGTTAACAAGCTATAAAAAAACAATTGTAATCTAATTGTTAAAAATAATGTTATTTATAATATGGTCGCTTACATTCGAAAATCTAATATGCAATAAAGAAGAAGATAGTTTTTAACAAAAATGCCAAAACAAGTTTAAATTTGAAAAGAATTGCAAAAGTTTTTGTTTCTTTTTAATTTTTTTAAATATTGGCTATAGAAAACACAACATTTTCTAAATACAATAGATAGTTAATTGAATTGATCAAAAAAGGAATGTTTGACCAAAATTCAGCACCCTCTAACACGGAAAGTCATTAACCGATCTCGTTGAAATCGTGTGTCATAACTACTACCCAATAGGACTAAACTTGGTGCAAGTTTTATCCCGAACAGAAGACATTGGTTTCAAAAGTTCACGTACTTGACATGAAATCCTCCATATGTATAAAATGATATCTATGCGTAGTTCAAGAAAAAATGTTTAAAAAAAATCTTTAAGAGTTGTGAGCAATTTAAAGTTGACGAAATTACATTTTTTTCTGAAAGGTGTGTTCATTCTTTAGCTTGTATCTCCTGAAATACGTGGCCGATTTTAATGTGCTATACCTTGTTTTTAAGGTAATTTCAACTACTACAACTAACTGGGGTCAATGCCGCAACAAATATACTTTTTTGTAACGTTTTTGCCCTTTCATACTTTCTATTGCGATTTTCAAAATGATTACACCCTTCCAATTTTTGGAAATTTTAATGTCGTATTCTTAGATATCTTTGTTAGCTACTGTATGAATTTGGAAGTGGTGAATTGATGGGAACTATTTTTTTACGATTTTTTATAAAAAAAAACCTTTTGCATAATTTCTGTGAAGGTGCTTTAAATAATTTTTAGATTTAGGTTAGGGTGGCAGCCGTATTTTTTTGTATACAAGCTCACATAGACCAGTTTAGGTCCCTAGTGTTACCACGGGCTGAAATGCCCCTCATCGAAACCTACCTGTTTGATATACAAATTTATCGATAGTACGAATATCGGTACTGGAAAGATCTGTTAGGCTGCCTAGAAAGGCCGACCCCAGTATGTCTAGTCGTCGTTTACTCAGAGCGGGGCAGTCGCATAGTAAGTGCTCAATGCTCTCCACTTCTTCCTCATCTCCACAGCTTCTGCAGAACTCATTAGAGTCAATACCCAATCTTTTGGCGTGTTCGCCGATCAAGCAGTGTCTAGTCAGAACTGATACTAACGTAGACAATATTTGCCTCTCTAGTGCGAAGAGATATTTTGATCTTCTCAGGTCATACCTTTGCCAGATTTGTCTAGCTACCCTTCAGGTGCCGATTTCTGTCCATCTTTCGTTGGACTACCTGATTACCTCTTGCCTAAGCCAAAGCTTGCACGTGGATAGTGGCGCACCAATATATGCAAATTGTTCGAGAATTTGTAATGTCGTCCCTTTCCTAGCAAGTTCATCGGCTTTGCAGTTCACAGGGATATCCCTAAGCCCAGGCACCCATATGAGGTGTATATTAAACAGCTCAGCCATCTCGTAAGTGATCTGCGGCAGTCGAAGGCTGTTTGTGAATTTAGGGATGTTGTCTCCAAAGAATTGATGGCAGCCTGGCTGTCCGAGTAAATGACAACGCCAGTGTTGGTTACTATGTTGCGACTCAGCCACTTGGCTACTTCCCATATTGCCATTATTTCGGCTTGATGGACACTGCAGGTATCTGGTAGTCTGTGAGCTATATCCAATCTAAGCTCTGCAGAGTGTACTCCGAAGCCAACCTTTTCATCAAGCTTCGAACCATCCGTGTAAAAGTGGAGATGGTTTCTATTACCTGGTATTCTTCCAACCCATTCATCTCGGGCGGGAATCATAGTGATGTAATTTCACTCGAAGGTGTACATAGTTGGTATAAAGTCCACTCGGTCGGTTACCATAGCATTACCTCATGCGACCGTAGTTCTTGTACCTCCACATTGATAGGCAGTTTAATCTTATTGCCGCTTTGGTTGCAACTTCTCTCGCCACAATATTAATCGGCAGTATAGGGAGTAGGGCTCGTAGTCCTTAAGGCTCCGCTTATGCTCAGGCAGGCTGTTCTCTGAACCTTTGTTAGTAGGTTGGTGATGGTTAGTTTATCAGTTGCCGTCCACCATACCACAATGCCGTATAACAGTATAGGACGAACTACTGCTATATATATCCTGTGGACAATTTTAGGAGAGAGGCCCAACGGCGACCCTACGGCCTTTTTGCAGGAATACAAGGCGACGTTGGCCTTCCCTACACGGTCCAATACGTTAAGTCTACATAACAGTTTTCTATCTATAATTATTCCTAAAAATTTTGCACTTTAAGAAAAGACTAGATCTGTTCCATTTATCCGAGGTGGAGGGTCCACATGTGGGACATTATTCATCCTAGTAAATAGAACCAATTCTGTCTTGTTTGGGTTTACGCCCAAACCGCTGCTTCTGGCCCATCTAGCCAATTTGTTAAGAGCCACCTGTAGAATGTCTCGGAGGACGTTTTCGAATTTGCCACTCACTGCGATTGCCACGTCGTCCGCATATGTCACGACCTTGCAGCCACAACGTTCTAGATCTAGCATGATTTCACCGCTAGGTTCCAAATTAGTGGAGACAGTACTCCTCCTTGTGGGGTCCCTCTGTTTACAAACCTTGTTAGTGTTGTGGACCCAAGACATGCTGTTATGCGTCTTCTGTTGAGCAGACTTTGAATTAGTCTAATCAAACTAGAGTTAACTTTAGAATGTGGTTAAAAGCCCCTTCTATGCCAAGAAATGCCACCATGGTGAATTCCTTGAAATGCAGGGACGATTCGATAGCGCTCACAAGTTCGTGCAGGGCTGATTCTGTAGACTTCCCCTTATTGTAAGCATATTGGTTCACCGACGGGAGTTTTGTATCCAGGTTTTCCCTAATGAAATAATCTAAAAGTCTTTCCAGACCTTTCAGTAGGAAGGAGAATAGGCTAATTGGTCTGAAGTCTTTTGGCCTAGTGTGTGATATTTCCCCCGCTTTAGGTATGAATACCACTTTGGTATCCCTCCATCGATTAGGGATGTATGAAAGCCTACATAAATTTTCCCCAGCCAGGGGAAGTACAGTTCCCCATAATGTACTTCAACATTTTCTGCATTTCTGCTGGAGTGATGCCATCTGGTCCAGGTGACTTGAAGGGCTCAAAGCTGTTAAAAGCCCGGCTTATTCTGGATCTCTCAGTCAACATTCCACTTGCACTCGTGTTGATCTTCGGGTTCTCTTGGTGAGTTTACCGGGAAATGTGTGTGGAGCAGTATATTCGGCGACTGCTCGCTGTTTTTGTCCAGTTATTTGCCTCATCTTGCAAGTAACCCACTGTACAGGGTGAAGCTGTACCTCAGCCTTGTGGCATCGGAGACCTTTTCCACTTCGCCACAGAAGGTATACCAAGAGCGTCTTTGCGCCTTTCTAAGCTCCTTCTTATAGATCTTGAGTTGTCTTTATGAGCATCGCAAAAAATAGCGACCCCAGTAGATGTAGCCTTGTTGTTAATCATCTCTCGATAGCGCAATCCATTCACCGTAACTGTTGATCCAACCTCATTTTCGAAAAAGTAACGTCCAATGACCCCGCCGGACCATAAACCGCACCAAACAGTCACACGTTGAGGATGGAGAGGCTTCTCAACAATAACTCTTGGGTTTTCCGAGCCCCATATGCGACAATTTTGCTTGTTGACGTAGCCACCGAGGTGGAAATGGGCCTCATCAGTCAAGATGATTTTTCGAATTTTAATAATTTCAGTGCGTTATTGAATCATGTACCGTTCCAATTATGTAATGGCGTAGTTTGTCAAGTGTCAAAGAATAAAAGCTTCTAAAGTAACAGCTACCGAAATACCGGGTGATTCATATGTACATATATGTAGGTGTTTTCCTGAAAACCCCGTTGTTCTAACGACAACATTTTTTATTTTTTTTTAATTTTTTGCTTCTCCTGTAAAATTTTCAAATATAATGATAGGCCCTTTCTCGTTTCTTATGACGATATGTAGAAAAACTTGTTTGTGTAACGCAAAATAAATGGAAAATTTAACATACATACATAAATGAATACAGAATTAAAAATGTATACATTTAATTCTTATTCATATTCTTCTGCTTTCGTCAGTACTCACAAAAACCCTTCAGTTGCGTCCGATCAACTGCAGTCTCATGTCCGAATCCTAGAAGAATGGTTAAAAAAATGGAGAATAATGGTGAATGCCTCAAAGTGTACTCATGTTACTTTTACCCTGCGAAGGGATGCAAGTCCTCCAATTTCTATTTTCAATTCACAGATTCCCCAAAAGGATCATGTAAAATTCCTTGGAATCCACTTAGATCGGCGTTTGACGTGGTCGCGCCACATAGACTCTAAAGTAACTTAAATAAAACTCAAAACTAATCAACTTCAGTGGCTTATCAGCCAAAGATCTGCCCTAGATCCAGAGTATAAAGTTCTTTTATACAAAACGGTATTGAAGCCAATTTGGACATATGGTATCCAGCTCTGGGGTACAGCGTGCGCTTCAAATGTATGTAAATTACAAAGAAGACAATCGAATATTCTTCGTTTAATTACAGGTGCACCATGGTATATAAGAAACGCTAACATCCATAAGGATCTCAACATGCCAACAGTAAAAGAGGAAATTGAAAAATATTGCCGGTGTTACGTGGGTAAACTATTCAATCATCCAAACATCCTGGCTCGAGAACTACTAAATTTTGAAGGTCATGACCGCCTTAGAAGGAGAGATACGCTGGACATGATATAAATTAAAGCAAATCCTAATCAAAAACAAAAAAATGAAATGAAATTATGAATTCCTAAATTTGAAATGTTAACCTTATTGTTTAAGTAAAAAATCGTGTAAAGTCTCAATGGTTTATTCGCAATGGCAATAACCCAGAGAATAGTATTTTAGGTCAGGCTTGCCAGTTTTTTTTTAGTGCGGAATCCCCAAATTTTTATTTTTTATCCCCTAAATCCCCAAAAAAAGATTTCTCATCCCCAAAAAAAATCCCCAGAAAATATTTTAAATTATTTGAATGATGTATTTTACAATTTTTTACTTTGTACTAAAATTCATTTTGTTTGTACAGAATGTACGTTGTCAAATTATCAAATATATCTGATTCAAAATCTTCCATCTAATCTACATCATCTAATTTTTTGTACACGTTTTTGGTATTAAAAGTTTGATCATTTCTGCCAACGGAATAAATAATTGATAACACACTGAATTTTTTTTAAAGTACATCAGCGATTCCATTTCTTTAAAATCGAGTTGGATCAGCAGAATCCTGTAACTGGTAAACTTTACTCCAAAATTAGCTTAATTTGTTCGTAATGTCGTCTCGGAAGAATTTTCTAAACCGCACTTGGCTTCAATTAAGATTTATAAATATGTATCTATAGAAATACGTATTGGAAATTGCTACAGGTTATCTATTTAAGACGTACTTCAATACACTGCGAGTCAAGCTACTTTTTGAAAGAACTTTTGACACAATTTTTGCGGACGCATTTTCTAAAAAAAAATAATTTAACAGAAAATACAAATTTTAACATAAATAAAGACATGTAATTATAAAAAATTGCAATCCCCGCCAAATCCCCGGATCCCCAAACCAAAAAATATATCCCCAATCGCGAAGAAAAATCCCAAAATTGGGGATAAATCCCCTAAACTGGCAGCGCTGTTTTAGGTTAAGATTTGTCCACTTATTGTTATTTTCATTGTATAATAATGAAAGATTCAATAAAAAAATGTAATGAATTGGAAAAAAAAATCTTCTTAGAAAGTAGTTCCAGTGTCATTTATATTTTATTAATAATGCAAATAAGCAAACACATAAGATTAAAAATTATCCTTGGTTCCACAAAAGTCTACAAACGGTTGCTACAAACGCAGTTTTATTAATAATTTAGTAATTGGTTGCAGTCTCTTGGGAAGGACTGGACCATTTTTTTTAGTAAATTTTGAGGACACTTTTTCCCATTCAGGCTTTATAACAGACGTCAGTTGTTGGACTGGCGATTAATTCAATTTTTGCATCTGTTACTTCAAATATTCCCACAAATGTTCAAAAACTTGAAGGTATGGAGACTAGGAAGGATGTTCCACTAACATTCCCTAAACAAAAATGAGGAATATTTCGATCGATGTCGTGTCCAATAAAGCTGAATGAGCGAATATGGATGAATGTAGTAAGAAATGAAAAAATCCTAGATTGGGTATAGTGAAATTGACTAACGAAGTGCTAAATTATGATGGGAACAATGTTCATCCAGAAACAAGTCGGCAATGCTTGAAAAATGACAATTTGAGTTCATGGCTAACCCGCAAAAATACAAATATTCGTCGAGTCAATATGAAAAATGTCTAGAGTATGTATGTCAAAACATGCATCCTACTGATCCAACTTTCTGGGAACGTGTTATTTTTACGAATGAATGTAAATTTAACGTTTTTGTGAGTGGTCGTATTCGCAAAGTGTGGAGATTCAGTTCTAGTGGCATAGAGGCGAAACAGTCACGGTAAGGGGCTTTATGCCCAAAAGCGGTGCTGGATATTTAAAGTTTATAGAAGGAACAATGAATGCGCGTATGTATTTAGACATTGTTATTTAACTTTTAAATTTAATTATTGATAAATTAATTTTAATTTTTATGTTATATGTTTGCTTTCATGTATTATTAATAAAATAAAATTAAATGAAAATAATTCAGTAAGTTTTAGTACCAAAAATATAAACATGAAACGTCGTTTGTAGACTTTTGTAGCATAATGCATACGAGTATACCAAAATGTAATTTTGTCAGATTTTGCCCCACAACATTGTTTGTAAAGGACGCATCTTTATTTTTTCGACACGATATGAATAAAGGGTATGTTTTTTTTCTTCATTTTAAATTTTGTCAAAATTGCATTTTTGTAGACTCTACAGAATTTTGGTCACATATGGGAAATAGTCTCAACAAGCGGTTTGCAAATTTTGGTGTTGAACTTTCGAATTTTGTCATCCCACCATTTTTTAATAATTTTGGGAGATGATAACGGAATTCTAGTGGCCAGAAATTAAGGATATGGACCTGGACGATATGTGGTTCCAACGGGATGGTGCCACTTGCCACACAACCATCGAAACAATGACTCTTTTGCGCGAGAAATACATTGGCCACTATCTCACGTCGTGGCGAAGGTAATTGGCCGCCACTTGATTTGATGTGATTGCCACGTGATTTGACGGTGTCATGTGATTTGACACCGTTTTTGGGGATATTTAAATAGAAAAGTGTATGTCTATAAGACAAAAACGATTCAAGAGCTAAAGGATAAGATAATTCGGCACATTAACGACATTGAACCTTAATTATGTCTCAAAATATGGACTATGGAAATTTGGCCGATATTTTGTTTCACACATAATTGTCATAGATCCTTCTATCATAATAAAAAATATTAAGATAATTCTCTGAAAACTTTTTGTTTTATTTAAAATTAAAATCGTGCCTTCTTGTTGGACAACCTTTATTTGTGATCAATAAATCCAAATTGGAATGTATACTATTTAAGGGGAAATTGCAAAGCCCTATGTTTTTGACAACAATGACTTCTTGCTTATTGTATACTGCTGCAATTTCTTTGGATTCCGATTTGCATCTACTTATAATGGACTTAGTTCACCTTTACTTGGTGCATTCTCGTATTATCCATTTGCAGTTGAAATGAGTGCTAATTTCATTTTCTCTGATACAAAACAGGGAGAGAGAGAATTTTTTTAATCCAATTTGATTAACTATGTAGATGCACTAGTGCATGTTGAGAATATGGTAGGGAACAGTTGGGGACAGCGAACGATTACCGAATGAAAGCAATTGATTTTGTGTCATTTTCTCGTGATATGTGACGAAGGTGGATGTGTCAATCAATCGTATGCAAAGGTGATGCGAAACCCGAAAAGAAAACTGTGTAACCGTGTTTTGTTGCATATGTCTCCTACCAAAATATTTAGTTTTCTTGAGAGTAAAATATCGACATACATATGTACGAGTAACGGAATATACATTCGATGGGCTTCATTGGTTGGAGGGAAAAAAGTTCAAAGCTTACATGAAAATTTGGTATGTTTTATGCATATTCCCTAAATATTTCATTTCTGCGATTGCCCACGGATAATATAGGTAAATCAGCATAGGTTTACCTAGCTAACGGAGGTTCAACTTTATTTTCTGAGTGGAAACATATACATATGTAATTCAGAACAGCATCTTCCAATACATATAATATTTGTTTGTGTCAAATATTATATATTTGGAGAAAACTCTAAATATACTACAGAAGTGATTTTTTTTGTCAGCGTGTAAGAATGACCTTTATTAAATATCCTTACGGTATAGCATAATATTAATTTTTATTTCAAATACTGACACTGTGCTCGTCGAGAGGAGACCCTATTGATAGACATATTTCTACCATGCTGAATCCAGTTGCATTAGCCGTTTTTCTTGGTTAGCTCTTGTTTTCGCGATATTCGACCATACAGTTTTTTGGGAAATCAGATAGGTTAGATATGGTGATTTTGAAATGGAAGACTTCGGAATGCACGCTTCAGTCCAAAGAATGAATAAAGAGAAATATTTTTCTCAAAACAGTAGTCCCCATTCTCATCTCGTTATCCATAAAAATTGCAATCAAATCTTAGCCTATGTCAAAAATCACCGAATAAGGTAATCGAATAATTTAAATGGCATATGATAGATAATTGTTCAGCCTATGAAATGAGTATTTGGAAAGGGTGCTGCGCCTTGTAGGTGCTTAGCTATGGGTTATCAAAGTTAAAATTTGTGAAAATAAATTTTACGGAAACTAAAAAAAAACTATTTTTACCAATTTAAGATATTTTTTACTACTTTTTTAAGGTTTTTATTTTTTAAAAATTATTACCCAACAAAAAAATTTTTTTTTCTGGTTTGGTTTTCGGATAGTTCGGCTTAAGGTCCTTTGTTGGAAATTAAAACTCGTGAATTTTCGATTTTTAATTTATTTATTTTTATCCAATATTTCGACTTAAATCTTTATCTCCGTGCTTGTTTACTACATGTTTATACATTTGAGAACATTTGTCAGTGTCGGTTTAGTAATTTAGCCTCTTATAGTCAGTTATGTAGAGCATTTTTTTCTAAATTATTTTTTTTTAATTTCTGGAACCATGTCTTTTTTACAACTAAAAGCGAAAGTGGCGTCTTGAGGCAGATAAAGCCTTTTGGATTATATAAAGGAATAATCAAAGAATATATTTTGAAAATATGAGAAATCACGACCTAAGAGAGAAATTGCGCTAAGTCCACTTTTTGCCTAAATGTATTTTTTTAAGCGAAATGCAAGATGAGTTGAATATACAAGGTGACGCAAAAGTAATCCTCCTATCAGAAAATGCTATAAATTTTGCGATTGGCCCCTAATGCCTAATGTTGACATTGGTGTAGTAAACACATGCGAAATACACGTTAATAAACAATGTTACGCTACACTGCTCCAGAACGCGGAATATTGCTGACTATTTATTTGACCAATAATCGGTCGGTGACTTTGGCACAAAAAACATCGAAAGGTTACTTTTGCGCCACCTGTTACATCGATTGGGAAACAAAAGGTATAAAAATCATGCTCTTTCATCCTTAATATCTGAATCGTAAAAGCGCTAAGTCCATATACAAGTTGTAAAAACATAAATATACGGTAAGTATATTTATTAGACCGGGTCACCAAAAAAAGTTATCAAATGCGAGGCGGAATTTTAAAGCTTACCACGAGACAATGCAAAAACATTTGTTAAATTTTTTTGAGCCCGCGAAATCGGCCCAAAATCGTTTTTTTATCTTATCGGGTCACCAAAAAAAGTTATCAAATGCGAAGCGGAATATGAAAGCTAAATTCGAGACAATCGCAAAAACATTTTTTTAAATTTTTTCGGAGCCCGCGGAATCTGCCCAAAATCGTTTTTTCATCGTAACTTTTTCGTTTGTAGGACGATTGTCACATGCGATACATCAATGTGTTTGTCACGACGAGTACTACATTGTCTCATAGATGTCGCCGATGTACCACGTAATTTTCTAATGAAGACATAACATTTTTGTTTTTGAATAAAAGTGCGTACACCCAAAGCAAAATGTTCATGTTTTTTAAAGCGCTTAAACCCTATGGAAGAAAATTTTAGGGGTAGAAACTGCAGTAAGTGAAGTCTATATTAGAAAATGACTTTGTACATCAGCGTCCTTTATGAGGGAAATGTAGAACTTATCGAGACCAATACATCTAGCTACAAACAAACAAGTTACGATAAAAAACGATTTTGGGCCGATTCCGCGGGCTCGGAAAAAATTGAAAAAAATGGTTTTGCGATTGTCTCGACGTACCTTTATTCCACCTCGCATTCGGGAACTTTTTATTTTTACATGGAGGCCAACCCGGTTTAAAATTTTTTTTACCCAACAAATAAAAAAAATATTTTTTTTTAATTTATTTTTTTAATTTCCTGTAATATATTCATCACAATTCGTAAGGGAAGGTATATGTTTTAGGTTTAGGTATTCAATTATATATTTGCCATGCGCCAATATTTTATGGACTGTTGTTGGGGTCAACTTCTTCTGTGGATACATTTCCGCTAAAAGTGATGCAGTTTTCGATGCATATTCTCCACATTTTGTAAAACAGACTTTTTGTGCAGTTTAAAACATTCAAGATCGTTCCTAATCTTTTCACGATTTAATTGTCAATTGCAGTGATTTTAGTTACTGCCTCATCATTTTCTAAAAATCTCCTAGACGTGTTTCCATCGTTTGAGTTTCTGTATCCGTGCTTGGGACAGTCTACTTTTAGTCCATGTTGTTTAAAAAAAGCATCCTGTATTTGCTTCTTCGAAAATGTATTCCTCTTGTGGTAGGGTATACGCCAAATTTAGCAAGAACCCCATACACCTTTTCCTTGCGTGCAACGGTGACATTCCATATTCGTAATTCTCCTTGTTTGCAGAATCCTTCAAATCGGGCATGACAATTTTGAGGTTGTTCCTGTCAGTTCGTTTACGACTTTTCCGTCAAGCATGGTCAGATGGAACTCGTAACTATATTCAATATATTTTCCTTCTCCAATTTGTAGCTCTGTGGGCTTAATCTTGCTAATTTGTTCTTCAACGTTGTACTTGTGAGTTCTGCCGATTCCTCTGCAAACTAAATCATTATTGGTCGGCAATAATGCACTGATGACGGCCGTGGATTTTTCCAGTGTAGAGAAACATCAGATATTAGCCGCAAAGGAACAACAAATGCCATAAACATATTTCCGTCCGATAGCCCCATTTACTGATCAATGTCAGTTTCTTAGGAAGAATTCCCACCTCATTTTCAGGAAGACTCTACAGCAGCCGTTTTGCTGTATGGTCCATAAGATCCTGCAGATTGGCTTTCGCAGAGACTTCCTTTGTATATTTAATAGACAGTGACTCCGATAATTGCTTCGTGGTCAAGTCATTGGTGGCATCGGTAAGTTTCCCTTTTCTTGTGATTATTATACACTCCTCCATACATTTTTGCCTCCCTTTTGCTCCTCCTTAAATTAAGGTATCCATACATTGCCAAAATATTTTAATACAAATTAATGATTGTTTCGGCAATATTAGTTCCAAATAAAAAACCAGTTAGGAAAGGATAAAGTCGAGCAAAGCCGACAACGGAATAAAGCCGAGACAAATTTGGCGGCTGCCATTGAAAATAACGGGTCAGCAGCGTCGGCTTAGCCGACATAAAATACACACTCGGCGGCTCCCTGGTTGTCAATTTTGCATTTCATGATGTGCTCATATAGAATTACCTTATTGCACTTGAATATTAATTTCGGGATAATAAATTTAGGAGGTAAGGTTAGATTTTCAAGTATAGTAGGTCGAAACAGTTTGTAGGAAGGGCGAATCAAAGTTATATTAAGTTTAGAAATGCTATGTCAATTAAAACATGCTTAGTTGACTTAGCATACTTTAGAATGGAGGTATTGATTTACATATGCGAGTATGTTATGCAATTCTGTAATACTCCATTACTTTTTTGTTTTTCTTAATTCTTTTTGGCTGTTTATTCCAGCGCCGGCTGGAGAAAAAAGGTCGGCGGCGGCTAGTATCTGCGGCTTCGTACTCTGGAGCCGACAGTATAATACCCTCCGCCATTATTTGACAAGCTGTAAGCGGAGAAATATGCAGGGGCTATATCGTACCATTTGTACTAGGAATTGTTTCAGTTTAAATAAAGTAAAAATTGTTGGCGTAGTGTCATATCGCCCAAATTGGTTATCTGGAAATGTCGTATCGCCCAATCCCAATGTCATAAAACCCAAAGTTTTTTTTTGGACGATCAGCATAGCAGTCTTTGAACATACGTCAGAGGAGAAAAGTTAACTACGGATCACCTAGGTACGCGTTGCCGCCTATTGACACTTCGACAATACGAAAGTTGTTTAAGCGTGATGGACATTTGAGAATACATTTGTTTGTATACTTTGGGCATTATGACACAGTCATATTGCCCAAAAACCAATTTTTTCTACAACAACAACTAACATTTTTTTGGGCGATATGGCAAACATGGTTTTGGGCGATATGACGCTACGCCCAATTTTTAAATTCCAGCCACATTAAATTTCAGAGTGATCGTTGAAAACATGAATTCCCCAGAAAGCACAGTGGTCGAACTTACTAACCCTTCGTCATATAAGTCAAATTCTATAAGCAGCACTTATATAAATTGATTTAATACTTATGGTACAAAAATAAAAAACGCAAACATACATATATCTCACATATGATGCACTGTTATTAGCAAAAAAGATTTGCTATCCGATCTGAGTCCAATCAACCTATACGCTTGCTGAAGTGTCTCTACAGAGCTTGTTAGATTATACTAAAACAAGGATGGTTGAATCTCAGAAGGGAGTTATCGTAAACGTGAATGAAGACACCATTACTTCCCTGCAGCTACTAAAATCATTTCTAGTTACGTATTGAACCAGTCGTAAGATAGTTGCAATGTGACCACTGCAAACCCAGTTGCATCTCTGCCAGCAAAAATGATTATCTGAGCTGATTTACAGTATTTGCTTGGTACCAATTTGGGGTTGCATTGTATTACATACACACATATCGGCAAAGCTTTTTCTACCCGCAATCTCTCCATGATGAAATTTTAAACAGTACTGAATACAATGAAAAGCAATTGACACATCGTGAAATATTACAAATGGCCGAAGCGTCACTTCAAAATCATATTATCCCTATTGGAAAACCCGTTATATAATAAATACATTCGAATTCCTAATTCGTATCATATTAAAATTATCGGGAAATTATTCAGTCAGAATTTATTTTGGTTTGAGACCATATGTTTCATTTACTTTCTGTCTTTTGCAAAAAAGTAATAGAAACAAATACAAAAATTGGTAGAGAGTTTTAATTGCTTGGTAGAATTGACTGGAGTTTCGATAGAAACCACTCTATCATCATCAGAATTCAGTAGCAATAGTGTATGTCTTTAACTTAAATCAGCTGTAATACTAATGGAAGCAGTAAATTGAATTTAACAAGAACTGCTAACCAAACCCGTATTTTACCGAACTAAGTCAACATACTAAAACTCTCATACCAATACATTTTTGTTTTTTGCTTGGGTTCGCATCGCGAAACACGAAAACAAATGTAGTTTTGTCAACGGCTAATGCCGACGTCATCGTACCTCATGTGTTGTTGTTATTTATTGTTGGACTGTGCAGAATTTATTTTGGTTTATTGGGAAATAATAAAACCCAACTGTTTTTTTGCTCTCCTGAAAAATTTAGTTTTTTAATATAGCCGCTTCTGGATATAAGCCATCGATATATGAACTGTTTATTTTGAATGTGGCGTAAACGCTCTTCAGATTTACTCTATTCACCATTAAAAAACGGGATAAATAAAATCAAATACGAAAAAGTACACTTAATATAAAACATTGAAGTATTGAGATGAACTGATATAAATAATATATGTATGTATATCTATTATTCACCTAGTCTTTAACGATACTACTACTCTTGGTTTAAAAGCAGGATGGCGTTTACGCCACTTTCACAATAAACAGTTGATATGTGTTTGTTCTGTTCTACTAAGGTGGTGTAGGGTAACATATAGTCGGCTGCGCCCGACTTTTGGCTTTCCTTACAGGTTTTCAAATAAATTTGTGTGGGAGATACCGAAATATGTTGACAAATACTTGAATTATTCTCTGGACCGCGACTACGGGAAATACGTAGCTGCTCACCAACGTATATGTATAACAGTGTAGAATATAAAATACTTTTATGTTACACAGAATGTTGACCATTTGCGAGAATGTTACTAGAACTTACACTATGGGGTCATTCGGTCACATAAGGGCCAGCCATACCATACACACGGATTACAAACGTCTCAAAATGTCCTGAAACTGGGTGCAAATCACGGCATCCGACATCGAGTACTTTACCATCGAAATCTGTATTTTATTATCGTTAAAAGAGTATAAGCTTCTGATACATTCTTATACAGCTTATCTGGATAGTTTTTAATTAATTCCAATGTTCACTATTTCTTATTAACGTATTATAAAAATACATGGACAGCCTTTAATCCTATTAATTTCAACTTATAAGTTGCGAATGATATTTTTTCTATCGTTCAAGTGTGAAGCAGACCTTTGAATAGAAACGCTTACAAAACGATCATGTTTTAAAAAATACACAATCGAAGTCTGCAATAAAATCATGGATCTTATAATTTATTTACTTACGTTTGAATATTTTAAATTGACAATTTAAAATTTACGTATAAACAGAGGATATTTTCATTTTAAAACATTCGGATTCAAGGAATAAAAAAGAAATATTTCTATTACATTAAAATGAGTTTTATTTCCAGTTTTAGATCAGAGTATGCGTATTAAAATTACATTTAAGGCTCAACATTTGTATTCATTTAAAAGAAGAGAATTAACACTGCTCCGAAAGATGTTAATAAGAACGACATACTTTCATCAAATAAATACAACACCAAAAAGCAAATCTTACATGGCATTTAAAGGAGTGATGCAAAAATGGTGACAAATAAGTACTTCGCCGGCGCGACAAGCCCTTGCTAAATTCATTGGTGAAAATCCAAAATTAGAACAACTTCCGGATCATAAGTTGGAGATTTTATCGCTTCTTTGGATGCTATTTTTTTGCTGTGAAGTGAACCGATGTGCCCAATTTTACTTAGGGCCGATTTAGGGCAATTTGAAGTACAATTGCTAAAATTTCAGTCAGGGGACCTATATATGGGCTATATCAAAAAGTGGATATGCCCCATTTTGACTAAGGGCAATATAAATATATATTTTTTTTATAATTTTTGTGTGTACCAAGTATATACAGGGTTGCCCATATTCGACGGACCCACGGACTCGTTGGGCCCATTCCAATCGACGAGGCTTGTCCGCAGGCAACAATCTTTGCGTCAATTGAATTTTGTACGGGAACAAATGCAAATCAACGCGAATAATCCGTTGTAAAGTGGACCGAGCCATGCCCAACTGCTGAGAACGGCGTTTTTGGGATGTTCTTGGGGACCTCTCAACACTGGCTCGTACGGCAGCGATATTCTCGGGCGATCGCCTTGGTCGACTTTTATTTGGCCTCTTCGGATTAGAAAGAGCCTCACCAGTCGAAAATTTTTCGTATAAACGCTTAATGGTGTTCTTAGAAGGCGCACTTCTCACATTTTTTAATATTTTAAAAGCACGTTGAGTTTTCACAATTGACTTCTTCTGTTGAATGTAAATTTCAACTATTTCGCGTGGCGTGTATTGTTCCATGGTAAAAATCTGGTTGGACTGACGCTTCAAACGCGGTATGTCATTAAGCGATCTGACATCTCTGTCAAAAGTTATGGCGTTGCCAGATGGGTCCGTCGAATATGGGAGACCCTGTATATGTTAAATGCCGAATATTTTTGTGATAATATACTACAGAAGCGATTTTTTCGGCGTTTATTACTGCATTTTTTATCGTCATCCAGTAGATATTTCTGTGTGTAATAACCACACACATAAGGGAAAGTATCCCTTTGAGAGAAGCATCCGCACGGGAACTCTTAGGAAATAGAGTCATACACGTTCACAACACCAGGAAAACTCTGCCAAACATGAGAAAAAATAATTTTATATCACAAATAGCGGCCAACTTTGAAGGACCACCCACGCCCTCCAAACACTAGGGACTTCAGTTTTTCAGAATCATCTAAAAAACAACTTAACTTTATGCAACTATCGGTAGCCATTCATAATGCAAAGTATTATTTCTAAATTATAAGGTTTTTTCAGAAACGTTTTGAAAAACTTGTTTAAATAACATTGTTTGTGAGCACATATTTCGTTTAAGAAAATTAGTTAGCAGATGTATTTTGTTTACTATATTCATATATGGATACCTCCATTCCAAAACACGGTAAGTCCAAACATGTAGTTTTTCAGTAGAGGAGATCGAATTATTATGAATTTTTTAAATTTGTGTGGAATTCCTTTACCTGCAATGTTTGTGTTGACGTACAAACACCAAATTTTGAATAATTTGGAATATTTAGAAGTTAAAAATGCAATGTTCCCAAAGTCACGTTACTCTACTTGAAAGGTGAAATTGTGAACCGAATGAAAATTATTCTACAAAGAATAATAATATTGGGTGTATTAACTGGCTACGTTGAGATGTAGTCACACAACCTATTCAATACACAAACAACAAAGCACCAAGATTGAAGATATCATTCTTCCACCGTTTACACAAATCTAATGTAAAGCAATTGCGTTTCCTTTTCAGTGTAGAACTATCATGGCAACACTTTATTGAAGTGCCACAACCGGGTTTTGTCCGAACTCTCGTGTTTTTGGATACTCTGTGTTTTACGGAAATATCTTTGCTTACTAACTAACTAACTGTCATGGTACAATAATAGAAGGTAAAATCACTTGCCCAACAACAAAACTGGGATACAACCCTGTACATTATTTTCGTACAATAGCTTGTCAAAATAGGCAGCCGACTCGAACAGCTGACCAACAATTGGTTGTCAAATACATTTTTTATTTGAAATTTGATTTTCTTTGAAAAGGATAATTTTTTCTAATATTTCTAACTTACGTGCAATTACCCTTTAAAGTAAATCTGGTGACTGCAATTTTATTCAGTATAACAAGTTTTCTCTTGTATTGGGATACACACACAATGTAAGTTTTGTCTTTAAGGAACTATAAAATTTAAATAATTTTCTCATTTTAATCTCGGAAGGATAGTGTCATTATCCTTCATGGCACCCAGATGTTTTTGCTGTTACAGTATTGAGTAGCATTGATGATGGGTGGCATATAATTAGGGTGATCAAAAAACCGGTTATTTTGAAAATACGGTTTTCGGTTTCTTCGAAAATAAAGTTTACTCTAAAACCGGTGTTCGGTTTAACCGAAAATAAAAAAACCGGTGAACCGGTTGTTTTCGGTTTTTTCTTTTTTTAATAAAAATGCTTAAAACTTTTGTTAGATGACGTAAAATAAGCGTAGTGCAAATTCAATTCGCAACCATATTCCAATTAAATTAAGATTTATTTGAAAATTGTATTGTAAACACTTCATATTTTTATTTATAATATGTAATTGTTCCGATTTCATTTATGATATAATATAATCTCTGCAATATTTATAATATATATGTTAAATTTTTAAAAAGATTTCTTTAAAAAAAATTGATTATAATTTTTATAAAACTTGACTAATAGTAAAGATCAGCAAAATCTTAGCTTTTACCGTCATATGAATGTCTCAAATGGCAAACCGATTATATACATATATTATCAGTAGTAGCGGATTCTGGCTTGAGCATACTATAGAGATGAAAACTTGTCGATTTTTATTTATACCTACATTTCAATTAGAAAGGATTGTTAATTAATTTCTATACGGCAATAATCACCTAGACCCTTCATAAAATATGCAGACGAAGTCTATAGGGATGTTAGCAATGTAAACAGTATAAATACACACAAAACTGCATTTTGAAATCGATGGATATGCACAAATGATGTCAACGGTTTTTATATTGATGTTTTCAAAATTTTAGGTAGGTTCCTGTTTCAAAAATAATATGTTCATTATCATTTCATAATGGTTTCAAAAAACCGAAAAGTCGAATAAACCGAGTTGAAAAAACCGGTTAACCGGTGCGGTTTTTGATTACCCTACATATAATGCAATACTGCCCGGTCGAGCTTTCCAGCGAGTTTACTTCTTTGGAATACATTTTTTAAAAGGTTTGCCTCTTCAGAGCTTGTCCTTAAAAATGAGTGGCGAGAGGCATAAGCTGAATGCGGTCATACGTGTCACTCATATCAGTAAAAAGGCAAAACAGAAAAAATGGAGCAGTAAATGCATAAAATGGAAGACGGCCGGCCTCTCGTGCAATGGAATTAACTCAAAATGCCGACAGCAAGATCCTTTTAGGCAGAATGGGCCTTCTGATGACGTAGAGGACTTTGGGTTGAAGGGCTACTCCTCATGTTAAAACCAATTTTCAGGTTGTATTTATTTTCTAGTTAGGAAATAAGTTTTTCATGTTATAAGAAAATACATACTCGTACATATGTAGATGGACCATTTATTAAAAAATATGATGAACGAATAATGTAAAAAGAATTGAACGTATAATATATATTTTTTAATTTAATAACAAAGTTTGTCGTTGATACAAATAATAAGTTGTTAGCTGCAACATTGTTCAAGCTACATCTGTTGAATTGTCCATCAATTATTCAGTTTTATGAAAATGGATGTTGTCTTCCGCCTAGTTTACCATTTGTTGATGAACAAAATTGAACAAACAAGAGTTCCAAGAACGTCCAATTCAAATCGAAAAAGTTGCTGTTTGATGTGGATTTGGGGCTTACCAACTTATTTTGAGCTGAATTGGATGATATGGACACTAACATGTGGTTCCAACAGGACGGCCCCATAGCCACACAACTCATGCTACATGGCATCGTCATCTCACGAGGAGGTGATGTGAAGTGGCCTCCGAGATCGTGCGATGTGACCCAATTAGAATTTTTTGTGGAGTTTTGTTAAGTGGCACGTCTATGAGAACAATCTACAAACCATAACAGCCAACACAACCCTTGACATCGGTAAAATTCAGCTTGTCTCATGCACCAAAGTCATGGAAAATTCGAAATTACGTATTCGCGACTCTGCGAATCCGCATTTGCAAGATATTATTACCATTTATAATGACATCAATAGGACATAACGAAATTAATAATGTTATGTGATATCACACATACACACTTTGCTTTATTTACATATAAATATAGGAAATGTTAAATACAATTTACATTATTTTGAATTTGCGTGAATTTTGTTTGATTGTACACTATTTTTTAAAACGCTCCCAACAACAAAATGTAAACAAACAATCAAACGTCATCCATGAGTTTGACAGTTCATTGAGCTCTGAAAAAATGGCGAGAAAATCAGCTGTTCGCTGTACGCTACCTTGTTCAATATACCTTGCTAACTGTCTATTAGACCATTCATTATTTTTTCGGTACTGATTTCCGGGCCGAAAAAGTTTCCATTTGACCTACAAACCTCCAATAAAAAATTTGGTGCCGATTGGATAACGCTAAGGTCTGCCCAAAGTTGTTTGAAAACACAAAACTCACTTTACATGAACAAAATTTGGGTTTTTATCAAATGTCACATGTTCAAGTAATTAAAAAATATTTTATTAGCATGAAAAGTTTTTAAATGATGTTTGAATAAAATTTTCTTTCTTACAAGTCGTAAACAATCAAAATCGACCGAGAAACGAAAAAGTTACAGCAGTTTTCATTTGAATTTTACGTCATGACAGGGCATGCATGCACACCGACATGGCCTCTATGCAATCACAATAAAAAATAGATCATGCTTGTGCATGCACGAAAAAAACAACGGATTTGCATGATAGTTGATTTTTCGCATCAGTCTGACATTTTTCTACTGATCAAATAAGAAAACATAAGCAGAACTTTGCAGCGCGCTATACGGCCATGCAACAGGGTCGTTTACAGAACGCGCTCTGCCTCCAGCCTAAGTGAATTGAGAAAGGGACAGCTTCGCACAAAATTCAATTTTAGTCATATTCTTATTTGTCTCCAGACCGACCACATCCAAAATGGTTACTAGATCCAGTGATAAAAATATACCTATTTCTAGAGCAGTTTGCATTGACAAAACGAGAGTCCAGTGGGCGTAGTTTACATGCAAAATGCCATACGAGCACCAAATCAAGATATACACTTGTTGAAAGACAAGATGTGTCTGAAGCGGTTTTGAAGAAATGGAAAAATCATTTGTGGTATTTGGCCCTAGAATCAATGGCTTTGGCATTTTTCGATTCGGATGTTTCACTCGAAGAGAAACGAAAAATGGTTAGGCATCTGCAATCAACAGAGCCCGTCGTAAATCTGGAAAACGATCGAAAATTCTCCGACCCGAAACTATTGCTGTGTAATAATTTGAGCGATTTCGTCTCATACAAAACCAAACATTTTTTCGGTGCTTTTGGATTGAGTACTGAATTTTTAAAGCATGACCCATCCATTTGGGAAGATTATCATGATACTCTCGATGTTTGTCGTAACGCGGTGTACAATTTATGAATGATTACAACAGAATACTTACGAAAGATGAAGAACAAAATCAATTTATATTACAGTGCATTGAAGAATATCGTAGAAAATGTCCCTCACATAACAAGTCAGATCTAATATAATATTGAATTAATTGTATTTTTTGTTTTTTTTTTTCACCGATCTTAATATTTAAAAACTATTTATTAATTAATAATACAAAGAAATGTAATTTTACTTATTTAAACATACGATTTTTGAATAAAAAAAATATTTCTCCTATAAAGTGTGTTCTAAATTTTGAATGAACTTTGGGCAGACCCTAGGGTTATCCGATCGGCACAAACATTTTTATGGAAGTCTTGTAGGCCAAATGGAAACTTTTTCGGTCGGAAATCAAAGATCGCAGCAACTTTCACTTTTTGCATCATGTGCTATAAACGGTCTACTGTCTATGAATGTACTCGTATCTAATGGATATAATTTTCTGCTTTCAGGTGCATTCCTAATACCGTTCATGATAATGTTGATTTTAGAAGGCATACCACTGTTCCTCATTGAACTGGGCATGGGACAACGAATGCGCCTGGGTGCCCTGGGCGTCTGGAACACCATCCATCCCTGGTTGGGTGGTATTGGCATTTCGTCGTGTATAGTCACACTATTTGTGGCGCTCTACTACAATGTGATCATAACGTGGGTGTTCTTCTACCTATTCAACAGTTTTCGGGTAAGTAACAGAGGTGTTTGGAGCCTGTGACTAAAGTTTATTTATTGTATTTCTTTTATCCATTCCTCAGTATCCCCTGCCGTGGGCTTCGTGTCCGACCAATGAGACTGGAGCGGTGGTGGAGGAATGTGCGCTTTCGTCTGAGACGGCGTACTTTTGGTATCGCACAACCTTGGATGCCGCTCCGTCCATGGAAGAGCCTGGTGGCCTCAAGTGGTGGATTGTTTTGTGCCTACTGCTGTCGTGGACAATTGTGTTCTTCATTGTGATGAAGGGTATCCAGAGTTCCGGTAAAGTGGTGTATTTTACTTCACTCTTTCCCTACATTGTCCTGACAATCTTCTTTATTCGCGGCATAACATTACCCGGCGCCAGTGCGGGCCTCATGCACATGTACACGCCCAAAGTAGAGAAGCTGGCCGACCCAACGGTGTGGCTCGATGCCGCCACCCAAGTCTTCTACTCCTTCGGCCTGGCCTTTGGTTCGTTGATAGCCTTCGGCAGCTACAACACGCCCAAGAACAATTGCGTCCGTGACGTATTACTCGTCTCCGTCTGTAATGCTGTGACAGCAATCTACGCCAGCGTTGTAATCTTCGCCATTCTCGGCTTCAAGGCAACAGCGAATGTGGATCGCTGCATCGAGCAGTAAGTATCTGAATTCATTTGTGTATAGCATCGGGAACCTTGCTCCCATACAAAATTCAAGACCATTATTATTAATATCCACAATGCAAACAAACAAACACATACACATACATAACCACACAGATATGTACACTCCAATACATAGGCGCAGAGTCAATTGTAAATTGTTTATTTTGCATTGATTTTTTTCTATTTGTATTGTGGACATTTGGCGACAATGTGGCGCATACCGGCGTTTTTTGTGTGCATATGGGCGTTTTACATAGACTAATGGAAAGTAATTCGTGAATTATTAGAACACCCGGAAATGATTCATTAAACATCAATCGATACAATCGTCACTTTAAACTATGCGAAGTCGGCTTAAACTATTTATGTGCTGAATACATTTTCAGATTCCAAATGCATATATCGATACCATCGTTGCATAGCGTGCCAAGTCGACTTAACAAATGTACTAAATATTTCAATATTATATTCAGTCAAAATTTGGAGTTTATACGTCAACCCGTTCAATAGTTATACACAAAAAATATTCATATAAATTTAAAAATTCAATATAACGTTTTTTCATAGCATACCTAAGAATTACGATACCGATACAGAATATATATATAATTTGCCAAAATTTGTGGTTGACCCGACCTCCCATTCAAATGTTAGGCAAAAAAAAAACAGTCGTGATTCGTTAATCATATTCAAGTAGACTGATTTGGGGTAGCCAGACAATGAAGTTTTCAGAATTTTTCTATTTTTCTTCTACTTAAAGTGGCCGATTGACGTACTAATTATGCATATACAGGGTTTTCCAACAAGGGGTGTTATTTTGAATCACCCGGTATTTCGGTAGCTGTCACTTTTGAAACTTTTATGCTTTGACATTTGACAAGTAGAAACTGCACCATTACTAAAAATGGAACCTATTAAAATTCACTACAAAAATGGTGAAAATCTTGCAGTCACAGTTCGCAAAACTAAAGCATTTTTGGGTCGTCGTGAAGCACCTTGTTGGACCGCAATACAGAAATTGGTGGAAAAATTCGAGCTGTTGGGACAAGTTAGTGTTGTGAAGAATAAAACCCGTGCACGTCGCTCAAGAACAGCTGAGAATATTGCTGCTGTAGCCCAAAGTGTTGAAGAAAACCCAGGCGAGTCCATTCCTCGTCGTTCTTTGGAATTGGGCATTCCACAAACGTCATTACACCGTATCTTGCATAAAGACTTGGGTTTTAAGGCTTATAAAGTTCAGTTAACACAAAAGGTCAAGCCGGCCGATCATCAACAACGTCGTGTCTTTGCTGATTGGGTCCTTGAAATGCATGAAAATGATCCGGAATTCCATCGAAAATTCATCTTGACTGATGAGGCCCATTTCCACTTCGGTCGCTACGTCAACAAGCAAAATTGTCGCATCTGGGGCTCGGAAAACCCAAGAGTTATTGTTGACAAGCCTCTCCATCCTCAACGTGTGACTGTTTGGTGCGGTTTATGGTCTGGCGGGGTCATTGGACCTTACTTTTTCGAAAATGAGGTTGGATCAACAGTTACGGTGAATGGATTGCGCTATCGAGAGATGATTAATGATTTTTTATGGCGGGAGTTGGATGGTATTGATCTGGACAACGTTTACTTTCAACAAGACGGCGCTACGTGCCACACAATCATCGAAACCATTGCTCTGTTAAGAGAAAGGTTTCCGGACCGTGTTATCTCTCGAATAGGTGATCACAATGGGCCACCGAGATCATGTAATTTAACACCTTGCGACTGCTTCCTTTGGGTCCACGTGAGAGATAGATCTACGCCAACAGCCCAGCGTCGATTCAAGACCTTAAAGATAAAATTCATGAGGCTATCGAGGACATAGGGCAGCCACTTTGCGATTTGGTTATGGAAAATTTCATTAAAAGGATATGGTCCTGTAAGCGTGGTCGTGGTTGGCCATTTGGCTGATGTTGATTTTCATTATTAACGGCATACCTTCCTTTTTATTATGAAATAAACATCCGATCATTTATCTCAAAAAATGAAATTTTTCTTTGAATACAAAAATAACGCCTCTTGTGGGAAAACCCTTCACAATATTATAAATGCAATTAAAAGCAGTACAGGAGGAAAATCGCCATTTTTGATATGTTTGAATTCAAAGAAAATATACTTGTAACCAAATTTTTTAAATATTATATATTTTTGAACAAATACATTTTATTTGAAAATCAAAAAATTTTGATTCGAACGCATATATTAATATATTACAACAAAATATATTTGCGAACTGACTGTAACAAATAAAATATGTGTTTAGACACAAACAAAGATATTGTTTAAGAATTCATCCAAATACATTACATTTAAAAAAAATATTTTAACTTTGCTGACTTTGTTAATTTTTAATTTTATTGTTTCCCAAATTTCGTGTTATACTCGTACTTTATAGTTAAAAATGTCGTAAGCAGCATTTTCTTTTGTTTTACAGTACTAATTTTGAATTTATAAATAGTCCAATTGTCAATCCATCAATGCTATTTTTCGTTACCAAAGATTATACGATTTAAATTGTAATAGAATTTTACAAACATATAAAATTTCTAAAAAATTTAACCTTTAATTTCTAAAAAAACTAAATTAAGGCATCTATACATAGCCAAAATATTTAAATACAAATTAATCATTGTTTCGGAAATATTATATCCATATAAAAAAATATAAGGATGAAAACATAATTTTGTTTAGACCAACATCCTCCCAAACATATAATATTTGTGAGTGTCAAATATTATATATTTGGACTGTACCCTAAACATATGTATGTTTCCAGCAGAATATGTTTGGAACAATATACTACAGAAGCGATTTTTTTCAGCGTGTATGCAGCAGAGCTTATCAGCAACTTTTGTTTCACGCCCCAATTCCACGATCTTAAAGGGTCGTAGCACAGACTGACACTTAACCAAAAGTTTTAAAAACAATGTAATGAATTTTACAAATTATTACAAGAATATTGTTAATAAATTGCCAAATTTATGTTTTTTTTTAGAGCAAAATGTTGGAAACTACTAAATCGTAGAAGAACGAAATTTGATTTATATATTGAATTTAAAACTGGCGTTACCGGATTAGTGCGCTGCCCCCACTGACACGGCAATAATTACAATATGAACCATTTATTGAGCATAAAATAATGAAATGTTGATTGTGAGTTTTGTGGGCGTGTCACTTATTTAAAGACTTTCTCCGAAACTATTGATCATAGTAGACTGGAATTGGATTTTGAGTTAGCATGGTAAAGACCAACGACTTCGTCATATATCAGAAACTATTGAATCCACCAAAGATGGGTGGGTCAGACTGGAGGAAAGTATCTACGGAAGAAAAAGAAAATTTAGCGGTTAAGACAGTGTAGTGTAAATAAAAGACTTTACCAGCAGTTAAATAGTGGGGCAGGATATAGCTTCTAATACGGAAGGTGAGGCATCCACCGTAATCGACACCCAGCACTCCGGAAGTGCAGAGCTACCCACGCCTATAATTTCTGGACCCTCAAATCCTAGCACAAAAGCTGTAACACCCTTGTCTGAGGACGAGAGCATTACTTCGGACACTGATGGACTGAGGAGGGTTTCTGTACTCCATGACGCATTTGATGGAGACATGATCCTCGATGATACGGACGGGGAGTACGATAACAACAACCTTATTGGGGAGGAGGATAATCTGTCGGTTACCAATGATGGTAAGAACTCTACAGAATAATCTATATCACGCTAAATGAAGCAGCATCAGCGGCTCTATATTGGGTGGTCTCCAGTTACTTGCCTTATAAAGCTGTAGTACCGATAGCTCTCTCCAGGGAAGTATGTAGTAGAAGAAGCAACGTCTGACGAGCACGAGCTGACAATTGGCGCAGACACCAACGCTCATCATACTGTATGGGGTAATACGGATATAAATAGTAGGGGTGAGTCACTCCTTGACTTTATTCTAACAAGCAACCTAACTATCTGTAACATAGGCAATAAACCGATTCTTCCTTTAGGGAAAACTTGGATATAAAACTCCTGTCGTGGAATCAACAGAATCTGGCCTGCACGAACTTGTGAGCACTATCGAATCGTCCCTACATTTCAAAGAATTCACTATGTTGGCATTTTTTGACATAGAATGGGCTTTTAAAAGCACTCACTCACTATGAACAAGTTGGCTAGACGGGCCAGAAGCAGCCGTTTTGGCGTTAACCAAAACAAGACCGAATTGGTTCTCTTTACTATGATGAATAACCCTTCTCCTCGGATAAATGGGAAAGATCTAATCTTTTCTGAAGGTGCAAAATTTCTAGGAATTATTCTAGATAGGAAACTGTTATTCAGACGTAATGTACTTGAACGTATGAGGAAGGCCAACGTCGCACAATGGGAAAAAGGGGTAAATACGCGCGCATAGCAGTATTTTCTATCTCATGACTATACCATTAGAGATAAAGTCTTACGGTTTGGACCATCTTTAAGAGAATTCTTTGGAGAAGAAATTGGTGTACCCAGATTTTATTTTACTGTTGCCATGTATCGCACAGTGGGGCTACAAAAGCGACTTTGTGGAAATTAGTGTGAAAATCAGAATATCGTACCAACTTCATTTATCTTGATTTTATATTAAAGCTGACAAAATTTAGTTCAAAATCTATTTGAGTTACTTAATTGTGTGTTGCTGCGTTTTAAATATATAGGCCATTGAAGTTCAAATATATTTTTGTGAAATGTGCGTTAAATGTCTACAAAACCGGGCAATGTTTTTGAAATTGAAACCAAAACACCATAAAAAGAATAAAATTGCAGTCTGCAATATTTTTGAAAGCTAAAGTTTTGCACTAATGCAATTACACAATGGGTCGTCGACTGTTAATAAGAGAAAAGTTAAATTAAAAACAAAAAAATAATCGGTCCACCCTAATATACATAAACTACAGAAGCGTTTAACTATATTTTTATAGTTTTTGTAGAAGCAGTAAACTATAAAAATTACACATATAATCATAATAATATTAAATAGATCGATAATTTTGATCGTAGAACTCTACAAATTTGCAACGGGACCTGTACCGATTTTAATTGATTATCCGATTTTGTCGAAATTTCGTAAAAGTTATTTTTTTGAACCCAGAAAATAGGTCCATATGTTTAGGGAAAATCGGTTCATAGATAGATGTGGCTCCCACACATATTTTCTTTATTTAAAGTAAAAAAAGCACATATTTAAAGTACAAAAATCGGACATAATCGCAAAAAGTCGCAGATAAACTAGGTACCGTTGAATTCACCACTAAGTCACCTCTCTCCTCTATGTCATACCGTAGTGATCCCACGTGATCCAAAAAAGTTTTATTCCATTTACTGCGGATAATTTTTTTAAAAACAAAAAAAGTGGTATTTTTACTTTGAAATATCTCTTCATTTAAAGACTTTAAAAATACGTTTTGTACACAAAAATGTAGATGAATATAATCTTATTATATGTTACAAGTCCGGTCGCATTTCTCCAAGAAACGATAATTCTACAAGCATTTTAGTATATACATTTTATCGTCGCAATTTTATTTGCATTTATTAGTAAAAAAGACAAAATTTGAAAGGTCATAACTCGGAATCGCCGCGAGATATTTTGATAAAATTTGAAGGTATTTTCATTAAATGTTATCCACCATAAAACAACATTCCCAAAAAACTGATTTTTGAAAGTTGTTTTCATAGTCCTATGCGCGCATATTTCATCATATTTTCCCATCGTGCGTCGCCTTACATTCCTGTAGGAAGGCTGTAGGGTTGCGGTGGGGCCTCACTTCTAAAATCAATTCCATTCCATGGGATATATAGCAGTAGTTCGTCCAATACTGTTATACGGCATTGTGGTGTTGTGGACGGCAACTGATATCCATCAGCAACCTACTATAAATGGCTCAACGAACTGCCTGCCTATGCATAAGCGGAGCTTTAAGCATTACAGCGACTGAGTCTCTACAAGCCCTACTCGATATACCGCCGATTAATACTGTGGCCTGAGCGGCGTTACGATTAAACTACCTATCAATGTGGAGGTAACAAGTGTAGTGCTATGGGAATCGACTGAGTGGAACTACATCACTATGATACCAGCCAGAGATGAATGGGTTGGCAGAATATCAGGTAATAGAAACCATCTCCATTTCTATACGGATGGTTCGAAGCTTGAAAGGTTGGCTTCGGAGTACACTGTGAAGAACAGACTAAGTTCTCACAGATCACCAGATACCTGCAGTGTCTACCAAACCGAAGTAATGGCAATATGGGAGGGAAGTCGCCAAGTGGCTGAGTCGCAGCATAGTTATCAATACTGGCATTGTCATTTAATCGGACAGCCTGGATACCTTCAATTCTCTGGAGGCCACATGACTGCCGCATATCTCTTAACGAGGTGGCTGAGCAGTTTAACATACACCTGCTATGGATGCCTGGGCATAGGGGTGTCCCCGGGAACTGCAAAGCCGATGAACTTGCTAGGAAAGGGACAACATTACAAATTCTAGACGAATTTGCATATATTGGTGCACCACTATCCACATACAAACTTTGGTGTAGGAAAGATGCTATCAGACATTCCAACGAAAGATGGACAGAAATCGGCACATGTAGGGTAGATAGACAAATTTGACCAAGTTATGACCTGAGAAGGTCAAAATATCTGCTGGCACTTGAGGGAGAAGTGAAGAGCATTGAGCACTTGCTATGTGTCTGTCCCGCTTTGTGTAAGCGACGCCTGGTCATTCCGGGGTCGGCCTTACTAGGCAGTCTAACGGTGCTCATGTCATTTTTAATTGGAAGGTATAATTCAAGTAAAAATTAAAACTGAAGATCGAAAATTCAGCAATTTTTTGAAAACATTTTTTAAATAAAATATATTTAGAGAAATTCCTGAACAATAATTTTATTTGTATTTAAACACATATTTTATTTGAGAAAATTAGCTAGCCAATATATTTTGTTGTAATATATTAATATATTCGTTCCAAATAAATTTGATCGATTATCAAATAAGATTTGTTTGCTCAAAAATATATAATATTTAACAATTTATGTTCCAAATATATTTTCTTTCTATTCAAACATATCCAAAAAGGCGATTTTGCCCCGTGTTTAAATTGTTCGAAAATGTTGAGACAATCCCATAGGTTCAATCTATGTAATCAACTAATTAGAATACTAACAAAAATATGTGAAAAAGTAGTTTCAATTCCAAAAAATAAGCATATAACGATTTTGAATATAAAAACGCAAAAACTTCCTGCTTAAATGAGTTGCCTACATTGGCCGATTGCATTCCGCATTGGAACTGTTAATGGCCCTCCCTATTCAATCAGTGAATCAGCGAGGCGCTAGTCTAGAAGGCTTTTTACAATTGATTTGTATGATCGGTTATGCAAGCAATTGCAGTGGACACAACACGTGCTATGTCAATTGGTTCTTAATTGTTTTTGATACGTTGTCATTAAGACTTCGTTTATTACATATGTACATACATATGTACGAGTATGTATATTTGCATTGAATTGTAAGAAATTTATAATATGTGCAAAAACATTCATTTTGACATAAATATACGAGTATCCATGAAATTATGGAAACATCGAATCCCGAACGTATCCACATGTGTTGATTAGGTCGTATCGATATTTAACTGTTACTAACAACATATGCTTCTCATAGGAGTTAAAAGGGAGTTGTGTTCGAAAATTATGCGGGATTTGTAAGAAATTTTCATTTGCGTTCTACATTACAGGGATCCATATTAATCCAATAGTTGCAGCCGACCTCTTGATAAATGGTGCCACGGCTTAGAAATGACCACACAGGATGGTCAGGACAATATCCTAGCTAGAATCATAGAAATTTTCAGACAGACGCAAACAGAGAAAAATGAAATTAATAAACTTTCGAGTACTTTTATAACATAACATGATTCCTGGTTCTATTCGTTCATGCTGAAATAAATCTTTTCTGAGGTATATTGTCCTAAAACATATTATGCTTGAAACATACATATGTTTAGGTTACACTCCAAATATATAATATTTGACACACAAAACAATTATGTGATATATGAGGATGTTGTTCTAAACAAAACTATGTTTCCATCGTAATACTTTTAATTTGGAACTAATATTTCCGAAACAACGATTGATTTGTATACAAGTATTTTGGCAATGTATTGATACCTGAATTCAAAGGCAAATTTTCAGTTTTTAGAACTTTAACGTTAAATTTTTTTAGACATTTTATATATTTGTAAAATTCTATTAAAATTATTGTGTAACGATAAATTGACTATTGGAATATTTATAAATTAAAAATTAGTGCTGTAAAACAAAAGATGATGATGCTTACAGCGTTTTTAACTAGAATGTATGTATAACACGAAATCTAGGTCAGCAAAGTTTATTTTTTTAAATAATTCTTAAACAATATCTTTTTTTGTTTGTAAACATACATTTTATTTTTGAGAGTTAGTTCGCAAATATATTTTGCTGTAATATATGCCTTTTGGTTCCGAATATTTGTACACGGAGGAAAATCGTCATTTTTGATATGTTTGAAACGAAAGAAAATATACTTGGAAACGATTTTTTAAATATTATATATTTGTTAACAAATAAATTTTATTTGAAAATCACGAAATTTTGTTTGGAACGCATATATTAATATATTAGAACATAATTTATTTGCAAACTGAATTTCACAAATAAAATATGTGTTTACACACAAGCAAAGTTATTGTTTAAGAAGATTTCCAAATATGTTTTATTTAAAAAGATTTTTAAAACATTACTGACTTATTCGAATTTTAGTTAGCTTTTCCTAGTTTTCGTGTTAAACTTTATAGCTAAAAATGTCCTTATTTATAAATATTCCTATTCATCACTTTTTGTCTATCCATCAATGTCGTTTATATTTACGAAAGATTGTTCGATTTAAGTTTTGATTAAATTTTACAATCATATAAAATTTATAAAAAAATTGCTCTTTGAATATCTGAAAAACAGAAAACTTGTCTTTAAGTTAAGGCATTTAATACATTACCAAAATAAATAATTACAAATGAATCCTTTTTTCGGAAATACTAGTTCCAAATAAAAAATATTTGAATGGGAGCATATTTTTGTTTAGAACAATATCCTCACAAACATATAATATTTGTGTGTGTAAAATATTATATATTTGGAGTGTACCCTAAACATATGTTTATTTCAAGCCGAATATGTTTGGGACAATATACTACAGAAGCAATTTTTTTTCAGCGTGTATACGCTCACTTTGGTGTAACGAGGGTATATATCATTTGCTAGGAACAAAAAGTGCAACACACCGAAGGAGTGACCTAAGACCCCAAGTATGTTCGGCGGAAATCCGTTTTGGGTCATTTCATGTCGAATGTGTGAATATTGTGTTCCATTATTAAATGACAAAGTTCAACCTTTCCAATAAAACCAGAAATTTGAACAAATTATCAGAACCTTTTTATAAGGCCCACCCTGTACAAACTACAAAATAAATCAACCGAAAAATTTGCGCAAAAACTGAAGAATTCATATATATCTTATAAAGCGTGATCCATTTAGAGGTTCCCTACTTTTTTAAAGAAAAGAACACAGAAAATTTAAATAGAATGGGGAATGTTTATTATCATTTGAAAGAACATTCTTTGGCATTTATTTTTTGAAGATTATGTCTACCAAATGTTGGCCGCGGCTACGTCTCAGATGGTCCATCCGTTGAGTCCAATTTTCGATGACTCGTTCGAGCATTTCGACTGGTAACTGGCGAATGACACGCGTAAACGTTGTTCAGGCGTAAGTCTTTCCATGATGAAATGCCAAACAATACTTAACAAAAATAACATGACAGCATGACACGACTCACACGTGATCTGTCAAAAAAAAGGCTATTGAAAAAAGTATCTCTACTTGGATCACCCGTTATATATGTATATCTCGTTTAGTATATTATATTTGGCACAAACAAATAATATTTATACGGGAAGATGTTGTTCTAAACAAATCTTTGTTTCCCTCCGAATATTTTTTTATTTACGAAACAAATATTTATTTGCATTTAAGTATTCAGAAAATATACCAAATACTTCATTTTAAGAAACATTTTATGTTTTTCAGGTTTGGTTGAAGAGAGGAGACGTTTAAATGTCTCATGTCCATGGACATACTCTTAAGCCAGTGGTTCGGCCTGTTGTGCGCTCCCTATTTATGATCTTTTAATACTTCACGAGTTAGAGAAAATCGGTACTAGAAACGAATTTTCTCAGTATCTTTTAGTCATATCCTCTGAGATGAGACAAGTCTTAAATTTAAACTTAAAATTGTGTGTGGACAGAGAAAAAAGGGCGATATCGCGATATATTTTATTTTTTCCTAGATTTCGTGTTATACTTTATTGTTAAAAGTGCCGTCAGCAGCATTTTCTTTTGTTTGACAGCACTAATTTTTAATTTTAAATAGTCCAATTGTCAATCCATCAATGCTATTTGTCATTACCAAGATTATACGATTTAAATTTTAATAGAATTTTACAAACATATAAAATTTCTAAAAAATTAAACCTTACATTTTTATAAAACTGAAAACTGCTTTAAATTAAGGCATCGACACATTGCCAAAATACTGAAATAAAAATTAATCATTGTTTCGTTGTTTGTATTATTTCCAAATAATAAAATATTATGATGAAAACATAATTTTGTTTAGGACATCATCCTCCCATACACACAATATTTGTGCGTGTCAAATATTATATATTTGGAGTGTCCCCTAAACATATATATCTAGCCAGCAGAATATGTTTGGAACAATATACTACAGAAGCGATTTTTTTTCAGCGTGTGTGTATCATGATAAAACTTGAACTTGCCAAAAATAAAATTAGAAATATGCTTTAAAGTATAAATTATAATTACTTGTGGTTGGTATGGTGGAGCTTATAGCAAATCCAGGAGGAATTTGGAATGCACAAATGAACATTACACTTGACGCATTTGCAAATATTTTTTCTGTTGTATACTCCGGATATGATTGTGACCATCATACCTCACGGTAGGTACTTCGCACTTCTTTTTATATGAAGTTGTGGGGCTGCTTTAATTTGCTGACGTTTTTGGACGCCAATGTTTCCGGTTTGTTTGGGCTGACACATTTAGAATAGCATCTGATATATTACTTCGAAATTCCAGTAAGTCCATTCATTCCTTCTTTTTAATTTTGTTTGCTTCGCAATGCTTTTTGTACTCCAGCCAGGTGTTACAAACGGCGAGATCAATGAAGTGGTCAAACAGTTTCAAGGTCCTTTTTGACCTGATTGAAACACGGTAAACTGAAAGCAGAAACTCTAATTTATCAGCTTCGCCCATATTTTGGTTGCAGATGGAAATAAGATGTGGTTGCTAAATTTCAACTCTTTCTGGACCATAAATTGTCGATGCAAGCTGTACAACCTTACAAAGCCTTACAATAATAATATTTTCGTTTCGCTCAATGCGAAAGTCATAGCTACCACATCCAACATTTTTAAGATATATTTCCGATTGAAGCGGTACTTTTCCTATTCTGTTAGATCTAATTGTTCCTGCAGCCCAGATTCCATGTTGCTTTAAGTATCGTACCAAAGCAAGAGTTGTAAAATAATTGTGAAAAAATATTTTAAAATTTTGGTTCTCGGGAATGGTTTTTGTCAAAAGAATGACAATACCGGAACAGAACCCAAAGTTTCTCTCCGATTACTGCATTCTTGCCTTAATAAATCGAAAAATCGTAAAGAATACCTTTTGAACTGCAGAGACAAAAAAATTGTATACCCCATTTAATTGGTTTTTTGGGCATATATTGTCTAAGCGTCCTTCTTCCCTTAAAGGGTACCATCATTTCGTCAACGCAAAGATTTCCATCTCTCGGAAATGAATATAACTTTCCACAGAATGCATCCAAAAGCGACCGAACCTTGAATAGCTTGTCGTTTTTATTAGAACTTCAAACTATTTCGTAAAGAATGAAATCGTTGTCTTGTGAATTGGCGAATCGAAGGGATCTCAGTTGCTTTCGACCAATAAATCACAAGGCGAGGATAACCAAAAGTACCCATTATTATTTCAAGAGCAATAATTTGTAATAACTCTTGATTGGTTAGTTTTATTGATATTCCCGATTTCAGTAATTAGCTCTTCTGTAAAATGTTCCAAAAAATATTGTAAAGGAGTTTTTAAATCGTTTTTGGGTATCTCACGCTGGAAAAAAATCGCTTCTGTAGTATATTGTCCCAAACATATTCTGCTTGAAACATACATATGTTTAGCGTACACTCCAAATATATAATATTTGACATACACAAATATTATGTGGAGAATGTTGTCTTGAACAAATCCCAATATTTTTTTATTTGGAACTAATATTTCCGATGAAAGAATTAATGTGTATTTTAGTATTGCGATATATCAATACCATAATTTAAAAGCAATTTTTCTGTTTTTCAGTTCAATATTTTAGAAATTTTATAAGTTTGCAAAATTCCCTTAAAATTTAAATCTCATTATCTTGCGTTACGATAAATTGCATATGGATTGACAAAAACTGATGAATTGGAATATTTATAAATTAAAAATTAGTGCTGTAAAACAAAAGCTACTTACAAAATTTTTAGAGATAAAGTATAACACAAAATCTAAGAAAATTTAAACTAAAATTCGAAAAAGTCAGCAAAGTTTTAAAAATCTTTTTTAAATAAAATATATTTGGAAAACTTCCTGAACAATAACTATGTTTGGGTGTAAATACATATTTTATTTGTGGACGTCAGTTCGCAAATATATTGTGTTCTAATATATTAATATATTCTTTCCAAACAAAATTTCTTGATTTTTAAATAAAATTTATTTGTTCACAAATATATTATATTTAAAAATTTTGGTTCCAAATATTTTTTCTTTCGATTCAAACATATCAAAAATGGCGATTTTCCTCCGTGCATTTAAAATGCCGGAATTATCGAAGTCTTCTGAGAGAGAAATATCCACCAAGTAGTCACTTTCTGTTACCTATTTTACCTCCTTCAAATAATATTTATGCAATATGGCATCTTTAAAAAAATACCACGACGTCAGTAGTTTTTTTTAATTCAATGTTAAATACATCTAATAAGTGACACTTACTGCAGACTTTTGCAAATTCAGATTTCTAAATGCATAACGCAATTTAGTAAAATATTGTGTTTTACAATGCACATTTTTTGCACCTGAAAACTCAATATTTTAGTAATGTTTTCAAATTGTAATATAACTGTCCAGGGTAGTAAACATTTATATGGGCAATTCATGCGTTACGGACTGCAGGAAATTCATTAGTTTTTTCCCCATAACTGCGTTGATATTATTCTTTGGAATATTATTGTTATAAGCCATTTTGTACACGATAAAAAATCGCTTCTGTAGTATATTGTCCCAAACATATTCTGCTTGAAATATACAAATGTTTTGGGTACACTCGAAATATATTATATTTGGCACACACAAATATTATATATTTGGGAAGATGTTGTTTCAAACAAATCTTTATTTCCGTCCTAGTATTTTTTATTTGTGTCTATTATTTACGACACAAATATTTATTTATTATTATTCAGAGAATATATCAATTCATTAATTTTGGGGAAAGTTTTATATTTTTCAGTAATTCAATGTTAATTTTTTCAGAATTTTTAAATGTTCGTTAAATGTGTTTATAATTGAACTGGTATAATATTGCATAATGATACATTGCTTGATGGGTTGACAACATATGATGACTTGGAATATATAGAAAATAAAAATGATTCAAAATTGATGGTATTTGTACCTATTTCATTTAAAATAAATCGAAATCAATGAAAAATTAAATTCGAAGAATCTGCAACGTTTTGAATTTGTAGGTTTTAAAAAAATATGTTTGAAGAAATATCTAAACGATAATTTTATTTGTGTATAACTACATATTTTATTTGAAGAAAGTAGTGTGCAAATATATTTTGTTGTAATATATTAATATATGAGTTCCAAATAAATTTTATTGATTTACAAATAAAATTTATTTGCTCAGAAATATATAATATTTAAAATTTTGTGTTCCAAATATATTTTCGTTCGATTCAAACAATTAAAAAAAGGCGATTTTGCCCCGTTTATCTATCACTAATAACACTGAATTTATAGAATTTTGAAAACTTTTTTAGTTTGCATAAATATCGACAAATGGACGGCACAAAAAACACGATTCTTGAGGTATATTGAGTGATTTAAAAATTTCAATGAAACTTCTTATATATACATATAAATAATACCAAACATTATGTTTGCATATACTAGAGGCAGTGCTTCTAAAGTATGTATTTACCATTTACCCTAAAAATGCAAAATTTTTGAGATATTTAGATTTTTGTTGAATTCCGAACGGCATGTCCCGGAAAGCACAAAATTCATATAGAATAGGCGTTATTCAAATATGTCTTTTAATGTCAATATTATACAAAATTTCTCAAATTTTTTACGTAGAAAGATCGACAAGGTCTAGAGCAACAATATCATGCCAAGATTGTTAAATTTTTTTTATTTACATAATGCGTAAATGTGGCGCATTTTTTTGAGTAGCCCAGGGAAGGTTCGTATATATTTTTTATACATATGTATATTGCTTTTAAGGCTTTAAAGAACAAAATTGCATGAAAAAAAATAATTTCAGGCTAATCCAATTGAAAACTGAAGCCACCCAAAACCCAAGACATATGCCATATAGGGTTGCCAGACGGTCGGGATTCGTCGGGATTTTCCCGACTTTTAGCGTATTTCCAGAGTCCCGACTATTTAAGTAATTTGAGGGGAAATCCCGACTTTTTTCAATATGAAAAAGAAAAGGGCAGTAACAAAATAAAAAAGAAAGTACAACAAAAATGCTATTTTCATATGTACTTGTTATGTACATTTGTAATTTTTCCGTCACTTATGTTTATTTATTTCCCCATCACTAGCAATTGTTAATCACCTTTCAAGAAATGTTAATTTTGAACGAATTGTAGCAATTAATAAAAAGAATAGCAACTAACGTGGGAGAAATGGATAGAAATTCCAAAAGTTTACAAATTTCAGATGCAGTGGACAATGACATAAAATTAAAATTTACAGGATCAGCTCAGATTAGATAGGGCTTCATGCCTATATATGTATATTTCTCATATCTATATTGGTGTTTTCCTGCCCCGGAATGCAAATTAAAAATTAAGAGGAAAAACAAATAACGATATATGCAAATATTGGCGAATTTTCGCATATATCGAGGATGTCCTAGTCAAGACCTCAAAGAGAGCTCTAATTTGTATAAATCTACAAACGCATTTTAAAATATAAAAAATGCAATGTTCACATCTCAGGAATTTCTTAATAAATATATTTTTAAAAAAGAACGGGGCTGAAAACCTTCTTCAAATTTTCAGCTTTCATTTAGAATATATGGGGCTCATAACTATATTTCTCACAGAATTTTAAGTTGGTGTCATTTATGTGTAAAATGCTAATTAAATTTGCTGATGCATCGGATGCACTCAAAAACGTTAACGACGCGAACATAAACCCTGCTATGAAAAATATAACTTACGATCTTTAGAATGAGCTTTCTTTTGTAAAAAGAAAATACAGAAATCGAAACGTACGCCCTTTGAGAATATTTTCTCAGATTTTAGATGCTAATAACATCTGGAAAATTTTTTATGTAATTTTTTTCGCCAACTATAAAATGTTTTGTTTAAGCAGAGAATCGATATGCCAATTTATTTTGAAATCGGGAATGGTGACCCAAAAAGTTGTTCGGTTTGACATGGAATGAACGATATACGAAATATATAAACCGAATGTGTTTTGACCTTATAAAGGCTGAACTAATCATATGATTGAATATAGGAAAAAGTTATCAGGAATTCCAGTCATTATTAACAACACGAGTTCTAAAAAAAATCCAAAAACAAATAAAATATGATCTTTTCATTCTCCCGACAAATCCCGCATTTTAGCCTCGGTTTTCCCGACTTTTCGAATTCGGTGTCTGGCAACCCTAATGCAATATGACATCAAAATACCTAAAGAGTTAAATGTCTGATCTGTGGGAGTGTCCCACACGATGCGGTTGCGAAAAACTAAATAACTGGAAACTTTATATTTAGAGTGCTTCTGGACCAAGTGTCTTTGATTGAATATGGGTACAGTTAGGTAACCCAATAAATAAGGAAGTATATTTATAGAAATTAAATGGCCCTCACTCGACTCTATTTTTGAAATCGTATTATCTAATGTGGCAACATATCATATGGTTCTATTTCCTTGATATTAAATTTGAGGGCAGCGAAGCGCACAGGGTACAGCTAGTCCAATTATATAACCACACATGTTCTGAGACGCAATATGTCATATCTCTTTAGATCCAATTATATATGACAGATATAATTGGTTCTGACACGAGATATACTCAGATCTGATGCGAGGTATGATTATATCTAGGCTCAGATTTGAAAATTCTTTAAAATTAAGTGAGTTTAATGTAGGCTGATTTTCTTTGAAATATGTTAAATTGGTAATATATTGGAATGTGATAAAAACTGAATTTATTAATTACACTTTATCCTTGTCCAAACATACCAGCCTCTTAAGTTCATAGTTTGTGACCTATGGAAGTATATACTAATGGAATAATGGCGTGATTCGAAGAGGAAATACATTTTTGTTCAAAAATGTACACTAATATTCCCCATAATATTCAATATTTTAAGGTGTACCAAACGGAATAACAAACTTGGAATACTCCGATCCTATTGCCTAGATTTCCTATAATTTATTAAAATTTACGGCGCTTTTCTCTAATTCATAAAAATAACACAGTGCGACAAATTAGCTCAGGTTGAGAAGCAAATGACCCGATACTATTTTTCCTGTAGGTCTTGTCGAGTAAAACACGAATCTTTTTTGGAATTCCCCGGACACCCCCAAAATCCAGATTTACGGTAAAATACCGATTTTCTTGCCTTTTCTAATTCTCTTCTTTCCAAATTCTTTTAGAGATTGAACATCGGTTAATAGTTAACAATGTTATAGGCGTTCAAGTGAAAAAGGCAAGAAAATCGCCAAGACCTACAATAGAAATAGTATCGCGGTTTTTGGTTTTTGGACTGTCGCCCTGTGTAATCATTCATGTGTTTTTACTAACCCATTTATGTATTATCATTGAATTTTAAATACCTATTCTGGAGTTCCCAAAAATAATGAATAATAAGATATGTTATCCCGGAGCGAGTAAGTTGTCAGTTACGAACGAATAGAAATTTCAACGAGTAGGACTTCAAAGAGTGAGGTTTTCCGAGGATTTCGGACCGATTTTCCCGAATTTTTTGTAATTGTCACATTTAAAAAATTAATATTAATTGATTAGTGCAAAGAAAGTTCTAACTATGTTCGCGGAAAAGTGTTTTTTCGCGTGTGACATTTCATTCTTATTCGTTCGTAACTGATAGATTTTTACGTTTCGTCCGGACGGCACATCTGTCTAATTTAAGATCTGTGGGAAAAACATTCCCAAATGTTTTCAGCAAAAACAATATAATTTAAGAATACATTCCTTCCTGTTGCGAGTAATTGTCAGTTACGAACGAATAGGAATTTGATTCCAACGAGTGAGGTTTTTCGCAGATTTTCAGACCGTTTTTCCCGAATTTTTTGCAATTGTCACAATTAAAAAATTAATATTAATCGATAAGTACAAAAATAGTTCAATTACAATTCATTCCTATTCGTTCGTAACTGATAGATATTGACGTTTCGGCCTGAAGGAATGTCTTCTTATATTCTATTTGTCTTTGGTTTTCAGGCAAAATATATACAATAGCATCAAATATGTATGTATGTATGTATGTTAGAAGATTTGTGGTCTTTCTGGACTAATGTTTAATAAACCCCTTTATGTTTATCCCTACATTGCATAAGAATTAAACAAATAGTCATATTTGTTTAAAGGAAGAAAATCATAGCGCAGGGCCTATTTAAATTATTGCAGGTAATTTGTCTTAAATGCAACGCATCCAGACTTCTTTCCGACAACAACACTTACAAGAAAAAGCTGAAAAATGTTTTTTTACACAAAATAATTGGGGTTATGACTGCTATCATTGAATATTATAACATAAAACTATCACAAAAATATTCTTGTCACTCGGTCGAGAATAGGGGTGTTAGTCTAAGTGCACGTTAGACCCAGCATTGACTAAAACTATGATGTAATGTAAGGTTTCAATTTGATGCAATTGCGATTCCTCTGTGACACAATGTACATACGAATATAAAAAGCCACTACGACGTTGTTAGCCCACACTGCATCGCAACCAAAATACAAGCTAAAGTAAGAGAATCGCCGTTTGTAATGATTTATTATTATTTTCAGAAACAAAGAAGTCCTCTTTAAACATTCAATGATAACCTCTCCAAATATAACTATGGAACAGTACGAGGGAGTTATGGCGGGCGTCAATATGACCGATTCGAAACTGGGCTTAAGTATTTGCAGTTTATCAAAGGAGTTGGACAATGTAAGTATGAATGGGAACATCCGGCGGACTTTGAGGGCAGTTTCTAATGAATGCATGTTGTATTTTCCTTGGTTTTGTAGGCTGCCGAAGGCACAGGATTGGCCTTTATCGTTTTCACACAAGCCATTGTTGAGTTGCCGGGAGCGCCATTCTGGGCGGTTCTCTTCTTTACGATGCTGCTGTCGCTGGGCCTGGGCTCCCAGATCGGAATACTTGAGGGCATGCTGTGCACGTTGTTTGACATCGATATCATTAAGCGGGTTAAGAAACAACATGTAACTGGAGTGGTGTGTCTTTTCTGCTTCATTGTCGGTTTCATCTTCTGTACAGGTGCTGGCGAGTATTGGCTCAAAATGTTTGATTCCTTTGCCGGTACAATTGGTCTCGTTGTGGTCGCCCTAATGGAAATGATCGCCGTTGTCTACATCTATGGCCACGAAAGGTAAGTACCTGTACGACTCTCCTTCTCAACTGCTATGTGATGCTTGAATGCTATGTCCAACCGCAGATTTACTGAAGACATTTACCAAATGACTGGTTACCGTCCCGGATGGTACTGGCAGCTGACATGGCGCTTCATTGGACCAGTGATCATGGTGGGCATCTTGGCTTCGTCCATTGTATTCATGATCATTAAGAATCCTACCTATGGTGCCTGGAATGGAGAAACTGTAAGTACCTTTGCCAAATTGATTTAACCTTATATACATTTAGACGAATCACATTGGAAATGTTTTCTTTGTACAATTAAAGGGCTCTGTCGAACCCAGAGATTATCCACCATGGGTAATGGGCATTGCGTTGACCATGATCTTAGCTGGAGTCTTGCCGATGCCAATCGTGTTCTTGATGCGAAGCTTCCAATGCCTCAAAGTCGACTTGGACATTCATCAAGGCTCGATTCGAAGAAATGAAACAACCGCTTCAACCAAAGAAATGATTGACAACGACGACGACGTAAGTAACCCCAACCATCCCAGGCTCTGCCGAGTCTACATCTTGTTACGAGTATCTAAGCACATGTACCTACTATCGATCCTGTTACTCTGGATCAGCCCAGTTGATGGTCAATGTACATACATACATATACATATATCCATTCATTCATTTATTTCCATGTTGTGCTAACAAACTCCATATTTAATATTCACACACGCACACCAATACACAATTTCATTGTATTTCTTGTACTCACTTAAATGTTTCATTTTCGTTTTGTTCCCTAATAATGCTTTCGTTGCCTCGACAAATCAAAAAAAAAAATCGTTAACCAAACCACAAAAATACTAACAACCAGATCGTGAGTCCGGATATGCCACCTCAAGATTCATTAGCGGCGACACGTTTTACAATTGGAGATTTTGAAGTAAGTTGTAGAGAGAAAGCTTTGCGCATTCATGAATCCCCCCATCGAAGAAGACAACGCAAAGTCTGTACTCATTTAACCACCTTGAGCCATGGGCCTACGCTGCACTCATTAGCGTGTGGTCGCACGAGCGACTATTTGACGCGCGTTTATTTTTATTGTCGCATTTTTTTAAGCGCATGGAAACGTACGACAAAAAGTCGCTCGTATGACCTCTGCCTTATCAGCCACAATCAGATTCCATAGCCACAATCCCTGTTTAATTTGCATACAAATAAACTCAACAATATATTAGCAATACAGTTGCAACGACATCGACACAGAATGGAAAGTGCATTAATTTTTTCAGTTATATTACTTTTAATTGACGGAAAATCTTATCTTATTTGATAAATATATTCTGCAGGAAGTTTATGATAGTCAAAGGAAAAAAAATTTACATCACTTGCTGTAAATATTATAATAATGATTATTTGGGGGATGTGATAAAATATCCATTGAATGTAAAAATTTATTTTGTTACATAGCATTTCACATTTTCCCACTATATAGAAAATAATTCTCGTTTAGTTTAATTTACATACATAGAGCTCTATGACAATATCAATCAACTAGTCGTCATGCCAATACTTGTAGATAGTAATACTTACTTATTTACTCTTAGTTAATTAGGCATACAGATACAAAATTGTATTATATTATGTAGCATTATTTAATATCTGACATCAGTTCAATGAATTTGAAACCTCTAATTATGATAAATACAATATTAATCAATTCTTATTTTCTTCAGTTCGAATATGGACTAAGATCACATCAACCATTTTCTAAGATCATAATAAAATGTGAACGGAGTTATTTGCCGATTAGGGCTAGTTAGGAAATTTTAAGTAGTGCAACCAATTATATAACTAGGTTAAAGCTACTTTGTTCTTTACACAAATATAACCAGTTCTTTAAATGGCGTTTTCAATTTCTGAAATAGGAACAAAATGGTAAGCTATCTTAAAATGTAACATTTCTCCTGTAATAATACTGTGTGTGGTACAGGTTAAAATTACACCGAATAACATTACATCACTTTCCTCATTCTTATACAGATTGCATATATGACCCGATTTCAGCGAGAAATCTCAGCTAAAATAGACCAAGTATTTCGCTTCAGGTTCTGTCTAAAAACTTATCTCAATAAAACTGGAACCTATCTGTCGAAGTTGTACGATTTGACTTTTTTGAACACTCTGTAATAAAAGTATTCTACATCTAGCTTTATAAATAGACTTTATTCTTTATTTCCTTCCTTGTTTGATTATATTTTTGGATATACAGATCAGATCTAGGCCAAATTAGCGGAAAATTAAGGACTGCAAATATATCAAGAGAGCGACACTTTAAAATCCGCACAATATTTAAATACGAATATTCAGAGCATTGTAGGTTTGGGTCTTAGTGATTGTGAATTTGGCTCTTGGGAGCTCTAGGGGACCTGTGGCTAACAAGTGGTTATGTTAGTAAGATTTTCTATTGATTTCTTCGTTTTCACTTGTTGTTGTTGTTGTTGAGGAAGTACTAATACCCAGTTATTTATATTTCTTCCTCCAAACAATAATGTTTTCTTTTCACGCAGAACTAAGAGAGAACACCCATTGAATAGATTAAATAAAATTTCATTCACATGACTCCACCCCGAGTAAGAAATGGACAATTAACGCTTAACATCTCAAATCCGATATCCAATAATAAGTTTTTGGTTTTTACCATACCAACAAATGTACCGGTTACCTCCTACAACCCTCCTACACCCATCCCTCCCCCCCCCCCAAAAAAAAAACTGATCACTATAAAATTCCCAAACGAAATATACACACCCACACGCAGCCTAAAACGTAGATATTTTAAAATTACCTGAACACCAGCCGGAAACAAGTGCCCGCTCACCCTTCATCGATTAAATCCATCTAAAAAAGAACACCAGGACGTGTTGCTTGCGCCATCCACGAAAGCTATCGACTCTCAATAGAATAAAAGAAAAACTTACCAAAACTTACTTAACGACGAGAGCGCCTTCTTAATGATTAACGTATATGTATTTATCTCGTAATTAACCATTAAAGAAATGCAAAACACAACTATTTTACAACTAGAGATTACACCAACAGCAATTATTTACAAAAAAGCAAGACAAATTCAATATTACATGATTTTGTGAGACGAATGCGCAATTTACGCTCAGCAAGATCATCTTTCCCAAAATGAATACCCCATATACACATGTACGACCACGCCTACTTTTCGGTTATAATCACACCCCACAACTGCGGATACGGACACGGGAGCGGATGGGCATCCATCCCAATACAACTTCAGCAACAATTACACATCATCGTCTGCTGAGAGCTCAAACTGGACGCAGGTTCTAAGTTTTTCAAAATTTACGTACACAACTCAACACTTACACACATACACAGACACAAACACGAACTCATACAAAATCTCGTCTAAAAGCCAATGCCATACTATACCTTGGTCGCGTCTTCGCCCTCGTTTCTTACTAACCGACTATCCCACGCTAACCCGCCTTAGGATCGCTAAGACCCATTGGCCATTGTCATAATCTTCAATCCATAATGCCTACCTCTTGAGACAGTTTTGATGACCAATGAGGCTCGATTAGTTGTAAGCGTTGTGTCTCTGTACAGCCGCAGTGTTGAATGTTTCAGTGCTCAGTTCCACGCCACTCGACCGTGGAACTGACAGAATCCGTATTGGCTTGATTTAACCAAAAGCAGACTGTAATCTTAGAAGGTAATTGTTTGTAAATTAATCACACACTAACACTCACTCACCCACGCAGACACATTGGCATTTGGTAATTGGTTGTAAGTTTATACATACAAACGTAAATATCGTCGATGTTCTGACAAAATCTCCTATGTCGAATTTTATGTTTTAACAAATGCACTGAGAGAAATGTTTTCTTATCTCCAATTCTCGGAAGTTTTTGGAAAGTGAGACCTGGCACGGATTTACTAATGTCATACGAATCAGATTTCGCTGTTTTTGGCGGAGATTTTGTTAGAACACCGACGAAATGTATATTATAATATTTCTGGGATTAATACAAACTCATAACATCTCATTTCATTGTGTATAGAATCAAATGAAGATTAATTCTTCTCCAATGTATATATGTATAACTAAAATGCATGAATGAACATGCACTGAATGAAAATTGTTCGCAAGGTTTCATTGAATGTTTATGTCGTTCTGCAATACAAATATTTTTATTCTCTCCTTAACGAAAAAAATCTTTGCAGTTGAAATCAAGTTCTTCTGATTTTGCCGCAACAAAAAAAATCGCAAAAAAAACTGTTTGTTCCATTTTCCACCTATGGATAAATGTAGAAATTATAACCTTGTTGGTAGAAATAAGACAATTTCAACATAATCCGGTTTTTATACCGCCATTATTGTGACCATGGGTATATATCAGATGCTGCGGGCTAAAAGTGTAACACATAGATGGAGTGACCTAGGAGTTCCCAAGAATATTTGGCGGAAATCCGTTTGGGTTTCATTTGAGCAATTTCCGTCAGCTTGTCTGTCTGTCTGGTTGATGCACACTATAACATTCGACAGGATTAACCGAAACACTTCAAAATTTAGTATGTGTCTATATTTATCCCATCACCTTCGAGAGGAGGATATATACCCTCCTCTCGAAGGGTATACGAGCCAAAAGTGTAACACATCGAAGGAGTGTCCTATGTTGGCGGATATCTGTTTTGGGTCATTTTAAGTCGAATGAGCAATGTCCGTCCGTCTGTATGCTGGCTGGTGCGCACGATAACTCTCGAAAGGAGTAACCAATTGACTTTCTTCTATCTCCGGCTAAGCTCGGAGATGGGCCATATTGGTCCACTCCTTCTAGTATCTCCCCCACAAAGGGTTAACATTTAGTGAAATATTAATTATTTAAAAACTTCTATACTACTCATTTGAATCCTCTGAAATTATACACATAGTATTAGTTTATTAGTCACTATTACCTCGAGAAAAATGGGCGAAGTTGCCACGCCCCTTTCGGTACCTCCCACACAAATGGACAATTTTGAACCAAAAGTTACCAGCTTATAACTTTAATACCAGTGCATATAAATACTTGAAATTTCGTAGAGTGCAATGCTTTTATAGTACCTAGAGTCCAGAGAAAAGTGACCGTTATTGGGACGCCCCTTTTGGTACCTCTCACACAAATGGACCATTTTGTACCAAAAGTAAACAGCTTTTAACTTTAATGCCAGTACATACTTTAAAGTTATTAAATGCAATTTAAATTGATAATAATTTAAATAAAACAAAAAAAATAAATTTACTAATATTTTTTTGAGACTCAAGGTGAGGGTATTCATTATTCGGTTTACCCGACTGAACTTTCTTACTTGTTTTTAAACATAATAATATGTTTTTCCATGGTTACCTAATTTCATTTTAAAATACGCTCTAGTTTTCGACAAAATCCAAATTTTTCACAAATACCACTACTTTTCATTTTCATATTATGGTTTGTGTCTTCGCTAGTTAAATACGTATTTATCAATTTTTTTCTATATTGTATGCCTTTTTCGTGCCTACAAACATTTTTTTGTGTAAAATATCAATTTTTTCCAATTGTTTTAACGATAGTTACTAAAATTCTGTTTCCACTAGAAAGAGATGTTTAGTAAGCGTATATTTCAAAAAATAGTGTCCAAATACTAGGCACCTTAGAAGAAAGTGGAATTTATGGATTTTAGAAAACAACAATAAAAAAAACAATATTATGAAAAAATTATAATAGCATGAAAACTGGTATTTTTTTTTATAAAAAAAAATCCTTTTGTTACAAAGCCATGTCTGTTGTAAAAGACCATTAACAAAGCAAATCGCTGAGTAAATTAAAAAGGTAAATTTTGCAAATAATAATTTGTAACTTATACCTAAACTTATACCTTTCGGCACCGCGTGACATTTTATACACTTGAGACGGGTTTATGACGTATGCGACGTTTAAATCTCTCTGACAGTCTTAAACATAATGAAACAGGTTGTGGACCATCCCTGATACCCCTCATGCGCTTCAAGAATCCAAACACAACGCATTATTGGTTTTAATTGAAAATACAGTAAAATTCAGATGGAAAGGGTATAATGTCAATGCTTATAAGGTCATGGCTAGACATAAGTCTACCTTTCTAAATTGAATGACACATCTATAACAATTAATGTCGACACTAATGTGATTCAAAACATAGAACATCCAAGTAAAAAAAGTGGAAATGGGTTCTGGAATTTCACCATAGCTTGACAAAACCCTTTTGGATTCTATGCCAAACTTGCTCACTGCTCAAATTGAAGCCAAGGGAAGCTGTGACCGGACAATTTATTTTTAACTATTTTTTAATAAAAAAATATGAAATACAAATACATTACTGCGATATCTCGTACATTTGAAGTCACAGGGTATTATCGTTTAATTTAACTACTGCATACTTTAATCTGTAACCCACTATACATATCGATACCTCCATTCTAAAACCTGCTAAGTCGACTTAGCATGTCCTTAGTTGATTGCATTTTTAATTTCTAAATATTATATTCAGTCAAAATAACTTTTGATTTCAAAAGTTATTCACAAAACTGTACATGTCATTCGATTTGCATTATAAAGGAATTCCACACAAATTAAAAAAAAAATTCTTCAAACTTTGATCGCTTCTCCTGAAAAACTGCATTTTTGCACATAGCATACTTTAGAATGGAGGTATCGATATATATCTAACCATACATACTTACATACATATAAAGCACTGATTGCATGAGCATTAAACATTGACAGCATAAAATACACTAAAACAGTTTAAAAATATTCCTAATAAAGTTCATGACGTGATTATAAATTGATCTTAGTGAATAAATTTAAGATATTAAGAACAATTAAATATACTTTACAGTAACTCAACGTTTCAAATGTAAACGTTAATACATTAGAGTTGTTTTCTTTGACTTGGATTTTTTGACTTTTGTTAAACTAATGTTTGATATTAAATGTAGATTTGTTGATGTAAGTTGCGTCACTCGTTTTGGGTTATTTTATTGTTTTAATTTATTAGTACGCATGTGTCTGACCTAAAATTGTTATGTAAACAAAAAATATTTCTTATATTTGCCTTGAAGTTCTGTCAAACGGACTGTCGTAATTTAATAAATTTCTTTACCCCTTCGAATGTCGAAACCCCTTCAATATGAAAAAATAAGCAAGTAAAAAATGTCAGTCGGTAAACCGTCTAAGGTATACCCTAATTTTGTTAGTAATGTAATATGGATTATTACACGAATTTATCTGTCAATTTGTGTGGGAGGTACCAGAAGGGGTTTAACAAATACACCCATTTTTACTTCAAAAACATTGCACATTTTTACTTCAAAAACATTGCACCGAATGGTATTGGTTTATGTGCTCTGGTATGCTAACGTTACCAACTATTCAATTTTGGTATGAATTGTCCATTTTGTGTGGGAGGTACCAAAAGGGGCTTGGTGATAATGCCCATTTTTTTACAGGGATATAGGTACTTTAAAAGCATTACATTTTTTTTTAACTTTTTGTACAAAATGGTACGATTATGTGGGAGCTACATAAAGGGGCGTGGAAATAACGCCCATTTGGACTATGACGCCATAAAAGCATTACACTGCACACATTTTATTGTATTTTTATGGACTGGTATTAGAGTTATAAGGTGTTAACTTTTGGTGTATACTGGTCCATTTGGGTGGGAGGTACCAACAAACAAAGATTCGAATAAGTAGTATATACGTTATTAGAGAATCAACATTTTACTTCGATCTTAGCCTGAGATAGAAAAAATAATACCACATATCAAATTTGAAGTCAATCGGATACTGCTTTCGGGAGTTATCGTGCACCAGCAGACAGACAGACGGACGGACATTGCTCAAATGACTTAAAATTGCTCAAAACGTATTTCCGCCGACTATACTTGTTGTCTTAGGTCACTCCTTCGATGTGTTACACTTTTTGGTCGTAGCAAATGATATATACCCACCTCTCTAAGGTGAGGGGATAAATATGCAACGGTTAATAACTATCGTAAACGTTTGGTTTATTTCCCTATAGCTCTGACGCAAATATTTTTTACATTCAAAGGAATTGTAACTTCGTATAATTCATAAAAAACAACGTTTTCCGTCCCATTGAATTAAATGTATAATACGATCATCATTAGTTAGCAAAACAGTTTATTCAATATTTTTACTTTTTTCGTTTCAGTCGACATTAAATTTCGAAGAACAAGAATTTTAAAATTATTTTCTTGGCCACGGTTAGGTTGGGTTAGGTTAAGTTAAGAAGAGAAGGCAGATTGCTCCGCCCCATATCGTTGGACATAAGCCAGCATTGTGCGTTCTAATTGTTTGTTACATGGACTAGTCCTAAGAAAGTTATTTTGGGAACACTGTACTATCGACATATTCCTTAATTTTTTTCCAGTCTACGCCCCTAAGTTGGGTCAAATCTGGCAAAAAGTCATTTCCCAAGAAAAGGGGTTTTATTGTTTGCGAACGCTGGGCACTAGCAGAGGAAGTGCTCCAATGTTTCGTCATCGTCCCCGCATGCCCTACAGACGCTGGTGCCCACAACTGCTATGCAGATGGGCTATTAAACCTGTGTGCCCTGTATGGATACCCATGATCTTACTGGTCTCTATTTTGCTCAATTTCAGCAAAGTTTTGGTTTTGTCCTCACAAGATTCTTGTTATTTTCCCAATGGTTTCACTATTCCCAAGCGTGATATGGGCATTATTTGCCAATGTTTTCAGTTCAGAACGCGTAGCTCCGTGAGGTTTTGTATTTTCTCGGTTTGTTGTTTGCTTTCTCATTTCCTCTTACTCCGTGATGCCCAGGCACCCATATTATGCGTATTGTGCCGTATTCAGAGTAAGCATTAATCGCCATTTTACAATCTAAAACTGTTCTTGGTTTAACTGTTCTAGACATTATTGCCTTGATAGTCATTTAGCTATCTGAGCAAATATTTACATTTGTTGTTCTTGTGTTACCGCTAAGCCAGCTCTCACACTCTGTAATTGCTCGGACTTTCTGTAAGACCGTGTTACGATCTGGTAGGCGGAATAAAAGTTCGGTATCCGGTTCTTCAATATAAAGTCCCAGTCCCGTCAATTACTTTTTGATGATGTGACCTGTGATCGCTTTCGATCCATTCGCCCATCACTTTAATTCTCACACTCAGCAACTATTGATTTTCAGATATTCTGTCGGATACTGATGCTATGTTAGTTAAATGCGCCGTCACTACCTCAGCTATCTTTTGATGATATGACTTGTGATCGTTTTCGATCCATTTGCCCATCACTTTGAGTCTCGTCGCCTTGAGGGCTGCTTCATACCTAATCTGTATTTCTATTGGTTGTATATTTAAGATCGTCTCCTATGACCTACTGGATGTTGTCCTTATTGCCCCGCTTACGCCGAGACAACACATTCGTTGGATCTTTTGTAATATTTATACCCTACACCACACTGTGGTACAGGGTATTATAAGTTTGTTTCACGGCAGATGTTTGTAACACCTGAAAATAACACAGCTAGACCCACCTTAAAGTAACGATTTAACGATGTCTGTCCGTCCGTCCGTCCGTCCGTCTGTCCATGTAAAGTTGTTCGTCGACTACAGGTCGCAATTTCACTCCGATCGTTCTTAAATTTTGCGGTTTAGAGTATTTCGGGGCTATTAAGATCGCTATTGAATTTGGTTGAAATCGGTTCAGATTTTGATATAGCTCCCATATATATGTTTCGTCCGATTTTGCTCTTTAGTCCTGTAGAAGCTGTATTTTACATCCAATAATTTTGAAATTTAGAATGGTATAGTTTCTTGATCAATGAACCAACACTACCGAATTTGAAGAAAATCGGTTAAGATTTAGCTATAGCTCCCATATATGTTTCGTCCGATTTGGCCCTTTAGTCCTATAAAAGCTGTATTTTACATCCAATCGTTTTGAAATTTAGAATGGTAGAGGTTCTTGATCCATGAACCAACACTATCGAATTTGAAGAAAATCGGTTAAGATTTAGCTATAGCTCCCATATATATGTTTCGTCCGATTTGGCCCTTTAGTTCTACAGAAGCTGTATTTTACATCCAATCGTTTTGAAATTTAGAATGGTAGAGTTGCTTGATCCACGAACCAACATTGCCGAATTTGAAGAAAATCGGTTAAGATTTAGCTATAGCTCCCATATATATGTTTCATCCGATTTGGCTCTTTAGTCCTGTAGAAGCTGTATTTTACATCCAATCGTTTTTATACCCTACACCACACTGTGGTACAGGGTATTATTTAAGTATAAAATGACTCAAAAGTAAATTTATGTAAACAATTTATACATGAATTACAAAATTTATATTTCAGAGTTATTCAATATTACGAGAGTGGTGTAGGGTATTATATAGTCGACCCCGCCCGACTTTAGCCTTTCCTTACTGGTTTTATGTTGCACTTCTTTTCCATCGATGTCCACCATACTACTGATGCGTAGGTTAGAACGGGTCTGATTACGTTTTTTTAGAGCCAGTGACGTCTTTGGATTGAGGCTCCATTTTGAGCCTATTGCTCTTCTACATATGTAGTGACCAGCATCTGTGAGCTTTGTTTGCTCGTTCTTTTATGTGGTACTTCCAATTTAGTTTCCTGTACAATATTACTCCTAAGTATTTGACCTTGTTGGATACAGAAATTGTTTTTTCTAGAAAAAGTGGGTCAACGACCAATCTTCGTTTTTCTTGTAAACAGACATATCTCTGTTTTGGCTGGGTTTACATTTTGACCTCTCGGTCGACCCCAGTCATATGCAATTTTTAGAGCCGTTTCGGCCCTTTTACAAATTTGATTTGTATTCCTTCTCCTCATAAGTATTTATATTTTATATTTATATTTCGGTCCTGGCAATGCTGATGTTGTCAGATGAAAACTAGAACTTCCATTGGAAAGTATGACATTTTTTTGCATAACTTCACTCAGACCGTTTTGTAATTTGAGCGCGAATTGTTTTGGTTACAGTGTGTTGAAACTTCACCTACAAAACATGGTTTTTTCACTCTTTAACAGCTGCTTTGGGCGTCGAAAAACGTTCACCAAGCTGCTTTTTCTTGATGTGAGCGAAGAAGAAGACGTCGTTGGGAGTCAAATGCACGTAGCCCGAGAAATTTCAAAATTCGCCTCTTCTATTAAACAGACCTCGTACATTAACCTAAAATAAAGTATCGTTATAGAGAAAAAAATGTTTGTGTCCGAGTCCTGAAACCTTTTTTTCTGTGTAGATTGGGGCGTACTATTTTATAAAACCAAAACAAAATACATATTAATTTGTGGTAAAGTTAAAAAAAAAATTCTTTACAATTCTAATTTTGATGGAATATACCTTAAACATTTGGACTATATATATCCCCTCACCTTAGAGAGGAGGGTATATATCATATGCTACGAACCAAAAGTGTAGCACATCGAAGGAGTGACCTAAGACCCTAAGTATGTTCGGCGGACATCCGTCTGTCTGTCTGCTGTCTGGTGCGCACGATAACTCTCGAAAAGAGTAACCGATTGACTTCAAATTTGGTATGTGGTAATATTTTCTTCTATCTCCGGCTAAGTTCGAAGATGAGCCATATTGGTCCACTCCTTCCAGTACCCCCCCCCCCCCCCCAAATGGTTAATATTTAGTAAAATATTAATTATTTAATAACTTCTATACTACTTACTCGAATCCTCTGAAATTCTACACAGTATTAGTTTTTTAGTCACTATTACCTCGAAAAAAATGGGCGAAGTTGCCACGCCCCTTTTGGTACCTTCCACACAAATGGACAAGTTTGAACCAAAAGTTAATAGCTTATAACTCTCTTACCTGTACATACAAAGACTTGAAATTTTTAATTTTTTTTAATAGTGCCTACAATACAGTGAAAAATGGGATTTATTCCCACGCTCCTTTTGGTACATCCCACAAAAATGGACCATTTTGCACCAGAAGTTACCAGGTTATAACTTTAATACCAGAGGCACCAAAAGGGGCGGGCTAACAACGCCCATTTTTCTCTGGTTTCTAGGTACTATAAAGCATTACACTGTACAAAATTTCAAGTGTTTCTGTGTGCAGGAATCCAAGTTATAAGCCGTTAACTTTTTGTGAAAATTGTTCCATTTGTATGGTTCAGGAAAGTTTAAGTCCTAAATTAAGTAGCTTTCATCTTCTTATAGTATAAATTCATCATCCCATCAGCGGTTTCAAAGATATCTTACAAGTTATTATGAAAAAATTAAATTTTTTGAGAAAATTTTAATAAATGTTTAATTAAAAACATCGATCAATTCACTATTAGTCTGATCGGTCATGAATGTAATAAGATCAATCTGAAGAAAATAGATTCTAAATTAAAAAAGTTGTAGCCAATTAAGTATGTCCACGAACATAGAATATCCATTTTAGTAATATGCCGTTATGTATGGGGGCTATGTCATCATCATCCCATCAGCGGTTTCAAAGATATCTTACAAGTTATCAATCAATCAATTCACTATTAGTCTGATCGGTCATGAATGTAATAAGATCGTTACCGTGACCGTTATGTATAGGGGCTATGTCATTTTCACAAGGAACAATTACTTATTTCTACAAATACGTTTTAAAAATCGAAAGATGTAGTTCTACAGAGAAGTGTTTCAATAATAAAAATCCATAATCATAGAAAAAGTCTAGCGAAATTACCCAAATATTGTAAAGCGAAAACTAATGAAAATTTGCATTGCAGTAGCTTATGGCTTTAAAATATTTTCACTGCTAAAAATTAGATGTCGTTATTATTGAAATACAGAACCTTCTTATTAATTAAAAAAATGTTATTTGAAAAAAAGGTTATATAATATATGATATATAATATATTAAATATAAAAAATAATATATACATATATATCCTACCGTAGTGTTTGCGGTCGTCATCTCAAAATCTTAGCGTACGGTATTCTGTTTGCGTACACATATACAATCACTAAACCAGTAAGGAAAGACTAAAAGTCGGGCGGGCGGACTATATAATACCCTGCGATAATAATTTTGAATAAATGGATTCGTTTCACTCAACATCGTACTTAGCTCCACCTCCTCATCAAGGCTTATTCCAAAGAGGAGTTGATGGTGTTGATCAAAAAAAAAAACTAAATACATAATCTAAAAAGATGTTCATCAACTTCAAGCATAAATTTAATTTCTGCCAAATTATATATAGATCGGACGTAAAATACAGTTTTAATAGCACTTAAATACTAAATAGGCAGGAACATTTATATGTGTCTAAATCTAAACCGATTATCCCAAAATTAAGCAGTATTTGTTCCTAAATTAATTAACTTATTTCTGTCAAATTTTGTAATGATCGGAAGTAAAGTTCAACTTCTATAGAGCTTTGATACCAAATCAGTAGTAACATATATATGGGGACTAGGTTTAGGTTTAATTTAGGTTGGCGGCATTTTTTTTTACAATCTCACATAGACCAGTTTTGGTCCCTAGTGTTACCACTGGCTGAAATGCCCCTCTACGGAACCAACCTGTTTGATATATAAATTTATCGATAGTACGAATATCGGTACTGGAAAGATCTGTTAGTGTGCCTAGAAAGGCCGACCCCAGTATGTCCAGTCGTCGTTTACTCAGAGCGGGACAGTCGCATAGCAAGTGCTCAATGCTCTCCACTTCTCCACAGCTTCTGCAGAAGTCATTAGAGTCAATGCCCAATCTTTTGGCGTGTTCGCCGATCCAGCAGTGTTCCGTCAGAACTGATATTAACGTAGACAATCTTTGCCTCTCTAGTGCGAGGAGATATTTTGATCTTCTCAGGTCATACCTTGGCCAGATTTGTCTAGCTACCCTGCAGGTGCCGACTTCTGTCCATCTTTCGTTGGACTGAATGATTGCCTCTTGCCTAAGCCAAAGCTTGCACGTGGATAGTGGCGCACCAATATATGCAAATTCTTCGAGAATTTGTAATGTCGTCCCCGGGATATCCCTATGCCCAGGCACCCATATGAGGTGTATATTAAACTGCTCAGCCATCTCGTTAAGAGATCTGCGGCAGTCGAGGGCTGTTTATGAATTTATGGTTGTTGCCTCCAGAGAATTGATGGCAGCCTGGCTGTCCGAGTAAATGAAAACGCCAGTGTTCATTACTATGTTGCGACTCAGCCACTTGGCGGCTTCCCGTATTGCCATTATTTCGGCTTGATAGACACTGCAGGTATCTGGTAGTCTAAGTTCTTCGCGGTGTACTCCGAAGCCAACCTTTTCGTCAAGCCGCTTTGGTTGCAAATTCTCTCGCCACAATATTAATCGGCAGTAAATGGAGTAGGGCTTGTAGAGACTCGGTCGCTGTAGTTCTTAAGGCCCCGCTTATGCTCAGGCAGGCTGTTCTCTGAAACTTTGTTAGTAGGTTGGTGATGGTTAGTTTGTCAGTTGCCGTCCACCATACCACAATGCCGTATAACAGTATTGGACGAACTACTGCTATATATATCCAGTGGACGATTTTAGGAGAAAGGCCCCACCGCGACCGTACAGCCTTTTTGCAGGAATGCAAGGCGACGTTGGCCTTCCTTACACGTTCCAATACGTTAAGTCTAAATAACAGTTTTCTATCTAGAATTATTCCTAAAAATTTTGCACTTTCAAAAAACACTGTTCCATTTATCCGAGGTGGAGGGTCCACATGTGGGACATTATTCATCCTAGTAGAGAGAACCAATTCTGTCTTGTATAGGTTTACGCCCAAACCACTGCTTCCGGCGTCGGAGACCTATATAGAGACTATATCTAAACCTGAACCGATTATCTCCAAATTTGGCAATGTTAATAATATAATTATAATGTTAATAAATAAGAAACCTCTTTCTGTCGAATTTCGCACTGATGGGATATACAAAACAGGTCCTACTGCGCTGACATGTCAAATTGTACACCATATATATGGAGGCTATATCTGTATCTGAACCGATTTTCCCCAAATTTGGCAGTGTTTATTTATGTAATAAGAAACTTCTTTCTGCCAACTTTCGTACTTATCGGATATAACCGAACCTACTATCAAAAATGGCGATTTTATTAACGAAATTCAAAAGGGCCTAACAACAAATTATTTCTTTTTTCATAGTTAAAAATTACTATTTCACGCGATTTTCACAAACCATTTATAAATCATGTTTGTGTGAAAATATATATGTCTAGGTATTATCATTATGTTTAGGTATTATCCTGTCGTTTTTCTAACGACAACAATTTTCATTTCAGTTTCAGTTGTTTGCTTCTCCTGTAAAATTTTTCAATATGATGATAGGCCCTATCTCGTTTCTGATGACGATATATGCCAAATCGGAGGTACATATATGTGGGAGCTAAATGTAAATCTGAACCGATTTTAATCAAATTCAATAGTGATCGCCAAAAGAAAGATCCGTACTTTGATTACAAGAATACATGTACAGACGGACGGAGAGACGAACATAGCTAAATCAACTCAGGAAGTGATTCTAAGTCGATCGGTATAATAAACGATCGGTCTTTATTTTCTCCTTTTGTGTGTTACAAACAAATGCACAAATTTATATCACCCTGTACCCTGTAACACAGTGTGGTGTAGGGTATAAAAAAGGAAAAGCGTTTACGATTTATGAACGTACTGTTTTTTGCGAACACTGCTCCAAACATGCTTCCATTTTTGTAACGTCTGCAACGGAACATTCGCCGCGAATTTGCATTCCTCAAAAATATGTAGGTAAATAACTAAATGTCATTCCAATGTACTCTCAAATAATTGTTGTGTGATGAAGGTTATATGAAAATATTGCCTTCAAGACGCCAAAGGGATTAAAATTTGTAAAAATTGCGTTAGAATGTAACGTCCGCGACACTGTTTTTTATCCATATGTATGTGCATGCCGATGTCCACAAGGTCATATGAAATTTGACTCTAACAGTGTGTTGTAGGTAATTGTATAGTGGTCGCTGCCCGACATAAAACTTTATTTATGTACTTATTTTATGTTCAAACATTTTAAATTATTATTTTGCAAATATTATTAGGCCAACATTCCTCCCAATTCTTTTGTAACACTTGTTATCACGCCAAACTGCTTTTGAGCGAAATAACGCTACAACTGCAATTTTGGTTGGAACATGATATTCCAAGAACTGTTGCACTGTGAATTGAATGTACTTCTTTCTTTTTTTCTGTTTGTTGATATTTTTGGTAAACTATTATTTTGCGTTTCCCCTGTCACTAATTATTTAAATGTAATAATTAAATGTTTGCATTCTGTTTGCAGGACGATGAGGACGATTTCAGTGGGCCAGCTTTGGGAGGCCATGTCAAGACGCACAGTGATGCATCCGAAGATGACGATGAAGACGATAAACCGGTCACGATGCGCAGCACAGTGATGATGCGGGTCTCCGGAAATCATCTAGATGTACCGACGAGCAGAAAACCCTTCAAAATGGAAGTTTTCGATTTGTAGATGCCTCCTCTCCCAACCACTCCGAAACTCCCCCCAACTTCCCCTGTCACACAATCTCCTTGCCCCTGTCTATCTCTCTCTCTCTCTCCCTGCCTCATGCCGAAACTAAACCGTATCGTAAACTAAGTAGCAGCATTGTTTGTTTTACTATAAATACATACATAGTTACATTCATACATACAAAAAGTAAAGAAGAAGAAGAACACATACGACATACATACATATATATTTAGCTAATAAGTTAAGGACACTTGCACTTTGGGGAGGTGTCCTTGTAAATGAACTAACGACAGCAACTAATTGAAATTAAAAGTATTTGTAAAGTACAGATTTATGTAGTCCTAGCCTAGGAGTAGTTTTAAGTCTAAGACCCACAAAACGAATCGACCCTTTTAAGTTACACACATACAGACATACCGACAATTAGTTTTTAGTTTAAAAGAAAAAAAAAACATCTCGATATTTTCGATCAAATTCCTATAAATAAAGTACAGTATTTTTTTTTTGTTGTTGCAATTTTTCTTTGTTAACTCGCCCCGTTTACGTTTACAAACGTCGCTTTATAGATTGAAATATAGATCGCATTTCCACAGAGTTCAACTCGTCGTATTTTATAGGTTTGTTTAAGTTATCCTCCGTCTGCAGGAAAAAGGACCTCGTTTTGTTTTTAAGAAATATCTACACTTATGCAAAAAAATAACCAATTACCCAAAAGAGAAGAGACAAATGGCTTGTGTGTGTGCGCGTGATTTATTGTTTGCCGATTTATGTGATTAAATGGTTCAAAATTTGTTCTTTTCAATTTAAATTCAAAACAAAAGAAATCAGCTCGAAAATCCATACAAAGAACGTATTTTGAATATTTTTGCAAGGATAGGGTAGGGATCTCCTGGACCCAGTGGATGGAATTCAGATGACAAACGTGCCAATGTTGTAGCGCGATATTGAAATTCCGCCAAATTCTGTATTGTTATTTATCCTCTGCAAAGGTAATCAGATTCAAGTCATTCCCTGGTGACAGGTCCTGCAGAAATGTCAATTGTTTAACATCTCTGCATTAATGCTGGGTTAATCTATATTATCTGCATTTCATCCAAGAAGGTATAATCGGATATCTCCTCCCATTTCGAAATTGTTTGGCTTATGTGCAACTGGTGCTTTAACAGATAATCGCCGTTTGAACATTCTTCGAGAGGAATAATTTTTCCCCGAACAAAATTTGTGGTATCCAGAACTTGACGATCCACCTTTTCGGCTCGTTTCAGGTAATGAATAGTCAGCGAAAAAATTTGCAGAGTGACGCATGACGAACGAATTTGCGATCGCAATTTTGGGAAAAGGGAACCAACTCCGGCGGAATTTTATCTGTGGTAGGGGTAATTAAATTCGTGATTAATGCCGCATAAACTGTTTATTTCGAGGTTATTTAATAATTCGAAATTAACAAAAATATTTCACCATATATTGGGTATTTTCAAGAATATTCAAATTTCAAAGTCTTGTCTGGGGGCGAAGAGAAAATCACTGAAGTGTAAAAAAGGTCACGGGTTTGTCACTTATGTAAAGATTTCAAAGTAAAAAGTATTTCGAATGACAAAAAACTGCTGTGAATAGGTTATAGTGGTTGTAATTTAATGAGAATACATATGTAGTTTTTAAGTATATACAAACATGCATACATACTGACATACCTACCTACATACAGTTACAGTTACACTTACATATACGCATAATATTAGTATAACATTTTAATTATTATTAAATTTATCTATAATTCTGGATTGTCTAAAATGAAGAAAAACCAAAAAAAAATATTTACACGAAAGATGTGTATTTAAGAGAAGAACATTAGCCAAGTATTGACGGAGACTTCGAAAGATTCTTAATGAGACAATAAGCGAACATTTGAAAGTGCGAGTAATCCATATTTTTTACGAACCCCGAAATTCATCCCAAACAAATTGAAAGTAGACACCTCACCTCCCCTGAACCAAAACACATCCCCCCACACACACACACACACACCAAATTCAAACACACTCCACGTTTCACATTGGACCTTTGCCAACACATTCTCAGTCGAATACAATTCTCATTACGGATATTCACAAATTCAAAAGCCAGACAGAATAACAAAGATAAATTAAAATTAAGTACCTTTTTTTGGTTTATTTTTTTCAAATATGTAATAGAGTTAAACCAAATTTAATGTTGACAACATTCACCTTGAATGAGTTGCAAAATGTTTTGCGAAAACCTATTTAGTTTTAAGTTAATCTAACCGTAGTTGAGGCTAAATTACGATATTAATAACAACAAATAAAATCAACAGCGAGAGCAACAACAGCAACAATTATTAATTATGTATCTCTACTCTTAATAACCGATAACCGAAAAATACATTGTTCGTTTTTAATTTGAACCAAATAAAACCAAAAGAAACACGAAACAAACAATTGCAAAGCTTTTTTATTACAAACTAGCGGACCCGGCGAACTTCGCCTCGCCCCAATTTAACGCCTTCAGATAAACTCCAGAGTGATAATAAAACACAGATAGTTAAAATTTTAATGCGATTTGTTTAAAAGGAATCGAAATCAGTAGAGATAAATCGAATCAGATGATAAACAACAAACAACGAAGACAGAAGACAGGCAACGTACAGATGACCGTGCGAAAAACAGGGAAATTCGAGATTAATTCCACAGACTTCCTACGATTGGTTTTGAGATTTATTGATTGTCATCGCAAAAGCCAATCGTACAGGGAACTGAATCCGCTTGAATTGGAATGAAAGATCAGTTGGAATAATCGGAATTCGTGGGATAAGGACTTCCTCTCCTTTGAATTTTCCCTTGATGATCGTCGCCTGAATCACATTGTCCATCAGTTTCATAATGGACAACCGCGAACTATGCACAATTTCGGATGATTCAGATTCCGCAACATGATTATGATCGATTCCACCTTCAGCTGTAAATTATGCGGCGGAGCTCCTGGCACATCAAGCGAGTTCGATTTTACTTTGAATAATAAAATTCATGCTATCGACGTCCTTATTCTTCGCTGCTAATATTGCCCATTCACTAATCTAATCGAGATTTGGAAACACTTTGGTGATGAGTTCCTCGTTCGACGATGTGAACTCGCAAAAATTTGCCAGGAACAATATCAATGCAGTGGAAACATCAATAGTAATTTGGCCATTGCCAAGCGCCAACAGTTGTTTCGAGAATTCAAGAGCCGATGAGTCGTTCTGCAACGCGAGTCTCTTGTTCGTGGTCAATTTCAACTTCTTCAAAAATTTGCCGGGAACAATATCAATGCAGTGGAAACATCAATAGTAATTTGGCCATTGCCAAGCGCCAACAGTTGTTTCGAGAATTCAAGAGCCGATGAGTCGTTCTGCAACGCGACTCTCATGTTCGTGGTCAATTTCAACTTCATCAAAAATTTGCCGGGAACAATATCAATGCAGTGGAAACATCAATAGTAATTTGGCCATTGCCAAGCGCCAACAGTTGTTTCGAGAATTCAAGAGCCGATGAGTCGTTCTGCAACGCGACTCTCATGTTCGTGGTCAATTTCAACTTCTTGACATAACTTCTTGACATGCAGCCACAAAGACCACTATTTCAGGCATGCATTAATTTCATCGGCAGTAGATTTCGGGATGACGGGAAGCGTTTGACGAAAATCTCCGGAGAGCAATATCAGACTCACCAAATTGTCTCAAATCACGTCGTAAATCCTTCATCGTTCGGTCAATTGCCTCCAGAGCTCGTTTATGCGCCATCGTGCATTCATCCGAAATTATGATTTTGCAATGCCCGCAATCCAATAAGATAACCTTACCTCTTATACTCAAACTTATTATCTGAAAAAATGTTCGAATTGATAAATATCGTGAATTTTAATTGATCGTAATGCTTGTACCGTTTGCCGATGTGATACGCGAAATCAGTGTAACAATACGCAAAACTCGAATGAATTGCACCAAGAAAAATAGCACATACTCGTACATATGTTTAATAGAAAACTATTTTGTTTAATAGAAAATTAATAAAAAAATTTGGATTGAAAAAGAGAGCAGTAGATAGGAACAGTAGGAATCTCGCAAGAAATAGCAGTAGATAGGAACAGTAGGAATCTCGCAAGAAATAGCAATTTTCTATTTTCCCAATATTCCGACTTTTCCGGAGGGTTTTCCCAAAATTTTGTTTCGTAAGAACCTTCTCCAGGCAAATACGAACAACTGAAAAAAAATTGAGCCAAATCGCTCCAGCCGTTCTGACGTGATGCCATTACACAGATGGACCGTTTCATTTTTATATATATAGATTATATTATTAAAAACTATAGATTTGGGTTAGGTTCTATTCCTCTCTCGTGAACTTCCGAATTGCCTCGTGTGCAGTGTAGCCATTTTGGGAATTTCGGACCAAATTTGGGCAGAAAAAATTAAAAATTTGTAGTTTGGGCAGATTTTGGGCCGATTTTTTCCGCCAGGAAAAATCGTGGAATATTTTGGGTCGTGCTAAATTCCTTTGCAAAATGTGGTTGGTTAGGCGACAGACGGCGTCTGGTGTAGTTGGAGGGCTCTTTTGAAAAACTAGAATTATTTTACATAAAATGTTCGATATAAGCAATACACTGTGGCTTTCGCTTCTAGAACTGTTGAGCAATGGGACTGTTTAAAATTGTATTTCATTTCGTGTTACTATTAAGTACAAGGAATTTGTGCCGGTGCCATTTAAGAATAAATAATTAACAGTACTAAATGCTATTTTTTCTTCCTAACATACATATATTCTACCCGTTATTAATAATTTGAGCAAGGAAGTTTAAGCGGAAAGTTCTCGTTTGCGCTACCTGTATGCAAAGGGAGTGAAGATAGAGTCCAAAGTTATAGTCTATTTAGCCAAGACAAGAACCTGTTATACTTATAGTCTAAAGTCATAGTCCGTTTTCGCAAACTGTTATACACGAACAATAAATTAAGATTTTTAGTTTTTTTAACAATTAAATGATATGAAACAATAAAAAATATAATATTGAAAAACCAAAAACTTTAAAAAGTAAATGTAATAAAAAAAATTAAAAATACACATGTCTCAACGTGTGGATTGAATCTATTGCCTAACACAATTCAATAGCCCATAACTCGAAAACTAGATTGGGTTAATCCATACTATGACCACTTGATTGAAAGATCTCGATGAGCACAATCCAATGATGTAAAATTGGTCAAGGTTTATCATATGGCCCAGTGGGCCATATATAGAACTCATTGTGTTCATCGAGATCTTTCCATCAAGTGGTCATAGTATGGATTTACCCAATCTAGTTTTCGAGTTATGGTCTATTAAATTGTGTTAGACCATATATGGGTTCTTTATATGGCCCACTGGGTCAAAAACTGTACGATAAACCTTGACAAATTTTACATCATTGGATTGTGCATATCGAGGCCTTTCCATCAAGTAGTCATGGTATGGATTAACCCAATCTAGTTTTCGCGTTATGGGCTATTGAAATGTGTTAGGCAATAGATTCAATTCACACGTTGAAACATGTGTATTTTTAATTTTTTTTATTAAATTAGTTTTTAAAGTTTTGGGTTTTTCAATATTATATTTTTTATTGTTTCATATCATTTAATTGTTAAAAAAAATATAAATTTTAATTTTTTGTTCGTGTTTGCGAAAACGGACTATAACTTTAGACTATAAGTATAACAGGTTGTTGTCTTGGCTAAATAGACTATAACTTTGGACTCTATCTTCACTACCTTCTGTATGCAAGCAGAAAATAAAATGTTCTTCTATTATTAAGCAATTTCATAAAAAAGGAACTGATTAGTAACACACACGCTGGGAATCGCGTCTGTAGTATATTGTCCCAAACATATTCGGCTTGAAACATATATATCTTTAGGGTACACTCTAAACATTTGGTACACACAAATATTATATATTTGGGAAGATGTAGTTCTAAACAAATCTTTGTTTTCATCCCAATATGTGTTTATTTTGGACTATTTTTTTCCGAAACAAATATTTATTTGCATTTAAGTTTTCAGTAATTCAAAGCTAATTTTTTTAGAAATTTTTCATGTCGTAAAAATAATAATTAATAATAATTGAAATCATATAATCTTGGATCGAAATATATTACTTGGATTGACAACTAATGATGGCATGGAATACTCGGACATTTTAAATGATTGCTTTAAAACATAAGTTAATACTGCATTTGGTATCATAACTGGGAGGTTCAATTCGAAACCAAAAATAAATAAAACTGTAATTCCAAAAATTCAACAATAGTTTGAAAATCTTTTTTAAATAAATTATATTTGGAGAAATTCCTAAACAATAATTTTATTTGTATTCAAATACATATTTTATTTGAGAAATTTAGTTTGCAAATATTATATGTTGTAACATATTAATATACGAGTTCCAAATATATTTTATTGATTTTCAAATAAAATTTATTTCCTCATATATATATAATATTTAAAAATTTTTCTTTCGATTCAAACATATCAAAAAAGGCGATTTTGCCACGTGTAGACATTGACTACAAAAATAAATCAAATCAATCACTTTGTCTTTTCCAAAATATTCATTCAAATATTCAGTAAAGTGATTTAACTAAATCAGAATTGACATTGAATTGCTAAGTCAAATAGAAAATGGAATCAATTTTAAAAATGAAAGTTTAAAGCTGTTAAATATGATAACCCCCGAAAACGTGTTTTCCAGTTAATATTGCAACTTGTTAAGAAATTCCCTAAGCGTGTTTAATGTGACCCCGATTTGATTGTAAAAGAGTGGATTTACTCCGTCTTAGCGACACTAAACTCTCCTCTTTTTGGGGAAAAGTTGCCCCTATAAATTATATTATAAATTTGTAACCCATTACATTCATAAATAACTTTACATATACCGTTTATGTTTAAAATTTACTTTTTTTCTGTATAGAATAAATTGTACATAGTATTTCTAAGTTATAAAAGAAGCACACATTATTTGTATACACTGCAGCATAGGATGGGTGGTATATTATTTTGTCACTCCGTTTAAATATTGATCTAAGCCCCATAGGGTATATATATTCTTAATCGTCGTAAAATTCTAAGACGATATAGACATGTCCGTTCGTCTGTTGTAATCATGTTACCATCTACAATAATTGAAATGGGCAATATCGTTCCATTTTTTTATATATTTTATTTTTCCTTTATTTATTTCACCAGGGAACATAGGATATCTACAAGGTTATTCCATCTTACTCTATCTTGACATATTGTCTTGATTTCATTAAATGACATATTACAGTTATCAATTTCTAAAGTCAAAGTTCGACGCCATGTGTTCTTCGGTCGTCCACCTCTTCGGCTGCCCTGTGGATTCGTTTCGAGTGCAAATCTTGTGATATTTTTTATATACCCCCATATGCTTATATATCATTTTCCCGATTTGACTTCTTAACGTCATAGAGACAACAAATGACAACTGATCGGGCTGAAAATTGGTAACTGGGCTTTATTTATAGCCCCCATACAAAGGTCCCTTTAGATTTGACTTCCTAACGCCACAATTTCAAAGAAAGAAATTTTGTATAATTGATCCTAGGTGGAGGGTAAATAAGATTCGGCACGTTTGAACTTACTCCGTCTTTACATGTTCTTTATTTGGGCAGTTTCTGGGAACATTTTGGGCCGAAAAAAAATTTTCCAGCGGCATCACTGCTCGAGGGTATCGTGACAAACTTTGGGACCGAAAACGAGTCAAAAGTAAACAATCAGTGTTGGTAAGCAAAATTTGAATTTTGTGATCGAACGTAATCATAGCATACTTTTAGGCACTTTCATTCATTTAAGAGTAAAGCTAAAGCTGAGTATAGACGATTGCCAGATCGTCAAACGTTATCAACCCTGTTAAAGTGCTGCAAATATACGGGCAATGTCAGATTGTTAGGCAAATGTGAATTGACAGTTCAGACGATTGCAAGAAAACATTACAATTTCATATATTTACAATATATTTTGTAAATATTTATATGCAGGATTGCCAATAAAAATACATTATAGACAGTGTTGCAAATAAAATGATTTTCTGGCAATGGCGCCGTTGTCACATGCATAAACTTCGCACATATAACAATCAGCAAATTATCTCGCAATGACTTTTCTGCTAACGTTGCAAAACAAAAATTTTATGTTCACACGGTTGTAAATTCACAGGGTTGCATTTTTCCGCCATTTTTCTGGCAAAATTTGCAGACTGTTAGATGTGCGAAGTTTATGCATGTGACAACGGCGCCATTGTCAGGAAAACATTTTATAGGCAACACTGTCTTTAAAATATTTTTAATGGCAATCCTATATAAATATTTATAAAATATATTATGCCATTGTATGGTTTTCTTGCAATCGTCTGAACAGTCAATTCACCTTTGCCTAATAATCTGTCATTGTCCGTACATTTGCAGTACTTTAACAGGGATGATAACGTTGTCCGATCTGACAATCGAGTATACTTAGCTTAAGCACAACGTGAGACTTTCTCACATGTAACACATTTTCAAAGTGAATTTTATTAATTTGTATACAACCGAATTTTGTAGATGTGTTTTACAATAGGGTAATTCCAAAGCAGTTCGACCAACTCAAAAAATTACCCCCCACTTTCCATTCGCCGTAAGAAATTTCATTAGGTTAGGTTCGGTTAGGTTGAAGAGAGGAGACGTTTAAACGTCTCATGTCCATGGACATACACTTAAGCCAGTGGTTCGGCCTGTTGTGCGCTCCTTATTTATGATCTTTTTATACATCATTAAGAAAATCGGTACTAGACACGAATTTTCTCAGTATCTTCCAGTCATATTCTCTGAGATGAGTCAAGTCTGGTAATATGTCGGACCCGAAATGTTGGGATCTTGCATGTGTGAAAGCCGGGCAGTGACACAGAAAATGTTCCATCGTTTCGATGTTTTCTCTACATGCCCTGCATTCGTCGTTTCCTGCTAGTCCTATGCGATGAAGATGTGCTTGTAAGCTTGAGTGTCCCGTTAGAACACTCATCATCTTACTAATATCGATCTTGTTTAGTTTCAGAAGACTTCTTGTTTTCTTTTCATTTGGGTCACCCCACAGTATCTTTGCAGTTGCTCCTACTGTTGCGCTATTCCACACAGTTTTATGAGCCATCACTGCCCAGTGCTTCAACTCATTTTTCGTGGCTTCGAAAGGTTTCCAATTTTTCAAGTTTATTACTCGAAGTTCTCTGCCCTTTGAAGCCAAGTTGTTTGCCCGTTCATTTCCAATCACTCCGTTGTGTCCTGTACCCAGCAAATACGCAATTGACCATGGGCTGAATAATCATTTATCGTTCTTTTACAGTCCAACACAGTTGTGGATTTGACACTTTCCGATGTTATTGCTTGAATCGCCATTTGGCTATCTGTGAAGATGTTGGCATATTTAGGCTTTGTCGTGTTACTGAGCCAGTTCACACACTCCGTGATTGCTCGAACTTCTGCCTGAAATACCGTGTTATGGTCAGGGAGGCGGAAGTGAAGTTCGACTTCTGCTTCATCAATAAAAAGTCCCAGACCCGTCCTTCCTCCTCGCTTGGACCCATCCGTGTAGCAGCTGGTTCCCACTGGCACATGGGCCAAAGTTCCATTTTCCCAGGAGCGTCTGTCTGGCACAAACGTATCACAGGTAGCTGTAAGCCGCACTTCAGGAATGCGGTCCGAGATTTCTGGCGTTTAAATGTGACCAACTATATATTCTAAAATCTTCTGATGGTACGACTTGTGGTCTCGATTTATCCATTCACCCATCACTTGTAGACGTCTTGCTGTGAGGGCTGCCTCATACTTTATACGGATGTCTATTGGTTGGATGTGCAGTATAGTCTCCAACGCTTTTGTTGGTGCAGTTCAGCACATACGTTGAATTTTTTGCAAAGGTATTACGTTGCACTTCTTGTCCATTGATGTCCACCACTCTACAGAGGCGTAGGTGATTATTGGTCTAATCACGCTCATGTAAAGCCAGTGAGTCATATTTGGACGTAGTCCCCATTTTAAACCTATAGCTCTTCTGCACAACGACCAACATCTGTGTGCCTTTGTAACTCTTTCTTCCAGATGATCTTTCCAGTACAGTTTCTGATCCAAGATTACTCCTAAGTATTTTACCTTTTTAGTTATATCAATTGTCTTATTCAGGAATCGAGGCGGGGTAAAACATGGGATCTTCGTTTTCCTTGTAAATAGACATATTTCTGTTTTGTCTGGGTTAACATTTAATCCCCTTGGTTGTGCCCAGGTATATGCTATGTTAAATGCGCCCTCAATGTCTATGCAAACAGCAAGTGTATACATTTCTTTACTGAAGGACTCTTCTATGTGGTGCTCTACCGCATGTAGAGCTGTTTCCACTGATCTTCCTTTGACATAGGCGTGTTGTTTGAATTTTAGCCTGTCATCCGCTATTTTACATTTGACCATGTCATCAATTATTCGCTCCATTGTTTTTAACAGGAAAGAAGTAAGGCTAATGGGTCGATAAGCCTTTGAGGTCGTGTAACTCGCCTTGCCAGGCTTTGGTATGAAGACCACCCTTGATTCCTGCCAGTTTTTTGAGGTATACGAATGGGTTAGGCATGCAGTGAACACTCCAGCCAGATGAGTTGATACCAGATCCACCTCATTCTGCAGAAGTGCTGGAAATATTTCGTCCGGTCCCGCAGCCTTAAAGGGAGAGAAACTTTTTATCGCTTCTTTAACCATACCATCTGTTATATCCGTAATAGGTACTTGATGCAATACATTTTCATTCTGTAACTGTTCCTCTGTTGGTCCAGCATTACCAGTCGGAAAATGAGTTTTCATCAAGAGCCTTACGGTATCCTCTATAGTTTCCATCCTTTTGCCCGTTTCATCCACCAGTGTTTCGGTTTGGACATGAGATTTTGAGAGGAACTTTTTCATTTTAGACATGCTGTTAACGCTGTCTACCTGTTCACAGAAAAGCCTCCAGGAGTTACGTTTCGCCGATCTAACGATTTTATTGTATTCTTTGAGTCTTCAATCGAACGAATTTGTCCTGTCATCCAGGGTTTCTCAAAGGCAGATTTCCTTTCTCGAAGTGGGCAACTATCTTCGAATGATTTTACAAGAGCCTCGGCAATCTTCTTAAGGTAAGTACAGACGATTTGCAGATCGGACAACATTGCCAGAAAAATGGCAGAAAAATGCAACCCTGTGAATTTGCAACCGTGTGAACATACAATTTTTGTTTTGCAACGTTAGCAGAAAAGTCATTGCGAGATAATTTGCTGATTGTTATATGTTCGAAGTTTATGCATGTGACAACGGCGCCATTGCCAGAAAATCATTTTATTTGCAACACTGTCTATAATGTATTTTTATTGGCAATCCTGCATATAAATATTTACAAAATATATTGTAAATATATGAAATTGTAATGTTTTCTTGCAATCGTCTGAACTGTCAATTCACCTTTGCCTAACAATCTGACATTGCCCGTATATTTGCAGCACTTTAACAGGGTTGATAACGTTTGCCGATCTGGCAATCGTCTAAACTCAGCTTTAACATTGATATCAATGTCTTCTGCACATAGATAATCGCGTGTAGGCTGCCCCAATCGATTTCTAAGTAGATTTCCTAATTTAGCCCAGTCGGTCTTAGCCTTATTACGGAAACTTATGGGGTTTGGCGGTGGCCGTGCAATTTTAAACCTTATATAACGGTTGTCTGAATAGGAGTGTTCATCCGAAACCCTCCACTCATGAATCTCATCAATAAGATTTTCTGAACATATCGTTATATCTAATACTCCTTCCCTAATTTTTTTAACAAAGGTTGCAGTGTTTCCTATGTTAAGAGTTATGAGGTCATTTGTATTCAAAAATTCGATAAGGGCATGTCCCCTTTTATTGGTGATAGTACTACCCCAAGCGATATGATGGGAGTTGGCGTCACATCCAGCTAATAACTCATTACTTGTGTGTTTGGATTCCCTCACCAGACGTTGTAATTCCGACGTAGGTGGCAATGTCGGCGCATCGAATGGCAGATATATTGACGCCAGGTACATATTTCCATTACCTTGCCTCAGCACCGTTGCGTCCGATGTTGACAACTCTGGAGAGAAAATAAAACATAAGTTTTTATGGCACAGAATACAAGTCCTTGGACGAGTACCTGTGTTAGCGTAGAAAAGGTTATAGTTCACATGGTTTAATCCAGTAACCTTGTTGCTAGTTGTCCATGGTTCCTGGATCAAAGCAATATGAACCCTGCCTTTATTTATGATGTCCATCAGAGCGTTGGAGGCTGTCTCGCTCCGGTGGAGGTTTATCTGGATGACCTCAATCATTGTCCTTCCAGTAAAAGTTTCTTTTGGGAGTCTATCCTATCTGGTGGCACCCCCTCTTTATTTGGTAGTGGGTCATTCTCCTCCTTTCGTTCACTACCTATTACACCATCTTCCAGTCGACAATTTTGGGAGGCGGTGTTATTTTTTGTCGCTCCCTCATTGGTTTGAATCGTTTTGTGGCTCTTTTTATTTTGATCACCACCTTTGCTGGGAACTTCCTGCAAAAGTGGCGGTACTATTGGTGAACTGGTGGTGTTATTGACTACTTCCACATCAGTTTTTGGCAGTGTCTCACTTGTCTCCATCCGTTCAATACCAGTGTTTGCCTCTTCAGACAGTAAGAAATTTCATTAGTCCAGCCGACGAATCTAAAATTCTATATAAAAATATGCAAGAAAAATTTTAATATAGACTCAATAACAAATGTAGAACAATAACAAATATAGAATAACGACAAATGAACATGATCGAACCGATTTTCTGGGGCATATATTTTTTGCGGAGTAAGGCGGTTGTGTCTAGTGATCTTTGCCACGATATGCAACTCCGAGACCAATTTAGGATTTGTTTCTTGATTCCAGGCCATACGTGGTTCTCACGTATCTGTTGAAGACTAGCAAGGCCACCAGAATGTGAAAGATTATGAATTGAATTGAAGATTTGTTGACGTAGTGACTCAGGAACTTACATCCGAACATATCCTGTGGATACGTCACAGTATACTGATGTCGTATCAAAATGTACTATTTGTAGTTTTAAAGAATTTGCGCCATCCAAAACAGTTTTCAACTCTTCGTCCATCTCTTGAGCTGATTGGAGTTCCATTAGAGTGACTGATGTAGGCATTGAAATTGCGTTAAGGCGGGACAGTGCATCTGCCACTGCGTTTTCAGAACCCGACAAAATTTCTGTCGTGAATTGCGAAATGAAATCAAGGTGCCTCCATTGTCGAGGCGAGGCTTTTTCCGGTTTTTGCGAAAATGCATAGACAAGCGGTTTGTGAGCGAAAATATCTAATGGCCTCGTAGAAGGCGGTCAAAAATCTTCCGTAAATGTATTTGGTGTTCTTCAATAGACTCAGGCATAACAATCATATCGTCAATAAAACAATAAACAAAATCCAGACCTCTCAAAACGGAGTCCATAAACCTCTGAACGGTTTGTGTGGCGTTTCTCAACCCGAATGGCATATATAAAAATTTCAAAGTCCAAAAGGGGTGCTCACTGCTGTCTTTTCGCTGTCTTCCGCAGCCATTGGTATTTAGTAATAAGGTCTAGTGTAGAAAAAACTGACTTACCACATAATTTCTCACAAAAATCGTTGATGTTGGCAATTGGGTATCGGTCAGGTACAGTTTTCGAATTCAGCTTTCGGTAATCCCCACACGCTCGCCAACCACCATAATTTTTCGACACCATATGAAGCGGGCTAGCCCACGGACTTTTGGAGGGACGACATATACCATTGTCCAATAGGAAGTCAATTTCCGCTTTAGCAGCTGCAAGTTTCTCTCCAGAAAGTCGTCGTAGACGGTCTGCAACAGGGTTTCCGATTGTTTCGATGTTATGAACAATAATTGCATCACTCGTCGATTTACGCCTTAAGTAGTAGTTGTGATGTCAATAAATTCCTTCAGCAATTCATGGAATGGACCTGTCGAAGGCGAGAATGTTGAAATACTAAAATCTTTGGTCTTACGAATTTCACCACGACTTGTTAAATTTGTGGTATTATAGTTAAGGCATTTCCGTTTTAAATCAATCATCAAATTATAATGAATTAAAAAGTCTGCCCCCAAAATGGGCGACTGGACATCGGCAATGGTAAACAACCACTTGAGTTCACCCCAGCAAAATCTTGGTAAGTACCTGTCATTATTCCCTGCATTACCAAATAATGACATCTCATTATACGCTACATTACTTTCAGCTAATAAATAATGACTTACCAATAATAACAGAAATAAGTAATTTTTTGCTATCAAAATCATTTTGGCAATTTTTAATACAGGGTGGGCCTAAAGAAACCAAGGGGTGTACAAGTTTAATAACTTTTTCGTTTATTAATTTTTTTTTATTTTTTCTTTCGGATTATATAGACAACACTTGGAGAATTTATAATGGAGAGGTTCACAATTGAACAGAGAACCAGAACAATAGAATTTTATTATCTAACCAGAGATCAATTATTTTAACGCAAAGAGCATATCGTCGACATTTTAACGTCAGAATTTCGCCCTCTGAAGCAATGATTCGTTGCTTAGTTGATCGTCATCACCAACATGGCAGCGTAAGAGATTTGCCTCGAACCGGTAGACAACGTGTAAGTCGCACTGCGGAAAATATTGAACGAGTACAGCAAAGTGTTAACGAAGCACCAGAAACATCTGTCAGAAGGTGTTCTGCTCAGCTAGAAATGTCTCGTACGTCACTACGACGCATTTTAAAAAAAGATTTACAGTTATACCCATATAAGGTCCAATTTGTGCAAGAATTAAAACCCCCAGATCATCGGCAACGTCTAAATTTTGCAGTTAAATTTCAAGAGTTGGCCAGAAATGAAATCAACTTTATTAAAAATTTGATTATGAGTGATGAAGCTCATTTTCATTTGAATGGCTTTGTTAATAAGTAGAACTGTAGGTTCTGGGGTTCTCAAAATCCAAGAGCCATTCATCAACGCCAATTGCACCCCATCGGGTGAAAACAGACCTCGTATGTGGTTTCAGCAGGACGGAGCCACTGCCCACACTGCCCGAGACACAATGGCACTTTTAAGTCAAATTTTTGGAGAGCGAATAATTTCCAGAAATTCGGAAATTATTTGGCCAGCGCGATCGCCAGATTTGACAGAACCCGACTATTTTCTTTGGGGTTATTTGAAGGAGCGAGTGTATGTGTACCAGCCAAAGACAATCCTTGAACTCAAGGCAAACATTGTTGCAGAAATTCGAACGCTACAGCCACAAGTTTTGAAAGGTGTTATGGAAAATTCTCTAAAAAGAGCCCATCATTGCGAAGCTGAAAACGGTGGTCATTTAAGAGACATTATTTTTCATACTTAGTGTAAAAAATTTGTCTTTTGTATATTATATAATCTGGAAGAAAAAATAAAAAAAAAAAATAATAAACGAAAAAGTTATTAAACTTTTACACCCCTTGGTTTCTTTAGGCCCACCCTGTATAATGCAATTTTGGCTATATGTGGGTTATTGTACAAGATTTATTTATTTTTCAACTTGTGTTAAGCAGATTTGAATGAAAATACCATAAATATTTACGTATATCGCATGGTATTAGACCATTGAAGATTTTTTCACATCGGGGTTTGGGTTCAGAAATTCGCATCTGGCATGAGGAAATTGTTTGTTTTGAGAAACATGCACGACGTTATGCAAAAAATCACTATTTAATACAACCACTTAATTATAAGCACATATTTATGTGGTATGCCTATGCTACAAATAAGTACTTATTATGCTACTTTATTGTATGCTTTTGGAAAGTACTTTCCTCCAATGACATCCCCATGTTAAAATAATGAGAAAAGTGGCTAAATAATAAGTACTTACCATTATCGAATTTACTTACTCGTCGGATTATTTGGTAATGAGAAATTTTGCTGGGACGACGTAGACCTAGGTCTAATTTAAGAACACAATTACCATATGTTTGTATTTCGCTGCTGTTTGCAGCAAGAAGTCTCATGCCGGACGGCTTTAGGGTTGTTCTGATTAAGGATGGGGGTACAACTGACACCACCGATCCGGAATTAATTAAAAATCGAGACTTTGTACATGTGTCGTAGATATGTAAACGATTCTCCTTTACTGGGTTGTCATTGCCGCTATCGCCAGTCGTGTTAACTGACGACAGCCCTATTAGTTTCCTCGAACTAGTATTGTAGCGGGGACAATTCGGTTTACAATGTTTGGCATAATCTCCAAACTTTTGATGATACCAGCAAAGTAATTTGTTGTTAGGAGGTCCTCGTGGTAATAAGAGTGTTCTCGTCGCCTCAAGTTGTACCGTTTGGAATGCATAAGCAAAAACGTAGACTATTTTGGCAAAATGATGCATGAAAAAAGAAGTTTGTGTCAGATTGTGCGTGAAAAGCGGGACCACCAATATAGTTGCCGATGTAGTAATAAGACGTTCGTATTTAAATTTAATAACTATTTAATCTATTTATTATTACTAAAACTAGTTCACAAAATTTTACGTATTACTAAAAATAGCTGTTGTTTTCTCCTCCTCTGGTTCGTTACCAAGTTGCCAGAATGTCTGTCATTCGAACACGGCGATCTTGGTGCTGCCACATATCTTTAGGTCCATCAAGGTTCCATTTACACTTTTTCATAGTAAGTTCATAATAGTTTGACCCTTTTGTACCAAAAAAAATCAAGGACCTGAATCGATACTTTTTCAGGATATTCAAGAATTAAGAATATTTTCCATATTTTCACCTCCTTCCACCAAAATAACATTAATATTTCATGCCACTGTATTGAAGAGGAGTGGCAGAGCTTTTCATTGGTATTAATATCTTCAAAATATGAGAAAAATCCCTTTGATAACTTTGGAGCTCTGTACATCAAAAACTACAATGAATTTTGAAATACTAAAAAAAAATCATAAAATTCATACACATTTGTATAATTATTGTGTCAAATTTTATTAAAATCAAAACTGGTCATTTTTATACCCTCACTTTAGTGTGACGAGGGTATATATCATTTGCTACGGAAAAAAGTGTAACACGTCGAAGGAGTGACCTAAGACCCCAAGTATGTTCGGAGGACATCCGTTTTGGGTAATTTTAAGTCGAATGAGCAATGTCCGTCCGTCTGTCTGTCTGTCTGTCTGTCTGTCTGTGTGTCTGCTGGCTGGTGCGCACGATAACTCTCGAAAGGAGTAACCGATTGACCTCAAATTTGGTATGTGGTAATATTTTTTTCTATCTCCGGCTAAGTTCGAAGATGGGCCATATTGGTTCACTCCTTCTAGTACCTCCCCCACAAAGGGTTAAAATGTTGTGAAATATTGATTCTTTAATAACTGCTATACTACTTATTCGAATCTTTTGAAATTTCACACATAGTATTAGCTTATTAGTCGCTATCAACTCGAGAAAAATGGGCGAAGTCGCCACGTCCCTTTTGGTACCTCCCACACAAATGCACCATTTTGCACCAAAAGTTAACAGCTTATAACATTAAAACCAGTGTATAAAAATACTTGAAATTTTGTACAGTATTATGCTTTTATATTGCCTACAGTCCAGGGAAAAATGGGTGTTGTTGCCACGCCCCTTTTGGTACCTCCCACACAAAGGTACCTTTTTGCACCAAAAGTTAACAGCTTATAACATTAAAACCAGTGTATAAAAATACTTGAAATTTTTTACAGTGTAATGTTTTTATAGTGTCTATAGCCCTGTGAAAAATGGGCGTTATTGCCACGCCCCTTTTTGTACCTCCCACACAAAATTCCCAAATCATACCACAATTTAATGTCTCATAACGTTTATACCAGTGCACATAAATGCTTATAAGTCGGCACAGTGCAATGAATTTAAAGTATCTAATGTTCAGCGAAAAAAAGGTGTATAATATAAACCCCTTCTGGTAACTCCCACACAAATTGACAGAATAATTCGAGTAATATTCAATATTACATTACTCACAAAGTGAGGGTATACCTTAGTCGGTTTACCCGACTGAAACTTTCTTACTTGTTAAAATGTCAGAGCGCACAGCGTCACTAGCGTGGCGCAAAATGGTAAGAACTGATAATAGAACTTTTGACTTTATTTTACACAATTTAATTAAAAACACAACAACTAGATAAAGTGTAAAATTTAAGCCAAAAATATTGACTATTTTTTGAGATATTATGGCACAAAGTGGTGAATAATTTCGCATGCGGTAAAAAGGGGTTAAATTAGAATTTAGTCAGGTTTTAACACAAAACGTCAAAAAACATCTCTCCAATTTTTTGATATTTTGTATTTAAACATATATAAACCTCAGCTATTTTATTGGTGAATCTTTTATAGTGTCAGCCGAACCGCAAATTCAAGATATTTTTATTTTGGAGCTGAAGCGAAAAAAAGCAATGTCCATACACGCTGAAAAAATATCGCATCTGTAGTATATTGTCCCAAACATATTCTGCTAACTTAGCCTATGCCTGAATATTCTGAAGATTCCCAGAAAACTTCATCAAAATCGGCCCAGCCATTTTGGAGTCCATACGTTACATACATACACACATCCAGTTTTATATACATACATATATAGATTTGACAAACACAAATAATATGTATTCTTTTTCCGTCCTAATATTTTTTATTCTGCGAATATATTTTACGACACAAATATTTATTTGCATTTATGTATTCAGAAAATATATATCAATACATTAATTTTAAGACAAGTTTTCGGAAATTTTAAAGTTCGTATAATTCCTTTATAATTCTTGGATAATATACATTGTCTGATGGGTTGACAACAAATTATGACTTGGAATAAATAGAAATTAAAAATTAGTGCTTTAAACTAATAGTTGTTGCTTCTTATGTTATTTTTAATTGCAAGGTATAACTCGAAATCAATAAAAAATTAAAAAAATCTGCAACGTTTTGAAAAATTGTTTAAACAATATATATTTAGAGAAATTCCTTAACAATAATTCTATTTGTATATAAACACATATTTTATTTGAGAAAATTATTTTCCAAATATATATTTTTTGTAATATATTAATATATGCGTTCGAAATAAATTTTTATGATTTTCAATTAAATTTATTTCCTGCGAAATATAAAATATTATAAAATTAATTTATTATTATTTATTCCAAATATATTTGTTTTCCGATTTGCTCAGTGTAGAGTGTCATGTTAATGAATCTGTGAGAAAAAATTGCAAAGAAAATTGTCGGATACAGAAGGAAATAAACTTAGTCTTACATTTATTATATTAAGCCAATATTGGAGCAAATACTTTCGGATGAGAATTCGATTCAAACATGAATTGAGTGATTGGCTAGATACTGATTGATATGCCTATAAAGAGCAACTCAATTTATACAGGGTTGCCCATATTCGACGGACCCATCTGGCAACGCCATAACTTTTGACAGAGATGTCAAATCGCTTAATGACATACCGCGTTTGAAGCGTCAGTCCAAGCAGATTTTTACCATGGAACAATACACGCCACGCGAGCGCTCTGAAATAGTTGAAATTTACATTCAACAGAAGAAGTCAATTGTGAAAAAACAAAAAACAAAAAAAAAAACAAAATTATCATGTCCGATGAAGCCCATTTCACATTGAATGGGACCGTAAATAAGCAAAATTGCCGTATTTACGCCACTGAAAATCCTCAGGAGATTCAAGAATTGCCTCTTCATGACGAAAAAGTCACAGTTTGGTGCGGCGTTAGTGCGAAAACGGTCATTGGGCCGTTTTTCTTCCAAAACGAAAATGGCCATGCTGTTACCATCAACCAGGAGCGTTATCGCGACATGATGACCAATTTTGTGATGCCAATTATTCGTCGAAAGCGTATGAGGCAGTTCTGGTTTCAACAAGACGGCGCTCCAGCGCACACAAGTCGCATAACAATCGATTTTCTGAAGAATTTGTTTCCGGGCCGTTTGATGTCGAAAAGTGGTGATTTGGACTGGCCACCGCGTTCGCCCGATTTGACGCCGCCTGACTTCTTCTTGTGGGGATATTTGAAGTCAAAGGTTTACGTTAACAAGCCAAGGACCGTAGAAGAGCTCAAGGACAACATTCGTGAAGAAATAGCCGCTATTCCGGCCGAAATGTTGGCGAAAACGATGGAAAATGCTGCAAAAAGGGCACAATACGCCATCAACGCCAGAGGCGGCCATTTGAGAGATATATTCAAAAATTGATGTAAACAAATCTACTTGGAACAAATTAAATGATTAAGATTGCCAACCGCCAAATTTTTATTTTTTTCTTTGATTTTTTTTAAAAAACATGGGTCCGTCGAATATGGGCAACCCTGTATAAGAAGAAGTTTAGGAAGGCGCTAAGACGCTCTTGGTATACCTTCTATCAGCTTCACCCTGTACAGTGGGTTATTTTCAGGATGAGGCAAATAACTGGACAAAAACAGCGAGCAGTCGCTTAATGTACTGATCGACACACATTTCCCGGGGAACTCATAACAGAACCCGAAGATCATCAGGACCAACAAGAATGCGAGTGGACTGCCAGCGTCGCTAGCTTGTTGACTGAGAGATCCAGAATAAGCGGGGCTATTAATCGCTTTGAGCTCTTCAAGTCACCTGGACAAGACGGCATCACTTCAGCAGAAAACGTCAAAGTACATTATCCCCAGGCTAGAGAAAATTTATATAGGCTTTCATACATCCAGACTCGATGGAGGGATACCAAAGTGGTATTCATATCCAAAGCGGGAAAGATATCGCACACTAGGCCAAAAAACATCTGACTAATTAGCCTATCCTCCTTCCTATAGAAAGGTCTGGAAAGACTTTTAGATTATTTCATTAGGGAAAATCTGGATACAAAACTCCTGTCGGGGAACCAACATTCTTAGAGTAAGGGAAAGTCTACAGAATCAGCCCTGTACGAACTTGTTAGCACTATCGCATCGTCCCTACATTTCAAGGAATTCACCATGGTGGCATTTCTTGACATAGAAGGGGCTTTTAACAACATTCACACAGATGCGGTAATTGCGGCACTATCACATCTAAGGGTGGTTCTATTTACTAGGATGAATAATGTCCCACATCGGGACATTTATCCTCGGATAAATGGAACAGATTTAGTCTTTTCTGAAAGTGCAAAATTTTTGGGAATAATTCTAGATAGGAAAGTTTTATTCAGACTTAACGTACTGGAACTACATTACTAGATACTAGCCAGATTTGAATGGGATGACAGAATACCAGATAATATAAACAATCTCCACTTCTATACGAATGGTTCGAAGCTTGATGAAAAGGTTGGCTTTGGAGTACACTGTGAAGAACTAAGTTTGGATATAGCTCACATACTACCAGATACCTGCAGTGTCTATCAAGCCGAAATAATGGGAATATGGTAAGTCGCTTATTGGCTGAGTCGCAACATAGTAACCAACACTGGCGTTGTCATTTACTCAGACTGCCAGGGTGCCACTAATTCTCAGGAGGCCACATCCCTATATTCACAAACAGACCTCGACTGCCGCAGATCTCTTAACGAGATGGCTGAGCAGTTTAATATACACCCCATATGGGTGCCTGGGATTCCGGTGAACTGCAAAGCCAATGAACTTGCTTGGAAAGGGACGACATTACAAATTCTCGAAGAATTTGCATATATTTGTGTGCTACTATCCGCGTGCAAGTTTTGACTTAGGCAATAGGCAATCAGGCAGTCCAACGAAAGATGGACAGAAATCGGCACCTGTAGGGTAGCTATACAAATCTGGCCAAGGTATGCCCTGAGAATGTCAAAATATCTCCTCGCACTAGAGAGGAAAGATTGGCTACGTCAGAATCAGTTCTGACTGGACACTGCCTGATCGGCGAACACGCCAGAAGATTGGGTATTGACTCCAATGGCTTTTGCAGAAGCAGTGGTGATGAGGAAGAAGTGGAGAGCATTGAGAGTCCCGCTTTGTGTATACGACGACTGGACATACTGGGGTCGGCCTTTCTTGGCAGTCTATCAGATCTTTCCGGTAACGATATTCGTACTATCTATTAATATGTATATCAAACAGGTTGGTTTCGGTGAGGTCATTTCAGCCCATGGCAACACTAGGGACCTAAACTGGTCTATGTGAGCTGACAAAAAAGCCGGCTGTCACCCTAACTTAAACCTAAACCTAGATACTGAGGTATACAAGAGAAATTAATGAAAGAGTGGACCAAAATAAAAAGAACATTCACGACAAATTCAAAAATTAAATCGGACTGATAGTGGACAGGGTAAAAATGGGATATGGTACGTCAAATGACGGAAATACTGCGAGACATATCTTTTCAAATGTTGATCTGTCCCCCAAGATACCAGCGCTGGATAAAATAATAATTAAAAAAAATTCCATTATTGTAAAACCCATTTTTGTGAACTGTCCATAAATGAGCCAAATTTAAAAAAACTTTTAAAAGAAACTGCTCTTTTACACTTCGAATTGTATCGTTGATACTGCATGCCTGCAACAGTGCACACAATTGAAATACACGTTTTATTTACTCGTAAAATAGTATATAATTGAAAGCGAAAATTGTTCAACAATACTCCCTAAAAATGAACTAGTGGAGAAATCGGAAACTGATTGTATCAGCGATAGTGAGTAATATATTTTCCATACTTAAGCTATGTACACACGTTGGTCAGATCTAACAATGTTATTAACAGTGGCAAAGTGCTGCCAATTAATGCAATTTATAGATACGAAAGATTATACGAAATGATTGTTTCGAAATATCTCATTATATATTTTATTTGAAAAAGATTTTCATAATGTTTCTGACTTCATCGAATTTCAGTTTTGATCTTTCATAGATTTTGAGTTATAATTTACAAAATATCATTAGCTGTTGTTTCACATTTTAATTTACAACACAATTACAGCATCCTTGACCGCACAGTAAAACGCAGTTGTAGGAAAGAATACAAGAAATTTGTTTGGAACGTATGTATTAATATATTAGAACACAATATATTTGCGAACTGACTTTCCCAAATAAAATATGTGTTTTCACACACTGAAAGAAAAACCATTCGTCCCCATGACGAATCAGTTTCGTCAATATACAGTGTGTCCGGCGGGAAGGTATACTACTTTGTTTTGCCGCCATTTTGGTAAACATTAGTCTTGACAGTTAATATTTGGCAGTCGTGAAGTAGAGAATATTGGATTAACCGACGTGTTTTAATCGGAAAAATATTGGATTAACCGACGTGTTTTAATCGTTAAATCATGACAACCCCGATTTTCATGAAAAATCATAATGATTGACGAGGCACATTTTCATTTGAATGGATATGTGAATAAACAGAATAGTCGGTTCTGGACAATGGAAAACCCTTAAATTATTCATCAGTCACCTTTGCTTCCATTAAAATTGACAGTCTGCTGTGCAATTTGGCCATTGGACCTTAGTTCTATGAAAATGAAAACTGTCAATTCGGAGCGATATCGTGATTGAAAACTTTTTAACGCCAGAACTGCATGCTTTGGGCTTGAGTAATATGTGGTATCAACAAGACGGTGCCACATCGCATACAGCCAGGATTACAATGGAAACAAACAAAGCAGTATAACTTCCCTATATCTTCGTATTGGTGACGAAAAGTTTCGTACATGCGAGGTGTTTGTACGTACGAGTTATTCACCCTTTACGGCAACGTCAACGTCTTACGACAATCAACATAATATAGAGTGAAGCTAGGGTTGCCAGCTGGTGAAAGTGAAATAACTGGACACTCGCCAAAAATATCATGAATTTTAATAAAAATCCTGAACCAATAAAAATGTTTATTTAAATAGCAATATTGGTTGTATTTTAAAGAATTATATTTCACGCATATAAATGCGAACCCATTTTCTTCATATTTGAAGGTTCATGAATCTAAAAACTCCTCTCTGTCAAATTGCATAATGATTAGAAGTACATTAGAAATAAGACTTCTATAGCGCTATTTACTTCAATCTTGCCTGAGTTCGTCTAAGCATCAAAAAAACTCCCCTCTTCTGAGTTTCATATTGATCGGATGGAAAATTAAGCTTCTATAGCGCTTTGATACCAAGGTCGATAAATCGTATTTATCTATATAGAAGGGGGGCATATCTAAATCTGAACCGATTTTTTTCAAACTTGGCAGTGTTTATTTCTATATCAAGAACTCCTCTCTGCCAGATTTCGTATCGATAGGATGTCAAATAAAGCATACATACATATACGGTGATTTCAGACCACATCAACTTTCTTCAAATTTGACAGAGATAAGCGATTAGATTTCAAATCGGAATGGACATATACATATAGATGGAAGCTAAATCTAAACCGATAGTTTCCATATTAGCACAGATGTTAATTGGACTAATAAAATTCTATTCACAAAATTTCATAAATATAAATTGGAAACTCATAAATTCCGAAGATCAGTAGCGATCGTCCGTGGGACAAAAGAAATATGTCTGCAAAGTTTCTTTGAGATCGGACCTATTATATTGCGACCTGGGCTTTGATTACGAGCCGACAGACAGACATTTTTTAATCGAATCGGAAAGTGATTCTAGATCGATTGGTAGAATAAGCAATTGGCCTATAGCTTCTCCTTTTGTGTGTTACAAACAAATACACATAGTCATAACACCCTGTTAAATAGGATTTAAGATTTAGTATTTGCGTAAGTTAAAATTTCCATTTATCTTAATTGTTGGAAATAAATGTTGTGTTTTTTGAAACAGATTTTCCCAATTATTTTTCTTTATTTGTAAGCAAACATTTTCCGAGATATTTACAATTTTTAAAGTAGGGTTTGACGTTAGTTGAAATGTCAACCAAATATTTCCTGAACAAATAAAATGTTTCCTGAATACTGAAAACTTCAGAAAACTTATGCAGCAGTGTGTGGATAGCGAAGGTCGACATTTGCCAGATACAATATTTAAAACCATGTAATTTAAAAATGCCCTTACTGTTCAATATAATTAAAATATAAAATAAAATTTTCTAAGATTCATAACTTTTTTATTTCATTCCAAAATAAGCAAATTACCGCGCTCCACCCTGTACATGAGACAACAAAGCAGTGGGGACCAAAATTTATAATGTAAAAACATAAGTCATCCCCGATCGAGTACGAGTAAGTGTCAGGTACAAACGAATAGCATTCCAACGTGTGAGTTTTTTCGCGTATTTTTAGACCAAGTTTATCGAATTTTTTGTGATAGTTAAAATAAAAATTAATATTAATCGACAAGTGCAAATAATTTCAAACAATGTTCGCGGAAAACTGTCTTTTTTCGCGTGTGACAGTTCATTCCTATTCCCGGAAGGAAGGCATATGTAAATTAAACACACCCCGGCAAGCGTTTCTTCTGATTTGAACATTTTAACTGTGTTCGCAGGAACATACGAATTTGTTGGTGGACGTTGAGGATGCTGTGGTGGATGTGGAGCGAACGATGGCACATAAAAAAGACAAAGACAATTTTAATAATTTATTAATTAAGTATAATTTTTTCCCCAAACATTTCGTTTTTATTTATACCAAGCATTTCTATTCTATTTCCAGAAACGGAGTACTAGCTCAAATTTTATAAATTGACAATTTTTCAGCAGATGAGTATTCAGCAACATGAGCTGCATCTAGCAAATATAGCCTAAACCAAATAGTGAACGATTTAATGCTTAAGTTGTGGCCCCAGTACAAAGGTTCAAATGGATTCAAATTCAACGTATATACCTCAAAATTATTTATTAATCTAATTCTAATTCTGTTTCAATATTTTAATAAATAAATACAGATCGATCATGACCTCAGTGTCATTTATAGCACTGGCTCTACAATGTCGCAATGCGAGGAAAAGTGGGAGAAAATCTGGGAATATTTAACAACCCGAAAAAATACTTCAACGAGAAAGTGAAGGAGATTGTACTTTTTTTTAATAATAAAAATGGAAATTATATAAAATATAATTATACACCGATAGAAAAACCGTTCGTCACCATAACGAATCAGTTTCGTCAATATATCTTCGTACTGCTGACGAAAAGTTTCGTACATGCGATGTTTTTGTACGTCAATAGAACGAAGCAATCAATTTGTATTTTGTGCTTAATTGTACTGTTCTATATGCGTTCTGATTACCTTAGTTAAATAATTTGTTGTAAAAGTTTAATTTAAGTTCGTCGTGTTGATGAATGGGATTCGCCGTGGTGATGAATGGGATTCGTCTGTTGGCAAATACATTACTTGATGAGATTATTTTTGATTTTAAATCTCAAAAGCAATGAATACTTCTCGTTCTTTTGCTTTAAGCCTTTCCTGATAAGAACTGCGTTTCGAACCGAATAATCACAACTGAACCTGTCAAAGCATTCAAGTAATTTTATTTTCCATACCGATTTTAATAGTCTAAAACCAGAAGAATATTTATTGAAATTTTTAAAATTTAAATAGTCGGGGGCATGAATTCGTCGTGGCGATGAATGGGATTCGTCGTGGTGTTGAATGGAATTCGTCGTGGTGATGAATGATATTCGTCGTGGTGATGAATGATATTCGTCGTGGTGATGAATGGGATTCATCGTGGTGATGAATGGGATTCATCGTGGTGATGAATGGGATTCATCGTGGTGATGAATGGGATTCCTCGCGGTGATGAATGTGATTCATCGCAGGGATGAAATGTGACCATCTTGAGGACGAATGTTTTTGGAAACAGAGATTCCTCAAGGCAATTTAATTATATATGTATGTATATTTTACGAACACAGATTAATTAAATTATTTTACTAAAACTTATTTGTTTTATTTAATACAACAAAATGCAGGTGAACCAAATTCATCTTGGGAATGAATGGGATTCATCAAGGGGATGAATGGAATTCATCGTATGGATGAATGGAATTCATCATGACGAAGCTTTTTCTATCAGTGCACAAACAAATTTAATGGTTAAAAAATTTTTTCCAAATATATTATATTTAAAAAAGATTTTTAAAACTTTTTCGAATATTAGTTCAAATGTTTTCCTAGATTTTGTGTTATACTCGTACTTTATAGTTAAAATTGTCATAAGCAGCATTACCTTTTGTTTTGCAGTACTAATTTGTATACCCTCACTTTAGTGTGACGAGGGTATATATCATTTGCTACGGACAAAAAGTGTAACGCATCAAAGGAGTGACCTAAGACCCCAAGTATGATCGACGGAAATCGGTTTTGACCCATTTGAAGCCTATTGAGCATGTCCGTCCGTCTGTCTTGCTGGAGCACACGATAACTGTCGAAAGGAGTAACGGCTTGACTTCAAATTTTGTATGGGATAATATTTTTTTCTATCTCAGACAAAGTTCGAAGATGGCCGGTATTGGTTCACTCCTTCTAGTAACTCCCTCACATAAGATTAAAATTTAGATAAATACTGACTCTCTAATAACTTCTATACTACTTATCCGAATCCTCTGTAATTCCACACATAGTAATTGTTTATCTGTCGCTATCAACACGAGAAAAATGGGTGAAGTGGCACCGCCCCTTTTGGTACCTCCCACACAAACGTACTATTTTGTACAAAAATTTAAAAGCTTATAGCGTGAGTACCTTAGTCGGTTTACCCGACTAAACTTTCTTACTTGTTAATTTATAAATAATCCAATTCATCACTTTTTGACAATCCATCAACGCAATTTATAGTTACGAAAGAATATACGATTTAAATTTTAATCAGATTTTACAAACATAACAATATCTAAAAAATTGCACTTTGACGGGATCTGGAAATTTAACCAGAGCAAATCCAATAGTAGCTGTGTAACCCAAGCATGCAGGAAGAACATATCCCCAGATTTCCCTGATACCTCAGAAATTCGTAAATCTGTCAAGCCCCAAAAAAAAATCAACTGGACGTGGTGAGATCCCGCCGTCGAAAAAATCGAACCGCTATTAAGTGCCAAAATCATTATATCTATGCTAAGGGATATCTGGACTATTTAATGATAAACTACCAGACGAGCTTTTTAATGGAGCGATTTAATGGACCGAGCCAGAAAATTGTATTAATAGTGTTGCCACGCTTCTCCAAATTACACCATTTTTTACCATAATTTAAAACTCCCCACATTTTCGATAATTGCAAAGCTAGGATATGAAAAACTTTACCATTTTTATCCCCTCACCTTACAGGGAGAAGGGTATATATATACTCGGGGGAAAATCGTCATTTCTGATATGTTTGAATTGAAAATATGAAATGAAAATATTTTTGGAAACAAATTATTTAATTATTACTTATTTGTGAACAAATAAATTCTACAACGTTTTTGTTAAAATAAGTTTTCCAAATTTATTTTATTAAAAAAAAGACATTTAAAACTTATCTGACCTTTTCGAATTTTAGTCAGGTTTAGTTGTCCACTTCATCTAGTACCTCCCTCACAAAGGGTTAAAATTTAGTGAAATATTGATTCTCTAATAACTCCTATACTACTTATCCGAATCATCTGTAATTCATCATCAATCATCTGTAAAAATGGGCGTAGTGTCGGCACCCCGTTTTGGTACCTCCCACACAAAGGGACCAGCTATATATATAAAAATAAGTTGTATTTTTTGTATAAACCATGGACTATTCACATATTCGTTTTTTGGTCCCTGGTCAGTCCTCGCGCTCTTATAAGATACAAAGTTAAAACTTTGTAAATATGAGGTACTATAAACGGAAAATATTTGCGCGAAACATAATTTTGAATTCTCTGACTGTGGTCAGTGTAGCTGTGAAATTTAAATGCATATACTGACCACAGGAAATGCGAAAACAAGTATTCGATGTCCAGCCTAAGGCCAAACCGAGTTTTGAAATTTTCTAAAGCCTTTTCAAAGTCACTTAACAGCAGTGAGCCCACAAATGTATATGTGTATACAGATCCCTAGGAAACCCCAAATGGGTTTTTACCACTTGACCGCTAAGGCTCCTGTAAGAGCTAGAAAGGTGAAATTTACATATGTATAGACACGAGTGTTGTATAACAATCGGACTATTCACATAGTCGTTTTTTTGGCCCGTGGTCAGTACTCGCACTATCAAAATCTTTAATATTATTTTTGGATTTCAGAAGCATCTTAAACGATACAATGATAAAATAATATGCAGTATTATACACGGGAAAAACAATTTTGAATACTAAGATTGTGGACAGTTTAACAGTGATCAAAGCAATTTATATTCCTGCGAAAATAACTACCATATGTCCAGCCTGAGGTCAACCCGGACATAAAACCAAAATCTTGAAACCATTTTCGAAATATATCGCTCACCTCTTATTGCGGTAACATATCTAACATGATCAATTTAGAATTCTCAGAAGGTGGTCAGTGTAGCGGTTACCAAAGCAATTGTCATTCTTTCAATACTTTAAAAGTCCCACGAAGAGCTATGGACCTACACATTTAGATGTATATATTAATTTTAAAGGAAATGCGTCACGTATAGATTTTTTAGCATGTGGTCAGTTCTAGCGCTGTCAAGAATTTTTGTGTTGTTCTTGGAAATAGCTCACCAGTGGGCGAGACCCAGCCATTACGACTCTATTTCTGACAACAAAACATGTGAAAACCGTTGAACGAGTAGTTTTGAGGTTAGGCATGTTTTGGACGTGTCTCAACGACGCATTGTCGTGAATGGATCAGTGAAGAAATATTCGTTTAATATGTCGATATGTTAAACAAGACATTTACGTTTAATTATGTTTACGTCCCACGGTGGCCCAGAATTGAATTTTTCTGGCCAAAACCCCAATTTTTTTCATCACCGATTTCTAAAATGTTGATGCCATTCAATAGTAAACATATTAAAACTAAGGCAGCCAAAATATTAGATCAAAATACTTGTAAATGCGGGCGTGCCGTGCTGCTGAAAACACATATTTTTTGTTATTTAAAAAAACGTAATTTTTGTGCAAGGAAATTGCCATTTCCTGCAAAATATTATCGATAACGGGTTAAGAAATTTTTTTGCTAGATTGTACTGCTTACACGTGCTGTGTTATTATTAGACCTCGATTATATGCAATTGCATATTTTTGTTGCAGATTGATAGAAAAATTCTGATTGGACTAAAATTCGTTTCAAAGAAAAATGAATCGAACAACAGGTGCATAATTATACCCTCACTTTAGTGTGACGAGGGTATATATCATTTGCTACGGAAAAAAGTGTAACACATCGAAGGAGTGACCTAAGACCCCAAGTATGTTCGGCGGAAATCCGTTTTGGGTCATTTTACGTCGAATGAGCAATGTCCGTCCGTCTGTCTGTCTGTCTGCCTGTCTGTCTGTCTGTCTGCTGGCTGGTGTGCACGATAACTCTCGAAAGGAGTAACCGATTGACTTCAAATTTCGTATGTGGTAATATTTTTTTCCATCTCCGGCTAAGTTCGAAGATGGGCCATATTGGTCCACTCCTTCTGGTACCTCCCCCACAAAGGGTTAAAATGTTGTGAAATATTGATTCTTTAATAACTGCTATTATACGTATTCGAATCATCTGAAATTCCACACATAGTATTAGTTTATTAGTCGCTATCAACTCGAGGAAAATGGGCGAGATTGCCACGCCCTTTTTGGTACCTACCACACAAATGCACCATTTTGCACTAAAAGTTAAAAGCTTATAACATTAATACCAGTGTTTAGAATTACTTGAAATTTTGTACAGTGTAATGCTTTTATAGTGCCTACAGTCCAGTGAAAAATTGGCGTTATTGCCGCACCCCTTTTGGTACCTCCCACACAAATGCACCATTTTGCACCAAAAGTTAACAGTTTATAACATTAATATCAGTAATAATGCCTATAGTCCAGTGAAAAATGGGCGTTATCACCACGCCCCTTTTTGTACCTCCCACACAAAATGGCCAAATTATACCACAATTTAATATCTCAACGTTAATATACCAGTCCATATAAACGGTTACAATTCGGCACAGTGCAATGTATTTAAAGTATCTACATACTGTTCAGCGAAATATAGGTGTATTTCTTAAACCCCTTCTGGTACCTCCCACAAAAATTGACAGAATAATTTGTGTAATATTCAATATTACATTACTCACAAAGTGAGGGTATACCTTAGTCGGTTTACAGGACTGAAACTTTCTTACTTGTTTTATTTTTTTTTGCATATTTGCATATTTGTGATATCCAAAAAAATGTTGCGATATACGAGTGTGAAACAAAAATGCGAAATTTTAGAAGGATATGTCAATAATATTTAAAAAATCATGACGTAAAAATGGAAGATTTTAAAAATCACCCAAAAAGTGCCTAAATATATCGAAAATATGGGGTAATTCCAAAGGAAACCGACCCACTCTGAATATTTATGAATTTAGATTTGGATGAAATTGTGCACGCGTATACTACAAGACAATAGGAATTATGACCATATGCAAAGCATTTTAGATTTTATAGGGTGCCAAATTGGTCATCTAAACATTTTTTTACAAATTTAGCTATTTTGAAGTCGATATAACTTGTTAACGGAATATACGATTTGAATGATATAGAGTATATACTAGTTAATAAAATATTGGACGCCTTATACTATAAACGGTCTGTAAATCATGGAGGTGGCATTGTCATGGTCTGCGGACCCCTCTATACAATAAACTAAATAAATAATAAACAGGTTTATGCACTGCGAAGTCTTGGAAAATTCCATGCTTCCCTATGCTGAGTGGAATGTTGCTCTATTACGGCAATTTCAACACGACAACAACCCGAATAATACCGCGAAATGATTCAATGATTGAGTTAGAAAATAAGGGGTTGACGTTATGCCAGTGGCCAGCTCAACCGTAGACTTGAATCCCATTGAAAATAACTGAGAAATTCTCAACAAGAGATAAATCCATAGATACAAAGATAACAAGAAGTCTTATTGATTCTATGCAAAAAGAAGCAAAACCGTCCTAGATAATAAATGGTTTTCCACAAAATCTTAGTAGAAATTCACAGTCCAATATGTTTTGTGGTGCGAATTTTTGACCTTTTTGTTTTTTTTTGTGAAATACATTTTTAATTTCAAATAATTTAAGCAGCCAAATTGCCATTTTTTTGTTAAATTGATGCAATTTTTTAGTCCAAGATGTATTGTCCGATACTGTAAGTGCCATTTCAAAGATTATAACATCCTCTCTAAGAATTATACATTAATTAACGAATTTTTGTGTATTAATGACAGCAAAGGGACGAATGTGTCCTTAATCCTGTATTATCCTGAAACGTGCTAACGATAAACCTGGAAAGAAGTGACCGAATGACTTAAAATTTCGTACGTGGTAATATTTTATTCAATACCAGTTTATGTTTGATGTACAACCCTATTAGTAGGTTGTCCAAAAAAACCGGTTTTTTCGAAAAAGCGGGTTCCGGTTTAACCGAAATATTACTTTTTTTAAAACCCGGTTTTCGGTTATAATTTTTTGTCGAAACCGGTTAACCGGTTTTATGGCCGGTTTTTAAATAATAAACGCAAGTAATTAAAATTTCATTAAATGTTTATTGTAAAACAAAAAACAACTTACAATCATTTGTAGTCAAAATTAGTAAACAAAAATAGATTATTATTTCGTTTATTACAGGTTTAAATTCTTGTTTACTTTAAATAGAAAGTATTATATTTCTGAAATTTCCTTAAAAAATAATAAATCATTTAGAATGTTTTTTTTATAACAATTTTGTTAACGCCACTGTCGTTTATGAAGTTATCGATTTATTTACTTGTGTCGTATTTATCGATTAGTTGTATTTTTTTTGTTTTTCGTCAAGTAATGTAATGTCAAAAGTTAAAAGTAAACTCAAGCGAATGCAAGCGCCTTTTCTGCAGAAATAAGAAAAGTTGATTTGTGGTTACAACTTTTATATCGTTGTTTCAACAAAATCATATAAAGATCTTGTAATCTTAATTTCGAATATTTAAATAATTTGCGCTTTGTTTTCATACCAAAAAGTTGGTATAAATATAATAAGACATTGTGTATAAACGTATAATTTCTTTGCCTTTTAATAGGAATTTTAATACTTAAATATAGAACCTTTGCTTCGAAATCTTGAGTCTTGTATTTGGCGTTCAAAATTCCGTGGAAACTTTGCGCTCGGGCAATTCCCGTAACAAATATCTTAAAAATAGAGTACAATTTAAATGATTCTTCTTTTAATTTCTAATGTAACTTGACGTTGAAAAAGTTCACAAACGTTGATGTAGTCAATATTAGTCCGATAGTCATTAAAGCATTGTATAAGTAACACAGCTTCTCCGTTTTCTTCTTAAAAGATCGAAAAAGCTGAACAATTCGAATTTCGGCAATCCTTTTTTCCATAACAAAGGTAATGGAAGTTAAGTTCCTTAGTTTTTTATTCGAATTTTATTCCTAAATATAAATGTGCACTTTAGTACGAGATCAGTAAAACTTTTTATAATAAATACGTAAGAGATAAAAATGTAATCTTCGATTTTTTGAAAGAAATATATCAATTATTTCATCGACTTTGACTTCATCTTTGTATATAGACATCAAAGTCAGATAAGATAGCCTTTCTCCTTCCATTCTGTTCCGGAGGTAAGTTTTTATTCTTCTTAACATCGAGAAACTTCGCTCAGCAGATGCCGTTGTCACAGGTATTGTGGCCAGTATCTGCAAAAGGGTAAAAACGCTTGGGAACATGTCCTCATCACAAACTGAAATAGCATCTAATGCATTTGATGGCTTATCATTCTTCTGCTTCCAATAATCAATCCATATACTTATTTCAGCTAAAACAGATTTTGCTGAATTTTTTAAATCGTTTTTGTAAAAAAGTGTGACTTCTTCGAAATCTTCCTTTATTAGATTTACGACATTAAACAGACTTGTAATTATAGCTTTATGTTCGGAAAATCTATTATTTAAATGTGATATTACTTCGTCCAGATATGGTATGAACAATGTTGTCCTAAAATACGCCTTGGCATCTGAACCAGGAATATTAGCCCTATACTTTTGAGTGCCTACTCTTCTAGGTAGTGCAGCTTCTATTCCAAAACTTCTTGCAAGTTGTGTGGATTCTTCAAACAGTTTATCAAACTCCGCATCTGAATTTCTACGCATGTCGCTTAATTTAGTCGTTGCCAATTTTACGATTTCGTAAGCCTTTATTATATCTAGGTTAATCGTTTGCAAATACCGTGATATGTTCTGTGTAATGGCCAAAACCGTACTACTTATTACCACACCCAATATAAAGTCAAATTTACATACACGGTTGTGCAAACTCATTCCATCACTGCAACCTACATGTTAAAAAGGTAGATAGAAGAAATCATAAATGTAATTTTAACTTAATTTTCGCCATATCTGGTTACCATAAATTTAAAGCCAACCAATAATTACACCGGTCGACACAAACAACATTTTTTCTTGGGTTTCTGTTTTAATGTCTATACATTTGAAATTTGATTTTTTGATAAAATTTTAATATTTTTAAAATAAAACTCCCATAAAACAATCTAAAAATTAACAAATGTTATATTTTTATGATTTTATCGTAGAGTCTGTTCATGAATTAAACGAGCCCATTCCGAAGAAAATCGATGCATAATTTAAAAAGTTGTAGCTAATTTAGTAAGGTTTTAACTTTAAAACTTTCTTATCGATGTAAAATTTACAAAAACAAACTTTAAAAGCTAAGATAGGAGATTAAGATTGGAGTCGTTTTTGACGTTTAGAATCAGAATCTATATCTATGAAATGTTAGAACTTTTTATTTATGTGTTTACTTTAACGAGTTTATAATTTTTCAACATTTCACAAAATTGTTAGAATTTGTGTGAGAGGTACTAGAAGGGGAGGGGCAATAACGCCCACTTTGTACTGGCCTGTAGGTACTATAAAAATATTACACTGCACAAAATTTCAAGAATTTGTATGCACTGGTATTAATGTTATAAGCTGGGAACTTATTGTAAAAATTGGTCCCTTTGTGTGGGAGGTACCAAAAGGGGCGTGACATGTTCGCCCATTTTTGTTCAGCTTATAAATACGGTGAAATAATTACTATGTATGAAATTTCATTGGATTCCCATGAGTAGTACAGAAGTTATAACAGTTTTAACATGTCACAAAATGTTGACCGTTTGTGAGGGAGGTACCACAAGGAGGCGTCCGAAATGGGCCACTTCAAAACATTAAGTAGGTTTGAGGAAAATATTACCACATACTAATTTGTAAGTCATTCGGTCACTCCTTTTCAGAGATATCACTGGCATAAACCAGTCAAACGGACAGACAGACGGACATTAAATAAGTCATATCTTTTGAACCCATTGAGCACCCATTCTGAAAATTTTATATTTTATGGAGCAATATAGGGGTAATATTCAGAAATAAAATTAAAAAAATTGAAAATACATTTTTCAGGATAATTAAGGATTAAGGACATTTTCGTCCTTTTGATATCCTTAATACACATAAAGTTATCCTTATGTGTGTAATACTTAGAAATATCGTTAATATCTTTAAGATGGAACTTATTTCAATTAAATCTGACATTCCGTTCAAAAGTTATGGCGACTTGAACATAGCTTAATTTTTTACAAAACAAGGTAGATGTCCCACTTTGTCACCCTATAAAATCTGAACCGCTACAAATTTTGACACACGGTCAACTGTCATTATTTCGTATCATCTTGCAGTATGCGCATGCTAAATTTCAGCAATATCGAAATTCATAAATTTACATCGCGCTCATGTAAAGCCAGTGAGTCATATTTGGACGTAGTCCCCATTTTAAACCTATAGCTCTTCTGCACAACGACCAACATCTGTGTGCCTTTGTAACTCTTTCTTCAAGATGATCTTTCCAGTACAGTTTCTGATCCAAGATTACTCCCAAGTATTTTACCTTTTTAGTTATAGCAATTGTCTTATTCAGGAATCGAGGCGGGGTAAAACGTGGGATCTTCGTTTTCCTTGTAAATAGACATATTTCTGTTTTGTCTGGGTTAACATTTAATCCCCTTGGTTGTGCCCAGTTATATGCTATGTTAAGTGCCTCTTCAGCTCTTCTGCATAATAGATTTGGATGAAAGCCCCTTAGAAGTATTACAACGTCGTCTGCATAACAGACTGGTTTAAGTCCTTCATTGGTGAGGGCTTTTAGGAGACTGTGTATCGTCGTAACCCATAGAAGAGGCGATAAAATGCCCCCTGAGGTATACCACGATTTACCTTGTCTCTAATTTTTACGTCATATGACCCACAAATAATCCACCTATTCCTTAGCATATTGTTGATCCAGTTTTTCAGGTCCCGGTCAACCTGAAACTCGTCTAAGGACTGGATAAGTGTATCGGTCTGTACATTGTTAAATGCGCCCTCAATGTATATGCCAACAGCAAGTGTATACATTTCTTTACTGAAGGACTCTTCTATGTGGTGCACTACCTCATGTAGAGCTGTTTCCACTAATCTTCCTTTGACATATCGCGTGTTGTTTGAATTTTAGCCTGTCATCCGCTAATTTACCTTTGACCATGTTATCAATTATTCGCTCCATTGTTTTTAACAGGAAAGAAGTAAGGCTAATGGGTCGATAAACCTTTGGGGTCGTATAAACCGCAGCATTAAAGGGTGAGAAACTTTTTATCGCTTCTTTAACCATACCATCTGTTATATCCGTAATAGGTACTTGATGCAATACATTTTCATTCTGTAAATGTTCCTCTGTTGGTCCAGCATTACCAGTCGGAAAATGAGTTTTCATCAAGAGCCTTACGGTATCCTCTATAGTTTTCATCCTTTTACCCGTTTCATCCACTAGTGTTTCGGTTTGGACATGAGTTTTTGAGAGGAAATTTTTCATTTTAGACATACTGTTAACGCTGTCTACCTGTTCACAGAAAAGCCTCCAGGAGTTACGTTTCGCCGATCTAACGATTTTATTGTATTCTTTGAGTCTTCTGTGGTAGTCGTCCCAATATACTGATTGTTTTTTACGTCGAGCTCTATTGTAAAGTCTGCGGACATCTTTGCCAATCGAGCGAATTTGTCCTGTCATCCAGGGTTTCTCAAAGGCAGATTTCCTTTCTAGAAGTGGGCAACTATCTTCGAATGATTTTACAAGAGCCTCGGTAATCTTCTTAACATTGATATCAATGTCTTCTGCACATAGATAATCGCGTGTAGGCTGCCCCAAACGATTTCTAAGTAGATTTCCGAATTTAGTCCAGTCGGTCTTAGCCTTATTACGGAAACTTATGGGGTTTGGCGGTGGCCGTGCAATTTTAAACCTTATATAACGGTGGTCTGAATAGGAGTATTCATCCGAAACCCTCCACTCATGAATCTCATCAATAAGATTTTCCGAACATATAGTTATATCTAATACTTCATCCCTAATTTTGTTAACAAAGGTTGCAGTGTTTCCTATGTTAAGAGTTATGAGGTCATTTGTATTCAAAAATTCGATAAGGGCGTGTCCCCTTTTATTGGTGTTAGTACTACCCCAAGCGATATGATGGGAGTTGGCGTCACATCCAGCTAATAACTCATTACTTGTGTGTTTGGATTCTCTCACCAGACGTTGTAATTCCGACGTAGGTGGCAATATCGGCGCATCGAATGGCAGATATATTGACGCCAGGTACATATTTCCATTACCTTGCCTCAGCACCGTTGCGTCCGATGTTGACAACTCTGGAGAGAAAATAAAACATAAGTTTTTATGGCACAGAATACAAGTCCTTGGACGAGTACCTGTGTTAGCGTAGAAAAGGTTATAGTTCACATGGTTTAATCCAGTAACCTTGTTGCTAGTTGTCCATGGTTCCTGGATCAAAGCAATATGAACCCTGCCTTTATTTATGATGTCCATCAGAGCGTTGGATGCTGTCTCGCTCCGGTGGAGGTTTATCTGGATGACCTCAATCATTGTCCTTCCAGTAAAAGTTTCTTTTGGGAGTCTATCCTATCTGGTGGCACCCCCTCATTATTTGGTAGTGGGTCATTCTCCTCCTTTCGTTCACTACCTATTACACCATCTTCCAGTCGACAATTTTGGGAGGCGGTGTTATTTTTTGTCGCTCCCTCATTGGTTTGAATCGTTTTGTGGCTCTTTTTATTTTGATCACCACCTTTGCTGGGAACTTCCTGCAAAAGTGGTGGTACTATTGGTGAACTGGTGGTGTTATTGACTACTTCCACATCAGTTTTTGGCAGTGTCTCCATCCGTTCAATACCAGTGTTTGCCTCTTCAGACAGTATATTTGGACTCGATTCATTTGTCCTGCCAATCGGGACCTTTCCAATTTTGAAAAATACTGTCCAGATCAAGAAGTTCGCCATGCCCTTCGCCATGACAATATTGTTCTTGGATTCTGGGTCTATGCCCAACACGAGGAGAGTACCCTCAGTATCATCCTTCCTATAGAAGACTTCCCACTTTCTCACGGAAAGTTTTGAATTCTGTTTGCCAATGATGTCGAGTATGTACTCTGATGAGAACTTACTGGGACATCCCTTGACATATAGGGTTGTTTTTATGAGTTCAGGAATGTCACTTTTCCTTACCAATTTTAGCTTTGCGCCGTCCCAAGGTGAGGGGAAGCTATCCACAAGTTTTACGAGGACACCAGCGCAGCGTTGTGATGCCAGCCTTAGCATCAAAACACCCCTCTCAAACTTGCAACTCATTACTTCGATTGGTGGTTCATCCTTAGATTCGAGGACGTATTCCGCTACCCTCGTATAGACCAAATCTTCGAAGTTACTTTTTTGGTCTTCGAGGATTCTGCCAGATGCACTACTGCTATCAATTATGGCGTAGCATAGATCGTCTCGAAAATGTTGTTTAGCTATATTAGAATAAGACGGTGGCTTCTTACTCTTCTTTATGGCCAATTGATTTTTCCGTGTCTGTAGAGTCTTTTTGGTTAAAGTCTCATCCTTAACGGATGATTTGGTTGACTTGAGCTGCGTTATTGGGTCAACTTTACCGCCCACAATCGAAGGACCCAGACTAGAGACCTCCTTTTGTGTGGTTACGTTAGGCTTATCCGAATTACTGGAAGACGGCGAGCCCTTTTTCTTCTCAGTCACTTTCACAGCGCTATGTTCTTCGGGAGACCTGACTCTTTTAGCGGCCTCCATGTTTGTATTGGAGGTAGAATTGTCAGGTTCATCCCGTAATAGGTTCTGTCGGTTCAACTTATTCAGTTTCCTTCTTTGTGCCCCTGACAGTCTCTTTGAGTTAGCAACAATAGTGATATTGTTTTCATTTGATGATTCAGAGTCAGAGTCCCCAATGGCTTTTAAAGGCTGGGGTTGCTTAAAGCCCCGGCTGGGTTCTGCTTCATCTGTCTTATGATTTATTTTGCCTGCGGCTGGATGTGCTCTTGTTTCATTTTCGACTACGGGATCCAAGGCACCAAAGCTCGTAGAAGTTGCTTGCTCACGATTGTTCGATAACGACGACACATGACTCGTGAGTGAATCAACGCTTGTCGCCGGCACTGGGTTTTCCCTCCCCTGCGCCGTAATCTCCTTGTCTTTTTTGGTTTAATCATAACTTGGTTGGGGGAGACACCCCCATAGCCAGTATTAGCCCGTAATAGGTACGTCGGTATAGGCCTTCCAGACTGAGCTCAGAAATATCTGTCCAGAGACCGATGCATCCAATTCAACCTACGCTTTATAAACAACAAACCTCCTGGTTGCGTAGTAGGTAGGTGAATAGGTATTGCGTAATAGGTTAAAAACTACCCGCTCTGCGATAACACGTCTGTTCGCTACGACAGGCGGCGACTGAAATTTACTTTTGGGACATTTTATACTTAAATAATACCCTGTACCACAGTGTGGTGTAGGGTATAAAAACGATTGGATCTAAAGAGCCAAATCGGATGAAACATATATATGGGAGCTATAGCTAAATCTTTACCGATTTTCTTCAAATTCGGCAATGTTGGTTCATGGATCAAGCAACTCTACCATTCTAAATTTCAAAACGATTGGATGTAAAATATAGCTTCTATAGAACTAAAGGGCCAAATCGGACGAAACATATATATGGGAGCTATAGCTAAATCTCAACCGATTTTCTTCTAACTCGGTAGTGTTGGTTCATGGATCAAGAAACTCTACCATTCTAAATTTCAAAATGATTATATGTAAAATACAGCTTCTTCAGAACTAAAGAGCAAAATCGGACGAAACATATATATGGGAGCTATAGCTAAATCTTTACCGATTTTCTTCAAATTCGGCAATGTTGGTTCATGGATCAAGAAACTCTACCATTCTGAACTTCAAAACGATTGAATGTAAAATACAGCTTTTATAGGACTAAAGGGCCAAATCGGACGAAACATATATATGGGAGCTATAGCTAAATCTTAACCGATTTTCTTCCAATTTGGTAGTGTTGGTTCATGGATCAAGAAACTCTACCATTCTAAATTTCAAAATGATTGGATGTAAAAAACAGCTTCTACAGGACTAAAGAGCAAAATCGGACGAAACATATATATGGGAGCTATAGATAAATCATAACCGATTTTCTTCAAATTCAGCAATGTTGGTTCATGGATCAAGAAACTCTACCATTCTAAATTTCTAAATGATTGGATGTAAAAAACAGCTTCTACAGGACTAAAGAGCAAAATCGGACGAAACATATATATGGAAGCTATAGATAAATCTTAACCGATTTTCTTCAAATTCAGCAATGTTGGTTCATGGATCAAGAAAATCTACCATTCGAAATTTCAAAACGATTGGATGTAAAATACAGCTTCTATAGGACTAAAGGGCCAAATCGGACGAAAGATATATATGGGAGCTATATCTAAATCTGAACCGATTTCAATGTCACTTTTCCTTACCAATTTTAGCTTTGCGCCGTCCCAAGGTGAGGGGAAGCTATCCACAAGTTTTACGAGGACACCAGCGCAGCGTTGTGATGCCAGCCTTAGCATCAAAACACCCCTCTCAAACTTGCAACTCATTACTTCGATTGGTGGTTCATCCTTAGATTCGAGGACGTATTCCGCTACCCTCGTATAGACCAAATCTTCGAAGTTACTTTTTTGGTCTTCGGGGATTCTGCCAGATGCACTACTGCTATCAATTATGGCGTAGCATAGATCGTCTCGAAAATGTTGTTTAGCTATATTAGAATAAGACGGTGGCTTCTTACTCTTCTTTATGGCCAATTGATTTTTCCGTGTCTGTAGAGTCTTTTTGGTTAAAGTCTCATCCTTAACGGATGATTTGGTTGACTTGAGCTGCGTTATTGGGTCAACTTTACCGCCCACAATCGAAGGACCCAGACTAGAGACCTCCTTTTGTGTGGTTACGTTAGGCTTATCCGAATTACTGGAAGACGGCGAGCCCTTTTTCTTCTCAGTCACTTTCACAGCGCTATGTTCTTCGGGAGACCTGACTCTTTTAGCGGCCTCCATGTTTGTATTGGAGGTAGAATTGTCAGGTTCATCCCGTAATAGGTTCTGTCGGTTCAACTTATTCAGTTTCCTTCTTTGTGCCCCTGACAGTCTCTTTGAGTTAGCAACAATAGTGATATTGTTTTCATTTGATGATTCAGAGTCAGAGTCCCCAATGGCTTTTAAAGGCTGGGGTTGCTTAAAGCCCCGGCTGGGTTCTGCTTCATCTGTCTTATGATTTGTTTTGCCTGCGGCTGGATGTGCTCTTGTTTCATTTTCGACTACGGGATCCAAGGCACCAAAGCTCGTAGAAGTTGCATGCTCACGATTGTTCGATAACGACGACACATGACTCGTGAGTGAATCAACGCTTGTCGCCGGCACTGGGTTTTCCCTCCCCTGCGCCGTAATCTCCTTGTCTTTTTTGGTTTAATCATAACTTGGTTGGGGGAGACACCCCCATAGCCAGTATTAGCCCGTAATAGGTACGTCGGTATAGGCCTTCCAGACTGAGCTCAGAAATATCTGTCCAGAGACCGATGCATCCAATTCAACCTACGCTTTATAAACAACAAACCTCCTGGTTGCGTAGTAGGTAGGTGAATAGGTATTGCGTAATAGGTTAAAAACTACCCGCTCTGCGATAACACGTCTGTTCGCTACGACAGGCGGCGACTGAAATTTACTTTTGGGACATTTTATACTTAAATAATACCCTGTACCACAGTGTGGTGTAGGGTATAAAAACGATTGGATCTAAAGAGCAAAATCGGACGAAACATATATATGGGAGCTATAGCTAAATCTTTACCGATTTTCTTCAAATTCGGCAATGTTGGTTCATGGATCAAGAAACTCTACCATTCTGAACTTCAAAACGATTGAATGTAAAATACAGCTTTTATAGGACTAAAGGGCCAAATCGGACGAAACATATATATGGGAGCTATAGCTAAATCTTAACCGATTTTCTTCCAATTTGGTAGTGTTGGTTCATGGATCAAGAAACTCTACCATTCTAAATTTCAAAATGATTGGATGTAAAAAACAGCTTCTACAGGACTAAAGAGCAAAATCGGACGAAACATATATATGGGAGCTATAGATAAATCATAACCGATTTTCTTCAAATTCAGCAATGTTGTTTCATGGATCAAGAAACTCTACCATTCTAAATTTCTAAATGATTGGATGTAAAAAACAGCTTCTATAGGACTAAAGGGCCAAATCGGACGAAATATATATATGGGAGCTATATCTAAATCTGAACCGATTTCAACCAAATTCAATACCGATCTTAACAGCCGCGAAATACTCTAAACTGCAAAATTTCAGAACGATCGGAGTGAAATTGCGACCTGTAGTCGACGAACAACTTTACATGGACAGACGGACGGACGAACGGACATCGTTAAATCGACTCAGCTAGTGATTCTGAGTCGATCGGTATACTTTAAGGTGGGTCTAACTGTGTTATTTTCAGGTGTTACAAACATCTGCCGTGAAACAAACTTATAATACCCTGTACCACAGTGTGGTGTAGGGTATAAAAATTAACAGGTTTCATAATTTAGCAGGTTTTGTTGGTTACCTTTGACACTAACCAAAAAATAATTTACAAAAATTTAAGTCAAAAAATTTTATTTTATTGCGAAAAGCAGAAAAATGCACAAATTATGTAATAACTCGAAATCTGCTTAATTCTCATAAAAAAGTTGAGAAAGGACTTATAGCATTTCTTCGCGAACAATATTTTTCTCTACGATGCCTCCTAAAAATGTCGACAATATGTATGATTTACATATGTTAAAATATGATAAGATTTCATTGCACTTTTTCAGGCGTAATGGGGTGAGAAGCGTTGACGACAGTTTTGAGAGAAATAACTCTCCGAATGTTCCCTTTTTTTCGATCTTTGGACTAAAGCGTATATTCCGAAGGGTTTCACTTCAAAATAAGTACGAGTAACCTCTCTGATTTCCCAATAAATTTGTGGTCGAATATCGTGAAAACAAGAGCTAACATAGAAAAACGGCTAATGCCACTGTATTCAGCTGTTACAGTTTTGGACTAGCACAGTGTTATTGGTATTGAATACCTACTGTTTTTGTGTTTTTTAATAAAGCTATATCTTATTTTCAATAAAACGATCTCAGCCTTAGTACAAATATAATTTCAGATTTATGTTGTTTAACTTCCGGAGTCAAATCATTTTAAAATCCGACTCCGGGGTTTGAGTAGTTTTGGCTCGACTCCTCAGTCCTGCTTACATCATATTAGTGCGTTTTTTGTTTAAGGGTGTTCTACAGTCGACCTGCAAAGCGTTTACCAATACTTTTTTTCAGGTTTCTTATCACATTTTTTTTAACTAATACTCGACAGTTAATCAGTATGTACTTATTTTGGGAAACAACAACCAACAACGAATCAATAAAGTTGATAGACTTTGTGCTAATACAATTAATGTACGCTACAGATTATCTATACACACGTACTATCGTTAATACATGTATCTATGTGTTTAGCACACTGGCATGCAGTGAAACCACAATAAAGTCTCATCCAAACATCTGTTAGTATTTGCGAGACCCGTCAAAATAATCTCATGCGTCTACCGGATTATACAACTTTGACGTCATTGCGGTCTCTGGACAAGAATGCCGATTTAAATTTCTAGACATGGTTTGTTATCAGTCTAGTCCCATAAGTCGACTCTTCACTAAAAAAAAGAACTGCAGATGTTTATAAATTGTTTGAATTGCTGAAGCACATAAATGCATCTGTGGATTTCAACTCTAACGAAATATGGATCCACCAGACCGTACTCGATGAACCTATTGCAAGGCACCGCGGAACGAAATTACTGGGAAAACACTTTTTTGATGGGGGATTTCATGTGAAGTGAGTGAGTTTTGAAACCGAGATGTATGACAATTTATTGCGAAAAAATTTAATTTTTTGAGAAAAAGTTAATAGCTTTGTAATGAATGCCTCTTACAAACGTCAACAAATGTACAATTTTTATATTTCCATTGTTTTATTGTAAAGTCTGATCGGTCACGAATAAAATGAGACCATTCCGAAGAAAATCGATGCATAATTTAAAAATTAGTAGCAGCTTATGTGCATAAGCGGGGCAATTAGAACCGCACCAACAAGGTCGCTGCACATACAACAAATATAAGTGTGTATAAAGTATGAGGAAACTGTCGCATGAACCAGCTGCTACACGGATGGGTCCAAACTACGGGGTAAAACGGGACTGGGACTTCTTATTGAGATAACAGAGGCCGAACTTTTCCTCCGCCTCCCAGACCATAATAATAATGAACGGGCAAATAGCTTGGTATCAAAAGGCAGAGAACTTCAAGTAGGAAACTTGAAAACATCGAAGCCGTTCGGTGCCACGAAAAATGAGTTACAAAACTATGTGGGATATCGAAACAGTGGGAGAAACTGCAAAGATACTATGCGGTGGCCCCAGTGAGAAGAAAACATGTCTTTTACTGACATAACAAGGCCAAGACTAGTAGGTTCGGTTACGACATACACTTAAGCCAGTGGTTCGGCCTGTTGAGCGCTCCTTATTTATGAACTATTAAAACCTCATGGGTTACAGAAATTCGGTACTAGACACGAATTTTCTAAGTATCTTCCAGTCATATCCTATGAGATGTAGTGTAGTCATATCCTGGTCTCGAAGTGTGTCGGACCCACAATATCAGGATCTAGCATGTGTGAAAGCCGGGCAGTTGCACAGAAAATGTTCCATCGTTTCGATGTTTTCCCTGCGCGCCCTGCATCCGTCGGTTTCGGCCAGTCCTATTCGATGAAGATGTGCTTGTAAGCTTGAGAGTCCCATTAGAACAGCGATGGGCACATACTGTCTGACCTCGGTTAACGCAACTAATAGAAATCGAGGCAGTTGCAAAAACCAAGGTATTTACGAAAACCGAGTCAAAAAATTATCCAAGCAGAGCCACTGCTTGATTGATGAAACAAGTAAATTTTATTTATATAAAAATATATTTGAGTTGTTTTCTGTAACTGAAATAACAAATTTTTAAATTAAATACAAATTCACATGTTGAGATCAATTAATTTGTTTTACTATTTTTAATAAATCGGAAATTTCTCCCTTGCTTTAGGTAAAAGACGAACTACATTTCTTAAATCTAATGTTTTGATTTTGAGTTCAAGATTTTGCTTTCACTTCCGTCTCTGGGAGTAAATCAAAATTCCGAACGGTTTGCAAGATGTGAGCCTGAGAAAACGATCACTTTTTTTTGCAAAAATGACACCGAGGCCCCAAATCTTTGGGGCATATAAAAAAGTGCATGACTTTGGGTAAAGCTGGGTGTCACCCGGTTCTTTTTTTTTGGTCTTTTATCACGTAGTAGTGTCCGTATATGGTTATATTTCCATGACTTAAAAAATTACACGCAGTGTAATTTATACACCCTGAAAAAAATCGCTTCTGTAGTGTATTATTCCAAACATATGTTTTGGGTACACTCCAAATATATATTATTTGACACGCACAAATTTCATATGTTTGGGAGAATGTTGTTCTAAACAAAATTATGTTTTCATCCTAATATTTTTTTTAATTTGTATTTAAATATTTTGGCAATGTATCGATGCCTTAATTTAAAGGAAAGTTTTAATCTTTTTAAAAATTTAGGGTTAAACTTTTTAGAAATTTTATATGTTTTTAAATTCTATTAAAATTTAAATCGTATAATCTTGGGTAACGTCAAATAGCGTTGTCAAATTGGACTATTTATAAATTAAAAATTAGACAAAAGATTAAAACAAAAGAAAATGCAGCTTACGAAATTTTTAACTATAAAGTATAACACGAAATGTAGGAAAAAATAAAATTAAAAATTTACAGTCAGCAAAATTTTAACATTTTTTTAAATGTAATGTATTTGGATAAATTCTTAAACAATATCTTTGTTTGTGTCTAAACCCATATTTTAATTGTGGCAGTCAGTTCGGAGATATATTTTGTTGTAATATGTTAATATATGCGTTCCAAACAAAATTTCTTGATTTTCAAATAAAATATATTTGTTCAAAAATATATTATATTTAAAAATGTTGGTTCCAAGTATATTTTCTTTGAATTCAAACATATTAAAAATTACGATTTTTCTCCGTGTACGGATGACTATTGGTTGGATGTGCAGTTTAGTCTTCAAAGCTCTTGTATGTGCGGATCTAATTGCCCCGCGTATGCCCAGAAGCACATACGTAGAAATTTTTGCAAAGGTATTAAGTTGCACTTCTTGGCCATTGATGTCCACGATACTACAGAGGCGTACGATATTGGTCTTATTACGCTCTTCTAAAGCCAGTGCTTCATATTTGGATGTAGTCCCCATTTTTAACCTAAAGCTCTTCTGCACAACGACCTACATCTGTGGGCTTTGGCAACTCTTTCTTCAAGATAATCTTTCCAATTCAGTTTCTGATCCATGATTACTCCCAGGTATTTAACCTTTTTTGATTTATCTTATTCAGCAATCGAGGCATAGTAAAACGCGGGATCTTCGTTTTCCTTGTAAATAGACATATTTCTGTTTAGTCTGGGTTAACATTTAGTCCCTTGATTGTGTCTAGTTATGTGCAATGTTAAGTACCTCCTCAGCTCTTCTGCATAATTGAATTGGATGCATGCACTTTAGAAGTATTACAACGTCGCACAGTGAGTGCACATTTTTCCTGAATTTCTGGCCAGAACCCAATTTTTTAAGCTAGACCAAATCGAAAAAAATTAATATGGATTGAAACAAGACACATTGGGGGTACCAACTGCATAGTTAGTTTTTTCTTAATTTGTTTGACCTTTTGTAAATCTTCTGTCGAAGTGGAACTTTATGTTTGATATTAAAAATTACTGCTTCCCTTTCCATTTGAAGACCTTTTTAAACAGTGAATTAAAAAAGATCCAATTAAGCGAGAAAAAAATATAAAAAAGGAAGGGAAATCTAATGAAATGTACTAATTTCAGCTATCAATCAGGAAATAAAGATGACCGTCATTTTCATTTTTCGAAAAGTCCGATGTAGCTTAGAGAAGGCGAATTATCAAAATCAGAAGGTAATAATTCTGCCTGTATGATTTCAGTACAACCAACTCAAGTATACAATTTCGATGGTATTATTAATTACTCGTATTACAAATTGCGTCTTGGAACTTCTTTATTTTTTTTTTTCAAAAAAAATTCTTATTTGTATTTCCTACTACGTACTAACTTTCTTAATGTCTTTCTTACAAAACAAAATATACATTTATTTTTTTATTGACTGCACCTTGCAAGTGCATTTTTAACACCTGCAGTTAATTCTAACCCCCTAAAGTAAATATTCCAGGAAATAGTACAAAACACATATATGTATTGGCATGTTAGTAGATGAGATATTAGAGAAGTTATGTTTATGTCATTAAGGGGCGTAGCTGCAAGGCCTCAAAGTTGGTCACCTCGAATGAAAAAAATGTTTAAGCACGTGCTTCTTTCGTCTTTCGTAAAATTTAAGTTGTTTGTGCGTTCTACAAACCCTTTTTATATACTCTACACCATAGGATGGTGTCACTCCGTTTGTAACACCTATTATTAATGATCTGAGAATCCATAAAATATATAGTCTTAATCGTCGTAATATACTAAGACGATTTAGGCATCGAAGAATGATAATTAAATAGAAAATGTCAGGAAATTGAAGTTTTGCAAAATATTCACGACGACTTTAACCTTCACCTGAACCTAAGGAAGCCGCCGGGATGCATACACACAGAATACAGTTTGGTTGTCTCAACCGAATTATTTGACAACCGAATTTTGGTAGTTCTGTCTACTATCATGCGATTCCATCAGGACAACCAATATTTTGGTTGTGGTATACTTCTGCTTCCAACAGTTTTCATTAATTTTTATTTTATTTATTGAACAAAAAACAAAACAATTCATAACAAAATTAAAAATCCCATATTACAAATTCAAGACTATTATGAAATGTGGAAATATTTGACACACATTTTAGTACACGAAAAAAAAAACACAAAACTTTTATGCAAATATTGCTTTCAATTTCATGATTGTTGCTTTTATTTTTTATTTATGTAAAATATTTTGCACAACATATTCATGATTACCTATACCGTTCTTGAACAATATGTTGAAAATTTTTTTTATGTCGAGTAATTTTATTTTTCGGTTGTATTTCCCAAAATACGTTTAATTATTCTAACTTGTGGAAATGATTGGGATAACCAATAAACGATTATTTATTAACATTTTTTCTGTTGTAGTAACCAATTATTCGTTGCAATAATAATCTTTGGTCTATTGATAAAATTTCTGTTGTCAAGAATAAAACATTGGTTGTCACAACCATCGATTTAGTTGCAAGCATTTTCATTTGATCGTATCAATGTTATTATTGTTGTTTCAACTAATTATATATAAATACAACCGACAGACGGTGTAGGCAATATACTTTTTGTTGCTAGCACTATTTTTTTATTGTTACAATCGAATTCCAACCAATTATTTTCCTGTGTGTAGAAAAATATCACCTGCAATTCTATTCGACGATAATAATGAAGTGTTTGATTTGGCGGACAGAAAACAGATTTGGAAGGATTATGTAGCAAAGCTTTTCACTGATAATGAAAGATCGACTTCTGAATCTAATGTGGAGAACCCAATGACAGGAACAACAAACGAAGTGAAATATGCTATCAAATCTTAAAAAAAACAAAAAGGCATCAGTCCCAGACAAAATCACCTCTGAAGTTTTGAAACTAATATACAGCTATAACGTACAACTTCTAATCAAACTTATCAACCACATATACGACACCGGTCATTATCCAGAAGATTGGCTAAAATCAACATTCATCGGCATACCGAAGAAACATAATGCAAAGAAATGCAGAGAATACCGATTAATTAGCCTGATAAGACATGCGTTAAAAATATTTCTTAAAATTATCCACAAAAAAATGTATACTGAATGCGAAGTTGCTATGGTAGAATCGCAATTTGGATTCAAGGAATGTATGGACACACGAGAAGCATTATTTTGTCTTTAAATATTAATTCAGAAATGTTGATATGCCCAGAAAGATGTTTACATGTGCTTTGTCGGTTATTAGAAAGCTTTCGATACGGTCAAACATGACAAACTAATTGAAATCCTAACCTCTATTGAAATACATGGAATCATATATTGTATTGTAATCAGTCGGCGCGAATTAATGTCTGTGGAGAAGAAACTGGCGAAATTGCCAGTTTCAAGAGCAGTCAGACAGGGTTGATTTTTACAAAATACATACTGAAAAGAAAATTTCTTTTGAAAGTGGCGCAAGTGCCATATTTCCTTTATAAAAGTGTTACTTTCGACCTCAAAAAATTGTGCTTCCTGGATTTTATTAATGATTCGGGAAACTTTTAATGGACTAAAATAATTTTTACACATTTTTGAATCCAGTCCCAGTCAAGAATTTATAAAAATTGGGAATTCCGTTTATAATATGGTTTACATACATTATTTTGCAGGACGTTGAGTGGTGAGCATTGTCTGTTCGAGTGTGCAAGCAAGACTACCCACTCGATCCAGTCTGCGCAGCCATCTCGAAAAAGCACAAGTCATCAATATAATATTTAAAAATGTTGTTTCCAAATTTACTTTCTTTCAATTAAACATATAAAAAAGGCGATTTTCCCCCGTGCAGCCATCATATTCTTCTAATATCATTTTTCATCCCACCAGCGGATGAAATTCAAAGATATATTAAAAGAAATTGGGATAAAAAATTTTTATAAAAAATTAAAACTTCTTAAAAAAGCCGAAAAATTTACAATATTATATTTTTATTATTATACACACGGAGGAAAATAGCCATTTTTTATATGTTTGAATTGAAATATAATATATTTGGAACCAACATTTTTAAATATTATATATTTGTGAACAAATAAATTTTATTCGAAAATCAAAAAATGTTTATTGGAACGCATTATTGACATATTAGAACAAAATATATTTGCGAACAGACTTTCACAAATTAAATATAGTCATCAGAAACGAAAAAGGGCGTAACAACATGAAAAATGGAAATTCAGTTTTTGATGGATTTCGGTACACTGCATCAAAATACACATAATGACAAATTTTAAGCGGCGTAATATTAAAAATGGCGAAATTATTAACTAAATTCAAAAGGGCCTAACAACAAATTATTTCTTTTTTCCTTGTTAAAAAAATCCTATTTCACTCAATTTTCACTAACAAGTTATAAATCAAGTTTATGTGATTTTATATATGTATGCATCATTATGTTTAGATATTATCCTGAAACCACGGTTTTCTAACGGCAGCACTTTTCATTTTATTTAGTTTTTTGCTTCTCCTGCAAAATTTTCAAACATAATGATAGGCCCTTTTTTGTTTCTGATGTAGATATGTGTTTACATACAAATAAAGTTGTTGTTTAAGAAGTTTTCCAAATATATTTTATTTAAAACAGATTTTTTAAACTTTGCTGACTTTTAAATTTTACCTAGATTTCGCGTTAAAAGTACTTACGTGTTATAATTTAGAAATGTCATAAGCAGTCAATGAAGTTTATCAATCCACCAATGAAATTTAAAAATTTACGAAGGATTATATGATTAATCCAATTTTTTTAAAAAAACATAACATTTCTAAACAATGCAATTTGAACTTCTTAAAAACAGAAAATTTGCCTTGTAAACTAAGGCATCGATACATTGCCAAACTACTTAAATACAAATTTATCTTTATTTTGGAAATACTAGTTCCAAATAAAAAAATATTTGGATGTAAACATATTTTTGATTAGAACAATATCCTCCCAAAACATATAATATTGTTGGGTGTAAAATATTATATATTTGGATTTATTCCTTAATATATGTATATTTAAAGCAGAATATGTTTGTGACAATATACTACAGAAGCGAGTTTTTAAGTCTACAAACGTAAAGAGTGAATTTTTATGAGCTGTCGGATTTGATTAAAGAAACAATAAAAATTTAAAACGGTGTATATAATTCAATGTTTAAAAATGATTTTAAGTAAATGTTGACCGGGACTGCACCTCAAATGGTTCATACGCTGGGTCCAATTTTGGCATACTCTATCCAACATATCGGCCGGTATCTCATGAATAAATTCTTCAATATTGGCATGCAGTGCGTCAACCGTTGCGGGCTTGTCCCTATGGACATGAGCCTTAACATAGCCCAACAAAAAATAATATGAAGGCGTTAATTCGCACTATCTAGGCGGCCAATTGACCGGCCCCAAACGTGAAATAAACTGTTTACCGATCTCAAAATTTAAGAAAAATAAATAAAATAACACTATGCAACAAAAAAAAATTTTTTTTGTGTCCCAGACCTAAAATTTTTTTTTGTATAGATTGAAGCATTCTGTTATATAAAATCAAAACCAAAAATTTTTTTTATTTGTAAATCTTTTTTTATTTTTTTTTTTATTAAAAGTACTATTATCGGCGAAGAAAAATACTATATTAGTATTTGCACTATAATTTTTGGAGTACATATATGCCCGATCAGGTCGACTTATACGTTACATTGAAGCTATTGATGTGGGCCACTAATGTTGGAAATATCTCTGTCACTTAAAAACAGTGGTTTAGTAACAGTCATTAAACAAATTGGAAAAAGTCGATTTTTTTTCAACAAAAAAAATTTTTTTCTGGGACAAAAAAACATAAAAAATAGAAAAAAAATATTTTATTTTTTCAAAGTTTGCTTCCTAGCGAAGAAAATAATGCCTATTTGCAAGCGGTTTTGGTTTGTAAGTCGATTCATGGTTTAATTATAGAACAAAATGAACATATTTGACAGCAACATGTTACACGAAAACAGCCGGGCTGCCAAAAACAGTGTTGCCAAAAAATATTTGATTTAGTAGTGTGATGTTATGATGAAGTTATGTTATTTTTTTAACCGATACAGGGGTATTACGACTTTGTGCATTTGTTTATTTCGAAAATACAAATATGGTTTATTATGCCGATCGGCATAAAATTACTTTTTCTGTCGATTTACCCATGTCCTTCTGTTTGTCCGTCTGTCCATATATAAAGGTCCCCACCGATGTGACTTCTTGTCGCTCTAACACATTTTCAATTGATCTGGATAAAAGTTGTTTGATTCAAGTTTTTATATTGAAAAATAAGTTTTAACTTATCATGTGGTAACGCTGTTCTGGAGTCTTATCGTGGGAAGTGGACTTAAGATTCATTCATTTACACGACTATTTGTGTAATTTCATTGCATTCGTTCGGTAAAAACAATTGTCGAATGACCTCAATTTACAGAAGCCTTTGTGCAGATAACATGTTGCTGTCATTATGTGGCCCCCTTCGACGCTTTTATTGCATCAATTATAATATTCATTGTGAGATTATAAATGATTTAATTAAAACCAAAAAGAAAAGCAAAAGTGTGGGGAGAGCACCACAAGAAGTGGAAAAGTTTTGTGATGCGGATAGTGGAATTGAGTAAGTCAACAGCTATTATCTGGGGAAAATATTATCCATGATTCGACTTTGTAACTAGCTATAAGCTTGTTATAAATTTTTGATTTAAAACACATCATGCGATGGATGTAAATAAAACATTTCTTAAACATAAGGGAGATTCACAATCTTACAGAATTATAACAACGGAGATTATATCTTCTGTGTATGCCACTCCGCAGATCTGAGTTCTAAATAACACCGCAAAGCATCACGTCCCCTTCTTAAAAACCGACGGATAAAAAGTTTTTTCTAAAAGCAGATTTTGGAAAACTCCAATTTTTAGAGATTGCTTTGTCTGCAAATCGGTCGTAATTGGAAATCGGAGAAACGATATATACATGAAACAAACCTAATTTTCATAAAAGCTTTGAACACCGGTCACATTTTTGAAGACGCTCTATTGCTCCCACTCCTCTCCTATTCATAGGAACATGTAGACCATATTAACGTTGTATGGGAACATAACATGGTTACAATATGAACATATTAGGCGTGTTTTCGTTACACCATAAGTGCTTAATATGTATGGGGAGCTAAGCACTTTTAAGCACTATTAGTTCCCGATGAAATTTGGTGCTTGTGTTCATGTCTTAATCGAGTATGATGTTGCCAGATTGGGCACCCTATATTTAGCAATATGGCATCCCATTTTTGGAGAGATTTGATCAATTATTGTGAATTAACGGGAAGAAGAAGAACAAAAATGGGAAATTATGTTAATATTTGCAAAAAGAGAGTAAACAATTGAACATAGAATAGTAAATATATGTTTTATAAATACATTTCACGAATTTTTTGTCTGTTTCGCACTGTTCTTTCTTCGCAACTCATGACACCATTGCTACCAGATAGTGAAAATCCGCCACTTATTGCTTATGTGCCAGTTAGTGGAAGTCAGCTGTTTTCGTTGCAAAGTGCTAAACTAAAAGTGCTAGCTTGTAACGAAAACATGCCTATTATGGTCATGGAGAACATTGTTATAAAGGACCGTATTATGTAAAATATGACGGTTTAAGTATGATAGCTTCTTTCAATTTCGTTGATGTTATTGATTTCATTCTGTGCATATATTGCCCAATTTATTATCTCGTTAAAATCTACCTGCTCCTCCTTATTACTGCATCCTTGTAATATTAGCTTCGCTGCCACCTCTCTGTATTTTGGACTTTCCCTCTTTTCTTTACAACTTGCTGTACAATTCAATAAACTCATTCTAAAGCATGCTAAGTCGAATTAGCATGGTCTTAGGGATGTTGTATTTTAAATTCGAAATATTCCAAATTATATTCAGTCAAAATTGGTTCTTATCCGCCAACCCAATCGAAAGTTATGCACACAACATTATATAGGTTTCAAATTGCTTTACAAAGGAATTCCACACAATTTTGAAAATTAATAAAAGGGAAAAACACGTCAAAAGACCCACTTTATTCAATTTTATTCCAATCGCGTCAAAACTTGATGGGGTTGCAGAAGTACTTGGGGTATGCTATGTGCTTAAAATACAGCTTCCTAGCGTGATACGTTATGAAGATACAGGGTGTCAAATTTGGAAAGTTTGACCATTGTATCTCCCGACTACGTGGGCCGATTTGAATGAACCGTGGCTTATATGACAGCTATTTAGAAACGCACAAAATGTGCATTGATAATTATTTGAAAATATTCAATTTTCATATTTTTTTCTCGCGACTTATGTTTTCCTCGCGATTTTAATTGTGTTCCGCGGATGGGATTCTATATCTTTAAACTACAAAAATGAAGCCCATTCTGTTTACTTTATCAATACGAATTTTTGCAATGGGATGAAAACCACAACAAAAGCTATGGAAATTTTGAATGTCAAAACTACTATTTTTTCATTACTTCTGTCGTATTATAAAGTGAGTTTATTCTAAGATGTGGACCGGATCGAATCATAGTGAGAAGATTTTGGACACGATCTCGAAGGATTTTGATGTTCTTAATCCCAATATAAAATCAAAAATGCAATATATATTCGCGTTTATGAGATATTGTATTAATTATGTGATAAAAATGCTGATTTTAGGCTTTTTTGAAAACAGAATCGCGACAAACGCACTTTTACCAAAAAAATTGCAGGTTTCTCAAAATAATCGCTTTCCTATTAAAACGAGTATCAAACGAATTAAAAGTTAATTTTATAAAGGGCCAAAATCTTACACCATCTCGTAGATATCATATTTTAATTTTTCCAATTGTAGCTATATTAAAAATACGATTTCTCCGACTAGGTTTCCCGGGAGATATCTCGGAGATGACTTACGATTATTACAGTTTTTGAATACTCATATTAATTGGAAAGCGATTATTTTGCGAAACCTGAATTTTTTTTGGTAAAAGTGCGTCTTGCGCGATTCTGTATTCATAAAAGCGTAAAATCAGCATTTTTATCACATAATTAATACAATATCTCAAAAACGCGAATATATATTGCATTTTTGATTTTATATTCGGATTTAGAACCTCAAAATCCTTCGAGATCGTGTCCGATATCTGCTCGCTAGGATTCGATTTGACGAGTGCAATATTGTACGCCAGTGTAAAAAATCCGGCGTTGACTTTTTTCGGAATAATTTTTTTGTTGTTCTGGCGTATCTAGCTATAGAATGCCACCATTACATTTTTTTAATCGTGTTTCTGGTCCACATCTTAGAATAAACTCACTTTATAATACGAAAGAAATAATGAAAAAATAGTAGGATTGACATTTCAAATTTCCACAGCTTTTGTTGTGCTTTTCATCCCATTGCGAAAATTCGTATTGATAAAGTAAACAGAATGGGATTCATTTGTGTAGTTTAAAGATATAGAATCCCATCCGCGGGACTCAATTAAAATCGAGAGGAAAACATAAGTCGCGAGAAAAAAATATGAAAATTGAATATTTGCAAACAATTATCTATGCACATTTTGTGCATTTCTAAATATCTGTCATATAAGCCACGGTTCATTCAAATCGGCCCACGTAGACGGGAGATACAATGGTCAAAATTTCCAACTTTGACACCCTGTATCTTCATAACGTATCACGCTAGGAAGCTGTATTTTAAGCACATAGCATACCCAAAGTACTTCTGCAACCCCACCAAGTTTTGACGCGATCGGAATAAAATTTAAAAAAGTGGGCTTTTTGACGTGTTTTTCCCCAAAACTCATGTGTTTGTATGTGCTGAAACAAAACAGTGGTAGAGAGTTTATTGCTTGGTAGAATTGACTAGTTTCGATTGACACCACTCTATCATCTTCAGAATTCAATAGCAATAATGTATGTCTTTAACATAAATCAGTTTAAATACTTATGGAAGCAGTAAATTTAATTTAACAAGAACTACTAACCAAAACCGTATTTTGCCGAACTAAGTCGACATACTAAAACTCTCATACCAGTATATTTTTGTTTGGGATCGTTTCGCGAGCACGAAAACAAATGTAGTTCTGTCCTGGTATGAGAGTTTTAGTATGTCGATTTAAAGTAAAACAATCGTTGCTGATCAGTCGTAGTGAAAGGACGTGCTTTCGCAAGAATTCTGTACAAAGTCTGGAAGGCCTACATCGTAGTACCTATTGCGGGCTAATACAGACAAAGAAATAAATAAATTCTCTGGACGGGGATGCCTTCATGTTCCGATGTAGCGGTGTTCTCTAATCGTCTGACTGCCCGTCCTTTGGTCTTGGCCAAAGCCGACCATACCAAAAATGGTGAAAACTTTCCCCAGTACTAACAACTTTCCCCAGTACTAACAAGTCACTTATCGTTGCTAAAGTCGCCATAGATGCTTCTAAAGCCAACGAGTCGACTGAAAGAGCCACAAATAACGGCTAATAAAGTCAAAAGAATAAGATCACCTTATGTGCCCCTGCCTTCGAAAAAGGCAAAAGGCCTTAATGTCACCATCAACAGGACACTCACCAAGCCCTTCAATGAAGTGGCAAAGGAGAGTCTAGTGATGGCTGTTATAGACAAAAGTAGCGAGGATGGACCCATTTTCAAGGGCAAATGGAGCCATGTGCAATGAGCCATTATGGCTCATTACCTTGATGTCCGCAGAGAAATGCCGGGCAAACCACCAATCTGCAACGATGCATGAAGGCATCAGGGGAGAGTAAAGCTCTTATATTTCGGTGATGCCAGATCAGTAGATCTGTATAAGGCTTCTCTTAGTCGAGCGGGTTAGGTGTGGCCGGGCCCTGTTGGATGTTGTTGTCGAAAAACAACATCCCTAGTCACCCTAGAGCCATCATCTGGGTTACAGAAGAGCCCTCCAGTTCGACTGACATATTAGACATAACACAGTACGGCATTTTTCATCTCACTGATTTGTTACTCAATTTTGCACGCTGAAAAAAAATCGCTTCTGTAGTATATTGTCCCAAACACATTCGGCTTGAAGCATATATATGTTTATGGTACACTCTAAATATATAATATTTGGTACACACAAAAATTATATATTTGGGAAGATGTTGTTCTAAACAAATCCTTGTTTTCACCCTAATACCTTTTATTTGGGATTTTAATTCCGAAACAAAAATGTATTTAAATTTAAGTATTCCGAAAATATCGAACCTCAATTGTGTTAAGTTTTTCAGTAATTTAATGATAATTTTTTAGAAATCTTTAATTGAAATCGTATAAGTTTTGATAACATTAATTTACTCGAAGGATTGAAAAAAATGCTGACATGAAATACCCATAAATTTAAAATGAGTCCCTTAAAACAGAATGCAATGCTGCTAATGGTATTTTTGACTGGGAGAAATAATTCGAAACGAAGGAAAAATTAAAAATGAAATTAGAAAAATTCACCAAAGTTTTGAAAATCTTTCCTAAATTATATATATTTGAAGATATTCCTAATCAATGATTTTATTGGTATATAAATACATATTTTATTTGAGAAAATTTGTTTGCAAATATATTTTGTTGTAATATATTAATATATGCGTTCCAAGTAAATTTTATTGATTTTCAAATAAAATTTATTTACTCAGAAATATAAAATATTTAAAAATTTGTGTTCCAAATATATTTTCCTTCGATTCAAACATATCAAAAAAGGAGATTTTGCCCCGTGTGAGAATTGGACGTGAGAGTAGCCCCAAAAATAAGAACTTTTTCATCATTCGTTTAGTAAAGTTGGCTCAGTTATTTAATGGTCATTCGAATTTTTTTGCTCAAGGTGGAATCTTTAGCACTTTTTCTATATTTTAGCACGGTTATATTTCGGTATAAAGTAGATATTGAATAGTAGAAAAAATGCGGAACAAACCTACCCGCAAAAATGCCAATGTTTAACCAATTTTTCCCCATGTTTCACCTTTTTTTTGCTCAATAAGTGGATTACAAATCCACAAATATGCTGTTTTTTCTTTATAAACTTTATTTTGCATGAAGATACAAATTCCTATTCACATTACAGCTACACGCTGAAAAAAATCGCTTCTGTAGTATATTCTTCCAAACATATTCGGCTTGAAACATATATATGTTTAGCGTACACTCTAAACATATAATATTTGGTACACACAAAAATTATATATTTGGAAATATGTTGCTCTAAACAAATCTTTGTTTCTATCCTAATATTTTGTTATTTGAGACTATTATTTCTGAAACAAAGATTTATTTTCATTTAAGTATTTAGAAAATATATCGATATCCTAAATGCGTTACATTTTTCAGCAATTCAAAGTTCTTTTTTTAGATTTTTTTAATGTTTGTAAAAATAATTGATATTAATAATTGAAACCGTATAATGTTGGATATAAATAAATTACTTGGAGGATTGACAACAAATGATGACAGAAATTTAAAACGATCGATTGAAAACAGAAGTTAATGTTACATATGGTATCATGACTAGGAGGTATAATTCGAATTAAAGAAAAAATTAAAACTGAAATTTGAAAAGGTCAGCAAAGTTTTGAAAATCTTTTTAAATAAAATATATTTGGAGAAATTTCTAAACAATAATTATACCCTCACTTTAGTGTGACGAGGGTATATATCATTTGCTACGGAAAAAAGTGTAACACATCGAAGGAGTGATCTAAGACCCTAAGTATGTTCGGAGGAAATCCGTTTTGGGTCATTTTAAGTCGAATGAGCAATGTCCGTCCGTCTGTCTGTCTGTCTGTCTGTCTGTCTGTCTGTCTGTCCGTCTGTCTGTCTGTCTGTCTGTCTGTCTGTGTGTCTGCTGGCTGGTGCGCACGATAACTCTCGAAAGGAGTAACCGATTGACTTCAAATTTGGTATGTGGTAATATTTTTTTCTATCTCCGGCTAAGTTCGAAGATGGGCCATATTGGTCCACTCCTTCTAGTACCTCCCCCACAAATGGTTAAAATGTTGTGAAATATTGATTCTTTAATAACTACTATACTACTTATTCGAATCTTCTGAAATTCCACACATAGTATTAGTTTATTAGTCGCTATTAACTCGAGAAAAATGGGCGAAGTTGCCACGTCCCTTTAGGTACCTCCCACACAAATGCACCGTTTTGCACCAAAAATTAACAGCTTATAACATTAATAACGGTGTATAAAAATACTTGAAATTTTGCACAGTGTTATGCTTTTATATTGCCTACAGTCCAGAGAAAAATGGGCGTTGTTGCCACGCCCCTTTTGGTACCTCCCACACAAAGGTACCATTTTGCCCCAAAAGTTAACAGCTTATAACATTAAAACCAGTGTATAGAAATACTTGAAATTTTGTACAGTGTAATGTTTTTATAGTGTCTATAGTCCTGTGAAAAATGGGCGTTATTGCCACGCCCCTTTTTGTACCTCCCACACTAAATTGCCAAATCATACCACAATTTAATATCTCGTAACGTTTATACCAGTGCACATAAACGCTTATAATTCGGCGCAGTGCAATGAATTTAAAGTATCTACTGTTCAGCGAAAAATAGGTGTATTTGTTAAACCCCTTCTGGTAGCTCCCACACAAATTGACAGAATAATTCGTGTAATATTCAATATTACATTACTCACAAAGTGAGGGTATGCCTTAGTCGGTTTACCCGACTGAAACTTTCTTACTTGTTTTATTTGTATTTAAACACATATTTTATTTGAGGAATTTAGTTTGCAAATATATTTTATTCTAATACATTAATATATTCGTTCGAAATAAATTGTATTGGTTTTCAAATGAAATTTATTTGCTCAGAAATATAAAATATTTCAAAATTTGTGTTCCAAATATATTTTCTTTCGTTTCAAACATATCAAAAAATTCGATTTTGCCCCGTGTACTCTTACACAGAAAATATGATATTTGTATCTGTTATCAATGCATATTATCATATGCATCCTTGTTGATTTTCTTCGTAGGTGGTTCATATTCATGTTCTGAGTCAGCATCATCACCCGAGTTAGACATAATACCACCAATTTCAGTGTCATCTTCATCATCGGTGCTTCCATCTTCAAACGGCATAATTTTAGAACTCCACCAACAAATATCCGCAAGCAATGCATCTAATTTTTTGCCTTTGAATCGCTTTTCCATTGGCACGGTCACCTGGTGGAATCACTCTCCTTGTTCGTCCGAAATTGGTGAAAACGGTTTCGGCTTGCAGGGACACAGTATCCATACTCGGAAGTTTAGGTGAATCGGTATCAGCAGCGCGTTGTACTGGAAGTGTGGCAGTAAAAGCGGGAATGTATACTTTTGTTTTCAATATTTTTCTGCTCAATCCATAACCAGAATTTATGCATTCGTAGCTCTGGATTGCCTATTCTTGGGACGATATGACCAAAAACGTAGCAAAAATCATCCAATTTTGGACACTTACGAGTATATATTCCATATTGAAATTTTGAATGCTTTTAAAATGTTTTTCACTCTAAATTATAATTTAATATTTTAAAATTGTTCTTTTCGCGTTCGTCGGCAATTGTTGAATGACAAAAATCGATCAGTGAATACCTATAAATACTACGTATTTTTCAATAAACAGGTACTTATCATCGTTTAGGGCGTTTAAAATTTCAAAAAACTTTCCAAAAAATTAAGACTCATAAATGTGTGTGAAATTTCTATAGAAAACTCATTCATTACTGGTAGCCAACGAAAAAACACACATCACCTTTTCTACCTTTAATGGACTGTGAGCGAAGTAGGTATCATGACGGAACAAGGAGAGTAATTCAGCGTCCACGGACATTTATGTATGAGCGTTTATGCACCTGTGCTTCTATGTTCTGCAGTTTTATTATACCATTTCCTATAGGACATCGATGAAAAGTCTCTACGTACTGTAAATAGGCACTTTCAAAAAACAGTATATTTGTAGATTTATAATCCAGCCATTAAACAAAATAGGTTGAAAATGGTAAAAAATTTGCATTTTTGCGATTCTTAAAGCACAGGATGCGCTTTTTTGGGTAGGTTTGTTCCGCATTTTTTCTCCTATTCAATATCTACAATTATGCTTCAGACACAAAAGAGATATTCCGTACGCTATACCGAGATATTTATTTATTTTATTTATATAAATCTACCTTGAGCAAAAAAATATGGCCATTAAATTATTAATTGAGCCAACTTGACAACACGAATGATGTAGAAGTTCTTATTTTTGGGCTACTTTCACGTCCAATTCTCAGAATTGGGTGTTGTGCTGTGTAATAAAATATTCTATTCCTGGCCTGTCGACCCATAATTGGAGAACTAGCAAGGAGGGTGAGGCGGATGGTAAAAAGCGGCAATTTGATCCTTAACGATGAATCCACCTCCCATATACAACGAGCAAGTGCAACCCTGCAATATGGTTTCGAGACTATAGTCTAGAAAGTATACATGCAGCATATAGCTCCCACTACGGAAGGCGAGTCGTCCACCGTGGTTGATACACGGCTTTCTGGAAGTGGTGACTCCAACTCTAACAGAAGATCTGTTACCTCCTTCTCTGAAGACGAAAGCACTACTTCGGACACTGAGGGGCTGAAGGGAGTCTCCGCACTCTTCGACGCATCTGGCGGGGACATGCTCCTCGATGATACGGACAAATTTTTTTGATAACTCCCTTGTCGGGTGAATATTAATCTGTTCATTCCCAATGATGGCAAGAATTCTACAGATTAACCTCCATCACGCTAAATCAGCCTCAGCGGCTCTATTACAGCGCTTGTCCACAGGTGCAATAGACATCGTCCTGATACAGGAGCCCTACGTAGTGGGAGGAAGTGTGTGCGGTATTAGGACACCCAACTTTAAACTGCTTGTGGCCACCTGTGAAGGCAATTCAAGAACCTGCATTGTAGGCAAGGAAAGATCTAAGTATATTTCTCCCGACTAATTTAACTGGTAAAGACCAAACAGCTGCTAGTCTGGAGATCGGTAGTCGCATATATTGGTTGGTCTCCAGTTACTTGCCTATCAAGCTGTAGTACCGACAGCTCTCTTCAGGGAAGTAGTAGAAGAAGCAACGTCTGACAAGCTCGAGCTGATTATTGGCGCAGACACGAACGCTTATCATGCTATCTGGGGTATTACGGATATACACTATAGGGGTGATTCGCTTCTTGATTTTATTCTAAAGCAACCTTTACAATTAAAGACAGACAAGAAGTACTCGACGTAACGTTTGCTACTGACCGGCTGTCAGACATATTTATTGGGTGGAATGTACGGGACGACCACTCATTCTCAGATCACCATTATATAGAGTTCAAATTCGCTTAAAAAGCGCCTAAACCTGCCGTCAACAGGAATGGAAGGAACACAAAGTGGCACCTGTATGAGAAGAATTTCAAAAAAGTCATCAACACTAAACTTGTGTTTGAACCGAATGACAAAGCCGTTCTGGATTTGAAGAAGCCTGTCCAAAAACAAGTTACAAGGGTAAAACTAAACCTCAATGGTAGACTTCTGAGCTAACGGCTATGAAAAAGACCTGCAACAAGCTATTCAACAAGGCTAAATCTATTGAGGTCGCTAATGTTTGGGATGCCTATAAAGAGCAACTCAAGATCTATAAGAAGGAGCTTAGAAAGGCGCAAAGACGCTCTTGGTATACCTTCAGGCTGAGGAAAATATTATCAGCTTCACCCTGTACAGTGGGTTACTTGCAGGATGAGGCAAATAATTGGACCAAAAACAGCGAGCAGTCGCTCAATGTACTGCTCGACACACATTTCCCGGGGAACTCTCTAACAGAACCAGAGGATCAGCAGGACCAACAAGAGTGCGAGTGGACTGCGAGCGTCGCTATCTTGTTGACTGAGAGATCCAGAATAAGCTGGGCTATTAATAGCTTTGAGCCCTTCAAGTCACCTGGACCAGACGACATCACTCCAGCAGAAATGCAGAAAATGTCAAAGTACATTATCCCATGGTTGGAGAAAATTTACGTAGGCTGTATCAGGCTTTCATACATCCCGGACCGATGGAGGGACACCAAAGTGGTATTCATACCCAAAGCGGGAAAGATATCGCACACTAGACCAAAAGACTTCAGACCAATTAGCCTATTCTCCTTCCTATTGAATGGTCTGGAAAGACTTTTAGATTTTTTCAATAGGGAAAACCTGGATACAAAACTCCTGTCGGGGATCCAACATGCTTACAACAAGGGAAAGTCTACAGAATCAGACCTGCACGAACTGGTGAGCACTATGGAATCGTCCCTACATTTCAAGATATTCACCATGGTGGCATTTCTTGGCATTGAAGGAGCTTTTAACAACATTCACTCAAATGCGGTAATTGCGGCACTGTCGCATCTAAAGGCAACAGAAGACGCATTGCATCATGTCTTGGGTCCACAACTCTAACAAGATTTGTAAACAGTGGGACCCCACAAGGACTAGTACTGTCTCCCTAATTTGAAACCTAGCGGTGAATGGAATTCTGCTAGATCTAGAACGTTGTGACTGCAAGGTCGTGGCATATGCGGACGACGTGGAAATCGCAGTGAGTGGCAAATTCGAAAACATCCTCAGAGACATCTTACAGGTGGCTGCGAACAAGTTGGCTAGATGGGCCAGAAGCAGCGGTTTGGGCGTAAACCCAAACAAGGCAGAATTGGTTCTCTTTACTAGGATGAATAAAGTCCGACATGTGGACCCTCCACCTCGGATAAATGGAACAGATCTAGTCTTTTCTGTAAGTGCAAAGTTTTTAGGAATAATTCTAGGCAGGAAACTATTATTCAGACTTAACGCACTGGAACGTGTAAGGAAGGCCAATGTTGCCTTGTATTCCTGCAAAAAGGCTGTAGGATCGCGGTGGGGCCTCTCTCCTAAAATCGTCTATTGAATAGCATAGCAGTAGTTCGTCCAATACTGTTATACGGAATTGTGGTATGGCGGACGGCAACTGACAAACTTACCATCACCAACCTACTATCAAAGGTTCAGAGAAATGCATGCCTGTGCATAAGCGAAGCCTTAAGGACTGCAGCTACTGAGTCCTTACAAGCCCTACTCCAAATACTGCCGATTAATATTGTGGCGAGAGAAGTTGCAACCAGAGCAGCACTAAGATTAAACTACTTATTACTGTGGAGGTACAAGAACTACGGTCACATGATGACATCAAAGTGGACTATATATCAACGGTGAGCACCTTTGAGAGGAGCTACATCACTATGATACCATCCAGGGATGCATGGGTTGACAGAATACCAGGTAATAAATACCATTTCCGCTTCTATACGGATGGAGCGAAGCTTGATGGAAAAGTTGGCTTCGGAGTACACTGTGTATAACTTAGTTCGGATATAGCTCACAGATTACCAGATACCTGTAGTGTCTATCAAGCCGAAATAATGGCAAAATGGGAAGTCGCCAAGTGGCTGAGTCGCAACATAGTAACCAACACTGGCGTTGTAATTTACTCGGACAGCCAATCTGCCATCAATTCTCTGGAGGCCACATCCCTAAATTCACAAACTGGTGCGCCACTATGTGGTGTGTGGATAGTGGTGCGCCACTATCCACGTGCAAGCTTTGGCTTAGGCAAGAGGTAATCAGGCAGTCCAACGAAAGATGGACATCGACACATGTAGGATAGCTAGACAAATCTGGCCAATGTATGACCTGAGAAGGTAGAAATATCTCCTCGCACTAGTGAGGAAAAGATTGTCTACGTTAGTATCAGTTCTGAGGGGACACTGCCTGATAGGCGATCACGTTTGAAGATTGGGTATTGACTCCAATGACTTCTGCAGAAGCTGCGGAGATGAGGAAGAAGTTGAGAGCATTGAGCACTTTCTACGCGACTATCCCGCTTTGAGTAACGACGACTGGACACACTGGGCCGGCTTTTCTAGGCAGTCTAACAGATCTTTCCGGTACCGATATTCGTACTATCGATAAATTTGTATATCAAACAGTTTAGCCCGTGGTAATACTAGGGACCTAAGCTGGTCTTTATGAGCTGACAAGAATAGAACGCCTGCCACCCTAACCTAAAATTGTCATCCTAATATTGGTTTATTTTGGAACTTTTCAATGTTCTTTTTTTAGTAATTTTTATAGTTTGTAAAATCCCTTTAAAATTTAAATCACATAATCTTGGAAAACAAAAATTGTTTGGGGTATTGGCACCAAAAGCATAAAATGTTTAGAAATTAACAGGAACAAGTAAGAAAGTTTCAGTCGGGTAAACCGACTAAGGTATACCCTCACTTTGTGAGTAATGTAATATATAACATTACACCAATAAATCTGTCAATTTGTGTGGGAGGTACCAGAAGGGGTTTTCCAAATACACATATTTTTCGGTAAACAGTACATTCTTAAATACTTTGCATTGTGCTGAACTATAAGCGTTTGTGTGCACTGGTATATTAAAGTTACGAGCTATGTAATTTTGGTATGATTTGGTCATTTTGTGTGGGAGGTACAACAAGGGGCGGGGTGATAACGCCCACTTTTTACAGGACTATAGGCACTACAACAGCATTACACTGTACAAAATTTCAAGTATTTGTATGCACTTGTATTAAAGTTACAAGCCGTTTACTTTGGTACGAAACGGGCCATTTGTGTGGGCGGTACCAAAAGGGGCTGTACAATGATGCCCATTGTTTACCTTACTATAGGCGCTACAAAAACATTATACTGTAGAAAATTTCAAGCATTTTTATGCACTTGTATTAAAGTTATAAGCAGTTAAATTTTGATGCAAAATGGTCCATTTGTGTGGGAGGTACCAAAAGGGGCATGCCAACTTCACCCATTTTTCTCGAGTTAATAGCGACTAATATACTAATATTATGTGCAGAATTTCAAAAGATTCGAATAAGTAGTATAGAAGTTATTAAAGAATCAATATTTCACTAAATTTTAACCCTTTGTGTGGGAGGTACCAGAAGGAGTAGACCAATATGGCCCATCTTCGAACTCATCCGGAGATAGATCAAAATATTACCACATACCAAATTTGAAGTCAATCGGTTACTCCTTTCGAGAGTTATCGTGCGCACCAGCCAGCAGACACACAGACAGACAGACAGACAGACAGACAGACAGACAGACAGACGGACGGACATTGCTCATTCGACTTAAAATGACCCAAAACGGATTTCCTCCGAACATACTTAGGGTCTTAGATCACTCCTTTGATGTGTTACACTTTTTTCCGTAGCAAATGATATATACCCTCGTCACACTAAAGTGAGGGTATAAAAAGCGGCCCTATGTTCGGCCATGCCGAATCATACGCGCTGAAAATATCGCTTCTGTGGTATATTGTCCCATACTCATTCCCTTGATTTGATACATAAAAATATTATATTTTAGGGAAGATGTTGTTCTAAACTAAACTATGTTTCTTTTCTTTTTTGTTTATTTAAAACTAATATTTCCGAAACAAAGATTAATTTGTATTTATATATTTTGGAATTGTAATGATACCTCAATTTAAGGACAAGATAAAAATTTTTCAGAAATTAAATGCCATTTTTTTTAATTTTATGTTCTTCGAGTAATAAACTTGGAAAATTGGAAACCTTTCGAAGACACGAAAAATGAGTTGAAGCACTGGGCAGTGATGGCTCACAAAACTGTGTGGAATAGCGCAACAGTAGGAGCAACTGCAAAGATACTGTGGGGTGACCCAATTGAAAAGAAAACAAAGAAGTTTTCTGAAACTAAACAAAATCGATATTAGTAAGATGATGAGTGTTCTAACGGGACACTCAAGCTTACAAGCACATCTTCATCGCATACTAGCAGGAAACGACGAATGCAGAGAAAACCTCGAAACGATGGAACATTTTCTGTGTCACTGCCCGGCTTTCACACATGCAAGACTCCAACATTTCGGGTCCGACATATTACCAGACTTGACTCATCTCAGAGGATATGACTGGAAGATACTGAGAAAATTCGTGTCTAGTACCGATTTTCTGTACCTCGTGATGTATAAAAAGATCATAATGAGGAGCGCACAACAGGCCGAACCACTGGATTAAGTGTATGTCCATGGACATGATATGTTTAAACGTCTCCTCTCTTCAACCTAACCTAACCTAACCTAAATTTTATGTTTGTAAATTTCGATTAAAATTTAATTCGTATAACCTTATAGCGTAACGATAAATTGCATTGATAGATTTATTTATAAATTAATAATTAATGCTGTAAAACAAAAGTTATTGCTGCTTCTGACATTTTTAGGTATAGAGTACAACAGGAAATCAAGAAAAACTTAACTGAAATATATTTGGAATATACATATATTTGGAAAATGTCCTATACAATAACTTTGTGTGTCTGTAAACACAATTCGATTTGTGAAAGTTAGTTCGCAAATATATTGTTGAAATATATTAATATATGCGTCCCTAACAAAGTTTCTTGATTTTAATAATATTTCAAAATGTTGGTTCCAAATATATTTTCTTTTCAAACATATCAAAAATGGAGATTATTCCCTCTATGGATAAGGTCCTTAAACTATAATAAAACATGTAGTCAACACAGAAGTCTATTGAAAGCAACACCGTTGTATGGTCGCCATCCAACGTCGTGTACGTGCTACGGTACCAAGCAATGTGAGGGAATTTCTTTGCTGATTCATCGTTGAAAATGTCGCATTCCAACACATTTCCGACTGGGCACTTCAATTAAAAATTCAATCCCAAATACATTTTGTTTCAAGCTAAACTTACCTCTCTCTCTCTACATAACGTCTCATTTTGAAGAGACTATGTTTGGATTCCCAGTGGTATAGGGGACTAGCGCCGCACCACTATATTCGCTAGGCCTTAAAGAACTACCGCTAGTCCCTCACAATCTACTTGCCATGCTTTTACCTGGTGAATTTAACATGGGCATGTCCTACGAAGGGGGTTATTGACCCCTCACTGCATTACCTTTCCACACCAAAAGCGCTAGAAACTACACTGCCTCCAAGGGACGGGTGGCTGTGCCAGTCCTTCGTATGTGGAACCATCTCCCCTATCGCCAATTTACCACCTAATTCGACACTCCTATCTTAGTGGTTATGTGGCTAGCTCGTTGTGACATAACCTTTCGGTATACTCAAGGGATAAAAACAATATGATTTTATAAAGAAAGTAAAAACAGTTTTATTTTTAGTCAGCTTAAATACCTATACATATTAAAAATGCATGTGTAATAAGATTCTTATAAAATATAATCTAAATAAAATAAGAATAAAATATACCCGACAGCCGGATTTTCAATGTTAATATCTCAAAATAATCCTTGGATCCTTGAACTCAAAAATGTTTACTAGAACATAAGTTATTGAATTTTGGCCGATGATTCTGAACCACTGCGCGTCGGTTTGTTTGCTGTGCAGGGCATTTAGAAGCACATTTCGTTTTGCAGTAGCTTCTGCCAGGAATTTTAGTTGATCTAAAAAATATAATTCAAAACAATTAAATTAGTTCCATTATAAAAATACGTTACCTTGATTAAGATTATCCCGTTTTGTAAGTTAATCTAAAATCAGTACTCATTATCAACTTTAAATTGTTTCCTTCTGTTCACCACGCACAATAAGAAACAACTGAAGATCAGTTTTTATACCCTCACTTTAGTGTGACGAGGGTATATATCATTTGCTACGGAAAAAAGTGTAACACATCGAAGGAGTGATCTAAGACCCTAAGTATGTTCGGAGGAAATCCGTTTTGGGTCATTTTAAGTCGAATGAGCAATGTCCGTCCGTCTGTCTGTCTGTCTGTCTGTCTGCTGGCTGGTGCGCACGATAACTCTCGAAAGGAGTAACCGATTGACTTCAAATTTGGTACGTGGTAATATTTTGATCTATCTCCGGATGAGTTCGAAGATGGGCCATATTGGTCTACTCCTTCTGGTACCTCCCACACAAAGGGTTAAAATTTAGTGAAATATTGATTCTTTAATAACTTCTATACTACTTATTCGAATCTTTTGAAATTCTGCACATAATATTAGTATATTAGTCGCTATTAACTCGAGAAAAATGGGTGAAGTTGGCATGCCCCTTTTGGTACCTCCCACACAAATGGACCATTTTGCATCAAAATTTAACTGCTTATAACTTTAATACAAGTGCATAAAAATGCTTGAAATTTTCTACAGTACAATGTTTTTGTAGCGCCTATAGTCCGGTAAAAAATGGGCATCATTGTACAGCCCCTTTTGGTACCGCCCACACAAATGGCCCGTTTCGTACCAAAGTAAACGGCTTGTAACTTTAATACCAGTGCATACAAATACTTGAAATTTTGTACAGTGTAATGCTGTTGTAGTGCCTATAGTCCTGTAAAAAGTGGGCGTTATCACCCCGCCCCTTTTTGTACCTCCCACACAAAATGACCAAATCATACCAAAATTACATAGCTCGTAACTTTAATATACCAGTGCACACAAACGCTTATAGTTCAGCACAATGCAATGTATTTAAGAATGTACTGTTTACCGAAAAATATGTGTATTTGGAAAACCCCTTCTGGTACCTCCCACACAAATTGACAGATTTATTGGTGTAATGTTATATATTACATTACTCACAAAGTGAGGGTATACCTTAGTCGGTTTACCCGACTGAAACTTTCTTACTTGTTATACCCTCACTTTAGTGTGACGAGGGTATATATCATTTGCTACGAAAAAAAGTGTAACACATCGAAGGAGTGATCTAAGACCCTAAGTATGTTCGGCGGATATTCGTTTTGGGTCATTTTAAGTCGAATGAGCAATGTCCGTCCGTCTGTCTGTCTGTCTGTCTGTGTGTCTGCTGGCTGGTGCGCACGATAACTCTCGAAAGGAGTAACCGATTGACTTCAAATTTGGTACGTGGTAATATTTTTTTCTATCTCTGGCTAAGTTCGAAGATGGGCCATATTGGTCCACTCCTTCTAGTACCTCCCCCACAAAGTGTTAAAATGTTGTGAAATATTGAATCTTTAATAACTGCTATACTACTTATTCGAATCTTCTGAAATTCCACACATAGCATTAGTTTATTAGTCGCTATCAACTCGAGAAAAGTGGGCCATGTTGCTACGCCTCTTTTGGTACCTCCCACACAAATGCACCATTTTGCACCAAAAGATAACAGCTTATAACATTAATACCAGTGCATAAAAATACTTGAAATTTTGTACAGTGTAATGCGTTCATAGTGCCTACAGTCCAGTGAAAAATGGGTGTCATATTCACGCCCCTTTTGGTACCTCTTACACAACGGTACCATTTTGCACCAAAAGATAACAGCTTATAACTTTAATACCAGTGTATAAAAGCACTTGAAATTTTGTACAGTGTAATGCTTTTATAGTGTCTTTTGCACTGTGAAAAATGGGCGCTATTGCCACGCCCCTTTTTGTACCTCCCACACAAAGGTACCATTTTGCACAAAAAGTTAAGAGCTCACAGCATGAGTACCAATGCACGAAAATGCAACAACATTTTGCACAGTGTAACGCTTTTGAAGTCCCTATAGCCCTGTAAAAAATGGCCGTTATCACCACGCCCCTTTTTGTACCTCCCACACAAAATGGCCAAATCATACCAAATTTAATATCTCATAACGTTAATATACAAGTGCAAAAAACGCTTATAATTCGGCGCAGTTCAATGTATTTAAAGAATCTACTATTCAGAGAAAAATAGGTGTATTTGTTAAAAACATTCTGGTACCTCCCATACAAATTGACAGAATAATCCGTTTAATATTCCATATTACATTACTCACAAAGTGAGGGTATACCTTAGTCGGTTTACCCGACTGAAACTTTCTTACTTGTTTCTTTTAACAAAGAGCTGGAAGTAGTGGTTGATTTTGTTTAACGGGATTTTTGTATGACAATAAAAAAATGTGTCGTAGAAAAAACCAGATCTGTGCATTACTTAGGACTATGGAATGCGGTGGCGAATAATGGACACCGCTTAGTATAAGAAACATAGGATTTTATTTCCTGGAGAAGGCGGTGTGTCTTTTTTACATGTCACATGCATAACGATTTATATAAATAGCAAATAAGAGCTAACCCCTGCACCCGCCCTTTGTGGCGATGGCTTCATGTTATACCACTGGGTTACTTAAAATGAAAAATTCAAATTACAACTTCGCATACATACATACATATTTATATGAATGAACATTTTTACATATACATACGCACATTCACTAATCCACTTCCAGACATACGAATGTACAAATGTAGGCATATAAGGTATGCAAGATATATTACATCAAATCGGCTTAGCAACATGTGCCCCAGTAAGTGCTACCAGTTTCTGCATATGGGTTCCCATTGATGTTTCAATGCGCGGCCGAACTACAACTACCGCGTGGCACAGTGTAACGTTTCCTCTAACTAAACCAATTTAATTAAAATCTTACTTTCGTGTTCCTTCCGACAAAAATATTTAAAAGACGTTGACTTTTTAGGTCATTAGCCGCGCTCATCCTCTCGTTGATCATTTTTAGTCCAGAAAGATACTTCAGGCCCTGATCTTCCAGCGGCCGTCCCCTTCTGCGCCTTTACTCGGGGTCATATTTGAACTAGTTCTTGGTGGCACGTTGTCATCTATTCGCACGGCATTTCCAAACCATCCAAAGGCTGGGTATGCTATCTGTTCACGTCAAACTGGTGTACAACATATAACAGGGCATGATACACATGTTAAAGCACTGAGCAAAGAAATCTACCACCACAAGATCCCTATGTAAATAATGAGTACAAAAGGTATTCAACGAATTGAGTTATTTATAAAAGAGTTAGCGGAACATACATTGACCAGTCCAGCACATGAAAACCTCCTGCCAGGCACCAACTCAAGACATAATTGGATAGGAGACATATACCTGGTTTATTCTGAGACAGACTACGCGATTAGTAAAGACTCATGACATATGTAGTTGATGAAGGCTTATTAATTAAAATCCCTTCCATCGAAAAAAAAAATCGCAGAAAAGGAATGAGGGGATTTATCAAATAATGTGGAGGGGGTATCTTCTGCCGTTAGCTTAACGATTGCAGCTTCTTTCAGGGGGAAATATGTGCAATTAATTAAACTAAACAAAAAGCAACTATCAGCTATAAAATCGGTTGTCAAACAAAGCACTGTTACCAAGTCAAAGTAGCTAACCTGTAAAAACAACGTTTATTAAACTTATCTTTTATTTTTTTAACATTCAGTGGGGTATAGGGATGTCTATCGGGAAATCCGGTAAATCCCGGGATTTACCGGTACCAAAAAATCCCGGATTTGTTAAGACTTATATTGCTAAAAGAATTATATAGGAAATAATACGTGTTTTAAATCCTAAAAAGTAACTGCGGAGCGCTACACGCAAAGAAAAAATTCGTTATTCCCAAACGAAAACTTAGACAAAGGAATTTCGTTTGTGGTGTATGTTTGTCGCAAACGATTTATATTTATCCCAAATCCCAAAGAAACGTTTATAGCAACGGTTGCTGTACATATCGTTAATGATTTATATTTATTACAAACCTTGTAAAACGTTTGGTGCAAACGGTTATATGCGTTTATAACAGCAATGCCTGTTTATCCCAAACCCTGTGAAACATTTGTTGCAAACGATTATTGCGTTTATAAACAAGCAATGCCAGTTTATTAATTAATGAGAAACCATTTGTCGCAAAAGAATAATTTGTTTAAATTATGATATTTAATGTTTTATAAAATTATGTTTATAATCAAAAATGTCACAATTATTAATAACATGTACCCGGGAGCTCCCCGACAACACCTCGCTATTAAATGGCTGATATCTTCCATTTAGCCACTAACAAAAACAATAGATGTTTCGTCATGATTTGTGTTAAAATCTTTTGTTTTTTGGTATTCCGGCTTTCCACAAAATGTTAAATATTTTCATACAGTGCTCGATCTTTGTTTTCGTTATTGACTATCTGGTTATTTTCCTTCATTTACCTATAACATTAAATTGGAGTCCGCAGTTTCTTCTTTGGTTTAATTAATTCTTTGAATGAAATAATGTGTTGAGTACACACACATGTGCACATATTATTCAAACATATAGAAAATAAAATATTACACTTACAAATAGACAACAAGTTACGCTCTTTGTTCTTTCAACTCTCTTTAAAATATTCAATCATGGTTAAATACAATATGTTTCCGTAAACGTTTTTCGTTTACCATAAAAGTAAATTATGAAAAATTTGAAATTAAAGTATGTTCGTTGACAACAAGTGAAACTACCTTTACGATAAACGTTTTCATTCACTAGAAATATCTCAAACGTTACAGGAAAAGTTTAGCGTTTGAGACAAAGAGCTATGTTTGCGATAAACAACCTCCAAACGTTTTTTTTTTCTTTGCGTATACGTCGTTGTGATATGCATCGGTACAAAGCAGTCTTTAACTTAAATCAGCTGAAATACTTGTGGAAGCAGTAAATTGAATTTAACAAGAATGAGAGTTTTAGTATGTTGACTTAGTTCGGCAAAATACGGGTTTGGTTAGCAGTTCTTGTTAAATTCAATTTACTGCTTCCACAAGTATTTCAGCTGATTTAAGTTAAAGACATACACTATTGCTACTGAATTCTGAATATGATAGAGTGGTGTCTATCGAAACTGCAGTCAATTCTACCAAGCAATTAAAACTCTCTACCAATTTTTGTATTTGTTTCTATTACTTTCTTGGAATAGACAGAAAGTAAATGGAACATATGGTCTCAAACCAAAAAAATAAATTCTGACTGAATAACAAAAGCACAGACCAACAATAAATAACAACAACACATTTTTTGCTTTTTATATACAATTTCAGCGAATTTGAATCAAAGAGGAATATTACTTTAAATGCTTGAAAATAGTAGATGTTAATTAATTAAAGTCATGTTAAATTTGTTTTGTACAGAGTACTTTCTTCCATCAACATATACACGGAGGAAAATCGACATTTTTGATATGTTTGAGTTGAAAGAAAAAATATTTGAAACCAACCTTTTTAAATATTTGTGACCAAAGAAACTTTATTTGAAAATAATATCTTTATTTAGTTTGGAACGCATAAATATTAATGTATTATAAAAAATATTATTGCGGTCTGACTTTTACAGGTAAAATATATGTTTACACACAAATCAAGTTATTGTTTAAGAAGTTTTCCAAATATATTTTACTTATAAACGATTTTTAAAACTTTACTGACTTTTTCGAATTTTAATTTATATATTTCCTAGATTTCGTTTTATACTTTATAGTTAATATTGTCACGAGCAACATTAGCCTTTGATTTACAGCACTTATTTCCAATTTATAAATATTCCAATTCATCACATTTTGTCAATCCATCAATGCAATTTTATCGTTACGCAAGATTATACGATTTATATTTTAATCTAATTCTACAAACATATAAACTTATTAAAAAACTGCACTTTGACCTTACGAAAAACAGAAAAATTGCACACCACCAAACGAATTTTGGTAGATCTGTCTACTATCATGCGATTCCATCAGGCCAACCAACATTTTGGTTGTGGTATACTTCTGCTTCCATGTTGACAACAATCATATTTGGTTGCGCCAACTACGAAAATGGTGGCTAAAATTATCTGTTGTATGTTGCCACAACCAACTGTTTTAAAAAAATTGGTTGTTCTGACAATTTGTCAGTCATATACTACCGACAATTAATTAAAAACAGTTTTCATTAATTTTTATTTTATTTATTGAACAAAAAACCAAACAATTCATAACAAAATTAAAAATCTCATATTACAAATTCATCACTATTATGAGATGTGGAAATATTTGACCCAAATTTTAGTACTCGAAAAAAAACACAAAACTTTTATGCAAATATCTCTTAACCCTGTGATTTAAATTTCATGATTGTTGCTTTTATTTTTTATTTATGTAAAACATAAAACAAACACAACATATTCTGCATTCCACACATTATTATCCACACGAGATTATTTTTGACTACATATACCGCTCTTGAACAAAATGTTGAAGATTTATTTATGTCGAGTAATTTTATTTTCTGTTTGTCATGTATCAGCAAAAGAACAGTAACGAATCTTTCGGTTGTATTTCCCAAAATACATTTAATTATTCTAAATTTGGGAAATTATTGGGATAACCAAAAAAACGATTATTTATTAATATTTTTTCTGTTGTAGTAACCAATTATTCGTTGCAATAATAATGTTTGTTCTATTGATACAATTTCTGTTGTCAAGAAAAAACATTGGTTGTCACAACCAAAAATCGATCATATGGTACTATAATGAATGTTTAAAATTGATTACCACAATTAACCGAGTGTCAATGAAAAAAAAAACAATCTTAATTCGATTGATACAACCATCGATTTAGTTGCAAGCATTTTTATTTGAACGTATCCACGTTATTATTGTTGGCATCTACGCGTTGTAGCATCCATATTTTGCCTTAAATCTTTCAGAAATTTAATACAGAAAAGTTGTTTTCACCGGCAATAAACCCTGCCAAATTTTAGGAAAATCGGTCTGTTCAATATAATAGCTAAAATTTTATTTTTATCAAAAAATAGTTATTTATTCATCAATTTCTATTTTGTCCCCTTCAAAGTACTCCCCCGCAGACATAATACACTTGTTCCAGCGTTTTTTCCAATCCTCGAAGCAGTTTTGATATTCACTAATAGTGTGCTCTCTCAGCGATTCGGTTTTTATCTCCTCAATCGTCACAAAAAGCCGTCCTTTCATGGGTCTCTTAAATTTTGGGAACAGGAAGAAGTCGCAGGATTACGGTATTCTTTTCGGCAAAATGACGAGTAAGCAGGTGCATTATCGTGATGCAAATGCCATGAATTGTTGTTTCACAATTCCGGGCGTTTTTTCCGTATTGCTTCTCGCAAGCCGCACATGACTTCAAGATATTATTCTTTATTAACCGTACGACCATGTGGCAAGAACATATGATATACAACGCCAGGGATTTGTTTGAAATTTTGTAAATTTCGGAACTTCACTAATTTATTCAACTTGTTAAATTTCTCTAGCACTTTATGCTTTAGTCATAAGTTATGGAAGTTTCAAATTATTGCTTCTATGTACAATTTGTCATCCATAATTGATATCGCCGGTAAACTGACAAAGTCCTTTTTGAAAAACTAGGTCATACCACTTCGGTGTTTTCTTTGTCTTAAATTAAAGAAAAACTCCATAATTCCTTTTTATTTTTACACATTATTTTTTGCAATTTTAAATTGACTATTAAACACATCGGTTCGAAAAGGTGACAAAAAAGACTATATTGAAACTTGCGATTAAAGATATTTTTCCTGTTATAACACTGAATGTGATCAATGATGTATGTAGTGTATATACGATTCGATACGACGGGCCACATTTTTATTTGTTTTAAAATACTTTTCAGTATTTTTAAATATTGTTTATATATATATTTTTATTATCTATTAAAACTTGCATTCGCATTTTATAAGTTGTTTATGTTTTTCAAACATTCCAAGTTTCAACAAAATCTAAAAATGTTGTCACCAAATTTTACAAAATACAAACATCTTTAATTTTATAAATTTGGTCGGCTACAACGAATTTTGGTCGGTTTTATGGAAAAAATAGGTCGGAAAAAAATTCTCTTGTGGCAACGCTGCTCTCAAACAAGCTAAACACAAACAAACTTAACTAAGAACATATCGCTAACTTACTTCAAGACTGTCCTAACTCAAAATTGAAAATTTTCGAGATGTGTAACTTTAAGTCCTTATAAAAAAATAAATAAGACGAAATAGGAAGTTTAAAAAGGTGGAATGACCCGAAATATGATTGTTTACTTTTAAACTAAATTTCGTTGAGATTAATTTATGGATAATTTATCAAGGTTTGAGTTAAGACAGTTTTTAGTGAGTGAGCGATATGTTCGAGACAAGTGTGCCAAAATAAACGCTAAGCGAATGCAGGTAGACCGAGAAATTTCAAAATACCCTTGCCTTTTGAAGGACATAACCTACATAATTGCACATAAGCTACAGAATCCACATTTCTGAACACAACTTTACAAAATTTGTCAGACAACAGTTTTTTGAGCCAAGAAAGTTACTTGGCAAATTTTAAGAATATCGGTTCTGATATATACATATTCCCTTTATAACGTATATATCGCTTCTGATTTAGATTAGATTTAGCATATACTTTTAATCCGATATCGACTGTAAGCGCTATAGAATACGTATTTCAATTATTTTATAATCTTTCTACTTATTCTACTCCGATATGTTGGTGTAGGGTATCATATAGTCGGATCCGCCCGACTTTAGCCCTTCCTCACTGGTTTTGATGTGAAATGTTTTTTTCCTAATGCCAACTATTTTTAAACAATTATTATGTGTTAAGATCCAGTAAAAATATAAATTTTGAATTTGCGGCCAAACTCAAAGTGACTCTAACGCCGGTTTTATCTTTAGTTGATTTTTATATTATGCCCAGGTTTTCAAAGGTTGCCCCTGATCAATTTGCACAAACTTCTTTCGAATCTATACAGTGAGTAGGTAAATACATACAACTTATTCATATAGTAAATGCCATTCGATACATATGCGGACGTGTGACAGACACTGTGCGTCGGCTGAGGAAAAGGGGGGCATGTCTTATCTTATCGCCAACTCTACTTTGCGCGAATAACAACAAATCGAAATCAAAATAGCAAAAACGAAAACAAAAATAGAAAAAAGCGAAAACATAAACATAAACAAATGTTAAAACATATGCACACGAACATAATAGCATGTTTGTGGATGTATGTACGAGTGTATGCGATCAGATGCATAAGTATACATATGTATGTATATGTACCTATATGCACATGTATGTGTGTGGTATAACGAAATGAACTGCAAATAAGAAATGTTGTTGCAGACCAAAGATTTTCAGTAGCAACTGTTGCTTGTTCCCGACCACTTCGCAAACTCAATTTGCATTCCGCTGCCACCGTCACCGCTGAACAGAAAAAGCCACAGCCAGTGATAAAGTGTTTCAAGTGAAAATAATAAAAAAAAAACAATCGGAAAATAAAAACAAACGTTAAGCGGCAACAACAAAACCGTCCGATCAATGAAAACAAAAGTCCAGAAAAACAAAAGTTTCCCCATTCCCAGTCTATAAAAATAATTCAGACCTTGGAACCAGAAGAGTATTACGGTTGCAAAAGTCGCTCGTATCGGGAGATTGATTGTATTAGTGCTCATAAAAGTACGTGTGTATATGTATGTGTTATGAAGATTACATTCATAAACAATAGATAATCGGGAGTCAAGAGTCTTCGGTTGTCAACAACATTTGTAGCAGCATCATCAACAGCAACAACAACAACATCATCAGCAACAGTAACAGCAGAGCCAACGACAACAATGTTGGGCACCGCATTTCGCTTCCTAAAGCACAGGTACGTCAATGAAATCGCAGTTGGATGATCTTCGATGATCTTCCATGAAATATCGACCATTATAGGTAGATTCCAGTACACTTTTCATTTCGTAGGGATGTCGATTTAGATGGGCTGTTTGGCAATTCCCCTTCCAGGTTTTTTTTTCGAATTTTCTTGTATACGCTTCATAGCATTTGACACAAAAGTACTACAACACAGTAGACAATAAAGTTTTTAAGATGGTATTCAGAATTGCCATGGGTTTGTGGAATATGCATCCAATCTCTGACAAATTGAGTGGTGTTCTTTGTGTTCATATCCAGTTTATAATGTCGACCGATAGCTTATACCAGTGATCGGCAAGGTTAGATTAGGTCAAAATGGGTACTCTGTATAATAGTCGTACTTAGACTATATAGTCCATTGTGGTACCACAGGTACGAGTCTAAGGATACATGCCGCCTTTTAGAGGGAGCGGGGCATAGATACAGAATTGTTCTATTGATTCCTTCTCATATAACTACTGATGAAAAGAACTAGTTCCGTCTTCGTCGGGCTAACACCAAGGCCATTATGGGAAGTTTTAGCCCACTAGACGCTTGGCCAATCGTTAGTTTACATCCAATCGTTTTGAAATTTAGCATGGTAGAGTTTCTTAATACAAAGACCAACATTGCTGAATTTTAAGAAAATCGGTTCAGATTTACCTATAGCCCCCATATATAAATTTCGTCCGATTTGGCCCATTAGGACTAAAGAAACTGTATTATGCACCCAATTGTTTTGAAATTTAGCTTGGCAAAGTTTCTTGTTTGTTTATTTGAAGAATATCGGTTCAGATTTACCTATATCCCCATACATATGTTTCGTCCGATTGGGCCCTTTAGCCCTATAGAAGCTTTAGTTTACACCCAATCGTTTTGAAATTTAATATGGTGGAGTTTCTTGGTCCATGGACTAACATTGCCAAATTTGAAGAATATCGGTTCAGATTTAGCTATAGCCCCTATACATATGTTTCGTCAGATTGGACTACAGAGGCAGAGGTTTGTCCAACAAACTAATTTTTTACATTTTTGTCCGCCATTTTCTAGTTTATGCAATGTTTTTACCAATTATATTCTGAGATAACCGTACGATTAATTAATTTGCATATATAGTATATTTTATAAGGAAAAAATGCAACCAGTCCCCTAAAAATCCGTTTGCAATTGAAGGAGTTTTTAAAGTTAAATGTGTACATAAATACTAGTTTTGACGATGATGACGAGATAAAAATGAAACGCTCAAGCAGACATTATTGAGTTGAATGACCAAAATTAGAGTTTATTTACCGATTTAGTTTTAATGAAACTTTAATAACTCCGTCAATTGCAAACGGATTTTGAAGAGGCTGGTTGCATTTTTTTCCTTATAAAATATACTATATATGTAGATTAATTTATGGTACGGTTATATCACAATATAATTGGTAAAAACATAGCCAAAACTAGAAAATGACGGCGAAAAATTAAAAAAATGTGTTTGTAGGACAAATAAACGTATATTCCTACAGCTTCAAATAAACAAGATATACATCTTTCGAAAGGTCTAATTCTCTTCTTTCCAAATTCTTTTAGAGATTGAAAATTGATTAATAATTAACAAAGTGAAAAGAGGCAAGAAAATTAGTTTTTTACCCGTAAATCCGGATTTTGAGGGTGTCCGGTGAATTCCAAAAAAAATTCGTGTTTTACTCGACAAGACCTACAGGAAAAATAGTATCGCGTCATTTGCTTCTCAACTTGAGTTTATTTTGTCGCACTGTGTTATCAGAGTTGTTTTTTTTATATGCACAATAAAATCCGAAATACGAGAAACCGTTGTTATATATACTCGTAGTTTCTACAACGATAGCTGTCCTCGCTTCCTGGAATCACATGTTAGTTTATATATCAATTTTGCGGAATTACAAACTTAGTAAACCTCTATCCTATAGTGGAAGGTATAAACACGACACACTACAGGCATTCATTTGTTTTACTCCAGGTTTTAGACAAAGATACTGAGGGGGGAGATCCAAATGAGAATAAAACAAAAAGTCTACTGAATCTAAACAAGATCGAAACTAGTAAGACGATGAGTTTTCTAAAAGAACTCGCAAGCTAGCAAGCACATTCGCATCGCATAGACAAGCATATAACGACGTATGCAGGACATGCAGGGAAGGCATCAGTACAGATTTTATATATATATTATACTATATTATTTATACAATATTATTTAGTATTATTTTTTATTCAGTATTTATTTAATTTTTCAGCAATATATATAATTACATGACAAACGAACATTAAATATAGATTTATATGCTCAAGTATTAAACTCCATAATAAGGAAATTTCTGTATTCTACTCATATTTTAATATATTTTGGCAGTGAGCTCCACAGAATATTTACTCCATTTAGTACATTTGCAATAACTTCTTCCGTAAATAATGGTTTCTTGAAAAACAAATTCTGAACACTCTAATGGTGATTTCGTTTGTGCAAAAAAATGTAAATTTGTATCTACAGTTTACACTGAAACCGCATTTTTAAGTTCGTTTGTAAAAATGGTGCAGCCGTATGAACGGGTTTTGATTTCGTTTGTCAAATTATTACATTAGCATTTTCCGCAAAAAGCAAACTTCAGAACCAAACCTAATTGAAAGCGTACATTCTTAATGCACTATAGTATGGTTTTTACTCACCGCAAGATTTTTGTTCGATTGTTCGCATGCAAAATGCGAAATTAGCAGTGAGTGCAGGGGAAATTTTTAAAATGTCCCAACATGATGTGGTGATATTATTTTTCAGAAACGAAATCACCATAAGTGATTGACAACGGCCAAATTTTTGACATATTTATCTGGAATCTATTTCCATTCAGCTTTATGATGTCCGCACTCGCTTTGAATATCCCCGTTATATTGCTTTGGTTACTTTCTTCCATTATGTATCTGCCGCCAGCTACAATATTTAGTTTTCCATAAATTCTCGACTTGTTGCTTATATTTAGCCTTCAACATACAGAGTAAATTAATTCTGGGTAATTCCAACGGCAGTCGACCCACTTTTTAACACGACCCCCTCCGATTTCGATGAAATTTGGTACACGCTATCTCCTAGTGTGTACAATTTGTATGATGTCTATATTTAGTCCAAATTCGTTATGGTTCTTGTTTTACAGCGTCCGAAAGTTGGTCGAATCTCTACTTTTTTCTTAAAGGATACTGAATTCAACAGAGTATAACTTAAGAACGCGTTATCCGATTTCAACGATTTTAGTGTCATTGTAACCGGCCACTCTCGTACTTCAAAATTTATAATTTAAAAAAAATATTGTCCTTGTCGAAGGACATTAAAAATCTAAAAAAATTTGTAATCCTTCAATATCTCGAAATGCACCTAATTTTTTTTCTTCATATTTTTTGTAGTTAAACCGTTAAATATCCTTTACACGTGACATAAGTTTCACGATGGAGGTCATTTTGGTTTAAAAGATACAGATTTTTTACTGTTTTCTCCCAGATATATTTCAGGATTTTTATATAAAACACAATGTAAATTCTTTCTATTTGAGAGGAATCAAATTATTATTTGTTATGAGAACGTATATCGGATCGTGGTAATAATACAATCTGATTTATATTTTTGAAAGTCTTAAGTCAACAAATATATTGGTTAGAAGGAATTACAAAGGTGTAACTTCGTGGAATATCCATAATAAAGGCACTTATTTATCATTTGACGTGAATATATCTATATGACCATATCTATTTGTTTGTCATTCTACATGTAGATGTATACAGATGTCGAGTGTATACAAATGTCCATTCTCTATATACGTTTCGGCGATTATGGTGTAAGTTGGTGTACAATTTGGTAGCCTTAAGATTTTTTCAAAAAATAAAAAGATGTTCTATAACTCGTGAGGTTTTAAAACTATCATAAATAACACAACAGGACGCTCTGCTTAAACCATGAACAGGAGACGTTGAAACGTCCCCTCTTTTTCAACGTAACCTACTCAATAATTGAAATTTAAGACAATGAAACTAATAATACGAACATGCTAATGCAGCTTTCTGTAATTCGGTCAATTAAAATTCTTTGTATTGTATTAAACACAATGAATGTGAATAACTGAAGTTTATAACAATGTACATGTACACCTATCGGCACTCTCACGTCGTACTGATCAGTTTTTTACAATGCTCTCAAAGTTTAAACTAACCACGATTAGACGATTGGTGCAAAAGTTTTCATATTGCGTTTTCAGTATTGGATTCATATGGGTTACGCGCTTTCTAATTCGATATACCTCGAAATATTATATTTTTTTCAGGAAGGCACCACATGTGAAAATCGAAAGAACTGTTTTCGAGTTATGATGTCGCATCTTTGCCCGATCCCAAATGTTCATAAATAGTGTCCTTTGGGCCAATGCGAATTCGACAAGCCCAGAATCGTGAAAACGAAAGATCCGTTCCCCATTTATGAGATTGTGTTCGCTCATTTGGCTAATCTTAAAGTTTCCTCAATAGTTTCCATCATTGAACTAATACGAACCCATCACCCAGTGTGTCCTGCCTGGGGTCAATACGAATCTATCATGCCAAAAATCTTGAAAATATAACGATAAATTCTCGAGCTATGGAGTTGTGTTGGTCTACGAATACACCAAGCCCGAATCGGGAAAATTCGAACGATCCATTCTCGAGCTATGAGGTTATGTCGGACGCGCAACGCATATTTGACCAATCCGAAATTTTTCTCTCTAGCTATGAGGTTGTGTTGGCCCTGTCTAGCCGCTTTGACCAATCCGAAAATTTCCTCTACAGTGTCACTTCTGGGTCCAATACGAAGTGACACCAACTCAAAATGTTCCTCCATAGTATGTAAAGGGTAAATGTTCGCTGTATAGTACTACATATTTACAAAGATTTAGGCTTGTTTCTAATAAAAGGCTTCGCTCTTTAAGTACAGAAATAGTGAGCAGTTTGACCACAGGCTGCACATTGAGTAGTTATTTTCGAATCTGCACACTGGTCCCAAATCCATTTTTTGCGGCATAAATATGAAGGAGTCTATATACAGCCCCAAAAAATAAGCACACCTGTTAGTAATAACACATACAAAAATGAACAAAAAATTGGACCAATCTGGCAACGCCCACCGCCACGTCCCACACAAGCTTGATGTCTGTATGCTAGTGCTGGTTGCAAATATGGTCAACTTTGCATGAAATTTGGCATGTGTATTATGTTTGTACCAACCATATTTAATTTGAAGAAAATCAATTCATATTTGGATAAATCCCTCATACAAAGTTCCCAGCGATTTGGACAATATGGACCCTATATAACGCCGGCGACATCCGGTTTGCATAAATATCGACACAGTCAATATTTTAAGAGTAGTTACGGTTAATTTTTATCATAACTACATGCATTCCTTTTATTTTAAACGTATGATTGTCTTTTAGAAATCAATATACTGGATATTAGGATCCGAAAAATCTATAGATCTGTGAAAACTATTATATTATTTTTATTAATGGGCTATTTTGTCTAGCAAGTGACCGTCTGTCTTGCTTAAACATTTGTTCAGTGCCTCCGAAACATTTCCACTAAGCAGCCAACAGGAAGTGCAGAAGCAACAATAATCTGAGAACAATGCGCTAATATTTTAAGGAAAGTTGCTGGCATGGGACACCAAGTATATTTTTCCATGTGTAACAAGTTTGTATTAAAGAATTTTTTTAAAACAAACATCGGCATCGTTTTTCTTACTCGCTGATATTGTTGCCGTATGAACAAGAGAGGAGGGAGTGTTATGTTCTTGTCGCAGTGATAGTTCAGCAGTCAATTTCCAATTGAGTCGTTTTCTTCCTTCAGTGTAGGTCAAGCAGGGACGTACCGCAACAGTGGACGGCGGTATCGCATAATCAGGACAGCTAAACAAGAGTTTGAACAAAAAAACATAATTTTGTCACTTTGCGCACAAAACGCGCAAAGCGCATGTATACTATATGATAAAGGACACATTAATAAACAATCGTGCGTTTAAACTTTCATGAACACGAGAGTACATCTATAACTTTTACTCCCTGAAACACAAATAATGTGAGGTTATGTATCTCTAAAATACCACACTACATAAATAGGAAGTAACAACGACAAGGCAAAACAATTATGAATTATGCTATTATAATTATAAACTGCATACCTTGAGCTTGATTTTCCATATTTCATAGTTTTGTCGATTACCAGTAACAAAGATACTGCCAATATGTTCTCAAGAAGAAGTGCTTAAAAACACGTGATTAAACTACTAACTTTGATCGCAAGGAAAAAATTATATTTTCCAAATATATAATTCTGGTAATTTCTTAAGTTTATTTTTTGAACTCATGCCAAAAAATTGGATTTGGGACCAGTGTGCACTGATAGAAAAACCGTTCGTCACCATGACGAATCAGTTTCTTCAATTTATCTTCGTACATACGATGTTTTTGTACGTTAAAAGAACAAACACGATCATAAACACATGTTTTTGGTGATTTCGAAATTCGTCGAGGGAACGATAAGGTTTCATTCCTACGACGAAAAGATTTATTTGACCATTTTGCTGAAAATATGATAAAACGAAGCAATCAATTTATAGTTTGTGCTTAATTGTACTGTTATACGAATATATGCGTTCTGATTACCTTAGTTAAATAATTTGTTGTAAAAGTTTAATTTAAAAAATTTAATAATGGTGATGAATGGAACAACAAATTCATCAAGATAATTATTCCGTACATTATCAGATTTTTGACGAAAAAATAATCGTGATCATGTACAAATTCGTCGTCATGACGAAGCTTTTTCTATCAGTGTATGTACATTTAAAGATTCTTAGCTCTTAAATAAAATTACTGAAATAATGACAAAAAACGTGGTCACTGACCACAGTCAGAGAATTCAAAATTGTTTTTCGTGTTTATGTTTGACGTCTATAGTACTTCATATTCATAAAATTTTAGCTTTTGATCTTGGAAGATGCTTCTAAAAGGACAAACACAATTCTCAAGTTTTTGATAGCGCTAGAAGTGATTACAGGGCAAAAAGTGAAAACTCCGCTATTTATATAGTCTATGGTTGTGCAAAATTGTACCTTTCTAGCTCTTACCGGAGCCTCAGCAGTCAAGTGGTCAGCGGTTTCGGGGATTTTTCGGGAAGTTTCTTATGTATTCTTTTTGTTTGGTCCGGAGAACAAATTTCTCGCTGTTACCACCATAAACCTTGCAAGACTTGAAAGCTGATTTTGAGAAGAAATCGATAATTTAGAGCCATATGTTTTGTGAGCAACAATGCAAAATGCCATAAAACGAGCACAAATGTGCATCAACTAGGGGAGTTGCTCATTTGACCGATATAATTTTTTCAATAAATGTTACGTCTTCAAATAAAATTATTTTTTTTTCTGTCCATTTTTTGGGGGGTACCAGAAGGGGTTCAACAAATGCACCTGTTCAGTTATCTGAACTCAATTGTATGAAGTCGGGTAGACAGAGTTGTGATTATATGTTGTGTTATGTATTATGGGAATAAGAAATACAAATACATGGGTGATACTTATGCCAGACATGTGGTTGAAGTAGGTTTCACATACTATGTAGTTAGGGACAAGTCATAAATGATCTATTCTATAGTTTTCTTTAGTAACAACAACAATGGTATTTTTGATTGTTATCTTCGGCGACCAGCGGTGCACATAAAACGTGCACTGCGTAAGATAGGTTAAGAATTATTTGCTTAGTCTTAAGTTAAGTAAAAAATATTGTAAATAAAATTAGTTCCTTTTTAGAACTCAATCTGCTCACATTAGTTCCCATCTTGAACTCAAACGGCTCACATCATTTTTATTTCTGCTAGTTCTGCTACAAACAACACATATTTTTCACTACAGTAGATACTTTAAATATGTACATTGCACTGTACAGAATTATAAATGTTTATGTTCACTGGTATATTAAAGTTATGAGCTAATCAATTTTTGTATGATTTGTGATGGGGCGTGGTTATAACGCCCATTTTTCATAGGGCTATAGGTACTTTAAAAGCGTTACACTGTGCATTTTTTTTGTATTTTCGTGTTTTGTTACTCACTCTATAAGCTTTTAACTTTTTGTGCAAAATGGTACCTTTGTGTGGGGGGTACCAAACGGAGCGTGACAATAACGTCCATTATTCACGGAACTGTAGGCACTATAAAAGCGTTACACTGTACAAAATTTCAAGTATTTTATACACTGGTATTAAGGTTATAAGCTGTTAACTTTTGGTGCAAAATGGTCAATTTGTGTGGGAGGTACCAAGAGGAGTATGGCCATTTTTCTCGAGGTGATAGCGACTAATAAACTAATACTATGTGTGGAATTTCAGAAGATTAAATAATCATTATTTTACTAAATTTTAACCCTCTGGTGGGGGTACTAGAAGGGGTGGACCAATATGGCCCATCTTCGAAAAGCCGGAGATAGAAAAAAAATATCGCGCACTAAATTTGAAGTCAATATGTTACTTCTTTCGAGAGTTTTCGTGCGCTCCAGCCAGAAGACAGACGGACGAACGGACATTGCTCATTCGAATTTCCCAAAACGAATATCCGCCGAACATTCTTAGGGTCTTAGGCCACTCCTTCGATATGTTACACTTTTGGTCCGTAGCAAATGATATATACCCTCGTGACACTAAAGTGAGGGTATAAATATGGAATTTTTGCAATATCTTGTAAGATATCTTACAAATTGGCTCACTTTACATGACATCCCCATATTCGAAATACAATTCTTTTCTGTATCTAACTTCTTGAACATTTTCCAAAACCCCATTTAAATTTTTATATAAAAAAAATATCGAAATGGACTTAGTCAATTTATACTAGGCATGTTTTCGTTACAAGCTAGCACTTTTAGTTTAGCACTTTGCAACGAAAACAACTGACTTCCACTAACTGGCACATAACCAATAAGTGGCGGATTTTCACTATCTGGTAGCAATGGTGTCATGAGTTGCGAAGAAAGAGCAGTGCGAAACAGACAAAAAATTCGTGAAAAGTATTTATAAAACATATATTTACTATTCTATGTTCAATTGTTTACACTCTTTTTGCAAATATTAAAATAATTTCTCATTTTTGTTCTTCTTCTTCCCGTTAATTCACAATAATTGATAAAATCTCTCCAAAAATGGGATGCCATATTGCTAAATATAGGGTGCCCAATCTGGCAACATCATACTCGATTAAGACATGAACACAAGCACCAAACTTCATCGGGAACTAATAGTGCTTAAAAGTGCTTAGCTCCCCATACAAATTAAACACTTATGGTGTAACGAAAACACGCCTACTGTATACCGACATTACGTATTTGCATATTTCTTATTTTGAAATGTTTAGCATACTTTCTGGCTCTATTTATTTATTTAAAAGAAATATCTATCGCACTGAAGAAATTGATTAACAAACTGTTGATTATTTGAATATCTGGAATCTCTTATCGATGTTCAGAATGTAATGTACCAACGTTATCGCTGATTTATGAATAACATAATCATAAATAAATCAATTTGTATGAAACAACAACGTTGAGGTTTCCGCATTTAATAAAGAGGCTTCAAAATATATGTTTTTTTTTTTAATAAAACGTCATTCTCAATAAATCATAATGTTCAGTAAAAGCGAAATATAATTTAATACATAGAATATTGAAACTAGATCTGGCATGTTGAATAATTACAAAATAAGCTAAACGCATTATGTAAAATAAATTTAATAATATTAATAAAATCGAAATACGAGTATAGATAATTTCATGATTTGCCATGTTAATTCGATCATATCAGCGCATATTTCAATTTATACAGAATAAATATAAACTGTGGCGTACATTTGTAAGGCATCTGGCATACGTATACAACAGGTGGCATACTCATTTTGTCACACCGTTTGTAACAAATCGATGTATTAATCGGGGCATTTAATGTAAACGGCTCAATTCGAAGGTTTATTCTACCTTTCACACTTGATTTGACAATCTCAGTTGAAATTTAGCTTGATAGACAGTTCTTAAAAATAATTATTTAATATTAAAAAAAATTATACATGTTTTTATTTTTAGAAGGAATCCCTTAAATTAAAAATAACAGCAAATTTCAAATCATCGTGCGTATTAAAAATATTAATATGTATTAAGCGTATACGAAACTTCAAAGAGCTCGTACCGTATATGTATTTTTATTAGAGATAACCCTGCAGCCAAAATGACTAGTTTGTATACAGAAATATACTAGTTGCTTTTTCCTTCAAACTAGTAACATATCTGTCCTTTTTTCATATAACGAACTATCGATTTTAACATTGGCTTATCATAGGCACCCAACTAGTTCATTTGTTAACAATTCAGCTAATATCTAGTTCAGTTATTACTATATTTGAGAATAAGAGAGTACAAGAGAATGGTGGTGGGAGAGAGACACAGTTACTATGCCACCACCGAGCGAGTACGACAGTCCAGTGAAAAGTGAACATGGTTAGTACGCTCCTTTTGGTAACTCCCACACAAATGGACTGTTTTGCACCAAAGTTAACAACTTGTAACTTTATTACAAGTGCTGACAAATACTCCCAATTTTTACAGTGTAATGGTTCTATAGTACCAAAAGTCCGCTGAAAAATGGGCGTTATTGCCACGCCCCTTTTGGCACCTCCCACCATTTTGTACGAAAAGTTAACAGCTTATAACTTTAAACTAGTGCACACAAATACATAAAAATGTGTACAGTAAAATGTTTTTATAGTATCTACAGTCTATCGAAAAAGTTTACTTATTATCACGCCTCTTTCGGTACCTCCCACACAAACGTAGCATGTTTTAAAAAATTTAGCACTTATATCGCGAATACCAATGCATATAAATACTCAACACAAAGTTTTTAAAATTCTTACAGTCCTGTTAAACCCGTTTTATTACCTCTCATACAAAAAGTCCCAAGAACTACCAAAAAAATAATATTAGTACATATACCAGCTCATATTTACATTGCTCACAAAGTGAGGTCGATTTACCCGACTGAAATTTCGTTGTTGTTTATTGTTAGTCTGTGCTTTTGTTATTCAGTCAGAACTAATTCGGTTGAAGACCATATGTTTCAGTTACTTTCTGTCTATTGCAAAAATGTAATAGAAACAAGTAAAAAATTGGTAGATAGCTTTTATTGCTGGGTAGAATTGACCGCAGTTTCGATAGACATGACCCTATCATCTTCAGAATTCAATAGAAATAATGTATGCAGTAAATTGAATTTAACATGAACTAATAGGTTAGGTTAGGTTGAGAAGAGGAGGCGGTGAAATTCCGCCTCATGTCCTTGGACATACACATAAGCCAGTATTCGGCCTGTTGTGCGCTCTAATTGTTATTACTAACAAAGGTCATTGGAAAGTTATTTTAGGAACTCTGTACTGTCGACATAGTCCTTAATCTTCTTCCAGTCTACGCCCATAAGTTGGGTCAAGTCTGGTATAATATTATTTCCTAAGAAACGGGATCTATTGTTCGCGAACGCTGGGCACTGGCAGAGGAAAAGCTCCAACGTTTCGTCATCTTCCCCGCATGTCCTACATACGCTGTCATCTACAACTCCTATCCTATGTAGGTGTGCTTGTAAGCATGTGTGTCCTGTCGGATACTGATGATATGTCAGTTAAATCCACCGTCACTACCTCAGCTATCTTTTGATGATATGACTTGTGATCGCTTTTGATCCATTCGCCCATCACTTTGAGCCTCGTCGCCGTGAGGGCAGCTTCATATCTAATCTGTATTTCTATTGGTTGGATATTCAAGATTGTCTCCAATGCCCTACTGGATGTGGTCCTCATTGTCCCGCTTACGCCGAGACAACACATTCGTTGGACCTTTTGTAATATCATTATGTTGCACTTATTCTTCATTGATGTCCACCACACTACTGATGCGTAAGTCAAAATAGGTCTGATTACGCTCTTGTTGAGCCAGTGTGTCATACTTGGATTAAGGTCCCACTTTGAGCTAATGGCTATTCTACATAGTGCCCAGCATATGTGAGCTTTGTTCGCTCGTTCTTCTATGTGGCACTTCCAATTTAGTTTCCTGTCCAGAATTACACCTAAGTATTTAACCCTGTTGGATATTGGAATTGTTTTGTTTAGGAATTGTGGGTCATCATATTGACCAATCTTCGTTTTCCTTGTGAACAGACATATCTCTGTTTTTTCTGGGTTTACATTTAGACCTCTCGGTCGAGCCCAGTCATATGCAATTTTTAGAGCCGTTTCGGCCCTTCTACAAAGATGATTAGGATTCTTCCCACATGAACTAATAACCAAACCCAAATACGGGTTTGGTACCAATACATTTTTGTTTGCGTTCGCTTCGTTTGTATGTGTTGTTGTTGTGTGTGTTTTTGTTATTCAGTCAGAATATTTTCCGTTGAAGACCATATGTTTCAGTTACTTTCTGTTTATTGTCAATGGCCCTCTATCGTCAAAATGAGGGTGACAAATCTTCAACAGTCGTCAGAACATATAGACACTGAATTTAAGGAAATGTTTCTTAAATTTATTTTATTTTAATTAAGTTTCGGGAGAATAACATAACATATGCAATAATGCCCACTTTTCAGTGAACTATAGGTACTACAAAAGCACTACACTGTACACAATGGTCCAACTTCGCCCAATTGTCTCGAAGTGATAGCGACAAATAAACTAATAAGGGCTTTTACAACAAGGTGTGTTATTTTGGTATTCAAAGAAAAAATGCAATTTTTTTGAGATAAATTATCGGATGTTTATTTCGTAATAAAGAGGACGGTATGCCGTTAATAATGAAAAACAACATCAGCCAAATGGCCATCACGACCACGCTTACAGCACCATATCCTTTTCATGAAACTTTCCATAACCAAATCGCCTTATGTCCTCGATAGCCTCACGAATTACATATATCTTTGAAGTCTTGAATTACTATGTGAGGAATTTCAGAAGATTCGAATAAGTACAAGGTGGCGCAAAAGTAACCTTTCGATGTTTTTTGTGCCAAAGTCACCGACCGATTATTGGTCAAATAAATAGTCAGCAATATTCCGCGTTCTGGAGTAGTGTAGCGTAACATTGTTTATTAACGTGTATTTCGCATGTGTTCACTACACAAATGTCAACATTAGGCATTAGGGGCCAATCGCAAAATTTATAGCATTTTCTGATAGGAGGATTACTTTTGCGCCACCTTGTAGTATAGCAGTTGTTAAAGAATCAATATTTCACTAAATGTTAGCCCTTTATGGCCCATCTTCGAACTTAGCCTGTGGTGGAGAAAAATATTACCGCATACCAAATTTGAAGTCAATCGGATACTCCTTTCTAGAGTTATCGTGCATCAGACAGACGAACGGACGGACATTACTCAAATGAACAAAATCGTGTGTTTTACTTTTTGGCTCAGCAAATGATATATACACTCCTCTGTAAGGCGAGGGGATAAAAATATACCATATACCATATATGAAGCCAGTCGGTGCGCTCCAGCCAGGCGGGCGGAAATTGTTTATTTGACTCAAAATGTCTCACATCAGATATCCGATGTGTTACATTTCTGGCCCGTATGAAATGTAACGATTTTTAAGGCACTAGATGCACTTTTTTTGGGTAGGTTTGTTCCGCATTTTTTTCTCATATTCAATATCTTCAACTTTGCTTCATACACAAAAGAGATATAGAAAGAGAGCTAAAAATCCACCTTGAGCAAAAAAAATCATATGGCCATTAAATTATTATTTGAACCAACTTCACTAAACGAAGATGTTCTTATTTTTGTGGCTACTTTCACGTCCAATTCTCAGAACTAAGTCCCAAATCAATGAGCTGAAAAATGCGGTACAGGGTTATGGACTGCACATCTATCACTGTACAGTGTTACCGACCGACAAGCTCAATGTGATAATTTATCTGTTCACGTCTAGTGCCCAAAAATATGCAACCAAAATTTAATTGTATAAAATAATTTTAATTTCTCTATTATCAAATTCCAACTTTGTTGCCTTTTAGATTTTCATCTTTATTTTGACCACATTTTTTATCGCATTGTTTACATTTTCCCGCCATTCGGTCTCATTAAGCGTTTGTCGTCTGTGCAAAACACGCGCACATATCGACTCCCACACACACACACGGGCGAGCCTCAAATCCACTATAAACTCGTTTCGACTAATTCGAAAATACGACTGCCTATCAATAACAACAACAACGACCGGTTACCGAACAACGTCAATAAAAATGAAAACACAAACAAGTTGAACAATGACGATCCGATCGCCGCACAAACAAATGAAACCACTTACCACTTGGCAACAACGAATTTCGTCGTCGGTGTTTACCATTAACTTTTACGATCCATACACCGACAGCGGAACGACGACGTCTGCGTAGAATTGAACACGCGTTTCAATTGTAATGTGTGTGAAAAAATTTGTGGCGTGGGAGTGAGAAATGTGTCACAATTAAGTTGAACATCAGCGCGTCAGAGTTCCCAATGCCCCACAATGGCATATGAGTTGCCAACGACTCATTCTGCTGCTCGCCACAAAGCATAACAAATAACATCTTCCGCTGATAACGGAAAATCACAATCAAAACAATAACAGATGACAATCGGCAGTCATTCGTCATTCCTTGAGATGGGGTGGCGATGGGTGATTGTCTAAACGACTAAACAAAGACGACGTGTATGACTGTTTGAACTGGTAAACACTCTTACTAATACACATAAAGCATTTACACAATGTCATAAATTGGTGAACGTTGGGATCGGCGATCGTATAGGTAGCTGGTAGCTCTTTTTGAAGACACAAACACAAACATATGCAAAGTAATTTGTAATGTTATTGTTACGAATACAGTAGGAAATGTATGCCCAAAGAGTACAATAACCGTCATAAAACCACAAAAAAACATGTTCACGAATAAACACAAACACCAGAAGAGTACACAAAATTACATACTAACATTCATATAAATATTGAATATGTACATTCCACATACATGTACATATATATACATATATATATGCCTTAATGTATACACACTGATCGTATATAGAGCCAATTGGCAACTGATACTGATACCGGTTTGTTTATTTCCACTTCGAGTTTTATTTTGTTTGAATGTTCGTTTGTAGAGCGAGACGCGGTGGTGATAACCTCGAATACAATGAGACGAGCCCCTTCTTAGGTATTTTCAAAACAAAAACATTCGAGGGTAGGTGCGAAAGTACGGTTGCTCCATGTAAAAACAAAGTAAACAACACCCTGAAAGAAAGTGGGGAAGCATGCTACAGCAATATTAGGCTACTACTTAAGCACCCGCTTGCGCATGGAACCAGTTATGAACTAGAAATGCATCCATCAGATACAAACAGATTACTTGATACATACATACTTGTACCATGGGACTATGTCACAACTACACAGAAAAAAAAGTTTACTAACTTTAAAGACAGTGGCATTGACGGAGGAAGATTTTTAAAATGTTTGAATTGGATTAAAAGGTATTTGTTGTATTCATACAACCGTAGCTGTGAACAAATATCTAAATTTTATTTGAAAATCAATAGTATTTATTTGGAGCGTATATGTTTAATATGTATATTAGAAGCAAAAATATTTGCGAACTAATTTTACCAAATAAAATATGTGTTTAATTACAAATACATAAATGTTTGGGAATTTTTCCAAATATATTTTACTTAAAAAAGATTTTCATAACTTTGCTGACTTTTTTCAAATTAATTTTTAATTTTTCTTTTCGAATTATTTGTAAAAATTCCAAATCATAATTAATTGGCAACCCTTCAAGCAATTTACTTATATTACTATCCAAGATTATTTTAAAGGAAATTTATACACATTGAAAACGTTTAATGTTTAATTTACAAAAAAAAATAATGTCAAAATTTTAAACTAATAAAACTTTGATTCGTAAATACGAGTAATAGTTCCAAATAAACAAATTTAGGAACAAAGATTTGTTTAAAACTACATCGCACTGTGTGTCATATTAGCAATCTAGGTGGACAAAAGTATTTTTTTTTTTAGTTTTATGTATAGAAAAGCATATTAAATTAATATTAACCTTAGTATTAGTTAAAAAAACTAAAAACATTACAAAAAATTTAAGTGAAAACATCACGCCATGGAAATTTTTCAAAGAGCATTTTTCTAGTTGTTGTAGCGTAATCTTCAACTTTGATTGACTTGTATAAAATTAATTGGTTGCAGAATAATTTACCACGTCTAATGTATATATTAACGATGTTTTCGCCGCACTGCGTTTAATTTCATAGATTAACCAAAGTTTTTAAGGTATTTCCAGGATCATTCTTAAATTAAGGCAAATATTTTAAAATTGTGCAAATATGAGCAAGATATTTTTTGGTTTTTTTTTAGGATACACACTATATTTAAAAACCTGAAAGTTTGGACGAGGTGTTTTGAGGTGAAATTTTGTTATGTCCTTTTCTTTATAAGGGAGTTCAAATACTATCCGTTTAAAATCAACAAAATAGCTCTAATTTTTAAATGTCCAGCATTTTTTCAATCGAGCTAAGAAAAATGTTCTCACACGTCTCTGATCACAAACTAAAATGTATAAATTCCCACATTGCTTTTGTACCTATTACAATATCTCACTTTTATTTACCGTTATCTTAATAACAGTAAGTTATTGTGTTTTCTTATATATAAAGATATAAAGATTGTGATATTCAGTGAACATTTTTTTTCGACTTTTGTCCACCTAGATTGATGAAATAACACACTGTGCATCGTCCCAAATAAATATGGGCATTTCCCTGGACTACTCAAAAAATGCCTTACAATTTTACAACTCTCTCTTGAGTATTTTTTAGCAATGTACTCAAAGTTTCTGCGCTACATACATATTTTAAAAACCCCTTTTCTGTATGAATTTTGTGCTGCCCGGAACATACCGTCCGGAATTCAACAAAAATATAAATATCTCAATTTTTGCATTTTTAGAGTAAATGGTAAACACATACTTAAGAAGCATTGCCTCTAGTATATGCAAGCACAAAGTTAGGTATTGTTTATATAAGAAGTTTCGTCGAAATTTTTAAATCACTCAATATACCTCAAGTATCGTGTTTATTTTTTCTGCCGTCCATTTGTCGATTTTTATGCAAACTAAACAAGTTTTCAAAATTCTACACGGATCAAAATCGCCTTTTTTGATATGTTTGCATCGAAAGAAAATATATTTGGAAGACAATTTTTTAAATATGTAGTATATATTTCTGAGAAAATAAATTTTATTTGAAAATCAATAAAATATATTTGGAACGCATATATTAATATATTACATTAAAATATATTTGCAAACTAATTATCTCAAATAAAATATGTGTTTAAATACAAATAAATTTTTTGATTATGAATTTCTCCAAAAATATTGTATTTTTAAAAAATTGTCTAAAGTTTTTGCTGACACTTTCGAATTTCAGTTTTAATTTTGTTTCCCAGTTATGATACCATATGCGTTTAACATCAGTTTTAAATCAATCATTTAATTTCTGAGTATTCGAAGTCATCATAAATCATTTGAGCAATGTCCGTCCGTCTGGCTGCAGGCTGGTGTGCACGATAACTCTCGAAAGGTGTAACCGATTGACTTCAAAGTTGTTTGAGCTAATATTTTTGTCTATGTAATGCTTAGTTCGAAGACAGACCATATTGGTCCACACCTTCTAGTACTTCCCCACAGTTTACCCGTAGTTTACCCGAAGTTGACTGTAGTTATCTCCTGAACTTGATTAGTTTTGTGTGCAATATCGACGATGGTCATATTGTATTAAGAACGAAAAACACTTCACTCCGAAAAGATATGTTAGAAATTCCACTAAACCAGAATTTTCCGACCTGCCCTCGTAATATCTCCAAACAAAAGTAATTAATAATAGAAACAACAATTTCTGCTAAAACGACATACATACATATGTACATACATATGTATGTACGTGTAAACTTGGTTTTTTTGATTTCGAATGGGTTGGTTCTGTCTGTTTTGCCTCTTGTACCCGTTTTGTTTGCTTTTATTTTCAGGTTTTGAATTGAAACTGAAATTGTCGCAAAATTAAAATTTAACTTGTTTTTGGTCTTTTGATAAACACAAGAAAACGTACACAGAAACACACATACTACATATTCGTAATTGTTATTTTGTATTTCAATCGACTGTACTCGTCGTATATATGTACATACAATTGTATGTACCAGATCGTATATATGTAGGTAGGTGTAGGAACATTTGTTATGAGCTCTGAAATGAGGCCACGCGCCAAATATAAACTGATAAGTAACAAAAAAAGCAACTCAGAAACTAGCAAAACAATTTCAAAGGGGGTGGTAGGTACGAGTAGCATGTCCATTTCAATATACTTCACCACCCTGAGACATCTTAATTAGTATTTGACGGGTGTACGAGTATAAATGGAAAATATTGGTTCTGGGTTGTATTTTTTTATAACAGACTGTTGTCGAATTTTACAAGGCACAATAGAAGGTTATACGTAGTAATATTATGAAACTGTTCGTAAAACGAAATTGGAACATTCTAGCAAATGCATGACGAAAGTCTATGGTTTGAATCCTTCGACTTCATTCACATGAGTTTGACGCCTTACATTTGGAGACGGCTACAAATTGTCAGTCGGCCCTTTTCAGTCAGAGTCAAATGAATAATTATCTCATTTTAAGCTTACATTTTCTGACTTCGATCAAATTTTGTGTTCTTCTTGGCACAATTTAAAAATACCTAAAATATGGCCTAATTGTACACTACACTTTGAAACCCATTTTAGAGATATGCAAAGAATGCCCACTATTATTCTTTGTTCTGACAAAGAATGACTATTATTTTCACACTGTTCTGGCATCTTCCACAGAAACCACTATAATTAAGTCTGATTTTCTCGACTGAGTCTTTCTAGTCGTTTATTAATTTGCGCATTGCATCAACAATTTCTAGCGCTTTATTTTCTAGGTATAGACTGGGAAAAATATGTAAAACAAACTCGTTTAAAATACAGTATCTAGTGCTTCAAATCACAAAATTGTCAATTTGTTGAGACATTTCATTCTGTACATAATTTATCATATGTCCAAGGTCGGAGATGTAATGTTCTACAAAAATGTTGGTCGTGAAATTTTGCTTTACACGTCAGAATACATCAAAGTCCAACCCTTAACACAAACAGCAAAAAAACACTAAAATTCCAGTCAAACCCCTATTTAATAACACAGTGCAACAACCAAAATGGGAATGGGATGAAACCAATTGCACATGAAAGTTGACATTATCCATAACAAAACCTTTAATGTTTTTTTTTCAGTTCAGTGCGAGATTTTTTTTACACGCATTTGAAGTTGGTGATTTTAGAACACTGTCTAACAATAAAAGATAATTGCAAATTTGATAAACTAATACTTATTATACCCTGGGGGTATATTAATTTTGCCACTCCGTTTGTAACACATCAAAATATTGATCTGAGACCCCATAAATTATATATATTCTTAATCGTCGTAAAATTCTAAGACGATTTAGCCATGTCCGTCCGTCCGTCTGTTGTAATCATGCTACAGTCCGTAATAATAGAGCTAGGTTGATCAAATTTGGTATAACTATTTCTTATAGTTTGCTGGTTGTTTGGGATTGCAAATGGGCCATATCGGTCAATGTTTCGATATAGCTCCCATATATAGCATCTTACTTATTGTGATTCCTACTGTTCTCATCTACTCTACATTTAACTTATTTTGTGATTCCTACTGTTCTCATATACTATAGCACCATTTGTATGACAGCGCCATCTAGCGTGAGTTGAAGGTAAAAATAAATATCAAAAATTAATTCCTCGACCCCAAAAACAGTAAGATGCCACAGCTTTCCATGATAATAAAAAGAAATATGCATTATTTTATCAAATTTTCAATGATCTTTTCTGGTTATACAGCGTTCCAAAATCCCCAACTTCAAATGCGTGTAAAAAGAAATCTCGCACTGAACTGAAAAAAAACCTTGAAGGTTTTGTTATGGATAATGTCAACTTTCATTTGCAATTGGTCTCATCCCATTCCCATTCTGAAAGTTCGATTTTGTATCACAGTGTAATTAATGTTATTCATACAACATTGTGGTCATGTGGATAGCATTGCTGCACGAACAGACAAAAGTGGTGCTTGACTGGAAATTGGTTGTTTTTTCATATATCGATACCTCCATTCTAAAACATGCTAAGTCGACTTAGCATAGTTTTAGGGAGATTGCATTTTTAATTTCTAGATATTCCAAATTATATTCAGTCAAAATTTGGTGTTTATCCGTCAACCCAAACAAAGGTTATTCACAAAACAGTACAGGTCAATCGATTTCCATTACAAAGGAAATTCCACACATATTTAAAAAATTCATCAAACTTTTATCGCCTCTCCTGAAAAACTACCTTTTTGCACTTAGCATAGTTTAGAATGGAGGTATCGATATAGCACCTGCTCAACAAGATGGTAACAACTCAAAATTTAAACATTTCATTGTTTTTATGTGATTTCCTTGAAATTACAATTTTCATGGACGATACCATTGATATTTTGAGCTAGATGTATGTATTACAAATGTATATTTTTATGTTTTGATTTTTGATATACTGCGTCTCTAACAGAGTATAGTGAGTCCTTCGTGAAACAAGCGATGAGCATATTGGCCTCAATGGTATTTCGTAACTGTAAAATTTGACTTGCCGGAAATCAGGGCTGCGGAGTCGAGCCAAAATTACTCGACTCCGACTCCCGGAGTTGAATTTTGAAATCATTCGACTCCGACTCCGGCAGTTAAATAACATAAATTTCTGAAATTATATTACTACTTAGCGTGAATTCATGTTTTTGAAAATAAGATATAGCTTTGTTAAAAAACAGAAAAAAAGGTATTCAATACCAGTACCATTGTATTATTTATTTATTGATGCTTTACTTGTAAGCTGCAACTAATTTGACAATTCTTTCAACATGAAATCATGATAAAATTTTCATCAATTTGAAATTGTTTTCTCTTCAAGCAACCAGTTCATTCGTTAGATATTATACCCTACACCACACTATGTTACAGGGGGTTTTAAATTAGTTTGTTTAGCAGATTTGTAAAAAATACTGCAGCTAGACCCACCTTAAAATATACCGTTCTACTCAGAATCACGAGCTGTCCGTCTGTCCACCTTAAGTTAATAATATCGTATAGTCTTGCAACAATACTTATTTTGTAAGGTAAATATAATCAGAGCTTTCCTAAAACTATTTTACATAAAAAACTCGATAGATTGATTAACTTTATAGATATTTGTGGCATACAAAAAAGGTTAAAAAAGCTTCGAATATTTTATCCTTCTTTTGTATGAAAATTGTACATTTTTTTCTATCACATAAATGGTACATTTTGCACAATCCATCTCGGAGTCGACCATAATTTTTCGACTCCGGGCAAATTTCCCAGACTCCAAGACTCCGACTCCGCAGCCCTGCCGGAAATACACTGTGTAGTTGACGAAAATTCGTTATTGCAAACAAACATAATGATAAATGCACCAATAAATAATGGAATATTTGAATGATAGGTATTTACATTTTCATTTGTTTACTAATTTGTGTATTTGTTAATTGTTGTTGTCGCTTCGTTTCCGCTGTTCATAGTTGGAAATATTCTAGATAAAATTATTGTCTTTGAATCGTATTGAAATTGTTATGAGTAATATCAAGATTTGCTTATCATCAGAACTGAACTGACGATTTCTTCGTGGACGCGATTTTCAAAGATTCTAATAGAGAACACTAAAATTCTTCGGAATATGTAAACAATTTGATTTCGTCAAAATTGTCAGTAATGCTCTTTCTGAATTAAGATAACGATCTTTCTGATTAAGACAAAGAGTGAAAAGGCGCTAAGTCCACTTTTTGCAAAAATATATTTTTTTGAAGCGGAACGTAAGATACATCGATTTGAAAACAAAAAGCCAAAAAAATCATGCTTTGTCATCTTTAAAAGCTGAATCGTAAAAGTCCATATACCCTTTATAAAACCTTTCATACACAGTGAGTATTTTGCCTCTCCTGTAAAATTTTAAAAATTGGACTTAGCGCTTAGGACTTAGGTCGTGATATGTTTTTATGGAAAACATGTCACTAATTGCCACATCGACTTAGGAAAAGCAAAACAAAAACATATTTGTTTTCACATTTTACAGAGACAGTACCTTAAATCGGATGCCATTAGATTCACAAATATATACGAGTATAGATATTGAGCGACGCATATTGTGAACTGTAAAATTCCGTAGGCGGTCTTTGGACCTCCGTTCGTAATAATTAATTCAGATAAGAACGACATCATATCGATTCATTTGTTTTGCAAATTTAAAAATAATTTGTAACACAAAGAATGCCGTTCAGCAATCTATTCGAACAATAATTAACCTTAATTCCTCCAGTCCTATCAACATCGAATCAAAGTGCAAAAATTGAGTGAGTACACCACACCGTACACCCATTAATGTTATCTCTATTATTATTTACGAAAATAAGCAATTTCCAGAAGAATTATTTTATGACCACTTTCACAAATATTCCTCAACGATATTAATTAGTACTGCAAATCAAAACATTAACCCAAACGTCTCACATAAACAGGACAGGGGGATGTCGCTTTTTGAAGAATGACAGGATATGTGTATATCTACACCGAAAAAGTTTTTAAATCGATGCAAACATATTACATACTCGTACATATTTAAAAATGTATCCTCGATGAAAACAACTCACTCCGCATAATTTCGGCCCGCTAAATCGAATGGCATTAGCCGTTTTATCCTTTGACATTCCATTGTCAAAGAACAAAATAAAGGAGACACTTCTAGAAATATTTCTCCTAAAACGCTCGACACCCCCGCTCATCCCTTACCACTGAAAATCCCCCTCCTAAAACAATGGTATAAAAATAAAAGTATTCGACAAAAAGATTCCTTGTATAAATCACAACAGGTCCCCACAATGCACTTCAATGGAAACTGTGTGGTTTGTTATAAGTATACACGAGTACGAGTATATCGTATTTATCTACACAGTTTGCTGGGTAAGCACATTGTTAGTAAATTCAAGCATTACAGGTATTTTAGTAAGTAAGGCTCCTTTTGATATATTAGTCATAACTTCACTCTTAAGGGGTGTCGGTGTTTTTGGGAGAAATACTTCCTATGGTGTCTCCTGTATTTCGTTCTTTAATATGGAACTTCTATTCCGCACCCTTCTATGCTAAAATTGTGACTGATTTTATTTACCCTGTGTTAACCCAGAAAACTTTGGGGATAAATACAATGTACATATATAAAAACCACTGGGTTGCTATTGAAGTGCATTGTACGACTATTGATATATCAATATTTTTAGAGGGGGATTTTCAGGGATAAGGGTTGAAGCGGGGGTGTTGGGATTTTTAGGAGAAATACTTCTAAAAGTGCCTCCCTTATTTTGTTCTTTGACATTGAACATCTATTCCGAAGACTTATATACTAAAACCAGCTGGCCCAGCGAACTTCGTTCCGCCCAAATTTGCTTTCTGTTATTCGGTCAATTCAAATTATTTATTTATTTATTTATTTATTTATTTATTTATATGAATTACAATACAAAGTAAATTTATATTCTAATTTTAAGGTCCAGGGAGAAGCAGGGTGACAAAGACCATGTTGCTTGTTAATTTTTGTTGCGACAGACCAGAGCCTCTGGTGAGAATCGAACCCACGACCCCCAAACTCATAGGCGAGCTCTCTACCAACTCACCTACTGGGGCGCTCTCAAATTATTTTGAATGCTTTGTTTTATATTAAATAGAATGAGAATAACTGAAGTAAAATAATGTCGTTGTACATCTATCGGCAGTCTCAAGTCGCATGGAAGCACTGATCACTTTTTAAGAATGCCATCAGAAACTCCAAACTTAAAGGCAAATGATGCAATGGTTCTCCAGATTTCGGTTTAGTGTTGGATTTATATGGGCTACGCGCTTGTTAATTCTATAGAGTACTCGAAATATTTAATTTTTGTGTGGAAAGCACCCGTGACAATCGAAATATCTGTTCTCGAGTTATGAGTTATGCTGGCCATACCACGCCTCTTTTCCTCGATAGTGTCCTTTCTTAGCCCAATAGGAATTCGCCAAGCTCAAAATCGTGAAAATCGAAAGATCCGTTTCGAGTTATGAGGTTATGTGGGCAATTCCACATTATGCTGGCCATACCACGCCTCTTTTCCTCCATAGTGTCCTTTCTTAGCCCAATAGGAATTCGCCAAGCTCAAAATCGTGAAAATCGAAAGATCCGTTTCGAGTTATGAGGTTATGTGGGCAATTCCACGTCCGATTGCATTGGGGAAGTACGAATTCATCAAGCCCAAAATTATGAAAATCGAATGTTCTCGAGGTTTGAGATTGTATGGACGGTGCTGATTGGTCAAAGGATCGCGTCCTTTGACCAATCAGAAAATGTTCTCCACTAGGTCTTTTCTTGGGCCGATAAATAAACAAATTGTAAAAATCGAACGATCCGTTCTCTTATTATGAGGTTATGTGAACGGTGATATGCCTCCTTGACCTTGACACGCATTCTGCACCAATCTCCCTCCATTGTGTCCATCGTTGGACCAGTACGAATTGATCTAGCCCAAATTCATGAAAATCTAATGATCTGCTCTCGAGTTGTGATGTTGTGTGTGGTCAGTTCCACGACCTTTTGACCAATCCTAATTTTTTTTCCATAGTTTACTTCCTGTGCCAATATGAATCCCCTAAGCACAAAATTGTGAAAATCAAACGATCCGCTCTAGAGCTATAAGACGGTTCCACGCCCCTTTGAACAATGCTTAATTTCCCTCTATAGTGTTTTCCTTAGGTCGACACGAATAAACTAGCCCAAAATATTGAAAATCGAACGATCCGTTCTGGTGCTATAAAGTTTTGTTGGCAGTTTCGCGTCCTTTGACCAACCATAAATATCCTCACATGATGTCACTTCTGGAGCCACTATGAACCCTTCGAGCCCACAATCTTCAAATATGGAAATGTGTTGACCGTGCGAAGCCTTTTTGACCAATTTTAAATTTTCCTGCGTAGTGCTCTTCCTTAGGCCAATACGAATCCATTAAGCCCAAAATTGAGAAAATCAAACAATACGCTCTCAAGCTATAATGTTGTGTCACTTCTATATCATATCATTTCACCAATAGTGTCACTTTTAGAGCCAGTATGATCCCTTCAAACACAATATCTTTAAAATCGAACGATGTATTTTCGAGATATGGGATTATGTTGACCGCGCGAAGCTTTTTTGACCAATCGTAAGTATTCCTCCATAGTGCTCTTCCTTAGACCAATACGAATCCGAGCTATAAGGCTGCACAGGCTGTGTCGCGTCCGTTTGACCAATGCTACATTTTCCTGTGCAATGTGCATCTTTAGGTCAATACGAATCATCAAGCCCAAAATCATGAAAATCTAACGATCCGTTCTCGAGTGGTGCGTGTTCAAACGTACGGCATTGTGTTTTATATATATATCGCCATCTGAAATCCAAAATGACGAACATCAAAAAAACCAAAAAAAACTTCAAAATTTTAGAGTTCAATATCTAAAATTTACCATTTTATGAGTGAAATTTGAAATGACGTAACAGCATAAAACAGGTCATTCAAAAAGCGGAAAGATTCATAAAATTTATTTTTTTATTCAGAATGTACGCTACAAATTGTTGCTCTAGAGTTGTTATTTGATTCCGCCTAAATAGTGTGAAAATTCATAAATATAGCCAAAAACTTTAAATTAGTTTACTTTGTTTTTTGCTTCTCCTGAAAAAGCATAAACATGTGGGTTACGTTATTTTGGATAAAAATACATAAATATAAATAGAAGATTGTGTCTGAATTTAATAACTTCTTCGTTAATCCTGATAACTTTATGGCTAAATACCTCAAAAGTGCAATGTCACAGGAAACTACGGCTAATGCCATTCGATTTAGGAGGCCGAAGTTATGAATATAAGTTATCTTGAATCCGGTGGTAGTAACAGTTTTTATAGGTTAGCTTTTATTTCCAAGTTACTTAGTCAGAAATTTTCTGGGATGCCACTAGGTTTACTCTTTTCGGAGGTGATTTTAAGGAGGAAGGACGCTGCGGTTCTGAGAACGAAATAAAGATGATCCTAAGATAAAATTATTATTTGCGGACTATATGGCGTTAAGAAGTGAAATCGGACATATGCTATATATAAGGGCTATTCAAAAAATTAACCGATATTAAAAAAACAAATTTCAGACATCTAGCTCAATTATTGCAGATTGTAGCGTAATTACAACAGACGTACAGCCGCACATGGCTAAATCGTCTTAGAATTTACGACGTTTAACAATATTTATACTTTATGGGGTACCTGATCAATATTTCGATGTGAAACAGACTGACAAAATTAATATACCCCATTATACTGTGGAGGGTATACTAAGTGAAGTCAGGCTGAGCAGACTCTCTATGTCTCTTAGTAGTTATAAAATAAGGAGGTTTAAAGTTAACGTATTCAAGAAACTCATATCTGCCATATTTGAGAAAACCCCGATTTTCTTCAAATTCAGCAACATTTGATCTTGGGCCCTGTGACAACTCTCTTTAAAATAGTATGCAGATTATTTGGAAAATATGACATCTGTAAGACTTAACTAAAAAAACCGGGATAATACAAACTTGGGGCAATAAAGGCACATTGCAATCTAACAAAAAATGCGATATTTTGATCACAAGAAGACATCTACAGGCCGACAGACGGACAAGGATTAGTCAATTCAGAAAGGGATTCCACGTCGATCTGTATGACAAATAATTAACATAAAAATATCATTTGAGAACAAACAAACATAACATATATCTCACATCGCAGTTTGATGTAGGATTTGTATGTCTTTCGCCTATCATATGATTTGATCACAACATGTAAGAGAAATGGAGACGCGACATATTGCATATATCGATACCTCCATTCTAAACTATGCTAAGTGCAAAAAGGTAGTTTTTTTTTGTGTGGAATTCCTTTGTGATGGAAATCGAATGACCTGTACTGTTTTGTGAATAACTTTTGATTGCGTTGACGGATAAACACCAAATTTTGACTGAATATAATTTGGAATACTTTGAAATTAAAAATGCAATTTCCCTAAAAACATGATAAGTCGACTTAGCATGTTTTAGAATGGAGGTATCGATATAAGGAGCTATTGCTTTAAGAGAAATAATTATCAGAGGATCCTCTTTGTTTCCTGTATTCCGGTGCATTCCTCTTCAAAATTACCCGAATTCAAAAGACGGCCTCAGCAAGTTCCAAAAAGGCACAGTCTAACTTTTTAAGATATACGGAAAAGACAAATATTGTGTTTGTTTTCTATCAAATATTAGTATTTTTAATATAAAATAAAATGAAAACAATGGCTACAATTAGAAACGTACATATCGGTTAAAGAGTACCGAACAATACAAAATGGGTTTTCGTTGGGCCACAGTGTTTGATCACTGCTTTGTGTACTTTGGAGTTTTCTGATTAGATTTAGGTATTTTTCCATTTCCTGCCTCAACATTTTTGCGATATCGAAGTGTTGTATCTCAGTTTGTCCCACTGGTATCGCACGCAGTCAAATTTAAAACTCTAATGCGCAGACAGACAACCAATTATGTACAATTGTACCTACTGATATCGCAGCGCAGTGAAATTCAGAGCTGTAATGCGTAGATAGATAATAAATTATGTACTTGTATATATATAGCTCTATTCTAAAGTGTGTTAAGTCGATTTAGCCTGTTTTAAGGGATATTACATTCTAAATATTCCAAACTATATGCCGTGAACATTTGTTAATCAGTCAACACAATAAAAAGTTATGACAAAACAGGAGGGATCACACAATGTACATATGTACATAAATTATGAAGGAAATCCACACAAATTTCAAAAACTTTGTTTGCCTCTGCTGAAAAATTACCTTAGCATTATATGGAATGGAGGTACTGATATACGAGTATAGGATGTCTTCGTCGCAAACATGACCAATCTATTTTTTTATAATTTCGTTACATTTTTTATGGGATCTTTCATAACGATATGAAAATAACAATATTTTATGGTTTACTAACAGTGGAGTTCAGCTGAAGATCAAAGTGTTCCTTCTAAATGAATGAAGGTATTTTGAATTGTCAAGTGAAACAGAAAACGAGTTTGAAAATCTAACACCAGCGTTACGTCTCGCTATTGGTTAAGCAGCTCTTCGGATGCAGAAGCGGCCAGTGGTCCACTTGTTCTTTGGTCAATTTATATGAAAGTTATTTATAATTATTGAGACTTTTATAATTGATTTAATACGTTATATTAGGTCCAGTGCATTACTTCTGATGCGAGAATTTCTATCATTATTTAATAGTTATCGGGCCAGAATATTAGGGTGCTCAGATAGCTTGCCGACATAGCTTGAGCAGTATTCTTACATTTCCTCAGTGATAGTTGGAATGTAAAGGTCCTTATGGATATTTGCGTTTTTTATATACTCAGGAACAATTCTAATTAAACAAAGATTGTTATTGTGAATTAACGGGAAGAAGAGGAACACAAATTTTAAATTTGTTTTAATATTTGCAAAAAGGTTGTAAAAAATTTAACATAGACTATTAAATTTATGTTATATAATTACATTTCACGAATTATTTTACTGATTCGCAATGTTCTTTCATAGAAACTCGTGACACCATTGCTACCAGATAGTGGAAATCCGCCACTTACTGCTTATACGCCAGTTAGTGGAAGTAAGTTGTTTTCGTTTGCATCTGCTAAACTAAAATCGCATGCTTGTAAGGAAAACGTGCCTATTATGTATAGAATGGGTCCCAGTATGCTGCCGTGAGGAACGCCGGCAGTTATTTTTTAGGACTTGAAAAAATCCATAAAATTTTTCAACAAACGACCTGTTCGACAGATAGAAAGTAAACATATTTGTTTGAAGAAGTCCTTCGTGACAAACTTTATCAAAAACTTGGGATATATCTATGAATGAGAGCAGAACAATATTCTCTGTTTCCAAAGGCCTTTCTAATGTGTTTTACAACACGACGAACTTCTTCTATGAGACTATGACTCTTCCGAAGGCCAAATTGGTGATAATGTATTATGTTATTTGAAACTATACATATATGAGGTAATTTCCTTCAAATTGATTGATTCAAATATTTTTTAGAGTATCGATAGCAGACTTATCGGACGATCGGTCGAATATTAGCCAAGTTTTGAAATCATCACAATTTCCGATATCTTCCAGGATAAATGTAAAATGATTTTTAAAATAAACAAAATAATTTTCAGGGCAGAGAATGGTAGTTATTTTATCATTCTAGAATTTATACCTTTTTATCGTAACAATTTCATGTATTCTAAACTGATGTATTCTAAACAATTTCTTGTGGTAAAATGTGTCTCAGAGGATAATAGTATGTATTTACTTTCATTTCGAAGAAATTTCCCTAAACCCTGGCTTAAGCCCTTTGCATTCCAACAAGAAATTCATAATGGATTTATTTTTGTTTCAACACAATTTACATGAGAATGCTCTGGTTTCTCATAATTTCTTGCGTATACTTTGCATATTTATCATAATGGTTTTCGATCATAATACAAATATTGTTATCTCAATCTCAATAGTGTAAATTTGTAACTGAATTATCCATTTTTGAATTATTATGACTTTGATATAATTTTAGAACATACATTTTAAAATAAAAAAAAAAAAACATTTTAATATAAAAAATTTCTTATATTAAGTTTGCTTCATGGACATATCTCTAAGGAGTCGCTTTTCAAGCGGAATTTATTAAATTATGTTAACTGGATCAGAAGTTATGAAATTTTTATTGTGAAGTCCTTTGTAACTCACCCCAAACTTCGCCCACGACTACGCCAAAGCAATCCGAACGTTTCTAGCCGTTGATTAATTTATAAATATTTGGGTAAAATCGAATGATAAAGCCATATTACGCAAGTATTTTATATATTTTATAGTCGCAGTCTGAGCACAAAACTTTTTGAAAGTCAAAGAAGAAATCAGCTGATATTTGACAAATAAAATTATTTAATAGTAAACAGAAACTTTAAGATTCTGTCCACACATCACGAAATATGTTCTTCTACTTTATTTATTTGTCCTTACGAAGTTTTTTAAGAGCAAACGAGGGAAAACAGCTGCCGAATGTAGCGTTATCATATTATTCTAACTGAGGTCATTGAAATAGGTAAAAAAAATAAATGTTGGTGGGAATAAATGAATTTAGATAAAAAAAATTACAAAGCGTAAATTGCCGATTATAAAAATTTACTGCGATGTATTTTTTGTTTTCTAGAATTGAAATAAAAAAAAATAAACAAAGCAGTTTTGCTTGCTGCGTTTTTTTCGTATTCTACTTCAATATTTAAAACATAAAATTGTATTGAAATCCATCAATTGTCATAGCTCGATTTGAAACCGAAAATGAGCTGGTGACAAATGCGCATTTTATAAATATATTTTAAAAATGCGCATTTGTGTAGTTTTTCATTACTAATTATAAAACATTTTTTTTTGATTAATTTGTACCCCGGAAATATATGTAATTATTACTCCAAAATTTTCAACATTATTATTAGTGAAATTTCAATAATTTGCAAGAATTTCTCTCGTGTAAGTCTATCCATTGTGAAATGGAAAACCAAATATTTAAAACGTATTATAATACAGAATAATTTGAAGATAATTACTGTAAGTTAAATCTGTTCACAGTTTGGCATACCTTGAAATGTCGATTGTAAATCCCAATATTTTTCTCGATCACTGCAAGCAGTATAGATCTGTTGATCGAAATTGTCCTGAAAATAATTTCAGGTTCGTCAAAAGAAATTTCGTATACCCCAAATGTGGTTCGTAGTTGTCTGAAAAATAGTTACTGGGGAAAGAATTCTCTTCTTTCTTTCACTCTTGTTCTGTATTCCGAGAGCGGATTGGAACCGAAATTTTGGTTCATAAATCGCACTATAATTGTAGACTTTTCAAGATTCTATATAATTACAAATAATTACATAACATTTTGCCATTTTAGTTCAATTTAATAAATTCAGAAACTGGATTCCGAGCGGAAAATCCCGATTCAAGCAACACTGAAATGCACAACATTACCATTTGCTTAAATATATACATTCGTAAATTATTCAAGCCGATTCGACCTTTTTGCACGACGTATGACTTTACAGTTTGGTAAATTTCTGGTATCTTGCTGAAATTTTGGGATTTTCGGGACTTCACTGAATTATTCAACTTTTAAGTTTGAATTTTAATTCAAGTGCTGATAAAGATAATACAACTTACGAGAGCGACGTGGTCTTAAGTGATCCATATGTCAATACCTTTGATAACACAGTGCGACAAAATAAACTGAAGTTGAAAATCATGGGCACGATATTATTTTTCCTGTAAGTTATGTCAAGTAAAACAAGAATGTGTTTTTGAAATTTCCCGGTCTAAGCTTATTCTTTCCAAATCAGTTTAGAGATTGAATATCGGTTAATAATTAACAAAGTTATAGTCGTTTAAGTGCTCAAAGGCAAGAAAATCGTTTTTTACCGGTAAATCCGGGGGTGTCCGGCAAATTTCACAGAACACACATAGACAAGACCTACGAGAAAAATAATATCGCGGTTTTTGGACTGCAGCACTGTGTAATTCATATTTTGAAAATGAACTTGAAAAAATGTTACTTAAATATTTATAATGAATAATTAGAACGTAGTGGAACTGTGTGTAAAGTTAAACTACTAAATAAATTAAATTTTGTAAAACAAAAATGCTTAAGGCTATAGAAATAAAACGGTTCCAAGCCGTTAGTTTTTGGTATTTTATTAAAAAAATATTGCTGGATGATGTAATGTACTTTTTCGTACTTATATTATCTAATTAAACAAAAAATAGTAGAGCGATCCATAAAGTAGGGTATATACGATTCGGACGGTTCAAATTTTAGCTCGTTTTAAACTATTTTTCAGCATTTTAAAACAATTAGGGACTGTCTCCAAATAAGCCGACATAATAAAGAAAACACAACAAATTTGGAAATTTTTTTCTTTATTTCTCAACATAATCTTCTTTTAGCTCGATACACTGTTTCCAGCGATTTTCAATGATTTCGATACCATGTTTATAGTTTATGTCTTGCTCCTGAAAATAGCCATCGACAGCAACGTCCATCTCATCATTGCTGTCAAATCTTTTTCCGCCGAGGCATTTTTTCAAGTTTGGAAACAAAAAATATTAAGAGGGAGCTAAATGTGCCGAATAAGGTGCGAACTGAACGAACTTTAATTCAGTGATATTGACCATTGCAATAGTGGATGTGTGAACTGGTGCATTGTCTTGATTGTGAGCAAATGCAGCACCCATCTTGCACACAGCATTCTAATCATCAAATTTTCCATCAATATGCGATGTATGAAATGCCTATGACTTCAGCTAACCCATGAACCTTCAACCGACGGTCATACAATACCACTTTGTGTTATTGGCACGCCCCTTTTGGTACGTCCCATACAATTGAACCATTTTGCACCAAAATTTAACTGCTTATAACTTTAATACCAATGCACACAACTACTTGAAATTTTGTACAGTATAATGATTTTATAGTACTGGACAGTGGAAAATGGGCATCATTGGCACTCCTTTTTTTCGTACCTCCCACAGAAATGGACTATTTTCACCAAAACTAAATTTAATACCAATGCTTTAAAATAATTAAATTTAATTTAAATTGGTTATAATTTAATTAAAACAAAAACTTATTTCATTTACGAATATTTTTGGGACTAAAGTTGAAGGGACTCGTAAGTCAGTTTACCCGACTGAACTTTCTGACATGTTTTGAAATCTATTCAATTTGAGCAAACTTTTTCTGAAAATTCTAAACCTGCAAATTCAAAACTTTTTGCGGAGCTTTGTCATGTACAGGGTTTTCCAACAAGAGGTGTTATTTTGAATCACCCGGTATTTCGGTAGGTGTCACTTTTGAAGCTTTTATTCTTTGACATTTGACAAGTAGAAACTACGCCATTACTTAAAATGGAACGATACACGATTCAACAGCGCAATGAAATTACTAAAATTCACTACAAAAGCATTTTTGGGTCGTCATGAAGCACCTTGTCGGACCGCAATACAGAAATTGGTGGGAAAATTCAAGCTGTTGGGACAAGTTTGTGATGTGAAGAATAAAACCCGTGCACGTCGCTCAAGAACAACTGAGAATATTGCTGATGTAGCCCAAAGTGTTGAAGAAAACCCAGGCTTGTCCATTCCTCGTCCTTCTTTGGAATTGGGCATTCCACAAACGTCATTACACCGTATCTTGCATAAAGACTTGGGTCTTAAGGCTTATAAAGTTCAGTTAACACAATAACTCAAGCCGGCCGATCATCAACAACGTCGTGTCTTTGCTGATTGGGTCCTTGAAATGCATGAAAATGATCCGAAATTCCATCGAAAAATCATCTTGACTGATGAGGCCCATTTCCACCTCGGTGGCTACGTCAACAAGCAAAATTGTCGCATCTGGGGCTCGGAAAACCCAAGAGTTATTTTTAAGAAGCTTCTCCATCCTCAACGTGTGACTGTTTGGTGCGGTTTATGGTCCGGCGGGGTCATTGGACCTTACTTTTACGAAAATGAGGTTGGATCAACAGTTACGGTGAATGGATTGCTCTATCGAGAGATGATTCATGATTTTTTATGGTCGGTGTTGGATGGTATTGATCTGGACAACGTTTACTTTCAACAAGACGGCGCTACGTGCCACACACGTTCTGTTATGGGAAAAGTTTCCGGACCGTGGTATCTCTCGAAGAGGTGATCACAATTGGCCACCGAGATCTTGTGATTTAACACCTTGCGACTTCTTTCTGTGGGGCCACGTGAAAGATAAGGTCTACACCAACAGCCCAGCGTCGATTCAAGACCTCAAAGATAGAATTCGTGAGGCTATCGAGGACATAGGGCAGCCACTTTGCGATTTGGTTATGGAAAATTTCATGAAAAGGATATGGTCCTGTAAGCGTGGTCGTGGTGGCCATTTGGCTGATGTTGTTTTTCATTATTAACGGCATACCTTCCTCTTTATTATGAAATAAACATCCGATCATTTATCTCAAAAAATTACATTTCTCTTTGAATACCAAAATAACACCTCTTGTTGGAAACCCCTTTATATTTTGTGTGGAAACCAAGTGTTTATGCGTAAAAAGTGTAAGCTTTCCTACGATAACAGTATTATTTCATTTCAATGGCAATCAATATAAAATTCGAAAGATTTCGGACTTAATCTATTGGATTTAAAATTGATTCGCTGTAATTTATAATTTCAAATCCAATAAGATTTCAATGATTTTTTCCAAGAGATTTCACTCTGTACATGTGCGGCGATACTTCATGTGTACTGGCACTTACAAATCTATCGATACATACATACATATGTTGTATGTATGCGAGTGTTCTTTTCGTGTGGATGTATGTATTTTACATCAATAACGGGTCCAAAGTCCACAGATCACGGCCGATCACCAGCGTACACAGACACTCAATACAAACGTACACTGAGCCGTGAGAAAATGTGACGTCATGCACTAGGCGAATGAGACACAAAAACCCAGAAGTGTCGATCGCTGTGCGGCAGTCGAAAAGCGATTTATGATACCAGTTTTCACTCACTGCTTACGAGAACGATCACACTTACAGTGTAAACAATAATCATTCGCACGAAGTGTTACGTAGAGTATATGAGAGTATGGGTATATGAGAGAAAATTGATAGTTTATAGAATTTTGTAATATTGCATAAAAGTTGGAAAAATATGCCATCAGAAATTGAAAGTTTTTACACGTCGGAAAAAAAATCGATTCTGTAGAATATTGTGGAAAACATACGTATGTACATATTTTGATGCAAACAATTAATTTTATATATAATATAAATGTAATATTTCTACCCTACACAACTCTGTCATACAGGGTATTATTTTATTTCCTTTTTGATACTATAAGTGAAGTAAGACTGAAAAATTAGCTAAAAATATTTTGCCATAGGAAATATTAAAGCAATTGTTTTAATACGAGTATACAATACATATATCCAAGGCCAATAAGTTCAAGAAACAAAAATCAATTAGAAAAGGCTAAAGATCGAGAAACTACGGATGTAAAAAGTTTACATAGCGTATAGTCGCCGAGCTATACGTTAATCTAATCATATCTTCATAAAATTGATCGGTGTTCATAATTTGATAAAAAAAAAACAATTTCATTAAGATCGAATGTAAAACACAGTTTCTACAGAGCTTAAATACAATATCGGAAAATACGAGGTCTGTTCAATAGAAAAGATGAACTTTGAAGTTTCTCGGGCTACGTGCATTCGTTAGAGTTTATTTTATGTTGGCACACTAGTCTGGAACATATGTTCTTAGTTGAGCTTGTGTTTAGATTGTTTGTGGGAGACATAGGTACAAGTTAGAAGTGTTTTGCTTGTTAGGCGATTCGGTTTTTACCTCCTCAATCGCAGCAAATCTCCGTCCTTTCATGGGTCTCCTCAATTTTGGGAACAGTAAAAAGTCGCAGGGGGCCAAATGTGTTGAATACGGTGGTTGAGGCATGATTACGGTATTCTTTTTGGCCAAAAAATTTGCGGTTTTTTTTTTCAAATTTCTGCAATTTTGGAACGAACTTCGCTGCCACACGCTTCAATCCCAAAATTTTCTCTAATACAGATTCGACAATACTCCATAACAATCTTCTTCACTTTCTCAACATGTTCATCAGGTTTTATTGTAATGGATCTTTCAGGACGAGAGTCGTCATCTTCTTTTTCTGACTCAAAGTACGATCACCATATGGCACTCTCAACATTTGAACACTTAATTACATTTTATACACAAAATTTGATGCAAAGAAAAGCTTCTTGTAACACCCCATAATAATTTCTAAAGTCTTTACCATTTTATTCTTTTAGATTTGATTTCAAAAATTATTACATCAATTGAATTTTTGGAAATTTTAAAGTAATGTCTTAGACGCGTTTTAAGCGACTGTGTGTTTTGGAAGTCGTGAAATGATGGGATCTATTTTTTTATTTTTGTTATCAAAACAATCAATATATCTGTGAATGTACTTAAAATAGGGCAACAGTTTTTTGCGACATAAGATTTTGCGGGCGATTTTCGTACATAGGATAATACAGCTTTCAGGCTATAAATGGATTTCATTGAATTGGTTCCGGTTATGTACCTCCTATATGCAAACATGGAGAGGTTACATCACATATTTGAGCACAACTCGAGAAGACTGGATCTCAATTGTTTCAGGATAGTTTTAAAATATTGGAAATTGTATAGCCTTTACCAATGCCATTTTTTCATTTGTTAAACGGTTTCGAATATATGTATGTATATCATTTATTCCACATGAAACCGAATGATTTTCGTAAAAAGATGATGACGACTTCGATTTTTCGCAGACATATTCAACTGTTCAATATATTTTACACGTATTTAAAAAAATCGATTTTTTTCAAAGAATACGGCCAATTGAAAATTGCGAAAATCAAGAAAAAAGTGCGGAGGTAACAATATTGAAATCGTGCAGTGGGAAAACGCGTGGGTTGAATTTAAAGAATTAAGGTTTATTTTAAAAGTAATTGCGGTATTGGATACTGATCGCTACTGACCAGATTTTAATAATTTTTAGATTTTTTTCCCTTTTTTTGTGTTTACACTATGAAAACACAAACCTAAAAATTCGGAAAAAATATAGATATATTCCTGATCGATTCTTAACAAGCAGTAAAAATGTCAGCGTGGAGAAATAACGAGTTATATTTTTAAGACATTTACTAAATGTAGTCGCCCGAAATCTGTATTTATTGAACGAGTGTTCAAAAAATAATATGCTCACATTCGCAGTAAAACATTTGTAAATAAATTTGTAATAAAAACGAAGCAAAATGCAAAAAAAAAAATTGAAAGTAATTAACATTACCTTCAAAACGTGGTATAGTACATCAAAATTGTTTAAGTATTTGAGGACATACAAGCGATTGAATGAACAACCCATTTTCAAAAAAACGGAACTTAAAATTGCTCATAACTTTTGAAAAAAAAATTAAAGAGAAGAATGCATACAAATACTAAAATAAACGATGAGTGTATCTGATCCCATTGTGAGCAGGGTTAACATAACTTTTTTTTAAAGGAGGACTTTTGTGTCAGAAAAGGAGGACATTTCTAATACTTACAAACAAACTTTCGGAGGACATTTAACGATAATGATTTGTACAACAATTTGTATTTTATAGCTCTTAGATTCCAAAACGGAGGACTATCTAAATCTGAACAAATTTTCTTCAAATTTGGCAAGGTTTGTACTTCGGAGCTACATTTAAATCTGAGCCAATTTTCACTAAATTCGACAATGTGGATCAAGAAACATACTGCGTAATTTCAAAGTGATTGGATATAAAAAAGCTTCTGTAGCGCTAAAAGGAAATTCGGAAAGAAAATTTATATAGAGCCTATATCTAAATCTGAACCGACTTTGACTAATTTATTCCCAGGTATGAGTCCTTATTGTCAAATTTCAGCATGATCGGAATGAAAATGTGACCTGTACTTAAGTTTAAATAGACAGACAGACAATCGGTGTACTTTAATGTGGGTCTAGCTCCAGTATTTTTAGGTGAATAGGTGAAGCGACGTTAAGATCTGGCATGCCGAATTTTGCATACCCCACCATAGATTGCATGTCAACTGTTTTTTAATTCTTTGAAATTAGTTGTGTTTGTTGCGTTAAGAAGTAAAATCTTGATGTATCTTTGTGTGGGTGCTATATCAAAACATGGACCCATGGTGAACATTGTTCGTCTGAAGGGTTCTGGATATACATACACTCAAATTACCAATTTTCAGTTCGACCAGTTGAAATTTGCAGTCTCTATGGCGTTAATAAGTCAAATCGGGCAGAAAATGCTAAAAATTGATCGATATTGCCCATTTGCAATCCCAAGTTACCTGCAGCTATAAGAAGTATCTGTTCCAAATTTCAGTCATTGAGCTCAATTATTGTATAATTCATGTAATAATTCAATAAATAATGTAATAATTACTGTTTGTGAAAATTTTTAATTTGTAACAAAAGGAGGACAAATCCATCACTTCTGAAAAAGGAGGGAGGACGGTAGGACACTGGATAAAAAGGGAGGACATGTCCTCCGAAAGGAGGACGTATGGTAACCCTGATTGTGAGTGTTACAAACAAATGCACAAAGTTATTACACCCTTTACCACAGCGTGTTGTAGGGTATAAATAACTTATTTTTGAATGATAAAACTTAAAGTGGATATTTTTCAATTGATTAAAATTTATACGTATGTAAGTATGTCTCAACTTATCATCTGGTAGCGCAGTTCCCTACTAATGAAAAGTGGCAAGATACAATTCGGCCGCAGTTAGACTGAATTTATCGATTGCCTTGCCTTACTCAGGGAATTTTCAAATAAGTCGAGTAAAATACCATCAGTCAATCGGAATTGTACACAGGTATGTATGTATATATATATGTGTTTGCGTTCACACATACTCGTACATATATATGTATACATATGGTCGACATAGCACCGTGGGGAGGGATCAATGATCTCTGTACATACAATGTTGTCACGACGTTCGAAAACGAATGTGAATTGTTGTCGAAGCTTCAAAGAGCAAACATCGGTCTTTGTTTCCATGGGAGAGCACGCACGCAAGGTCTGCCGCCTGATGATGAAACATTAAACATTGCATCAGACAATCCCAAGAGTAGAACACACTCACACGGCTGTTCGCATTCAGGCGAAGCACATCAGCTGCTGAAACGTCTGTAACATCATTTGCGCAGACAACACAGACTGACGATCCCCCAAATTTATTTTTATTTTTGGCGGGCACGACCTCTGCCAATGTGAAAGTGATTCGGCAAATATAGCCAAAACATGTGTGAGTATAATTCCATATTGAGGCTTTTATTATGTTCCCAATTCAAATTAGAGCCGGATGAAAAATTCTCCTGATATTTTCATAATAAAATGGAGCTTGAGATTTTAGTTTAAACTTTTCAACGAAAATAACATAAATTTGGTAAGAAATTCCTCAAACGGTTTGGATTATGTAGATACGAGTTAGTATGTATGTATATTGTTTATACACAAAACGAATAAAGCAGAGACCGAAACGATTTCCATTACAGGTCTTACAATTTGTTAAGGCATTTCCAATATTTATTTATTTATATGAATTACAATAAAAAGTAAATTTATATTCTAATTTTACGGTCCAGGGAAAAGCCGGGTTACAAAGACCATGTGACTAGATTTTGCAGCGACATACCAGAGCCTCTGGTGGGAATCGAACCCACGACCCCAAACTCATAGGCGAGTACGCCACCAAATCACCTACTGGGGCGCTCATTTCCAATATATTTCTCTCACCATTTGTAAATATACCTAACTTCTTGAACATTTTTTCGTTGAAATTCTCAGCTTCTCTCTTTTATGCGTATGGAGTGACAAAGAGTCCTTGCTTCGACTCCTTCGGGCATTCCTTTCAAGAGCGACTGCCAAACAGACATAAGAATAACTGGCAGCATTCACATGTTATGTATTTGTGTTTGAGAGGCAGAGCATTTTCTGTATAATCATACTTAGTGTGTGTAACGTCTACGGCAGACAGATATTTTTGTAGTGCTTTGCATTGTTGTTCCGAAAAAAACGTGTTTCATAGTTTGTTTTGATTTTGATTTCGTGCCTCCAAATCTCACAAAAGGCGAGCCACGGCGGAATATTTTTTCTTCACAAAATCATAAAAAATGTACAGTTTTCGTTTTATCAAAAAATTGTTTTTTGCGTTTTAGTTTTCTTAACAGACGGGAGCAAAGTCTATAGTGTGTATATACACATACATACATACATATATAAATATAAAAACATACATATTGAAGTGGTTCGGGGCAACTGGGGAACCACAATAATCTCCATTTTATAAAAGGTAAAATGTCGTAGGTACCTTCCTTCCTACACATCGATTAAAGTCCCTAAAATTGTCTTCCATATTTAATACGGGGGAGGGTAGTGGGAGTGGAAGTGAATTTACTGAAAATTCACCAAAAAATATTCTGACTTTAAAATAAAATTCTGAAAACATTAAATTGTAATTAATATTGGATTATTTTACAGAAATTAATTTAAACTAAAATGGAAAACATATGTTAATATTAACAATATGATTATTAACATATCGGTATATGAGCCTATACTTGGAGGTGCTCCTTAAAGAACTCGATTAATTCGACAATTTTTTAAGATTTATATATTTAGCTATTGGGTAATACCAAAGGAAACCGACCCTCTCTGAATATTTATGAATTTAGATTTGGATGAAATTTTGCACGCGTATACTACAAGACAATGCGGAATAATAGCCTTTTACCGTTTGTTCAAATTCCAAAAGTTGGTCGTCTATAATTTTTTTTTTCAAATTTAGCTTTTTTGAAGTCGACATAACTTCTGAACGAAATATCGAATTTGAGTGATATACATAAGTACCGTTTGCAAAATTTTAAGATCCTGTCGATATACGTATGTATGTACATGCGATATAATTTAATTTATTTGTGTCACAACTGATTTTAAACAATTAAAAGTAAATTTGGTTCAGATTCACATAATTAAATAGAGCAAACTACAAGTATAAATGTTTTAATAATTTATTTTATTTTTTATCTTTTTTCAGTTCCAACTTGACGTTGAAATCCCAGACGTACAACTTTCGACTTTCGTACCGATCGCTCTCCAGCTTTGCCTATGGAAACCCGTCAAATTTTACAGCATCCACCAAGAGTTATGTAGACGAGTGTGCGGATCTATGCCGCCCTGATCGTGTGCATATATGTGATGGCAGCGAGCAGGAAAGCAAGATGCTTCGTGATCTTATGGTGAAAGAGGGAACAATAATTCCTCTGAAAAAGTACGAAAACTGTTGGCTCGCTCGAACAAATCCAGCTGATGTTGCCCGAGTGGAGTCGCGTACCTTCATATGTACACCTCGCAAAGAAGATAGTGTTCCGGTGACGAGTGAAGCTACGCCCGGCGCATTGGGTAACTGGATTTCTCCCGAGGATATGAAAAAGGCTATAGCAGAACGCTTTCCCGGCAGCATGAAAGGTCGTACAATGTACGTTATACCATTCTCTATGGGCCCCGTAGGATCACCACTATCGAAAATCGGCATTGAAATAACCGACTCACCATATGTGGTAGAATCAATGAAAATAATGACTAGGGCAGGCTCGAAGGTTTTGGATCAACTACGCAAAGGCGATGGTGAATTTGTGAAATGTTTGCACTCGGTGGGTAATCCGAAGAGTGGTAGACACGACATGCCATCTTGGCCATGTGATCCGGAACGTACGATTATTTTGCAGAGACCGGATAACAATGAAATTGTATCGTATGGCTCGGGATATGGCGGAAACTCATTATTGGGTAAGAAGTGCTTTGCTCTGCGCATCGGCAGCACTATCGCTAAGCGCGAAGGTTGGTTAGCAGAACACATGTTAATTTTGGGAATAACTAATCCCCAGGGAAAGAAGATTTACATCGCAGCAGCTTTCCCCTCTGCCTGCGGCAAAACAAATCTGGCAATGATGACTCCCACTTTACCCGGTTACAAAATTGAATGCGTTGGCGACGACATAGCCTGGATGAAATTCGACAAAAACGGCGTTTTGAGGGCTATTAATCCGGAGAATGGATTCTTTGGCGTTGCACCCGGAACATCCATGTCCACGAACCCCATAGCAATGAAAACGATTTTCAAAAACTCATTATTTACCAATGTGGCGTCGACATCAGACGGTGGCGTCTTTTGGGAGGGTATGGACCGTAGCAGCATCAATGGTGTCACTGTGACCGATTGGCTGGGTAAATTGTGGTCTTCTGAATCCAACAAAGTGTCCGCTCACCCCAATTCTCGCTTTTGCACACCAGCCGAACAGTGTCCCATCATCGATCCAGCTTGGGAAGATAGCGCCGGCGTTCCAATCAGTGCCATACTCTTCGGCGGTCGCAGACCCGCTGGTGTTCCTCTAGTCTACGAAGCTAGGAACTGGTCTCATGGTGTATTTATGGGAGCTTCAATGCGCAGTGAAGCTACTGCGGCTGCTGAGCACAAGGGCAAAGAAATAATGCACGATCCCTTCGCCATGCGTCCGTTCTTCGGTTACAATTTTGGAGATTATCTTAAACATTGGTTATCCATGGAGTCACGAGGCAATGTACCCAAAATATTCCATGTCAATTGGTTCCGAAAAAGCGAGGATGGTCAATTCCTCTGGCCTGGATTCGGGGATAACTCCCGAGTACTCGATTGGATCTTCCGACGCGTTGAAGGCGAAAAATGTTATCAGGAATCACCCATTGGTTTACTACCCACGGCCGATTCAATCAATGTCCAAGGAATGAAAGCTGATATTGACATGCAACAACTATTCCATTTGCCCAAAGATTTCTGGATGCAGGAAGCATCGGCCATTGAAAAATACTTTACAACCCAAGTTGGTTCACATCTACCTGCCGAGATTGCGGCCCAATTGCAAGGACTTAAGGACCGTGTATCGAAAATGTGAATAGCGAACGACTGTATAGTCTCTAGACTGAATGAATGACTGAAACAATATTATTATCGTGTTTTGTAAATAAATTCTGTAAATATTTCAGATTTTAATGTTAATATGGTCACTCATTTCTATTGTGCATTTTGCTTTTCTAATAGATTAGAATTCGAAAATAAAATATCTTAAATAAACGATACACATTTTTTGAAAATGATATCCATTTTCTAAAACAACTAATAAAATTATAAATTTTATTTTATTGCTATTCTTTTGTTGTCTTATCATACTATATTATAGTGCTATCCTGAAGACGTCATGCACACGTTAGAACAGTCGTGTGATAATGACGGATACTAGTAACTTCAATAACTGGTCATATTGTCTAGTTACCTCCTGTTTTTGCAAAACGTTTTCGTTCATTTACGACAAAACGTGAAATTTCAAGTAACTTTAACTCGAAATCTATAAAACACAGGCTGAAATATTTTCGGTACGAACTATTTCCCAGCATTCCTCTGGCTTATATATTTCGCGTATCAATTGACTGATTTTGGATGATTCGTCGTAGATGAACGAAATCGTTTTCCAAAAACTGGGGGTAAGTCGCAAGAAAAGACAATGCAGATCATGCTGAAAAATATTGTAATCCGTGAAATGAGTATACGAGAAAAAGGTAATATTTACTAATCTAATGGTAATTTCGATTATTAAAAAAAATTTACCCCGGCGACGCGAAATTCAAAAAAATATTTGCCCTTTCCAGGTGGAACTGATGTAGTTCCTCGAATTAAACTTAGCTCCTATTTTAAAATTCAATTTTTTTGAAAAGAGCGACGAAACTGTTTTTTACAAAAAAAATTCGACATAAGTTCCATGTTTTACACACTTTTTGCAATGTTCAACATAATTATAAAATAGCAAAAAAGGGTTGTCATACTGTAAAATGTATAATTTCTACATTTTACAGTACGTATATTAGGCACACGCCTAATGTACGTGTCACATCCATTATATACATAAGTCTCTCGTGAGATATAAAACATTTTAACCCATTAGTGGACACGGGCTTCCCGTTGGCCAATTTTGATGAAACTTTGCATATATATTAATTATGATGTCCTGAGTTCAAATCTGCCATCAGTTTACCTGTACGACTTACCTGAGTCGCTCCAGGTGAGAGTGCCATATGGCACTCTTGTCCACAAGTGTACCAACAAACCAAAACAAATGAAATTTGATTGTATTATTTATTTATTTACTTAAATCATTTAATTTTGGAACAAACCTATTAAATTCATAAATAATACACTCTGCAATATTAGAGAATACATTATAATATGTGGAAATACAATTACTGCCGAATTCTTTGCGTATGATATGAGGTAAAGCACTTTACACATAGACCAACGTTACATTTTTTACATTCGGTTCTGGTTTGACTCTTACATCCTTCTAAAGCACAATGACGTCGGTTACATGTTTGGACATAATGAGCTATACCATCATATCGAGTATCTGCACTTGCGATGTGAGCATACCGACGAGTAGTAAAATCTGAACGAGATTTGTCACTGCATGTTTTCAACAAATGTTTTACTAAATGCCGGCGAAAATCTAATTGTGACATGTTGCTGTTGGTTTTTCTATGTAACAACCAAGCATTTTGAATGGCCACATCTATAGACCAAGTGAATATTGACCACCACCATTTCTTCTTTCGAACAGATATACGATAGTTCGACACGTTTTGATCCATCCGATCGACTCCACCCATATACTTGTTGTAAGATGCAACCACACAAGGTCGTGAAATATTTATTCTTCCTTGTGCTTCCCTTGAATACCTCTTGGCCGCATCCTTTGGCTGTTCGCCATAAAGGGTTGATGCCATAGAAACGACACTATTGTCAACCCATTTGGTTAAAATTATATCGGCACCTTCGATGCTCCGAGATATAGAATAGCCCCTATTCATTTTTGCTAAGTTCTTTTTTCCAGGAAGGGGACAGGATTTTGGAATTCTGTTTTCTCGAATAGTACCAGTTCCGTTGTATCCATGGTGCTTCAAATAATATAAAAGGGATATACCAGTAAATAAGTTGTCGAAATAAAAAGAATATGGCAGCTTTCGTTTATCATCAGGTAGGGCCTCTATCATATATAACATGGGTGTTACACATTTTCCGAATTTTTCTTCCATTCGTGGATTATATCTATGATTCTTTCCTTGGTAAACGTCAAAAGATATGCAGTATCCCAAAGGTGTATTCAAACACCATACTTTATACCCAAAACGTAAAGGTTTTCCTCTAATAAATTGTTTACACCCATGTCGACCGTAATAGGCAATCATTGATTCGTCATACGATAAGTGCTGTTCTGGACAAAAGTATTTTTTAAAATTTTCATTCAATCTATCGGTTAGAGGCCGTAATTTCCACATTTTGTCATTAGCATTGTATTGTTCTTCCGAAGCAAAATGAAGGTATTGTCCTATAGTTTTGAATCTGTTCAATGACATCGCATCTGAAACAGATTTTATGTGTACGTCTTCATCCGCTTTCCACATTAGACGACTTTCAGCAGGGTGCATATATCCACTATTTATCAATATACCTATATATGTGCGAATATCATCATCGGTTATTCGTACATTACATTGGTCTTTTAGTTGAGCGTATCCGTTAGATTCTTTTACAATCAAACTAATAAAATCATTATCAAAGAATTGGAAAAATAATTCGTGCGGAGTTTTATTACAGTGTTCGTAATTACTAATTTCTGGAAAAAATGGCACCGTTGTTGTTTCTTTTACCACTTTCCATTTAAAAGAACTGCGAATATTTGGTAGATTACCTGGAACAACCAAATCTTGAAAATCTGTTTCACACATTTCGCTTCGTTTTCGCTTCCTGCCATCGGATGTCGTAGAGGGCAAACTGTTTACACTAGTAACGGGCAGTTCGAGTTCTAGTTCAACAAAATGCTCCAGACGTTCCAAACTGTTTACATTTTGTTCACTGCCATAAATAACTTCACCTTGGATATGTTGATCCTTAGATCGGATAACGAACACACTTTGAATTTGGTTGTGATGAATATCGACAATATTGCCGCCAGAGTCGTCGTCTGCATCATCTTCACCAGATGCGTACTCAGTGGAAGGAGGTTCTACAATTACTTCGTCAATGTCATTGTCACCTGTTTCCAACTCCAGCAAATAATCAAGAATTTGTTGCGGATTTAGCCTAAAAATACGAATATTCAATTTACTGAGATAGTGGCCAAGAGTGCCATATGGCACTTCTACTTTTTACATGATTTTTTTACAAAGTTAGATGTAAAATAGTTATACTACACTTGCATCAACACTAAATTTGGTTTGTGTACTTCCAAAAAATACAAAACCTTTTATGATATAATAACAAAGAACACATGTAATTACTACTTACTTTTGCTGGGTCATGGTAAAGTAATATTTTGCACGCAAAAAACCGACAGACGTTCACAATAATATCCACAGCACAAAATGATGTTGATTTATTGTAACTCTGTTTACATCATTTGACAGAAAACACGTTTACGAATAACGGGAAAAAAATATTGAGAGTATAGCATCTCTCAATCAATTTTAATTACTCTTTAAATATTGAACTAATTTGAGTGCCATATGGCACTCTTGGCCATTAATGGGTTAAGTAGTGCCCTTACAAGGTGTACCGTCCGGCATTCTGACTTCTGCAGTATCACGTCTTTTTCAGAGTCCTTCAGTTTTTGTATGTACATTAATGCTAACGAAAGCATTCTATAAGAATAGAATTCCAGGCACGCGTTAATAAATATGTTCTCCACTTAAGGTATGATCAAACTAGCGGATTATTTGCCTGACCACAACACAACTTTCTCGAGGGCAAACAAAGACCAATTAATGTTTATACTCCCTAGTCTGCAAATACAATACATTTTTACTAGAAGGGAAAAGTATATTTCTCATACGTCTGTATGCGAGTGATAAATTTTTAAACTGACATCTAGAGTGTGTTGGTGCAACATTTTGACTACAAACGCCTCTAGGATGTCTATAACTTAAATAGTATTTGCTGTTGTTAGATTTTGAAATTTAAATCGCTGAAGTGAAAAATTAAACCAGTTTATGGGCATAACTCAGATTTTTTTCCTTTTTTATTGTTTATTTATTTTTTTGTTTAAATTTAATTATGATCAATTTAAATTGCATTTAATAACTGTAAAGTATGCACTGGTATTAACGTTATAAGCAGTTAACTTTTGATGCAAAATAGTAACTATTAATGGGAGGTACCAAAATGGCCGAGCCAATGACGCCCATTTTTCACTGGACTGTAGTGAATAATGGGCGTGAACTGACATTGAAATTTATAAAATTTTATGGGATAGGAAAAACGGGGTTTTCAGAATAATACACAAACATAATCGCCCTTATTCCAGTAGGCGTCGTCGACGTCGATTCTTAGCCGAAACTGTTTAGATTGACGACTTCATAAATTTTGAAATTTTTTTAAATATTTTTAATTTATAAAAAGGGTTTTTGTTAGTTCATGGAAACCAAAAACATTCGTTTTGGCGTAAAGATGACAAAGCTAAAACTTCATAGATATGACGAAAATGATGTGACGACGTCGACGACGCCAACTGGAATAAGGGCGATTGATGCATACATGAATTCACACAAACGTGATTTATAACTAGTTTTTAGGTAAATTGTGTGAAATAGACATTTTAAGATATAAAAAAAACATTTAAGATAAAATAAACATTAAGAAAATTTCAGACGGTAAACCGACTAAAAACCGTCTGTAAACCGGCTGAGAGATACCAGAAGGTTGAACAAAATTTTTATTCTTTGTGAGTCTATTAAAACATTTAGATGATTTCTGCAGAAGTTATGAACATGAATCGTCAATTTTTGTGGGTGGTGCACTATGGGCTGGGAACCCGGAAAATGGCCATAAATCGAATTTAGGTTATTGGTCTAAATTGTATCATCTTTAATGTTTCAGTGATCGCTGATTCAGAATCTGACGTCAGAATATTAAAATTGGAAATGGCGAAGAATTTATAAATCCGTCATTTATTTCTACAAATACATACATAAATACATATATTATTTTCTTGATTCTTGAATTTCTCGATGCAATTATAATCTATTTGAAACAACTAACCGTGGTGTATCCTTGATTGGTGTATCCAATATATTTTAAGGAAAACGGTAAAGGTAAGAGGTTTGTATGAGGTAAAAGAATTTAATGCAGCACTACGTGCGAACCGTAGACCCTATTCTAATAATACTTTACACAGAGATGGTCCATGGAGTTCAAATACTGAGAATATATCTCAGGTTGAAATTCCAATATCGACTTTTGACCATTTTTTCGGGTTTACATCCCACAATTGGGTGGTACCAGAAATGGCTGGTCGAATACGCCTAGTTTGCGCTGACCAGACAAAGACTGAACTGTACCGAATTGTTAGTTCTCCAGCCAGACAGACATTGCTCAAATGACTTAAAATATCCTAGTTCGGATTTCCGCCGAACATACTTGGGGTCTTAGCTCACTCCTTCGATGTTTGCACTTTTGGTCCGTCGCAAATGATATACGTATACCCTCGTTACACTAAAGTGAGGGTATAAATATTTAATTCAGATAAGGTACAACTGATATTCCGATAGTGCACATTTGAGATCATTATCGATATTTAAGCAAGACAATTGGAAGTTATATTCAAAAGCGACGAAAAAGTCTTTTCTCATATTAAGTTGACAAGAATGGAATTACTTAATATCTAAACAATGCTAAGTGCAAAATGGTATTTATTCAGGAAAGGTGATCAAAGTTGGATGATTTTTTTAAATTTGTGTGGAATTCCTTTATAATGCAAATCGAATGATCTTCACTGTTTTGTGAATAACTTTTGATTGGGTTGACCGATAAACATCAAATTTTGACTGAATATAATTTGGAATATTTAAAAGCAATCTCCCTAAAAACATGCTAACGGCCAATTCCACAATCTCCGGTTATCCTACAGTTAGAGCTAACCTACAGTTATAGCTGTCATATTGTATGAAATTTGTATTTTGTAACAGCGAGTTAGTTCTAACCGGATGTTGTGAAATTGGGGGTAAGTCGACTTAGCATGGTTTAGAATGGAGGTATCGATATGCTGATATACAATTATGTTATCCAGCATATGCTGAATAAATATTTTGAAATTTTAACCAAAATTGTTCGAGCTCACATATTTCATAGTCCTGTTTAGAACATGATTTGCATTTTAATTCAGTTGCTTCTTCTGATTAGAATCTGGCAATATCATAATGTCAACAACAAATTGATTGAGGAATAATTTACTTTGGAAAGTATCCGTTTTTGTATGTGAGACATCGAGGTGTTCTACAATTACATCTTAAAAATATACAATAGGTAAATTAAATTAGGATTTGACAGACGTTGTACACTTTCATTCGTATTATGTTTGCATGTATAAACCAGTTTACAATACCTTACACCTCCCTAACAATGCGATAAGGCAATTATGATAATATTTTGAAATTATTGCTTGAATAATTGGTTATATTAGATCTGAAATGATAACCTCAAAATGCGCAATATTCTTTCATAGATCAAGAATCGGAATGAACAAATTAACAGATTTTCATCCCCCTAATTTCTGCCAAATTATATAAAAATCAGACGTAAAATGCAATTGCAATAGCGCTAAATAGGCAGGAACATATCGTCGGCTTAATGCTATTTTGGTCCAAACGCCATTTTTCTGTTTTTTTTAGTTAGAAGTGGATAATATGGGTTTCAAGCATGCTCTTTCAGAATCATCAATAATTTTGTTCCTATCTCGTCCAGTTTTCCAAATATTGGTAGGGTAAATCGATTTAACTCTGATTTACGGGAAATAATTTTGATATTTTTGTTTTATGTCTCCATTTTTCTATCGCCCTATATTTATTACTCACTATTTTACGTTCTTTCGATCATAATATGTAAATTACTCTTCTTCCATGCCGACCCTCTTTATGGTCCATGTAATACAATCACGAAAAAATATTAAAACAAAAGTGGATATGGACCAAAATGCTAGGTACAAAAATGCATGAGAATCATACAAACACTGTTGCAAACCATATTTTTATTAAGTCGGCTCAGACTTAAATGTAGCACCCATGTACAAACCTTGCCAAATTTGAAGAAAATTTGTTCGGATTTAGATATAGTCCTCCGATTTGGCATCTAAGCGTTATAAAATACAAATTGTTGTACAAATCATTATCATTGGAAATTGTATTTTTAAAACGTCCTCCGAAAGTTCCAAACTCTCCTTGTAAATGTTACAAATGTCCTCCTTTTCTGACACAAAAGTCCTCCTTTCCGAAATAAGGTTATGGTAACCCTGCTTGCAGTAGTCTATTAAATTAAATTAGGCTATTAAATGTCAATACTATGCATTTTCTGGGCAGCTGTGGCGGCCCATAATATCAATAGGTGTCGGCACACGTTCTCCAATCCTTTTCCCATTCTTAGTGATAGACTTTTTCCTTGGTTCCGGATATTCTTCATTTTGTTCGGCATCCATTTCCAGCTTCCACTTCATTGATCATAAATAATACAGAGCTGGACGAGGTTATATTCTCACTATTTTCATATATGTTTTTAATATCTAAATTACCACCCTCTGCAATTTCTTCTACAATTATATCTGTTCGCTTCATCATCGAATTTTCTATTGTATCTGACAAAGCATCTGCCTCTTCCTCCGAATTGGGGACATATTCTGCAGAGTAGAATTCTGCACCATCCTCTTCATCTGTTAGACATAGTTTTATCCCACGATCACAAAGAAAAGTTAGGTACTCCCTTCCAGTCACCAGACCCTGATTTCTGTCAGTTTCATAGCACATCCAATTGATTGTTTTCACCATTTCATACTTGTATACTTACATCACTAACACTGTTTGATAAAAAAGATACACCATCTTTATACGATGCCATTTTTAGCTGCCAATTTTATCAATTCTCTTTTAAAGTTGCAGCGAAAATCTTCGTGCCTTTACACGTTGCCATGATATGATATTATCATGATATTAGTACTTGTCATTTGTTCTGACATTTCTCTTTAGTGAGTGTTCTTGTATGTGTTGTTAATTTTTGTAAGCTGTCAAATTTTGCTATACACATTTCTAAATAAGTGTTTTTATGAAATGTGTGAATCCAATGAAGAAATTATGGAAGCAATTATCGACGTTGTAAATATTGCAGTGGAAAGCTCAGATTTAAGGGATGAGCTTGATGTCGGCATTGTTTTGGGTTTGTTAGAATGCTGTGAAACAGTGGCCAATATGCCTAAAAAAAGAAAAAGAAAGGAGTGGATAAAGCCATGGAGGCGGCAGCGTGAGAACAGAGGATCGTTTTGCATGCTTATGAGGGAATTGTCTTCCGATGTGTCTTCATTTTTTTCATACATTCGTATGGATGAAAACACATTTAAATACATTTTAAACGGAATTGAAAGCGACATAACAAAGCAGAACACAATCATGAGGCAATCTATTCCAGCCGATGAGAAATTAGCAGCTACATTGCGTTTCCTTGCTACTGGTGAAACTTATGCCAGTACTAATTATCAAACCAGGCTATCAGATTCATTTCTATCAAATGCGGTACCTCAGGTCTGTGCCGCAATTTGGAATAAATATAAAGGCGAATATTTGAGGGTAGTCTTATAATACATTGTATTTATTATAATCTGTATTATATGCTTTAAATGTTTGTGTTTTATCTTTGTTTTAGTTTCCTACAACTAAATCTGAGTGGGAGTTAATTGCTGATCAATTTGCAATAAAGTGGCAGTTTCCACTTTGCTTAGGGGCATTGGATGGGAAACATATAGAGTTCCAACCAAAGCGTAAAGACGGTTCCTTCTACTACAACTACAAAGGGACAAATAGCATTGTGTTGATGGCTCTAGTAGACGCAGATTGCCGCTTCATTTACATTGATGTTGGATGCAATGGACGTTGTCACGATGCTGGGGTTTTGGCTCAGTGTGATTTGAAAGATGTGTTAGACGATGCAGAAAAACATTTCCCTGCAGACAAAATTATTGGTAACGGACGAAAACTACCGTACGTTGTAGTCGGAGACGATGCTTTCCCACTGCGCAAGCATATAATGAAACCGTATTCCTACAGGAGTATGGCAAAGGAAAGACAAATTTTCAACCTTCGCCTTTCACGGGCAAGACATGTTGTTGAACATGCTTTCGGCATCCTTTCTAACAGATTTCGAATATTTCAACATCGAATTAATTTGAAGGTTGAAACCGTTGAGCTGGTGACTAAAACGTGTTGTGTTCTGCATAATTTCCTTTGCAAAAAAAGCCCATCGTATATGCAGTCATCTCCGGAAAGTATGCCTGAACATACTGAAACAATTTCAGCTACAACCGACCACAATAGAAAATGTGCTGCAGAAGACGTTAGACAAGGATTTCAAGATTATTTTAATAACGAAGGAAAAGTCGACTGGCAAGACAGCCGAATATAATAAATACGTAGCCTGTACTTATGGTTATATTCCTAATGTATATGCAATCGACTGCATACGATGTTTTTTTTTTTGAAATAAAAAGCTTTTATTGAGATCATATTGAAATTTTTATTTGAGATCTTAGCGTTATTATATAAGAGGTACATTTTGTAAGAATAGGTACATAGGTAATTGTTAAGTTCATTCAGTAGGTATTATTTTTTCTAAAAAGTACAGAGAAAATAAAAAAAAAATTAAAAAAAAGTCAAGTCGCACTATTATGTAGGAAGTTTCAAGAAAAAATTGTAAACTACATTTTCACTCGTCATCGAAAGGGATTCCTACAAGTGCTTGTTCCAATATATTCCATTGCGGCTGGATTTCTGCTTCAACCGGTATTGGCCTAATAATCGGCGATGTCATTACCGGCGTTGAAGTTAATGTTGGAGGATCGGAGCACAACGAATTGTTGCTGTTCTGCTGCATATCCCTTGCAGGCACTTCTGTCGTCCCCCTTGACAATTCAGCAGCTTTAATCCGTCCTTCTCTTAGAACCGTCTGTATTTTGTACGCCATTTCACTTTTAACCTCCTCGTTGGTAATGCGCCGGAACTCAAAGTCCACTTGCTTACTAATCCACTCGTACTCGTTTACTTATGTTAAGCGCTTTGTCACTAACCGCTTAACTCCCTCTATCTGTTCGCTGAATGCCAGTTTCTGTAAATATGTACATAAATATTTTATAAATTTAAATCTGAAGAAATATAATTGCAATTACCCTTTTATTGGACGACGAACACGGTGCAGAAGTAATTATTGAAGGCGTGGATGCTTGCAATGTAGACGACTGTGAAGTACCAGGCAGAGAATCGTTGAGCAAAGAGTCCTCTTCGCAAACATTCACGTCACTGCTTTCATTTTCTTTATTGTTCTGCAAATAATATTATTTCTATACAAATGATTTTTGTATGTAACACAGTGTTATGTACTTACATCAGAAATGCTTGACGACGATGGCCGTGTACTCACATAAGGGCCCAACAATTCCATCAACGAAAAGCACCACAGCTTTGGAACATATAGGTCGTCCCTGCCAGCACCACTTCTTTTGCTTCCCTTCACCAAGTTCACTTCCTTCAGGTATTGCGAACGCAATCCGTGGATTTTTGTTTTGATCCCTTCAATGGTCAAACTCGCGTCCACTTCCTTCAGCCGTTCCTGTATAGCATACAGCGATTTAGACCGCTTTACGCGGTCTTTGTAATCTGGGTGCCGTACATTGTAAAGGTTCTCATGCTGCCCATACTCAATCAACATGAGCTCTAATGTTGGCCTGGTCCACATTTTGTTTATTATTTTTTGTTTTATTTCCTTTTATTTTTCTTTTTTAACTTCTGTTAATTTAATCTATTTTCAACTCAAAACAACACACAACACACGAAAAACTAGAATGAAAGAAACAATAATATCAAATGTCAAAATCATAAGAAAAGCGAAAAGAGCACAAAAGAGAATTTCATGCCATTGCCATGAAACCCAGTGCGGTGCCACTACGTGCCACTTTTTCCTCCATTCTTGCTTCTCTACACCCCTTATCAACAAACGCCAGTTGCATGGCTAAAAAATGGCATCGTATAAAGGCAGTGTTACTCACTCGGATTTGTAACTTTGAAATGGGTTCCAGTATTAATTCATTATACAACAACATATTGTGTAGCCGGCATTAAATATGAGTCACTCTGTAACAACCACAACGCCGTTTGGTACCACCAACACAAATGTCAAAGTGGGACCTGACATTTAATTGCACAAAAATCACCTTTTCGTGTGATTTTAATGTAAGATGGGCAATGGGTAGATCTTGGCATGTAAAACACAATTAGTACAGAAATCAAAAGTAATAATAATTTATTACACAGGTCTACAAAAAGAATTTTTTCTTGCTCTGTTTTAATCCATAGATTCTGCGGACAAAGACAAAAATGTCTTACTTTTAAAGTTTGCTTTCCTCAATTGTACACCGATAAGAATGTTTTGAAGGTTTTTTATACCCTCACTTTAGTGTGACGAGGGTATATATCATTTGCTACGGAAAAAAGTGTAACACATCGAAGGAGTGACCTAAGACCCCAAGTATGTTCGGCGGATATCCGTTTTGGGTAATTTTAAGTCGAATGTGCAATGTCCGTCCGTCTGTCTGTCTGTCTGTCTGTCTGTGTGTCTGCTGGCTGGTGCGCACGATAACTCTCGAAGGGAGTAACCGATTGACTTCAAATTTGGTATGTGGTAATATTTTTTTCTATCTCCGGCTAAGTTCGAAGATGGGCCATATTGGTCCACTCCTTCTGGCACCTCCCCCACAAAGGGTTAAAATGTTGTGAAATATTGATTCTTTAATAACTGCTATTATACGTATTCGAATCTTCTGAAATTCCACACATAGTATTAGTTTGTTAGTCGCTATCAACTCGAGGAAAATGGGCGAAATTGCCACGCCCCTTTTGGTACCTCCCACACAAATGCACCATTTTGCACTAAAAGTTAAAAGCTTATAACATTAATACCAGTGTTTAGAAATACTTGAAATTTTGTACAGTGTAATGCTTTTATAGTGCCTACAGTCCAGTGAAAAATGGGCGTTATTGCCGCGCCCCTTTTGGTACCACCCACACAAATGCACCATTTTGCACCAAAAGTTAACAGCTTATAACATTAATACCAGTGTATAAAAATACTTGAAATTTTGTACAGCGTAATGTTTTTATAGTGCCTACAGTCCATTGATAAATGGGCGTTATTGTCACGCCCCTTTTGGTACCTCTCCCACAAAGGTACCATTTTGCACCAAAAGTTAACAGTTTATAACATTAATATCAGTATATACAATTACATACTTGAAATTTTGTACAGTGTAATGCTTTTATAATGCCTATAGTCCAGTGAAAAATGAGAGTTTGAGTTTCCCACACAAAATGGCCAAATTGTACCACAATTTAATATCTAAACGTTAATATACCAGTCCATATAAACGGTTACAATTCGGCACAGTGCAATGTATTTAAAGTATCTACTGTTTAGCGAAATATAGGTGTATTTCTTAAACCCCTTCTGGTACCTCCCACAAAAATTAGCAGAATAATTTGTGTAATATTCAATATTACATTACTCACAAAGTGAGGGTATACCTTAGTCGGTTTACCCGACTGAAACTTTCTTACTTGTTTTTTATCGATTTGACTTACATCAAAAGTGTATACACGCTGAAAAAAAATCGCTTCTGTAGTATATTGTCCCAAACATATTCGGCTTGAAACATATATATGTTTAGGGTACACTCTAAATATATAATATTTGATACACACAAATATTAAATATTTGGGAAGGTGTTGGTCTAAACAAATCTTTGTTTACGTCCTAATATTTTTTATTAGGGCATATTTTTTCGTAACAAAGATTCATTTGCATTTAAGTTTTCAGAAAATATACCGATACCTTAAAAACGTTAAGTTTCTAAGGATTCAAAGTTAATTTTTTTAATGTTTATAAAAATATTTTATAATTGAAATCGTATAATATTAAAACAATAATTTACTATAAAACAATTTACTCGAAGGTTTCACTACTAATGATGCATTGGGATATTTAGAAATTTAAAATGAATGATTTAAAACAGAAGACAATGCTGCATATGCCATTTTTAGTTGGGAGGTAAATTTCGAAATCAAGGAAACATTGAAACTGATGTTAGAAAAGACAGCAAAGTTTTGAAAATCCTTTTTAAATAAAATATATTTGGAGAAATTCCTGAACAATAATTTTATTTGTATTTAAACACATATTTTATTTGAGAAAATTAGTCAGCAAATATATTTTATTGTAATATATTAATATATGCGTTCCAAATAAATTTTATTGATTTTCAAATAAAATTTGTTTGCTCAAAAATATATAATATTTAAAAATTTGTGTTCCAAATATATTTTCTTTCCATTCAAACATATCCAAAAAGGCGATTTTGCCCCGTGTAAAAGTGCATATTTCTCGCGTAGTTCATAGTAGGGTGTTTGCTAATCTATTTCTGCGAGCTCTGCATCAAAGTTCTGAAGCTTCAAAGGGTTATTTCCCAAATTATTCGAAGCGAAACTAAAAAATGCTATCGGGTAAACCGACTAAGGTAGTTCCTCACTTTGTGAGTAATGTAATATGGACTATTACACGAACACACGGATTAATCAGTCAATTTTTGTGTGGGAGGTACCAAAAGGGGTTTAACAAATACACAAATTTTTTGATTTGGTCGTTTTGTGTGAGAGGTACCAAAAGGGGCGTGTTGATAACGTCCATCCCTCGCAGGGCTATAGATGATTTAAAAACCAAAAATGTATAGTATTTTCGTGCATAGGTACTGGCATTAAAGTTATAAGCTGTTAACTTTTGGGGCAAATTGTCCATTTGTGTGGGAGGTACCAAAAGGGGCGTGATAACTTCGCCTGTTTTTCTCATGGTGGTAGCGACTAATATTATGTGTGGAATTGTGAAAGATTCTGAGTAATCTGAGATTCTGAGAGCTCTTCTAACATTCCATAACAATTATTTATTCACACTTTAACAAACAACTCTAATTCTCCGAAAGAGAGAGAGATACCATAATTCTCTCGAATACATTGTTAAAAATAATGGCAATAATCATAAAATTTATTACCAAGACAACTATTCATTAAAGGGGAGCATAGCCTTAAATTTATTCCTCAAATATCTCATACTGTCAATTAAGTCCGATTCGACATTAAAACTATTACATGTCTACGTCATAGTTTTAGTGTAGAAAATCCTTAAAAGTATTGAAATATTACATAAAATAATGTATTTGGCTGACGCAACATCAAACACACATGCATATACATTTTCGAGATGTCTATGTATAAACATTTGTGCGCGACCATATCCAATTCGTTTCTCGTTCAAGCAGTGGTTGCAAATACATTACTTGGCGTGATGTTTTTTGATTTTAGTTTTTTAAAGTTTTTAATAATTCTTATTCGTTTCGTTGATGCTATTCCTTATATGTTTCATATTTAAATCGAATAAATGCAGCAAAACTTTTACTTTTGCTGTCAAGCAATTGTATTTTGGCATACCATTTTAAAAAATTGCGTTCTATGCAATACAGTGGCAAAAATGGTATAATTAATATAAATGGTATATAGGTATAAAACGAACGAAAGCAGAATAAATCTAGTATGACCAGGCTTAAATCAAGAACTGATCTGGCTTAAATCAAGTATTGGTTAGGATTAAATCAAGAACTGATCAGGCTTAAATCAAGTATTATCGGGCTTAAATCAAGTATTGGACAGGCTTAATTCAATCAAAAATTTCTTCATTGAAGCCCGTTGCACACTCAAATTTTTTCGGCTTAAAATCAAGCCTAATCAGGCTTAATAAGCGCTAAGATTAGGAATTCAGGGCTTAAAAATCCGTACTTGATTCAAGTATTTTGTACTTGGTTTAAGAAAATCCGTATTTAACGTACTTTTGACACCGCTACGGCTTGATTCAAGTACGGATTACAAAATTTTTTCTTTCTGTGTAGTCATTAATTCAAAGAACTTTAGATTAAGTAAAATTTCGTAAAAAACATGTACATTTTCATTATTTTAATGAAAATTGTGATTGAATTTATGCCGAGGTCGCATACTTGATATTATTACTATATTTTTTTCAGTGTATGGGCATTTCTCCAATGTCGAATGCAACATTTGTACGCATTCATAGTGAAAAAAACATGTGCCAAAACATTATTTCATTTTGACAAAAGGCAAAACTTATAGCTCTTGAGTAGCACTATAATTGGTGCTAAGGATGATTTTGCCCAATTGTTCGTTTTCAAGATAATTACAAAAAACCAAGCCATTCGCACGCGCCAAAAACAGAAGTCGCTTTCAAAGCAAACCAGTCAAACACTGATTTCAGGGAAACCTGTAGGAATATTTTAATGCGACTAATTTTAAAATGTCATGGATTCATGTATCTTAATAACGTTTTTTATTTTATTCAAAAATATTAAGTAGTTTATTTTTTATTTAATTTTATGGTGAATTCTTTTCTGCAAAAAAGTGCAACACTTGCATTGCCCTTTTTCCGAAAACAGCACTATTATATCGCTTTTTTGAAATTTTGAAATTTTAGTTGTGCTAAATTCGAGTAACTTAATTACCAAATTTCAAAAAAGTATCACAAAAGTGCCGTTTTCGGAAAAAGGGCAATGAACATGTTGCACTTTTTTGCAGAAAAGAATTCGCCATTAATCACATTCGCATGCGACATTTTATTACACCGTTTTTTTATGTTTATTTTTTTTTTTTACTTTTTATGCAACTAGACATCCAAAGGTTGATTATAAATGATTTTTAGTATATTCAATATATTTATTTTCACAACAAAAATTATTTTTCTTATATCCCTTAAATATAAATCAAGATTTAGAAGAGAGACCATTAATCAGAAAATAACATGCAATACAAATGTTTAAAATATAAATTTTGCCATTATTCGAATTTGCACTCAAATATTTTAAAATGTGTTATGAATAAATGTAGTTTTTGGGAAAATAAGTTAAATTTGATAGACTCTCTATAAAAAATATTAAAACAACATACTTTTATAGACTTGAAATTTTTTGGCTGCGGTTGTCATCTCGTTGGAAATGCCCATATATGAAACTCAATATTGCAAAAAATGAGCAATATGTATAATAAACAAGTAAGAAAGTTCAGTCGGGTAAACCGACTAATGAATCCCCCTCACCTTGAGACTGAAAAAATATTAGTAAATTTATTATTATTTTTTTGTTTTATTTAAATTATTATCATTTTAAATTGCATTTAATAACTTTAAAGTATCTACTGGTATTAAAATTAAAAGCTGTTTACTTTTGGTACAAAATGGTCCATTTGTGTGGAAGGTACCAAAAGGGGCCTGCCAATTACGGCCATTTTCTCTAGACTCTAGGTACTATAAAAGCATTGCACTGTACGAAATTTGAAGTATTTGTATGCACTGGTATTAAAGTTATAAGCTGGTAACTTTTGGTACAAATTGGTCAATTTGTGTGGGAGGTTCCAAAAGAAGCGTTTTGCCATTTTTCATTGTATTGTAGGTACTATTAAACCATAACACTGTACAAAATTCCAAGTCTTTAAATGCACTGGTAATAAAGTTATAAGCTATTAACTTATGGTTCAAAATTGTCCATTTGTGTGGGAGGTACCAAAAGGGGCGTGGCAACTTCGCCCATTTTTCTCGAGGTAATAGTGACTAAGAAACTAATACTATGTGTAGAATTTCAGAGGATTCAAATAAGAAGCATAGAAGTTATTAAATAATCAATATTTCACTAAATGTTAACCCTTTGTGGGGGAGGTACTAGAAGGAGTGGACCAATATGGCCCATCTTCGTACTAAGCCTGAGATAAAATAAAGTATTACTACATACAAAATTTGGAGTCAATCGGTTACGCCTTTCGAGAGTTATCGTTCGCACAAACCAGCAGACAGACAGACAGACGGACGGGCGGACATTCCTCATTCGACTTAAAATGACCCAAAACGGATACCCGCCGAACATACTTAGAGTCTTAGGTCACACCTTCGATGTGTTACACTTTTGGTTCGTAGCAAATGACATATACCCTCCTCTCTAAGGTGAGGGGATACATATGTGAATGTATTACAGATTTTTATTTAATCAGATTAGATAAAGTCATACAATTTGTCCATTTTGCTAGCACTCAATAAATCACCATTATCGATTTGACCGCCATACAGATTTTATAATCTTCTGCAATTTCGTTGGTCCCTTGGAAACAGAAAACAAAGACCAAACGCAAATCGTTGACAAGGCCGACGCACGTTGGGGTATTTGACCACCAAAACGGAGATTAATTGAAAAATGAAAATTGAGATATCCGATTAATGTTTTATACTCGATTATTGTAGACAAAATTCTCCATCATTAGCGAAAAGAATCGATAACATATGTTGCTTGATTCAATTTTTGTGTTGTCTCAAAGTTCGTCATATTTTTCGATTTTTCCGCGTTTTTGCAAAAAGTGATTTTTTTATATTTTCAAGTGCAAGTTTTTCTATTTTTGCCATTCAAAAGCCAAGTATTATTATGGATCCTTCAACTTCAGGTAATTTCGAACAAAAAAATCAGCTGCAAGTCGACATTTACCCTGTACAAATATTTTTAATCATTTATGGAAAAAAGGTCTAAATTTTAGCCATTCTTGAGAAGTATGGAGAGTTTTAAAATGTTCCGGACAACTTCGTGTTCTGAAATTTATATATTTTCAAAGCTTAGGAACTGAACTAATATAATAAACAAAAACATCTTGCGCGTTTTTGCGCCAATTCGATTTTTAACAAATTTTGAAAAAAAAACTCATGTCGTCCAAAGTGGGAGAAGAACCTTGGCAGTAGTTTTTGTTTTGTTTTCTCTTTCGTTATCATCATCATATATTGTTGTTATTGTTATTTTTGTTTGTATATTGCAATATTAGTACGCACTCTACACAAAAATAATATGTGTGTTCTGTTCATTGTGTTGTTTGGTTTATTTAAAGTGTAGGGTACGTTTATTTTGACTTCGCGCTCGTTTTCTTAGCCAATTTTGTATAACTTAATTTAAATAACAGATAATATATAAAATAAGTGTGTAGTGTTACTTTCATCTATTTAATTTGAATACAATTCGATGTAAGTGGTCGTGGTGGTATATTTATTTAGAACACTAACAACGACAATGACGTGCTTTATATTTTTGTTAAGTGTTAATGTATAGAATGTGTTGTTCCTTCTCGTTAATTTGGTAACTGATGCAAGAAATATCACTGTCTTTATATTTTATGAATAAACTCAAAAAGATTCATTTCTCGGCGTATTCTTTACAGTATTATTAAAAATACTAAGGCTTTTTTATGCATGGCCCTGAAATTGTATCTCACGCACTTCTACCAATCGGACAACTTTCAGAGGAAGCCCAAGAAGCTAGAAACAAGGACTTTAAATGCTATAGGGAGCACTTTTCACGTAAATGTAGCCGTGAGAAATCAAATGAAGACATTTTAAACAGGTTTCTACTGAGCTCCGATCCGATCATTAGAAGCAAAATTAAATTATCAAAAAAAAATGTCAAGCCCTAACAAAATCGGTAGTAGAACTGCTTATTCCGCCAACTATTTCAGTAAGTGCTGTTCGATCTGATGATGATGATGAAACTGGAGATGGACATATTGAGGGACTACACGCTGAAAAAAAATTGCTTCTGTAGTATATTGTCCCAAACATATTCGGCTTGAAATAAACATATGTTTAGGGTACACTCCAAATATAAAATATTTTACACACACAAATATTATATGTTTGTGAGGATATTGTTCTAAACAAAAATATGCTCCCATTCAAATATTTTTTATTTGGAACTAGTATTTCCGAAACAAGGATTCATTTGTAATTATTTATTTTGGTAATGTATTAAATGCCTTAACTTAAAGACAAGTTTTCTGTTTTTCAGATTTTCAAAGAGCAATTTTTTTATAAATTTTATATGTTTGTCAAATTTAATCAAAACTTAAATCGAACAATCTTTCGTAAATATAAACGACATTGATGGATTGACAAAAAGTGATGAATAGGAATATTTATAAATAAGGACATTTTTAGCTATAAAGCTATAAAACGAAAACTAGGAAATGCTAACTAAAATTCGAAAAAGTCAGTAATGTTTTAAAAATCTTTTTAAATAAAACATATTTGGAAATCTTCTTAAACAATAACTTTGTTTGTGTGTAAACACATATTTTATTTGTGAAATTCAGTTTGCAAATAAATTATGTTCTAATATATTAATATATGCGTTCCAAACAAAATTTTTTCATTTTCAAATAAAATTTATTTGTTAACAAATATATAATATTTAAAAAAATCGTTTCCAAGTATATTTTCTTTCGTTTCAAACATATCAAAAATGACGATTTTCCTCCGTGTAGAGGCTTGCAACTCCGACGACAGTGACTAAACTAAATAACACTTTAATGGAAAATCAGATTCCTATATTTGATATGGCTTTTAAAAATATATACATATAACAATGTCTACTTTTTTCAGATGATACAACCACACGCTGAAAAAAAATCGCTTCTGTAGTATATTGTCCCAAACATATTCTGCTGGAAATATACATATGTTTAGGGTACACTCCAAATATGTAATATTTGACTCACACAAATATTATATGTTTGGGAGTATATTGTCTAAACAAAACTACGTCCCCGTCCTAACATTTTTTTTGGAACTTATATTTCCGAAATAAAGATTAATTTGTATTTAAGTATTTTGGCAATATATCAATGCCTTAATTTAAATTTAAATTATATTAAAAATTTAATTATCTTTTGCAACTATAAATTGCATTGATGGATTGACAAGACTTGATGAATTGGTATATTTATAAATTAACAATTAAAATTAAATTAAATTTAAATTAAAAATTAGGGCTGTAATGCAAAAGCTAATGCTGCTTATGACATTTTTGGCTAACACGAAATCTAGGAAAATCTAACTAAAATTCGAAAAAGTCAGCAAAGTTTTAGAAGTGTGTTTTAAATAAAATATATTTGGAAAGCTTCTTAAACAATAACTTTGTTTGTGTGGAAACACATATTTTATTTGTGAAAGTTAGTTCGCAAATATATTTTGTTCTAATATATTAATATATGCGTTCCAAACAAAATTTTTTGATTTTCAAATAAAATGTATTTGTTAACAAATATAAAATATTTAAAAAAATCGTTTCCAAGTATATTTTCTTTCAATTCAAACATATCAAAAATTACGATTTTCCTCCGTGCATTAATTCCAAGAAATTGTTTATAAGTATGAATGAAGAATTTTATTTCTTGGTTTGGCTATAAATAAGGTTTTCAACAAAACAGGCAAAATAAATGCATATTATTTTAAATACATGAAAGTTTGATTGTTTTCATTAAATTTGTTCATATTTATTCGAAAAATGTTAATAAAAAGTTCATTTGGGGCTTCCTTGAATTAATCTCCGTTTTAGGGGTCCAATACCCCACTGTGCGACGCCTTCTTTTGAGTTATCTCCTTTTGAAGAACCTCATGATTGTGTGAACCAATTCTTGCAGGAGAAACTGTACAGTAAATATGTACATATATACATACGAGTACAGATGCATTTGTATCGATGAAATTGAACTTTCAATGATGATTGACGTACATACATACTTAGGTACTATATATAAATGCGTACACTCACGAAAAATTATCAGCTCTTAATTGAAACCTGATGATTTATATTAAAAAGTTAAGAAAGGTGGGGATCCTTATTTTCTATGTACACGCTGAAAAAAAATAGCTTCTGTATTATATTGTCCCAGACATATTCGGCTTGAAACATACATATTTTTAGGGTAAACTCCAAATATATAATATGTGACATACACAAATACTCGTATTATATTATTGGGAATATGATGTTCTAAACAAATCTTTGTTTGAATCCTAATATTTTTTAATTGGATCTTTTTATTTCAGAAATATAATTTTATTTGCTTCTAAGTATTCGATTCTTAACAAATGCCGCTAATGACGTGACATGAAATGCAAAACATGGCCGTAAGTGCTTGTTTCTAATAATAATCGAATTCATTTTTATTTGTTTGAAAGCTGTTTCTACATTTTTTCTATTAAACAAGTAAGAAAGTTTCAGTCGGGTACACCTACTAAGGTATACCGATCTATAAGCGTTTATGTGCACTGGTTTAGTAACGTTACGAACTATTCAATGTTGGTATGATTTGGTCATTTTGTGTGGGAGGTCCAAAAATGGGCGTGGTGATAACGTCTACTTTTCACAGGACTGTAGGCGATGTAATAGCATTACACTGTACACAATTTCAAGTATTTGTAGGCACTGGTATTAAAGTTAAAAGCCGTTAATTTTTTGTATAAAAAGGTCCATTTGTGTTGGAGGTACCAAAAGGGGTGTACAATAATGCCCATTTCGACCAGACTATCGGCGCTACAAAAACATTATACTGAACAAAATTTCAACTATTTTTATGCACTTGTACTAAAGTTATAAGCAGTTCAATTTTGATGCAGAATGGTCCATTTGTGTAAAGGGCCGTGGGATTTCGCCCATTTTTCTCGAGGTGATAGCGATTAATAAAATAATACAATGTGTGGAATTTCAGAAGATTCAAATAAGTAGTATAAAAGTTATTAATGAATCAATATTTCACTAAATGTTAACCCTTTGTATGGGAGGTACCAGAAGGAGTGGACCAATATGGCCAATCTTCGAACATAGCCGGAGATAGAAAAATATATTTCCGTTTACCAAATTTGAAGTCAATCGGTTACATCTTTCGAGAGTTATCGTGCGCACCAGCCTGCAGACTTTTTATCAATGTATCGTTTAAAAACTTTAAAGTATGTACCGCTATTAAAGATATAAGCTCTTAAGCTTTGGTGCAAAATAGCCCATTTGTGTTGGAGGTACAAAAAAGGGCGTGCCAATATATACCCTCCTCTCTAAGGTGAGGGGGATAATAAAGCTCATATAGTACTATGATACCACATCGTAATAAACGTATGTTATACATATATGAATGGCTCAAATGACAAATCGATTAAATCCATAAAAAATATGAGAAAAAAAATGAAATAAAATAAATAAATGTCGGTTGCCCGTTATTATTTCGGTATGTAATCGTTATGATTTAAACTGAGATACTCTCTCGGCTAAAGACCAACCTGCTTCTATACAGTGATAGAAAGCAAGTATTTTTACATGGCAAAATATATTGCAAGTATTTCATTGCGTGCCCACAGACTATATCATGATTTCTGGGGCGTGACCCCCGTCATCAGTAGCCTACACGGCCGGCTTTTCACAAAAGCCTTTGATTGACGATTCGATAACCAAACTCTCAAAGCCTATCACGGGGCGACTCACACGAGCAAATGAGAATTGCACCCAAAGACTCACTCTTCGGCTATCGATCAAACAATCAAACACAATGAAATACTAGCACTTTGCCATGTCCACAAGAAATTCAATTAGAATTTACTTGTAGGAATCACTTACACATTAAGAGTAAAGCTTTATAGTAAAAAGCTTGTTTCTTATTGCTTTAAGTGTTTTGTTGTAATATTTATTTTACAACAAGTCAGCTGTGCCGTCACGCCCCAGATATAATGATATAGTCTGTGGGCACGCAATGAAATACTTGCAATATATTTTGCCATGTAAAAATACTTGCTTTCTATCACTGTATAGAAGCAGGTTGGTCTTTAGCCGAGAGAGTATCTCAGTTTAAATCATAACGATTACAGACCGAAATAATAACGGGCAACCGACATGGACAAAAGCACGGCACAGCTGACTTGTTGTAAAATAAATATTACAACAAAACACTTAAAGCAATAAGAAAAAAAGCTTTTTACTATAAAGCTTTACTCTTAATGTGTGAGTGATTTCTACAAGTAAATTCTAATTGAATTTCTTGTGGACATGGCTACTATTTCATTGTGTTCGATTGTTTGATCGATAGCCGAAAAGTGAGTCTTTGGGTGCAATTCTCATTTGCTCGTGTGAGTCGCCCCGTGATAGGCTTTGAGAGTTTGGTTATCGAATCATCAATCAAAGGCTTTTGTGAAAAGCCGGCCATGTAGACTACTGATGACGGGGGTCACGCCCCAGAAAGCATGATATAGTCTGTGGGCACGCAATGAAATACTTGCAATATATTTTGCCATGTAAAAATACTTGCTTTCTATCACTGTATAGAAGCAGGTTGGTCTTTAGCCGAGAGAGTATCTCAGTTTAAATCAAAATAAATAAATTTTATTTTAAAATCGAGAAATTTTATTTTGCTCGTTTATATTACCACAAAAAATATTTACAAACTAACTAACTGAGAAAAATCGTGTCTAGGTACCGATTTTCTGTAACTCGTGAGGTATAAAAAGATCATACATAAGGAGCGCACAACAGGCCAAACCACTGGCTCATGTGTATGTCTCCTCTCTTCAACCTAACCTTACTTTCGCAAATGAAATATGCGCTTACACGCAAACAAGATTATTTTTTAAATTTCTCAGAACATATTTTTTAAATCTTTACCGACCTTATTGAATTTTATGTTTACTTTTCTTAAGTTTAGTTTTTTACAGCACTACATCTTAATTTATAAATATTCCAATTCATCACTTCTTGTCAATACCCTAATGCAATTTTCGTTACGAAAGTTTATGCGATTAAAAGTTGAGGTGAATTCTACAAACTGAAAACTGCTGAAAAAATTGCTTCTGTAGTATATTGTCCCAAACATATTCTGCTTGAAATATATAAATGTTTAGAGTACACTCGAAATCTATTATATTTGGCATACACAAATATTATATATTTGGAAAGATATTGTTCTAAACATTTTTTTGTTTTCGCCCTAATTTGGGATATTTGAGACTTTTATTTACGAAACAAATATTAATTTGCATTTAAGTATTCAGAAAACATGTCAATACATTAATTTTAAGACAAGTTTTTTCTTTATGAAATGTAAAAAAAATTCTTTATGCTTGATGGGTTGACAACAAATGATGACTTGGAATAAAACAAAAAAAAAAACAAGTAAGGAAGTTTAGTCGGGTAAACCGACCTAAGAATCCTCTCACCTTGAATCCCCAAAAATATTCATAAATTTATTTATTTTTTGTTTTAATTGAATTTTTATCAATTTAAATTTTATTTAATAACTTTAAAGTATGTACTGGTATTAAAGTTATAACCTGTTAACTCTTGGTACTAAATGGTCCATTTGTGAGGGGCATACCAAAAGGGGCGTGCCAATAACGCCCACTTTACTGTATGATATTTCAAGTAATTTACAAATGGTAAATTTTGCACTAAAAGTTAACGGGCTATAACTTTAGTAATAGTACATTTATTCAGCTTTTCCTGTAAAATTTTTAAATATGATGATTCGCCCTTTCTCGTTTTTGATGACGATATCGTTAGCTACGCATACATGTATGCTAAATTCAGTTTTACAAACTTTTGCTGTTTTGCAGGAATCTTTACGTATTTGCTCCGCTTAAGTACTAATTATTATCTGATTAAATCAAAATACACGAGTGAACTTATTTGATGTTTTTGGACTTAGCATATTTGCATTTTATGATTTTCACTTTTTTTCTTGTGGACTTACCATATTTTCTTATAAGCAGGTTTTTATTGTTTTTTTTTAATATTGAAGGAGTTTTTATGTTTTTTTTATTTTTATTAATTTAAAAGATAACATAAGAGATGATAACAACATTCCACTATTGCTATATTAAAATGCAACAGATTTATTCCAGTACTATTACAAATAACAAGTAAGAAATTTCAGTCGGGTAAACCGACAATGTACTCGTATATCCTCACTTTGTGAGCAATTCTGTGGTGTATCGGCAAATCCTGGGCTGCGGACGTTACATTCGTACGCATTATGTATTAATTGCGTTCATTTTTGCATCATTTTTAAATTTGCACGTTTTTAGCTAAGTTTGCATAGTAATGAGAAAACCCGAAATACATTAAAGAAAGACGAATATTCAAGGATATTAAAATAGCTCTTATTGGAATAAGACACTTGGCGGTTCATCCAAGACTAGACTGCGGAAGTTACACAACAATTTCAATGATGAGATTATTAGAATGTACCGCATAATAAAGATTTCTAGTGCCCGACCGAAGTCGGATTTAAAGGCCGAAGCCGTAGCCGAATGATTTGATATTTCTTAAAGTATTGTTTACTTTGAATCAAAAATATTTTTTTAATCAGTATATATCTACTGCTTACGTATTTATTTACTTAGCAAATAAAATTAAAAACCCTAATGTTATAATGACAAAAAAGTATTTTTTCTGCATTGATGCCTTGTACGAGTATACCATTTCTTTCATTCGAATACAGCTGCCCAGCAGCATTAAAAAAAACTGCTCTCTACTTTGGTACAAGTATTTTTCTGCCAACCCCTCGAAACGCCTCGAGTTACCGTGTTAAAAAATATTAATGATTCTTGGACTTCATTTCTCATTATTATTTATTCTTACTATTTGTACAGGAATGCCTACAGTAGTTCGAGAGCTGTAGGTACTATAAAAACATTATTCTGTACAAAATTGCAAGTATTTTTATGCACTGGTATTAAAGTTATAAGCTGTTAACTTTTGGTGCAAAATGGTCCAATTGTGTGCGAGGTGCCACAAGGGGCGTGCCGATAACGCCCACTTTTCACTGTACTCTAGGTACTGTGATGAAGAAAGTTTGGGCTTCATTTTCGCCCACACAAACGTAGAATAAGCCTTTGAATTAATGAAGTAAGTACTATGTATATATATATAGCATTTCACCTTTACAAAATTGCAAGTAACTATATGAACTGATATTAAAGATATAAGCAGTTAACTTTTGGTGCAAATTGTCCATTAGTTAGGAGGTACCAAAAGGGGCGTGGCATCTTCGCCTATTTTTCTCGGGATGTTAGCGACTAATAAACTAATACTATGTGTGAAATTTCAGAAAATTCGAGTAAGTAGTATAAAAGTTAGTAAAGAATCAATATTTCACTAAATGTTAACCCTTTGTGGAGGAGCTACTAGAAGGAGTGGACCAATATGGCCCATCTTCGAACTTAGCCGGAGATAGAGAAAAATATTACCGCATACCAAATTTGAAGTAAATTGGCTAATCCTTTCGCAGCAGACAGACACACAGACAAACGGACTTACGGAAGGACATTGCTCAAATGACTTAAAATGACGCAAATCGAATTTCCGCCAAACATACTTGGGGTCTAAAAATGAAACCCTGTGAACGTTCAACTGTGTGAACATACAATTTTTGTCTTGCAACGTTGGCACAAATGTCATGGCGAGATAATTTGTAGATATATATATTTACAAAATATATATGTAAATTGTAAGGTTTTCTTGCAATCGTCTGAACTGTCAATTCATCTTTGTCTAACAATCTGTCAGTTTCCGTACATTTACAACACATTAACAGGGTTGATAACATTGTCCGATCTGGCAATCGTGTTAAGGTCACTCCTTCGATGTGTTACACTATTGGCTCTTAGCAAATGATATATACCCCCCTCTCTAAGGTGAGGGGATAATGACCCAAATCGAATTTCCACCAGACATACATACATTACCCTTCCTTATGTTCTTCTTCATATTTGTCGCGTTAAAATTTGTACAGTATTTCTCGTAATAAATATTTACATAATTAATAATAATAATTGTTCTTATTATTATAACATTTGTAATTATCTTTATTATTATTACCGTTTTCAGACAGACTTCACATGTTTTTCATTTTTGTGTGGACTTAGCATATTTACTTATTGGAAATAGGACTTAGTATATTTGTATATCACTGCAAAACAAATGGAAAAAACAAAACAACGGTATTTTCTTTTGATGATGTATTTCTGATTGTTCTATCATTCTATAACAAAATCTCAATTTTCATAAAAATGGAATTAGCATATTTGCATGCGTAGCTAACGATATACATATAAGGATTTAAAAATTTGTGTTCCAAATATATTTTCTTTCGATTCAAACATATCATTACTGCGATTTTTCCTCATGTACTATTTCTAAAAAAAATAATTTAGAATTTCAGAAAAACTGAAAACTTGTCTTAAAATTATAGTATCAATGCATTTCCTACAATAATACAAATAAACCTTTGTTTCGGGTGGTGACGAGGAAGAAGTGAACGCATTGAGCACATTCTTTGCACTGTCCCTCATTAAGTAAACAACGTATGGATATACTGGGGTCGGCCTTTCTAGACAGTCTGACAGATCTTTCCGGTACCGATGTTCGTACTATTGATAACAGTGATTGTCAAACAGCTTGGTTTCGATTAGGGGCATCTGTGCTCGTGGTATCACTAGGGACCTACATTGGTATATGTGAGCTGGCAAAGATGGCTGCCCCTAACCTAAAGCAAAACCTTGTTTCGGAGGGAAACACAGATTTATTTATAACAAAATCCTCCCAAACATATAATATTTGTTTGTATAAAACATTATATATTTGGAGTGTAACCTAAACATATGCATGTTTCGAGCGGAATATGTTTGTGACAATATACTACTGAAGCGTTTTTTTCAGCGTGTGGTTTCATCCAAATGGTCTATTAATTGATTTACGCCATGGTTTACATGATTTACAAATGGTTTAGCCAGCTACATTAGGGTAGCCAAGAAAAAATATCGAAAGTGAAATGTCCAACGTAAAGGCCGGAGATATGTTTCCATTTCATAGAGGAAATCTTCAATTTTGTGACAGCGACGATTTTTTCCACATTGAAATTAAAGTTGAATAAATTTTGTCGTTGCATATGGAAAATGTTCACGGAAATGGGAACATAACATCGACCTTTACGTAGAACGTCCCACTGCCCGGACCAAAATTTCTTAGTGAAAAAAAAGAATTTGAAGAAGAAGACACGGAAGGCGCTCCAACATAATAGCTAGTTACTGTGAATGACCTTCGATTTATTTTCAATATAAATTACGGTAATGTTTTTTGAGTGTATCCGTCTGGTCATATTGTCATTTTGGCTACCTAGCCGTGTCGTTATCAGCATGTTTTTGTTTTGTTTGATGATAGTCGACTCGTTTGTCCCCCGGAGAGTTCAGTCAGCCCAATGGCTTACAACAAAAATTTCCCATCATGAATATTTATACCCTACAGTTGATAAGGACCAGCAACAGAGATCGATAACAGAAATCGACAACTACGTCAATCAGGTTCACACGGCTACAAAAAGCAGTCCACACCTGAAGCGGCAACATTCTTTAAGAACGTTTATCATGTTCTCTCTGTCTCATCCCACCAATCTCCGCCCCTTTCCCTTGGCACGATCGTCACTGTGAACGTTAGAAATCACTTGAAAGACAGGTCTATAAAAGAAACCGAAAGACATTTAGCAATAAATATACAGCCACTAATTTGAATATAATTGACTTTCAATTAAAATCTATACAAAAATATAAAATAAAACACATACAGAGACATCTGAATGCCCAACACACAGAGGGTGTGTGTTACTGCATATGATTTTTTCGGAAATTCAGATTACAATTTACTAATAACCACCACCACAAAAGAAGATAATCGCTGATGGCTCCCATTCCCGCTAGGTAACATATCTAGCTCTGAACCTGTGTAATAACGAATTCCTATGTAAATACGATTGGTTCCACCCAGCATTACTTCCAACGTAAACTGGTGAATATAACATGGGCTTGTCATTAGAGGGAACCAATTGACTCCTCTCTGTGATTTAAGTGAAGGTTAGGGTGTCAGCCTACTTTGCCAGGTCACCTAGACCAATGTCCGGCGATACCCCGGGCACAGATGCCCCACATCCAAAACAATCTGTTATTAGTAGTATGAATATCGTTACCAGAAAGAAATATCTGACCTCCTAGAAAGGCCGCCCCTGTATATCCAGACGTCATTTACTTAATGACGGACAGTAGCAAAGCAGGTGCTCAATGCTCTCCACATCTTCCTCATCACCACAGCTACTAGCGAAGTCATTGAACTCAATACATAACCTTCTGGCGTGATTGCCGATCAGGCAGTGTCCCACAAGAATTGACGCTAACGTAGACTGTATTTTCCTCTCTAGTGCGAGGAGACATTTTGAACTTCTCAGTTCGTATCTTGGCCAGATTTGTCTAGCTACCCTGCAGGTGTCGATTTCTGTACATCTTTGGACTGCCTGCATGTCTCTTGCCTAAGCCAAAGCTTGCATGTGGACATTGGCGCACCAATATATGCAAATTAATCGAGAATTTGTAATGTCGTCCCTTTCCTAGCAAGTTCATCAGCTTTGCAGTTCCCCGGGATATACATATACTCAACTTCAGATGGAAGGACGGACGGGCAGACATGTGATTCTGAGTCGATCGGTATACTTTTAGGCAGGCCTAACTGTAGCATTTCTAGGGGTTACAAACATCTGCTGTACTCCTTGAACTCTTTTAATTCACTTATTCTCTTGGAGCTACGTGCTCCGTAGCTCCGTAGCTCCGTAGATATGCCTACCTAGAATTTCAATTCGTTTTCGTAGTGTAAGATGAACAATGATAATGATGTTAGGCATGACACGAACAAGTCCAAGTAGCCGAAAATGCTATAATTTTGGGAGACTCCGCCTATCCAGTTTCGAAATTCCTATTGGATTCATACAGAGGCAACGATCATATTTCACTGGAGGAAACAAATTTAACAAATTCCGTATTTAAGACCGCTTGGATGCCACCAGTCCATCAAATATAGCATTTGCCTGTGCAATACTCCATAAGTTTATTATAAACAACACAAGTCCATCTAAATATGAATTTGTAAATACTGAAACAGGTAACCGAAGATAGTAATGGCATTTCCTTGCAAAGAAACTTGACAACGTTGTTTTCAAGTTAATACATTTAAATTATATTTCATTAAACTTGTACGAGTACATATATATCTATATATGGGGAAAAACACATCAAAATGACCAATTTTTCAATTTTATTCCGATCGCGTCAAATCTTGGTGGAGTGTCAATGTTTGAAATGTTGACCATTGTATCTATTGGCTACATGGACCGATTTTAATAAACCGTGGCTTATATGGCAGCCAAAGCAACGCACAAAATTTACATTTTCCGCGGATGGGATTCCATATATTTAAACTACAAAAACGAAGCCCATTCTGTTTACTATATCAATACGAATTTTCGTAATGGGATGACAACCATAACAAAAACTGTGGAAATTTTAAATGGCAAGCCTACTATTTTTATCCCCTCACCTTAGAGAGGAGGGTATATAACATATAGGTTAGGTTGAAGAGAGGAGACGTTTAAACGTCTCATGTCCGTGGACATACACTTAAGCCAGTGGTTCCGTCTGTTGTGCGCACCTTATTCACCGCACGAGTTACAGAAAATCGGTACTAGACACGAATTTTCTCAGTATCTTCCAGCACATCCTCTGAGATGAGTCAAAGTCGAAATGTTGGGATCTTGCATGTGTGAAAGCCGGGCAGTGACACAGATAATGTTCCATCGTTTCGATGTTTTCCCTGCATGCCCTGCATTCGTTGTTTCCTACTAGTCCTATGCGATGAAGATGTGCTTGTAAGCTTGAGTGTCCCGTTAGAACACTCATCATCTTACTAATCTCGATCTTTTTTAGTTTCAGAAAACTTCTTGTTTTCTTTTCATTTGGGTCACCCCACAGTATCTTTGCAGTTGCTCCTACTGTTGCGCTATTCCACACAGTTTTGTGATCCATCACTGCCCAGTGCTTCAACTAATTTTTCGTGGCTTCGAAAGGTTTCCAATTTTCCAAGTTTATTACTCGAAGTTCTCTGCCCTTTGAAGCCAAGCTGTTTGCTCGTTCATTTCCAATCACTCCGTTGTGTCCTGGTATCCAGCAAATACGCAATTGCATGGGCTGAGTAATCATTTATCGTTCTTTTACAGTCCAGCACAGTTCTGGATTTGACCCTTTCCGATGTTATTGCTTTAATCGCCATTTCGCTATCTGGGAAGATGTTGGCATATTTAGGCTTTGTGGAGTTACTGAGCCAGTTCACAAGCTCCGTGATTACTCGAACTACTGCTTGAAATACCGTGTTATTATCCATTCACCCATCACTTGTAGACGTTTTGCTGTGAGGGCTGCCTCATACTTTATACGGATGTCTATTGGTTGGATGTGCAGTATAGTCTCCAACGCTTTTGTTGGTGCAGTTCTAAATGCCCCGCTTACGCCGAGACAGCACATACGTTGAATTTTTTGCAAAGGTATTACGTTGCACTTCTTGTCCATTGATGCCCACCACACTACACAGGCGTAGGTGATTATTGGTCTAATCACGCTCATGTAAAGCCAGTGAGTCATATTCGGACGTAGTCCCCATTTTGAACCTATAGCTCTTCTGCACAACGACCAACATCTGTGGGCCTTTGTAACTCTTTCTTCAAGATGATATTTCCAGTACAGTTTCTGATCCAATATTACTCCCAAGTATTTTAACTTTTTAGTTATAGCCATTGACTTATTCCGGAATCGAGGCCGGGTAAATCGTGGGATCTTCGTTTTCCTTGTAAATAGACATATCTCTGTTTTGTCTGGGTTAACATTTAATCCCCTTGGTTGTGCCCAGTTATATGCTATGTTAAGTGCCTCTTCAGCTCTTCTGCATAATAGATTTGGATGTGCGCCCCTGAGAAGTATTTTAACGTCGTCTGCATAACAGACTGGTTTAAGTCCTTCATTGGTGAGGGCTTTTAGGAGACTGTGTATCGTCGTAACCCATAGAAGAGGCGATAAAATGCCCCCCTGAGGTATACCACGATTTACCTTGTCTCTAATTTTTACGTCATATGACCCACAAATAATCCACATATTCTTTAGCATATTGCTGATCCAGTGTTTCAGCGCCCGGTCAACCTGAAAGTCGTCTAAGGACTGGATAAGTGTATCGGTCTGTACATTGTTAAATGCGCCCTCAATGGCTATGCAAACAGCAAGTGTATACATTTCTTTACTGAAGGACTCTTCTATGTGGTGCACTACCTCATGCAGAGCTGTTTCAACTGATCTTTCTTTTGACATAGGCGTCTTGTGTGAATTTTAGCCTGTCATCCGCTATCATTATTTCTTCATCTAAGTCCCGCTGATTTTCTTTCCATTGATGTCGAATGCTAGAGATCAGCGTATCTGACGTTGCCAACAAAATATTAAATATGTCTTCGTTTGTAAAATTTCGTGATATTTTTCTGGTACTGAGCTCTCTATAAATTCTGTAGTCCTTATTTCTTTTTTCCTGGGGTTCCTCTGATAGATCTCCGATTGGTACTAAATGATGCTTGATGACATCTCCTCCATAATATAGAATTTTGTGAACTGCTGCAGACATATTTCTCCATGGATGTTGGGTAGTATATATTCGTGCAGTTTCCTTGGTATATTCACCAAATTGTTTAGCATCAATTTGTTTGTTTCATCGATAATGCTTTTTCGGGATCAGAAAAGGATCTTCTTGCTGTATTGCCATCATTCGTATTGCCTGATCCTTGCTTTGGTTGTTCTATAATCAACCCATATTTGAAAATTTCATCCTGAACATGTTTCTGTTTTAAACTTCTTAAATCCTTGTTGGTATCATTGTTTAGTTCACTTCAATTGTCTGACCGTCAATTCCTACTTCTAATGGCTGCAGTATTGCGATTTGGGTTCTTAAATCACAGGCATCTTTTTTAATTGTGTCATTAGTTTCTTTTTAAAATTCAAATTTGATTGGTCCGCAGTATTTCGTAGAACATGGTGTTTGATTTTTCCAAATATACTTTGTTTCCATCGACTGGGCTTCCAAATTTCTTATTAATCGCAATGGTACAACTGACACCATGAACACATCTTTGTCTAAAGTATTTTCACATACAGATTGCTTGTATTGTTTTTGTCCAGAAGAACCATCACATCCCCATTTGCAATTCCCATATTTCTTCAAATCATTTCCTTTAAATGATTGTAGCAAGCGTTGAGCTGTATGATTAAACAGGTCCACGATAACTCTCGAAAGGAGTAACCGATTGACTTCATATTTGGTATTTGGTAATATTTTCTTCTATCTCCAGCTAAGTTTGAAGATGGGCCATATTGATCCACTCTTTCTAGTACCTCCCCCACAAAGGGTTAACATTTAGTGAAATATTGATTATTTAATAACTTCTATACTACCTCTGAAATTCTAAATTAGCTTGTTAGTCACTACTACCTCGAGAAAAAAAATTGAAGTTGCCAAGCCACACAAATGGTCAATTTTGAACCAAAATTTAATAGCTTATAACTTTATTACCAGTGCATACAAAGTCTTGAAATTTGTACAGTGTAATGGTTTAATAGTACCTACGATACAGGGAAAAATGGGCGTTATTGGCACGCCCCTTTTGGTACCTCCCACACAAATGGACCTTTTTGTACCAAAAGTTAACAGCTTTTAACTTTAATACTAGTTCAAACAAATACTTAAAATTGTGTACAGTGTAATGCTTTTATAGTACCTAGAGTCCAGAGAAAAGTGACCGTTATGGGGACTCCCCTTTTAGTACCTCTCACACAAACGGACCATTTTGTATCAAAAGTAAACAGCTTTGAACTTTAATACCAGTATATACATTAAAGTTATTAAATGCAATTTAAATTGATAATAATAAATAAATAAAACAAACATATAAATACATTTTCTAATATTTTTTGAGGGGATTTATTAGTCGGTTTACCCGACTGAACTTTCGTATTTGTTTTTTTAATATTTTAAAATTCGATTGTTTCTGCTTAGATCTATTTTTATACCCTACACAACACTGTGGTACAGGGTATTATAACTTTGTGCATTTGTTTCTAACACCGAAAAGGAGAAGAAATAGACCCCATCGTTTATTATACCGATCGACTTAGAATCACTTTTTGAGTTGATTTAGCTATGTCCGTCTGTCTGTCCGTCTGTCTGCGCATATATTCTTGTAATCAAAGTACAGGTCGCAATTATGGTCCGATCTCGACAAAACTGTACACATATCTTTTTTTTGGCCCAAGGACGATCCCCATTGAATGTGGTTGAAATCGGTTCAGATTTAGATATAGCCCCTTGATATATGTTACCCCGATTTGACATGTAAGCGCTTTAAAAACTTTATTTTATATCCGATCAGTATGAAATTCGGCAGAAAGAGGTTTCTTATTATAGGAATGAACACTGTTAAATTTGGAAGAAATCGGTTCAGATTTAGATATAGCCCCCATATATACGTAACCCCGATTTGACATGTAAGCACTTTAAAAACTGTATTTAATATCCGATCAGTATGAAATTCGGCAGAAATAGGTTTCCTATTATATGAAATGATGAAGGTATACTGCCAAATTCGGAAAAAACTCGGTTCATACTTAGATATAGCCCCCATATATATGTTACCCCCGATTTGACATGTAAGCGCTGTAGAGACTGTATTTTATATCCGATCAGTACGAAATTCGACTAAAAGGGGTCTTTTTACATGAGTGAGTATTCAGGGAAAATCGGTTCAGATTTGTATATAACCTCCCTATATATGTTCCTCCTGATTTGGTATCAAAGCGCTATGGAAGTTGTACTTTACTTCCGATCATTAAAATTTCTCAATTTAGGAACGAATATTGCTTAATGTAAGAGACCATGACCAAGAGACCATGAACTAATTCTACATAATATCTTTTGTCCAGCAAGCAACTGTTTCTTTTTAAATGGGCTTGTCCTAGGAAGAATCAATTGTCTCCGTCTGCATTCGTTTGGAACAGTTCTGGAGTAGTTTAGATATATTCCTGAAGAACTATATCGGAGCTAGTTCCCTAGAATTAATTCTAGACTATTCCATTCTGAACTATATCAGAACTGTTCCAAACGAATGTAGCTGGAGACAATTGATTATTCTTAGGACAAGCCCATGTAAAAAGAAACAGTTGCTTGCTGGACAAAGGGTATTATGTAGAACTAGTTCATACATTCTCACGGACCAGTCTAGAACTATTTATGAACTGGTCCGCTTCGCTGCAGGGATAGTACTTAAGTAGTATGTTGTTATTTGTATCCACCAATCTTCCCAGATATATGCAAAAAATGAGAACATACAGAACACACCATCCATATATATATATGTATATTGTTTACTACCAGTTCTTTGGACCTACGACTATGGCACATTCCCGAAAATCGTTATCGCCGGCGAAATTTTACTCTGCAAAGATCAAAACAATAGAGTCCCATGATTGCCATTTTCCATGTGACACTCGTTCAGTGGACGGGGACATTCATTCACACGCACGCATTGTATCGCCCCAGTGGTGGTGCTTGTGTTCTTTTTGGCAATCTGACAAATCTGTCCGATCTTTATACTGGAATCACCTTATTTTCGTGGAAAAAAATAAGTAGACACAACATAATCGAAGGGGTGTTTGTGGTGTGATCGTGGTGATTGTGCCACAGGTGCGGGTGTATGTGTAATCGTGTCGTAAATATTAATAGAACACTCCCTCATAATAATGAAATCATATGATCGCCGGCGATCAGCACAACAATGGATCGATCGTAAAGGCTTTCGTTGTTTCTAGCCAAGATAAATTGGCACACACACTCACATATACGCGTCACTGCCCCAAATAGGAAATACATACTATTGAAATTTGTGAATACATATGGACATAGTAACACTTAATTCGGCAGCCCTTCGTCTGTGCGGAAAGGTGAATGTCGGTAGTCCAATGTTTAAAGTTTATACAAATTTAAGGTTCTCCCTCTACCATTCGATGTTAGGCACAAAAAGTTGAATTTACTCAATGAACATATGGATATGCAACCAGTAAACCAGCCCAGCGGTATGCCGTTTATCAGAAGAAACATAATTTCTTGAACAGAAAAATTAGTGGGAAAAAGTGTTCTCCTACAGATAGATGTCTAGGAATTTCAATGGAAAATTTTCGATTTCGTTTAAAAATTTTTCCATAGTTGCGTAGAGAGGAGTTTTGGTATCTAATTGTGCGGAAGGAGAAGAAATTTTAAAATTGGCCAAAATTCTTATATTTATAGATAGGAGCCCATTATTTATCTTTATTTACACACAATTAAGCTCATTCCAGAACTTAAACTAAAGCAATAAAATTACTCTTTGTATTTTTTATGATCTAATACAAATCATAAGATTTGGTATTTTTGGCGAAAAAATGTTAAATTGACGCCTTTAAATTTGTGTTTCGATTGTGGCATATGAACAGACGATTTTAAGGACCGAATAATTAAAATTAAATTTACCTTACCGAAAATCTAAACTTTTGTAAATCCTTAAAATTTTAATTTTTGTATTTAGGGGCTCCAACTACGTCTATCGAGTTGCATCGGAGTGAAAATCGAGCTGCATAGAGTTATAAAAAATCACGTAACCTTAATTAAAAAAATTTTCGACGTATTTTGAATTTCCTATTACAAAAATAAGTAAACGCTTAAACTGATGAATTTTTAAATGAGATTAAGACTACGGGTTGGGACTTTTTATTGGTGAACCAGAAGTCGAAATTCACTTCCGCCTCCCTGACCATAACACGGTATTTCAAGCAGAAGTTCGAGCAATCACGGGGTGTGTGAACTGGCTCAGTAACTCCACAAAGCCTAAATATGCCAATATCTTCACAGATGGTCAATTGCGTATTTGCTGGGTACCAGGGTACCAACGGAGTGCTTGGAAAAGAACGGGCAAACAGCTTGGCTTCAAAGGGCAGATAACTTCGAGTAATAAACTTGGAAAATCGGAAACCTTTCGAAGCCACGAAAAATGAGTTGAAGCACTGGGCAGTGATGGCTCTCAAAACTGTGTGGAATAGCGCAACAGTAGGAGCAACTGCAAAGATACTGTGGGGTGATCCAAATGAAAAGAAAACAAGAAGTCTTCTGAAACTAAACAAGATCGATAATAGTAAGATGATGAGTGTTCTAACGGGACACTCAAGCTTCATCGCATAGGAATAGCGGGAAAACATCGAAACGATGGAACATTTTCTGTGTCACTGCCCGGCTTTCACACATGCAAGATCCCAACATTTCGGGTCCGACATATTACCAGACTTGACTCATCTCAGAGGATATGACTGGAAGATACTGAGAAAATTCGTGTCTAGTACCGATTTTCTGTAACTCGTGAGTCATAAAAAGATCATAAATAAGGTGCGCACAACAGGCCAAACCACTGTCTTAAGTGTATGTCCACGGACATGACACGTTTAAACGTCTCCTCTCTTCAACCTAACCTAACCTAAGACTATTTATTTGACATACTTCCCATATAACGCAAAGTTTTTATAAAACAGCAATTATAATTACATGAGAGCAAAGCTATACTCGTATCTATTACTATTTCACAACGGCGGAGTTGGTTATCAGACACATTTGCTGCCTTTTTTATACCCTATACACTGTGGTGTGTAACACCTACAAATAGTACAGACTCTCCTTAAAGTACACCGATCGACTCAGAATCACTACCTGAGTCGATTTAAATATGTCTGTCCGTCCGCCTATACATCTTAAGTTGTTTGTTAAGTACAGGTCTCAATTTCACTCAGATCTTGCTGAGATTTGGCAATAAGGACTCTTTCGCACCTGGGAAGAAGCCATATTTCTGTGGTCAAAATCGGTTCAGATTTCGATATAGCCCCCGTATATGTGGTCCATCCGATTTTTGCCTTTTAGCGCTATAAAGCTGTATTTTGCATTCAATCCTTTTGCAATTAGCAGGCTGGAGTTTCTTGAAACAGGGATCCTCATTAATGAGTTTGAAGAAAATCGGTTCAGATTTACATATATATATGTTCCCACCGATTTGACCTTTTAGCGCAACAGAAATGTGTTTTACATCCAATCATTTTTGGTTTAAATATTTATTTAAAAAAATCATTTTTAAAGGGCTACTGATGTGAATGCCCTTCTCGATTCTTAACAATATGTCGATACCTTTGAGAGCACCTGTCAGTGTCAGATTTGTAATTTTGTCTCTTTGTAGGAACGATAATTAGATGTAATATCTCTATAGTATTCCTTTCTTCAACTAGTATCTTCACATTGCCAAAATTAGGTTTGTCAGTGCCCAGTTGATCACAAGTGTCGTCTTATTCCCCTGTGGTTTGTGAATGTCTTCTGTACGTAAATTTTTTGCGATAAGTGTTTTCAGTTTGTAATTGTCTAGTTTTCAGTTTTTCCAGGACCGGAGACGAACGTTTTGTATATGTATCTGTCTTCAGTTACACCGTCTCGCCTTTCTTATTCGTATTCTTTTTTTCCTGTCTTAGCAATCGTCTATAATCTTTATGGGAAAGTCATTAATTTTCAATATTTTCTTATCTTATCTGTTGTTGTGGAGAAATGTGTTAAGTGTTGTCCTTCTGAGGTTTTTTAAATGGACATTTATTAATCTTCCAAAGGATGTTCTAATACACAGATAGATATGCGTGTTTATTGTCCTTTTCATTTTCCATCGTGATGTGTCAGTTGTACGTGTTTAATATTTGTAGGGTATACTTTCATATCCTATTCCTTGATAACTCCTAACAAGTAGGCCTCATACGAGTGTTGTGTTAAAAATTATTAGTGTCCGTAATATTTATCGGAATGTCAAGTAATTCCTCCATTACTCTGTCTACAATGGCTGGAGAGGCGGGTGATCCCGTCGGAAGATCCGTACGTTTTACAGTTGCATCGCTTTTCATAAAATTCCGAAGCATTTAAAAACTTTTATTTCAATTCAAAACATCGCACATACAATTTGATATTGTTGCTATTCAAATATGTCTGTATTCTTTCTTTCTTTTAAATGCTGTTGCGTTTTTCGAGGCAAAATGAAATCAGTTAAATAACTTGTTTTTCTCTTTGCACAACAAAGATTAAAATGTGATTAAATTTCTGATGCAATTCCCGACGCATCCAACAAATAATAATGTATGTAGTTGTATTGTAAATACATCTTTAATCACAGTATTCATCTTAAATGTAAACATGATGTTGTTTGGCATCATTTTATGGTATAGTGGAGCAAAGAAAGTTAATTTTTATTATTATTAAAATTATTATTAAAATGTGGATCATCTAACGAGATCCACCAAAACTCGGGCACACAAAATTTGATACTAATATTATCTCAGATCTAATATACAGGCACGACACAGTTTTGTACGAAATTGCTTTCATTTTCGCTTCTTCGACTTTTGTATGTTACATGAAAACGATAGAAAATGAAAAACGAAAACCACTATTAGGAAACCACCCTGCCAGAAAAATACCACCCTCAAAGCGTTGTAAAAGCACTGTGCACCGTTATCACACGGTGGGATAAAGCGTTGTAAAAGCGTCAAAATGATAACACCGATATACGGTGTGATGGCGGTATTTTACAACGCTTTTGAAACTCTGTAAAAACAAAATTCATGACGCAGTCTCTTATAAAACAAAATTCCCACTTTAACAAAAAGAATAGTTCCATATAGGAATTTCTAAACTTCGATAACAAAATCGTAATTTTGGACAAAATGCATTTGAGCGGCTTTACTTCACGTTTATTTTAAAAAATAGTTTTCGTTTATCTCGGAATTAAGCCTAATTTGTTGCAGAAAAAGATGTTCCACATGAATTTCATAGAAAATCGAAAAACCATACAATTCAAATTTTTTATTGTGTACAGTTTGTAGAATATTGTCCTCAACTGAACTAGCTACCATAGTAGAGTATGCTAAACAAATTCTGAAGACATATCGAAAACAGTCTAGTAGAGAATGCTAAACAAATTCTGAAGACATATCGAAAACAGTCTAGTCTGGGTTAAAATCGCCAACAAATCCTATTCACAAATAAATAGAAAACTACATATTTTTCATGTCCAGAGTTCACCAACCTTTTATTTTGTATCCTTATTGTTGTATTTTGAACTATATAAGGCAAAGACAAATAGAATAAGAAGACATTCCTTCCGGACGAAACGTCAAAATCTGTCAAGTACGAACGAATGGGAATTTACTGTTACACGCGATAAGACAGTTTTCCGCGAACATTGTTTGATTTTTTTTGCGCTTATTAATTAAAATTAATTTTAAAAAAGAAAAAACTCCCTCGTTGGAATCCTATTGGAAAATCATTTTTGTTTGTACCTAAAACTTAATCGCTCGGGGATGGCTTATCTTATTATTTTATAATTTTTGGTGTAAGGCACGCTTATAGTCTTGGTTAATATGATGAAACAATAAAAAATATAAAAAGTTACACAAAATAAAAATTCAAAGGACAAATTTACATTTTCCTTTTTATGAGTGACTAAATATGAAATACAAATTCAATAAATGAATGATATTAAGTACGGATTTCAAAAGGGAAGTCAAAAAAGTCGCTTCGTGTAAATCGGGTCTTATTACTTACCAAACAAAGTACATATATGTAGATATTTATCAAAAAATTTGATAACAGAAGACATATCAAAATTGAATTTTTCGAATTAAAAAGTTCACATTTAACGCAGCTCTATTACGTGAAAAATGCATCCTTCACTAAGGTACCCCACGGAACAATTTTACCATTTAATGACAAACTCTGTTCTCAAAGCATTGCCAATCCATCATGAAACAGCGTTTTAAAAGCATTTTAAGCAAGGATTGTGAAAGCGTTCCAAAAAAACGCTTTAACGACACTTTTTTCATGGTACCGTCATAAATTTCTGGCTGGGCACCGTCGACAATATCGGTTCGACATGGTGATATTCCATAAAAATCACCAACATTTTGGCTTAACTGATATTTTTGAATTTTTATACCCTCACTTTAGTGTGACGAGATTATATATCATTTGCTACGGACAAGATGTGTAACACATCGAAGGAGTGACCTAAGACCCCAAGTATGTTCGGAGGAAATCCGTTTTGGGCCATTTTAAGTCATTTGAGAAATGTCCGTCCGTCTGTCTGGCTGAAGCGCACGATAACTCTCGAAAGGAGTAACGGATTGACTTCAGTTTTGGTATAGGATAATATTTTTATCTATCTAAGGCTAAGTTCGACGATGGGCCATATTGGTCCACTCCTTCTAGTACCTCCCTCACAGAGGCTTATAATTTAGTGAAATGTTGATTATCTAATAACTTCTATACTACTTATCCGAATCCTTTGTAATTCCACACAAGTTGTCACAATCAACTTGAGAAAAATGGGTGAATCGGCTCCTCCCCTTTTGGTACCTCCCACACAAAGGAACCATGAATACCAGCGCATAAACATACTTGAAATTGTTTACAGGGTAATGCAGTTATATAGCCTACAGTCCAGTGAAAATGGGCGTTATTGCCTCGCTCTTTTTGGTACCTCCCAAACAAAAAGCTAAAACCTTACAGCGTGAGTACGGACGAACGAAAATACTACACTGGGAAAAATGGGCGTTTCCACCACGCCCCTTTTTGTACCTCCCACACAAAATGGGGAGGTATATCATAATTGAATAGCTCATAACGTTAATATATTAGTGCACATAAACGTGTCTACTGTTCAGCGAAAAACAAGTGTTTTTATAAACCCCTTCTGGTCTTATATGCATATTATATTTCTCATAAAGTAAGAGTATACGTAAGTTGGTTTACCCGACTGAAACTTTCTTACTTGTTACATTGTTATTGCTAAATAAAGATGAAAACCAAAACTTCTTTCTTTGAATTTTATTTTTCTGTTTATACCCTACACCACACTGTGGTACAGGGTATTATAAGTTTGTTTCACGGCAGATGTTTGTAACACCTTAAAATAACACAGCTAGACCCACCTTAAAGTATACCGATCGACTCAGAATCACTAGCTGAGTCGATTTAACGATGTCCGTCCGTCCGTCCATGTAAAGTTGTTCGTCGACTACAGGTCGCAATTTCACTCCGATCGTTCTGAAATTTTGCAGTTGAGAGTATCTCGCGGCTGTTAAGATCGCTATTGAATTTGGTTGAAATCGGTTCAGATTTAGACATAGCTCCCATATATATCTTTCGTCCGATTTGACCCTTTAGTCCTATAGAAGCTGTATTTTACATCCGATCGTTTTGAAATTTAGAATGGTAGAGTTTCTTGATCCACGAACCAACATTGCCGAATTTGAAGAAAATCGGTTCAGATTTAGGTATAGCTCCCATATATATCTTTCGTCCGATTTGGTCCTTTAGTCCTATAGAAGCTGTATTTTACATCCGATCGTTTTGAAATTTAGAATGGTAGAGTTTCTTGATCCATGAACCAACATTGCCGAATTTGAAGAAAATCGGTTCAGATTTAGATATAGCTCCCATATATATTTTTCGTCCGATTTGGTCCTTTAGTCCTATAGAAGCTGTATTTTACATCCGATCGTTTTGAAATTTAGAATGGTAGAGTTTCTTGATCCATGAACCAACATTGCCGAATTTGAAGAAAATCGGTTAAGATTTTGCTATAGCTCCCATATATATGTTTCGTCCGATTTGGCCCTTTAGTCCTATAGAAGCTGTATTTTACATCCGATCGTTTTGAAATTTAGAATGGTAGAGTTTCTTGATCCATGAACCAACATTGCCGAATTTGAAGAAAATCGGTGCAGATTTAGATATAGCTCCCATATATATCTTTCGTCCGATTTGGTCCTTTAGTCCTATTGAAGCTGTATTTTACATCCGATCGTTTTGAAATTTAGAATGGTAGAGTTTCTTGATCCATGAACCAACATTGCCAAATTTGAAGAATATCGGTTAAGATTTTGCTATAGCTCCCATATATATGTTTCGTCCGATTTGGCCCTTTAGTCCTATAGAAGCTGTATTTTACATCCGATCGTTTTGAAATTTAGAATGGTAGAGTTTCTTGATCCATGAACCAACATTGCCGAATTTGAAGAAAATCGGTTAAGATTTAGTTTTGGTATAGGATAATATTTTTATCTATCTAAGGCTAAGTTCGACGATGGGCCATATTGGTCCACACCTTCTAGTACCTCCCTCACAGAGGCTTATAATTTAGTGAAATGTTGAGATTTTGCTATAGCTCCCATATATATGTTTCGTCCGATTTGGCCCTTTAGTCCTATAGAAGCTGTATTTTACATCCGATCGTTTTGAAATTTAGAATGGTAGAGTTTCTTGATCCATGAACCAACATTGCCGAATTTGAAGAAAATCGGTTAAGATTTAGCTATAGCTCCCATATATATGTTTCGTCCGATTTGGCCCTTTAGTCCTATAAAAGCTGTATTTTACATCCAATCGTGTTGAAATTTAGAATGGTAGAGTTTCTTGATCCATGAACCAACACTACCGAATTTGAAGAAAATCGGTTAAGATTTAGCTATAGCTCCCATATATATGTTTCATCCGATTTGGCTCTTTAGATCCAATCGTTTTTATACCCTACACCACACTGTGGTACAGGGTATTATTTAAGTATAAAATGTCCCAAAAGTAAATTTATGTAAACAATTTATACATGAATTACAAAATTTATATATCAGAGTTATTCAATATTACGAGAGTGGTGTAGGGTATTATATAGTCGGCACCGCCCGACTTTAGCCTTTCCTTACTGGTTTTTTTTTTGTTTTGTGGTTGCTTCAATGGACCTTTCTCCGTTTTTGAAAAGTTTTTTATATGATGTACAAAAATATATAAATTTTCATACGAAAAGAATATTAGGATATTAAAAAATATTATAATTGAGTAGAGTTTTTCCACTTTTTTGGTGTTTAAATTATTTTAAATATGGATTTCAATTAAAATTTTGTTATGGCTTTCAGACGATATTTTTTCTTGTTTTACGTTTTCTAAAGAACACACAGAAAACAGTTTGGTTGCATCAATTAATTTTTATTTATGTAAAACATTTTGCTAAATATTCTGCATTCCACACATTATTATCCATACGAAATTATTTTTGACGAATTTTGATCGATACCTCCATTCTGAACTACGAGTATTCTAAGTGCAAAACGGTAGTTTTTCAAGATTTGTATGGAATTTTTTTATTATGCAAATCTAATAAATAACCTGTACTGTTTTGCGAATAACTTTTGATTGTGTTGACGGATAAACACCAAATTTTGACTGAATATAATTTGGAATATTTAGAAATTAAAAATGCAATATCCCTGAAAACATGCTAAGTCGACTTAGCATGTTTTAGAATGGAGGTATGGATATACCCTGTACAAAATATTGAAGACAGCAACCAAGCTCTCGGTTGTATTTCGCAAAATATATTTATTTGTTCTAAATTTGGGAAATTATTAGCATAACCAAAAAAGCATTTATTTAGGAATATAAATCAAACAATTAGAAACGGTGTCGTATACCTTTATTTTATAGATCGTATAATGAATAAAAACATTTATCTCGAAATTTTCAGAACCCACTTTAAGGAAAATGCACGCAAGTAATGTATGTGGTAATAATTTTAAGTGTAAACCAGTAAGGAAAGGCTAAAGTCGGGCTGTGCCGACTATATAATACCCTACACCACTCTCGTAATATTGAATAACTCTGATATATACATTTTGTAATTCATGTATAAATTGTTTACAAAAATTTACTTTTGGGACATTTTATACTTAAATAATACCCTGTACCACAGTGTGGTGTAGGGTATAAAAACGATTGGATCTAAAGAGCCAAATCGGATGAAACATATATATGGGAGCTATAGCTAAATCTTAACCGATTTTCTTCAAATTCGGTAGTATTGGTTCATGGATCAAGAAACTCTACCATTCTAAATTTCAACACGATTGGATGTAAAATACAGCTTTTATAGGACTCAAGGGCCAAATCGGACGAAACATATATATGGGAGCTATAGCTAAATCTTAACCGATTTTCTTCAAATTTGGCAATGTTGGTTCATGGATCAAGAAACTCTACCATTCTAAATTTCAAAACGATCGGATGTAAAATACAGCTTCTATAGGACTAAAGGGCCAAATCGGACGAAACATATATATGGGAGCTATAGCTAAATCTTAACCGATTTTCTTCAAATTCGGCAATGTTGGTTCATGGATCAAGAAACTCTTCCATTCTAAATTTCAAAACGATCGGATGTAAAATACCGCTTCTATAGGACTAAGGGACCAAATCGGACGAAAGATATATATGAGAGCTATATCTAAATCTGCACCGATTTTCTTCAAATTCGGCAATGTTGGTTCGTGGATCAAGAAACTCTACCATTCTAAATTTCAAAACGATCGGATGTAAAATACAGCTTCTATAGGACTAAAGGGCCAAATCGGACGAAACATATATATGGGAGCTATAGCTAAATCTTAACCGATTTTCTTCAAATTTGGCAATGTTGGTTCATGGATCAAGAAACTCTACCATTCTAAATTTCAAAACGATCGGATGTAAAATACAGCTTCAATAGGACTAAAGGACCAAATCGGACGAAAGATATATATGGGAGCTATATCTAAATCTGCACCGATTTTCTTCAAATTCGGCAATGTTGGTTCATGGATCAAGAAACTCTACCATTCTAAATTTCAAAACGATCGGATGTAAAATGCAGCTCCTATAGGACTAAAGGGCCAAATCGGACGAAACATATATATGGGAGCTATAGCTAAATCTTAACCGATTTTCTTTAAATTTAGCAATGTTGGTTCGTGGATCAAGAAACTCTACCATTCTAAATTTCAAAACGATCGGATATAAAATACAGCTTCTATAGGACTAAAGGGCCAAATCGGACGAAAGATATATATGGGAGCTATATCTAAATCTGAACCGATTTCCACCAAATTCAATAGCGATCTTAACAGCCGCGAAATACTCTAAACTGCTAAATTTCAGAACGATCGGAGTGAAATTGCGACCTGTAGTCGACGAACAACTTTACATGGACAGACGGACGGACGGACGGACGGACGGACAGACAACTAGTGTAAATCAGACAACTAGTAAATCGACTCAGCTAGTGATTCTGAGTCGATCGGTATACTTTAAGGTGGGTCTAGCTGTGTTATTTTAAGGTGTTACAAACATCTGCCGTGAAACAAACTTATAATACCCTGTACCACAGTGTGGTGTAGGGTCTAAAAATAAAAAACTGATCTCTATGAACAACCAGTAAGGAAAGGCTAAAGTCGGGCGGTGCCGACTATATAATACCCTACACCACTCTCGTAATATTGAATAACTCTGATATATAAATTTTGTAATTCATGTATAAATTGTTTACATAAATTTACTTTTGGGACATTTTATACTTAAATAATACCCTGTACCACAGTGTGGTGTAGGGTATAAAAACGATTGGATCTAAAGAGCCAAATCGGATGAAACATATATATGGGAGCTATAGCTAAATCTTAACCGATTTTCTTCAAATTCGGTAGTGTTGGTTCATGGATCAAGAAACTCCACCATTCTAAATTTCAACACGATTGGATGTAAAATACAGCTTTTATAGGACTAAAGGGCCAAATCGGACGAAACATATATATGGGAGCTATAGCTAAATCTTAACCGATTTTCTTCAAATTCGGCAATGTTGGTTCATGGATCAAGAAACTCTACCATTCTAAACTTCAAAACGATCGGATGTAAAATACAGCTTCTATAGGACTAAAGGGCCAAATCGGACGAAACATATATATGGGAGCTATAGCTAAATCTTAACCGATTTTCTTCAAATTTGGCAATGTTGGTTCATGGATCAAGAAACTCTACCATTCTAAATTTCAAAACGATCGGATGTAAAATACAGCTTCAATAGGACTAAAGGACCAAATCGGACGAAAGATATATATGGGAGCTATATCTAAATCTGCACCGATTTTCTTCAAATTCGGCAATGTTGGTTCATGGATCAAGAAACTCTACCATTCTAAATTTCAAAACGATCGGATGTAAAATACAGCTTCTATACGACTAAAGGGCCAAATCGGACGAAACATATATATGTGAGCTATAGCAAAATCTTAACCGATTTTCTTCAAATTCGGCAATGTTGGTTCATAGATCAAGAAACTCTACCATTCTAAATTTCAAAACGATCGGATGTAAAATACAGCTTCTATAGGACTAAAGGACCAAATCGGACGAAAAATATATATGGGAGCTATATCTAAATCTGAACCGATTTTCTTCAAATTCGGCAATGTTGGTTCATGGATCAAGAAACTCTACCATTCTAAATTTCAAAACGATCGGATGTAAAATACAGCTTCTATAGGACTAAAGGACCAAATCGGACGAAAGATATATATGGGAGCTATACCTAAATCTGAACCGATTTTCTTCAAATTCGGCAATGTTGGTTCGTGGATCAAGAAACTCTACCATTCTAAATTTCAAAACGATCGGATGTAAAATACAGCTTCTATAGGACTAAAGGGTCAAATCGGACGAAAGATATATATGGGAGCTATGTCTAAATCTGAACCGATTTCAACCAAATTCAATATCGATCTTAACAGCCGCGAAATACTCTCAACTGAAATACTTCAGAACGATCGGAGTGAAATTGCGACCTGTAGTCGACGAACAACTTTACATGGACGGACGGACGGACGGACGGACGGACGGACATCGTTAAATCGACTCAGCTAGTGATTCTGAGTCGATCGGTATACTTTAAGGTGGGTCTAGCTGTGTTATTTTAAGGTGTTACAAACATCTGCCGTGAAACAAACTTATAATACCCTGTACCACAGTGTGGTGTAGGGTATAATTATTTGAATACATTTCAGAAAGACATAAGTCTGTCCAAAGTCAAAAAGGATACGCAGAAAAATACTAATTACACTATGCAACAAAAAAAATTTTTGTGTCCGAGACCTTAAAGCCTTTTTTCTATAGATTGAGGCATACTATTTTATGAAACCAAAATCAATAACGGCCATTTTGCACGGGACTATAGGAACTATAAAAGCATAACACTTCACAAAATTTCAAGTATTTCTATGGACTGGAATTAAAGTTATAAGCCGTTAACTTTTTGTGGAAAATGGTCCATTTGTATGGGAGGTACCAAAAGGGGCGTGGCAACATCGCCCAATTTTCTAAAGATGGTAGCGATTAATACAGTAATACTATGTGTGGAATTGTGAAAGATTCTGGGTAGTTGTATATAGTTATGGGTTAATCAATATTTCACCAAATGTTTACCCTTCGTGGGCAAGATTGATAAATTTTTTTGAAAAACGTAAATATTTTTCAATATGGTTTGCCCGACTTTCGTTCTGAGTGACTGTATAAATATACATATTTATAATGGGTGATCCAAGTAGAGGTACTCTTTTCAATAGCCTTTTATGACAGATCACGTGTGAGTCGTGTCATGTTGTCATGTAATTTTTGTTAAGTATTGTTTGGCATATTATCATGGAAAGACTTACGCCGAAATAACGTTTACGCGTGTCATTCGCTAGTTACCAGTCGAAATGCTCGAACGGGTCATCGAAAATTGTACTCAACGGATGGACCATCTGAGACGTAGCCGCGGCCAACATTTGATAGACATAATCTTCAAAAAATAAATGCCAAAGAATGTTCTTTCAAATGATAATAAACATTCCCCATTCAATTTAAATTTTCTGTTTTTTTTTTCTTTAAAAAAGTGGGGAACCTCGAAATGGATCACCCTATATATATGTAACATCATTTGTGTGTAAGACATGATCTCCGAAACCTGAAGGGCGAAAGGACTACAAATTGTACAATAGGTTCAGTTCGTGACCGATCATCTCTGATTTAGAATTTTCTTAATAGTAATATTTTTATACCCTCACTTTAGTGTGACGAGGGTATATATTATTTGCTACGAAAAAAAGTGTAACACATCGAAGGAGTGACTTAAGACCCCAAGTATGTTCGGCGGAAATCCGTTTTGGGCCATTTTAAGTCGAATGAGAAATGTCCGCCCGTCCGTCTGTCTGCCTGCTGTCTGGTGCGCACGATAACTCTCGAAAGGAGTAACCGATTGACTTCAAATTTGGTACGTGGTAATATTTTTTTCTCCGGCTAAGTTCGAAGATGGGCCATATTGGTCCACTCCTTCTAGTACCTTCCCATAAAGGGTTAAAATGTTGTGAAATATTGAATCTTTAATAACTGCTATACTACTTATTCGAATCTTCTGAAAGTCCAAACATAGTATTAGTTTATTAGTCGCTATCAACTCGAGAAAATTGGGTCAAGTTGCTATGCCCCTTTTGGTACCTCCCACACAAATGCACCATTTTGCAACAAAAGTTAACAGCTTATAACATAAATACCAGTGTATAGAAATGCTTAAAATTTTGTGCAGTGTAATGCTTTTAGAGTGCATACATAATGGTCGTTGTTGCCATGCCCCTTTTGGTACCTCCCACACAAAGTTACCATTTTGCACCAAAAATTAACAGCTTATAACATTAATACCAGTGTATAAAAATACTTGAAATTTTGTACAGTGTAATGCTTATATAGGTTCTATAGCCCTGTGAAAAATTTACGTTATTGCCACGCCCTTTTTGAACTTCCCACACAAAATGACCAAATCATACCCAAATGTAATATCTCATAACGTTAATATACCAGTGCATATAAACGCTTATAATTCGTCACAGTGCAATGTATTTAAAGTAAATTCTATTCAGCGAAAAATAGGTGTATTTGTTAAAAACCTTCTGGTATCTCCCACACAAATTGACAGAATAATTCGTTTAATATTCCATATTACATTACTCACAAAGTGAGGGTATACCTTAGTAGGTTTACCCGAATGAAACTTTCTTACTTGTTATTATAGTGTTTGACAAAAATATTAGTCAACATAAATTACTAATGTTCCATTCCCAATGTTTTTATGAGAAATAAATATATTTCGTGTTATTACCATTCGTTTTCATTATTTTCTATTTAAAGCAGAAAATAGTTTTTTGACTTTTGTCAATGATTTGTATAATTATACCCTACACCACACTGTGTACAGGGTATTGTAAGTTTGTTTTGGTCCAGATGTTTGTAACACATAAAAATACTTAAGTATATGGATCGACTTTAAGTACGAGTATTTATATGGATTAAAGTGTAAGGATCGATCAACCACCCTACCGAAGTTATAAACGAACATTATCGAATTTGAAGAAAACCGGTCCATATTTATATATAGTCCCCAAATATATATTCGAGTATATAGATATTCCTTCCGGTTAAGTATCCTTTAATTTTGATGAGTTTTATGACATTTTTTAGGGTTCAATTGTTGGTAAGACTTTTTTAGGAGAAATAATTCTCAATGGGTCGTCTTTATTTGGCTCTTTGGACTGAAGTGAATATTCTGACATAAGTTTGTATACCTAAGTCGTTATGGGAATTAAATTGCAACATTGTTTTTCCACATTACTCTTTATCAAGCGTAGTTTTGTTTTGATGTTATGACGTGTTTTTGCTTTATCATGCGTTGTTTTGTTATTGAGGTTATGACGTGTTTTTTCCTATACGTATGCACACACCATGTCAGATACTTTGGAGGAGACTGATTCACAAACAACAAAATGCGTATTACCAAGCTCCTATGAGTTTCCTGAGTTATCCCTTTTTTTAAAAAAATAATTATCAAATTCTTCATTAGATTTTTGTTTAAATGTTTATACGTTCGAATCGTTCTGCTTTTTTGATCAGAACTCGTCCTTGATCGTAAGACACTCTACTCTGTCAGCCATGTAACTCTGATACGTATGTATTTCGATCCTGTGTGGAGATCTCATCAGAGGGATTTTATACATGTCACATTGTGCTTGGTGCGGTTAATCACTTGTATATACATATATAAAGATCTACAAAGAAATTTGCACATGCGAATTATATAGCTACGAGGAAAGCTTACAAGTCAAAGCTCCAAGCGAGCCTTATAGCCGGTTTCTCTATCTCAAACGAACACATTCATTCGCCTTCGCAAACGTCAACGGTCAACGCATAAGACAAATCGAATGAAAACGTAAACTTGTTCATACGTACACGCTGAAAAAAAATCGCTTCTGTAGTATATTGACCCAAATATATTCGGCTTGAAACATATATATGTTTAGGGTACACTATAAACATATAATAGGCGTGTTTTCGTTACACCATAAGTGCTTAATTTGTATGGGGAGCTAAGCACTTTTAAGCACTATTAGTTCCCGATGATGTTGGGTGCTTGTGTTCCTGTCTTAATCGAGTATGATGTTGCCAGATTGGGCACCCTATATTTAGCAATATGGCATCCCATTTTTGGAGAGATTGTTATCAATTATTGTGAATTAACGGGAAGAAGAACAACAAAAATGGGAAATTATTTTAATATTTGCAAAAAGAGTGTAAACAATTGAACATAGAATAGTAAATATATGTTTTGTAAATACTTTTTACGAATTTTTTGTCTGTTTCACACTGTTTTTTCTTCTCAACTCATGACACCATTGCTACCAGATAGTTAAAATCCGCCACTTATTGCTTATGTGCCAGTTAGTGGAAGTCAGTTATTTTCGTTGCAAAGTGCTAAACTAAAATTGCTAGCTTGTAACGAAAACATGCCTAATATTGGGTAGAATATTGACCCAAATATATTAGGCTTGAAACATATATATGTTTAGGGTACACTATAATAAAAAGTACATATTTGGGAAAATGTTATTCTAAACAAACCTGTGTTTACATCCCAATATGTTTTTATTTGGGACTATTATTTCCGAAAGAAGTATTTATTTGCACTTAAGAATTCACAAAATAAGTTATTTGTGCTAAATTCTTTACTAATTCAAAGTTATTCTTTTAGACATTTTTAATTTTTGTAAAAATAATAAAAAATAATAATTGAAATCGTACAATATTGGATCAAAATAAATTACTTGGAGGATTGACAAGAAATGACGACTCAGAAATTTGAAATGATTGATTTAAACAAAATTAATGCTGCATATCGCACCTGTTCCACAAAAGGGTAACAACTCAAAATTTTTAAATTTTGCTTTTTTGCAAGAAAACAACGTACAATGGCAATTTCTACCCACTGCAAAAAATGTCCGTTGATTTTTCTTCTTACATTTTGAATTGTCTCCAAGTGTTGAAGCAAAGGGGACCGTTGATTTATCATCTAAAGAGTAATATTTTTAGTTGTGCCCTTTTCAACTTATAATCCGAGTAAGATTTTTCAGTTAAAAAGGTCGAACTCTTTGGGTGAATCTAGTAACATGCAAAAATCTGCGAAAAGGAACGGAATATTCTAAAGCTTTAATTTATTTTAAAAGAGGATTAATGTAGCTTTCTATTGAGTATTTACACAATAAATTATCTCTATCGGTTTTTTTCTAATGGCTTAGGTGCCGGTCGCGAACGTACGATTTTTCCATCTGTTTTAACCGTTAAATTAATCGTTAATCGATCTTTGTTTTTGGTCTCCTTGAATTTTTCTCTTCTTAATTGATTGTAATAGAGTAATTTTGTAGAAAGAGTGCAAGCATAACATATGTTTTTATATGTAAAATAATCAAATATAAAATTGTCTGTAAAAGTAGCTTAAATGGAAAAAATACAATTTTTCAGTTTTTAGGCAAATTTTCTCATGAAAACAACTGAGATATGCTATGAAACCATTATATTTTAAAAATTTAGACATTTTGTATACATTTTTTTATAATTATTCACAATAAAATAGGATGATTACCAACATTATATTTTTCGGCCCTGGTTGACCATTCGGCGGAAATGCCCAAATATATTTTCTTTCGATTCAAACATATCAAAAAAGGCGATTTTTCCCTGTGTATACAAATAATAAATTCATACTGTTAGTGAAGTGAACATAGCAGCAACTTCTGCAAATTGCTGATTACTTTGATGAATATCCTTTTTTGGGAGGAAGTTGTGAGATTGTTGATCTGACATCCATGTACATACATTTTCCCATTCGTAAATACCTTATGTTCCGCCTATGGATAGGCATAAAATCAATACTACGAGTATGTTTGTGAAATATAGTTGCCATAAATCCAAAAAAATCCATCAATAATCGTTACAATTTAAAATGCAGGGCATTTTTGTATGAGCACCTAGAAATTTTAAAATTTTGAGTTGTGACGTTCTTGCACATAGAACGATATGTATACGTAAGTCCAGGCGAACGAACAAATGAACCTTAGAGAACCCCATTTCTTGACGAAAGTGAGTAACTCGTTTCCTTTCGCATAGGTTTTCGTTCGACATCGTGAAACAGGCTATTAAATTCAAAAATTTTAACCTTCTATGTGAATGGTATGGGTTTAAATTTAAAAACTATTCTAATACATCTTTCTAAAACTCTAATTAACGTTTTAATATTTTTTTTTAAAATATTGCAGCGATTTTTTTAAAGGTTGTCTACGGCGAATCGTCCAAAATCACCTAATTAATTATTGAAATCTATAAGCCACATTTTAACACATCACAATTTAATCTATATATAATATAATAAATATTATAAAGTCCATCACAAATAGTTTTCTTGTAAATTTTTTCTTGTATTGTAACTGTCGCTCGACACTCTCTAAGCTAAAAAAAACGACACAAGGACAGTTGTAGACAATTTAAAGGTCAGTAGGACATCAACTAGTTTATGCCCGAAGCAATAAAAATTAACATCTTTATTAAATATCACCAACTCAACAACTGGAATGAAATAAAAATTCAAAAACCAAAACAATAACAACCGCAAAATACAAGAATGTTTTCAAAAAAAAATTAACACAATTTGCCCGAAATATCAATTTGTTAAGAGCCGGGGACGGATCGACCGACGAATCCACATACATTTGTACATGTGTTATTTTAGTAAACCAAAGAGCAAGAAGCGTCGTTGTTGTCGCTGTTGCTAAACAAACAATTTTCTTGTTTTGTTTTATAAATATACTCGACGACAGGAGAAAAAGAACCGTTCGTATCATAAACAGCAGCAACAACAAAACAAAGAGCGTTTGGCGCGCACACACACACCACAGCCATATATATATATGTGTATACATTTGCGGCGCACATCCAGAAACACGCACACACACTCACTTACTGCTATGCTAAGAATACAAAACAATAACAAATAGGTAAAACAAAACGACGAGCCTCCATAAAACAGCCAATCAGCGAACGAAGTTTGACCCTCTGTTCGATATTCAAAACAAATAACCTGAAAGTAGTGCCAAAACAAAGGCGAGCGAGGCAATAAACGAAATAACCAACTCATGTCCCGCACACACCGAGCATCGACGATGTTGTTGTTACTGTTGTCGCTGCCACCGTTCATGGACAATAAATGCGATCGTCGACTAACGCCAACACCACCAATACCAACGACGACGACGATCGTTGATGTAGTAGAGATAACGTAGCAATAACAAACCGAACCGTACCGAACTAACGAGTTCTAGCCGCGTCTAGAGGCCCACCATCCTATGTTCATTGGGAAGACCACGAGGTATAAAAGCACTCAAGAGCAGAGCCGTGCCATCAGTTGCTCGAGGTCTGAGTAAATGGAAAGATCAAGTGAACATTTCAGTGGTCTGAGAACAAAATTATTTTTTGACAAAAAACTTTGGAAGAACATATGAAAATAGTGTTGAACACAGCTGTAGTTTAACGCAAACACAGAAAAGAACAAATAAAAAACAAAAAAACTTGTGATATTTCAATTGTGATCGTGTATATATTTTTTGTTAAACAAAAATACCTGCCACTCTTTACCTTAAATTTTGTAAATAAATCTATTTAAAAATGCCTGAACTAATCGAACAAACCAAACCAATGTAAGTATAAAAAGAATACACATTCATACACACTCGCGTGTGGATGAATATACACTTGCATTCGCCAATGCAATGCAGGATTTCGTCAGACAGTTCAGTTGTAATGGAATGTATTTTTTTTTACAGTTCCAATGGCGTTTCGCCAATGCAGAGCAAGGTAAAGCAAGACAGCTGCGGTCTCTACAACCATATTCGTGGCACGAATGTTTCGTATGGCTCGGTGCAAAGGCTTACGCCTGGAGTCCATGCTTTTGTGGAAGAATCTGTCGTTCTGTGTCAACCAGAGCAAATTCACATTTGCGATGGCTCCGACATGGAATACAAAATGTTGTTGAAGCAGATGTGTGAATCGGGAACCATTGTCCCTTTGCCCAAGTATGAGAACTGTTGGTTGGCTCGTACAAATCCCGCTGATGTTGCACGTGTGGAATCGAAGACATTTATTTGCACAGAGCGCAAAGAAGAATCAATACCCACTCCTCAAGATGGCGTGAAAGGTACTTTGGGCAACTGGATTTCCACTGCTGATATGGATAAGGCCATCAAGGAACGCTTCCCCGGCTGCATGAAGGGCCGCACAATGTATGTGGTACCCTTCAGTATGGGTCCCGTGGGATCTCCCCTCTCGAAAATTGGTATTGAGATCACCGATTCCGCTTATGTTGTTGCCTCTATGCGTATTATGACCAGAATAGGCGCCAGTGTTTTGGATGAATTGCAAAAGAAGGAAGAATTTGTGCGTGCCCTGCATTCGGTTGGTACTCCTGCTGATGGTATCGTCGAGCGCAGCTCATGGCCTTGTGACCCTGAGAGAACCATAATTTTGCACAAACCCGCCGATAACTTGATTGTTTCATATGGATCAGGATATGGCGGAAACTCGTTGTTGGGCAAGAAGTGCTTTGCTCTTCGCATTGGAAGCACAATTGCCAAGAGAGAAGGCTGGTTGGCTGAACACATGTTGATTTTGGGAATTACTGACCCCAATGGTGTGAAGAAATATATAACTGCTGCTTTCCCTTCGGCTTGTGGAAAAACCAATCTTGCCATGTTGAATCCATCCCTCCCAGGTTATAAGGTGGAGTGCGTGGGTGACGACATTGCTTGGATGAAGTTCGATGAAGAAGGTACATTGCGCGCCATCAATCCTGAAAATGGCTTCTTTGGCGTTGCACCAGGTACTTCGATGGAAACCAACCCAATTGCCATGAACACTGTCTTCAAGAACACCATCTTCACCAACGTAGCTTCGACCTCCGATGGTGGTGTCTTCTGGGAAGGCATGGAAAGTAGTCTGGCTGATGGTGCACAAATCACCGATTGGCTCGGCAATCCCTGGACCAAAGAATCTGGCAAACCGGCAGCTCATCCCAACTCTCGTTTCTGCACTCCTGCTAAACAATGTCCTATTATTGATGCTGCCTGGGAAGATCCCGCTGGCGTTCCAATCAGTGGTATACTCTTCGGTGGCCGTCGCCCTGCTGGTGTGCCACTCATCTATGAGGCACGTAACTGGACCCATGGTGTTTTCATGGGTGCTGCAATGCGCAGTGAAGCTACTGCCGCTGCTGAACACAAGGGAAAGATGATAATGCACGATCCCTTCGCCATGCGTCCATTCTTCGGATATAACTTTGGCAGCTACGTGCAACATTGGTTGAGCATGGAGTCTCGTGGCAATGTCCCCAAAATCTTCCACGTCAACTGGTTCCGCAAAGGTGTCGATGGCAAATTCATGTGGCCTGGATATGGTGACAATTCCCGCGTACTTGATTGGGTTTTACGCCGCATCAACGGCGAAGATTGCTATGTAGAGTCCGCTATTGGTAAAATCCCCGATGAGAATCAATTGAACTTGGACAACATGGCCTCCAAAGTCGATTTGGCTGAACTTTTCTCATTGCCCAAAGATTTCTGGACCCAAGAAGTAGAAGAAATTCGCAACTACTTTGAAACACAAATCGGTTCTGATCTTCCAGCTGAAATCTTCAATGAATTGAACCAACTGAAACAACGTGTCGCCGCTATGTAAATAATACCATTATACCCGCTTTAAGCATTAACATAATGCAAATAGATTCTGTCCAAGACATCTTTCCGATACCTGTTCAGCATAGAATAATTTTCCATTCTATGCTCTATACTATCCATACATGGATAGATTTTCATATATTGTAAATCACACTTCTGTAACAAATTATCTATTTTAATTTATAAAATCCTAGATGCTAAGGTCCTAGTAAAATAAGTTATACCTACTGAATTTAAGAAACGAAACATTTGCCATATCCATATGCATTATTGCACTCAATAGCTTTGATGCATATGCACATTCAAGAAAATATGTATATATTCATCTACATTTAATTTTATACAAACAGACATGAAAACAAATTTAAAAAAATGTGCCAAAATAAATAATAATAATATAAACCAAACCAAAAGTTTTTTTAAATAGTCGATTCACTCAAAATATAGATTTTGTTTTAATACAGATACCAATATATTCCAAATACAGAAAACACCTTTTTATTAAATATAAATAAACTATGGTCTTTGGCTCCTGTACCATCTACAAAAAATATTCTCCTCTGGCGAATGCAGTGGCGCGAGATGTAGGGAAAATTCCCTTTTGTAGGTTTTTTTTAAATTAGGACTTTTTCATTTCGGCGGAAAAGTATGAACTTTTTTGTCCTTTGTTAAGAAAACACGAAAATGTACGTTGAGGAATAAAATGTTTATGTTGAAATTTCATGATTGCTTAAAGGAACCTCTAAAACGTATTCATTATTTGGCGTTCAACTATGTATATCGTTAGTTATAATAAGTAGAAGCGATGGCAAAACACACATACATATGTAGGTGCATTTAGCGAATATAGGGAACTGACATGTTAAATAAATTGAAATCAGCTGAGTTAATATTAAGTGAATTTAGAGTAACCGCGGCGAAAATTCATGTGCAGAGGTGAGTTTTTCTATCGTAAAAGGAAATTTAAATTGAATAAAAATAGAGTTTTTCTGTGTTTTCTTTCTTTCAACTAACGTATAAGAATTTTATTTTGTGTGTTTATTGACATGCATGTGAAAAAGTGCAATAAAAACACACAAAATACACGATTTTTTAAATTAAATTTTTCATGAACTCATCTTTGCACATCAGGTGGAATTCACATTTTCCGTGTGATGAATGAAAGGGTATCTCTTTATATATTGAATCTCTTTGCATACATTGCTCGGCAAAATATCGTGAGTCTTCTGACTCACCACAGCTACATTTAGTGCAGTCAAAAACCATAAAAGCTTTTGTATGCACAATAGTCAGATTATACAATATTGTCAGGAAAATGGTGGAAAAATGCAACCCTGTGAACATACATCAGTGTAAACATACCATTTTTGTCTTGCAACGTTGGCAGAAAAGTCATTGTAAGACAATAATATTGGTAGACATCTGGCAAACAATAGTGTAAACACACGTTGCCATTGTGACATAGTTTGAACTGACAATTCACCTTTGCCTAACTATCTGTCATTGTCCGCACAATTGCAGCACTTTAACAGGGTTGATAACGTTGTCCGATCTGACAATCTTGTGTACATAGCTTAAGTGTGATAATTTTCCATTTGATGGAGCGAAATTATTCTCATTGGACATGGCTGGTGTTTTGTATTAACATTGGTTAACAGTTGTTTTTGGAAGATTTTGGAGAAGTGAGGTTTCACAAAGAATTCTCGTTCGCTTGTGTGTAGAAATCTACTTTAAAGAGCTCCGTATCTCCCATACAAGAACTGTTGATATCGAGTGTCTCGGCTCAGAAATCATGATCCAGTATGTGTGCTGCTAATTTTCAATACATATTTATACACCGCCATGTATAAAATATTTGTTTCTATAATAATATAGAAACAAAATGGTCTTAAAGCCGGGTGAAAATCCTAGTTAGAAACACAAAGATTTGCAGACCGAATAAAAGCAAGCAACAAAACCCTATAATTTCATATATTTACAATATATTTTTTAAGTATTTATAGGATTACCAATTAAAATATTTTATAGACATTGTTGCCAATAATAATATAAAAACACACTAGCTTTAAGCCGGTGCGCAGCCCCCATCATTTATTAATTTTCGGTTTAGAGTACTATAGATTATGTAAAAACAAATTACTATTCCATATGGGGCAAAATTAATGTGTACAATAGAATACGAAAATCTCCGATAAATTTCTTGTTTACGTTCCTGGCATTAATGTACGATATTTATCTATTTTCCCTTCTGTGCCTCTAAATGTCAAAAACTATTATCTAGATCATATTTTGCCTTTTTCCCCTAGTTTATATTCCAATAGCTACATTCACACCCTGGTACAATATAAATCAATGTTTGCCCCACGGTGTCGTTAAAAGCTTTAATTTAAAAAGAAGGTAAAATGAGTGCCTAGTTTAAGTTGCAAGACTTACAATTGCCATTGGGATCATATTTAATCATTTTATCTCCATTGTACTACATTTAACCCAATGTGTCATTTAACCATTTTTGCACCACTGTACAACATTTAATAGTTTGTGCCCCAACAGTGTCACTAAAAGTGTGCATTTAGAGAACATCAAAGTTTATATTCTAAGAGCCATATTCGCACCCTTAGGCCGTATTTTACCCTTTGTGTCCATGTCTGTGACACGTTTAACTTTTTATGGTTAACATAGAACCTTCGCACTCTGGCCATGAATCATTGTACTAATTAACTTAATTCAGTATTTAATTATTCCACTGTTCTTCTGCAGTACGAAATTGTATACATATCTGGAACATATAACACATTTTTCCCCCACTTACCACATTTAATCATTTTGCCACCCTTTACCATTTTTAACCCTTTTTGCTTCACTGTACCATATTTAACCCTTTTTCCTAAAATCACACCTTTTAGCCACTCTGCATCATAATTTTAAACTTTAACTAAAAGCATAACATTTGAAAAAAGGACTTCTTAACTGATATTTATTTTCCATGTTTTTGCCCAATGTGTAACGCCTTTGCGCACAGAATCATATTTAACACCTTTTTGTCCTACAGTACCATATTAAACCCATTTTGTCCCACTGTACCATTTTTAACCATTTTCCCCACTGTACCATATTTAACCATTCTGACCCACCGTACAATAGTCAATAATTTTTTCACATTGCACCATATTTAATCATTTTTGTCCCACTGTACCATAGTTAACACATTTTTGCCTCACTGTTTCCGAGGTGACGCTTTTTGGCCCACTGTACCATATTTAACACTTCTTGTCCCACTTTACCATTATTAACTATTTTCCCCCGCTGTACTATGGTTAACCCTTTTTTGTCCCATTGTGCAATATTAAACCCTTGCCTCACTGTAACATATTTAACACCTTTTTCCCCACTGTATCATATTTAATCCTATTTGCTACACTGTATCATATTTAACACCTTTTTGACCCACAGTATCATATTTAAACATTTTTGTCACACTGCTCCATATTTAATCCTTTTCCCCCCACTGTATCATAGTTAATAAATGTTTGCCCCACTGTACACCATTTATCTACCATACTTACCCCCCTTTCTGACCCACTGTACTATATTTAACACTTTTTGTCTCACTGTACCATATTTAACACTTTTTGTCTCACTGTACCGTATTTAAAATTTGTCCCCACTCTACCATACTTAACCCTTAAAGTCCCACTGAACCATATTTAATCACATTTTATCCACTGTACCATTTTTGTCCCATTGCACAATATTTAATGTTTTTGCCCCACTGTGCTCTTCACATCTCAAGATTACAAAAAAAGCTGACTACGCCGATCCGTTGTCCTGTCCTTAGGACGCTTCAATTTTCACCATTCTAATTCTAGACGTTAAAGCTGGCGGTGGTACCACACTGTGCCCCTAAAATTTTCAAAAAATCGCTCCTTGTTGTAGTTTACGTCCCAAGAGCTACTCTAACAGCAAATTTCACGATTCTAGTTCTTGCCATTTGGATTTGGCTGTTGTACCGTATTTATCCCCTTGGCCAATCTTGCAGTGTACTGAAGATGACTTTTCTGCCAACTTTGAAAGACACACAGCCGTATTCATTAAAAGCCGTATTCATAAAAAAATCTTAATTATCATTTAAAGTGCACTTTAGTTAACAAACACTTTTGGCCTAATAAACGATTATTAAAAAATCGTATTCATAAACAGCATTTCAACTAATAAACAATTTAATGACTTCGTCAATGTAATGCTGGCAACACCATCTTTTTCACACACCATTTTCTCTCTTAATGATGCATTAATATGATTATCAATTGTAAGAGTAGTCGAATATATAATTTATTTTATTGTTTATTTAAAAACGACTGTATTAATTAACAAAAATGTATGCTCACTTGTCCAATAAATAAAAAAAACAACAACTAAAGATCAAATAAATGACGAATTCAGATAATTTTTTTATTACATACAAAAAGGTATTCGAATAACGAATAATATTTATATAACACATGTTGATTGTTTACATATCACTAGTGAATTTTGTACAATTTGCATTTCTTGTGTTGTGAATTTGCAACAATAAAAGTTTTTGGTCTTTTATGAAACAATATAGAAAAAAAGGATGCGAAAATTAATGTATTATTACCGATTTACAATATGGGAAAAAGAAGAATGCAAAAATGCATTTTATATACCGATGGACGCAGAATCATGCCCAGAGTCGATTTAGCCATGTCCGTCCGTCTGTGACAATCAAAGTACTGCTCGAAAAAAGGAAGCAATCCTTACGAAATTTTTGGGATAAGGAGCCTGGAAAAATGCTACAAATCGGTCCTTGTTTTGATATACCTCCCATTTAATGGTACATTACGTTTTGGCATAAACACGTTCTAGAAGGCACAGATACGTATTTTATTCTAATTTTAACCAAAACCATTTCTACACCATTTTCAACAGTAATTGAGAAAATTTCACTTGAAATTGAGATTTTACATTTGAAATCGACAAAATTTCAATTGAAATTGAGATTTTACATTTGAAATCGACTAAATTTCAATTGAAATTGAGATTTTTCATTTGAAATTGGCAAAATTTCATTTGAAATTGAGATTTTCCATTTGAAATTGACTAAATGTCAATTGAAATTGAGATTTTATATTTGAAATCGACAAAATTTCATTTGTAATAGAGATTTTCCATTTAAAAATGTCTACATTTCATTTTAAATTATGATATTTCCATTTTAAATTGAGAAAATTCCGTTTGAAATTAGGATATTTTGTTTTTAAATTGAGAACTTTTTATTTATAATTGAGAAATTATAAAAAAGTTCTTGTAATACGAATAATTATTATAAATCAACTAACAAACGTGCAACCATTTCAAGTTTATATAAATAATATATAGCCCATTTGTTTGTAGATGCTGCAGTGGATGACCCTCTACGCCGATCCAATTGTATGACTCCGAATATTCCTATTGCACCTATCAAATATTCCTATTGCACCTATCACGCGAGGAAGTTACCACTGGTCCCAAGCGGGAACCCGGTAACAAACGGTTAACGATTCCACGGATCATATTTCTCAAGGTAATAGCGCATTTATCCTTCAACTCCAGCTTTTAACATGTATTTCAAAATCAAAGTTATTTTCATAATTTCTCAATTTCAAATAGAAATATCCTAATTTCAAACAGAATTTTCTGAATTTCAAATGGAAATATCCTAATTGAAAATGGAATTTTCTCAATTTAAACTGGAAGTATCCTAATTTCAATTGAAATTTAGTCAATTCCAAATGGAAAATATCAATTTGAAATGAAATTTAGCCAATTTCAAATGGAAAATCTCAATTTCAATTGAAATTTAGTCGATTTCAAATGTAAAATCCCAATTTCAATTGAAATTTTGTCAATTTCAAATGTAAAATCTCAATTTCAAGTGAAATTTTCTCAACTACAATGGGAAACTTCTCAATTACTGTTGAAAATGGATTTTTTACACCAAAATGTTCAAAAACAGTCTTATAGTATTTTTTTTATTTAATTAAAAAATTCCATAAAAATGTTTTGCAAATGCACTCGAAGAAATTGCAAATGTCACTTTAACAAACGCTTAAAGTAGTGTCGAACGTACATATATTAAAATCCATGCATTTAACAATGGTTTACAAATGGTGTTTTAGGCTAATAATCGTTTATGAATACAGTTTTACCAAATTTTGCTTAACAAAGGCTGTTTTAAGTTTTTATGAATACGACTGTAAATCTTTAAAATCATTAGAAACCATTGTTAAGCAGAGTTTGTTAAAACTGTATTTATTTATAAACGATTTTTAGCCTAAAACACCTTATGTAAACCATTGTTAAATGCGTGAATTTTAATATTGGTTCGACCCTTCTTTAAGCGTTTGTTAAAGTGGCATTTGCTTTCTCTTCGTGCGCATTTGTAACACAATTTTAAGGATTTTTTTATTAAAAAAAAAATATTATAAGACTGGTTTTGAACATATTTTCTAGAAATATAATAATATTATTAATATAAGAAAAACAGAAAAAAATTCGTAACTAAGCCTTCTAAAACGTGTTTATGTCAAAACGGAATATACCATTAAATGGGATATACATACATCAAAACATGGACCGATTTGTCGCATTTTTTCAGGAAGAGTTAAAGGCATTGTGCAACATAAGCTGCTCCTTATCCCAAAAATTCCGTAAGGATTGGTTCCTTTTTCGAGCAGTACTTTGATTGTCACAGACCGACGGATATGGCTAAATCGACTCAGGGCATGATTCTGCGTCCATCGGTGTATAAAATGCATTTTTGCATTCTTCTTTTTCCCATATTGTAAATCGGTATAATAAATGAATTTTCGCATCCTTTTTTTCTATATTGCTTTTATTGTTGCAAAACCACAACACAAGAAATGCAAATTGAACAAAATTCACTACTAGTGATATGTAAACAATCAACAAGTGTTAAATATTATTCGTTATACCAATATCTTTTTGTATGTAATAAAAGACATTATCTGAATTCGTCATTTATTTGATCTTTAGTTGTTTTTTTATTTATTAGACAAGTGAGCATACACTGAAAAATTGACATGAAATTAAAAACAAGTTTGCCCTTAAATCAAAGATTTAAACTGTATTTGTTTGAAAAACAAATTTCTTTAAATTTAAGAAAATTTACTTGATTTCAAAGAAATTTTCATTTGTTTAAAGTAAAATTCCTTACTTCTATGATAAGATGTCCACAAGACTACGTCATTTTGACTTTAACTTTACGTCATAAAATTAAAAAAAAAAATTATTGATTGTAGTACAAATGTTATTAACTTAAGCATACATTTTAATAGTTTGTTAATTTCTTTACTTAAAATTGTAGAAATTCTCATGTTATGTTTTTAAAGACAATTTTCAGAATTGTTTTTTGGTAACGTTGAATTAAGAATTACATAGTTATCTTTTAATTTAGGTGATAATTTTTTATCTGCGAGAGGACAATTTAAACTCTTTATGTTCGCAAAATTGAGAATAATAGTGAAAGTTACAGTGAATTTTGTTTTAAATGTTTTAAAAAAATGTTCTTCGTTGTGAAAACTTTTTAAAACTGGACTGTCATACTAAATAATTTCTAAGCGATACAAATATTTTGATGTGAAAAATTCTTCATTTATGAGTACGAAATATTTACTTATATATGTACCTTTTATGTATTAATTCTCTTTTTGATAAATTTTATTATACTTTTATTGTTTTTTAAATTCTATTGTTCATTTCAAATAGACTTGCGTCGAACTAGTTCACTAGTTCTCAAACTCCTTCACTAGTTCTCGAATAATCATAATCATTATATCGAACATTTCACATAGTTCGTTAGGGTCATACCTGGTCAGCCTAAAATGAACAAAATAACTATTTAGTTCACATCGTTTTGAGATGTTGCAATTTTCAGAAATTTATGAAATATAAAAAATATTCGAATTACGTCTAAATTGTGAAAAAGGTTGTTAAGGGCGGCATATTTGAAATGTTTCAAACTCCTGTATTGATTTAAAAAGATGGAGGACTAGGTTAAATGTTAAATTTCGAATTTAAATTTGATATTAATATATATTTTTAAATTTCTTTGTAACAGGTCCCGAGGGAATGTATTTATGAAAATTGGAGGAATAAAAATCATTTTCAGCATAAATATTCGAACGAGAATGTCATTGGATTTCATGTCTAATAAATTTATTGTAATTTAAATAGATTTAAATGTATATATCGTAGGTGCGCCGACGAAAACTCCTATGTGTTTTTTTACTAGTTTTCAGGAGAGACAAAAAACGTTGCTATTTCGTCAAATCGCGATATATCTCAGATTTTTGAATTTTTCTTTTCATTATTTACCACCAATATATCATAACAAAAATCGTATATGTGAAAAGCCCATGACGTGGTAAATGGTTTTCATGAAAATCGACACATAGGATGTTTTGTTTGGAGTATTTTAAATATTTATAAAACAAAAAAAATACACATAGGAGTTTTGACATTTGAATGTTCACAGCGTACCTCAAGCAAACGAAAGTTGGCCTGGATTGTGGCTAAAAACGGCTAATTAGGTTTTGTACAGAATCATCCCATCTACTTAGATAAGAAGAAATCCAAATCTGATCTGCTTCCTTTCGCGAGTTATCGTGATAAAAACAATTTTTAACCAAAAAACCGAACTTAATTACATTGAATCGCGGAAATTTGTCCGCGATATTTGTTATATTATTCTATAGCGAAATTTTTGTAATCCAAAAATTCGACTTTCACAGCTAAATTTTAAAAAAATAAATTCTGACTGAATAACAAAACAACAGACCAACAATAAATAACAACAACACATTTTTACAAAAATATTATTGCGAATTTATTAAATTCTATGAATTCTGAGGGAAAAAAAAGTGGCCAAAGAAAGTTTGGGAAATATTAAAAACGACAACAAGTCTTTCTTTAACAAAAAAATTATAATAATTTGGTAGGGATTTACAATGTGTCAAATCAAAAAATGCCTCATATAAAGAGAAAAGCATACAAAAGTTTTATCACACTGTAAATTCTTACCAAATTACTATATAAAAGTAGTCAAAGGAAGTTATCTCCCTAACTTCCTTTGACTACTTTTCCCTAGAACTGTTCATTCGCGAGATAATAGCATTATATAGTAAAATATTTCCGAACAAATTTTTTTTATAAAATCTTTTTGTCGAGGGATATTTTTCGCGAAAATGCTGATATTAATCTATTTCTCAGAGATTATAGAATGCAAATATATTAATCTTATTAATTTCGGTATAATATTTTTGGAAAAATTTGGCGGTGTATGTCGATTTTATGGATTACACAAAATTCGCAATATAAAATCATGGCAAATGTCGCGGACGTTACAAAGCGTCTTACAAATAATCATATTTAAAGGAAATTGTGTTACAGTTCCAAATTTCCGCGTTTTTCTTTACAAATCAAAGCTTTTAAGTTTGTTTTGAGTAAAAGTACCTGTTTCACGATAACTCGCGAAGGAAGCAGATCCAATTTTGATCTATTCATTGTCGAATGAGGGATGATTCTGAACAAAACCTCATTAGCCGTTTTTTGGCGTGGATCTAAGCCAACCTTCTATCCCTTGGGACAGGCTATGCCTACAACACATAGGAGTTTTTGTCGGAGCATTGCTATAGAGGGATACACATAGGAGTTTTTGGTAACTTCGGAACCGGTCAAGATAGCGCAAAATGCTTTGGTGGGTAGTCGTTTGACCGCTGGACGTTTTAATTCGACAATAAACAAAAATTCGAAAAATTACACATAGGAGTTTTTGTCGGCGCACCGACGATATGTATGTTAATTTGTGTCACTCTTATGAATAAAACATCACATATTGTATTTTCATTTGTTTTATTTTGGTCTTTAAATCGTTATTGCTGTAACTAGGATATTATCCTGCATAAGAACGTATTTGTTCCTATAGTATAATAGGATTTACACTTTTTTAATAAAAAGGTATGGCAAATTCAACTGCTTGACAGCTCAACTCCAACCATTCAGCAAGGTTCAGCTTTAAAACACCAGATCTAAGAGGCCTAGCTTCCCCTTCGGGTACAACCACGTCAAGTAATGTGTTTACCACCGCAGTTCATACGATCAAAATATCATTTATTTATCCAAATATCATTTATTTATCCATTAGAATAAGTATTCCCTCTAATATGAAGATAACTAGACTAAACACAATGGCTACGGGGGTCGTCAGGTATGTACGGGTGTGCTACTGAATAAACTGTTTATCGAAATTTAATGTTTTAAAAAATAATAATTTAATAAAGAAGCAAATAATACAAATTATCATGAACGTTTGGACAAATAATTAAGAAAAAAATAATCTACGAAACATATTTTACACTTGAGGAAAGTACAGCATGTGCTTTTCTTAATTACAGAATGTATTTAATCTAAAGTCATTTTATGTATTTAATGTAAGCACAAGGCGTAATAAATTTAAAAATGCGAAGTCTTTCATCAAAGTATAAGGCGTAATTCTTTCAAAGACGTTTGATGTCCTGATTTAAAGATGATTAATGATTTTAATTGTCGTACGAGATGTACTTATTTTAATAATCCTTGTCTTTGGAGCCAAATCAAAGAAAAAATGTAAAAAGTTAAGAAAATTTCAATGACTTTCTTTTTTTTCAGTGTACATTTTTGTTAATTAATACAGTTGTTTTTAAAATAAACATTAAAATATTTTATATAATCGACTACTCCTACAATTGATAAAGATGGTGTTGGCAGCATTACATTGACAAATACATTAAAATGCTTATTAGTTAAAATAATGTTTATGAATACGATTTTTAATAATCGTTTGATAGGCCAAAAGTGTTTGTTAACTAATGTGCACTTTAAACCAGTGTTCAGAAAAAAACAGTACGTTATAGGAACCGTTCCTTCGGAGAACACTAACGTTATTTATTTTTTTAGTGTTACTGTTCACGAACGGTACCACTACGATAACGTATCGTTCTTAGAACACGGCGAACGGTACACTACGATAAGGTACGGTTCATAGAACAGTATCACTACGTCGTAGTGATAATGTTCTTTTGAACAGAACACTAACAGTATCACTACGTTTAGCGTTCCGTTCTTTTTAATAGACAGTATCACTACGTCGTAGTGATACTGTTCTTACGAACTCTGCTTTAAACCATAATTAAAATTTTTTTATACCCTCCACTATAGGATGGGGGGTATATTCATTTTGTCACTCCGTTTGTAACACCTCTAAATATTGATCTGAGACCCCATAAGGTATATATTTTCTTAATCGTCGTAAAATTCTATGACGATTTAGCCCTGTCCGTCCGTCCGTCTGTGGTAATCACGCTACAGTCCGCAATAATAGAGCTAGGTTGTTCAAATTTGGTACAAATACTTCTTATAGTTGCATGTTGTTTGGGATTGCAAATGGGCCATATCGGTCCATATTTAGATATAGCTCCCATATATAGAATCTAACTTGTTGTGATTCCTACTGTTCTCATCTACTATATTTTTTGTGTTTTCGGTGTTATTTTCTTTAGGTTTGAGTTATTTTTTTGAGGTCACATGCTATCCATGGTGGAGGGTATATAAGATTCGGCATGGCCGAACTTAACGCTTTTACTTGTTATAAATACGGCTGATAAATTGTATGTTCACACGGCTGCATTTTTTCTATTTTGCTGACAATATTGTAAGGTCTGACCACCGTGTGTACATAGCATAAGTTTTAAGTGTACAAGCAATCAGTGTGCAAAACTCAAACGGTATTCTTTTTAAAGCGTGGGGAATTTAAAAAAAATCTACTGGCATCACCAGGCGATTGTCCCAGCCTGCTGCGAAAAGTAAATATTCGTTTCCTATTTCTACAATCTGTGACATTGCTCAAATGACCTAAAACAGATTTCCGCCGAACACACTTGGGGTCTAAGTTCACTCCCTCCTCCACTAAAGTGAGAGTATTATAAAACGATAGCTACAAAGTATGAGGCAATTGGTTAGAAAATGTGACATCTATGGCACCACAAAATATATCTAAAGGGTGGTTAAATTGTAAGGGCCGATGTTGAATGTGACCAACACCTAAACGTCAAGTTTTTTCTGCATTTCATTTGACATTTTTCAATTTCAATCTAACTCAATTTGAACCATGGAAAGATACACACTCGAACAACGCGTTAAAGTTTTTTAAGCCTTTTATGAAAATGGGGGTTCAAATTAAAATGCATTTCGTGATGTTTTTTTGATCAGCATTTTTTTAGGTTTTTAGGTTAGGGTGGCAGCCGTATTTTTTATACAAGCGCACATAGACAAGTTTAGGTCCCTAGTGTTACCACGCTGAAATGCCCCTCATCGAAACCAACCTGTTTGATATACAAATTTGTCGATAGTACGAATATCCTGGAAAGATCTGTCAGAGCGGGGCAGTCGCGTAACAAGTGATCAATGCTCTCCACTTCTTCCTCATCTCCACAGCTTCTGCAGAAGTCATTAGAGTCAATACCCAATCTTTTGGCGTGTTCGCCGATCAAGCAGTGTCCCGTCAGAACTGATACTAACGTAGACAATCTTTGCCTCTCTAGTGCGAGGAGATATTTTGATCTTCTCAAGTCATACCTTGGCCAGATTTGTCTAGCTACTCTGCAGGTGACGATTTCTGTCCATCATTCGGTGGACTGCCTGATTGCCTCTTGCCTAAGCCAAAGCTTGCACGTGGATAGTGACGCACCAATATACGCAAATTCTTCGAGAATTTGTAATGTCGCCCCTTTCCTAGCAAGTTCATCGGCTTTGCAGTTCCGCGGGATATCCCTATGCCCAGGCACCCATATGAGGTGTATATTAAACTGCTCAGCCATTAAGATATCTGCGGCAGTCGAGGGCTGTTTGTGAAATTAGGGATGTTGCCTCCAGAGTATTGATGGCAGCCTGGCTGACCGAGTAAATTACAACGCCAGTGTTGATTACTATGTTGCGACTCAGCCACTTAGCTACTTCCCAGTTGCCGTCCACCATACCACAATGCCGTATAGCAGTATAGGACGAACTACTGCTATATTTATCCTGCTATATTTATACCGCGGCCCTACAGCCTTTTTGCAGGAATATAAGGCGACGTTGACCTTCCTTACACGTTCCAATACCTTAAGTCTAAATAAAAGTTTTCTATCTAGAATTATTCCTAAATATTTTGCACTTACAGAAAAGACTAGATCTGTTCCATTTATCCGAGGTGGAGGGTCCACATGTCGGACTTTATTCATCCTAGTAAAGAGAACCAATTCTGTCTTGTTTGGGTTTACGCCCAAACCGCTGCTGCTGGCCCATCTAGCCAATTTGTTCAGAGCCACATGTAGAATGTCTCGGAGGACGTAACTCACTGCGATTGCAACGTCGTCCGCATATGCAACGACCTTGCAGCCACAACGTTCTAGATCTAGCAGGATTTTATTCACCGCTAGGTTCCAAATTAGTGGAGACAGTACTCCTCCTTGTGGGGTCCCTCTGTTTACAAACCTTGTTAGAGTTGTGGACCCAAGACATGCTGTTATGCGTCTTCTATTGAGCACACTTTGAATTAGTCTAATCAAACTACAGTTAACTTTTAGATGTGACAGTGCCGCAATTACTGCATCTGAGTGAATGTTGTTAAAAGCCCCTTCTATGTCAAGAAATGACACCATGGTGAATTCCTTGAAATGCAGGGACGATTCGATAGTGCTCACAAGTTCGTCCAGGGCTGATTCTGTAGACTTCCCCTTATTGTAAGCATGTTTGTTCACCGACAGGAGTTTTGTATCCAGGTTTTCCCTAATGAAATAATCTAAAAGTCTTTCCAGACCTTTCAATAGGAAGGAGGATAGACTAATTGGTCTGAAGTCTTTTGTCCTAGTGTGTGATATCTTCCCCGCTTTAGGTATGAATACCACGTTGGTATCCCTCCATCGATTCGGGATGTATGAAAGCCTTATACAGCCTATATAAATTTTCTCCAGCCAGGGGATAATGTACTTCAACATGTTTGATCAGCATAATCGACCAAATGTGTCCACATCTCTGTAGGAGATGTGAAAACACCATGCTCGCCCAGTTCGTTTGGTGCGGCTTATGGGCTGGCGACGTCATCGGGCCATACTTCTTCGAAATGAGGCCGGTCAGGCAGTTATTGTGAATGGTGTTCGCTATCGTGAGATGATAACGAACTTTTTATGGCCCGAACTGGAAGATATGGATATGCACAATATGTGGATTCAACAGGACGGTGCCACTTGCCACACAGCTAACGAAACAATGGATCTCACGTCGTGGCGATGTCAGTTGGCCGCCAAGATCATGTGATTTGACACCGTTGGACTTCTTTCTTTGGGGTTATTTGAAAGAAAAGGTGTACGTCGATAAGCCAGCAACAATTCAAGAGCTAAAGGATGAGATAATTCGGCACATTAACGGCATAGAACCTCAATTATGCCTCAGCGTCATCGAAAATTAGGACCATCGGATGGAAGTGTGCCGCCGAGGTCGCGTCTGCCATTTGGCCGATATTTTGTTCCATACATAATTGAACCATACCAATATTATCATAATAAAAAGAAATGACAATATTTTCCTAAATAATTTGTGTTTTATTCAAAATTAACATCGGCCCTTAAAATTTAACCACCCATTATGAGCGACCTGTACATATAGCGACTATATCAAATAGCAAGGTAAACATTTTTGATTTTCAACGGTACACGCTGAAAAAAATCGCATCTGTAGTATATTGTTCCAAACATATTCTGCTTGAAACATACATATGTTTATGGTAAACTGCAAATATGTAATATTTGACAATTTGGAACTAATATTTTCGAAAGAAAATTAAAGTTATTATCACCTCACCTTAGAGAGGAGGATATATATCATTTGATACGAGCCAAATCCGTTTTAGGTCATTTACAGTCATTTGAGCAATGGCCGTCCGTCTGTCTGTCTGCTGGTTGGTGCGCACGTTAACTCTCGAAAGGAGTAACCGATTGACTTCAAATTTGGTATATGGTAATATTTTTCTCTATCTCCGGCTAAATTCGAAGATGAGCCATATTGGTCCACTCCTTCTAGTACCTCCCCCACAAAGGGTTAACTTGATTGATTCTTTAATACCATCTAATTTACTTACTCGAATCTTCTGAAATTGCACACATAGTATTAGTTTGCTAGTCGCTAACACGTCAAGAAAAATGGGCGAAGTGGCCACTCCCTTTTTGGTACCTCCCAGACGAATGGACCATTTTGCAGCTTATTACTTGAGTACCAGTGCATACAAATACTTGAAATTTTTTACAGTGTAATGCTTTTATAGTACCTAGAGTCCAGAGAAAAATAGTCATTATTGGCACGCTCCTTTTGGTACCTCCCACACAAATGGACCTTTTTGTACCAAAAGTTAACAGCTTTAAACTTTAATACCAGTGCATACAAATACGTGAAATTAGTACTTTGGTACTTCACACACAAATGTATATATATATACACAACAACATACTTCAAAGTTATTAAATGCAATTAAAATTTTTAATAATTTTGTTAAAACAAAAAAATTTTATATTATTTTGGGACTGAAGGTGAGGGGATTCATAAGTCGGTTTAACCGAACCGAACTGAACTTTCTTACTTGTTTTTTTTTATAATTTGTATATGTTTGTATACAGGGTTGCCCATATTCGACGGACCCATGTTTTTTAAAAAAAAATCAAAGAAAAAAATAAAAATTTGCGGTTGGCAATCTTAATCATTTAATTTGTTCCAAGTAGATTTGTTTACATCAATTTTTGAATATGATATCTCTCAAATGGCCGCCTCTGGCGTTGATGGCGTATTGTGCCCTTTTTGCAGCATTTTCCATCGTTTTCGCCAACATTTCGGCCGGAATAGCGGCTATTTCTTCACGAATGTTGTCCTTGAGCTCTTCTACGGTCCTTGGCTTGTTAACGTAAACCTTTGACTTCAAATATCCCCACAAGAAGAAGTCAGGCGGCGTCAAATCGGGCGAACGCGGTGGCCAGTCCAAATCACCACTTTTCGACATCAAACGGCCCGGAAACAAATTCTTCAGAAAATCGATTGTTATGCGACTTGTGTGCGGTGGAGCGCCGTCTTGTTGAAACCAGAACTGCCTCATACGCTTTCGACGAATAATTGGCATCACAAAATTGGTCATCATGTCGCGATAACGCTCCTGGTTGATGGTAACAGCATGGCCATTTTCGTTTTGGAAGAAAAACGGCCCAATGACCGTTTTCGCACTAACGCCGCACCAAACTGTGACTTTTTCGTCATGAAGAGGCAATTCTTGAATCTCCTGAGGATTTTCAGTGGCCTCACCAGTCGAAAATTTTTCGTATAAACGCTTAATGGTGTTCTTAGAAGGCGCACTTCTCACATTTTTTAATATTTTAAAAGCACGTTGAGTTTTCACAATTGACTTCTTCTGTTGAAGAACTATTCAAAGCTATTCAACTATTTCAAAGCGCTCGCGTGGCGTGTATTGTTTCATGGTAAAAATCTGCTTGGACTGACGCTTCAAACGCGGTATGTCATTAAGCGATCTGACATCTCTGTCAAAAGTTATGGCGTTGCCAGATGGGTCCGTCGAATATGGGCAACCCTGTACATCGATTAATATTTAAATCGTACAATCTTGGCTAGCGATGATGGATTGGCAACAATTGATGGTTTGGATTATTTTAAATAAAATGATTTGTTCTTTAAAACAAAAGAAAGTGCTACTTATGAAATTTTTAATTATAAAGTATAACACGAAATCTAGGAAGAATTTATACTAAAATTCGACAAGGTCAGAAAAGTTTTTAAAATATTTTTTAAATAAAATAAACTTGGAAATATTTTTAAACAAAAGCTTTGTTGGTGTGTATACACATATTTTATTTATTAGGGTCAGTTCGCAAATGTATTTGTTGTAATATATTAATATATGTGTTCCAAACAACATTTATTGATTAACAAATAAAATGTATTTGTTCAAAAACATATAATATATATTTAAAAATGTGGGTTCCAAATATATTATTGTTCAATTCAAACATATAAAAATGGCGATTTTCTTACGTTTAGATGGACTAATCCTATAAACAATTAAAAGATTTCTTTTATTCCCTTAAGCTAATGCTAAACTTCAAAAGTTTTCTTGTTGCAACTACAAGTTGTCTGCAATAACAGAAAAATTACATGCCCAATATGGGCAGACTGTGTTTGCTATTAGTGCACGGGACAAAATCGCCATTTTTGATATGTTTGAATCGAAAAAAAATATATTTAAAATACACATTTTTAAATATTATATATTTCTAAACAAATACATTTTATTTGAAAATCAAGAAAATATAATTGGAACGCATATATTAACATATTAGAACAAAATATATTTGCAAACTAAAGTTCTCAAATAAAATATGTGTTTAAATACAAATAAAATTATTGTTAAGAAATTTGTTCAAAAACATTTTATTTAAAAACGATTTTCAAAACTTTTGCTGACTTTTTCCAATTTCAGTTTTAAGTTTTCCTTGGTTTCGATTTATACCTCCCAGTTATGATACCATATGTAGCACTAACTTCTGTTTTAAATCAATCATTTAAAATTTCTGAGTATTTCAAGTCATCTTTAGTTACCAATCCTCTAAGTAATTTATTTAGAACCAAGATTATACGATTTCAATTATTACTATTTTAACGAACAATTTCTAAACAAGTAAGAAAGTTTTAGTCGGGTAAACCGACTAAGGTATATCCTCACTTTGTGGGTAATGTAATATATAACATTACTCTAATAAATCTGTCAATTTGTGTGGGAGGTACCGGAAGGGGTTAACAATACATTGCATTGTGCCGAACTAGAAGCGTTTATGTGCACTGGCATATTAAAGTTACGAGCTATGTAATTTTGGTATGATTTGGTCACTTTGTGTGGGAGGTACAAAAAGGGGCGGGGTGATAACGCCCACTTTTTACAGGAAATTTCAAGTATTTTTATGCACTGGTATTCATGTTATAAGCTGTTAACTTTTGGTGCAAAATGGTACCTTTGTGTGGGAGGTACCAAAAGGGGCGTGGCAACAACGCCAATTTTTCTCTGGACTGTAGGCAATATAAAAGCATAACACTGTGCAAAATTTCAAGTATTTTTATACACCGTTATTAATGTTATAAGCAGTTAAATTTTGATGCAAAATGGTCCATTTGTGTGGGAGGTACTAAAAGGGGCATGCCAACTTCACCAATTTTGCTCGAGGTAATAGCGACTAATATTATGTGTAGAATTTCAGAAGATTCGAATAAGTAGTATAGAAGTTATTAAAGAATCAATATTTCACTAAATGTTAACCCTTTGTGTGGGAGGTACCAGAGGGAGTAGACCAATATGGCCCATCTTCGAACTCATCCGGAGATAGATAAAAAAATTACGGCATACAAAATTCAATCGGTTACTCCTTTCCAGAGTTATCGTGCGCAGCAGCCAGCAGACAGACGGACGGACATTGCTCTTTCGACTTAAAAGGACCCAAAACGAATATCCGCCGAACATACATATTTGGGGTCTTAGGTCACTCCTTCGATGTGTTACACATCTTGTCCGTAGCAAATTGGAAGTATGCTATGGAGGAAAATTTATGATGAGTCAAACGGACATGGGCGGAATTTGACATTTAAAACGACCGTTTTTCTCAATCGTAGAAATAATTACTTATTGTATTTAGAAAATTTTGCAGAATGTGTGCTCATTAGGCTTCTCTTCAATCTTTTTAAAAAATTCACAACAATATTCTTTTGTTTGTTGATTAGTTTCCATGGTTCGGTGGTGTATTTTGGGATTTTAAAACCGTTGTATACATATATTTTAATCACATGCATTTGCAGCATAAAATTTACGATTCGACCGATTTATAAATATTTTCTGCATATTTTACCATAAGCATGTGATGAAAATAAACTCATCAAAGAGAAATTAAACATTTTAAAAAAAATTGCACAACGGTTGCGTTAAAAAACATCAACCAAAATATCTGAACACCTCTTAAAAAAATACTACTATTACTTCGTAAATAGTTGCCAAAACATTATATTAAACCTTTGCAATTATCTGAAGATTTCCAATTTGACTAATACAGTGAAACCTTAATAAGTGGAAAAACTCTAAATGATTTTTTTTTTCAAGTCCCACCCCCTTCGATACATTAAACTCCTTTTGTGGAATTCTAACACCCACATAAATGGAAAAAAATTTGCCTATATTTACCTCTATAAGTGGAATTTCGTTCATTACCTTTATAAATGGTTAATGTATTTAGGGTCGCTTCCTTGTTGCACAAAAATAGCAAATCAACGAAAGAGGTTATGAAAGAATTTAATGTTCCACAAACAATTATATTTGCCGCATAATGAAAAATACTGCTGATTTGGATGAACAGGGCCGAGATGGACCGGGAATAAATAAAAGTATCAAGAGAGCGGATTATCCTAATCTTGAAAACTGTCTTGTTACTTGAATAAAGGAGTGCCGACACAATAATGTGCAAATCGGTGGTAATATTCCAAAGGAAAAGGCGAAAAAATGTACATAAGTCATGGAGTAGAAGGATTCATTGTAAGCTAAGGCTGGTTATACACGGTGAAAAAAATCACTCCTGTAGTATATTGTCCCAAACTTGGCACACACAATTTGTATATATTTGTTGTTCTAAACAAGTCTTTGTTTCCGTCGTAATATTATTTAGTTGGAACTATTATTTACGAAAGAATTATTTATTTGCATTTAAGTATTCAGAAAATATATCAATACCTTAATTTTAAGACAAGTTTTGTGTTTTTTCAGAATTTCAAAGCAATTTTTTTTAGAAATTTGAAATGTTCCTAAAATTGCTTTATAATTGAAATCGTATAATCTTGCATAGTGATACATTGCTTGATGGCCTAACAAAAAATGATGACATCTATACATTAAGAAAAGAAATCGCTTCTGTAGTATATTTTCCGGAAACATATTATATTTGGGAACATTAACTTTTGTCCTATAAGTCAAAAATCAAATTCTGTAACCTATTACAATATTTCCCCGTTTTTTAGGATAATCTGCACCAAAATTCAAAAAAAAATAATATTGATAAACGAGATATTCAAACATTTTTTCCGGTATATAAATATTAAATATTTGCGCTAAAGTATATTTTATTTAAATTTTGCTCCCAAAAATATTTTGTTTCCTGTTTTTTTCTCCGTGTATCTTTATATATAAAATCCTTTGTACGTTTGTTAAGCTAAGTATACACGATTGCCCGATCGTACGGACGTTCAGACTAGCTTCGGTAGCTTAGTGGTGGTTAGTGCATTAGACTTGGATCCCGAAGGTGCTGGGTTCAACTCCCAGCCATGGCATCGGAAAAATTTAACATCAACATTTCATGTTTTCATCATAATTCGAGTTTCTGCAGCTAGAAACAACTAACCGGTCGCACTACCACTACAACAACATCTGATCACACAAGTCAACAGGGAAGCTAAAAATAGACATAACACCATAACGACTATTAACAGAAATGCAGCGCGCCTAGTGGAGAATAGAAACGGCAAAAACTGAAATAACATCCATTTCCTGATATTAACAGACGAATGTTAATTTACAACCGGACAACATTGAGTGGATGAAAAAGACATAAGGTTCCCGCGAAAATCGGATATATGCCGAAACGAAGTCTGTAATATAAATAGACTTAAGGATTATCAACTCAGCGTCTCCAAGCTGCTGCAACAACAACAACATTGCAAGAAAACCTAACAATTAACATATATTATGTAAATATTTATTGCAGTATTGCCAATAAAAATATTTTAAAGACAGTTTTGCCAATAAAATGTTTTTCTGGCAATGGAGCCGTTGTCACATGCATAAACTTCGCACATCGAACAATCTGCAAATTATCTCGCAATTACTTTTCTGCTAACGTTACAAAACAAAAATTGTATGTTCACACGGTTGTAAATTCACAGGGCTGCATTTTTCCGCCATATTTCTGGCAATATTGTCCGATCTGCAAATCGTGTGTACTTAGCTTTAGTAACGCATGATGTCCAAAGCCATAAAAGCTAATGGGCTGAAAATTGAACAATATATTCCGATTGAGTTCATTTGTGTTTTAGAATTCTTTTCAACGCGATAAATTGCGGAGTGGTAAAGTTATTTGCAAAATTCGCATTTCCAGAGCAATTTGACTCAAATTTTAAGTGTATGTGTGGTTTGTCTTGATAATAGTTTGTATGTATGATTCTAACCGGTAGATGGCGATATAGTGGTCAATATACATTTGTTGATGATTTTTTCCAGAAACTCGGGATGTATGCGTTTTTCAATGAAATATCAATGAATAACAAACCAATACATCACAAACAGGATGGGCAGGACAACGTATGCTGGGGTCAGCTAGTACTTATATATACTTATACAAGAAAATGTATGTTTGTTGGTTTGTATGTACGGTACAACCGTAAAGAAGTCTAACCGACGGGACTGATATTCTTGAAATTTTCACACGATGTAGCGGGTGGATAAAAATGGATACTTGGATTTTCGTTATATTAAGTGGGCGTGGACTCGCCCATATAAGCCAAGTTTTGACATTGAGACAATTTTTAGCTACACTGAAAGTAAAATGGTACATCAAAATAATGAAAAAGTTTCTTCAATTGTTTTTCATTGAATTGATGTAATTATTCCATTGATTTAGTGAATACCTTCTTCAATTTGATGACCGCCTATTTCATTAGAATTGTGT